>OY978505.1:3851730-5241691 GCA_963854855.1 Nasturtium officinale
TCTATATCGTTAGTGTCAATCCGGTTTTGGCTTCTACACCTTCTTCCTGCAAAGCTAGTATTGCCAAAAAAATCATCTTTGGAAAGTCGATGTATAAAAAGGGATTAACAGTTAACTTCCATTCGGGATTCACCTTGTCTCCCAAGATTCTTGCTGTAAGAGTTGTTCAAATCCAATAGGAGTAAGAAAAAGCAAAAAAAATAGATGATTTCTTATTTTATTTGGCTCCCGACATAGGAATTACGGCTGGGCAATTCCCCACTTTCCAGTTCTGTCTCCACTTGCTAGCTTATTAAGTACAGAGAGCCATGAGAAAAAAGCATGCCAATGAACTGATTGTGAAAACCAGATCACTTTAGATGTATCATGTAATGTTCGGACACCCAAACACCTTCTTGTTTAGGCCTACATACTTCTCCCCAAGAAACGTTTGCCTTAGTAGTAACATGAGTAGATCCTGACAAAAGAAATCAGCATACATACTGTTGACAGTGTATAACATTTCTTAGGTAACTAGAAAACTAAGAACCAGAAATTCGTGATGCTATTGATAAATTCCTGAATAATCTTAGTCTCCCTGCAAAAGATAACAAGTGTGAGCATATCTTTTCAATAAGTGGCTCAGACTACAGTCTCGTCATACTCTTTGTAGTAAACGGAAGAACCAAGTATCTAATAGGCATACATGTTTAACATTTTATTTTATAAATGCGTCTTTTTGCAAATAATTTGTATCATATATGTAATTTGATTTCATTGCTACCTATATTTTATTTCTTTAATCTATATAAAAATATGCTGGACAAAAGATTAAGGTTCTTTTTTATTTTTAGAATTGGAATTGATATCACTATCGGAACTAAAATTTAAAATAATATATATTATTATATCCGGAGTTGGGTGCCCTGGTCACACATTTGTCCATTATACTAAACTGGGCACTGTATATACGGTAGAAATATTTTAAAGTATAAATAGCCTGTATAAATAAATTTTCAATAGAGAAATTTATTTTTCCATAAAATTATTTATTCTTTCCTTTAAAAAAAATATTAAACTTCATAAAGAGGAAAAATAGAAAAAACAAACATTTTGTTTCACACTTGCCTTTTTTATTTATTGTAACGGATTCTCTTATGATTGTATTTTAGGTTTTTGCTATGAGAGCTTACCAAACTCTTTATTTATATATTTTCTCCTAATCTCGTTCTTTCCCCCTCCTACCTTAAACACCTCTTTCTCTTTTATTTTATATAAGACATTTGTAAAAGCACAATTAACACAAAAAAAAAGAAAAAAAATAAGAAAATAAGCATTCAATTCAATATTACTAATGCTCAGGAGTTGATCCAATAGAGATATGTAAGGGACATATCCAATTCTGATCATTCTGGTGGCGGCTGCAGAGGAATCGAGAAGCAAACATATTCATTACAACCTTCTCTTAGGTTGGGAACTAAGACTGCAAAGGAAGTGAAAGGGAGAAAATAGCGAAAAGATGGTGATGGCGGAGAATCACATGTTCGTGAAAAAACATATTTGGAGCGAACGAGAATGGAGGTTAAAGATGAGTGATATGTTTTCTAAACTGCATGCTTTGCTTCCCAAACTTTCTCCTAAGGTATTGATTGAAGAACACTTTTTGTTTCTTTTGGTAACCACATAAAACTAATCAAATGATTTTTTTAGTCAACAATAAACTTATATAATAGTTACATTTGTGTTTTTTTGATGATAACTCACATCTGGAAAACTGAAACTATTATTTATTTGAGATTTAGCATATGAACTATCAATAATATAAATTTAATGTATATATATATGTGTGTATTTCATGTGGAAAATAAGATTTAATTTCAGAGAGTCATTGTTTAATCTAATCTAGTTCAGTAGTTTTCTCCTATTTTTGGATATACTTTATGTCTTCATAAAAAAAACTATTTCTGTTAACTATAATATTCTTGTTTTTCTTTTCTTTTACCCATTGTCACATTTTAGATTTCAATTTATTCAACTGCTTAAGCTTGTCCTCTTTTAGGTTTAGTTTCACATCCTTTTTATTGTTTTCCTAAGAAAATGTATCCAATATCTGTCACTAATTGGTTCTTAGATAGTAGAAATCCTGTGATTATCTCTGATAGACACAAATCAATTGGTAAATCAATTCACACGTCTATCCAATGTCCATTCAGGGGAGATGCATGTACCATCTTTTAAAAATAATTCTGGTTCTATATAAAGGTGGAGAAGCATTTGGGTTGGTGAAAAAGGCTTCCAATGCGTTTACACTTATTTAGTGTTTAAACAACATTTGATCAGATTTGTGTTGCATCCAACACTTCATAACTATCTACAAATAGCTGCTATAAAACTGTGGACACGTGCGCATTTCCTTGGTGATAGGTATAACATTCTTACTAGCAATATTGCTTAATCGATAAATGATGTTATATCACATTTGAGGTGTTTACCTATTGTACAACTCTTAGAGGCAATTAAGTCCATGATGAAAAGATGATTTTCTGAGAGAAAGAATGATGCATTTAAAATGCAAACAACCTTTACATGTGGAGTGGAGAAAATGCTTGAGGTAATCATTTACACTTCTATTTTAATATTATTTCATTCATTACATTTTATAACCATATTACTGCTATGCAGTGCCGGATAGAATATTCTTAACTTTTTACTACACAAGATATTGATACACATGAGGTGCAGGTGACAAGTGCATCAGTTATACATGTGGTTAATCTGAGGGAGAAATAGTTTTCATGTGTCAGTTTGACTTGGAAAAATACCATGTGCGCATGAAATTGCAGCGTGTGAAAGTGGAAAATTGCAGTAATGTCAATGTGTCATCCATATTATTATAAGAATTTTTGATAAACTCTTATGCACACGCCATCTTCCCAAGGAATTTCACCTCACCGGTCCCTGAAGAAGTTATTACTCAAGTTTGTTATCCCCGTGGTTCGACAACAAGCAGATAGGCCTAAGAACTCAAGGATTAAATCTGCTTGGGAAGTTGCTATGGAAAAGAAGAATCCAAGGAAACAACACACATGTGGAAATTGTAATAAAGTAGGCCATAACCGGAATACATGTACTTCGTAAACCATATAATTACTTACCCATGATAAGCCTTCTCATTGCTTATATATTCATCAAACTTAACTGTTTTGCATGCAGAAAACCAATTCAAATGTAGAACCTCATCACGATCTTCTTCATTTTCCTTCAGCCTCACATTCCCATAAGTTTCTCCTACACCAACAACATGCTTATACACCAAATACAACAAAACTTGAACTGGTCCTTGGAGCATGCAATATTTTTCTTTAATCTGAATCATCTTGATTGAACCAATCAACTGCTCAAAGCCTACTTGTCCCTACATATACTTCTCAAAAGCCTCTTTGGCAAGAACTATTATAGCTGTTTCCAGTGGTATCTTTGATATCTTGTGAATACCAAGTACTGTAACTGATAGAAAACCTAACTGTGCTACCATAAGCCTCTCATCAAAATGCCAAGAATGGTTTTTACCCATCACAGTCATGTCTCAAAAACTTTACATGGCTAAGATCACATAACTCAGATGGTTGAATTGGAGAACAGTTCAGACCTGTACAAGCTGCAAACTCATTAAGAGAGAATCATAGATGCTGATAACAAATAAGAGACCCAATATCATACTCATCATCAACCAATAGCTGGTTTGCCAAGAAGTACTCAACTCTCTTGGCAGCAATAATGTAATGCAGATCAGCGAACTTGGAAAATACACCAAGGAACACGACTTCAAATAATCTCACATATCATATCCTAATTCATGTTTCACTATACCCAAGTTGCACATTGCGCAATAGTGATTCATGGTATTATTCAACAATGGAGATTTCCCTTTTGTATGAAACTCAGGAGGATACTCACGGACCACACTCGAAGAAGCCAATCCTATGCAAATAAAATCAAACTTATAGTTAGCCACTAAACAGAAAACTGCATTGATACATAAAAATGAGCTATCACAAAAAAAACAATAGCACAATTGCAGTAACACCAAATGACCAATAAAATCAAAAGAATTATAAAAATAAAACACAAAAAAATTGTGATAATTTGATGAAAATTTCATTAAGTTATGCAATAAAATAAAATCACAATAGCAAAAATATACAATGTAACAGAATCACAATAGCCAAAATCTGTGCAACACAAAAATTTGATGACCAGAATCTGTAATAACAAAGAAATTCAATTCCAGAAAAAAATTTCTTAACAATAGAATAACACTCATTGCATATAAAATCAAATACCAAAAATCTGCAATAACAAAGGAAATCAATAGCCAAAAAACTGAGATAACTCAAGATATAAATAACAAAATCTGCATAACTTATCTAAAATCTGTGATTATGAGAATGAAATTGTCAACCAAACAGCAATGAAACTTAAATACCACGCATACAAATCTGGGATGATACTAATTCTATGAAAAAATTGCAGTCAAGAAAAACAGCTAGGCGGGAATAAATTTAAAATTGACCAAATTCATTCTTACCGGAAGCAGGAGGATCCTGCGGCGGCTGTGACTGACAATTGCCGGAATTGACTATGTTCTATCAAGTATATATCCACTTAAGCGAGTTAGATTTCAAAATCTGAAAGAAAAATTTACCATTAGAAACCAAAAATCAAAATTACCAAAATCATACAATCGGTGGAGTATTTTACTGGCGACCACCACTGACATAGGAGAACACTGACAAAAAAAATGGCGATGCAAAGGCTGCTGATTCACAACAATGAATTCAGGTGAGTCAGAAGATCTGGGTTTCATGTTTCCTAGAGTTCATAACTTGATCTGAAAGTTTCCAGATTTGCAACAGTGGCTTCTGGGTGTATATACCGGTGATGATAGAGAACGGAATGATGATGGAGAGGCACGACGGCGGTGGTGGTAAGATGGCAGTGGAGGCAAGAATGTGTTCTCTTAGAGTTTTTTTCCAATATCTTGAAGAAGAGTAAAGAGGGGAGATGTATTTCTTTTTTACAATTGTAAAAAGTTTTTTCTTTTTTAGATTATTTTCAAATTTAAAATTTCAAAAATAAATTATAAATTTAATTTTAATTAATTACAAATGATATTTCTGTTAATATGAATTTTTAGTTTGGGTTTTAAGATTTTTAACAAAAGATAAGTATTAATCTAGTAAAGTGATTTTGAAGGTGTTATTTTAGCAATTAATTTGAAAATTAGTACTATTCTAGTATATTACTTCTAAATATAATCATGAAGGTTTTTTCAAATACCAATCCCCAGAACTAAACACTAAAAGCGAGACGGCTTGTGCAGCTAAATTATCTTGTGTGATCTTGGGATTTTTATGTAAATAAAACTGAAAATATATTATATCGAGGGACTGAATTAAGGATTTATTAAGAAAGTTCATAGTTTTGGAAATGCATTAATGAAAATTGCATGGTTCTTTTTTGATGAAAGTAGACGAATATTCAAGTCAAAGTGCCTCTAAAGATTGGTTCTTCACCATCATCAACATCATCATCACCACTGCGGGTTCAATGTCTTCATGTGCAAATGGAATCATGTCTTCCACCTTTAGGCATTGTGGCATTTTCACTGACACTACATGCTCCAAAGATTTCTCTTATGATGACATTTGGAAGCAACAAGCAATTAAAATCTCTTTGATTCATGGAATAACATTCCAAGGCCTACTCAAGATTCCTTTAAGTGTGCTAACAATCATAGTCTCTTAGAATTGTCATATGGTTATGTATATGATGTTTACTGTCTTCTTAGATTCTTACATGGTTTGAAACAAGTCATAGATATATGTATTGCTGTTTTAAATGATTTTCTCAAGCTGTTTAAATAAGTATCTGACACGATCTCGGTCACGCCCAAGACTCAACTTTCTCGTTGGTAGAACAGGTTGATAGACAAAAGGGTAGAAGAAGAGATAAGGCCGAGTTAATGATGAAATGGACCGTCTGAAGGGGTCTTCTTAGAAGCGGCCTAATAGTTCTTTGGATAGATAAGGGATAGCTCCTTGCCTTAGTGAATCAAAGACTCAAACTGGACAAGGTGATGGATCGAAGTGGGACACAAGAAGTTGCGGAAGGGCTTCTTGATACTTCTTGAGGTTTATTTTGGATATTGCACACCTAATAAACTCTCAAAAATGTCTCTCCAAGATATGACACACTCGGAGAATACAAGATTTATTTCTGGATATGACACACCAGATAATTGGGGTTGATTGTGAGATATGACTCACCAAACAATCTTGAAATGTTCTTAAATAACTTAGAGAATTTTCTCTGAAAAGAAGTTAAATAAAAAGTTGGTTGTTTGCCGAATGAGGCTTACATCGACTTATATAGAGAGGTGACATGAACAGACTCAAGTGCATCGAGACTCCTAATTATTGGGACTCTAAACATTCATCCTAAGACTCTGAACAATGACTAGAAGTAGACAAGACAAGAATATGAAAGAGTTTTTGCGGATGTAAACAATAAAATGAAAATATAGTCTAACTTATACTATAAGGTGTTTTGAAGTCAGTCCAATGCATCAATGGACGGTCCAAAATATCAAGTATGGTGCTAAGTTTTTCATCATAAGGCTTAAGTGGATCTTGAGGCCTCATTAAAAACCTTAGTCGGGAAATCCATTGGGATAAAACCGAGCTTAAGGGAAAAAGAGTGCACTCAAGTCACTTAGAAAATGATTTAACTTAAAGCGACTTGAATGGAAGTGAGCATGTCTTGGTGTTGCCTTTCCTTAGCTTCTTCATGCTTCCATGCTATCCTTAAGATGTTTCCTACAGCTTCTTGAAGTTTTCTTGATCTTGCCCGGGTCATAGGACCTTTGGGAATAGCCATGGTTCCTTCCTCTTCTTCTCCGAGTGTTGCTGCTTCGATGCTAATATCATCCCCTCCCTCTTGAAAAGGATTTGTCCTCAAATCTGGATTATCTGCAATGAAAGGAACCAAGTCAGTGATATTAAAATTGTTGCTTATATCATACTTACCTTGCAAGTCAATCTGGTAGGCAATTTTGTTGATCTTGAAAGGTCCATTGATCCTTGGCATAAGCTTGGACGTTTCCTTCCAGGAACCTTTCTTTCCTTATGTCTTTGGCATAAGCTTGGTCACCTTCTTCAAAGACTTTTTCTCGTCCCTCCTTTATCACAAGATATCCACCTTGCTCAAAGGCACATCCCTTTTCTTTACTTCTTGTATTGCAAAGGACAGATTTCACCATCACAGGTAATCTACCAAGAGGAATAGTCTCCTTTATTCTTGATGAATAGGTCATGGGCTGAAGTCTGGCTGGCTGGCGGAAGGAAAGCAAACTCTTTCTTATTGATAAGGGTCTGGGTATCTCAAAGATGATTTGTTCCATCTTCACGGTTGCATAGCTCCATTCAAAGTTCTTGTTCTTTGGTGCATCAAAGGATGGCTCCACAAGCATCCCACCAAAATAATTAAGCGCCTTCTGGAACCTGTGTTCAATGAAAAAGTTATAGGACTTGAGTTGAAAACTTATAAGTCCATACTCTTCAAAAACTGATGTCGCCGTGTTTTTGTAGAACCTCAGGAGGAATCTTTCTCCTAGCTCACAAAGGTTGATCTCCCCAGCAGTTTCAATATCATCAAAGTCCATCAGTACTCTCACTGGTTGTTGAAGCTCCTTAGTCTCCACAAAGTTGGTTCTGTACGCTGGACGGTTCGGGAATGAAGCTCAAGGTACAAAATCAATTTGATGTTCAATCCCACAGATAGGTGGCAATCCCTTGGGATTCTCCTCAGGAAAGACATCTTCAAACTCCTGCAAAAGAAAGGAAATGTTGCTCGGAACTTCCGGCACTAAGTTAGTAAGGTTTACCAAAACCTCTTTGTAAACAAACAAAAGAATGGTTTGCTTAGAGAACATGATTTTCTTAACAACACTAGATCTCACAAGGAAGTTTGATTGTCTCTCGGGCTTGCTCTCAAAGGTCTTTTCTTGGTTTGTCTCAAACTCTCTTCTTTGTTTGGCGGTGATGTGTTTGGGGATTCTCTCTCTTTGGTTTTGTCTGTTTGTTTTAGCCATAGTTGATCTTGATAAACTTCTGGTGGCGTCAATGGAGCAAGAATGGTCTTCCGGCCATTGTGTACAAAGGAATACCGATTGGTAAACCCATCATGGATGACCTTCTTATCAAACTGCCATGGCCTTCCAAGTAAAATGTGACCGGCCTCCATTGGTAGAACGTCACACAATATCTCGTCCTGATATTTGCGTATGGTTAAAGGAACCAATACTTGGCTATGCATGATCATACCTCCTTCATCATTCAGCCATTGAAGCTTGTAAGGCTTCAGATGCTTCTTCTCTTCTAGACCTATCTTTTTCACCATGGTTTCGCTTGCCACGTTGGTACAGCTTCCTCCATCAATGATAAGGCTGCAAACCTTTCCTTGTACCAGGCATCTGGTGTGAAACAGGTTTTCCCATTGCTCCTGATCCGTATCCTTGGCTTGAATGTTTAATGATCGCCTTGTGACTAATAGCTCTCATTCTGCTGGTAACTCTATCTCCTCAGCATCGGAGTTCTCTTCTTCTTCAAGTTCTTCTTCTTCATTGGTTTCTATCTCACCATTATACAAAAGAATCATAGTTCTTTTGTTGATGCACTCATTGGTGTAGTGTCCTCTCCCTTGACACTTGAAGCATCTAATATCTCTTTTTTTAGAAGATGTAACTACAGCTTTTCCCTTGGCATCTTGAGTTATGGTGTAAGGTTTGGAATCAGTCTTTGGCTTGACAATGGTCTTGTCCTCCGGTTTGTAGCTTGATCTAGAATATGTTGCTCTGGCTCCATAGGAATTCCTGAAAGACCTCCTTCTCTTGATCTGCTGTACCACAAGAATATACTTGTGAAGCATGTCTTCCAAGTCTCCATAAGTTTGAAGCTCCATCCTGTCTTGAATATCTCAAGCTAAACCACTTAGAAACCTCACCATAGTTGCCTCATGATCTTCATCTATGTCGGCTTTGATCATTAGAGATTCCATCTCTTGGTAATAGTTCTCCACACTCTTACTGCATTGGCTTAACCTCCTAAGCCTCTGGTGTAACTCCCGGTGATAGTGACTTGGAACAAACCACTTTCTCATCAGGTTCTTCACCATTTCCCAAGTCTCCACATGCGGTTCTTGGTTGCGTCTCCTACTGGTAACAAGTTGATCCCACTAATTGATTGCATAATCATAGAACTAGGTTGCGGCCACTTGAACCTTCTTCTGTTCGGTGTAAGGCTGGCAATCAAAGACAAGTTCTATCTTCTTCTCCCACTCCAAGTAGGCGTCTGGATCATTCTTCCCATAGAATGGTGGTATTTTCAACTTAAGACCATTAAGATTATCTACATTACATTCTCTTGCTTCTCTTGCACGTCTCGGATGTCCATTAGAAGCTTGGCTTCCACGGCTGTCATAATCTGGCCCTTCATCTTCATCAATTGGTATATGCCCCCTTCTCCTTTCAGCAGGACGTTGAGAAAGTCCTTGGTTCACCGATTGCTGAATGGTGTCCATTATCTCATAGACAGGGTCTAGTTCCTGCCTTAAGAGCCGTCTCATCTCTTCCATGAGGGTTTGCACGTCCATGTTTTGTGGTCTGGCTCTTCTTGGGCGATTTGTGTTTTCACTTCCGGCTTCACTATGAGACATTTTCCCTGGAAAACTAAACAAACTGTTAGAAGAATAAGCTCTCACAGGATTTTTTTCTCACTAGTGTTTCTCTCGAGTATTTCCTCTCAAGTATCTTCTCTCAAGTGTTTCTCTCAAGTGTTTTCTCTCAAATACTTCTCACAGAGATTTCTCACAGAGTTCTTAGCAAACAAATCCGATCAAATTTGTTGAGAAATATGAACAACAATTCCGAATCAAGAATGGGAGATAGAATGCTTCTCGGTTTTGTTCTCTTTTTTTTCTTTTTTTGGTTTTTCTTTTGCTTTTTTTTTAATGAGATCCAACGGATCTTTAGAAGAGAATAGAAATGAAAGAATAGAAGAACAGAAATGGCGAGATAAGAATCTCGAACAAGAAGATGAAAAGTTGGAAGTGAAAAGACAGAAGATGAAAGATCAAGAAGATGAAAGATCAAGAAAATGAAAGAACAAGAAGATGAACAACTTACTACCAAATTGAAAAAGCTTGCTCTGATACCAAATGAAATGATCTCAGTCACGCCTAAGACTCAACTTTCTTGTTGGTAGAACAGGTTGATAGACAAAGGGATAAAATAAGACATAAGGTCGAGTTGATAATGGAATGGACCGTCTGAAGGGGTCTTCTTAGAAGCGGCCAAATGGTTCTTTGGATAGATAAGGGATAGATCATTGCCTTAGTGAATAAAAGACTCGAACTGGACAAGGTGATGGATTGAAGTGGGACACAAGAAGTTGCGGAAGAGCTTCTTGATACTCCTTGAGGTTTATTTCGGATATTACACGCCTAATAAACTCTCAAAAATGTCTCTCCAAGATATGACACACTTGGGGAAGACAAAGTTGATTTCTGGATATGACACACCAGAGAATCGGGGTTGATTATTGGATATGACTCACCAAACAATCTTAAAATGTTCTGAAATAACTTAGAGAATTTTCTCTGAAAAAAAGTTGAATAAAAAGTTGGTTGTTTGCCAAATGAAGCTTACATCGACTTATATAGAGAGGTGATATGAACAGACTCAAGTGCCTCGAGACTCCTAATTATTGGGACTCTAAAAATTCATCCTAAGACTCTGAACAATGACTAGAAGTCGACAAGACAAGAATATGAAAGAGTTTTTTGTGGACTTAAACAATAAAATGAAACTATAGTCTAACTTATACTATAAGGTGGTTTGAAGTTGGTCCAATGCATCAAAGGACGGTCCAAAATATCAAGTGTGGCGCTAAGTTATTCATCATAAGGCTTAAGTGGATCTTGATGCCTCATTAAAAACCTTAGTCAGAAAACTCATTGGGATAAAACCGAGTTTAAGGGAAAAAGAGCGCACTCAAGTCACTTAGAAGATGATTAAATTAAAGTGACTTGAATGGAAGTGAGAATGTCTTGGTGTCGCCTTTCCTTAGCTTCTTCATGCTTCCATGCTATCATTAAGATGTTTCCTACATCTTTTTGAAGTTTTCTTGATCTTGCCCGGGTCATAGGACCTTTGGGAATAGTCGTGGTTCCTTCCTCTTCTTCTCCGAGTGTTGGTGCTTCCATGCTCATATCAGTTTCTTTAAATTATAACTTTAAATTCATTGATTGTAAGTTTGTACAAAAAATAGTTGCATGTGCCGTAAATAACTAAACCCTAATATGTTTAAAAAACCAACTTAATTTTATTGTAATGTGAAATTTAATAATCAACAAAAACTTTTTTTACAAAGGTCTGAGAAGTAGCAGAAAGTTTTGATATGATACAAAGGATAAAACAGAGCATGGTAGATAAAAGAATTACATCAAAATAGAGGATTATGAGGAAATCAAAGTTTAGCGTCAATGGTGACAGAAAACAAAGGTCCAGCAGAGAATGAGAGCTTCTTGACCTCCGTCAGATTTGAAACTCAGTAAAGAAATGCAGCTCCGTATTTGTTTATATGTGGCGTTAGCAAGCTGATATGGTGATTGAGGCTTCTTTTGGTGTCTTCTTCCCTTGCGTTTAAACCAAAGAATGAGAGAAAAAACCTGAGGATAAATCTATCTTCAGATGGTTTATCTCTTACTGTGCTACCCAAACTTGCACATTTATGTCGAAGAATCGTATCTTGAATCTCCTTAATAGTTTCCACGGGGTCTAATCTCTCACAAATCTTCTGGTTACGCCTGTTTTGATACAATTAGGACATTAATGTTAAAATATACAACTTGTGATTCTAATATATTCTAAATAAAATGAAACCACATGCTTTACATATTAAAGGCAATCTTCTAAAATTATACTCATCTACAGGGAAGCGGAGATGCGGATTCAGATCCTAAGCCTGACCCTGAGCCTGAGCCCGAGGATGGTAAGAACCTTCTAAAAATGGATGGTTCTGTAGCTCAGCTGCAGTTGGCTGTTCTTTAGTATGAAATGACGAGCTTCTACTGGTATATTTTAAGTGTTTCTGGAAGCGTACACATTCCAATCCTAAACCTTGAATCTGTTTGTTTGCACACATTAGGAAATCTATATATCAGCTGGAGTTCCATACACATCATAACCCTTGGGGTTAATAACCTGATCAATTTATTATATTAAACAACAGTTCAATAAAATTTGTGAAAGAGAAAACTCAACTGGAAGAGAGCACGAAAGAAAAATAATCTGAGAATGGTATTGTAAATGAAGAAAAGTCTGAAGAAAACTCAGAAAAGAATTCTAGTGAAACTGAAGAAAGCACGGAGAAGACTACCGAAGAAGTCTTTACAGCTGGTGACCAGGCTGAAATTACGAAAGAGTCGAGTGCGGGAGATGGAGCTTGGTCAACTCAGTTGGTTGAGTCTCAGAACGAGAAGAATTCACAACAATCTTCAATATCTAAGGACTGCTGGACCAGACTACATTCATTGCCTTGCCAACTGGCAAGTTATCAAGAAGCTTCATAGTACAATGCATTATGAACATCGTGAGCGCCATTATCCTGAGGAATCTCCTCATTGTCTTGTGTCTCTTCCGAATGGTTATAAGCGGTCCATCAAATGGTCAAAGAGCAGGGAAGAGGTAAGTTTAGTATTAATTTTCATAAGATTGAAACCGGTAAATACTGACTTAACAAGAACACATTATTAGATGTTGGATAAAACTTGCTTGTGCTCCATAAATGATCTGTCGTGACATCTATTTTTCTGTTGTGTAATTACAGTTCTGGTACAATAATGTTCCCCATACCAAGCTTGCAGAGATTAAGGGACATCAAAACTGGGTGAAGATGAGTGGTGAACATCTCACATCCCCTGGTGGTGGTACTCAGTTTAAGAACGGTGCTCTTCATTACATTGATTTCATCCAACATATACAATTTTATAATGGCTACATAATGTATCTCATTACTAGGCATGGTAAGTATTTATAGAAAATAAAGCTATTTTTTTAGTTTTATGCACGTGCATTACAAAATATGATTTTAAAGATATTTTTTTGTTTTGTTTGTTTAGTCTTAAGATAATTACTTTCTTATCCTACCGGTTATAGTATTTTTATATAGCAAATGAATGCATTGATATTGTTCATATGTTTATAATTATATAGACTTTGATGATGATTAAAACAATCATATTTTTATTATTCAGTATTGTTCGCATCTCCAATCCAACCTCGAGTATAGGATGTGTAGCAATATCGTCAAGTTTTTTTTTGTCAAAAAATGTGGTGTGTATAACTATATATTATGTGTGTGTGTTAAATATGACATGTATAATTAAAATGATCGGATTGGTTTTTAAAAAAAAATCATTAATTGAGATGACATCTTCAATAAGCATAATAATCTGTTTTGTCATTAGTAGCAGAGGCATTTGTAAAAAATACAAAGAGTCCAATATTCATGGGAGTTGGCGAGATGGAAGTCCAATGTTTGGCACCTAATGATGCATTGGATTTACGTTGGAGATATCACGTTAAGAAGTCATCCAAGAATTCATGAACTAGCAATGGTAGATGCTATAAAGTGTCATGATCTACCACTAGCACTCAGCATCATTGGAGGAAGCATGGTTTCATGCAATTGACGTTTTGAGTTCAAATGCTGCTGAGTTTCCTGAGATGGAAGATGAAATTCTTTGGATTTTAAAGTTTAGTTTCCTGACATTTTTGCCATTTCTTAAAAGTGAAAATTCTATAAGCTTTGTATAAAGTGACGATCTGCCATTTTTTTTTGTTTTAACATATTTTACACAAGCGTAATGTATGAAGAAAATGAAAATATGAATTTGTCAATAAATGTGGAAGACTTGTAGGAGATGGGTCTACCCGAATCTTATGTCACTAGATAGTTAAGTATTAAAAATATTTACAAAAATATGAAAATATCTCATTGTTAAAAATAGAAAAAAAAAATTTGGAATTTAAAATAATACCTCTTCTCAGTTTGGATAAATTTGGAGTGTAAAAATATTTGGACAGAACTGATGTGGAACGACTCTTTATTGTCTATTGTTATTTTTTAGTTTCCTGACATTTTTGCCATTTCTTAAAAGTGAAAATTCTATAAGCTTTGTATAAAGTGACGATCTGCCATTTTTTTTTGTTTTAACATATTTTACACAAGCGTAATGTATGAAGAAAATGAAAATATGAATTTGTCAATAAATGTGGAAGACTTGTAGGAGATGGGTCTACCCGAATCTTATGTCACTAGATAGTTAAGTATTAAAAATATTTACAAAAATATGAAAATATCTCATTGTTAAAAATAGAAAAAAAAAATTTGGAATTTAAAATAATACCTCTTCTCAGTTTGGATAAATTTGGAGTGTAAAAATATTTGGACAGAACTGATGTGGAACGACTCTTTATTGTCTATTGTTATTTTTTGTCCAAATCCCCCCCTTTCTTTTCTACATTCCTAGATAATTAACATTTTTTTCCTTTTATTGTTTTGATTTTTTTGATAATGAAATGTTGTGAAGAGAGAGTGTGATGGACATCCTTCATATCTTCGATGAATCTCAAGTAAACACAAGTATCTAGCACGCATGTTTTTAGGATGCAGAACCAATTGATCTAATAATTAAAAACTTTGAAATTATAATGTTTTGGAAATAACATAACAATCATTGTCTTAAAATTTTACAAAAAACATAACAAACATTACACAATAGAGATTAAACTCGGGAAATAACAAAGATGGTGTGCAGTAACATAGTTTTCAGAGGAGTAAGCTACCTCACATCTTTTGGTTTTCAGATCATATATTAGCAATTCAACTCCAAAGCTAGAATCTCGAACCAATAGCTTCTCCTTGTCCACTATTGCTAGTGGTTTGGGTGTGAAACAGTTTTTCAAGGGAGAAGTTATAGTGGTGAGATCTATGCAAAATATTTGTTTCCATGTCTTGTGATCTGAATCGAACGACCATATCACTTGTTTGCTCCACTTTTCCTCGTATACACACAAACGATCATTTAGATTGCACATGCCAACCACTCCATAAACATCTTGGTGGTGGACAAATGGAACTTCAAAGACTTGGAAAGTCTCAGTGTGAAGATCGAGAGATAAAACCATGGTTTTATCCTTAGTGGTTAACCAGTGAAGTGACACATCAAAATAAACAGGATCTTGACAATCAAGAATCGGGTAAGGGGAAGAAGGGACCACGTACCTCCAATAAATTTAAAGAGTTCACAAACTGTTGCATAGTTGTTGTTAAGGCAAAATTCAGAGGAATTATATAACAAAACGGCTTTGTACGCACCGTCAATCTTGTCCTTACCGAATCCAAGATTAGCCATTTGAGGTACATCGAACTCGTCTCTCCTTTTGAGTAGTTGATAGGTAGAGCAAGGAAAACCTAGATGCCATCGAGTGCTGGGATTAAAGACAATATTGTGGTTCTGTAGTAGTTCATCACTGAGACATACTAGACCATCACAACTATTGTTGCCAACTTTGAAGAAGGCATTTTCCCAAAGAGTTGGAATCTTAACAGAAATTGATGAACTCAATACCAACGATCTCGTAGCTTCAATATTAAAAGATTCGTCATATAAGGACACCATATGATGTCTGGATTTCCTGATTGCTTACGATGGGTTAACTATCTTTTTTGGAACCGACGGGATTGGATCGTAGCGTACAATGCTTCGATACGATCTTGAACTTGAGCAAGGATTTCACATCAAGTATTTCCACAATACTTTCTATCATATGGTGTGGTAGTCCCATATTTTTCTGAAATGATGAATAGAAAATATATATAATTACTTTATTTTTTCACAATCATACCCAAAAAACAACTCAAGCAATAAACTTGGGACTAGGAAACCAAATATATGAGAGTTCTGGTGTTTTAATATGAGAATTAATTAGAATTCAAATCACCATCAAGACTTCTCGAAAGACCAACTTGACAACAAAACACCAAATATGTGTCAAATCCACTTAAATGTAACGGTAAATCTTGAATACTTTTTGGTGTTTTATGAATAGTATCACATCATATTTGGTGAACACGTTTCGCAAAACACCAAATATATATATATATATATATTTTAATTTATTATTAGAATAATTTTCTTTTATATCAATTAAAAATACAAATATCATCACTATTTTATATTTTTATTTTAATAATATAGTGTTATAGTTGTAATACAATTATAATTATAATTAGTATGTAACCTTTTTTTTAAAAAAACATAAAAACTAAATTGAACATGGTTCATTCAAATATTTCTGATAGTTAGTAAGATATAATTTATTCTTTGCTCTTTTAATTTATTGATGATTATAATGTCAAATTTAACCTTATATTTAAGATCTAATATATCACTTTATATAAATAATTATTATTTATCAAACTATTAGAAAAAGTCTTAAATTTTATGATATAATAATAAATAAATATTAGTGTGATATTTGGTATTTGTGGTTGGTGATATGTTTTTAAACACTTAAATGTGGTTGAGGTTGCTCTTAATAACGAGCTTTGACTTTGGGAAGCCATAATAAATTATTGGTATGCTCTTTATACATGAAGGAGAGATAGAAGAGTCGATTCCTGATAATATTAAGTTTAATACCATTTTGTTATGGCCAGAAAATAGCAGTGAGTTTGAAATTTATAAACTAAACGCAAAAAGATAAAGTTTTTAAAGCTAGAATGTAAACCTGAGAGTATATAGTGTTTTCGATGAAATACCCTCAAAACACACACGATTGAGATCTTAACTTCACATCAAAGATCATTTACAGTTTATCGATACACACACGATTGAGATATGTAAAAGAAAAATCAACTATGAAAGACCGTCAAAAGCCAAAAGCTGACATCAATGACTTAGGAGAGGAAGAAAATAGTAACCCTAATTTTTCACGTAATTCTTTCTTCTGGGCTTTGACATTTGGGTTTCACTAATAGTTCAAACTCATAACAATTTACCATCAGTTAGATCTTGATGATCTTATAATTTATAGTTATCCTAATCTTTCTAGTATTCTCTTTTGGCTTTGGCATTTAAACTTTGTTTATAATGCAAGCCCACAACAATCAATGATCGTTGGACAGAATAATCTTATAAGTTATTGTAATCGTAATCTTTCTTGCATTCTCTTTTTTGACTTTTGTCATTTGGGTTTCATTGATGGTATACTTAGAAGAACATTAAACTTTAAATATGTAAAATGTTTTAGCAACAATATTAAACTTACCAAAAGTTTAAAACGATAACACATGATTCACCTTAAATATTTGTGGGCACATTCTTTCCAAAATTTTATAGTCATGATAAATTTTTAAATTTTAATATATTAATTTTTTTTAATTTTTTTGGGTAGGATTACAGTAAAATTTGTTATTCATTGGACACTAAAGTTATCAAATATTTTTGGATATGTTGCTTTCTTCTTCTATTTTCTTCCTTCCTTTTCTCCTTTTTCTTATTTATTTGTTTTATGAGATTTAGTTTTAACTGGTTTTTTTACCTTTGGCATTCTTCTTCAGCCATATATAATATAAAAGAGATTAAATAGGAATTTGAAAATACTATTTGACCAATTTCTAATTTTAATGGCCAAATATATTTTCTTTTAAATATTAAATAATTTCTTAATTAATTATATGTAAATAAGAAGTTATTTAAAATCTAATCTTAAATTATTAATTAATAAAAAATTAAGGCATAATTTTCTTATACGCTATTTTATTATTTTGAATAATTTCTATTATTTTGGTAATTATTTCTGTTTAAAGTTTTGCCGTATATCAATTTGTTAAAAATAATTAGTGCAAGAGTTTTTATTAACCATTAGTGTGGACCAATATGATAGTATCTATCATTTATATTTATATTTTTATTTGCATGTGTCACTTTGTTCTTCATTTTTTCTAGTTTTTATTCTCTTTGTTCTTCTTCTTTGTCCTCATTTTTCTGAGACTTAATTTTATCTTGGGATTACTTTTCTCTCTTATTTTTGTTCATCTATCTAAAATAAGATATTGAATTAATAAATATTAAGCGACCAATTGTCATTAAGAAGATATGAAGTTATGAAAAAAATTATTTATTAATAAGAATATATAATAAACTCATTATATTTAGTAATATAAACAATTATTTTTGCTTTTTTTCTATGATTTTCTTTTCAAGTCTATAGTAGATATTGATTTTTCCATTTTAATATTTCTGCATGTGTCACTTTTTTCTTCTACTTATCTAGAGATTTTTTGCTCATTTTTCTCCTTTTTATTCTTCATTTTCTGAGGCTTTATTTTATATGGGTCTTATTTAAACTAATTACTACACATTTTTGCATGTGTAAAATATTTCTTTTATTTTTTCTAGAGATTTTTTGCTCATTTTCTCCTTTTTCTTCTTCATTTTCTGAGGCTTTATTTTATCTGGGACTTATTTGTCTCCATTATTGTTCTTCATCTATCTTGAATAAATAAATATAAATAGGATTTCATAAATATTTTGCAACCAATTTCTATTAATAAAATATGAAACTATATATATATTATATTAAATATTGACGTGGACCAATGATATTAAATTTCTAAAATTACACGTGAATGGTCTTAGCATAAAGTCTTCTATGGACAACCTAGGAACAGTATAACTTCAATTTAATTAATTACTACACATTGTTTTAGCATGTGTCCCTTTGTTCTTCTATTTTCCCTAGAGTTTTTTTCTCCTTTTTCTTCTTCTTCTTAATATTTTTCTGAGGCTTAATATTATCTAGGGCTTATTCTTGTCCATTATTGTTCTTCATCTATGTAGATTAAATAGGATATCAAATACAAATTCATAAATACTATGAGACCAAGTGCTGTTAAAAAATATGAAGTTATGAAATAAATATTTTCAATTATTTACTAATAAGAATATATACTAAAATCATTATAGTAGTAATTTCTATTATTTTTGCCTATTTTTGATGATTGTTTTTAAGTTTATAGTAGATATGAATTTTTCTATTTTAACATGTTTGGCAGATTATCATTAGAATTTATGTTAAATATTGATGTGGAGTAATAATATCGAGTTTCCAAAATTTCACATAGATGGTTTTAGCATCAAGTAGGCTCAACTTTTATATACTATAGATTTGGAAAATTATCATGAGAATATATATTAAATATTCATGTGGACCAATAATATCATATTTCTAAAATTCATTTGGACAGTCTAAACATAAAGTCTTATATGGACACTCTAGGACCATTGTAGTTTAAAATTAATTACTATATATTTTGCATTTTTCGATTTGTTCTACTATTTTCCTAGAGGTTTTTGCTCATTTTTCTCCTTTTGCTTCTTCATTTTTCTGAGGCGTAATTTTATCTAGAAGTTATTCTTCTCCATTATTGTTCTTCATCTATCTTGAATAAATAAAATACTAAATAGGAATTCATAAATATTTTGCTACCAATTGCCATTAAGAAAATATGAAGTTATCATAACATATTTTCTATTAAATAATGATGAAGACCAATAATATTAAATTTCTGAAAATCCACGTGAATAGTCTTAGCATAGAGTCTTATGTGGACACCATAGGAACACTATTACTTCAAATTAATTACTGCATATTTTGTATGTGTCACTTTGTTCTCTATTTTGTTCTTAGAGTTTTTTCTCCCTTTTCTTCTTCTTCTTCCTCATTTTTCTGAGGTTTAATATTATAAGGGCTTGTTCTTCACCATTATTGTTCTTTATAATTCTAGAATAAACACGATATCAAATAGGAATTCATAAATATTATGTAACCAATTGCCATTAAAAATATGAAGTTATGAAATACAAACTCATTACTTTTAGTAATTTCTACTATATTTTGTTGCATATTTTTTATTTTTCTTTTTAAAGTTTGTAGAAGATATCGATTTTTCCATTTTAACATTTTGGCTGATTATCATGAGAATTTATGTTGAATATTGACATGGACCAATAATATCAAGTTTCTAAAATCTCTCGTGGGTAGTATTTTTTTGTCATCTAGATTTATTAACTTATTACAAATTATGAAAACTAATACAAAGACGAGTCTCCCACAGACCATTTCTTCTGACCCTTATTAGATCCACTATAGACGATATTTTGTTCTTCATGCTCTTGAGGGACACCACTTTCTTTTCTGCATAGAATCACGGCTTTGCTAAATAAGAACTAATTAAAGTGACAGATAATGGATATTATTTCTTAGAAAAAGCAAAAAGATGTGAAACTTAACCTAAAAGGGAACAAGTGTAAGCAGTTGAAGAAATTGAAATCTAAAATATAAAAACCGTCAAAAGAAAAGAAAAAAGAGAATCTTATAATTAACATAAATATTTTTTTGATAAAGTCATAAAGTATATCAAAATAGGGAAAACTACTGAACTAGATCAGATTAAACAATGATTCTATGAAATTAAATCTTATTTTCCACATGAAATATATATGCATACATGATATTTATATGATTGATAGTTCATATGCTAAATCTTAAATAAAAATAGTTTCAAGTTTCCAGATATGAGTTATCGTCAAAACATACAAGCGCAATTAATATATAAGTTTATTGTTGACAATACTTTGAGTTGCCAGATTGATTCCCTACTAGTTAATAAAAGAAATTTTTCTTCTTTGATTCTCTCATTATTAACTTAGCTATTCTTCTTTCATAGATTCATTAATCTTTAACTGGTCTGTTCATAGTTTTTTGTTAATCTGTTTATGGAATTCAATCAACTGAAGGTTAAATCTTGACAAAACCCTAGCTCCTGCGAATCACATACTCGATTTTTTTCTTCATTTCAGCTTTCAGTTTCATATTAATCACCTCCGGGTTTTGAATATTTTTGTAATGAATCCTTGTGTCTCCTTTGTTCATAAATCAAAAGCAGAGAGCCATATATATACATCGACATACATTTCTTTTTTACATAAGACGAATTGGTTTCACAAAGCTTTGAAATTTAGGTTGATTTCTGGGTAAAATTGGTTGAAAGAATTGAAGAAATCAAACATTTAAGGTTTTTTCTTGTTCTAGTAAATTGATATGAAACCACATGAAGATTGGGTTTATAAATCATGGATAATATATTGTGAAAGAAATTAGTCATTTAGGATTTAATCTTGGGTTGAAAGAAGAAGAACAGACTAAGAAGATAGATTTTTTCTTTTGTCGGCGAAGACGATGAAGATAATATGTTAAAAAATAATATGTTATAATTCTTATTTAATACATTTATTTTCTTTAATAAATTTATTGTAAAGGTAAAACATTAATTAGTTTATTGATTTAAAAAATAAAAATGCATTAAATACATGAATGAAATCAAACTTTTTGAGACAAAGAAAAAAGTCTAGAAAATCATATTTTCGGAGATGGAGGGAGTAATAAAAAGTAAACCTTGTTGTTTGGAACACAAAAAAATAAGAGATAAACAAAAAACAACATGATTTTATTTTGATTCGAAACGATGTTCGTTTTGAGTTTTCCGTCAGTTTTTAACAGTAGATGATAGTGCTACGTCGAGGATACACATGATGCCTATATAGCGGGTGACTTTGAAGTTCAATAGATTGACTTGCACAAAATGAATGTGGGTGGCAAACTTGCAAATTTTAAAAAAATTCATGGTTTTTAGCAGAAAACCCATTTTTGGACAAATGATAATTATATTAATTTAAAAAAATATATCTTGATTTAAACAGTTAAACAAATAGGAGGAAAATTATAACTTGAATATATTATTTGCAGTACCATGACGAGTAAGTACATGTGCAGCTTCCTTATTCTCCTTCCGAACATGAAGTAAAAATATGTCTTTAAATTTATTGATTCATTCTTTGATGTCCTTGCAAATGTTTAGAACTGATATTTCCACCCAATTATTTGATAAAACATCAATAAAAACTTAGCAATCTCCCTCAAAAATGAGTTTTCTTAACCCCTTACACCACACTATTTGTAATGATATTAAAAGTGCCTTACACTCAGTTTCTAATGGTGAAGATGTATAATTTATATTAGATGCTCCATAAAACTTAGGATTTCCATTACTATCTCTTATAATCCAACCACCACATACTTGATTTGTAACTTGATTAAAGGATTCACCATAGTTACATTTTAACTAACCTTTTTCAGGTCGTGTCCATAATTATTGTGATGTTGCAGGAGATTTCGTAATTGGAGACTTATTAGTTGTTAACCATTCATGCACACAGTGGCGGATGCAGTTCATGGTTAGACGGGTCAGCTGATCCCAACAAATAATGTTTTTTGTATCTTATGTTTTAAAGAAAAAAATTTATGACCCCATAACAAAATTAAATTTGACCCCATACAAAACGTTCATTCAGATACATGAAATGATAAAATGTTAGTTTCATCCAAATATGTATTTATGTATATAATTTTTAGATTATGAGTTCTTAAAAGTATTATAAATTATCTATGATTTATTTAAATAAAATATTTTTAAACAAAAAATTAACAATTACAAAATATAAATTTTTCATCTCTCTTATAAAAAATTAACTTTTCATCTGATAAGTTATCGATTCTAATTTTTATGACCAATACAATCATTCAAATTATAAAATATTATCAATTTTTGTAGATATATTAACTTATGACTTTTTAAAAAATATTTCACTTCTCTTAAAATTATTTTATAGTTTTAAAAATAGAGATATAAGATTACATGACTTGAAAATTATGAACACTGTACTATAGAATGATATCTGTATTTGTTTTATCAAAAATATATATTTGAGAATGTAATCAATAAAAACGTAATAAAACTAAAAATTTCAAGTTATAAATCAATGTAAAATGTAATTTTTTTAATAGTTTATATGTTAGTTTAGTAAAAAATAAAATTGACCCCACTAAAATAAATGTCTAGTTCCGCGACTGCATGCACATCTCATTTAACAAAACCAATATCATTTTTTGGATTAATTGGTTTTTTGTTAAAGAGATATCATTTCTTGATTCCAAAATTTTCACAAAATCCAAAATGGTAAAACATTTTGTGCCTTTGTTACGTGTTCCTCATTTTTTATACAGCAAATGCATGCATTGATGTTGTTCATACATTTATAATTATAGAGACTTTGATGATGATTAGAACACTCACATTTTTATTAATCAGCATTGTTCTATCTCCAATACAAGCTCGAGCATAGGATGTATAGAAATATCGCTAAGTATAAACTTTATTTGTTTTGTCAAAAAATGTGGAAAGTCGCAGAATTATCTTATAAAAATTTGTAAAACTCAATCAAAATATATGGTGTGTGTAACTAAATCTTATGTGTGTGTTTTTTTTCTTTCTTTGTATTTTAATTTTATTTTCCTTGATTTAGTGACACATAGTCTATTAGTGTATCATGTTAATGGTTTCTCCTGCAAAACCATTAAAAATAGTTAATGATTTACATTTCACTAAGAACTCTTGTTTTTATCGAAAAGTTTAAATTTTATGTGTACAAATACACTTTAAACTATAAAAAGTTCATAAACATTCAAACTTTAACAAGCTAACCTTTGTGGATAATTTATGGACAAAACTCATCTTCAACTTTGTTTTAGTGAGATGAAACATAGTAGAAATATTTGGACCACAAAAAAAGTTTTACAGTCACATTATAGTTTAATTTTCACATGAAGTGTAACTCATTATCTCAACAATATCTATTAGTCATGCTTCTTTATTAGTATCTAACATATCAAACAATTTTTAGCCATGTTTTTCTTATTTAGCTTTCATTCATGGGGAAATATTCGTTAGTAAAAATCCCTAGAGTTTTCATTCATGAGGAAATATTCTGAGAGTTAATAATCATGGATGTATATATTATTCAGCAAACTCTAAATCTTCAAAAAAAATTGAGGATACCATAACTAAAGAATAAACTTAATTAATTACATTTTGTTTTGCATGTGTCACTTTGTTCTCTATTGTTCTAAAGTTTTTCTCATTTTTCTTCTTTTTCTTAATCATTTTATGAGGCTTAATATCATCTATGGTTTATTCTTCTCCATTATTTTTCATTATATATGTAGAATAAATGAGATATCAAATATAAATTAATAAATAGTATGAGACCAAGTGCCGTTAAAAATGAATTTATGAAATAAATATTTTAAATTATTTATTAACAAGAATATATACTAAACTCATTATTTTTAGTAATTATATTATTTTATTGCCTATTTTTGATGGTTTTCTTTTATCCTTCTAGAAGATATCGATTTTTCTATTTTTACATCTTTGCCGGATTATCATGAGAATTTCTGTTAAAAATTGATGTGAACTTATAATATTGAGTTTCTAAAATCCCACGTGGATGGTCATAACATTAAGTAGATTCAACTTTTATATAATATAGACTTGACAAATTATCATGAGAATTTATATTAAATATTTATGTGGATCAATAATATCATATTTCTAAAATTTCACATGGACGGTCTTAACATAAAATCTTATGTGGACACTCTAGGACCACTGTAGCTTAAAATTAATTACTACATACTTTTGCATTTCTCACTTTTTCTTACATTTTTCCTAGAGTTTTTGCTAATTTTCTCCTTTTGCTTCTTCATCTTTGTGAGGCTTAATTTTATCTAGGACTTATTCTTCTCTATTATTGTTCTTCATCTATCTTGAGTAAATAAAATATTAAATAGGAATTCATAAATATTTTGCTTCCAATGCCATATAAAATATAAAGTTATGAAAATTTATTTTCTATTAAATGTTGATGACGACCAATAATATTAAATTTCTGAAAACTGACTTGAACAGTCTTATCATAAATTCTTCTATGGACACCCTAGGAACACTATAATTTAAAGAGAAAATAGAGAATATAGAGAGTTTTTAAGTTTGTTATTTGTAAAAGATGTAGTTTTTGTAGTGTTTGCCATTTGGGTAGTTTTTTGTTTGCAAAAACCTAAGAGATCATTTGTCTTTCCCTCTATTTTTCATAATGTCATTATCAAATTTCCAATTTCCATTATAATTTCAAAACAAATTTTATGATTATTTCTAGAGCCATCTTCGATGAGATTTCCAGCACCGCCTCCGACGAGATTTCTGGCAACATCTCCGTCGAGATTTCCGGCGACAATTCCGGCATGCTTTCCGATAACATTTCTGCTGACATTTCCAGTGATATCTCCCAACGAGATTTCAGGTGACATCTCCGACAAAAATTTTGTTAACATCTCCGATGATATTTCCGGCATTATTTCTGACAAGATTTCCGGCGACAATTCTGGCAAGCTTTCCGATGAAATTTCCGGTGACATCTCCGATGAGATTTCTGGTAACATATCCAATGATATTTCCGACGACATCTCCGACAAGATTTCCAGCGACATCTCCGATGAGATTTTCAGTGATATTTCCGATGAGCTTTCTGGAGCCATTTCCGACAAGAATTCCGGCAAGCTTTCTGATGACATTTCTGGCCACATCTCCACCGAGATTTCTGGTGACATCTCCAACAAGATTTCCGGCAACATCTCCGAAAAGATTCTGGTGCCATTTTCGATGAGATTTCTGGTGCTAATTCCAGCAAGCTTTCCGAGGACATTTCCGGCAAGCTTTCCGATAACACCTAATTTAAAATTAATTACTACACATTGTTGTATTTGTCACTTTGTTCTTCTATTTTGTTCATAGAGTTTTTTCTCCCTTTTCTTCGTCTTCCTCATTTTTCTGAGGTTTAATATTATCTAGGGAAAATTCTTCTCTATTATTGTTCTGTACCTATCTAGAATAAATACGATATCAAATAGAAATTCATAGATATTATGTGACCAATTGCCATTAAAAATATGAAGTTATGCCTAAATGATTTGGACCCGCAAAATCACCTATACTTCTCATGTATCTACTCAGAACATATATGGATCAAACTGGTTAAGAACTTACTACATGCAAGTTTACAAAAGAATGGGACCAAGTCCTGGAGTTACCGGTAGATAATTCATTGGATAAGGTACATTTTTTTCTTTTGCGTTATGTTATGCCAGCCACTTCTGATTAGCCAACAAAATCTGCAATAAGCTATCATAGATTCGTGAAGCGGGAGATCAGAGATACGAAAATGGTATTGAGGTGCCGTTCAACACAAGAAAATTATATCTTTACATTCAAAATATAATCCACTGATGTTATATTTTCAAAATATCAAAACAGTAGCATTTTGATGTAAAAAACATTGTTTGAATTAAATAAATTTAATATTCAATTGAAAATAATAATATTGTTGTAATGATTTGCAAGGCTAGTTAACTAATTTTATTAGTTATGTAACAGACCGACCAATACACAAGACTAGTGCCTATAGATCGCTAGTAGAAAAAGTGTCTGCCACAATAAATCATATATATTAACGATTGTTTTAAGGAAATATTAATCATATATCTTAATCAAAACAAAATATTAATATTAGACATACTAGTTTGTTGAGGAAAAGCTAACATGAGTCTGCCACTATCAATTTTGCTACACAACTGATTACTTTACAGTATATACATATTAAGTCTATATATACTCGTGAATAGATCTATAGGTTATATTATATCGACCAACTCAACATGTTTTAATGATTTTCATATTTTGTTAATCAAATTTTGAAGTTTTTAGAAGTTGCTTTTGTAGTTCCTATAACTTGATGACAGAAATATATCTTAATTTTTTCTTTTAATTACCAATGTGTTTCAAAAGAATCCTCTGAAAATGATTTCAGGAATATGTTTAGTTCAAAATGGTCTTAGAACTGCTATACGATATAAATAATAAAATCATTAACTAATTTGAAAATTTTGGTGGATCAGCATGAAAGTATATGGAGATATAAGAATTCATGAAGTCCAAGTGAAATATTAGTGAGCTAATAAAAGTTATAGAATATATTATATTAGTAAGTGCAATTATGAAATCTTATTTTTAATTTTTATTTGGTTTGGTTGTGTGGATATTGTACCGTATACTATATCCATTCCATATGTGCATATAACCATTTTAAATATGCATATAACCCATTTTACTTGCACATCTAATTTAAATCTAGTCCACCTATATTATTTTTTTCTTAACTTAAATTTTCAACATAAGGTATAAATAATTTTCTTTTTAGTTTTTCACTTCAATCTGTTTTTAGGGAACATTAATCTAAACTATACTAATACTTTTATGTCACTGCTTAGTCTAATGTGTAAGGTTATATATATGCACAGCAGGCTCAAAATATTTAACTGCCCTAGGGGAAAATATTAGGCCATTATTATTAAAAAAAATATTTATTTTCAAACATAGATAACTAAAACCAAAATTCAGAAAATTTTAAAGGTTAAATTGTTTGAATAACTGCTAACTATTTTTAACATTTTATTTTATAAATTCCAGTCTTTTTGCAAATTGTTATCATATTTATTATTTGATGTCATTGTTCAAGTACCTAAATTAAATTTTTATAATCTGTATAACAACAGATGTTGGCCAAAACAATTTATGTTATTTCTGTCTTTAGAATTGGAATTAGATATCACTATCGAACTCAAATTCAACATAAATCTGAGGCTCATGTTATTATTATATCCGGATTTGGGTGCAGGGTGGTCATACATTGGTCCATTATACTAAAATGGTCACTGTATATACGATCGAAATATTTAAAGGTATAGAAATCATGTATGAATAAATGTTCAGTAAGGAAATTTTATTTCCCAGAAAATAATTTATTCTTTGATTTAAGAAAAAAACTATAAAATTTAAAAAAGAAATTTTTTGTTGAACATTTACCTTTATAAAAAAAAGTAAATATTTCGCTTATAATTGCATTTTGGTTTTTTTGCTATAAGAGCTCATTGAAATTTTTATTTATATATTTTCTCCTATTATCTTTCTTCACCACCCTACTTTAAAAACTTCTTTCTCTCTCTCTCTCTCTTTTATATAAGACATTCATAAAAGCATAATAAACGTACAAAACCAAAAAAGAAAGAAAGTGTTCAATCAATTCAATATGGCTAATGATCAGGAGTTTACCCAAGAGGAATTTGTGCAGGACATATCCAATTCTGATCATTCCGAAGGCAGCTGCAGAAGACTCGAGAATCAAACACCTCAATCACAACCATATCTTTTTGTTTTTTTAGAATTGGATTTGGATATCACTATCGGAACTCAAATTCAAAATAATATATATTGAAAAATTGAGGCCCCTGTTATTATATCTGGAGTTGGGTACAGGGTGGTCACACATTGGTCTGTTATACTAAACTGGTCATTGTATATATGATAGAAATATTTAAATGTATAGAAATCATGTATGAATAATAAGGAAATTTTGTTAACCAAAAAATTATTTATTTTTGATTTAAGAAAAAAATCTATTAAAAATTCATAAAGAGAAAAAATGGAAAACGACAAAACTTTGTTGAACATTTACCTTTTATTTTTTAGTAACGGCTTCGCTTATGATTATATTTTGGTTTTGACCTCACCTAAATCTTTATTTATATCTTTTCTCCTATTCTCTTCTTTCACATCCTACCTTAAATGCGTCTTCTCTCTCTCTTTTATATAAGACATTCGTAAAAGCATAATAAACGCATGAAAGCACAAAAGAAGAAAATAAGCAATCAATTCAATATGAATAATGCTCAGGAGTTCACCCAAGAGGGATTTGTGCTGGACATATCCAATTCTGATCATTCTGGAGGTGGCTGCAGAAGAAACGAGAAGCAAACACCTCCATCACAACCTTCTCTTATGTTGGGAATTCAGACTGTGAAAACTGCAAAAGGGAGAAAAAGAGCGAAATAAATAGTGAAAATCATGACAAAGAATCACATGATCGTGGAAAACATATTCAGAGCAAAAATAAAAGAAGGAAAATGATGAGTGATATGTTTTCTAAACTGCATGCTTTGCTTCCCAAACTGTCTCCTAAGGTACTGATTTAAGAACACATAATTTTGTTTTTGTTTGGTACCCACAAAATTTAATCAAATGATTTTTTTCTAGTCAATGTTAAACTTATATATTAATTACGCTTGTATTTTTTGATGATAACTCACATCTGGAAACTTGAAACTATTTTTATTTAAGATTTAGCATATGAACTATCAATCATATAAATATCATGTATGCATATATATTTCATGTGGAAAATAAGATTTAATTTCATATAATCATTGTTTAGTCTGATCTAGTTCATTAGTTTTCCCTATTTCTATATACTTTATGACTTTACCAAAAAAATATTTATGTTAGTTATAAGATTCTCTTTTTCTTTTATTTTGACGGTTTTTACATTTTAGATTTCAATTTCTTCAACTGCTTACACTTTTTCCCTTTTAGGTTAAGTTTCACATCTTTTTGCTTTTTCTAAGAAATAATATCCATTATCTGTCACTTTAATTGGTTCTTGTTTAAGCAAAGCCATCAAGTTTCCAATTTCTCTTTATATGTTTGTCTTAATTCCATTTTCTGCTTTTTCCTATTGTTTCTTGTGAATTTAATATCTATATTATAGCAAAACTGTCTTATACTATTTGCAAACCCTGCAAGTTTTTCGATTCAATGTATATTTCTTCTATTTTCTTAAAATTTATTAATATTAATTTACATATATACTATTTCTTTTAATTGAATTGGAGTCCAATTTTAGTCCACCAATTATCATGGTAAGAAGTCTTCTATTATTAAAGATATAAAATTACATAAAATAATAAATGATAATGAACTAATCTATACATTTCTGTGTTTGATATCAGATGTTATTTTGAGTCAAAAAGTTCTTATATTTTAATTATGTCCCACAGGCAGACAAACCTACTATAGTAGATGAAGCAGTGCGTTTCATCAAATCCTCTGAATTAGATTTGAAAAAAACTCCAAATGCAAATGCTTGAGAAACTTCAAAATTCTTCTGCCTCAAACACAACTTTTACTTATGCTCCATCTTCATCCTCTTCTCCAGCAACTCGTCTCACACCAATGACAAACTATCCCCAAGCTCTTACTGTATGCCCTACTACAACAGATTCTTACTCTCGTGAAGCTTTCTTGGCCGATCAGATCTCTTCTTCCAGTGCTGCCACCGCGAATCTGTCTTACCCTTGTAATGACCTGACCATGGGGTTTTGTACTTGGTCCTCACATAACTTTGTTCTGAATATATGTGGGAATGAAGCTTTCTTCAATTTTTTTGCCCTAAAGACAAATCAGGAGTTTTAACTACTGTTTTTTACTTGTTTGAGAAGTACAAGATCGAAGTTTTGTTTGCTAATGTCTCCTCTAATGTTTTCCAAAGGACCTACATGATCCAAGCTCAGGTGCATATTTTATATAAAATATGGTGATATTTAACTAAAAAAAATATTTTTCTAAATCGTAGAATCCATTGTGTCATATTTACAATGGGATTTTTTCTTTGGTGGTAATGGAACAGGTGAATCCAAGTCATGAGAGTCAGTTATTAGGAGATGTATTTGGAATTGCGGAAATTTTCAAGCAAGCTGCTCAAGAGTTGCAGTTATATGTTTCATCTCTTTGAATCTGGTTGTTTTGGTTTGAGTTTTAAGGTGATAGGACTGTGATTTTTAAATTTTCTCCAGGGGTTTTTTTTTGCGAAATCCATCTCTTTGTTTAGGCAGAGAGATTTTTTAAAGAAAAGAAAAGAAAAAGAGAGAATAAGAAGAGAAGATGTTTGTGGGAACATTATTGTAGTGGCTTATTTTTCATAATTGTAATGATATTTTCTTTATCAATGTGTTGAAGACTATTCTCCAATGAGAGATTTCAGACAACTATTTCTTCAACGATAAGATGCATAAAATGCATTATACTGTTTTAGGTGAATATAATTATAAATACTATTTTCCATTTTCTTACCAGTTTACCAAGTTTGGGAGTGGATAAATGTACCACCCATCTCCCTAATCCTTTGAGACGGTGTGCTACTTGTCTTACTAGACCTTTACTAATCTTATTCATTTCTTATGAAAACTTGATTAATATACATATTTACTTTGAAACCTTCCATTATTAAAATACATTAGTTTATAAATGTCTACAAATACCTTTAAAATACAACATAAACATCAATAAATACAATCATGAATATGGTGCTCTTAGGATTTATTATGTAACAGTTTAATACAAAAGAATTAACTTCTTGAAAATTATCTGGTGTGTTCTTAGGAATTATTATGTAAATAAAATTGAAAAATCTGTTATATTTAGAGACTGAGTCAAGGATTGAGGAGAAAGTTCATAATTTTGGAAAGGCATTAGTGAACATTGCAGAGTTCTTTTTTTGATGAAAGTAGATAAATATTCAAGTCAAAGTGCCTCTAAAGATTGGTGCTTCATTATCATCATATGTTCCGATTCCATGTCTTCATGTGCGTTAGTGATCCTCTTATTAAATAGCTCTTTGAATTGATCATTGCTTCATTTCTCTAACCGCTAGTTTCAACTTATGTTGAAAAGATCCCTTAATTTAGTTAACCTTTAAAGAAGCATTGGTTGAAAGACAAATATATTATCTTGTTATTTATATGGTCTTCTCTTTAGCCAGGCTGCTAAAACCAAATCTGTTAAAAGTATACATGTTTGGAAAGAAGTTCTACAAGGAGATCTTTGACGCACAAAAATGGACGATTACTTTGGATTTGAGGAGTTGTATTTTTAGACGAAAAGCACTTATCCTCAATGTATTTGTAGTATTCAGTCACTTCAATCAGACACTTTTTCTATTTGCCACTATATAAATTATCAGTTAAATGCTTGTTCTTGTGCTTACGAATCTATATAAATATTCAAAACAAAGAGAATACATAAATAATTTGTGAGTCTGTCAAATTTGTTAGTAAATAAAGATATTATTAAAAATTAAATGTGGTAATAATGTTTCTCACTAGTTGTCTCGAACCCATCACTTTGCTTGAATAAAAATGAACTCATTATCAACTGAACTAAATACACATTTCATAAATTGATGCCCCTTATTTTCTATATATATTTTGGCACCTAAAAAAAGGGTTTTACCAACTTTAGTTTAGGGCCGGGCCTGCCCTCAAAAGATTTGCAGAGTTTTCATTCACTTTAATCAGACATTTGTTTTGCTATTTGCTGGTTTATAAATTACCAATTGAATGCTTGTTATTGTGATTACGAACCTGTATAGGATTTATGGTGAGGATAATCAAACTTTTTCTTATCTTGCGAGATCTTTATCTTCACATAGCTACTTGATATTCTCTTCTGATCTCCTTTCTCCATACTTCGTAAAATACGTGCGGTGGGAGTTTCTCAAGAGAGTCTCGAAATTAAAGGAAAAAAATAAATGAAAAGTGGAGAGAGGGTGATGAGAGATTCTCATTTAAAATTTTCAAGAGACTCATTTAATATGTGTTCATTATTCATTGGTTTACTTACTTTCAAAATTTTAAAATCTAAATAGAGAATCAAATTTTGATTAAAAATTATGTTTTATTTGAGAGACTTTAGTGATTTTCTTACCAGTATGAATGCTCTTAATTAGTACATACGTAAACAATTTGAAATACCAAAAGTCCATAATAATGAAGAAGTATGAGTTGTAGAAACAAATACAAAATTTAAAAAAAATTATATTTTTGCAAATGGAATTACATCTTCCACCTTTAAGCATTGTGAAATTTTCACTGACACTGCATATTCACAAAAATTTCCCTTTTGATGAAATTTGGAAGAATCAAGCAATTAAAATATCTTTGATTCATGGAATATCATTCCAAGGCCTACTCAAGATTCCTTTAAATACTTTAGGAAGTTAATAATCATATTCTCTTAGAATTTTCATGTGGTTATGTATATGATGTTTAATGTCTTCTTAGATTCTTAAATGGTTTTAAACAAGTCACATATATATATATATATATATTGCTGTTTAAAATGATTTTCTCAAGTTGTTTAAATAATTTTTTTCAAATTATTACTTTTAATTAATTGATTGTAAGTTTGTAACAAACAATGGTTGTATGTGTTGTAAAATTATTGAGAAATCAAATGATTAATTGCTAGAAAAAGAATGATTGATTTACTTAATAATTTAAAAACTTAAAAGTGACTGACAACCCAGCATATATTAAAGAAAAGAATTAAACTCCTAATATTATAATTTCAATATTCCTTAACTATATTAAGAAAATGGATACGTTATGAAAAAAAATGAAACAACTAATTTTTTTTTGTAATTTGAAATTTAATAAATAAATAAATAAAATTTACAAAGGTCTGAGAAGTAGCATGAAGTGTTGGAACTGTTGCGAAGGAGAAAACAGAGAATGCTAAATAAAAGAATTACATAAAATATAGGATAATGAGGCAATCAAAGTTTAGCGTCAATGGTGACAGCAAACAGAGGTCCAGAGGAGATGGAGAGCTTCTTGATCTCCATCAGTTTTGAAACAGAAAAGTAATGTGGTTCCAGATTTGTTTATCTATGGCGTGACCAAGCTGATATGGTGATTGAGGCTTCTCTTGGTTTCTTCTTCCATTGCATTGTATCCAAACATGTTATATAGACAGCTATTCTTACCAAAAGAAACTCATCCAAGGAAAGTCGATGTCTGACAAGGGATTTAACAGTTAACTTCCATTTGGGGTTCACCTTGTTTCCCAAGAGTCTAGCTGTAAGAGTTGTTCAAATTGTATAGAAGTAAGAAAAGTAAAAAAAGAGATGATCTCTTGTTTCATTTGGCTCCTAACATAGGAATTACGGCTGGGCAATTCCCCACTTTCCAGTTCTGTTTCCACTTGATAGCTTATTAAGTACAGCAAGCAATGAGATAAAAGCATGCCAAGGAACTGATTGTGCAAATCTAATTTTTACTTATTTAAGATATTATCTTCTATAATTTCGAAAAGAGTTTTGGTTGATTTCAAGGCTAAAGAGTAGAATATCAAGTGCCAGTTTCCGAGTATCAAACATTTGACATAAGATGAAGATCTTCCTGTGAAGTAAATCCAAAGACATTGGTGTCTATGGAAAGCTAGAAGAATAAAGATTCGCCTCGAGTATGAATTAGAGCAATCCTTTCTGCCATTTGAGAAATACCACCTGAGGAGGGAACAGGTGTCAAAACCTATGCAATTTCTCTTATTATATGCAATCTATAACTAGAGCCTTCACATCAATCTAGAATTCTAGATCAAAGAATATCAAAGGATACCGTAAATATTATTTGAATATAATAGTTAGTATTGTATTAATCTATATTAGGAAATAACTTCACTATATAAACATATGTATCATAACTATATATATTATGAGAATAATAACCATTTTTCCATCATAACTCTCATCACATTCTATCACTTACAAGTTACAACTAATAACCAAAGAATGAGAGAAAAAAACCTGAGGATAAATCTATCTTCAGACGGTTTATCTCTTACTGTGCTACCCAAACTTGCACATTTATGTCGAAGAATCATATCTTGAATCTCCTTAATAGTTTCCACGGGGTCTAATCTCTCACAAATCTTCTGGTTACGCCTGTTTTGATACAATTAGGACATTAATGTTAAAATATACAACTTGTGATTCTAATATATTCTATATAAAATGAAACCACATGCTTCACATATTAAAGGCAATCAACTAAAATTATACTCATCTACAGGGAAGCGGAGATGCGGATTCAAATCCTAAGCCTGAGCCTGAGCCTGAGCCTGATGATGGTAAGAACCTTCTAAAAATGGATGGTTCTGTAGCTCAGCTGCAGTTGGCTGTTCTTGAGTATCAAATGATGAGCTTCTAGTGGTATATTTTTAAGTGTAGCTGGAAGCGTACCCATTCCAATCCTAAACCTTGAATCTGATTGTTTGCACACATTAGGACTTAAACTCTTATTTTACCGGGGAAATCCTGTTATAAATAATATTAATGTCCAAAATCCAATTATGTTAATATATATACTTTGAATATCTACTAAATTGAACGTGCAAATTTGTGTACTTTTAATTGAGACACAATAAGTTCATGTATATTTCAGATTTAGCTACATAGTTGGTTTTTAATGGGAATTCTCCTATTTTATATCAAGAAAGTTTAAGAATCTTCAAGACTTATGGAATCTAGATTCCCGTAGGGAATCTTACTAGTCAACATCTCCAACACAGTACACCCAAGGCTCAATATATCAGCTGGAGTTTCATACACATCATTACCCTTGGGGTTAATAACCTGATCAATTTATTATATTGAACAACAGTTCAATATCCAATGTTTCTTATAATGTATTATATAATACTAATACTACTCTAACCTGTGAATAAAACCACTATCGTGGAGACATTTCAAACCACCGAGAATATGTGTTGTGTAAAGGAGACTAAAGATTCTGTAAGCTTGTATCTTTGATAGAGTTTCAGCTGGGACCCTTGGGTTACAAGTATTAATCAATCAACAAATATCCAACAAGGAATAAAAGAAGAAAGTCATCCAAGCAAGATGCATCCAAGCAAGATGCATCCAAGCAAAGCCATCCACACAAATATCAAGCAAGAGGCATCCAAGCAAAGCCATCCACGGAAAAGCTATCCACCGAAAATAGAAGTGCAGATGGACGCCCAAATTGGTTTCTTCTTCAACAGCTCTATTTTGAATTTCACATGAGTTATAACTATTCATAGCTAAGAAACACCGACTTATATTTAGGTTTAAACACTCTATAAATATGTAAACTTCTTGTAACATTTTAAGATAACTGAGATAATAAAATCTCTTTCTCTCTATTATTATTCTTCTCTATTCTGGGTTTGAATCTTACACTCTTAATCTCTGAAATCTAACATGGTATCAGAGCATTGATACATAAACAAGATCAAGCTTCTGATTTCATCATTATGTTCTTCGTGAATCTCTTAAACATCTATTATATCTTCCATTATTCTTGTTTCACCATTGTTACTGTTCAAGAAACTCTAGAAGTTTTTCTTGAAGCATATATCCATTATCCTAGTCTCTTTTGTGTAAGAAACCTCTCCTCTAAGATATTTAAAGCTTCCGCAACAACAAACTCTCAATAAATCTCCAGATCAAGAAATCAATTTTTTTCAAAATTCAAAATTTCCCAGAAAATACTGTTCATCTTCTTCCCTAAAAGTTCTTTGTTTATTTTGGAAATACAGTTAGATCTTGATGATCTTATAATTTATAGTTATCTAATCTTTCTAGTATTCTAGTTATCAAATATTTTGGGATATGTTGTTTTCTTCTTCTATTTTTTTCCTACCTTTTCCCCTTTTTCTTATTTTTTTATGAGATTTAGTTTTAACTGGTATTTTTACCTTTGTCATTCTTCTTCAGCCATATATAATATAAAAGAGTTTAAATAGGAACTTGGAAATACTATTTGACCAATTTCTAATTTTAATGGCCAAATATGTTTTCTTTTAAAATGAGCAATCAATTCAATATGACTAATGCTCAGAATTTGACCCAAGAGGGATTTGTGCGGGTCATAGCCGATTCTGATAATTCCGAAGGCGACTGCAGAATAATCGAGAAGCAAACACCTCCATCACAACATTCTCTTATGTTGGGAACTTAGACTGTGAAGGCTGAAAAAGGGAGAAAAATAGCAAAAATAAATGGTGAAAATTATGGCGGAGAATCACATGATCGTGAAAAACATATTCAGAGCGAAAGAAAAAAGAGGAAAAGGATGAGTGATATGTTTTCTAAACTGCATGTTTTGCTTCCTGAACTTTCTCCTAAGGTATTGATTTAAGAACACATAATTTTTTGTTGATTGGTAACCACATAAAATTTAATCAAATGATTTTCTTCTAGTCAGCAATAAACTTATTTATTAGTTACGCTTGTTTTTTTATGATAACTCACATCTGGAAAATTGAAACTAGTTTTATTTAAGATTTAGCCTATGAACTATCAATCATATAAATATCATGTATGCATCTATATTTCATGTGGAAAATAAGATTTAATTTCATAGAATCATTGTTTAATCTGATCTAGTTCAGTAGTTTTCCCTATTTTTGATATACTTTATGTCTTTATAAAAAATATTAATATTAATTATAATATTCTTGTTTTTCTTTCCTTTTGCCGATTTTTAATTTTAGATTACAATTTCTTCAACTGCATACACTTGTTCCCTTTTATGTTCAGTTTCACATCTTTTTGCTTTTTCTAAGAAATTATATCCAATATATGTCACTTTAATTGGTTCTTATTCAGCAAAGCCATCAAGTTTCCAATTTCTCTTTTCTTGTTCATCTTAATTCCATTTTCTCCTTTTCATATTTTCATGTGAATTTAAGGTCAATATTATAGCAAAACTGTCTTATACTATTTCCAAACCCTGCAAGTTTTTCTATTCAATGTATACTTCTTCTATTTTCTTAAAATTAATTAATCTTAATTTACATATATATACTATTTATTTTTAATTGAATCGGAGTCCAATTTCAGTCCACCAATTACCATGGTAAGAATTCTTCTCTTATTAAAGACTTAAAATTACATAAAATAGTAAATGATAATGAACTAATCTATACATTTATGTGTCTGATATCAGATGTTATTCTAAGTCAACTATTCTTTATTTTAATTATATCCCACAGGCAGACAAACCAACGATAGTAGATGAAGCAGTGCGTTTCATCAAATCCTCCGAATTAGATTTGGAAAAACTCCAGATGCAAATTCTTGAAAAACTTCAAAATTCTTCTGCCTCAAACACAACTTTTACTTATGCTCCATCTTCATCCTCTTCTCCAGAAACTCATCTCACACCAATGTCAAACCATCCCCAAGCCCTTACTGTATGCCCTACTACATCAGATTCTTACTCTCGTGAAGCTTTCTTGGCCGATCAGATCTCTTCTTCCAGTGCTCCCACCGTGAATCTGTCTTACCCTTGTAATGACCTGACCGCGGGGTTTTGTACTTGGTCCTCACATAACTTTGTGCTGAATATATTTGGGAATGAAGCTTTCTTCAATTTTTGGTGCCCTAAAGACAAAACAGGAGTTTTAACTACTGTTTTTTACTTGTTTGAGAAGTACAAGATTGAAGTTTTGTTTGCTAATGTCTCCTCTAATGTTTTCCGAAGGACCTAAATGATCCAAGCTCAGGTTATAATTTTATATAAAATATGGTGATATTTAACTAAAAATAATATTTTCTAAATCGTAGGATCCATGTGGTCATATTTACAATGGGATTTTTTTTTGGTGGTAATGGAACATGTGAATCCAAATTATGAGGGTCAGTTATTAGGAGATGGATTTGGAATTGTGAAAATCTTCAAGCAAGCTGCTCAAGAACTGGAGTTATATGTTTTATCTTTTTGAGTCTGGTTGTTTTGGTTTGAGTTTTAAGGTGATTGGACTGTGATTTTTAAGTTTTCTCCGGGGGGGGGGGGGGGGGGGGGGGTTGCAAAGTCCATCTCTTTGTTTAGGCAGAGATATTTTTAAGAAAAGAAAGAAAAAGAGAGAATAAAAAGAGAAGATATTTGTGCGAACTTTGTTGTAGTGACTTATTTTCGTAACTGTAATGATATTTTCTTTATCAGTGTATTGAAATGTATTTTCCAATGAGACATTTAAGTCAACCATTACTTCAAGGATAAGATGCATTAAAAATGCATTATACTCGTTTAGGTGAATATAATTATTTATAATATAATATTATAAATACTATAATTATAAATACAATTTTTGGTGTATCCGTCAGAAACACAGCCGTTAAAAATCAGTCAGAAATATATTGACGGATTTCCAACGGCTGCATTTCCAATGGATTTCTGACAGCCGCGTGACCAATGGATTTCTGACTGCTGTTTTTTAACGGATTACCAACACCCGTATTTTCAACGGATTTCCGGCAGCTGTATTTCCAACGGATTTCTGATGGCCGCATTTTCTGACAGATTTCCAACGGATTTCCAATGGCCTATATATATTTTTAATTAATTTCCGAATTAAAATAAATTGTTATTAAACTTAAAATTAAATTAAAAATAAATTAAAACTAAATTAAAATTATATTAAAATTAAAATTAAAATTAAAATAAATTCATATTCAACTTAAAATTCATAATAAAGTTCTAATAAAATTCAGATATTGAAATAAAAAAGGAAATTTAAATTTAAATCTAGAAAACATACAAATTGTTTTTAAAAAAATACTAATGAAACGGTAGACGAGCTGCTAATAGTGCCTCAATCTTCTCTTCCATGGCTCGCATTCGCTCTTTCTCGGCTTCTCGTTTGGCTTCAAGCCGTGCTTCTCTTGCTGCAAGTCGCTCCCTTTCCACAAGTTGCTGGTCTTCAATGATTTGAATTTTTTCCTCAGCGTATCTATCTCTGTAGTCTTCTCTGCTAGTCTTCTCTGCTAGTTCCGCCCTGAGAGACGAATCTCCAAAAATCCGCGAAGTAGTCGACGACGATGAAGAAGAATCATGTGGAAGACCATATACCCGGCCTTTGGTCTTCTTTGTAGCCTGCAAAACAAAATTAAAATTAAAAATGAATAAGAAATAAAAATAATTATTTGATTAACTAAATCATAAGTTAAATGTTACTAACCTGATAAACCATTTCATTCACGTTTTTAGGAGGAACTTTGGTGCATGGACCTCCAATGGTCGGTTGAGATAAGAGATACTCGTCACCGAGCCTCGTGACATTTTCGATGATCTCCCGAGTAACCGCATCTTTGATCTGACCATCTTTCATGCTGGTATGTGTATCCCAAAGCAGTCTAAGATTGGTAGGTTCCACACCGTCTTGTAGAAACTAAAATATAATCAAAAGATTAAAAACGTTTAAGTAAATAAAAAAAGAAATTAAAATACTTACAAGTTGTTTAGCTCAGGATTTTTTGCTCGTAGCTCCTAAATTCTGTGTCACTATGCATTCCCCGTTGCGGTCGCTTCTTCGGTTTGTAGAGTGGGTTTCCGAACTTGTGATGGTATCCTCTTGCTTCCAGTAAGCAACAAACCCGTCCCATGAGTCTGGATTTGTTGCCAACTCTAGAGGAATCTCATTTTTCTTCCACTTTCCCTTCCACTCATTCATCTTTTGGGAGTACATCAACGCAGCCTTTGCATTGAACTGGCATCTCACCAATGCGGTGATATCACTCTCCCAAGTGAATTCTTGCTGAAAAATAGGGATGAGTAAATGTGAAATTAAACAAAATTGGAACAAAACATAAAACTAAAAACTTACGGCAAATTTTCTAAACCACATGGATTGATCTTCATGTGGCATACCCGCATATGTACCATATGGATATTGTATTAATCCATTAAGCATACGGTTGATAGACTTTGTCATCCCATTATGGGATTCATCAAACCTACAAAACCAAAAAAATGATTTAACAAGTACAAAATAATTAAATTTAAAACTAAATTAAAATGATATATTAGACATACCATGTAGCTCGACCTTCAGCATTAGGATGATGAAGAAGCATATGCTCTTGTACGGGCAAGAGACGAAGTCCTTGACACTCATCTGGGATGGTAAGTTTAAAGCTTGTGGTGCCAGTGATTGAGCTTCCGGTATAAAAAGTACATTTATAAACTATTCAAAATAACTATACATTTTACAATTTTAATTGTAATTGTTTTATTTCATACTTAATATAATTCATATTTAAATAGGTTTAATTATAAATTAAGGAAAATATCATTATATTACAATAGAAAGAAAATTATTAACTATTCTGAATCTGATGACGTTCCGTCGGATGGAATAGTATCTTCATCCTCAGAAAATTCGTCATGTTCTTCTTTTGAATCTAAATGCACGATATCATCGCCAAATTGTGTAAAATCAACCACAAGACCAACTTCAAAGGAAAGCGCAACTGGATCTATTGAATTACTTCTCGTTGGTTGCAAAGCATCATGTTCCGGAATTCCATAAATTCTTCTTCTTGTGTTAATTGCCGTAACAGTGATCCAAGGATCATCCGTCGTGTAAATCGAGGATACCATATGTAGCAAACCTAAAGCATAATTTTTTTTTACATATCCTATTTGAATATATAAGAAATAAATTGATCCATGTATATACATATACATGATCTGCTTGTGATGCTAAGATGAATGAGTCATATTTCAAAAGTCTCTGTGTAGAATGTACAGATGTAACGCCAAATTGGTCAACTTTAACACCACGCCCAAGAAATGGATCATACCAATCTGTTGAAATAGATGCTCCTTCAAGAGATGAATTAACCAAGAAGAATTCAAATGACAAGAAGGAGGGAACAAGGAAAGAGTTGGCTAGGATGAAAGGGGAAGCTGTTAGGAGTGAACTAGAATGTAACTAGTTAAGTTACTAAGTAGAAGAAGAGAAGCAAGTGGAGATATGGGCGCAGCATGGGAGGTATGGGTGCTGGTTACTGTTGTGACACTGTTGGAGTAGCTTAGCTTCTCAAGCCCATGCTTCTCTCTTCTTTGCACGCCTTCTCTGCCTCTTCCTTCTTCCTCTCTTAGTTGTAAAGTCTATATAAACTCATGTAAACCTCTTGTAAGTGATATAAGAAAAAAGAAGAGAATAAGATTATTCAAATTTGCATAAATTCTCTCCATTCTCGCCATGCTTCCTATTATTCTCTAATCATTCTTTATTCTCTCTAAACTTCAAATCTATATTTCTTAATGGTATCAGAGCGAGTTGAGCATTCCAAACGCTTAACTCTCTTATAATTCTTCTATACTCCCCAAATCTTTTAATCTATAACAATACATATTTCTAAGTTCTATTCACTCTGAGATTAATATCCTTGAGATCATAGGATCTTCAAGTTGTGAAAGAACTAGAATTGTGTATTATTACTAGAAAATGGAGACAAATAGAGTAGTAATCTCAGTCATGCTCAAAGGGAACAACTATCTCCTTTGGGCAAAAACCACTAAAACCATTCTTAGAGGCCGAGGACTTTGGCGGTATGTTGAGCCAAAGGAGGAAGCGGAGGCGGTGGTGAAAAATGAAAAAGAGGAAGCTAAGGAAGAGCAAGAAGAACAATACACTCTTTCTCTTCTTCAAAGCTCACTAGAACCATTCATCTTGGCGGCCTACTCATATGCGGATACCGCCATGGAGCTGTGGGATATACTCAAGGGAGGATATGGAAATGTCTCAAATATATCAAGGATATTTGAGGTGAAGAGGGCGCTGAATGAGCTTCAACAAGAGGAGAAACCATTCAAGGAAATGTTTGGGAGTATAGAAGCTTGTGGGCCGAGTTGGAGATCTTGAGGCCATAAACTATAGACCCCAAGGAGTTAGGTGAAAGGTGTGACCAAGACCAAGTATTTGGGCTTCTCTTGGCACTCAATGCATCTTACAAGGACCTTATCAAGCAAATACTTAGATTTGAGATGCTGCCAAGTCTAGCAGAAGTATGTGGCTTAATACAAAGGGAGGAGGGCTCAAGAGACCTATTTGTGCGCCAAGTGAAGCTGCAAATCTTGCCAAGAAGAATCTCACATTTGTAGACAAGAGGGTGTTGGAATGTGAGCATTGTAAGATGAAGGGACATACCAAGGAGAAGTGTTGGACTCTCCATCCGCATTTGAGGTCTAAGCGGCTAAGGGAGAGTGGAAGTGGGCATAGGGCCTTCATGGGGATTGTACAACTGGTTGAGGATACTGTCAAGAGATACGAGTTTGAGGCTCTCATCAAGAGCCTTGCCAAGCTGACTGAATCCGGTAAGAGTTTCCTCAGTTCTAAAAGCTCCATAAGGAAGGGTAAAATGGTTGTAGATTCAGGAGCTTCTCATCACATGATTAAGGATCAAGACCTGTAAAAAATCTTGAGCCTTATCATGGAAATGTGCAAGTAGCTAATGGAAGCTCAGTTCCAATTGAGGGGATAGGAGAATTAGAGCTTTTCAAGAAGGAAACAAAAGCATTATACATGCCTAATTTCTCATCTAACCTTCTATCAGTTCATAAAGCCACAATGGACTTGGATTGTGTGGCATTGTTTGGAACTGACTTTGTTAAGTTTCAGTACCCTAAAACAAACTATGTACTCGAAGAAGGGAAGATAAAGGATGGTATGTATCTTTTGGAAGCTAATAAACAAGAGAATCCAATGGCTCTTGGAATGAAGGCGGATGTAGAAGTTTCTGGTAGGAAAGAGATTGGAGATAGCCCATTATGGCATGAAAGACTAGGACATCCAAGTTCAGGAGTTCTCAAGATGGTCTTACCCAATCTCATTCAAAAAGAAGTAGTATGTGAAGCATGTGTACTAGGAAAACATTGTAGACAAGTTTTTCCTATCTCATCCACAACTTGTGGTGAAGTTTTTGGCATTGTAAACTCGGATATATGGACCGCACCATGTAATTCAAGAGATCAATATAAGTACTTTGTTTCCTTGATGATTACACAAGATACACATGGGTCACACTCTTACACTCCAAGGACCAAGTTTATGAAGCATTCACCAACTTCATTAACTATGTTTCTACACAATTCAAAACAACAATCAAGGTCTTAAGAAGTGATAATGGAGGAGAATATGTAAGCAAGATATTTAAGGAGCTACTCAACAACTTTGGCATCATTCATCAAACATCTTGTGCATACACTCCACAAAAAAATGGGGTAGCAGAATGGAAGAATAAGCATCTAATGGAAGTAGCAAGGACTATCATGATTGCAAAAGGAGTACCTAAATCTCATTGGGGAGATGTGGTAATGACTTCAAACTATTTGATTAACCGGCTTCCAACTAAGAACTTGGAAGATAGATCACCGTTTGAAGTGTTGTACAAGAAGAATCCAAGCTTACATCACCTTAAGGCGTTTGGATGTAAGTGCTTCATGTTTCTACCAGAAGGACAAAGAAACAAGCTTGAACCTAGAAGCATGAAGTGTGTTTTCATTGGATATTCACCAACTCATAAGGGCTACAACAATCCGGAGACGAGAAGGGTCTATGTGTCTAGAGAGGTGAAGTTCAATGAAAAAGAAAGCTTTTATGGAGCCAAGAATCATGATACTTTTGAAGGTATGGTCTCATCATCTATGGATTGGATGCTGTTCAATAAAGCGCCAATACCAAGGGATGAAATACAAGGAGAGAGTACACCATCTGAGAACATCATGGAACATGGAGAGCAGATGATACACATATGGAACCAGATCAGGATTCAGCTGAAGAAGAAGGGAATGTTGAGGAAGGAGAACCTGAGCCAACAGTACCTCTAAGAAGAAGTACAAGACATAGGCCACAGCACATCTACTACACAACTCGGCCATGCTTAAAGAAGGATCTAGTATGGGTAATATTTCCAATGTGATAAGAGAGTGTCCTGAGCGTATGGCAAACTTAGATCTCGATCCTATTGGCGACAGTGCTCTCATATCACAAAATGGAGATAAGACTCAACCTCTATATCTTATTGAGCATTTTTTCTCTTTGGCAAACTTACCTATGGAACATGAAATGTTACTGGGAAAAATCAGCAAGGAATCCATCCCTAGCTCATATGAAGAAGCATGTGAGAAGGAAGTATGGATAAAAGCTATGGAAGAAGAAATGAAGTCTATGGAAAAGAACCACATTTGGTACTTGACCGAATTGCCAAGGGATAAGAAACCAGTTGGGTGTAGATGGGTTTATACAATCAAGTATAAAAGTGATGGGAAAATAGAAAGGTACAAAGCAAGGCTGGTAGCAAAAGGATACACTCAAGTCTATGGGGAAGACTATACAGAAACATTTGCTCCAGTTGCTAAGCTCCACTCAATAAGAATCCTAATCTCGGTGGCAGTAAACTTGAAATGGGATCTATGGCAGATGGATGTCAGGAACGCCTTCTTGTAAGGAGATTGGGAAGAAGAAGTGTATATGGATCCACCTCAGGGATATCATAAGGAAGGCAACAAGGTTTGCAGGTTAAAGAAAGCAATCTATGGGCTAAAGCAATCTCCAAGAGCATGGTACCAAAGGCTAAGCGCTTGTCTTTTGGAGAGAGGGTTCATAAGATCTGAAACTGATCACACTTTGTTCACAAAACAAAGTAAAGGAGGAATGGTTGTGGTATTAATATATGTTGATGATCTAATCATCACAGGGAGTGACAAAGATGGAGTAGATCAAACCAAGAAGATCTTGAAGGCCGATTTTGATATAAAGGACTTGGGAGAGCTTAAGTACTTCCTAGGAATTGAGATGACACGGTTTGAAGATGGAATGTTCATCTCTCAAAGGAAATATGTGCTTGATCTCTTAGAAGAAACTGGGAAGCTAGGATCCAAACCGGCTAAAACTCCAATAGAAGAAGGCTATCAAGATAGTCCCAAGGGGGAGCCTTTGGAGAACATTAAGAGATATCAAAGGATAGTGGACAAGCTCATCTATCTTACTATCACAAGGCCGGACATTTGCTTTGCAGTTAACCATGTGAGCCAACACATGCAAAAGCCAACCACACAGCATTTGAACATGATTGAGAGGCTACTAAGGTATTTGAAGAACAACCCCGGTAAAGGCATATGGATGAAGGCCAATGGAAACACAAAAGTTCAAGGATATTGTGATGCGGATTGGGCTGGAGATAAGAAGGATAGAAAGTCCACATATGGTTTTTGTACCTTATGTGGGAGGCAATCTAGTGACTTGGAGAAGTAAAAAGCAGAAAGTCATAGCCTTATCTAGTGCTGAAGCTGAGTATAGGGCTATGAAGGAGGTGACAAAAGAACTAGTTTGGGTACATGCATTCCTAAAGGATCTTGGAATACATAAAGCTGAAGAAATGCTGTTATATTGTGATAATCAAGCTGCAATACGTATCACATCCAATCCGGCATTCCATGAAAGGACCAAACATATAGAGGTGGATTGTCACTTTGTGAGGGGAAAAATTCAAGAAGGAATCATAAAACCAGTCTTTGTAACAAGTGAAAATCAATTAGCGGATATCTTCACCAAAGCAACCTCATCTATCACTTGTGAGCATATTCATAGCAAGATCGGTCTAAAGGATCCTCACCGACCAATCTTGAGGGGGAGTGTTGAAATAGATGCTCCTTCAAGAGATAAATTAACCAAGAAGAATTCAAATGACAAGAAGGAGGGAATAAGGAAAGAGTTGGCTAGGATGAAAGGGGAAGCTGTTAGGAGTGAACTAGAATGTAACTAGTTAAGTTACTCAGTAGAAGAAGAGAAGCAAGTGGAGATATGGGTGCAGCATGGAAGGTATGGGTGATGGTTAAAAGTTGTGACACTGTTGGAGTAGCTTAGCTTCTCAAGCCCATGCTTCTCTCTTCTTTGCATGCCTTCTCTGCCTCTTCCTTCTTCCTCTCTTAGTTGTAAAGTCTATATAAACTCATGTAAACCTCTTGTAAGTGATATAAGAAACAAAAGAAGAGAATAAGATTATTCAAACTTGTATAAATTCTCTCCATTCTCGCCATGCTTCCTATTATTCTCTAATCATTCTTTATTCTCTCTAAACTTCAAATCTATATTTCTTCACAATTGCACATAAAAACAATGCATCTTAAGTCCAAAAATCCTGCGTACCGCACTTCCAATATTTCTTTCAAAATGCCATAGTAAACTACTTGACCAGATTGAGTCGAAATACCATAATCCGAAGTGGGCCTCCTTCTTCATTCTTCATGAATCCTAAATGCATATCCCCTTGTGCAATACCTTGGATATAAAGTTGCAATTGACTTTGGACCATTAACAATTTCCAATAAACATGTTGGAAACATTTGACCATTCTCCAAAAAATCATACAATTGTCGATGCACACATTGATCATCTGATATGGTAAACCAAGCCTAGATGCAAGTTTTTGTATCTCATAGTATGATCCTGGTGAGAGATTATCTTCATGCAAAATATATTTCACAAAATCTGCTATTGCATCTACATATTCTTCTGTCAAATTGTAATCTATCTTAATGGTCATCATTCTACTAGCAGATGATAATGGTGAATGACCATCTCTACATCCGCTATATAATGGTTGCTTCGCTACATCTAACATATCAAAAAACCTTCTAGCCTCTAAATTTGGTTCTTCAACTCTACCTCTATCTTCCCCACCATAATACATATTTTCTCTAAACGCATCATTCACCATTTCAACAGTACTGATGGTTACATCTACCTCTGTGTGTTCTCCTAAACTATCTCTATGAATAAGAATAGAGAGAAAGAGATTTTATTATCTCAGTTATCTTAAATGTTACAAGAAGTTTACATATTTATAGAGTGCTTAAACCTAAAGATAAGTAGGTGTTTCTTAGCTATAATAGTTATAACTCATGTGAAATTCAAAATAGAGCTGTTGTAGAAGAAACCAATTTGGGTGTCCGTCTGGACTTCTATTTTTCGGTGGATATCTTTTCCGTGGATGGCTTTCCTTGGATGCCTCTTGCTTGATATTTGTGTGGATGGCTTTGCTTGGATGCCTCTTGCTTGGATGGCTTTCTTCTTTTATTCCTTGTTGGATATTTGTTGCTTGATTAATACTTGTAACCCAAGGGTCCCAGCTGAAACTCTATCAAAGATACAAGCTTACAGAATCTTTAGTCTACTTTACACAACACAGATTCTCGGTGGTTTGAAATGTCTCAGGTTAGAGTAGTATTAATATTATATAATACATTATAAGAAACATTGGATACTGAAATGTTGTTCAACATAATAAATTGATCAGGTTATTAACCCCAAGGGTAATGATGTGTATGGAACTCCAGCTGATATTTGGAGCCTTGGGTGTACTGTGTTGGAGATGTTGACTAGTAAGATTCCCTACGGGAATCTAGATTCCGTAAGTCTTGAAGATTCTTAAACTTTCCTGATATAAAATAGGAGAATTCTCATAAAAAACCAACCATGTAGCTAAATCTGAAATATACATGAACTTATTGGGTCTCAATAAAAAGTACACAAATTTGCATGTTCAATTTAGTATATATTCAAAGTATATATATTAACATAATTGGAGTTTGGACATTAATATTATTTCTAACAGGACATTAATATTATTTCTAACGGGATTTCCCCGGTAAAATAAGAGTTTAAGTCCTAATATGTGCAAACAAGCAGATTCAAGGTTTAGGATGGGGATGGGTACGCTTTCAGAGACACTTAAAAATATACCACTAGAAGCTCGTCATTTCATACTCAAGAGCGGCCAACTGCAGCTGAGCTACAGAACCATCCATTTTTAGAAGGTTCTTACATCCTCGGGCTCAGGCTCAGACTTAGGATCTGAATCTGCATCTCTGCTTCCCTGTAGATGAGTATAATTTTAGAAGATTGCCTTTAATAGGTGAAGCATGTGGTTTCATTTTATTTAGAATATATTAGAATCACAAGTTGTATATTTTAACATTAATGTCCTAATTGTATCAAAACAGGCGTAACCAGAAGATTTGTGAGAGATTAGACCCCGTGGAAACTATTAAGGAGATTCAAGATATGATTATTCGACATAAATGTGCAAGTCTGGGTAGCACAGTCAGAGATAAACCATCGGAATATAGATTTATCCTCAGGTTCTTTTTCTCTCATTCTTTGGTTATTAGTTGTTAGTGATAGAATGTGATGAGAGTTATGATGGAAAAATTGTTTATTATTCTCATAATATATATATATATATAGTTATGATACATGTGTTTATATAGTGAAGTTATTTCCTAATCTAGATTGATACAATACTAACTATTATATTCAAATAATATTTACGGTGTCCTTTGATATCCTTTGATCTATAATTCTAGATTGATGTGAAGGCTCTAGTCATATATTGCATATAATAAGAGAAATTGCATAGATTTTGACACCTCTTCCCTCCTCAGGTGATATTTCTCAAATGGCAGAAAGGATTGCTCTAATTCATACTTGAGCCGAATCTTGACTCTTCTAGCTTTCCATAGAAACCAAGGTCTTTGGATTTACTTCACGGGAAGATCTTCATCTTATGTCAAACTTTTGATACTCGGAAACTGTCACTTGATATTCCACTCTTTAGCCTTGAAATCAACCAAAACTCTTTTTCGAAATAATAGAAGATAATATCTTAAATAAGTAAAAATTAGGTTTGCACAATCAGTTCCTTGGCATGCTTTTATCTCATTGCTTGCTGTACTTAATAAGCTATCAAGTGGAAACAGAACTGGAAAGTGGGGAATTGCCTATCCGTAATTCCTATGTTAGGAGCCAAATGAAACAAGAGATCATATCTTTTTTGCTTTTCTTACTTCTATACAATTTGAACAACTCTTACAGCTAGACTCTTGGTAAACAAGGTGAACCCCAAATGGAAGTTAACTGTTAAATCCCTTGTTAGACATCGACTTACCTCGGATGATTTTCTTTTGGTAAGAATAGCTGTCTATATAGCATGTTTGGATACAATGCAATGGAAGAAGAAACCAAGAAAAGCCTCAATCACCATATCAGCTTGATCATGCCATAGATAAAAAAAATCTGGAACCACATTACTTTTCTGTTTCAAAACTGATGGAGATCAAGAAGCTCTCCATCTCATCTGGACCTCTGTTTGCTGTCACCATTGACACTAAACTTTGATTGCCTCATTATCCTATATTTTGATGTAATTCTTTTATTTAGCATGCTCTGTTTTCTCCTTCGCAACAATTCCAACACTTCATGCTACTTCTCAGACCTTTGTAATTTTTTTATTATTTATTAAATTTCAAATTACAAAACAAAATTAGTTGTTTGATTTTTTTGTCATAACGTAGCCATTTTCTTAATATAGTTAAGGAATATTGAAATTACAATATTAGGGGTTTAATTATTTTCTTTAATATACGCTGGGTTAGCAGTCACTTTTAAGTTTTTAAATTATTAAGTAAATCAAACATTCTTTTGTCTAGTAATTCATCATTTGATTTCTGAATAATTTTACAACACATACAAACATTGTTTGTTACAAACTTACAATCAATTAATTAAAAATAATAATTTGAAGAAAATTATTTAAACAACTTGAGAAAATATTTTTAAACAGAAATATATATATATATATATATATATATATATATATATCTATATATCTATGATTTGTTTAAAAACATGTAAGAATCTAAGAAGACATTAAACATCATATACATAACCACATGAGAATTCTAAGAGAATATGATTATTAACTTCCGGAAGTATTTAAAGGAATCTTGAGTAGGCCTTGGAATGATATTCCATGAATCAAATATATTTTAATTGTTTGATTCTTCCAAATTTCATCAAAAGAGAAAACGTAATTTTTAATCAAAATTTGATTCTCTATTTAGATTCTAAATTTTTGAAAGTAAGTAAACCAATGAATAATGAACACATATTACTCTTGAAAATTTTAAATGAGAATCTCTCATCACCCTCTCTCCTCTTTTTCATTTATTTGTTTCCTTTAATTTTGAGACTCTCTTGAGAAACTCCTACCGCACGTATTTTACGAAGTGTGGAGAAAAGAGATCAAAAGAGAATATCAAGTAGCTATGTGAATATAAGGATCTCGCAAGGTAAGAAAACGTTCGATTATCCTCACCATAAAACCCTATAAAGGTTTGTAATCACAATAACAAGCATTCAATTGGTAATTTATAAATTGGCAAACAACAAAACAAATGTCTGATTGAAGTGAATGAAAACTCTACAAAACTTTTGAGGGCAGGGGCATCAATTTATGAAATGTGTATTTAGTTCAGTTGGTAATGAGTTCATTTTTATTTAAGCAAAGTGATGGGTTCGAGACAGCTAGTGAGAAACATTATTATCATGTTTCATTTTTAATGATATCTTTATTTCCTAACAAATTTGATGGACCCACACATTATTTATGTCCTCTCTTTGTTTTGAATATTTATATAGATTCGTAATCACAAGAACAAGCATTAAATTGGTAATTTATATAGCGGCAAATAGAAAAAGTGTCTGATTGAAGTGACTGAATACTACAAATACGTTGAGGATAAAGTACTTTTCGTCTAAAAATACAACTCCTCAAATCCAAAGTAATCGTCCATTTTTGTGCGTCAAAGATCTCCTTGTAGAACATTTTTCCAAACATGTCTACTTTTAACAGATTTGGTTTTAGCAGCCTGGCTAAAGAGAAGACCATATAAATAGCAAGATAATATATTTGTCTTTCAACCAATGATTCTTTAAAGGTTAACTAAATTAAGAGATCTTTTCAAAATAAGTTGAAACTAGCGGTTAGAGAAATGAAGCAATGATCAGTTCAGAGAGCTATCTAATAAGAGGATCACTAACGCACATGAAGAGATGGAATCGAAACATATGATGATAATGAAGCACCAATCTTTAGAGGCACTTTGACTTGAATATTTATCTACTTTCATCAAAAAAAGAATTCTGCAATGTTCACTAATGTCTTTCCAAAATTATGAACTTTCTCCTCTAATGCTTGATTCAGTCCCTAAATATAACAGATTTTTCAATTTTATTTACATAATAAATCCTAAGAACACACCAGATAATTTTCAAGAAGTTAATTCTTTTGTATTAAACTGTTACATAATGAATCCTAAGAGCACACATATCCATGATTGTATTTATTGATGTTTATGTTGTATTTTAAAGGTATTTGTAGACATTTATAAACTAATTTATTTTATTGGATTTTAATAATGGAAGGTTTCAAAGTAAATATGTATATTAATCAATTTTTATAAGAAATGAATAAGATTAGTAAAGGTCTAGTAAGACAAGTAGCACACCGTCTCAAAGGATTAGGGAGATGGGTGGTACATTTATCCACTCCCAAACTTGGTAAACTGGTAAGAAAATAGAAAATAGTATTTATAATTATATTCACCTAAAAGAGTATAATGCATTTTTATGCATCTAATCGTTGAAGAAATGGTTGTCTTAAATCTCTCATTGGAGAATAGTCTTCAATACATTGATAAAGAAAATATCATTACAATTATGAAAAATAAGTCACTACAACAATGTTCCCACAAACATCTTCTCTTCTTATTCTCTCTTTTTCTTTTCTTTTCTTTTCTTTTCTTTAAAAAATCTCTCTGCCTAAACAAAGAGATGGACTTCGCCAAAAAAAAAACCCCTGGAGAAAACTTAAAAGTCACAGTCCAATCACCTTAAAACTCAAACCAAAACAACCAGATTCAAAGAGATGAAACATATAACTGCAACTCTTGAGCAGCTTGCTTGAAAATTTCCGCAATTCCAAATACATCTCCTAATAACTGACTCTCATGACTTGGATTCACCTGTTCCATTACCACCAAAGAAAAATCCCATTTTAAATATGACACAATGGATTCTATGATTTAGAAAAATATTTGTTTTAGTTAAATATCACCATATTTTATATAAAATATGCACCTGAGCATGGATCATGTAGGTCCTTTGGAAAACATTAGAGGAGACATTAGCAAACAAAACTTCGATCTAGTACTTCTCAAACAAGTGAAAAACAGTAGTTAAAACTCCTGATTTGTCTTTAGGGCAACAAAAATTAAAGAAAGCTTCATTCCCACATATATTCAGAACGAAGTTATGTGAGGACCAAGTACAAAACCCCATGGTCAGGTCATTACAAGGGTAAGGCAGATTCACGGTGGCAGCACTGGAAGAAGAGATCTGATCGGCCAAGAAAGCTTCACGAGAGTAAGAATCTGTTGTAGTAGGGAATACAGTAAGAGCTTGGGGATGGTTTGGAATTGGAGTGAGACGAGTTGCTGGAGAAGAGGATGAGGATGGAGCATAAGTAAAAGTTGTGTTTGAGGCAGAAGAATTTTGAAGTTTCTCAAGCATTTGCATTTGGAGTTTTTTCAAATCTAATTCAGAGGATTTTATGAAACGCACTGCTTCATCTACTATCGTAGGTTTGTCTGCCTGTGGGACATAGTTAAAATATAAGAACTTTTTGACTCAAAATAACATCTGATATCAGACACAGAAATGTATAGATTAGTTCATTATCATTTATTATTTTATGTAATTTTAAGTCTTTAATAATAGAAGACTTCTTACCATGATAATTGGTGGACTAAAATTGGACTCCGATTCAATTAAAAGAAATAGCATATATGTAAATTAATAAATTTTAAGAAAAATAGAAGAAATATATGTTGAATTGAAAAACTTGCAGGGTTTGCAAATAGTATAAGACGGTTTTGTTATAATATAGATAATAAATTCACAAGAAACAATAGGAAAAAGGAGAAAATGGAATTAAGACAAACAGGAAAAGAGAAATTGGAAACTTGATGGCTTTGCTAAATAAGAACCAATTAAAGTGACAGATAATGGATATTATTTCTTAAAAAAAGCAAAAAGATGTGAAACTTAACCTAAAAGGGAACAAGTGTAAGCAGTTGAAGAAATTGAAATCTAAAATGTAAAAACCGTCAAAAGAAAAGAAAAAAGAGAATCTTATAATTAACATAAATATTTTTTTGATAAAGTCATAAAGTATATCAAAATAGGGAAAACTACTGAATTAGATCAGATTAAACAATGATTCTATGAAATTAAATCTTATTTTCCACATGAAATATAGATGCATACATGATATTTATATGATTGATAGTTCATATGCTAAATCTTAAATAAAAATAGTTTCAATTTTCCAGATGTGAGTTATCATCAAAAAATACAAGCGTAATTAATATATAAGTTTATTGTTGACTAGAAAAAAATCATTTGATTAAATTTTGTGGGTATCAAACAAAAACAAAATTATGTGCTTTTAAATCAGTACCTTAGGAGAAAGTTCGGGAAGCAAAGCATGTAGTTTAGAAAACATATCACTCATTCTTTTCCTCCTTTTATTTTTGCTCGGAATATGTTTTTCACGATCATGTGATTCTCCGTCCTGATTTTCACTATTTATTTTCGCTCTTTTTCTCCCTTTTGCAGCTTTCACAGTCTGAGTTCCTAACATAAGAGAAGGTTGTGATGGAGGTGTTTGCTTCTCGTTTCTTCTGCAGCCGCCTCCAGAATGATCAGAATTGGATATGTCCAGCACAAATCTCTTTTGGGTCAACTCCTGAGCATTATTCATATTGAATTGATTGCTCATTTTCTTCTTTTTTTCTTTCATTCATTTATTGTGCTTTTACGAATGTCTTATATAAAAGAGAGATAGAGAGAGAGAGAGAAAGACGCGTTTAAGGTAGGATGTGCAAGAAGAAAATAGGAGAAAATATATAAATAAAGATTTAGGTGAGGTCAAAACCAAAATATAATCATAAGCGATGACATTACTAAAAATTAAAAGGTAAATGTTCAACAAAGTTTTGTCGTTTTCATTTTTTCTCTTTATGAAGTTTTTATAGTTTTTTTCTTCAAATCAAAGAATAAATATTTTTTTAGAAACAAAATTTCCGTATTATTCATACATGATTTCTATACCTTTAAATATTTCTATCATATATACAATGACCAGTTTAGTATAACAGACCAATGTGTGACCACCCTGCACCCAACTCCAGATATAATAATAACAGGGACCTCAATTTTTCAATATATATTATTTTGAATTTGAGTTCTGATAGTGATATCCAAATCCAATTCTAAAAAAAAAACAAAAAGAGATGGTTGTGATTGAGGTGTTTGATTCTCGAGTCTTCTGCAGCTGCCTCCGGAATGATCAGAATTGGATATGTCCTGCACAAATCCCTCTTGGGTTAACTCCTGAGCATTAGCCATATTGAATTGATTGCTCACTTTCTTCTTTTTGGTTTTTGCGTATATTATGATTTTACGAATGTCTTATATAAAAGAGAGAAAAAGAGAGAGAGATACATAGAGAGAGAGAGAGGGAAAGAAGTGTTTAAAGTAGGGTGGTGAAGAAAGATAATAGGAGAAAACATATACATAAAAAGTTAGATGAACTCTAATAGCAAAAAAAACAAAATGCAATCATAAGCGAAACATTTACTATAAATAAAAAGGTGAATGTTCAACAAAACTTTTTCTTTTTCCATTTTTTCTCTTTCAATTTTATAGTTTTTTCTTAAATCAAAGAATAAATAATTTTTTGGAAAATAAAATTTTCTTACTGAACATTTATTCATACATGATTTCTATACCTTTAAATATTTCGATCTTATATACAGTGACCATTTTAGTATAATGGACCAGTGTATGACCACCCTACACCCAACGCCGGATATAATAATAACATGAGCCTTAGATTTATGTTGAATTTGAGTTCGATAGTGATATCCAATTCAAATTCTAAAGACAGAAATAACATAAATTGTTTTGGCCAACATCTGTTCTTATACAGATTATAAAAATTGAATTTAGGTACTTGAACAATGACATCAAATGATAAATATGATAAAAATTTGCAAAAAGACTGATTTATAAAATAAAATGTTAAAAATAGTTAGCAGTTATTCAAACAATTTAACCTTTTAAAATTTTCTGAATTTTTTTTTTAGTTATCTATGTTTGAAAATAAATATTTTGTTTTTAATAGTAATGGCCTAATATTTTCCCCTAGGGCTGTTAAATGTTTTGAGCCTGCTGTGCATATATATAACCTTACACATTAGATTAAGCAGTGACATAAAAGTATTAGTATAGTTTAGATTGATGTTCCGTAAAAACAGATTGATGTGAAAAACTAAAAAGAAAATTATTTATACTGTATGTTGAAAATTTAAGTTAAGAAAAAAATAATTTAGGTGGACTAGATTTAAATTAGATGTGCAAGTAAAATGGTTTATATGCATATTTAAAATGGGTTATATGCACATATGGAATGGATATACTATATGGTACATATACACACAACCAAACCAAATAAAAATAAAAAAATAATATTTCATAATTGCACTTGGACTTCATGAATTCTTATATCTCCTTATACTTTCATGCTGATCCACCAAAATTTTCAAATTAGTTAATGATTTTATTATTTATATAGTATAGCAGTTCTAAGACCATTTTGAACTAAACATATTCCTGAAATCATTTTCAGAGGAGTCTTTTGAAACCAATTGGTAATTAAAAGGAAAAAATTAAGATATATTTCTGTCATCAAGTTATAGGAGCTACAAAAGCAACTTTTAAAAAACTTCAAAATATGATTAACAAAATATGAAAATCATTAAGACATGCTGAGCTGGTCGATATAATATAACCTATAGATCTATTCACGAGTATATATAGATTTAATATGTATATACTGTAAAGTAATCAGTTGTGTAGCAAAATTGATAGTGGCAGACTCATGCTAGCTTTTCCTCAACACACTAGTATGTCTAATATTAATATTTTGTTTTGATTAAGATATATGATTAATATTTCCTTAAAACAATCGTTAATATATATGATTTATTATGGCATAAAATTTTTCTACTAGCGATCTATAGGCACTAGTCTTGTGAATTGGTTGTTCTGTTACAGAACTAATAAAATTAGTTAACTAGCCTTGCAAATCATTACAAATTTATTTATACTTTTTTGTTAGTCACATGCTATTAAAAGTTACTTTGTAATACACAATCCATATATTGTTACTTTCAATTGAATGTTAAGTTTATTTAATTCGAACAATTTGTTTACATCAAAGTGCTACTGTTATTGATCTTTTGAAAATACAACATCAGTGGATTATATTTTGAATGTAAAGATCTAGTTGTCTTGTGTTGAACGGTACCTCGCTACTGATTTCCCGCTTCACGAATCGATGATAGCCTATTGCGGATTTGGTTGGCTAATCTGAAGTGGCTGGCATAACATAACACAAAAGAAAAAATGTACCTTATCCAATGAATTATCTACCGGTAACTCCAGGACTTGGTCCCATTCTTTTGTAAACTTGCATGTAGTAAGTTCTTGACCAGTTTGATCCATATATGTTCTGAGTAGATACATGAGAAGTATAGGTGATTTTGGGGGTCCAAATCATTTAGGCATAACTTCATATTTTTAATGGCCATTGGTCGCATAATATCTATGAATTTCTATTTGAAATCATATTTATTCTAGATAGGTACAGAACAATAATGGAGAAGAATTTGCCCTAGATAATATTAACCCTCAGAAAAATGAGGAAGAAGAAGAAGAAAAGGGAGAAAAGACTCTAGGAACAAAATAAAAGAACAAAGTGACACATACAACAATGTATAGTAATTAATTTTAATATATTATAATGTTTCTAGGGTATCCATAGAAGAATTTATGATAAGACTGTTCACGTCCGTTTTCAGAAATTTAATATTATTGGTCTTCATCAATAGAAAATATATTTTCATAACTTTATATTTTAAATAGCAATTGGTAGCAATATGAATTCCTATTTAATATTTTATTTACTTAAGATAGATGAAGAACAATAATGGAGAAGAATAAGTCCTCGATAAAATTAACCTCATAAAAATAAAGAAGAAAAAGGAGAAAAATGAGCAAAAACTCTAGGAAACAAATATAAGAAGAAAGTGAGAAATGCAAAAATATGTATGTAACTAATTTTAAGCTACAGTGGTCCTAGAGTGTCCAAATGATATTTTATGCTAAGACCATCCACATGAAATTTTAGGAATATGATATTATTGGTCCAAATCAATATCTAATATAAATTCTTATGATAATTTGCCAAATCTATATTATATAAAAGTTGAATCTACTTAATGTTAAAACCATCCACGTGAGATTTTAGAAACTTAATATTATAAGTCCACATCATTTTTTAACAGAAATTCTCATGATAATCTGCCAAACATGTTAAAATAGATATCTTCTACAAGGTTAAAATAAAACCATCAAAATTAGGCAATAAAATAATAGAATTACCAAAAATAATGAGTTTAGTATATATTCTTATTAATAATAATTTAAAATATTTATTTCATAACTTCATATGTTTTAACGGCACTTGGTCTCATATTATTTATGAATTTCTATTTGATATCTTTTTGTTTTACATAGATAATTAAAAATAATGGAGAAGAATAAGCGGTATATAATATTAAGCCTCAGAAAATGATTAAGAAGAAGAAGAAAAATGAGAAAAAATTAGGAAAAATAGAAGAACAAAGTGACACATGCAAAAAACGTAATTAATTAAGTTTATTCTTTGATTATTGTATCCTCAAGTTTATTTTGAAGATTTAGAGTTTGATGAATACTATATATCCATGATTATCAACTCTCAGAATATTTCCTCATGAATGAAAACTCTAGGGATTTGTTAGCAAATATTTCCCCATGAATAAAAGCTAAATAAAAAAATGGCTAAAAATGGTTTGATATGTTAGATACTAATAAAGAAGCACGACTAATAGATATTATTGAGACAATGAGTTATACTTCATGTGAAAATTAAACTAAAAATGTGACTGTAAAATTTATTTTGTGGTCCAAAATTTTCTACCATATTTCATGTCACTAAAACAAAGTTGAAGATGAGTTTTGTCCGTTAAACATTCACAAAGGTTAGCTTGTTATAGTTTGAACGTTTTTGAACCTTTTCGATAAAACAAGAGTTCTTAGCGAAATGTAAATCATTAATTAATTTTAATGGTTTGCAGGATAAACCATTAACTATTTTAATGGTTTTATTTTACTACATTAAAAAGGATCACATGATATACTAATAGACTAATGTGTCACATAAATCAAGGAAAATAAAATTAAAATACAAAGAAAGAAAAAAAAACTCGGGGCGTAGCCTCTGCTACTAATAAAAAACAGATTTTTTATGCTTCTTGAAGATGTCATCTCAATTAATGAAAAAAAACTTTCTAATCCAATCCGATCATTTTTGTTATACACAGCATATAAAACACACATAAGATTTAGTTACACATACCAGATATTTTGATAAAATTTAAGTACAAATTTTTATAAGATAATTCTGCGACTTTCTGATATATTGTGTTTTTAGTGTTTTTAGCAATGTTCTTTTCATCATTATCTTGCATTTTCATTACATATTTAGAGTTTAGATGCATGTTTGCATGTGTTTCAATCTTATATAGGTCTTGGAGCTGAAGAAAACAATAAGGAGAGCAAATGGTATGAGAAAACATAAATGATGATCAAGAACCAGTCCCAAATATCTAAAAGATGGACTCATTTGGAGATTTTACGTTGTGCTATAGCTCCAGAGTGCTCATCAAAGTTGTAGCAAATTGAGTTAGCGTTCCAATGAAGGTGATTTCAAGTGATTTGGATATTTGGTTAGAGAGATAAATTAATTTTACCTCCACCGGTCATCCTCCAGCGGCATAGCTGACCGGTGTGAAGTTGATGAGAAATCTGGGAGATTGCAAGACGTCATGCAGCGACCTGAGGAGGCCGCTGGAGCCCAGTGACGTGGTGCAGCAACATGAGGAGGCCACTGGGACGTAGCAGCCAAGTTCACCGACGTACAGAGACCGCTGTACCGATTCTGATTTGGCAATTTCAGCCTAAACCAAGTTTAATCAGTCCAAATTTCTATTTCAAACCAATTTTTTTGTCTTACTATAAATATGTTGATACCCTAATGTTTTGGGGGGGGGGGAGATAGATTAGGTTTTGTTTAAGGATCTTGAGCCACTCTTACTCTCTTCTTAAGTGATTTGGATTTTTGATCTTTTCATTTGGATAAAGTTTTGATTTCATATTATAATTGATTCTATTCTCTTAATGTTTATGATTATGCAAGGATCAATCTCAATGATTTGTGTTTTCATATCCATGAGTGAGTAGTTTATTTTAAGATTCTTAGGATGTTAGATCTAGGTTGATTAGTGTTAGGTTAGTGGAGTTTAGGCTTGTAATCATTAGATCCATGCTTGTTAGGTTATGTTTAATGCTAGATTAGCAAGAGATTGTTAGTTTAGATCTTAAGAATTTCTCATGCCCACAAGGTTTTTGATAAAATGCTTGATCCAAACTTTTCAAGCTCTTCTCAATCCTAACCAATGAGAGTTGATGTTTAGGATGATTAAAGGTTAAGAAAATCTGTGTTTAAAGCTCATTGATCAATTAGTGTTTAACAAGAGTTATGAACATTTAAGGTGATTAGTACCATGAGAATGGATTAATCAAGTTTAGTGTTTTAGAACCATTGGATTAGCTCTACGAGGTAGAACAAGACTCCACTAGCATAGCATAGATTAGTGTAGATCATCCATAACATTCCCAATGATCCTTCTTTGTTAATTTGATTTCAAAAACTGTTTTTACTTATTTTCCTGCTTTATTTTCATTTTAAACTCTCTTTACAAAAACTATAAGCATATTCATTTAGATTAAGATATGATTTATATTTTAATGTGTTAAAACTAGATTCCAAGTTGGTTTGATTCTCTTCTATGCTACAACGCATTTAGGGTAATTGGTACCTTGGTTTGCAAAAATCTTAATATCAATTTGGCGCAGTTGCCACTTGGAACTTGTTAAGACTATTAGGAGTTAATTAAGTTTTGAGACTAAGTTTTCTTCTTTGTATTTATTACTTAACATCTCTTGTTTCCACTTTCATCTCTCTCCCTTGTAGGTGCATGAACTTTAGAAGTCACGGTCCATAAAACTTGGTTGATTCTGTTGAGGACATTCGCCAGATAGAAAGAGAAGGTAGAAGAGCTGCAAGAGAACGGTTATAACACTTACAGCATTTAGGGATGAATAACGAAGAATTTCTTCTGGGATTTCTGCGGGTTCCTCAGCAAGGACAACCAGTCCTTAGACCTATTGGAGCATTTGATGCACCCAACATTAGAGTTCAAGCTACTGGAATTCCAACACCTTCCATGGCTGCCAACAACTTTGAGATAAAGTCAAGCTTGATCAACATGGTTCAGAACCAGAGGTACAATGGATTGTCTTTGGAAGACCCTCTAGATCACTTAGATCAGTTTGAGCGACTATGCAGAACAGTGAAGATGAATGGAATTCCCGAAGAATCCATCAAGATGATACTTTTTCCTTTCTCATTAAGGAACAAGGCCTCCCAATGGGAGAAGAATATTGGTTCAAATTTGGTATCCACTTGGGATATGTGTAAGAAGGAATTTCTCAATAAGTTCTTTCCAAAGCAGAAGACAGCAAAACTTTGAAATGACATTACTAGTTTCAAACAAGGCTACCAAGAGAATCTATATGAAGCATTGGAAAGATTAAAGGGTTACACTAGGATTTGCCCTCATCATGGTATCTCTAGGAAAAATTTGCTTGGCATCTTCTACAGAGGAACACTTGAGAAATATCGCCTTGCCTTAGACACGGCAAGCTATGAAAGTTTTGACAACTTGAATGTGGAACAAGGAGAGCTGTTAATTGAGAATCTAGCTCAGAGTGATGCTTGTTATGGCGGTGACTATGGCAGAGAGCTGAGAGATACAAGTGGACAAGACAATAGTATCAAGGAAAGCTTCAAAGACATCAATGATAGACTTGACAAGATGAGCAAGGCTTTCCTCCTAACTCAAAAACAGGTTAACTATGTAGCAGAGTGTGATAATGGACAACAAGGATATCAACAAGGCTACACTGAGCAAGGAATTTACATTGAAGATAATGGAGAGACACAGGAAGAAGTAAACTATGTGGGGAACCAAGGAGGGTTTCAAAACAAAGGATTCAACCACAAGTACTGTAACCATCCCAACCTCTCCTACAGAAACTCCAATGTTAAAAACCCACAGGACCAAACCTATCCCAAACTACCAAACCAAGCTTTCCAACCAAACCAAAGCTTCCAACCCAATCAAAAAATTTAACCAAAACCACAATACTCAAGCCAAAGCCAAACTTTCCAACCCAATCAAACCTTCCAACCAAACCCATATTACCAACCTCAACCTCAATACAACCAACATCAAACCTTCATACCAAACACTAACCAACCCCTTCAACTTTCCCAAACCCTCAAAGAAGATCCCAATACTCTGCTCCTCAAACAAATCTTAGAAGGGCAAACCAAAGGAACTTTTGAGATTAACAAGAGAATGGATGTGATGCAAGGAGTTTACAATGAATTAAATAATAAGTTTGAACACTTGGATTCCCAGGTAAAGAGCCTTGACAATCGAGTTACTCAAGTTTCATCATCATCCAAGAGGCCAATGGACTCACTTCCCGGTAAAACTGAAACAAACCCCAAGGAATTTTGCAATGTTATCCTCACAAGTGATGAGAATAATCATAAAAGGGATGTTGAGGAAATCACTAGACGTCTATATGGAGTGGATGATGTTGGTGTGATGAGTCAAAGTGAAGCAAAGGTAGAGGTGATTACTAGGGAAGAAATTAAGGTTCCCATGAGAGCAGAAAAGGAAGATGCACCAAAGGATGAGCTTTCTCCTTATGAACCACCAATTCCATTCCCATGAAGAATGCTCACTAAAGCTAAAAAGAAGGTCTTCTCAAGCTTCAAAGCTAAAATGAGCACAATTGAAGTCCATTTGCCTCACAAGAGTAGTTTGATTCAAGTTCCTCTTCATGTAAAGTTTATTGAAGCTATCTTAGCCAACAAGGCAAAAGTAGAAAAAGTTATGGAAATGCTCAAGCCTTAAACTTCCACTTTGGTTGAGTCCAAGTTTCTTCCCAAGCTTGAGAATCCTGGTACATTCTTCATATCTTGCTCCCATGGAAATATGAAATTTGAGAATGCCTTGTGTGATTCGGGTGCTAGTGTGAATGTTATGTCGCTTGAGATGATGAAGAGTATAGGTATCAAAGAAATGAAGGAGTACTCCTCTTTGATCACTTATGCTGATGCCTCTTCGGAACCTCCACTTGGTTTGATTGTATATTATCCACTTAAAGTTGGAGATTGTTTAATCCCAACAGTGTTTATGGTAGTTGATAGAGGAGAACCGGATAAGCTTCCACTTATTCTTGGAACTCCATTTCTCAATACCACAGGAGCAAGCATCAACTTCTCAACCAAGTGTGTGACTCTAATCAATTGAATCCTACATTTACTTATCCAATCAAGCCTTCCTCTACCGATTTTTGTGGTACAATCACCAATGAAGAGTTAGAATGGAAGAATGAGATTAAGGTTGTGACTGACACTCTAGTTCTTGATGAGCAAATTTTGGATGGAAAGTATTTATTCTCCTTGTTTGATGGTTGTGGTGAAAGTGATAAAGTCAAGAAGTTGAAGGAGAACAAGAAGAATCTTGAAAAGAACAAGATGGTAATGAACAAACACCACCATCCCACCCTTGTTCACTCTCCATTGGTTCCCACTATGACCTTGCACCCTTGGAAATGCATTGATGGAGAGCTACAGTACAAAGTAAAGTGTAAGGGAATATCAAATCCCTTTTCTATGGATAAAGCAATCATCACACCAAAGCTTAAGGCAACTGGTTCAAAGGCCTTTTAAGATGTGATGAAGGAGGTACTCACTGTCACATTCAAAGGTGGAACACACTTCTCTAATGCTCATTTCACTTCTTCAACCGCTCCTAGGAGCTCTCAAACTCCACTCACTCCACACCTAAGATTCTCGACTAGGGCCAAGGTATGGTCTTTTCCTTTCAATGTATATATCATTTTTTTTTGCTTTTTGTTTTAACTTTCTCTCTCACTTCTGTTACATCGAGACGGTATAATTCAAGTTTGGGGGAGGGTTTTATGTCTTTTAATCTTGTGTTTTATTTTCTTATTTTTCTCTTTTTGCATATTTGAGTCTCATGCATACATCTATTGAATAAAATCCAAAACATTAAAAAAAATTGTAAACACACAAAAAGACTTTTTGTATTTTCTTTTGCATAGTAAGATTGAATGTAGAAGCATTTTAAGTTTTATTTGCATATGAGATGTTTGGCTTGTGGAAGTTCATGGTTAGGATTAAGATTATTGTCCTTATTCATAGTTATTTGTTGCTTGAACATCTTTGAAATAAGAAAAATCCATGCTTGGACCCTTGCACCTTTTTAAATGCACCTTTTAGTTTGGTAAAGCTCACTAGATTTCTTGAAGCATCTCTATGAATTTGAACTTAACTTGAATTTAATTTTCTTGCTTGTGGGGATTTAAATACACTCTCATGGTTGACAAAGGCCACATTCAGGTTTTCTTATCCATTCTACCATCCTTTGCTAACCCGAATGGCCATTCTCATCTTTAGAATGGTTCCCCTACCTTTAACCTGGACCATTTCTTTTAAACACTTTTATATATTCTATGAGTGAGGCATTTTTTTGATAATGTTATGATTTCGCAAAAACTTGAGAGTATCGGGAACGACAAATGTTAGCTTTTATTTTAGTCTAGCAATGGTAAGTCTGGCTCTAGGCGGGGAATAAAAGACTTGAATAGCTAGAATAGGTGTTGATACAGGTGTGGGAAAAGAAGGCTTTAGAGTATCGGTAACAACAAATGTTAGCTCTGGTTTTAGGCTAGCAATGGTAAGTCTAGATTCAGTGGGGAATGAAAGACTTGAATGGTTAGAATAGGTATTGATTTGGGTGTTGGAAAAGAAAAAAAAGAAAATATTGATCATTGATATCAAAAGAGTCCCTAGTTAACCCAAGTGAAAAACCAAAAAGCTCTAAATCCCAAGTATATAAGAAGAAGGAGAGTATAGCTACCATAAGTTAAAACAGAGAAAAGGAAACTTATAAGTATATGGAGCAAAAGAAAAAAAAAGTTTAAAGGGATAGAAAAGAGCTAAGAGTTGAACTAAAAGGTTTCCCTAGGAGACTAAGAAAAAGAGATTGATCATGAGGGTGAGGATAGAAAATGAACAAAAAGTCTATTGATATGAGGGTTGAAAAGAGAATGACAATAAAGTCTAAAGGATAGAAAATATGATGCATTTAATGAGATGGGGTAGAATAATGAGAGTTGAGTTTTGTATGCATCAATTGTTCCCTTTCTTAGATGGATTTTGTATTTGACTAGCACTCCTATTATTGAGAGCACCCACCTAAAGAAAAACTCTTTTGAAGTTACATCAAAAAGCTTTTAATCCATAAACCGATTGAAGAGTGATTTGATTTCCATAACCAAAACCACATTATAAGAATCTTAATGAATGTTAAAGAGATGTCTTCTATTTGATTGTGAGTTTTTACTTAAGCTTAGAGGTTCCATTAGAGTTTTGCATTAAAATGAGCATGGAGAAGTACTAGAGAGTAAGATGTTTGTTCTTGCACCATTTAACTATATTTGAGGACAATATGTTTCATCTTTTGTTTGATACTTTTTGGTTTGAATCTCAATTTTCATATATCTTTCCCAACTAGATTCTTATTGTTTGCTTGACGACAAGCAAGAGATAAGTTTGGGGGAGTTGATATATTGTGTTTATAGTGTTTTTAACAATTGTCTTTTCATCAATATCTTGCAATTTCATTACATGTTTAGAGTCTAGTTGCATGTTTGCATGTTTTTCAATCTTATATAGGTCTTGGAGCTAAAGAAAACAATAAGGAGAGCAAATGGTGTGAGAAAACATAGATAATCAAGAACCAATCCCAAGTATCTCAAAGATGGACTTGTTTGGAGACTTTACGTTGAGCTATAGCTCCAGAGTGCTTCATCAAAGTTATAGCAAATTGAGTTGGCGTTCCAATGAAGGTGATTTTAAGTGATTGGGATATTTGGTTAGAGAGAGAAGTTAATTTTACCTCTACCGGTCATTTTCCAGCGGCATAGGCTGACCGGCGTGAAGCTGATGAGAAATCTGGGAGATTGCAAGACGTCATGCAGCGACCTGAGGAGGCCGCTGGAGCCCAGCGACGTGGTGCATCGACATGAGGAGGCCGCTGGGACATAGCAGACAAGTTCACCGACGTAAGGAGGCCGCTGTACCGATTCTGATTTGGCAATTTCAGCCTAAACCAAGTTTAACCAGTCCGAATTTCTATTTTAAACCAATTTTTTGTCTTACTATAAATATGTTGATACCCTAATATTTTTGGGGGAGAGATAGATTAGATTTTGTTTAAGGATCTTGAGCTACTCTTACTCTCTTCTTAAGTGTTTTGGATCTTTGATCTTTTCATTTGGATAAAGTTTTGATTTCATATTATTTTTGATTATATTCTCTTAATGTTTATGACTATGCAAGGATAAATCTCAATGATTTTTGTTTTCATATCCATGAATGAGTAGTCTATTTTAGGATTCTTGGATGTTAGATCTAGGTTGGTTAGTGTTTGGTTAGTGGAGTTTAGGCTTGTAATCATTAGATCCATGCTTGTTAGGTTATATTTAATGCTAGATTAGCAAGAGATTGTTAGTTTAGATCTTAAGCATTTCTAATGCCCACAAGGTGTTCGATGAAATGCTTGATCCAAACTTTTCAAGCTCTTCTCAATCCTAACCAATGAGAGTTGATGTTTATGATGATTAGAGGTTAAGAAAATCTGTGTTTAAAGCTTATTGATCAATTAGTGTTTAATGAGAGTTATGAACATTTAAAGTAATTAGTAGAGTGATTAGTACCATAAGAATGGATTAGTCAAGTTTAGTGTTTTGGAACCATTGGATTAGCTTTAAGAGGTAGAACAAGACTCCACTAGCTTAGCATAGATTAGTCTACATCATCCACAAGGATATTTCTTTGTTAATTTGATTTCAAAAACCATTTTTACTTATTTTCCCGATTTATTTTCATTTTAAACTCTCTTTACAAAAACTCTAAATATATTCACTTAGATTAAGACATGATTTATACTTTTAATGTGTTAAAATTAGATTCCAAGTTGGTTTGATTTCTTTCTATGCTACAATGCATTTAGGGTAATTGATAATCTAGATCGAAAAATTTTAACATCACTTTCCATAAAGTTTATACGGCGATATTTCTATACATCCTATACTCGAGCTTGGATTGGAGATACGAACAATACTGATTAATAAAAAAATGTGAGTGTTCTAATCATCATCAAAGTCTCTATAATTATAAACGTATGAACAACATCAATGCATGCATTTGCTGTATAAAAAATGAGGAACACGTAACAAAGGCACAAAGTTTTTTTTTACCATTTTGGATTTTGTGAAAATTTTGGAAATCAAGAAATGATTATCTATTTAACAAAAAAAACCAATTAATCCAAAAACTGATATTGGTTTTGTTAAATGAGATGTCCATGAATAGTTAAGGCCAATTCCAATGGAGCACTATAACGGCATATTTAGTGCCAAAGTCCTTCCAATCAAAAGGCAAAAGTGAGCACCATAATTATTTTTAGTGTTTTGTGAACAGTAACACATCATACTTGGTGTGGCACTGTTCACAAAACACTAAAAATAATAATATTTTATTTATAACTTGAATTTAAAATATAATTAAAATAATATTTATAAATAAAAATAAACATAGTATTACTATTGTTCTTTTTCTAGTGTTGAATAAATTTATAATTGAAACTAATATGAAATTTTAATTTGTAAATAATATCTAAACTAATATTCTAATTCATAAAATTGAAAATTCATATTAAAAATTAATTGAAATACCTAAAATTAGTATGATATAATTTATTTTCTTTATTTTTAGTTTATCGATTAATTTTTTTACTGAATGTAATTTATATAGTATATAATTAAGCAGTTTTTAAAAGTAATTTGTATTACCAAAACACCAAATTTGATGTAATTTTAACACCAAATTTGGTGTTATGGTTGAAGTTGTCCTAACAAATAATAAGTCTTCAAGTTCAAAATCTCCTGCAACATCACAACAATTATGGACAGGACCTGAAAAAGGTTGTTAAAGTGTAACTATGGTGAATCCTTTAATCAAGTTACAAATCATGCATGTGGTGGTTGGATTGTAAGAGATAATAATGGAAATCCTAAGTTTTAGGGAGCTTCTAATCTAAATTATACATCTTAACCATTAGAAATTGAGTGTAAGACACTTTTAATATCATTACAAATAGTGTGGTGTAAGGGGTTAAGAAAACTCATTTTGAGGGAGATTGCCAAGTTTTGATTGATATTTTAGCAAATAATTGAGTGGAAATATCAGTTCTAAACATTTGCAAGGACGTCAAAGAATGAATCAATAAGTTTAAAGACATACGTTTTTTACTTCATGTTCGGAAAGAGAATAAGGAAGCTGCACATGTACTTGCTCGTCATGATCATGAAAATAATATATTTTTTGGGGTGATGACTCAATGAACTTGTTTTTTTCATAGTTTAGGAAGAGATTAGAATGACGATTTAAGAGAGCTCAAGAATGTTGTGTGAGATAAGAGAAAGAATTCTGAATTGTATGATCTTATTATTCTCTTATTCACACACTACTTAATGAATACAATGCTCAGGTTTATATAGAAATTGTTTGCATTATAAAAATATCTAAGTGGATAGAGATGTTGAACTATTTCAACAGTGTAAGAGGAGCCATGCTCTGCTCTCAATAGGGTAAGGGACGCCACTCTCCTTCTCTGACACTCACATGCTTCTCTTTGCTTCCTTCTCTCCACTTAGTTAGCTTCTGGTTCATTTCTAACCACTTCTTCTTGTTTTCCTCCTTCCTTCCAATTTGAATCCTTCTTCTTGATTATTTCATTACTTAAGTGATCATACTTCTCAACAAAACTTTCTTTTATACATTTATTACTAAATAAACATAAGTTTTTTTAATTACTAGTTTAATTTTTAGACATTTAAAACCCAAAAGTACTCTGGAAATGCCTTGTCAGAAAGAAATTAATTACAAAACTCTCATTACTAATTTAATTCCATGAAATTTTTATTTACGAAAATGTCACTCCGTCCTATGTTACCGCAGAGTTATTATTTTCGCAGAGTTATTTTCAGCTATCGTAGAGCTATTTTAATTTACTCATACTAGCAGAGTTGTTTAAGTAACTGCAGAGTTATGAAACCACCGAGTTATGTTAATTAACTGCCAAGTTATTTGACTTTACTCGTTACCGCCGAGTTGTTATAGTGGTTGTAGAGATATTTTGTATGACAGAGTTATTTTCAGTTACTGCCAAGTTTTTTGAATTTACTCAATATCGCATAGTTATTATAGAGACCGCATAGATATTTTATTTGCCAGAGTTATTTTCTGTCACTACCGATGTATTTGTGTTGTCTTGTTACCACAGAGTTATTCTAGTGTCCATAGATATGTTTGAATTGGCAGAGTTATTTTCAGTTACTACCGATTTATTTAATTACCTTGTTACCGCAGAGATATTAACATGATGGCAGAGTTGTTTGCATTTCACCGATGTATGTTTCTTTACTGCAGACTTATGAAAATTATGTTGTTATTACAGTGTTGTTAAGGTAATGGCAAAATTATTTCCAATTCGCCGAGTTATTTTATTTCATCACAAACTTATGTGAATTGGTAAGTTACTGCAAATTTGTTTATGTGGTGACAGAGTTAATTCTGCCGCAAAGTTATTTTCTTTTACGACAAAGTTATTAAAATTAGCACGTTATCGTATACTTGTTAATATGGTGGCAGAGTTATTTTGAGCCGCGCAGTTATTTCTTTACACCGCAAAGTTTTGTACATTTCATTGTTGTCGCATAGTTGTTATAATAGAGTTGTAGTAGAGCTATTTTAATTGAGTTATCACATACTTGTTTTAAAAACATTACCGCACACTTATTTTAGAGAGAGAGTTAGAGAGATAAATTTAGAGAGAGAATTTAGAGAAAGAAAGTACAGAGAGAGATTTGAGAGAGAGAGAGTTAGTGAGATAGAAATTTTAGAGAGAGAAATAGAAAGATCTAGAGAGAGAAAGTTAGAGAGAGATTTAGTGAGATAGCAATTTTAGAGAGAGAAATATAAAGATCTTGAGAGAGAAAGATTAGAGAGAAAAAGATAGTTTAGAGAGAGAGAGTTAAGGGAGAGAATATAGAGAGAGAAAGTTTAGAGAGAGATTTTAAATATTTATTGAAAAAGAGAGTTTAGAGAGAGAAAGATATTTCAGAGAGAGAGTTAAGAGAGAGAAAGTTTAGAGACAGATTTTAAATATTTATTGAGAAAGAGAGTTTAGAGAAAATATGTTTAAAGAGAGAGTTTAGAGTGAGAATTTATTGAGAGAAAGTTTAGAGTGAGAGAATATAGAGAGATTTTAATTATTTATTGAGAAATAGAGTTTAGAGAGAGAAAGTTAGTTTAGTGAGAGAATATTTAGAGAAAGATTTTAATTATTTATTGAGAGAGAGAGTTTAGAGAAAGAAAGAGTTTAGAGAGAGAATAAAGGGAGAGAGAGAGATATATATAGTGAAAAAAAATTTAGAGAGAGATTGGAGAAAGAATATCGAGAGAGAGTATGTTTATAAAAAGATAATTTATAATATATATATATATATATTTTAAATATGATTTGTTATAATATTTTATATTTTAAAAAAAATATTTAAATTTAAATTTTTATAAAACATATTTTTTTAATAGCAATTTTATGAATATTTTGAAAAGATAGATATTTTTAAGATTATTTTAATGTTTTAAAAATATAAAACATAATTATTTTGAATTCTAATATCATAACTTTATGTCAAAATATACGACACTAAGTATCGAGCCCATGGCCCAGAAAATTAACAAATGGGCCTATAACATTCCCAACAACATTAAAAAAAAATTAGCCTTCATATAAATTGCCACATAAATACCCTCGCCGTCAAGGTTTACACCTATCGCCACCGCTGAGACCGCCGCTTAAGGCCGTCTCTTCCGTTATCAAACAATCCCTCATCGCTACTTTCCGATCATTAGGGTACGCCGAATTTTGAACCTTTTTTCAATCTCCAATGATCTCGACCTATTTTTATTGAAGTTAAATCTGTTTGCTTTGTCTCGATCTCTGTTCTCAGATTTTATATTATTAGAGTTAGGGTTATAGGGTTCCTCACGAAATGAGTTTTGATGTAGTTTAATCTATAAGAACCATAAAGATCTGAATTTTCCTCCGTCTCATTATTATTATACTTTATGAAATTTGTCAAAGTGTTTGGGTTTATGTTTGTAATTGAAAATATTCTTGATTCTAAAAGATCAGTTTTTTTTTGTCAAAGTATAGAACTTTGGATTAGCTAATGGTTTTAGTAATTCTTTTTAAACCATGATTGATTGAGAATACAAACTGATGAAATTGAACATAATATGTCAAGATCATTTTTTTTATTTGTCAAAGGGGAAAGTCGCTATAGGGTTTAGGGATTAACCATGAAGCAATGTTTATCATATTAGGTAAAGATTCGTTTTAGGGATTATGTTTGTACCAAGTAGTAAGCTAGTGGATATTTAGCTACTGCTTATTGTCAAAGTAGTTTTCGGTTTCTTTATTTATGGTGTATGTCTGTGTTATTGAAAAACTTATTATGTTTGAAGTTCCTCGGCAGGACAATCCTGTAGAGTTTGAGCCAATGCTGTCGGCGTGAACCTCAAAAATTCGTGGGTTTGTTTTTCCCGCCGATAAAGCTGCTGGCAAGATGGGTTGGGGTTTGGGTAGGATGGTGTGTAGTAGGGCAAGGTAAAGATGCTTCACTTACAAAAGAATTGTTTTAGAACGTGTTCTTTCTATGTGGTCCAATTGTGTTTTTCTTGGGCTTATCCCAACTGCCTGGATAAAGGTTTCTATTTTGATTTTTGGATTAGAAGCATCATTCTTTGCCCTTCTTTAAACATGATATACTTGTATTATGTTCTGCTTGTTGAGGTATTAGCATTATAGCGTGAGGTTTGAATTTCCAAAAGGTTGTTCTTGGATCATAATCGAAGATGCAAAACTTTTAGGTTGTTTTCTTCCCTGTTAATACCGTATTTGTAGGTGAGGATATAAGGAATAGCCTTTTTTACACTTCACAAGCTTACGATATTGTCTCGGATTAGTTTATGTGTGTTCTATGTTTATCAGCTGTAACTTTTTATCGAATTGTTGGTTGCTCGGGAAGACTCTTGTGAAGTTTATTCTCAATTCTATTTCTTAACATATTGAATTTTTGTTGTGGATTTAATCAGCAGATGGGGAGAGTTAATTCACAGGTAGTATATTATCCGTCTCCAAAAACTCCGATAGCTCTAAATAAAATTAAAAAAGCTATTAAGAAAAAGGGACATGATAAGGCTTTGAAAATAAAAGCTTGGAAGGGTGTGACATGTCCTGTCTGCCTTGAGATTCCTCACAATTCCGTTGTCCTCCTTTGTTCATCTTACCACAAAGGATGTCGTCCTTACATGTGTGCCACGGGCAACCGGTTCTCAAATTGTCTAGAGCAGTACAAAAAAGCCTATGCAAAGGATGAGAAGAGTGACAAACTGCCAGAGTTATTGTGTCCGCTTTGTAGGGGTCAGGTAAAAGGTTGGACTGTTGTTGCAGATGCGCGAAAATATCTGAATTCAAAGAAAAGGGCATGTATGAAAGATAACTGTTTGTTTTCCGGAAGCTATCGACAGCTAAAAAAGCATGTTAAGGCAGTTCATCCAAGAGCCAAGCCAAGAGCTATAGACCCTGTGCTAGAGGAGAAATGGAAGAAGCTTGAAGTTGAGAGGGAGAGGAGTGATGTAATCAGTACAGTTCTGTCGTCAACACCCGGAGGTGTGGTATTTGGAGACTATGTGATCGAGCCATATAATAACTATGACGATGATAGTGATTCAGATGATTCTTTGGAAGGTGAGTTGTTTGATCTGGCAGCATTTAACATGAGCCGTATTCAGCCCCGTTCGGCTGCAGCCATCTCAAGCCGAGGAATTCGAAGTCTTTACATGATGAACCGGTTGAGTCGTAGCACAGGTGTGAGCAGAAGGCGGCAAATGCAAGATTGATGATTTGTTGTCCGGAAAGCGGATGATTCTACGCTTTCCGACCAAGATAAGCATTGAGCTCGATAAAGCCGGGGAGGGAAGGGCAAGTTGGTGTAACAGGAGATGAATGGATTAGTTAGTTGTTTAGGGTTTCAGGTTTGGAAGATTTGAGTAAGAGTGTTCCCTTTGACCTTCTGATTTATTGAGCTCATACGTTTCATATGCTTTGGTACTTCTCTTTCATTTGAAAATATATACTTTGGTTTCTTTCTTTAGCTTTAGCTCCTTTAATTTTTATTTGTCTACTGTTTAATTTGTCTCCAAGTATATTTGTTCATGTCTCCAAATGACTAAAACAACTCTTTAAATTCATTAATAAAACAATTGCTTATCAATATTTTTGAACACAATTATCATTGGATACATCCTAACAACAATTTAATTATCTGATTTCTATCTCAACGACAGCTCAATTCTGAGAAGACGTCGGTCACTGATGTCGTTGTACCATTATCAGATTGTAACAGACACCTAATGAAAGCAGGAGACTTAGGTAAAGGAATGGTGATAGTATCACTTCCAAGCCAAACTATCACAGAGCTCATGTTTGGTCTTTTTGCTGCATTTTCTTGAACACACAACAAACCTATCTGGATCAACTTCGTGATCTCGTTTCTTGAATTGTCTATCAAGAAATGGTCTATTACAATATCAGGCTTTCCTTCAACCCATCGCTTCCATGTCTGAACAAAAAATATGAGATTATGTTCTTACATTATCTATAGAGGTTAAGAAGATTAATAAAAGAAAAAAAATGGAGCAACCAGTGAATATAGAAGCTTACAAAAGCTGCAATCCCTTCTCCTTCGAAGCTATTGTTACTCTTACCACTTATCATCTCTAGAAGCATAACACCGAAGCTATAAACGTCTGATTTAGCTGAGATTTGCCCGTGGTTTAGGTATTCCGGAGCCATATATCCACTGTGTATATGCAACAAGTAACATGAATTGATGAGTTGTTTGATCCAAAAATGTATAAAAGACACACAAAAAATTATACAAACGAAAATTAAATAGAAAACTGATCATGTATATTTGTATGTTTTCTTACATTAACTTCTTTTTTTTGACATTTCTACTCAAAATTGATTGGTAATGAGTAAATTGATTAATCTCACTTTTGTTTTTGATTATACATGTTTTGACTTACTAGACTTTGATATAATGCTATGTTTTATATATTTCCCACTAAAAAGCAATAGGCAATAAATTAATTGATTTCCTTAAATATTAGTTTTTATCTCATCTTAAGTGTGATTTCTAAAATATGATCTTACCGGGTTCCAGCTATTCGTCTTGTTTCAGCTCGAGTCTCATCAGTATTGAACAACCTAGCTGTCCCAAAGTCTGCAACTTTAGGATTCATCTCAGCATCTAAGAGGATGTTGCTTGCCTTCAAGTCTCTATGAATGATCTTTAGCTGAGAATCATCATGGAGATAGACAAGACCTCGAGCAATGCCTTCTATAATCTTGTACCTCACTTCCCATGTAAGAAGCGAGCGCTTGTCTTCATCTACATATATATATATATATTAATAAGAGAATGTGTTTGCTAAAATGTTTTAAAACTATCCAAAATGCAACAATCTTTTGGGGGCTCACCGAAGATAAAATGATCAAGACTTGAGTTGGGGACAAACTCATACACAAGAATCTCTTCATCTCCTTCACTACAAAACCCAAGAAGCTTAACAAGATTCCTATGTTGGAGTCTTGTTAAGAGTGAAACCTCATTCTTAAACTCCAAATCTCCTTGTTCTGAACCTCTTGTTAATCTCTTCACCGCTATCTCTTGCCCATTTACTAATGTCCCCTGAAAACCAGTTCTCAATATCTGTTACTTATCCATTACCAAGATTGATCAAGAACTCATTATTTAGGAAAAAATTTATTATGCTACCTTATAGACAGTACCAAATCCACCTTGTCCAAGAGTGTTTTCAGATGAGAATTCATTGGTTGCCATTGAAATCATATCAAGATCAAACCGTAACATAAATTGACCATCCGAATAAGAGTACTCTGCACTACCAACCAATGGTGGGGCTGGAAAATCATTTATAAGTGTCAATATATGAATTAAATTGGTCATGATTTAGAAGCTTTACAAAAATACACCAAATTATTAAAGTTTATGGGTATCATAAAACGAGAAAATAAGGTTTAATCATTAAATCAAGTAACAAATTAAGTTCGACCGACATTTGGGAGAGGACCATATTGCTTCAGTCTCTAGACTCTAGCCAAAGAAATATACGAGTTTAGACGTAAAAATCTCTTAGTTATTAAAAAGGTCAATTTGCTAGATGACTACAAAAGTAAAACAATTTAGGAAAATAACCATGTTCCAGAAAACTAATTAAAGTATGTATATAATTTTTTTAGGGTAGAAAAATTCAAAACTATAATTAGCTATTGAAAAGAAAATGCATCAGTCGAATTATTTTTTGAGAAAAGATATGTCATAACAATAATAATATGTGGCGAAAAATGATAATAATAATAATAATAATAATAACATGTTAATAAAAATAACATGTTATCTTGGGAAAAAACATGTAGCACAATATAATACGTTTTGGCATATATGTTGAATAACACATGATAATTGTAAGAAATAACATGAAAAACAAAAGATCATACAGTATACAAAGAAATATTTTGAAATTTAGGAAAATTTATTGTTTTTGTCAAAATATCATGTTGCAAAAACAAATAGCGTGATATATCAAAATATTGTATTATTTCCCTTGAGGGTATTTGTTGAAAAAGATGAAGAAGTCAACAAAGAGATCCGAAAAGAAGAACGGAAAAAAAAAATTGGCAGCAAAAATAAATCATGCATGAAATTAAAATAATAAGATATTTGAGAAAGCTACGTGACAATGAAAATGATATATTAAAATATGTGTGTGCAGTAGACAATGACTCATTTTTTTGGCATTTTACTCACAGTGTTAGGCTATTTAGCATCTACTAAAGCGATTATTAAAAAAACAAATTACTTTTTATAGTTTCCCTTAAGAAAATGTATACTTACCATTGCTTCCGTTGTTTAATTTTCTCTTTCGAGCATAGAATTTGATCAGATAAATAAACACCAAAATATTTATGAAAGTAGGAACAACAATTATCGCAACATTTCCACCATAACTAATACTTCTTCCTGCAAATTCTTAAACCTTTTTAATTAGTCTGAGAACCTCTATATATCAATATTACTAACTAACAATGTTCTAACTCATTTGTTGTACCTTTCTTATCTCTCATAGAGCTCCCATTTGGTGCCTGAGCCTGAGCATGAGGTCGAGGAGGAGCAGGAACTCTTGTTACATTATCAAAAGCACCATGAAAAGCATATAGATCCCATCTGAAAACACAACTCGGAAGACTACTCTCACCTCCTTGTCTTCCCCAATACTGTTTTCTAAAATTCGAAACACAATCTCCCAAACATATCTTGCACTCTCCCGAAGTTATGTCAGGCGTGCATTGCATCAGCATGTAAACATTTGGGAACTCTGTGAACTCGGCATTTACCGCGCTATAGTACTTAAGTACCGAGGAATTTTCAGCTTTTATGGCAGCTTCAAGGGTTTGGTTAACCGTTGCATCCCATTCTTGTTTGAATAGGGTCATGTTCTTGAATGGCTCGATACTGAGTTCACTAGGGTTAGCGAATATAACAGATGGTACAAGCTCAAGGTTTTGGAAAGTTGAGTGGTTTGAGGAACGTACAAGACAAGAAACATGGTCTCCATCGTCATTGTCCCACTTGAACGACTCCATTCGATTTGGACAATCCGATAGTATCTCCTGAGTTACTTTTTCGACACAGTTGAAACATGTTTGTTGTTCGTAGCCTCTTATGCAGAGGACAAGAGCGTGAACTTTGTTGGGATTTTTGCCTAGTGAAGCGTTGTAGAATCCACCGTTAGTGATGACTTTAGAAGCAAGAGTAGAGAAGAGATTTTTGCGATTAACGCCGTAATTGCTGCTATTGTTAAAGAAAGTTCCTACACAACTAACGGCGTTAACGACGTTGGGGGGTTTAAGGATAAGAAGAAGAGAAGTATAGAAGATGAACAAAGTTGTGCATTTTCCCATTCTTTTTTTATTAATGATGAAAAGTTTTTTTCTTGTAATAAGTAATATGGGAGTTTAAAGCTTTGTTATATTTAAAGGTTAGGTGAGAAGAGAAAATGGGTGTTGACTTCAAAAGTGAGAATATGTGTATGGGTTGATTTTCAAATATGGAAAATTGGTCACTCTAAATTTTGATATAATTATAAAGCAAAAAATCTAATTCGCAGAAGCTTCAGAAAATGGGGGAAAATAACGCTTTAATCAAAATTCAATTTATCAAACGAAAATAAATGTCAAAAGTTTGCGGCATTTAATCAGAAAAAAAAATAAAATAAATCATAGTTTATTTTTTACATGTTAGAAAATAAATATATATTTTCGGATTTTCACAAAAAAGAAGAAGTTATGTTTTAGGTGTAATTTATGATTTTATAAATATCTGTATATAATCTGTGTACTAGCTATTTTTTATCTTTTACCAGAAATGAACATTACGATCAAGTGGAGACCCCACTGTGGAGTAAAAAGAATCATTAAAATTTTAGAATTAATCCAAATTAAGTTTTATTCCTCTCTAATTTTAGATGCGAAATTTTCCGGTCTATTGAAGTCAGCTAAAATTTTATGTACACCATTTACACCTAAAAATAAGATTGATTTTCCATATTTTTATATACAATAGATAGACATGTTAATCGGGTCAACTCGCAACCCATCCCATTATTGGTTTTCAAAATTTTTTAATAATTTTTTATCCGCATGACCCATAAATATATGACCCGCAAATATTAAAAGAGTAACCGCATTCACCCCGCATCAATTATCGGGTTACCCGTAGACCCGCTAAAACCGCATATGCAAAAATATTACTACCTGCACCCGCATAACCTATTAAAATTTAAATCTAAATTTTGTCGATCCGCACCTGCCCATGGTGGGTCAAACGGGGCGGGGCCCATGAGTAATTATCCAATAATTGTATATTTTAAATATATTTATGATGAATGTTATTTTTATGAAGTAAAAATTTAGAAATAATCTAAATACTTGAAAGATTTTTGTAGTGACAAGTTTATGAAACTTTAAATGTTATATTATATCAAAATTATAAATTTAGTGAGGATTTATAAATTAAAATAAGTTAAAAATACTATAAAAACTCTAAAATTAATCCCCGATTAATTTTCGTTTACTCCCCGATTAATTTTCTAGGCGTTAGGTTCATCACTGTTGCCCAACTAGCGCCTAACGAATATTAAAACATGGGACTAACACTAGAATATGTAATAAGATTAATATAATAAGATGATAAATTTATACCGACGACAAAGATGATATATTCATATTATTCGCTAGACTAGGACCGGTTCTTGATCGGCTGCCTTCTAGGTTTTAAAGTATAAGTAAACGTAAAGTATTTAAGAAAAATAACATCAAATTTATATAAATAATTTCAGTAGAGACTTTTGATAGCTACCGTATTAGAAGGGGTCTGGTCATATTCCACAGACCACAGTCTCATTTACGCATCAAAAAACATTATTATATTGCGACCTGCCCATTTCGTCTTAGAAGCATCTAAAATTGTACCCTTTGAATACGGCAGGATTAAATTTTCTTTTTGTTCATATTGCGACGTGCTTTTATAAGAAAACTGTGCGGTGACCAATAATTAATGATTTAATTTTAATCTTGAAAATAAAAGAAACTTTAATCTTGCGGACTTTTTTGACTGGTTTGTGTTGTTTAGAATTTATAAGAGAATCGGTGTGTGTAGAGACTGATGAGTCTTTGAATTATATTTTGTTAATATGTTTAGTATAATTTAATCGTTTTAAAATCAGATTTTTTGAAAATTTTCGTGTCCAAAGAAACAGAAGAAGAAGTTTTTTGATGAAGTTTGCAAAATCCAATGCTTCAACCAAATACTTTAAAGGAGTCTTGTTATGAAATAAAATTTCTAGTCCAAATTTTGTGAGATGTTTGTATCTTCTATCATCAATATAGTTTTATTTAGGAATGCATGGACATGAAAATAAATGTGAAATATCATGATTCCAATTTTTTTTTTTTGAAATGATTGAGTATTCCACCTCCATCACTTTGAAATTTTTTGATATTTTTACCAAAGTGGTTTTCAACTTGTTTTTGAAACCAATCAAATACATCAAAGAAATCTGACTTTATCTTGAGAGGAAAATCCATGAATATCTTTAAAATATTATCCACAAAAACTGCATAATATTTGAAAACTTGAATATTTACAACGGGAGAAAGAACCAAAAGATCACAATGTATTCGATAATGTGGTTCTATTAAACTAGATTCAGAATAAGAAAAAAGTTTAAAACTCTTTTCCATATGTCAAGGTTAAAAAATGGGAGAATTGCTGCTCTTAGTAATGGGTATTGCCTTGCTGTTCTAGAAAATTTGGGGAATCTAGAAATTTGTATGACCTAAACTTTGGTGCATGATCATATTACTAACTTCAGCTTGTTGATTTCAATAGAACACTACGAACTCCTATTATTTAAAACATACCGTCCTTCACGACGTGGTCTCCTTTGTCACCACTTTTTGAGAATCTACATCAATAATATAAATTGTGTTGGTATCAAGCTTATGTTCTATCCATAATCTAATCCAAATCAATAACGAATTTTCTCAAACCCAATCAAATTGGTCTCTCAAAGCTCAATCAAGGGCACATGAAAATTTAAACCTATGTCTTCTCAAATCACTATAAATATAGAGGTTCTTTCCTTTAAAGAGATATTGGATACAACCATGAGATCTTGAATCATCAAAATTCTCTCTTATATATTCTTGATATCCTGGATCATCGAGATCCAGATCATCAATCATGAATCATTGAGATTCCATTTTCTCTTTTACATGAACTATGAATGACTTGATCCATTCTCGAGAGTACGTAGGCAACCTTCCTTAAGGTGCAATTATACCATCAAAAACCTAATTGAACTTATATGGTTCAACAAACTGTATTAGCATCAAAGAAGACTCCTCATCAGGGTATTCACAAAATTTTGAAATAGACAACAAAGATTTATACATTAAGGGATAAATGATAACAATATTTAGAATATATTTATTAACACACCTTGACTCTTTCTAGTTAGAACAAGATATTTATGTAAGTATAGGTTTATACACTTACTGGAGTTAAAAAGATTCTGGAATGAAAATAGATAATTTTAGATAATTTTAATCATATCTTTGGCCTCTGATGAAATGCTTTCGATCATTGGATCTTTCTCATATTTTGAGACAAAAAAAATAGAAGAAGATGTTCGCTTTCGTTTGCATTTGGTTGGAAAAATGTAATGGTGCAATAAATAGTTACGGCCAACTTAATGAAGACAGGGCAAACTGCCTCGTAGCTGGAGCACTCTTGGAAGTGCATATCGATCAGTAATGCTCATGTACCGATTGTTATGGAACTTAACTGGTATCGACCAGTGACAAAAATATATCAATCGGTGATACCATAGAAAATGACATATTCCATGCAGAAATACGGTGCTAGGACCCTATATAAATAGAGGTCTCGACCTCATAAGAAATTTACCAAAAAAAATATTTTTGTTCTCATTTTCTCAGAGTAAAAGGTTATCATAGCTTTTACACTGTTTTCTTTAGACTATTAGGAGGTTATCCGCTCTGTAAATATTTGTAATAAATGTTTAGGGGTTTTACGAGTTTTATGTAATATTCATTTTATATATTTATGAGATTATCCATGCTGTATCCATCATATTATTATTCTTAATTTTTAGTTTTTAGTTAGCGTTAAGACTACACCGTTTGTCAGTTCATCGGAGCACCAAAATTTTTCTTAACTGGTGAATCTATTTATGATGAACAAATATTTATGTTTTGAATACAACTAAACAAAATCCGTTGCCACATACACTTATGAGCATATTAATTTAGGCTCGTTAATGCATGGTAGATTTTTATTCAAAAGACTGTAGTTGTTAATTGTTGGAATGTTTGCATAGATATATGTTGATACATCACGGAAGTGTGATAACTTACATTTGTAACATGAGCATATACTCTATACAAATCCATGTACATTATTGCATACTTAATATAATCTGTATAAATCTTTGTACACTAATATCTATTTTATTATGATATTAGATAAGTCGAGTTTCTGACAGCGGAGGAGAGATTCAAATTGTGTCTTCTAAAGAAAATAGGTAGTGTTATTGAGGTTTATGATAACAGAACTAGAGATCTGGAGTGTAGAATGAGAAGGATATGGACCCAGAGTCGCTGCGGCTACAGCACCTGGTAAGGTTTTACTAGAGCTTTAACAGGATGTGAATTAATGGTGAAAAATATAAAATACTTAAACTTTGCTATTTCCTTAACTGATTGAGTCGATTACAAAAAGTGTCTTTATATATAACTCAATGAATGATTTAATCTAAGATAGTTCATAAGATCTAATTACAAGTCTTAATCATCTAGCAATTCTCTAGTGAGTATTAATTGACAGCTTGCTCCAGCAGCTCGTAATTAACAAAATATCATGTTTCACAATCTTATAGACAAAATGACCTTCAGTCCATAGTACCAGTCAAAAAGGGATATGTAATTTCTCTTTCTCTGTTTTGTTCTTGCCTATACTATATGAAATACCCTACACATTTTAAAAGTGTAATGATGACTTTTAAAACGTAATATCCAAATAGAACATCATTATTTTCATATGACATGTTATTTTTTCATAATTACCTGAGGACTTCGATTTTATATTCTTACCAGATTTATTTTTTCCAAATATGTTTGTTCTGTTTTTTTCTTTCAAATTTTATATCATTTTATATTAACATGCTATTTGTTTTTGGGAAAATATCAAAAAAAACATAAACTTTCAAAATTTGGAGGATTCAATCATCAACTATCAAACCAGTCTTAGGATTTATGTAGACAATGTGTCTCTCGCTGTGCTAAGACCATTGTGCTTCTGGTGAATGTATGGTAATATGGGTTATCTAAAAGTGGAAGACGTGATGATATATCGATTTGGGGTTTATTAGTTTCTAAAGCTTAAAAGGATGTTGTTTTAAGTAAAAATGAAACTGGGTCGTTTTACATTAACGAAATTGTTAGGAGAATATAACTCTCGTGCTTGATTCTGTTAGTGAATTTAACGTCATGCACAAATTTACAAAATCAATCAAAGTTTGCTAATAAATTAAAATCTCAACCTGAAGTTTATGGTTTAAACGACATTTTAATAGTTGATGTTTTAATCGTCCAAATTTTGAAACTTTATATTTTTGACATTTTTCCCCTTTTTCTTTATACCATTGATATATTTATATCTTGCTTTAATATGATGCATGTTGTTTTATTTAATCACGTATCTTTTCCAATGTTTTAAAAATCGCTAGGCGCTAGTCGGGCGGCGAAGGTGGGCCTAGCGCCTAGAGGATTAATCGGGGAGTAAACGGAGATTAATCGGGGATTAGTTTTAGGTTATTTTAATATTTTTAAAATATATTTATCCACTATATTAAACTTTTAAATAATATTGTTTTTAAAATTATAGTAAATACATAAAAATGTAGTATTAATAATTTATTTTATAATTTTTATTTATAATTTTAACATAATTTATTATGAAACATCAGAAACTATCAATATAAATATCTGAATAATAAAAACAAAAAAAAATTATACTTGAAAATTTTAAAATAATTGGATTATAGATGATTATGCCGAAAATAATTGGATTAGGCGGGAATTAATCGGATTAGGTGGGGAATAATTGGTTGGCTGATTTTTTCGAGGAATTAATCATTAATCGAAGCGGTGAGAGTGTACCTAGCGACTAGTCAGGATGTAATCGGAGGTGGCAAGGATTTTTTAGAAGAAGAATCTTTTCTATTCTTTTTTTATATTACCCAAATAAAAATATATTATATTATTTTAATATGATACGTGTAATTTTATTTATACTGACTTATATTTAAACGGACTATTGAAATATATTTATCTCAAAGTTTTTTACTTGGTGCCTTGGTAACGGTTCCTGAGAGAAAGAGTAAAGTGACTTTGGAGTTTTTGTTTCCGGTTCACACCGTCGACTTTTCTTACGTCTGTCATTGAGAAATCTTCCTTTTTCTTCCCTCTCTTCATTTCTGTCTGAGTGTCCATGGGTTCTGAGGTTTCACCGCCAATCTCGCCAGATCCCCCTAATCCGGTAGTTGTTAAATCTCTAAATTTTATCTCCTCCTCCATTGTGCTTGATAGCTCTGTTCAGGCTGAAGGTTCGAAGGCTAAAATTCCTATCTTTATAGTCATCGTTCTCAAAACAATGGGTTCTCCACCTCCTTTTACAGCTATTGATTCCGTCGGAGTCCCTTCGTCAGATCCAGCTGTCGTGAACTCCTCCTAACCTGCTTCTGCTAACTCTATTTCCTCAGTGCCTGGATCTATCCCGATAGTCTCTGCTCCAACCTTTGCGGCAAATTTTAAGGCTTCTCTTAAGAATTGAAGAAATATTTTGGATCAAACCTTCCTTGAAGATGGAACCCCAGTTGTCCAAGCTCTGCCGTCAGTCATTTTGAAAGCGTCTGAGGTGTGGAAGGGATACATTGTTGCTCAATTCCACGGGCTATGCCTTCCTCTTAAAAAAATATTTATAACTTGAACCCGATCTGGGGGAAATTTGGAAATATCACCATTCGTATAATATTTGAGACAATGTGCTTGATTCTTATCCCATCAGAATCTATTCGAGACTGGGTTCTCCAAACATTATATTGGCAGTCAGGTAACTGTGGCTTCTTACTGTACTCTTGGTCACCAGAAGATCCTCTTGAACTACCAAGAGCTGAAAACAGTTCCTACTTGGGCTATCCTAAAGCGGGTTCCCCCTCAACTTTACTATTTTGATGAAATCAGTGTCATAGCAAGTGGCATCAGTGAGCCATTACACACTGAAAAATCCTTTCTCGATCCTGTGAATATAGGAGAAACTATAGTGAAGGTGGAGATTCTTTTAGATAGATCTTTTCCGACATCAATGATTGTAAAAGATGTGGATGGAAACTCTGCTTGCATTGAGGTATCATACTCGGGACCCCCTCCGAAGTGCCTCAATTGTGGGATATATGGCCAATTATTGAAACGTTGTCCAAAGCCCTTGATAATGAGGAGATTTAAGAAGGATGAACCTAAATGGGAGGCACATGTTACGCACAAGACAATCTCTTGCGCTTTTGGCAACAACCATTATAGAGACTACCATGGAGTATGTTTCTGTGGTTTCTACTGTTGAGCAAGTTCTGGATAGTTCCCAATCTCCTATGATGATTATGCAAAGCTTACAAAAAAAGAAAAGTAACAGCTCCTATGTCTCCTTGTCGGGCTACTAAAAGAACAAGGAGGAGATCATCTATTTCTCCACTTACTCTGGACTGTGTAAGTCACTCAGAAACAGAATCTAAGTTAGAATCCTCACTCGTTCATTCCCAGACTAGGCATGCAAAGCTTATGTTCAGTCATGCTGCAGTCTCGGCTAGGTAGATGGTACCTCACGTGGCCACTGTCTGTCATCCAGAGAAAGTTGAAAGTATTTCCCTGATTAAGATCCCGTCAGATAGCAAGGTTTGGTTCCAGGGGACCCTTAGAATCATTTTCTACTGCAACGTCTCTGGATTCAAAGAAAAATGTGAAGCAGAAATAGAAGACGGGTTATTTGGCGCTGTTAGCTGCAAAAAAATAAGGCGAGTAACTCCGCTTCCCACCTTCGAGGAGTCTCTTCAAAGAAGAGTAAGTAATTCTGAAAGTGTGGCTTTCTCCTTCCTTTTGTGTAATTAATAAAGGTTTTTGATTGAATATAAGAAGTTTAAACAACCACTCTCATCAGCGTTTGTAAAGGGTTGGATGATAAGAAATAAACCCTTAGTCGGAGCTTTTTTGGAAACTAGAGTAGCTGAGGCTAATGCTACTATTGTTTTAAATTCTACTACTCCCGGTCGGAGAATGGATAGTAATTATTTGGAAGCTGGAAGTAGCAGAATTTGGATAGTTTGGGATCTTGCAATGTCAGTGTTTGTTTATAAAAAGGTTCTTCTAATGATGTTATGCGGTATTTTCAATCCATCAACTCAAGTATCTTTCTCAGTGGCGTTTATCTATGGACTTTACACAGAAATTGAAAGACTGAGTCTTTGGGATGAAATAAGTTTGCTGAGATCTGGCCGTACTCTTAATAATTTTCCATGGCTTTTATTACGAGATTATAACCATATAGCAGCTGCTAGTGAACAATATTCCCTCATTCAAACACATCTCCTTGAAGGTTATGAGTGATCTTCAGCAATGCCTTCAAGATAATGACTTGTGTGATTTGCGAAGTAGGGGAGTATTTTATATTTCATTTAACCATCGCGCATGAAGAAATTTAAGTTTAAAGATTAGAGATGATGGAGAATGTTAGAGAAGATATGAGAGATTGACGTGTGAATAAGTATGAGAATGGAGAGTTTTGGTTTGAATGTACTTCTTTTCTTATTCACTTTCTTCTCTTATGTATTTTACAAGAGGTTCTTCATAAGTATATAGACTTTACAACTTAAGAGAAAGAGAAGGAGGAAGTGAAGGAGAAGGAGAAGAAGAAGGAGAAGGAGGTGTGGGGCTAGCAACTCCAACAGTAACCTGCGTCCATACCTCTCCATGCTGCGCTCATACCTTTCCATGCTGCGCCCATACCTCAACTTGCTTATCCTCTTCTACTTAGTTATTTAACTAGTTATCTTCTAATTCACTTCTAACAGCTTCCCCTTTCATCATAACCGATTCTTTCCTTGTTCCCTCCTTCTTGTCATTTAAATTTTCTTTGATTAATTCATCACTTGAATGAGCACCTATTTCAATACTTCCCCTCAAGGTTGGTCGATGAAGATATCTTAGACCAATCTTGCTATGAATGTGATCACAAGTAATAAATGAGGTTGCTTTGGTGAAGATATCCGCTAGTTGATTCTCACTTGTTACAAATGCGGGTTTGATGATTCCTTCTTGAATCTTTCCCCTCACAAAGTGACAATCCACCTCTATATGCTTTGTTCTTTCATGGAATGCTGGATTGGATGCTATATGTATTGCAGCTTGATTGTCACAGTACAACAGCATTTCTTCAGCTTCATGTATTCCAAAATCCTCTAGGAATGTCTTCACCCATATTAGTTCTTTTGTTACCTCCTTCATAGCCTTATACTCAGCTTCAGCACTTGATAAGGCTATGACCTTCTGCTTTTTACTTCTCCAAGTCACTAGATTGCCTACCACAAAGGTACAAAAGCCGGATGTAGACTTTCTATCATTCTTATCTCCAGTCCAATCCGCATCACAATATCCTTGAACCTTTGTGTTTCCATTAGCTTTCATCCATATGCCTTTTCTGGGGCTATTTTCAAATACCTTAGCAGTCTCTCAATCATGTTCCAATGATGCATAGTCGGCTTTTGTATATGTTAGCTCACACGGTTTACTGCAAAGCAAATATCCAGCCTTGTGATAGTAAGATAGATGAGCTTGCCTACTATCCTTTGATATCTTTTAATGTCCTCCAATGGCTCCCCCTCAGGATTATCTTGGTAGGCTTCTTCTATTAGAGTTTTAGCCGGCTTGGATCCTAGCTTCCCAGTCTCTTCCAAGAGATCAAGTACATATTTCCTTTGAGAGATGAACATCCCATCTTCAAACCGTGTCATCTCAATTCCTAGAAAATACTTAAGCTCCTCCAGATCCTTTATATCAAATACGGCATTCAAGATCTTCTTGGTTTGATCTACTTCATCCTTATCACTCCCTGTGATGATTAGATCATCAACATATATTAGCACCACAACCATTCCTCCTTTACTTTGTCTTGTGAACAAAGTATGATCAGGTTCAGATCTTATGAACCCCTTCTCTAAAAGGCAAGCGCTTAGTCTTTGGTACCATGCTCTTGGAGATTGCTTCAGTCCATAGATTGCTTTCTTTAATCTGCAAACCTGGTTGTCTTCCTTATTATATCCTTGAGGTGGATCCATATACACTTCTTCTTCCAAATCTCCTTGCAAGAAGACGTTCTTGACATTCATCTGCCATAATTCCCACCTCAAGTTTACTGCCACCAAGATTAGAATTCTTATTGAGTGGAGCTTAGCAACTGGAGCAAATATCTCTATATAGTCTTCCCCATAGACTTGAGTGTATCCTTTTGCTACTAGCCTTGTTTTGTACCGCTCTATTTTCCCATCACTTGTATACTTGATCGTATAAACTCATCTACATCCAACTGGTTTCTTATCTCTTGGCAATTCGGTCAAGTAAAAAGTGTGGTTTTTTCCATAGAATTCATTTCTTCTTCCATGGCTTTTACCCATACTTCATTCTCACACGCTTCTTCATATGAGTTAGAGATGGATTCCTTGCTGATTTTTCCAAAGAAAACTTCATGCTCCATAGGTAAAGCCGCTAAGGAACAGAAATTCTCAATAGGGTATGTGATAGTACTAGTTTGAGTCTTATCTCCCCCCTTGTGATATGAGAGTGTTGTCGCCAATAGGAACGAGATATAAGCTCGCCGTACGCTCAGGACACTCTTTTATCACACACGGAAAACTATTTATGCTAGATTCTCCTCGGAGCATGGCAGAATTATTGTAGTAGAACTGAGTTTGTTTCCTTTGCCTTGTACTTCGTCTTAGAGGAATGATTGGTTCAGGTTCTCTTTCAACATCCGCTTCTGCTCCAGCCAAACTATGGTCTGATTCCTCATGTGCCTCATCCGCATTTCTCTGCTCCATGATGTTTTCAGATGATTCACTCTCTCCTTGTACTTCTTTCCTTGTTATTGGTGCTTCATTGAACATCATCCAATCCATAGATGATGAGACTATACATTCAGGAGTATCACAATTCTTAGCTTCATAAAAACTTTCTTTTTCATTGAACTTCACCTCTCTAGACACATAGACCTCTTTGTCTCCGAATTGTAGACATTGTAGCCCTTTTGAGTTGGTGAGTATTCAATGAACTCACACTTTATGTTTCTAGGTTCAAGCTTGTTTCTTTGTCCTTCTGGTAGAAACATAAAACACTTCAAACGCCTTAAGATGATGTAAGTTTGGCTTCTTCTTGTACAACACTTCAAACAGTGACATATTTTCTAAGTTCTTGGTTGGAAGCCAATTAATCAAATAGTTTGAAGTCATCACCGCATCACCCTAATGAGATTTAGGTACTTCTTTAGCAATCATGATAGTTTTTGCTACCTCCATTAGATGCATATTCTTTCTTTCGGGCATTTTTTTTATTGTGGGGTGTACGCACATGATGTTTGATGAACAATACCATACTGGTTGAGCAATGCCTTGAATTGATTACTCAAATAATCTCCTCCATTGTCACTCCTCAAGACTTTGATTGTTATTTTGAATTGAGTAGTAACATAGTGGATGAAATTTGAGAATGCTTCATAGACTTGATCTTTGGAATATAAGAGTGTGATCTAGGTGTATCTTGAGTAGTCATCAATGAATGAAACAAAGTACTTATATTGATCTCTTGAATTACATGGGGAGGTCCATACATCCGAGTGTACAATGCCAAAAACTTCATCACAAGTTGTGGATGAAATAGGAAGAACTTGTCTACAATATTTTCCTAGTACACATGCTTCACACATTACTTCTTCTTGAATGAGATTGGATAAAACCATCTTAAGAACTACTGAACTTGGATATCCTAGCCTTTCATGCCATAATGGGCTATCTCCAATCTCCTTCCTACCAAAAACTTCTACATCTGCCTTCATTCTAAGAGCTTTTAGATCATCTTGTTTATTTGCTTCTACAAGATACATTCCATCCTCTATCTTCCCTTCTCCGAGTACATGACTTGTTTTAGGGTCCTGAAACTTAACAAAGTCAGCCCCAAACAATGCTACACAATCCAAATCCTTTGTAGCTTTATGAACTTATAGAAGGTTAGATGAGAAAATAGGCATGTATAAGGCTTTTGTTTCCTTCTTGAAAAGTTCTAACTCTCCTATCCCTTCAATCAGAACTGAGCCTCCATTGGCTACTAGCACATTTCCATGATAAGATTCAAGGTTTTTTAACAAGTTTTGATCCTTAATCATGTAATGTGAAGCTCCTGAATCCACAATCATTTTACCCTTCCTTATGAAGCCTTTAGAACTGAGGAAGCTCTTACTGGATTATATAAGCATAGCTAGGCTCTTGATGAGAGCCTCAAACTCGTACCTCTTGACTGTATCCTCAACAGGTTGTGCAACTCCCACGAAGGCCCTATGTCTACTTCCACTCTCCCTCAGCCACTTATACCTTAAATGCGTATGGAGAGTCCAACACTTCTGCTTGGTATGTCCCTCCATCTTACAATGCTCATATTCCAACACCCTTTTGTCTCCAAATGTGAGATTCTTCTTTGTAAGATGTGCGGCTTCACTTGGTGCACGAAATAGGTCTCTTGATCCTTCCTCCCTTTGTATCATGCCACATACTTCTGCTAGACTTAGCAGCTTCTCAAATCTGAGTATGTGTTTGATAAGGTCCTTGTAAGATGTATTTAGTGCCAAGAGTAGCCCAAACACTTGGTCTTGGTCACACTTTTCACCTTACTCGATGGGGTCTATAGTTTGTGGCCTCAAGATCTCCAATTCGGCCCACAAGCTTCTATACTCCCCAAACATTTCCTTGAATGGCTTCTCCTCTTGTTGAAGCTCATTCAGTGCCCTTTTCACCTTAAATATCCTTGATATATTTGAGATGTTTCCATATACTCCCTTCAGTATATTCCACATCTCTTTGGCGGTATCCGCATATGAGTAAGTCGCCAACATAGATGGTTCTATTGAGCTTTGAAGAAGAGCAAGAGTGTATTGTTCTTCTTGCTCCTCCTTAGCTTCCTCCTTTTTATTTTTACCACTGCTTCCACTTGCTCCTTTGGCTCAACATACCGCCAAAGACCTCGGCCTCTAAGAACAGTCTTAGTAGTTTTTGCCCAAAGAAGGTAGTTATCTCCCTTAAGAATAACAGAGATTTCTACTCTTTTTATCTCCATTTTCTAGTAGTAATACACAATCCTAGTTCTTTCACAACTTGAAGATCCACAGATCCCAAAGATATTAATCTCAGAGTGGATAAAACTTAGCAAGATGTCTTACTATAGATTTGAAAATTTGTAGAGAGCTTATAAGAATTATGAAGAGAGTTAAGAGGTTGAATACTTAACATGCTCTGATACCATGAAGAAATTTAAGTTTAAAGATTAGAGATGATGGAGAATGTTAGAGAAGATATGAGAGATTGGCGTGTGAATAAGCTTGAGAATGGAGAGTTTTGGTTTGAATGTACTTCTTTTCTTATTCACTTTCTTCTCTTATGTATTTTACAAGGGGTTCTTCATAAGTATATATTGACTTTACAACTTAAGAGAAAGAGAAGGAGGAAGTGAAGGAGAAGGAGAAGAAGAAGGAGAAGGAGGCATGGGGCTAGCAACTCCAACAGTAACATGCGCTCATACCTCTCCATGATGCGCCCATACCTCTCTATGCTGCGCCCATATCTCAACTTGCTTATCCTCTTCTACTTAGTTACTTAACTAGTTATCTTCTAGTTCACTTCTAACAGCTTCCCCTTTCATCCTAACCGATTATTTCCTTGTTCCCTCCTTCTTGTCATTTAAATTTTCTTTGATTAATTCATCACTTGAATAAACACCTATTTCAACAACGCAGAGGACCCAATCCTAAGGAAGTTAGATCGAGTAGTGTGAATGATGTGTGGCTGGTAGCTCACCTAGAATCAGTCGCCATTTTGACATTTTAAGGGATTCCGATCACTCTCCATGTCTCTTCAATTTGGATCCTGCAGAAACTCCAAATAGAAAAAGTTTATATATTTTCCTTTCTTCTCCACTCACTAGACTTTTTGGCATCTATTGCAGAGGTTGGGAGAGTGTAGAGACAGTAGGTTCTCCCCCTTTTCATAATTGGGAAGAGATTCAAGGCTGTTAGAGTGTGTCTCAGGAACTTGAATAAGGAAGGGTTTGGTAATTTGGAGCAAAAAATGAATAATGCCTTGAGTAACCGTCAGAGCTTGCAGTCTTCTCTCATCACTACTCCTTCTCCAGAACTCTTTAGAGAGGAACATAAAGCTAGGCAGAAATGGACCTTCTTCTCCGCTGCTTTGCAGAATTTTTTTATGCAAAAATCTAGGATAAGGTGACTTGCCGAGGGTGATGCTAACACTAGACTATTTCACAAAGCGGTCATAGCAAATATAGCAAGGAATGCAATCCGTTTTTTGAGGAATGAGGATGCAACCATAACTGATGATCATGGTCAGATGAAGAACATAATCATATCCTACCTCCACAACTTGTTGGGCTCTGAAGTTAGGCAAATATCTCCCTATTTTATTGACCATATTCGTGATGTTCATCCTTATAGATGCTCTCAAGAGTTGTTCCCTTTACTTGTAGCAAGTCTAACATATGAGTAGATAAGAGTGGCCTTATCCTTAGAGCAAGGCTCACGGGCCTGATGGCTTTCCATTAGAGTTTTATAAGGATGCTTGGGAGGTTGTAGGTCTAGAGTTGGTAAAAGAAGTCAATGATTTCTTTTTTTTCAGGTCACATGATTAAGGGATGTAACTCCACAACCATAACACTCATTCCTAAGGTTCCTGGAGCTAACAGTCTAACTCAGTTCAGATCCATCTCATGTTGTACTATAGTGTACAAAGTTATTTCTAGGATCATTACCAAAAGATTAAAACTGGTTATCTCGCAGGCGGTTCAAAATAATCAAGTTAGATTTTTAAAGGGAAGGCTGTTGTGCGAGAACGTGTTGTGGGCTTCTGAGTTGGTAGCAAACTTTCATAAACAAGGCAGGGTGACCAAAGGTTATCTACAGGTAGATCTCACCAAGACTTAGGATAATATGAACTAGTAATTTTTGTTCAATATCCTTGAGGCATTAGAGTTGCCACCCCAGTTTGTGAATTGGATCAGAGAGTGTGTTTCTTCTCCTTTTTATAGCATTGTTGTGAATGTAGAATTGTCAGGTTTTTCGTAGGGAATAAGGATTTGCGTCAAGGGGATCCAATGTCATCATTACAGCTTATTTTGGCAATGGATATCCTCAGTAAGAAGGTAGACCAGACTGCGATAAAATTAGTTATCCTTGCACCCAATGTGTAGTGCTCTGCTAGTTACCTATCTAAGCTTCGCAGATGGCATACTCATATTTTCAGATGAGTCTCAACAATAATTTTGGGTTATTTTCAGTATCTTGGATGGGTTCAAGCAAGTTTCAGGGCTGGAAATAAGTAAGGAGAAGTCGGCTCTATTTGTTAATGGAGGAGATGTGAGACATGGTCAACAGTTGGCAAATACTATTGGTATTTCCATGGGATCCTTTCCAGTCCGTTATTTAGGTGTTCCACTTACTTCCCAGAAACTTAGGAAGAAAGACTGTCAGCCGCTCATTGACAGAATTTCAAAGAGGTTTGCTTCCTATACGGTAAGACATCTCTCTTTTGCAAGACGATTGCAGTTGCTTCAATCTGTTATATACTCCACTATATCTATTTGGGCTTCAATGTTTGGATTACCTAGTAGTGCTTACAAGCTTTAGAGCATATGTGTAATTAATTCTTGCGGAAGGGTGATCCTTCTTCGTCAAGAGGGTTTAAGATCAGTTGGGAATCAGTGTGTTTTCCAAAATTCAGAGGGGGTTGGGATTGAGCAGACTTTCATCTTGGGACAAAGTCCTAGGGTTGAAACTGATTTGGTTGATTTTTACTGCAGGGGGTTCATTATGGGTTTCTTGGACTCGTCGTCATCTTATTGGTGATACCTGTTTTTGGGATCTAAAAGCTTCCCCCAATGACAGTTGAGTTTGGAGGAATATATGCAAACTCATGCCCTTAGCAAAACCTTTTTTTGTTTGCCAAGTTGGTTCAGGCATTGTAGCAAGTTTTGGCATGATGACTGGACTCAGCTAGGCCCTCTTATTTATTTAACAGGCCCTCAAGGGTACCCTCGCTCTCTAGGATACCGTATGATGCGGTTGTTGTGGATGTCATCTTTGAAAAGGACTGGTAGTTGGCTAATAGTAGAAGTATGCATCCTACTATTTCCTTACCTAGAGAGTGTTTGCCTGACAAAAGAAATTCTAGACTCAGAGATTGATGACTGTTATCAATGGCAAGTAGTGGCTAACTCTCCTAGGGACATGTTCTCTTCCCAGGAAATGTGGAACTCCTTAAACCCTCCTCCACCTATAGTAGACTGGCACCATTCAGTCTAGTTCAAGGGGAGAATACCCAAACATGCCTTTGTAACATGGGTTGTAGCTAGGGGCAGTTATACACAAGAATAGTATAATTTCTTGGGGCATGCCTGTTCCATTCCAGATACTTGTTTTCTTTGCAATATAGAGGTTGAGACTCATAATCACTTGTTCTTTAACTGTTCATACAGCTCACATGTGTGGTATTTCTTCATGTCAAAGGCCCATCTATCACCTCCATCAGAATTTCGGGAAGTGTTGAGATGGATGAAAGATCCATCTAGTGATGCCAACATCTCTCTCATCACAAAGCTTCAGTTCCAAGCATCCATTTACTCGCTCTGGAAGAAACAAAATAACATGTTACACTCTTCTCTTAACTTTCCTTCTTCAGTGCTGATAAAAGATATTCAGCTCACTACTCGCCATTGCCTAGACCCGCTGCACATGCCTGCCGAAGTGGTGCTGCTACAAACTCCCTTTTCGCTATTTGGTTTGGAGTGTTGGTTAATTTTTCTTTTGTGTTTTTATGCTTTTTGTATGTTAGCTTGTACAAAAGCTGTCCCATTATGTTGAGTTTTCCTATTGGGTATGTTTATTATTAGATTTTTGTGTAATTCTGTTGGTTCAATATAAATTTAAATAAATAAATAAATAAAAAGAAATATACCCTTATCACCGACCATATTCCCTTACATGTCCCCACCGGTAGGTCTATCATTTTGTAACTGTATTAATGTGTACATCAGAAATTTTAGTGGAAAATCTTTTACATTTAAAACATAACTATGTGCAAGTCACGTTCCATACATACCAACTCCAAAAATGAAAAAAAAAACAAACTGTCAACAAAACTCAAAACGAAAATAAAGCAAAACATGATCAAAATGATAAATTTATGTTATGATTGTGAAGAAAGAAAAGAAAATTTGTCAGATTTAGTATTTGTGCTTAAAAGGTTATCTTGTAGTAATATAATAAGTTCTATTTTATTTTTTTTCCTTGGCTGGTTTATCTGTTTGATAGTGTGTGGCTCATCAAATTCTATTGTAACAATATAATAAGTTCTATCTTATCTCTCCTCTCATCAAAATATTGGATAATTATATTTATTACAATTTATTAACAATTGTTCAATTTAAGATCAATATAATAAGTTCTATCTTGTCTCTCATCTCATCAAAATATTGGAGAATGATATTTATTACAATTTATTAACAACTGTTCAATTTAAGATTTTATTATCAAAGAAACTATTAGAAAATTTATAAATAGAGATTATATGGTACCTTATCTTGACTTTTAAAGAAAAATATAAAGCAAAACTTGCTGACACTAAAAGTACTGGGTAACATTCAAACCAGCATATCCAACCGATATGTCATCATCATCATCTTCAAGGTAAAGAATAATTGTAATTAACTTGTCTAAATAAGTTTGATGGTTATGCTTTATTAATCTATAATTTAATTTTACATTTAAAAATATAATTTGATATGGAAAATGTTTGAAGATGAGGAAGGTGATGACAACATCTCCATCGTGTTCCGGTAATACTAAGGTATGCACGGTAATAGTGACTTTTGAATATTTTCTATCAAATAGTATTTTTTAACTAAGTTATAATTCTATTTTAATTACTTTTCAGAGTTATTTAAATGGTCAGACGAAACAACAACTATATTTCGTGAACTTGTGATTACAGAACAACATAATCATGGTCCAAATGGTGGTTGATTTACTCCTACTACTCACAAAGAAAATATTGTAAAGAATTTTAATGGCCGACATGGAGCTAATTTGGAATGAAAAAATATGAGAAACCGTTTAGAGTGTTTGCGGTATTTTTACCAAATTTATTGTAATATTTATCTTCATAATCCGGAAACCCCCGAATCGAGACACATTCGTCCAAATTTTATTCAATTTGTTCTATTTTTATGAAATTTATGGTTACTAATTATTTATTTATGAGTTATGTATCTTGTTCCCTAAAAATTATTATTAATAAAAAAATAAATTATAAGTTTATATCATTACTTGGTATAATAAATTTTAGTTATGAATTTATATCATTATTTGGTATAATAAATTTTATTTATAAATTTATATCATTAATTGATAATAATAAAATTATTTATATGATAGCTGTTATAGTTTTGTTACCACAGGGAAAAGCCTAAAGTAACAGTTAGTATCTCTAATGATTTCCAGTATATCTTGGGTTTTACCAAAAATAATCCATCTTTCACCAAATCTTGGTTTTTGAAGTAGCATCTCTAATGACTTCCACTACATTTTACTAAATAATTTGTCGGATGGCCATAGATTATTCTTTGCATGGATTATTTTTTCGAAGGCTCCATATCACCAAGCTAACCTTTTTATCCAAGTTTATTTGTCTCATCTAATCGAAATATTTGATTATTGTCCTTAGATTTGTTTGTCGAATATAGTACGGTGCGCCATAAGAAATGTACGCATGAACATAATTTGAAAGGTATAATTTGATGTTGTGCCCAATATCAAAAAATATTTGAGTTCTATCGTCAAGTGAAAATTAACAAGTTAATACAAAAAAAAAAAATACAGTCAGTTGCCGACTAGGATTTTGTGGACTAATTGATTACTTTCAATGGTTAGGGCTATGGACAAATCAGGGCATACCTACACTAAGTCCGCGCTTCAATGTACCAAATGTTTGAACAGAAACTAAACAATGGCACAATCTCTATAAGCTGACAAGATCAAGCATGAACCACCAAACCCGGCTAGTGAGTTAAATCACCCCATTTCCATTTAAGCCACGATAAAAGATAAAAACACGTAGACACAGCCTCAACAGTATTAGGGAGAAGAAATGAAATATACTTCCTACTAGTTTTCCACAATTTTGAACATTTAACACAGGCGAATTTCAAATGCTTGACAAATCTGTATACTGCTGAGCCTGACCATGCTAATACCTAAATGAATACACAGAAACCAGTACTTACCTCTTGTTTAGATCGACAAATAGACTTCCTTTCAACTAGTTTTACTCGTGCTAGCTCCTCCAGCTGCCGTATTAACCTGTTTCGAGAGATAGGCTTCATAGATTTCAACGATAAGACGAGGGTCCTTTTCCACAAGCTCCAAGTATTCCTCTCTTTTAGAAAGTTTATCCATATTATTTGTGATCTGAGATAATGCAGCGTCAAGCACAAGCTTTGCGTTGTGCTGGTGAGCAAAGGCATATGTCATGAGAGAGTTGTCCCAACTAAGTTTAGTTACCAAAAACTTCTCACAGTAACTTTTTAGATGTTTCACTTGGTATTTCTCTGACATAATCAAAAGATCACATGCCATTTGCTCATCCAGACTTGCTTCAGCTGTGTAGAGATAACACACGAAAGTTCGAAGTGTGTCATAAGATACGTCGCTTATCTTGATGGTTCCACTACGACTCTCTTCCATCTCATTCTCTAGCATAGCTTTGAAGACTGGTGAACGACTTACCTGGCAACAGGATTAACATTTTTTTGTTTCAAGAAACAGCATCTGAAGAAGAGACTATAGAGTAGAGCTCTTAACATATATGATACATATAAATGTGACAAACCAATACAACATTCAAATCCAAAAGGAACATAGAAGCCAAGATTCCATTTTTTCATATGATGATAGCAAAAGGGCAAAAAAACATAAAACCTATAAAGACAAGATATTTTAATATCAACACAGAACATCACTAAAAGCAAAATGCACAAAAAATAAAAGATGCTCTTCTTAAAACATAATTTTTGCATTAGGACTGAACATAACCATATATTTCCAACTTCTATTCCATCTTAAACGATTGAGGCTGTGTCTACGTGAAGTATATTCCATAACCATATATTTCCAACTTCTATAATAAACGATTACACAATCAAAACCACAAGAAATACGTAGACCAAGATTCTTGGTTTTCAGCAAAAGAGTATGAAATATGATCAAGAACATATCATCATTAAAAGCACAATTACACAAGACGAATAAAATTCATCTTCTTGAAACATAGTAATTGCATTAGGGATTGAACACAATACTATATGATTCCAACTTCTATTTCATCCCAAATCATATGAACCTCTTAATTCTTATATAAACATGACAAACCATTACACAATCAAATCCCAAAGGAACACACAGACCAAGATTCCACATTTTCATCAAAAGGTTATCAACACAGTTCATCATAACAAAAGCACAAACCTTATGATTGCAAAACTATATTTCATCCTAAAATCAATATGAATAGATTCATTTCTAAACTCCAAACAGAGAAGTATACACAAAAGGTTTTCACAAGTCATATAGAAAATTTTCATTCTCGATTTATTCCAATTTATTTATCATTCTCGATCAAATCAAATCCTAAACCAAAGTTCAAAATTACTAATCATAGAAGCTAACTACTCAAAATTTTGTGAGAACGAACCAAAACTGCTTTATGAGCAGGGATCGGAGGAGCACCGACGGCGTCTTGAGAAGCGATAAGAACAACATCAGTGAACGATCTTGAGCTTCCATTATCAAGAGAAGACGAGAAACGAAGAAAATTAACTTTAGCTTTGAGATCTTCGATCTCACGTTTGAGCTCTTCTTCAGTTTCGCCTGCTTCGACGTAGCACTCTTTACAAGTGCCAGCGTCGCGACGGAGGTACTCTTCTCGACAAGAGATGCAACGCATCGTGGTGTTGGAATCGGAATCGGAACCGGATCCAGATCCGGTTTCGCTGCCGGAGCTGATGTTACAACGGTGGTGTCTTCTCATTTGAAACGATACCGTTTTAGGTTTCTGGTTTCCTTCCGACGATCTGGTTTCTGAGTAAAAAGGAAACTTAAATTCGCTTACCCATTTCAATAACGAAAATCAAAATTTAAATTTTTCTTTTTATAACGGATTTTTTTTTGTCAACTGCATTATAAACTTATATCAATAAAAAGGTTTAAAATGGTATACACACAAAAGGACCATACATTACATATATTAAAAATCCGTCTTATAATTTAAACCGCAATAAATTAAAAATAGAGAAAACAAAACCAATTTATTTTTTAAATTACACGAATTCATCCAAATTTATTGAAAAAACATACATCATTTCGTTAGTGTAGATATTATTTTCTCTTAGTTCAGAGTAATTTATCGTTAAAACTACCTTTGTTTTTTCTAACTAGAAAAATACCAAAAAGGAGAAAAACTATAAAAATTTCAGTTCTTTTAAGGGGGAGTTAGATAACTACCTTATATTTTACAAAAATTTTGAAAACTATACTTAATTTTTCATAATTTGAAAAATACACTTATTGATTGATTATTTAATTTTAAAAAATATAATTAATACTTTAATTTATATTTCAATGATATGAATACAATCATCTTTAATTTAACTTTATTATAAAAAATTAATACCCAAATATATTTATTATTGACTAATTTTTTAAAAATATATAAAAAATCAGAAGACTTATATAATTTTAGGTTGATTTATTATTAAAATTGATTTATTAAACTGTCAACTTATTTTTTTACTTTTGTCAACTTTTTTTTTTGGCGATAACTTATTTTATAACAGTCGATTTATTTGGATTGATTTATTTATTTAAATAGTCGACTTATTTAAAATATTATTTTTATTGGTTGATTTATTTACATATTTGACTTATTTAAACTGATAATTTATCTTTTTAATTTTCATAAACTTATTTTTTTGAAAATTAAAATTAAAAACTTTTTATTAAAAAATTTTATTTCACTAAATAAAAACATTTATTGTTGAATTTTAGTTTATAAAATTTTATGAATTACTTATCTTAATATATATATTTAAATAAAATTTATAAACAATGAATTTGTAATATTTATCTTTAAATTTATAATAATAATAATAAAATATTTCGTGAATTAATTTATATTTTATATAAAATATGATATCATTATCTTAAATCTTCAAAAAATCAACAATAAGAAAGATAGAGTGTGAAGTCTTCTAAATTCGTTGACCATCTAAATTTGCTCTAAGAAGAACATCTACGACTGTTTAATCATCTAAACTTTTTATATATAGTCGATTTATTACCTGTGTGATCGTATCAATCTTCGATCCGACTATGTGTTAATAATTTTAGCTTTTTATGGATGAGACAAATGTATTTATTGTCATGTTAAAAACCATGAATATTAGAAACTTTAGGAAATTTTTGAATTCAAAACTAACACTAAAATATGAAAACAATTGAATATTGTATAATTTACAAATTTATACATTTGAAACACGTAAGTGAAGCCTAATTGTTAGAAGTAAAACAAATCATATTCAACTCACAAATTTGTTTTCATTCAGTTTTGAATATTCAATTATAGAAGTAGTATACACAATATTAATGCATAACCTTTTTTTCTTTATGATGCATGAGAAGTCAGTCTTTTGATCGTCGCTAGGAGTTGCCTTAGCTTCTAGTTAATTGACATTAAACCACTTAAAATAAAAAGAACTTATACCTTTTATCCAACAAAAGCAATCTTCGTTGTCAATAATTACGCTATGTACTTTATACGGAACACATAAGCTTATAAGATAATAAACACATTACACGACTACCGAATATAAGCAATTGAAAATAGTACCATTGTTGGCATAAGAGGATACAAAAGTGTCAAACTTGCTGTTTTTAAGACCTTTTGTTCAATTCTCAAAACAACTTTTTGTATTATAAAATGAACAACATTCTTGTTGCCATGATTGTTGAATTAAGATAGTCTTATTAAGCTCTCTTACAGCTTCCAAAAGACACTAGTATTAGTGTAAAATTAAACATAGCTATACAAAGTGGTCTCTCTTGTCGGCCAATTGACATAAACTTTCCTAAACCAAACACCTAGCACAGCAATGTCTATCTTCTCTTATATACAATCATCTCTCTCTTGCTCTCTCATTAATCATTCTTGATCATATTTACTCACATTCTCACGTTCTTACGATGACATCGTTTGTGTGGTGTAGAAAAATGTATATGTTCTTGGCTCTTTTCTCACTTCTTTTACTTGTGTCAGAAGCTTCAAGATTCCCTCAAGTACATTGGGAACAAATGCTCCCAAAGAAGCTTCCAATACCTTATTCTGCTCCTTCCAAAGGCACCAATTCTATTAGCAAGTTATCTTCTACTTCTTCACTAAATACCAATTCCGAGCGAAGCTCTTATACATCTGGTGGAAAATTTTAAGTTATATCTTTGGGATATCGTTCACTTTACTGACTTATATAAAGAGGAGCGGAAACTTGAAGAGCAAAGGATCGGAATATGCTACTTTTGCTTAATCAAGTTAGCTCCATTGGAGATTGTTGTCAAGAAGAGAGAGTGAGAAAGAGAGGTCTGATAATTTACATATTCTTTTTTCAGATTCTGTTAATTTCATAGTGGATACCATAGAAGTATAGAGTAGATATGTCAATCTATGTATGTATATCATCTTGTAATTGATATAAAGAATTCCTAAAAGACTAAGAGTAATCTTATTTTAACAATCTTTTTAATGTAATAACAAAAATTTATCATAATTCAGATTGAAAACTACGCTATTTGTACAATATGTCAAACTGAATAAATTGTAAAGTTTATTGTATTGCCAAAAATGATACCAACACAAGAAATTTGAATAAGATTTGCATAGACGAGAAATTCTTTCCATCATTTTGAAAATGCTGTGTAGTGTATCGATTGAATGACATTATGAATTCCAGAATATAAATGCAACTATTATGTTTTGTAGAACTTAAGAACATAAGCTAACAAATGATTTTTTATGTTATACTTTCAAATAAATAACCGAGAAGAAAAATAAAATATAGAATGATATGATTGATAGTTTTTGTGTAATCAAACCAATCATTTTCAAAACCTTTAAGAAATGAATAGAGGAGTGTTACATTTATAGCCACCCGAGGAAGAGCAGTTACGACCTCAACCATTATGGTTTGATTTGCGGTTACAATTTTAGTATTAGGGCTTGATTTGTGGTTACAGTCTCATCCATTATGGCTAGATTTGTATTTAGTACAGGAGCGTAAATCATGGGCATTAAAGCATAAGACCACTCAACATTTCAGTTGGTTTAAATGCTGATTTAAAATTATCCACTTTGAATCTTCATTTATATTCATACTAACATCAATTTTGACAACTGAGTCTACTAGGTTGTAGTGCTCATGGCCATAACCATTTTGTATAAAATTGGATTCCAACAATTCCCAAATGAATCGAAATTACTCTAAACATACGACAACTCAATAGACATACCTACTAGAAAAAAGTAGCCAAAATGACTTTTGAGAGCATAAACGAAGAATTACTGTATCTGACCTGGTATCATTTGTAGCAGTAATCCACTCAGTGAATAACTACTACTTTAATTAAATCAGAAAGTGACACGATGTTTTGAACCTCTCAGACTTTTATGTAAACCAAGACTCTCATGTTTCATTTTCTCACATAACTATGATCTCGGTTGTATTCATTTTGGCTTTGAACTTGTATGAATATAAAGAATATAAACTGACACATCAATCTCCATCATCTTTCATCTTCTGCAGCCATGTCATCAAAACATCATTCTCATATTAACATGTGGCATATACTAAACTTTTTTCTAATCCATTTTGTTTGTTTTAAACTTTAAGACATCAAAAACAGGAAAATGTTAACAAAATAATCATCAACTATTGTATCCAAATATCAATATAGTTGATTAAAATATTATATATACAAAACTTAATATTTTATATATCCACGTGTATGTGTGGTTAATTGACGAAATCATTTTCTAAAAGCTCCACACATCATCATCTTCTTTTACATCTATATCAACACTTTTTATTGATTTTTCAACTTTTTTTTTATAACTCAAGAGTAGATTCTGGGCCCGTGGAAGCCCACACTAATCTCCTAGAGGAGTTGCAACCCATAAATAGGTCCTCTCTCCAGATATTCATATGGGCTGAAAGCAAGGATACATATTCATGTTAGCAAGCCAAATGACTAATAATTCTGCGTTTGAGGAGAATCGATTTCTAACCTAGACTAACAGAATGACTCCTCGCCAAGCGATGACCACTAGACAAAGAGAATTTGGTTAAACTTATTTTTTAAAAGTATATGTTAAACTAATCTCAAATTATCTATGTAATAAATATATGAAATGATTATTTTTGTGTGTATATTTATTCCTTTTAATGTATGAAAATTATGTGGTTACCAACGAATATTTTTACTGGGATTAAAATGTTGCTAATTTACTATTTTCTATATTTATATCTTCTAACAAATTCACTTGTCACTTGGGTTTGAATGACACTCCTCCACCTATTTTTTTAGTTAACATTAGAATGTTAAAATCATGTTCGGGATTTGAGTCACTTATCTGAGCCATGATGTGCATGCTCGCACAATAGAAGACATAAGTTCCTTTTGGGATAGATTGTTCTGAATTGGTGAAGATGACGTCTACGCTGACGGAATGACCTGCATTCTCAACACTTCTGGATGATCTCATGCGTTTAAAGATTATTTATTTTGATTTCCTTACTTTAATTCCTCGCTGTTTGAATTTTAAGGCGGTTGCTTTAGCACGTAGTGGTAGGTTATATCGCAAGATACTTTGTATGTAAACCATGTTCCTCCGGTTTGGATTTCTAAACCATTTTAATTGATTACAATCAGTTGACAAAAAAAAGATTTTATTAATGTAGAGAAAGTATTAATTCATTATAAAAATATTTGCATAATTTCAAATTAATATTCATATTTAAAATAATAAATTAAAATAATACTTTAGTACTTTTAGGGGGCAGTTAAATGTTAGGAAAAATTTATCATACATGCAATTTTAATAGTTTTTGAATTATTTCGAGAAGATAATACCATATGTTTTTGGTGTAATATGAAAAATATAGATGAGTTAACAAATATACAAATTTATGAATAAACAAATAATATTAGAGTCATATTTCACTAAATTATCTTAGTTATATTTTATAATTTTATATAGTTATGAATTTATGATATTGATGGGACCAAATAATTACATAGGATTTTCAAAAAACAATTGTCTTAATATTCTATCGAAATATGTTAAATATTACATTAGCCCAATTCGAAATTATTATTTTATTAATATAGAGAGATTATTAATTTATAGAGGTTCTTCTTGTTAGTAATTTTATTCTAATATATATGTTAATGATAGACAAGACCTACCCCCAAATATGGATTAATGTCTCATAAGGGGCATATGATTTAATCTTCACACCCTCTTCAATCTTTATATTCCTAAATGTGAAATAACGAAAATAAATTTCAATTTTTTAAAAATTGTTTAAAACTCACTGAGTACAACTGACTAGCAGTCGTATCCAGTATACCCGTTATATATCTCCGGTTGTACCAGTCGTACCCCAGTCATACTAGATACCGGATACGACTACCAATTAAATCCACAATATATCTCTAATTGTACCAGTCGTACCGTGAATCTCAGATTCGAACCCTGGTCGCGCGGACCCGCACGGAAGCTTCGAAACACTGACCTACCATATGTTTTTTGATATTATCTACAATTGTCTTTCTACGAAGAAGAGCATATGAAATTGTTTTTGTGTTTAGATGGGGTATATGAGATTTTTGCCAAAATGTAATTATCTTTTTCACGTCCTCTATGATATCATTATTTCAATGTTTACTAGCAGAAAAAATATAAGTAACAAAGAGTCTTTAGTTTTATTTTGCTTAATTCAATAGACTTTCACAGTTCATTCATGGACATTTCTGCTGATTCCTCTGTATCCCGGTTAGTTCGAATGAAGCTATAAATGTCATCCTTTGATATGTCTCCTTTGTATTGAATTATCAACCCTCTAGCAGATTTGAAGTAGAGTGTTGGGTAGTCTTTCACTTCAAATTTAGCCACTGGGTAATCGTTTAATGTTGCATCCTGTAGTATGTTTTGATCAATAAAACAGCTCAAAGTTTTTACTAATCGTTAGATAAAGTCTCCTACGGATTAGTTTCATATAAATGTGAATAAATCATAAATTAGAGTCATACAAGTTTAGCTATGACAATATTTGTGTCTTTCTGTAGCGAAAGGGCGATTTCATCCAAGATTGAAGCTAGCTTCTTGCATTGTCCACACCAAGGCGTAAAGAACTCAATCAAGACTGCATAAAAGAAAAAGAACACATTAAAGCAAATTCAATAATGTACATATAATGGATGATAGAGTATTGAGTAACATAGCACACCATTTTTTGGTGATTTGAGAAACATGTCTTCAAAGTTATCACCAACAACTACTTTCACAGCTTTGTTGTTTTCCTTAGGGATAGGTTCAGATTTTCTAAATGCTGGAACTTTTCCATCCTGTAGTAGTTTTATTATTTCACAGCTGAGATAAACATCTACATAAAAGCTTATAGTGGAGAGAAAATTGCATGAAGTGGGAAACCAAAATAATGTTAAAGCCAAGCATAATATCATGTAATTCATATACAGTAAAATCCATATAAATTAATATTTGATAAACTAATACCTCCATAAATCAAAATATTTTTCTGGTGTTGAATTTATTTTTGACCAATCAATACTTCTATAAATTAATAACTTTTTATAAATTAAATGGCATATTTTCAAAACTATTAGTGTATAGAGGTTTTACTATATTAGGCTAACGAACTATAGACTATATCACCTTAAAGTCTTTGAGCCACGACGCAAGCTGATCAGGCTCCAGATTAGGTTTCATGTACTTTTCTCCATCTTTCTTTTGAATAATGATAAGTGGTACTTGGTCAGTTCTGAGTCCAAAATACTGGCCGCATTCGAAATATTTCTTCTGTGTCAGATAACTTTAAAAGAAGTTGGCTAAGAAGTAGATTTAAGAGAAGACCATTGACAATAAATGACCTGAAGTGCTCCTTGAGTATTCTCAGAATCTCCTATTAAGAATCTAATACCATCTCCTCTATATTGCTCAGCCACTTCACGACACTTGAACCTAAATGTACCGGCTGATTCCGCAGTGAAGTTCATAAAAAGCATTGCCTGCAATTTTAAAAATATTTGATTAGCACTATAGCATTTTTATTTTTTAAAATCAATGTGAATTTTTTTCCTTGAATTGAAAATTTTATTTGCTATGTCTTAAAATAATTCTAAATCCACCCCTACTAAGTTCTTAACAAACCCAATTAAAACCTAGTATATGTGTGAGGGACCAAGTATATTATATATAACACCCCCAAAAAGTTCATAAGAGTTAATCTTACAGTACTAAAACAGTTAAACAAAACGCTGAATTTCATAATGTATAAAGTCAGAAGTCTCATAAAAAACTAAATCCGAAAATAGAAACAAATAAAAGATAGAAAAACCTATTAAATCTCGGGCTAAGGCTAAACTATAGACTCTAAACATCACCATGAGACTATTAGGAATTGATAAGTCCCACTCCTTAGCAATGTGGGACATTTAACAAAACCATAAGATGGAATTGAATGCACAAGTTTGTAGGAAAAGAGAGAACAATAAGATAAGTCTAGTCTAGCCCGCCAAGTCATATAGGAAAACAATTGAGAATCATTTAAGATAACCATTGTACTCAAGTTAGGTCCATCATATTAGTTCATTTCAGACTTATGTGCACGTTAGTAAAATTTTGTGTCCCACCAAATTAATCAGCTGGATTCATATAGTAAAATAAGGTGAGTAAGCTGAACAAAGGGAGAGAAAATCATAATGTATTACCTTTGAGTTTTCCGAGTTGAAGAATTTTTTTACATATGGAAGGTTATTTGGGTCTTTGTCATAGATGGTGACAATTGGAATGCTAGTTTCTTCTATAAACTTCTCCATGGCATCAACTTTAAAGTCCTAAAAGTGTGACAATTTAATGTCAAGAACAATAACAATTAGGAGATATATAACATAATTTTCTCAATTCAACATTACCTTGAAGTCAACAAAGAGTTCATCAAAGGGTTTGAATAGCCTAACAAAAGGCCTAGCATAGTAAGACTCTCCACGCGGAAGATGTTTGACATCCAAAGTATGACCAAATTCATAGTCTAAACGTAATTTCTCAGCAAGTGCTATAAAGTTTTCAAACTCCTCACCAGCAAATTCATGGAACATTCCAACCTATAAAGCCACAAAGTGAACTGATGAAACTTTTGAGCAAATTCTTTAAACATGAGAAGAGAGGAAACGAAGCCATACAACAACGACTTTATTATCGTCTATAAGGCGAGAAGCATCTTCTGCTGATTTAATCTCTATAGAACCAGGACCACTTTGTTTCTTGACATAATCAACAATGCCTTGTGCATCACGTGGACCTTTATAGTCTTCAATGACTTTGCCTCCATCTTTAAGAACTTTGAGAGTAGGGTAAGCTGTTATTTCATATTGGCTTGCAATACCTCTGTTCACTGCATTGCTTGAATCTACTTTAGCAAGAGGAATTGGTGGGTCTTGGCTGCTAAGGATTAAAGCAGCCTTCTCATACTGCCAAACAAAAAGTAATTAATGACATTATCCGAGAGAGAAACAAAGTTTTGGTTTCCAAATAATTGACGTAATAAAATTACCTCGGGAGAAAGAATTTTGCAATGCTCACACCTAAAATAATTACATGGTTTAGTAAAAGTCAAGGAAAGAAGTATAGGGATGTTGTCATGAGTTATTTTACCCTACCCTACCCTAACCCTATAAAAACCCTACAAAAAAGACTCATTTGAAAAATACTCTAAAAAACTCAAATCTAATTGGGTAACTCAAACAGTACCTTATAGATTTTAATTTTATCCATGTGTACCCGCAGGTACTTAACTATATTATAAATTATTTAATTATAATATAAGATATGTTATATATTTTTATTTTTTTGTTTAATTTATCATTATATTATATAGTTAAATAACCTTTAAACATTATTCATACTAATATTATTAAAAATATAATGATAATTTTTTAAAATATGAATTAACAAAGTCAATAAATTAATATTGATAAAAATTAAAATAGTTGAAATAAATTATGAAATTTTATATTTTTGGCCAAAACGAGATTTAACCTATTAGGTGGGAAAATAAAATTTATACATTTTTGCGGGAATCAAGATTTAATATTTTGGCAGAAAAATGAGATTTGACGTTTTAGCCGGGAAAACTAATTTTACATTTTTGGCGGAAAAACAAGATTTAACGTTTTTGGAGAAACCCAGAATTTTAAGTTTTTTGGTGGGAAAATGAGATTTTACGCTTTTGGTGGGAAAGCGAATTTTACGTTTTTGGCGGGAAACAGAATTTAAGTTTTTAGCGGGAAATAGAATTTTACGTTTTGGCGGGAAAATGAGATTTTTTACATTTTTGGTGGGAATCAAAATTTTACATTTTTTGCAGGAAAACGAGATTTTATGTTTTTGGTGAGAAAATAAGATGTTACGTTTTTGGCGAGAAACAAGATGTTACATTTTTTTGCGGGAAAACGAAATTTATACTTTTGGCAAGAAATTGTTTTTTTATATTTTTGGCGGGAAAACTTGATTTTATGTTTTTATTGAGATAAGATAATTTTAACTTATTGATGAAAATATTTATAATAATTAAATTTTAATTTATTAATTTAATATTAATTTTTGATATTTATTAATTTAATATTTAAAAAACTATATGGGTACCCTAAGCCCAATTGGATTACCATATTTGTGTTTTTATATACAGAATAACCGGCCAGTTTAAACCCTTCTTATTTTATTTAAATAGGGTAAGGTAATGGGTATCAATATTTCTAGGGTTTATGGTATCCATAAGTTAATTACCCATTGTTAAGATCCCTAGAAATAACCAACCAAGCTGGTACTTGCAATAAACAACTACTCCTCCATTTTTCTTTTGCTTTTTGATCTTTAAGTTTACATTACTTTGCAAAACTTTGATGTATTTAATATTTATAATCATTTATTCATTTATAATTCGCAATATTTTTTTGTTATTGGTTGAATCGTGTTTAATATCTCATTTTAAGTTTAAAACATTTTAAACAAGTAAACATATGAAGTTTTTTTCATTCAGGTTGAAGAAATAGATTAATGAATGGCCTACCAAGGAGCGTAGAACTTAACGACAATGAACTTGTGTTTGCTGACGACAGAACTGAAGTTGCCAGACCCAAGCGTCAATACAAACTCTTTAGATACAACTGAAGACACAGCGAGGTAGAAAGATAATATGTAGAACCACATGGTTTAATTTCCCCACCGCAGTACTAGTTCATCTCCGCCTCACTCTCCTTATATATATATTTCTATTTGTGGGCGGTGTTCACGTAAAGAAGTTATATGACTTTTGAGATTGTTGAGATACAGAATTTGTGTATTTCTATAACTTGGCGGTGTTCACGTGAATTGGAAACCAAAACATTTTTGAGCAAACTTAGGAGACCCCTTTTCCCTGTAATCATCTCCGGCAAAATAGTTCTGTCATAAATTTGCTATATATATATACACGCTGATATTATCGTTTTTGATAAGTTTGACTCTGCTAAAAACACAAAGGAGTTTAAAAATATATATATTATACTCTTGTACGGATAATTGTTACATACAATAATTTATATAGTCATTGAGATAAATCTAATTTTTTAATTTGATGAAAAGACAAATATAAATAATATATTTAGTGATAATGTTAAACTTGTTAAACTAAATATTAGCATTTACTAATAGTCTTCTAGATCTTTTCTTAAGATCAATTCCTCGCTTCGGTTGATTCGATTTGGTTTTGGGTCGATCTAACCAATCTCACAATACCTTCGTCAAACTCATATGTGGTAATTGGTGTAAGATTATATATCTCTTCAAAATATCAGCGTTATACCCGGTGTCAGGTCAACATTGACATTTATACTCGGTCGTAGAGTCAAATCGGTTACAACATTCAGCCGTCAGATTATCAGTGACGTTTATATTTGGTCGTAGGGGTGTCAAAATGGCTAAGCCGGCCCAACCTGACCCAAACCCATCTGGTTCGAGATTTATATGGATTATCCGAACTGGCTCATTTATTTTATGGACATAATTTTATATACTCAAATTTCTAATTGTTAAAACTCACTTGGTAAATGAGTTATATAGATTACGCGTATATATATATTAATATTATTAAAAATTTGAAACATATCATATAATTGTAAAAATAACAAAACATTCTAGACAACAAATTAAATAAAACATATAGTTATTAAAATAAATAAAACCATAGTAAAATTTTAAAACCATAATCAAATCTTAAAAGCATAAATCCATAAAAACTTAAAACCATTAAATGACTAAAATATCTTAAATTAAATAATATTTAGAATCTTCTTTTGGTGTATTCGACTCTTTGATTTTATCTTCCGTTTCATTCTCTGCAAATGGTTTGAAAAAAAAAAACAGTTAGCATCTTAATCATAATAATTATCACTATATATATAATATTAACAAAATAATGAATATAGATGATAATTTTATATTTTTAATCAATGAGATAACTAAATAACTAAGATCCAGTAAAAAAGGTAAAATTTGAACATGTTTTAAAAGAAGTCGATTCTGATATTTGTTAAGAACATGAGAACCAATAATAAAAAATGATTCTAAAACCACCGTAGTGATGGTTAAAGAGAATTAAGAAAATAACTAATATTTTTATAACGACATAGAGCACCTAAACCCCCATAATGTTTGTTTTAGCGTTTAGATATTTTATATATTTAATATAAATTTATTAATTTTTATGTTTTTTTATAAACTCATGGGTAACCCATAACCCAAATGATTTACTTACTAAACCCGCAAACTCATTAGTGTCGATCCATTATTACTCATTTACTATATGGATATAAAACGTTAACCCAAACCCACTAAAATAATAGGCAAACATGGTCGACTCATGTGTTTGGACCCATTTTGACACCCTACTCGGTCGTAGAGTCAAAGCAGCTATAACATCCAGCCATCGGATCATTATCGATATTTATACCCAGTCGTATGGTTAAAAAAATGACTAAAACACACAATTGTTAGGTCATTGCAACATACAACTATGACTGTTTTGGGAAAATGAAACAGAGCCTGCAACGGATGAGACTTCACGAACACAATCAGGAGACGCATGGTCTTAGATGCAAATACTTGGCTTTAACGACACAAGAAATTCACGATATCTTTTCTCACTAACAAGATACATGATCTCGATGCCTCTTAACTAGAGAAGAACAAACGACTAACTTGAAAATATTGAGAACTCAGGTGATTAAGAAATTTTGAAATCAACAAACAAGAACATATTGAGAACATAATTCTTTTGGATATTACGTCTCATAATTTTGTGTTGCTCGGATACCATAATAAATTTGATGAGAATAAGAATACAAATGTGTTTAAGAAAGACTTATATTAGACTCTTATAAGAATAACTATTACATACAATGATTTATATAGATATTGAAACCTAATTTCCTAATTTAATGGGAAGATTTATGTAAATAATATATTTAATGATAATTTTAAACTTCTTAAACTAGATATTGACATTTATATATATTGTTCTAAATCTTTTCTTGAGATTGGTTCTTCTTTTTGGTTGATCTCGATTTGATTTGGGTCGATCTACCCGATCTCCCAATAGTTTTATCCAACGACTCAGCAGCAGTGCGGAATTGAGTTTCTCGTCTGCCCTGGGAGGACCTTCATTGTTGTTTGAGTATTGAAAATTCTGTCGTAAAATTCTTTACAAAGCTACCAGAAAAATGATGGGATTTTAATATGTTATATTTAAGATTCTGCAATCTAGGTCTATCAATTGACTCAAGTATGTGAAGTATCTTGTTTTTATCGGTTTTGAATCTTTATTTTCTTTCTTATTCCATATCTTTTATTTAGTCAAACATGTTTTTAGAGTCTTTTAGTTAAATATTGACTCATTTAAGGTTTTAGATACCTTATGGAGGAAAATAAATCATTTGGGGTGAAAATGAGCAAATAGAGACGGTCAGAAATTTGCCATCCGTTGAAATTTTCCCATGATTTTTCTCTCAATATATATGAGATAATGATGATTGAGAAAGTTTAGATGTTTAATAACGAATATCTTTCAACATATTTTTTAGTTTAATATTTTATTACTTGTTGTAAACCAGGTGAGTAAGTTCTTTATTATCACCTTCAAAAAAATATATATATATATTGTCATCTTTTTATCCAAAGTGTTTGTAATACATGTAGTAACACATATGTTTCGTCTTGTAATAATGTTTGTACTGGTTATAAGTTATAAACATATTAGTTATTTTGGTATTTTGGTTATTATGATCTAAGATAATCTATATTTTGAATTTATAATTGTAATTTTAAATAATTAGGTTATAAATAATATACATATAATTAACCTAAATATATATATATAATTCAAGGTTTTAGTTATATAATTATATTTTGGGTACTTCGGATACCTATTCGGTTCTCAGTTCGGTTCGGATTCGGATTTTCGGATATAAAAATTTAGAATCCATTCGGGTATTTTCTTACTTTGGGTGCAGGTTCGGTTTTACTTTTTAAATCGGGTTTGGGTGAGTACTTCGGGTTTCGGGTATTTTACTCAGGCCTAATATCGACCATATGATGATTAAATATATTGATCCAGGTTCCCATGAGATATCAGATTGATCATACCAGCCTCAGTTCGATCAATCCAAGCCAGATCGATTATTTTATGTCATATCAAGCATTCCAGCATCAAACCGCAGAAAAAGAATTTTAGGATTTTCCAAAATATTTCGACCCAGTATTTGTTTTGGCCTATATATATAGTTATTAATTTTTGTCATTGTTTAGACATAAATTTATTTTTCTATTCAGACATATTGGCTTTTGCAATTTGTAAGCTTCGGGGAGATGAGTCTTTGACTCTAAATCATTGAGAAGATTTTTGAACGCTTTAGGATTTTTATTTGATTGATTATGAGTTTTTTTCATTTCTTTATTGTTTATTTGCTTTCATGTCTGAGTAGTCTCTGAGTAAGGTTTAAGGTTTCAATAGAATTTTATAACCATTTAATTAAATATAATTGTTTAAATAAAATTTATCAAAATATTATAGATTGGTGGATAGAACATATATGAGCGTACTGTCCTTAGCCAACAAAGTTTATGCTAACGCGGTCCATGAACTTACTAACCATGTTCTTTAATGCTTATTTAGAATTATAAGTTCAAATAATAGTTTAGATATTTGGTTGTAAGAAAAAATAATTGATATAAAGAAAGTGGAATTGTTATACATTAATGTTTTATTTCTAGAAGGTTTCTATTTTGTCCCTAAATAGTAGCATGCTTTGTGATCTCTAAATTCCTTCAAATTGCCCGTGGAACAGTGAAGGAATTAGAAACCTTGGAACATTTAGAAATCTTAACCGCAATAACCGATGTTCCTCCGGATTCAGAGCAGTTTTTGTGGTCTCGTAGGTTGATGAGTTGTACACAATATCTAGTGATATTAGATAGCAATCTGGAATCATCAGGATTATCACTTCCAGCAACTATGGACAACTTCGTTATTTTATCATTAATGGCTGCATTATATCTAAGATAAAGATGGAAAGGAAACGTAGTTGAAAATTAAGAAATTGTTCCTTTTGAAACATTCCGCAGATGAAGAGTATTTATTGGAGTTTCTACCTTTACCATGTCTAGAGCAAATATATGTAATGACATGTCCAAATCTGAAAAAGATTCCAAAAGTGGAAAGCATGTTAATAATGGACTCATCATAAGATACAGAGAGAATGAATGGATTGAAGGAGTGAAATGGGAGGACGAAGCTACTAAAACCCATTTTGTATCTTCATGTGAACAGGTCCTAGCATTTCTCCTCTTCTCTGATTTAATTTTCATGGATCATCTCTTATTCGGATTTAGAACTCCATTCAGAGCCAGTCATGGGAATTTCGGGGCCCTAAACTAAAGAAAAAACTAACACTAAAGAAATTAAAAAAATTCATTTAATAAAATTAAGAGAAATAAGATTAATTCAAAAATTATTTAATTATTTAATCTACTATAATATTGGGATCCACATAAAATTTACTAAATATTTTTACAACAATTTTTTTAATCTATCATAATTAATCATTCTATTTTTCTTACAAAAATTAATGAGTTTGCCCATATTAACATACATAACCAGAAAATAGATATTTACCACAAAAAATATATGTAAACTTTTTTTTATGGGCCCCTAGAATTTAGTAGCCCCGTTCAAAAGTTTCAAAATATTGTGTACAGACCAGGCGCTCTGTCTCTTTTTGTGTTTGTCAGATTTGAATATACCCACAAGGTAATAGCCTTCTTCTCAGGCAGCAACTTTGATGTTGATGATATCATATGATCAGTTTCCAATACGTTAAAGTCTCTGTTTGTTTGATGCTTTCTTTTGAATTCCTAATTAAATTTGTGTGGACATTGATATCTACTATATATGGTTTGGTTTGTAATTCCATTGAAATTGTTTCCCTTATAGAACATCTCGAATGCTTGACGTCTAGACTCGTACAAATTACAAAATCAATATACAAAATTTCTAAAAAAAGATTACATAAACAAATATATACACCATAATTACACAAAAAGTGAAGTTGGTAATGTTTTCAAAAAAAATTAAAAGCTTATTCGCTAATTTAAAATTCACTCAAGCTAAACCAAAAAAGTAAGGCGGTTCCACAAGGTAACTAAAAAAGTGGAAATAAAATCCAAAACTGGAAACAAGGTTCAAAAAGTTTTTCTTTTAAAAAAAGGAAATAAAATTCGTAAACTTTTTTTTATAAACTAAAGAGAAATTGAAATGTGGAGAGTACAGACAGTTCCAAAAATCAAGATGTTCCTCTGGAGGGCTTTATCAGGTGCTTTGGCGGTGGCTGAATGCTTGACCAGAATTGGAATTCGAACACCAATGCGATGCAAGGTATGTAATCAAGGGCCAGAGACCGTAAACCATGTGCTCTTTGAATGCTTACCAGCTGTGGCGCTATGGACAGTGTTTAGCGGTTTGGTGCTGCATGCCGGGTTCTCTGATGATTTGTTTCAAAATTTTGATGCCATTTTCATAACTATGGAAGATAGGCGTATTGAGGAGAAACTTCGGTTGGGGTTACCATGGTTCTTGTGGGGTCTTTGGAAGCTTCGAAATGAATTACTGCTTGAAGGGAAGAAAGGAGATATAAATAAACTTATTGCTATCGCTCTAGAGGATGCAGAGTTATGGAAGAGACAACAAAAAAACTCTTACAGGAGAAAAACTTGGCCATCTCAAGATATGTACTTCGGACAAAGCGCTGGAGTAGACCTGGTTTTGGAGTTGTCAAATGTAATTTGTGTGCATCGTGGAAAAACCCAACTTCGATGGTAAGAGGGGCGTGGATTCTCCGAAATCATACGGGCGATGTCATCTTTCATGCGATGGAATCCTTTAATCATGCACCGTCTCGTTTAGCTGCGGAGTTGCGGTGCATAGTTTGGGTCTTGAAAAGTCTAAGAGATTTGAGAATATCATCGTGTGAGATTTGGTCGGATCTATTGATAGCAGTTGAGGCGGTCCATAACAAGGAAAAATGGCCAAGGTTCATAAGTTATTTATCTCAGATTCATCATCTTTGTATTGAGATGCAGGATTTCAGGTTTTTCACATATTCTTTCCAAGCTAACTCGGTGGCTAGAGAGATCGCAAGAAGTGTAACACGAGAAGGTCGTTTCAGAAGCTATCTCTCAATTGGAGGTCCAGCTTGGGGCGATTTTCTCAAATACCCTTTATGGGTTGAAAATCAATCTCAAATACCCCTCCATAAAATGATAATTTTGACCTTAATGAAATTCGAAAATCGATTAAATAAGTATATATATATATATTTAATTGTAAATGATATCAAGAAAAACACGGTAGACCAGTGGTTCGGGATCGTCCGTGCGCGTACGTGCGACCCGAATTCGAATCTGGGATTCGAGCTATAACTAGGGATTTAATAGCTAGTTGTACCAGTTATTCGGTACTAGTAGTCAGTTGTACTTGGTGAGATTTTAAACAAAAATAAAGGACATTTTCGTCATTTCACATTGAGATTTTTGTCATTTCACATTGAGGGGTATAAAGTATAAAGAAAAAATCAGATGCAATGAGGGGCATCTGAGACATTGATCCTCCAGCTTGGCTGCAACTAAGGGTGGAAGAAGATAAGAGACTTTCTATACCCGTCATTTAAAGCTAGAGAGGCTTACATGGAGTAGCAGAACTTTTTATGTGATAGGCGGACCTTGTTTTGGCCGATAGGGTCTGCAAGTTTTAATTTTCCCCTGTTCCCTTTAAATTTGTTCATGTTTTCCCTACTGTTCTTTATTTTGCTACTCTATTTCCGGTTTTACTAATGAGACGACAAAAAAAAAAAAAAGAGAAACTGAAGATTACAATATAGGGGTCTCACAAGAAGATAGAAAATTCAACGAGTATTATTATTATAGAACTCTCACGGTTTCACAAACTTGGCTAATATGGCCAAGTCTAGAATCTTGACGTCAAGATTATCATCTATCTTAACGATACCATCAGACCCATCGATTCCGATCAGCTTACCTGTAGAACCACGGTATTGGCCACCAACTATTTTGACTCGATCATTCTTCCTTGGAGGAACTATCTCAAGTTCGCTTTGTAGAGCTATTATAGTGTCTCCTTCACCACTTGACCCGAGAGACACTTTACATGTTCCATCCTGAAAGCATTATATGAACAAGAATGTCCGAGTTAGAAAGGATCTTCTTTAAGGTCTACAAGCTTCTTTATATGTAGTTCTTATTATTTTTAATGAAACTGGAGTTGGTGAAAGGAGAAAGACTAACCGAAACATCTTTGATGACACCTACATCGCTGTCTTCTCCAGCCTTGTGTATGTCAACCAATATATCAGGCATGAACCATGCTTCAGCATCCCCACCTGTGGCATTTACAATAAGCTTAAAGAGAACCGCAATAGAGTATGATACATTGAGTTAAATAACCGGCATTGATAACGGTTGACAATACCTATAACAGGAGACATGACATCAAGGCCAGTTCCAGGAGTCATTGGTTGTCCTCCAGGAGTTCCAGGTAGGTATGAAGTTGAACTTGGTGTCATGGGTTGCCCAGGAGTCGATGGTAGGTAAGGACTTGGAGCATTGGCTGCATGACAAGGTATGTGAGAAAAAGATTGGCCAAATACGAACAGTAAACGGTTTGAGAAAGATTTATATGCCATCTTACCATAGGCCGAACCATGATCTCTAGGTGTTCCCGCGTCTGAGTAACTACCTCCGGGAGTACTAGCCCATCCTGAGCCAGGAGTTGGTGCTTCATATGCTCGTGAAGGAGGACTTCCCGGCTGTGTGCCAAGTAAACAAATTTAATTGAGTTTTTAACACAAACCTACATAGTCAGATAAAGCCAATATTAAGGTTGAATGCAAAACGATAGATGGATAATTCTAACCTGATATTGAGGACTTGTTCCCCAAGATCCCGGATTTCCGTCTTCCCAGTTATCTCTGATGCCATAAAAACCATAATTTGAGAGATATCCAAGTATATTCTTTGATCAAGATTTAAAATGTGTGGAGAATTTCAAATCCGTATTCGTATAACATAACAAAGAGCATTACATTGATGCAACATCACTACAGCATTTGAAAAGAAGTATGAAGGAGATGAAAGGGAAAAACAACTTCATAAAATGAAAACGCAACAATAAACTTACCTAGGTGGACTCATAGGCGTGTAAGGATTCCAAGCTCTATCACGCATGGGAGTCCTCATTCCATCATGGAACGGTGTAGCTGAAATTTACATAAATAGCCAAAAGGACTTGATATATCAAATGAACATATTACAGAAGAGGTGTCGTATCACATCAAAAATGAAAAAAATGTTCGATTTAAGTCAAGCAAGAGAGAAGAAAACAAACCTCCAGAATCCCGCATTGGAGTCATATACGGATGAAGTGGAGTTCGGGAAGGATGCATAGGTGTTTCGCTTCCCATACCATACCGAGATGTATCTCTGTGTGAAATTCAGATGATATAATTAAAGTTCTCTATGATGATTGAAGTCAAAATAACCAATGAGATAGATTAGTAGATTACCGAGACGGTGTTGTCGCAACATTATCTGATATTGCATTTCGATCAACTGCATATACAACTATTGTTAGAATTCATTCAACATGCAGCAACCCATGCGCGGAGAAATGAATACAAGATCTTGCCTGTCACAATCTTCATCTCAAGTTCTACACGCACTGAATTTCCTTTCACTTCAACTACAGGTCCCCTGTATCCCTTGAAAGGTCCTAGACGGATTTTAACAGTAGTACCCAACAAAGAATCGTCTCCCCCTCCTCTTCCACCCCTATGCCTCCCTCCAGCTGCATTTAAAGATAGGAGTAAGCGAATGAGAAACTGGACAAAGACAGATGTATCAGAAATTAGCATTTCACAAAAGATATGAAAACCAATAGTAGTTTGAAGCAATGAGTCAATGTACTACCCAAAAACTTACAAGTCATATATAGTGCAAATCATTGGCTTATCGTGGTGAATAGTAAGAGCAGTGGAACAGAGAAGAATGCAAATATCAACTACGCAAAACATTAGGTACTCTTTACTCATAACAAAATATAAGAGGGGAAATCTGAACATACAGTTGTATCCCATGCCCCCGCGTTGAGATCTTCTTGGAGATGGAGGTACTGGGGCAGGTGCCTTGAAATTGCCAAACCTTGATAAGGAATCACCACCCTGAAGTAGAAAACTCGCTGGATAACGTGAAGCTACAGTTTTTATGAAACATATTACAAAAACATGGACACAACATGAAAAATGCTTACATTTCTATTAGCACCAGAACGTGATCCACCAACAACAACGCATGACGTGCATTTAGCGCAGATAAATCCGGCATGCTCAAGGTGATGCCGATCAAATATAAATAAGACTCCTTTGTAAATATGCCTCACGGGACCTTGTTTACCCTATTATATACAAATTAATTGATATGAGATAAGAAAAGCTGAACGAGGTAACCAACAATAACCAAAGTGCCACCGTACTCACTTTGCTAGGACCCTCGATAACTCTGACATCATCTTTTACAGAGATTACGTTTTTGTAGCGATCTTGGACATTAATTTTCTTCTCAATTTTGCATTTGATTTCTCTGAGTTTGACAAGAGCAACCTCTGGTCTGTCAGGAACCCCTTTAAGAACCTAAAGACATCAAAACAGAGTCATTCCTAGATCCATTGAGTCTATAGAGCAATTCAGAACAAAATCCCAGAAGATATATTTTTTTCTAGCAGGTAAGCGTAGACTTAATGATGGTGGCAATCTCAGAATTGGCCATTTACCTGAAAAGCTTCATTCTCTAGTCGTATAATTACTCCAAAGCTCAGGTTACTACACCAAATAAATAAAGCTTTCATACACGTGTAAATGGGAAATATGCATCAATTCAAGGTAATAAGCCATTTCCACTTACTCTAGAAGCACAAGGTCATGAAGTTCGTAGTCCCCAATTTTGGTAACACCAGTTGTTACTTCTGAGCTCTCAACAACATGATCAGCAAAGACACGGACCTACAAACAAGTACATTCTCTAGGGATTTAGTTATCCTATTAGTCAAAAATCAGCTCAATGCATATAAAAAAAATTGGCTTACATGTTCTTTGGTCGTGTCAGACAGAATGATAAGCACATGCTGATCAACTTTGACAACCATACCGGTTGCTCCTTCATGGGTCCCAGAAACAACTTTCACATGATTTCCAGGTTCAAAGTATTTACAGAGCTCTCTCTCATTCACAGCAAGAGGATCCTGTGACAAAAAGAATCATGCTTCGACTTTTTCCCTGGCTGGATGATTTTAGAAACACTCAAGCAGTAACGAAAAGCCAAGAGTTAAGATGCTTACAGGGAGACCTTTCATTTCTGATCTAATAAGGACATTTTCTTCATCTACTTTCTCAACCCAACCCTTCAAGTTCTTTAGATCTCCCTTGATAACAATAACTGCATCACCCTTCATGAAATGACCTTTCTTTCTGTTTGCAAATAATGTTGACAGACCACCAAAGTCGCCCTCTCCATTTTCACTTGGTTTATTAAATTTTTCAAGTTCGTCAAAAGTTGGTGCAATATTCTGAACTGTGATGGACTTCAATGATACCATTTTGTACAGGAAACCATCTTTGAAAAGCATGCCACCAATATTTTCAAAGTAATCACCAGTCATGGGATCACGCCGACGCTCAACACGTATGTGCAACTCCCTATAGGCATGTAACAAATCTTCAAAATCCAGAGCTTTTATTAAAGCTTCTCCGTAACAGGCTTAATAAAAGTAAACTACAACAAACAGCATCTAAAAGGAGTACCTCGCTTCATCAATGTTCATAAAACGTGGAGGTGGAACAAAAGCTTTTTTCTTTGTAACTTCTCTTCCATCCTGCAATTAATCAAGTAAAGTATGCCTAAGTAATTGAATGGTTTGAATGACTAGAGCACACTTTGAAATCCTTACAATGCGAGCACAGTGATAGTAATTTTTCTCTAAACTTTTTCTTAAGCATGAACAGAATCTATACCAGCTTACTAGCTAGTGCCTGCAGATCAATTCTTGGGATTAACTTGACTGTGACCCTTTGACGCACATTATCAACATCAACCACCTGCAAAAAACTTACATTTCAGTAATCTATGGGTATCTTAACGAATGATACACATGAATATGAACCATACCTTAGCAAGATCACCTTTATACGTCCCAATTTTCATTCTAACCCAGGTATCCCGAGATAGATCAATTGCTTTACTTTCAACAGAAAGAACATCTGTCATTTCTCTTATAGGTACAAGTAAGATCTTCTGATTAGCATATATATTCCTCATGCCCTTGATCGCCTAACACAAGTAAAAGAAACAACGAAAAATATTGTCTTTACACCAAGTCACAATACTAACAAACACTATCACTGACACACAATATATATGCTAAAAGGCAACCATCAAATACCTCTTTCACGTGTGCTTCCTTGTCTGCTTCAACGTATATATAGTTTTTAAGATGGTCAAGTGCAACAACAGATCTAATCTGCAAATCTGTTCCTCGATCAATGTATTTTTGCATAAGACAAACCGCAACCTCTCTTTCGCGACCAATCTGAAGTTGTAATGTAGAAAATCAACTCCAAGTATAAGAAAAAGAAAAACCAAGACTTTCAAACTTTCAAACTTCCAAACCAAATCACACAAAAACCCTTACCGCACATTTCACCATCCACAATTTCGGATCACGAACTGACGGCAAAAGCGCTTGTTGCTCAACGTCAGTAGCTTCTTCATCATATTCTTCATGATGTCTAGAGAACCGTTCTTGAATCCTTCTCTCAAGATCTTCAACATCTTCATCATTCTCCTCGCGAGAAAGAAACTGTCTTTCATGATACCGTCTATCAACACGCTCATCAGGTAGGTCAGTTCCAGCATCCACTATAAAGTCTACATTTTTTGAAAAAAAAAAAATTAGTTAAAAATATTCCAAATAACATTCATAGCTTATCAATGGTGACTTCAACATTTTCACATATCGATTGAATTAAGAGTAAAATTACCATCTTCTCCTTCGTCTTCCTCTTCTTCATCTTCATCATCAACTTGATGAGCTTCACGGTCTAAGAAAATAGAAGCAGAAGGTTTTTTTCGTTTATTAGCTCCAGCTCCTTTACCTCCATGACTACCATAATCTTCATCATCATCGTCTTCTTCATCTTCTTCATCATCTTCTTCAGCATAATCATCAATAAAATTTGATCTTCCTCTCTTCCGTCTACTACGTCTATCTTCTTCGTCTTCTTCCTCTTCTTCTAATTCTAATCCTTCGTAGTCATCATCGTCTTCGTCTCTGTTTCGTGGCATGGTTTGGTTATAGAAGAATTAGGGTTCCGATCTGTAATCTCCGAACGTTTGAATTTACAATTTTGGTATATCTCTGTGTTTGTTTGTTTGAGCGAACCCTAGAAATATAAAATGGGGATGAAGCTGGATTCGAAGATGACAGAACTAAACCGGAATGGTTTGCAATTTACGGTTTATTGGTTTAAACCAAATTTATAGATCCAAGTGGTGGTACAGTGGTAACTCGCAAGATGACAAAAGGGACCGTATTCCAAGGGTGAAAAATATATGCTTGTTATAAAAGAATGACAATTTATGATAAAAATAAATAAATAAAATTTATATTGTAGAAGTACATTTAATCCATTGGTTAAAGTTTAAAGTCTTTTAGATTGGGTTTCAGGTTTGATTTCCGGATATAAAATTTTACTAATGATCTAATCGAATTGTACATTTAATCCATGAGTAGCTACATAAAAATATTTGTTCTTTGACAGCATAAAAGTGAAGAGATAGACCATCGGAGAAGGTCCAGAAGGATACAAAGGAATTGGTGATTAAATTGACATATATTTGGTATTATGAAATATAAGAGAATATTAACTGTGAAAGGTAAAGAGATGGATACTCATGGATATAAAAGAGAAAGTCCATAGAGAAGAAAAGAGGAATAGAGTTTAGTTTCGTAATAGTTTCTGAAAATATGTATATTTTTTAATTAGTTAGTGTTTGAATGTATGTATTAGATAAAAAATTTTGGTAGTAAAGTTTTCAATTTTGTATTTCAATTATAATAGTGTAGGAGATAATAAGCATGCTCACATTATCAAAATATTTGTATGCATATGTTTATTATTATGCATAAAATATTATTTTATGTAGCTACTCAAATAAACATTTAATCCTTCACTTTTATGCTGTCAAAGAACAAATATTTTTATGCTGTCTATTCTAATCCATTTATGCCACCAAATATTTACATACATATTTTAATTACTCTAATTAAATAATATATTTACTAGATTAGGACTCGCACATACGTGTGGAGTTAAATTTATGTATATTATTTTTCATAAATATATTATTCATAATTAGAAAATGTATATTTTGATATTTTTTAATATTTGATTTTTAATCAGTTTATTAATGTTAAAAAAATTATATCATATATATGTCATTGTAGATGAAATGAGTCATACATGAGATAAATTAATATATTTGATTTTCAGGTAATATGATTTATTACCTTAAACATAATTAGTTTTGTATTTTGAAACTTAAAAAATCTCACCTTATATATGTGAAATTACTCATGCAAGTTATCTATGAAATATCATAAAATATGGTGGATTAATGATCACTATGTCATCCACAGTATTTTCTCTTGATCTTTCATATTTATCCAAATGTGGTAACATATGAAACATAAAACAAAAATCAAAATAAAAAGATGAAAAGTATTATATATTCGGACATGACTGAAATTTGAAACATCATCATCATATGAATTCTAAACACATAACTCAAATATATTGTGACTAACTATAAAATACACATAAATTTTTATTATTAGTGATTAATAATCAATAAAAATAAAATACACATGTTTTCATGAAACCTTTTTCAATATTTGGAAAATTAATAATTAATGTAAACAAAAAAATCAAATTATATGCCCACACAATGCTCATAGACCAAGTGAATCAAAAAAGCGAAAAAAATCATAATTGATTTAGAGTATAAGAAATAAATGAACATTAAATAAATCATAACAAATGATTGATTTTGAGTGCATGTCTAAGTTCTTCTTCCCTTGCCTATTAAAAACTAATCAATATATATATATATATATTTCATTAGTATTTGATAAAATAAAATAAATAATGGAAATTGTGTAACTTTGTATAAAGAAGATTAACACTAAATATAAAAAATCTGTAGAGAGATAATACATAATATACTGCAAATGCCTCTTTATACAGTATAGTGAATATGATGATAAATAATTAACTTTCTGAGGAAACAAATTGATTTGAATTGAGAATATTCTAAGTAAATTAATCTAATATTCTAAATGATGTTATAAGAAAAATCTCTAATGACTAACACATCAATAATTTCCAAATATTTGAAATAAACTTTAATGATTCAAATCTAGTTGCATTTGGAAATATTTATGAATTAATATCATATATGACTAAATCTATGGGCATAATTGCTGGATCTTATAGTAATTTTTATATACAAAATAAAAAATTTGGTTCAAAACTTAAAAGTTCAAATTTGATAATATTTAGATAATTATAATTAATTTGGTAGGAATAGATTTTAATTGAACCTATAATCAAACTCATGGTACACCGTGGATAAATTATTGAAATACAAATTTGAACTTTTACTACTATTTATATTTTTAATATAAATATTTTCGTATTATTTATAAAATCATATTATGTTTATTATCACTAATAATTTTTAATTTTTCTTGTTTTAAAATTTTGTATTTGTTTATAATTAAAACTATTTTTACAATATGATTATGAATTAATAGTCAAGTTTTAACCGATGTGAGACATATAGTTGTCAAATTACGCATTTGTTTGATCATGTACGTGTCAGATATTTTTTCTAAATTGCAAATGTTTAGCCGGTAAGACTCGTACTTATAAAAGTTATGTCTATCTATATGTCGTTATATCTAATAAAAATTAATTTGTGCAAAAATAAATTAAAAATAATATAACTTTAACATAAACTATAATTAAAAATAATGTTATAGTAAAACATTATAGATTTGGTTACAATATTTGTAACAATATATCATTTTAAAAAATTTGAACCATAAAATCTGTATAAAATGTATACATTAATTTTATTATTTATAAAACATATGATTAAATTAAAATGAGAAGAAAATAGTTTTAATAAATAATTAGTATAATGTAACAATTTAATTAGAAAAGAAATAGGAAGAAAGAGAGAGAAAAATCTTAATTAAATATTCTTTTTATAATTAAGTATTTAAAATAAATATTAGTTATAAATAATTGTGTTTGGTTAGTTAGATAATAATATTTTATTAAAAGAGTTTTTTCAAATAGTGTTTGCATATAGGTATTATAGTACTTATTTTTAATAGGAGAAGAGATATTTCCAAAGTTTGAAAGTAACACAATATATTGCAAAATAGGTAATTAGTTTGAAATAATAAATATGAATGTAATAAATCTGGGATGATAAAATATTATATATATATATTAAAATTCGATTATATATATTTTAATAGCAGGATAAATGTATATTCATATTCAAATTTTGAATGAGAAAAATATATGATGTAATACATATAATATCTACTGTTTATATATAAATATATAAATCTATAAAAGTTTCATATATTTAAATTTAAAAAAATAGAAATTGAATAATATAATGAAGGATACGAAATCTAGGGGTGGGCATTTAGGTTAAATTTCGGGTTTGGTTCGGTTTTGAAAAAACTCTAACCAAACTTAACCAAAATTACTTTGGATCGGTTTGGTTTATATTTGGTTCAGTTTAATTTTAGTTTGGTTCGGTTTTATTTAGGTTGAGAAAAATAATTTAGTTATAAAATTAAATCATATATGTACGTCAAAGTACAATGTTTAAATAAAATATGTAAGATATAAAATCAATAGAATATGAAAATAAACTAACAATAGTTAAACTAAAATTATTAAATTAAAATTATTAAAAATTTAAAGTAAAAATATTAATGTATTAAACTAAAAGTATTAATATTTTAAATTAAAAGTAATAAAATATTTGGTACATCAGTTTATTTTTGGTTTGTCGGTTCGGTTTAGTTTAAACTGAACCATTTGAGTTTTGAAGAAACCAAACCTAATGGTTTGAATATAGACTTTAGTTTGGTTTGGTTCGGATTGATTTCGGTTTGGTTCGGATGGTTTGGTTCGGATGGTTAGATTCGGTTCAAATGTCCACCCCTAACGAAATCAATAGTAAATTTATTTCAAAATGAGTAATAAATGCCTAAAATTTCGGTTTATTTATTTTATTAATTTAAAAAGAGATATTTATTTTATATCAATTTTATTGCACAAATAATTTTAGTTTTGTATAAACAATCAACAATTACTATTCTGTTATTTTCATTTCAGTTAGAATTTTATTTTTTTAAAATACAAAATAAATCTAATATATTATTTCAATTATGATTTTTATTTATTCTTAGAATGATTTCATTGTATTTGTTTTGAACTTTAAGGTTATTCTTTTATATGTGATTCCTAATTAATTTTATATATACTGCAATAATTAAAATTTTATTTGAAAATTTTAAACAATAAATCCAAATGTAATAAATCTAGGATGATAAATATATTCAATTTCTCTATATGAATAAAGTTGTAAAATTATTTAAATTCGATATGCACATATGTAATCAGTTTTAAACATGTGATTTCATACAAAATATATACTTTAATAAACCGCATAAAATTATGTTCATATTTCAAATTTTGAATAAGAAAAAATGTATGACTTAATACATATGATATCCACTATTTATATATAAATATATAAATCTTTTAAAATTTAAATATTTAAATGTGAAAATATTTATGCTACTAATATAATGTATGTTAGGAAATCAGTAATAATATTATTTCAAAATAAAGGATAAATGGCTATAATATTGCTTTATTTATTTATTAATTTCGAAAATAATTATTCATTTGACATCAATTTGATTGATAAAATCATTTCAATTTCCTTAAAACACTCAATAATTAGGATTTTGTATATCATTATCTTTTAAATTCAAATTAAATCCAGTATATTATTTCAATTAAATTATTTTTAAAATGAATTTTATCCAATGGCATGTTAATGTAATTTTTAGAAATTTGAGCTTATTCTCTTAAAGGTTTTCCCATTTAATAGTATAGATTTATTTCTATAAGTAATAAATTGCAAAGAAAAATATCTAGATTTAAAATTGTATTATATATTAATTGTGATATTGTTTTGCTAAGATCTTTTAAATAATCTGCAAGAATATATCTATAATTAAAAATGTATTATATATTAACTAAGGAGTTTTTTAAATATAATTTGTATTTGCTTAATCAGTTAGTTACTAAATTAATAATTAACATATTATAAATCTCAAATTCGTCATATATGATATTATTTTTAAAATTTGGAATCAGTTGATTTGTTACTAATTAAAATATTCCAACTAAAAATCCTAACAATCAACATAATCTTTACTAAAATTTGAATTATAGATTTGTTATTAAATGTTTTTCTTGCTCTCTACACTCATATAGTTTCCTATAAATAAATAATAAAGAATATCATATTTCACCTCTCACATCTCAATTTTTCACCTATATTTTTTTGTTATATAATAGTGAAAGCTTATGAGGAATCTCCCCTTCAGGAGTTCATGTATTCACAATCCAATATAAAGGAGATATCATTACATTAGAGAGGGATGATCTCCTAGATATGAGGAGATAATATATAAAGAATATCTATAATGATTTACGAATATTCTATATTCTATTACCCTCCTGCAGTTTTAAGGTCAGTCTATGAATGACACCAAGGCTGGACTTAAATTGATTGAATAATGAATATGGAAGTCCTTTGGTAAATATATCAGCATACTGAGTTGCAGCTGGAATATGGAACACACGGACTTCTCCTTTTGCTACTTTCGCTCAAACAAAATGAATATCAATATCCACATGCTTCGTTCTTTGATGCTGAACAATTGACTTTTTCAAACAATTGAAGATTGAAAACTAACCATGTCTTTATATTTATCAGATTCCAACACAAAATTTATATTTCATTCTCAGTGATATCCTTCACTACATCGATCTGAAAATTATTGCTGATTTTTTTGATATGGATTAAATGATTTGGTTTTGATTAACTCTTTTGCTTTTCAACTGTAGGTGTGAGGTTGTATTTTTATTCTCTTAGACCATTGAAGATCATTTGCTCAGGCATTTTAGAGTAATTTCACATTTTTAATTAAAATATTTTGGTTATTAATTATTATTGTGCTTTAGCTGGGTTGAGCATCATTTATTTGTGTTGAAATTTGATAAGTATTGTATATAATGTTTGTAAAAAAAGACTTTGTAATATCTATTAAAGTTTTAGTATGACTTGTTTATATGTTTCAAATGATGCAGGGATATTGCATGACCTTGCAAGTAAGACATATTTCACAACTTTTTTGCTTTACCATGGAAGTTTATTTTGTGTACAATATAACTGAGTATGTACAATATAACTGGATTTTTTTTTACAAATATAATGCAAAACTTTAAAATATAAAAAAAAAGATGTGTGGACGGATCTGTTAATATGTTGTTCTTAGAGAGATTGGTATGCATATCTTATTCGCCCACATGTCTAATGTACTGGCCCATTGTGGTCCAGAAAAAATGTTGCATGTCTCAGACAGACCCACACGGATGCGGGCCGACTCGTTTTACACATGTATATTCCATATCGACTAAATATTTTTGACTAATATTTCATAGCCAAAATTTGACTTATCTATTTTCTATATTTAAATTTTTAAAATACTATAAAATTTAAAATTTATAAAAATGAAGAAACAAAAAAATACATATATATATATATAACTAAAAATTATAAAATATAATTTATATTAAAATAATTGATATACAGTCTGATACGGCTAATATTCTACAAAAGGCCAAACAGAAAATAGATATCAAAAATAGGTTTTCTGACTCAATAGATTTTGCCAAAAGATCTCCCCATCTCCATTTGATTAAAGCCAATCACAATGGACGGAATGAATCCTTTAACAGCTCACAAGACATCCTATACTGAAGCCAAAGTACATGCTAAATACAACGATCCTAGACATTTAATCCAGCAAGAAAATATCAAAATTCTGAGAAAATGACCCACAATTCTTTAGCAATGGCAATGTTGAAAACTATGACAAGAAGCCGGCACTTAAGCCAAGTAACCGAAGCATAGGCTTGCGGCCCACAGTAAAATTATCTATTTTATCGGCCGCTTAGCATTGGAAACTCTTGTTAGTATAGTCGTTAGAAAGCATATGCAGTGACAGAAAGATGGTAAGTTCGAACCATAGCAGTAACATATATTATGCCCTTACAATACTGGCCCACTTTTTTCCTTTTTTGCTTGTGGTCATCAATAATTCAGGGTCGGCCCTGCCAAACTAGGCAAAGAAAGACAGCTGACCGAACCAGAGATCTCACAATAAATACCAACCAAACATTGAGAGAAAATTCAACAAGACCAGGTAGAGAAATAGAGATCAAGCAAGCACATTCCATCGAACTGGGTTAGCACAATAATTTGCTCAAACCAGACCAAACGGTAAATAAATCTCAACTGGTGTAATCATTGTGAAATATATCAAGTCTGCTGATAACCTACCAGATTCATTTACAAAAATATTTGGCATGAGATCAAGTATTGAAATCAGCGGCGGAGCCATAGTTTTGTATTACCGGGATCAGAAAAAATAAATAAAAAATAGTCGATAAACTCTTAAAAATACAATCTTATTCTACGTTCACTTATCATTTGAATTTTTAATCACTGTTTCATTTGTTACACTTTAAAATAATTTTTTCGATAAAACAAACTAAACAGTCACTTAAAAATTGATCACTGATGCAATTCCGCAGTGCAGTCTTCACAATCTACATCCCAGAAAAACATCTCTCGACGGTCGCAATAACAACATGTAAAATCAAAGCTAATTTCAAAAGACTATAAACCAAAGGATGTGAAAGATGTGTAATTTAATGTGTAATTTAGCAAAACCTCAAGTAATGTGTAATTTAATCCTAAATTCCTAATTTAGCAAAAACCTTAAGTTTAATTTTAACAAACTAAAGTAAAATATAAATAAAAGATGAAATCATAACCTGAAAATCCACCAAATTTGATGATACTTGATGATTGGATTTAGATTGCTCTCGTTTGAAGTAGAACAATTAGGGTTTGTTTTGCAAGAAGAAGAAGAAACTACAAAATCATGTTTCTTAACCTTTCTTCCTTACTAAATTTGTGTGTTTTAAAATAAAATTAATTTTGATATTAAATAATTTGGACCAAAAATTGGACCACAAACAGTTTAAACATAAGTCCAACTTAAAAATTGAAGTAATCATATGGATCACAAAATTTAATAGGATCAAATAATTTTTTTATATGGGGTCATAATTTTTTTTTTTTTAAAACATATAACAATTTTTTTAGTTGGGGTCAGCTGACCCCTCTTCCAAGGTGGCTCCGCCCCTGATTGAAATGATCCAAGAGAATGTATTCGAAGCCTATGACTTAATAAAGATGTTCGATGGATACTCCAAATAAAAGATTAGAAACTTTAACTTTAGAAGGTGTGATTTTAAATATTTTTCAAAGTCTGAGTATTAAAACTGTAATTTTATATAAATAATTTTTATTATACCATATTTAAATAAAATAGTAACATAAGTAATTTTATTAATAATAAATTTTGAAAAGTAAAATCAAAATTTATAAATATATATATATATATAAACCAATTTTATTAGTGAGATATACTGATTGCTATCTAGAATAGTAATAGATTTTATTTATCAATTATTAAAAGAATTTTGATGTAAATAACTAAAAATATATTTAATACAACATATTATTATAAACTATTAATTAATAGTTTTAAAAATATATATTAGTTGTTACCGCTAAGCCCTCAAATCATAAATTATTGTGAATAGTAAATAATTAATTATTTTATATATTATTTTCGTTTATTTTTTGTATGTGTGATTTTTAATCAATTTTTTAACATAAACTTATTAATTAGCTGTAATTATTATTTATTTTCAATTATTTAATTATTTGACAAAACATTTATTTGAAAAAATTGTTAACAAATAAAAGAATTGAATGTATTATTATAACTAGTTAAATCATTAATTTCTATTTTTTTATTTTAAATTTGATTTTTTTTAATTAGCAAACAAATTAAGATTATCTAAAACTTATTATGTAACTTCAGTTTTTTACAGCCTTAAAATTTCATTTTAAAGTTTTTTAAAAATTAAACTAAAATTTTTAAAAAAATTTAGAAAGACGAGTTAGATTTTTAAGACTTTCAAAATAAATAAAAAGTTTTAAGGTCTAATTGAATGAAAAATAATTTAAAAACTTTAAAATTTTGTAAAATATTCTAAATTCTAAATTACCAACCAATCAGCCCCAAATCTCCTCTCTCCGAGTCTTTGGCTATATCCATAGTCTTTGGCCATATCCATAGTCATCTCCACTGAAGCTGTTCTCCATCGGTGATTTCTTGGACAAAATCCATGATTTTTTTTACTAAAAAACGGGGGAATTGGTTGAAGGTAGCTGTAATCTGTTAGTGGATTCATAGATTTGTTAATTATTAGCTAGTTTTTACTTGTTCTCCAATTTATTTAGGTTCATTGCGTATTTCTTGTTGAGTTTTTTGATTATGTACATCTGATTTAAAAGCTTGGTCTTTTGTGGTTATGTTCTTAACTTGGTCGGGTTCAAGTTTGGGACTAAACATTATATTAGCTAAATTCAGTTACTTTGATTGATTTCAAGTTCGAAGTGAGGTGACTAATTTGGTATTATCGAAAGAGCTCTTCTTAGTTCTACATTTTGCTGTTTGCAGATATTTTCAAACCTGATCCTGAATTTATTTTAAAACGAAAAGAAATACGAGTTACTAGGTGAGGAGAGTCCTAAACTGGTAATTTACAAGAATCAAACGAGTGCCTGAGGCTTATTTTCAAACCACGTTTAGTTCCGTCATTGATATTGAGTTAATGTTTGCAATTTGGTGATTGTCTAGCTGATTTGATTTTTTTTTGTTGCAGGTATTTAATTTCTGCTGCAAAGCAATGCCAAACTAATGTAAGTATCAACTGAACTTCAGATGCTAGCTTCACCAAAAATGTAAGATCTAAGTCGTTTCTGATAACATCACGTTGGCATCTACTGTGCGCCTTTGCACATCGAAAAGTAAGACCCAGAGAAGACTTATCAAAGTTTTGGTCTCGAAAAGTCTTGTGTGTTGCTCTCTTAATTCTTCATTGTGCTTTATGCTTTATGCTTTCTGCTTCATTATTAATATTGCAATCAGTCCATTTGAAACTATGTATATTGTTATTTGCTGGAAGTATAAAAAGCTTATAATGTTACAGCCAATTTAACCAAATTGGCATTTCTAGTTGCTAGTTCACATTGCTCTTTTTTTGCTTGTTACTTGTCATTTTTGTGAACTGAAAGTCATTTTCTTTTACTTTCTCTCTTGATTGTTCCTTACAGGATCAGTATACTCTCACTGAGGCTATTTCAACAAATCCAGAGTTTATCAAAATCAAGGTAAGAACTATAAAACAAACCATAGTCTTTCTTCTTCTAATCTATGTGATTAATTTTAATTTTTGTTTTTGGAATATTTATATTATAAATATAGTTAAGATCTCCATTAGGAGTTCTAATATATATATGTCTATCTAATATATATTTAGTATGAGGTGACTCCTTCCTATATATACATCTCTCCACGAAAGAGATCTCACCCACATACACATTAAGCCTGAGCATAAAATCCGATATCCAAAAATCTGATGTGAACCGATCCGAAAATATCCGTACCGAATCCGAACCGAACACCTTATAAAATCCAATCGGTTTTTATTCTAAAAAAATTTCGGTTTCGGTAATAATCCAAATCCGATCCGATATCTGATCGGATATCCGAAATATATAATATATGGAATATATATACTTATATTTATAATTACATATATTCTTAAATATACAAAATATATATTAGTTATCAATATTCATAATTATATGACATATTCGAAAAGATTTCTTTATACTTTTCAACTAAAATTAAATTTTTTTATATTAAACTTCTTATTTATTTTTAAAAAAAAATAAAAAACTTGGATTTTTTTTTCCGGTTTTTCTTGGATTTGTTTCGGATTTTTCGGGTTTTTTTGGATTTTTTCAGTTATTCGGATTTATTAAACGAATCCAAATTTTTTTCGGATTTTTAAAGGGTTACATATAAAATTTGTGATCCGATCCGAATCCGATGAAATCCGATCCGATCCGATCCGAAAATACAATCGGATAGTGTTTGGATTATAAAATTCCATATCCGAATAATCCGAATCTGACTCAATCCGATCCAAAACCGGTCCGAATCCGAAAATGCTCAGGTCTAATACACATTAAGAGCATGAATAATGAGTTTCTACCATTAAAAATCAGTGTTCTAAAAAGCAGTGTAGACGGTCGCCTAGACGTCGCCTAGCAGTTAGGCTCCGTTAAGCCGTCCGATTAACGCTTAGACCGCTTAAATTTTTAAAAGATCGGTTGATATTATATGGATAATTAAATTTAGCAAAATATGTGATAATTAAATTAATTAAACGATAATTATATGAGTTATGACTTATGCGAGATATGCGGATTTAATAAATTATTTAATATATATGTTTATAGAAAATAAAAAATAAAACGACGTTATTTAAAAACTTTAAATTACAAACCATTGTTATTCTTTACGTTTTTATAATTTAAAAATTTTAAATTATTCAATTTTATAATTTTATTATATTATATTATATCATGTTAATTTATATATATTTAAATATATATATTTTTATTACAAAATTACTTAAACCACCTCAAATCGTTTAGACGACTAGGTATTTTAGGCGCTAAGCGGAGGGTCACCATCCGATTAGCGCTTTCTTAAACATTGTTAAAAATATATATCCAATGAAAAAGTAATAAAGGTCATTAAAATCTCTTATTTATAGTGTTATGAAAGATTGGAATCTATAAACTTTAACTTTTTTTTATAATAAAAGGTCTCTCAACTAATAGATGCGTTTTAAAAGATGCGTTTCTTAACTATTAATCTTACGTAATTTAGTAATCGATAAAATAATACTAACGTACTAAAGTAATAAACATTATAAATAGATTAAAGACTTAAAAATAATAATAATCAAAATGGTTTATTTTCATTTTTAAATTGCACAAATTTTCTTCTCTACAAAGGAACCTTCGACCTTCCCCATCATTGCACTCTTTAAAAACCTGTGACGTCTCCACTCTCCACTTTCTCACACACAAACCATTTTTCTCAATCTCAGTATCCGATTTTGAAGATAGTTTGGAAAACTTTCTGCTACAATGTCGAGTCGTGGTGGTCATGGTGGTGCAAGTCGTGGCCGTGGACGTGGACGTGGGCGTGGGCGTGGTCGTTCTGACCAGAGACAAGAGCAGTCATCTGGACAAGTTTCAGGTCCATCACTTCAAACCTCCAGTGGCCATGGTGGTTCTGTTTCTAGTGGAAGAGATCTAACGACGAGGCATGTTCCTTCTGTCACGTCGTCTTCTAAAGAGCAAACTAAGGTGGTGGACGCTTCTATTTCCGGCGGAAGAGGCCGTGGTAGTGTCGGAACCGGAGATCTAACGGTGACGCATGTTCCTTCTGTTGCTTCTTCTTCATCTAAGGCGTTGGAGACTTCTGATTCTTCTGCTTCGGCTTTGGCTAAACTTCAGATTACTTCTACGGAGACGAAGCCGGAGATGAACCTTCCACCGGCATCTTCGAAGGCGGTGACGCGCCAGGCTCGGCCTGGGTTTGGTAAAGTTGGGGAGAAAATTATGGTTCGTGCGAATCACTTTCTTGTTCAAGTTGCCGATCGTGATCTTTATCATTACGATGTAAGTTTCCTTTTTTTTGGTTTCTCGTTTTGTTTTTTTTTACGTGAAGAATCATTTTTGTTTAGTGATTTGAATTTTTTTGGTATTTTTTATAGATTTTTGCTTTTGTTTTTGGTAAACCTCAAACGTTATAGGATGAATCTGCTTTCAGTACTTGTGTTGAACACTTGTTTTTCTCAGTTGTGTTCATTTAACGTAGTTGTTTCACGAAACTTTCTGTCTGGAAAAAAAAAACTTTGATTTTTTTTTTAACTCAAACGATCTTTCCTTTTTGTTTTGGCGATCTTAAATACTTTCGTATCTATTTCACTTAGTTATAACGAAATTTTGACACAATGAGTCTGCTTTCAAGTATTTAAGTATTTTTCTTGCTTTGTCATTTACTTTCATATAGTGTTGTTGGTTTCATGAATGGAGATTTATGGCTTGTTTGGATCACAGGTTTCGATTAGTCCTGAGGTTATATCTAAGAAAGTGAACAGAGACGTTATAAAAAATCTGGTTCAAAACTACAAAGAATCTCACTTGAATCAGAAGAATCCTGCGTATGATGGAAGGAAGAGTCTCTATACTGCTGGTGCTCTTCCTTTTGAATCTAAAGAGTTTGTTGTGAACTTGAAAGAAAAAAGAGCTGATGGTTCTTTTGGGTAATGTTTAAACTACTATTTGTAAATTGTCTTATGTTTTTTTCTTAACTGGTAGATACAGCTTGAATTGAAACATTGTGAATCTTGTCTTTTGGCAGGAAGGAAAGACAGTTCAAAGTTGCTATAAAGCTGGCGTCGAGGCCGGATCTTTATCAGTTGCGACAATTTCTACTTCAAAAACAAAGAGATGCTCCATATGATACTATCCAAGTGCTTGATGTTGTACTTAGGGATCGACCTTGTGATGAGTAAGGGATTTGGATTTTGCTTAAACTTATGTATTGTTAGTAGTCCAACACTTTGCTGTATTGCTTTCTATTCAGGTATGTTTCTATTGGGAGATCCTTTTTCAGCCCTGGCTTGGGAAGGAAGGGTATGCCTAATGATGGTAGGGGTGAGCTTGGTGAAGGTATTGAGTATTGGAGAGGTTATTTCCAAAGTCTTAGGCTGAATCAAATGGGGTTATCTCTTAACATTGGTAAGGACTTTCTAAATAATTTTATGAATTGGTGCTGTTGATTAATCTTGTTTTCTTAAATGATTGAGACTTGAATAAATACTATAAGCATGGTTTTTTTCTGGATATTACTCTGATGCATTATTTATGTGTTATGTTCCTATGATGCAGATGTTTCAGCAAGATCATTTTACGAACCTATTCTTGTCACTGAGTTTATCAGCAAGTTCTTGAATGTTAGGGACTTAAACAGACCACTTGGAGATTCAGATCGAATGAAGGTATATATTACTCTGTTAGTTAAATATCAAATTTATAAAATAGGATGCAATTGTCTTATATGATTCTAATCTTATAAATTATGTGTTGTTTTCTAGGTGAAAAAAGTTTTGAGGAGCTTAAAAGTTCAATTAGCACATTGGAACTTCACAAGAAGTATCAAGATCTCTGGGATTTCTAGTTGTCCCATCAGTCAGCTAAGGTGAAGTTTCTTATCTCATTCAACCTCAGCAAAGTGCTAAGTTGTTAAATTTGTTTTTATTTTTTATTAGAAGAGGTTTCCCATAGCTGATATTTACCTTTGTTCTGTTTGTTTCAGTTTCACTTCAGAAGATAATACACAGACGACAGTTATAAAATATTTTGCTGAGAAATATAACTACAGGGTGAAATACCCGGCACTACCTGCTATCCAAAGTGGGAGTGACACAAGACCCATCTACATGCCGATAGAAGTATGATTTATATTCATACATTTACTTTTTTATCTCCCTCATTTTCTTGAATTCATTTTTGTATCAGTAAAGATCTTGTTTATTCTTGGTTCTTGTAGCTCTGTCGAATAGCTGAAGGGCAAAGATACACCAAAAGGCTCAATGAGAGGCAAGTGACTGCGTTGCTAAGAGCTACTTGCCAACGACCTATAGAAAGAGAGAAATCAATCATAGAGGTAAGTTTAGTCTTTTATGCATCACATTTACAACATTTTTCTCTATTGGGAAAGAATGAGTCTAGTTTTGCATCCTTGTTTTGACCAACATCACATTTAATGTTTCTTTTATTAGATGGTTAAGAATAACGCATATAACGAGATCCCACTTGTGAGAAACGAATTTGGGATGTCCGTGACTCAAGAACTAGCCTTGGTTGAAGCTCGTGTACTTCCTCCACCAATGGTAGTTTTCTCTATTTCATTTTTGTGATAACTTTGCTTTAATATTGCTTTAACGATTTGTTTGCGTCTATAGTTGAAATACAATGATAGTGGAAAAGAAAAAGTAGTCAATCCAAGGCTAGGACAATGGAACATGATCAACAAGGTATAAAACTGTAATTGGCTATCATAATGTTATTTTTTTTTTTCTGTCCATAGGCAATTCAAAGCTATTTTAGAACTGATCTTGTTCTTTTATCGTTTTTGATAATTCTAAAATATATGTTCTGTCCCTGACTTCATAAACTTTTTTTCTGATAGAAAATGTATAATGGGGCAAGAATTTCTTCATGGACTTGTGTAAACTTCTCAACACGTATTGACCGAAATTTACCACATGAGTTCTGCAATCAATTGATTGGGATGTGCACCAGCAAAGGAATGGTCAGATTCATGCTTTTGGATACTTCTTTTCATTGTTTGTTAATACCATAAAAGTGACGTACAGTTTTTGTTATCTTCAATAACAGCAAGTAAATCCACAACCTGTTATTCCTCTCCTTTCGTATCGGCCCGAAAATATTGAGGAAGCACTTCAAGAAATCCAGAAGAGGGCAAGTGGACTCCAGCTGTTGATTATCATATTACCTGATTTTACTGGAACATATGGTAAGTTTGTTTAAATTATTGGTACTGTTTGATGAAAAACAATTCTTAAAATTTGCTCATAATAAAGACATTTTCTATCTACAGGAAAAATCAAAAGGATATGTGAAACAGAATTGGGGATTGTCTCTCAGTGTTGTCAACCACGACAAGTTTCTAAACTGAACATGCAATACATGGAAAATGTCGCCTTAAAGATTAATGTCAAGGTCTTGCCTTTAATGTGTCTTGTTGTTTTATCCTTTTTTTTTTTTTAAGATGTTGTAAATTAATGATTTTATGTGTCACAGGCTGGAGGAAGGAACACAGTTCTTAATGATGCTATTAGAAAAGCTATTCCTCTTATTACTGATGAGACAACCATAATCATGGGTGCTGATGTGACTCACCCGCAACCTGGAGAAGACTGGAGTCCTTCTATTGCTGCTGTATGCATATTTGGATTGATTTTACTTGATACTTATTATAGTCTCCTTATTTACATACTAGAATTTTTAATTGTAGGTTGTTGCTTCCATGGACTGGCCAGAGATAACCAAATACCGAGCATTGGTTTCTGCTCAGGATCATAGGGAAGAAATAATCCAGGACCTGTATAAGGTGGTGAAGAATCAACAAGGTGACCTAGTCAACGATGGAATGATAAGGTATGGACAAAATATATACATTGTTGTTGTTTCCTTTGATATTTCAGAATCATAATAAAGACATTGTTTATGAATATGCAGAGAACATTTCATAGCATTCAGGAACTCTACTGGTAGAAAACCTAGTCGGATCATATTCTTCCGGTAATACATATATATACTTGATTGGTTTTACCTTGAATGTTCATGAGTGTGTTTTGCTAATATGTGTGTTTGATATGTAGTGATGGAGTAAGTGAAGGGCAGTTTAACCAGGTTCTACTCCATGAGATGACTGCTATTCGAAAAGCTTGTAACTCTCTCCAAGAGAATTATCTCCCTCGTGTCACCTTCGTAATCGTCCAGAAGAGACACCACACTCGTTTGTTTCCTGCTCAACACGGGAATCGTAATATGACTGATAAGAGTGGCAATATTCTTCCAGGTTTCTCACAATCTTAATTAGTCTTTATCAACTATGTTTGTTTGATGATTTCAACATAAAATTCTGAAACATATTTGCATTCCTTATTAGGTACTGTGGTTGATACCAAAATTTGTCACCCAACAGAGTTTGACTTCTATTTGAACAGCCATGCTGGTATTCAGGTATGCATCTTATCTCTCCTTAGCTACCACACCGATAAAAAAAAACTTCTTGTACTCATCAGAACTATAAGTTGCTTTGGGTGTTTTAATGGTGTAGGGAACAAGTAGGCCTGCTCATTATCATGTGCTTCTTGACGAGAATGGTTTCTCTGCGGATGCATTGCAAATGCTCACTAACAACCTTTGCTACACGTAAAGGAACAACATTGTACAATACCAAAACTGTATAAAAAATTATTGCTAATCAAAACTTAAAAACCGCAGGTTTGCTAGGTGCACAAGATCAGTTTCAATTGTGCCACCAGCTTACTATGCACACTTGGCTGCTTTTAGAGCTCGCTACTACATGGAAAGTGAGATGTCTGATGGAGTTTCGAGCAGGGCCAGGAACACAACAAGCAGTGGCCCAGTTGTTTCGCGTCTTCCAACAATCAAAGCTAACGTCAAGGATGTTATGTTCTTCTGCTAATGATATACTTCTTGGCCACCTTTTCATAATGAAAGTGATGAAAAAAAAAAACTATCTTCCTCTCGATATTTATAATTACTATTTTGGGTTGGCTGTGAATGTTTGAAGGAATTGGCCAACATTTTCTCTTGGAACTTTTGTGTTTTGGTTTAGACGATGATCTTGAATTACCTTTTTGGTGGATGATTTGTCTTAAATTGCCAGACTTTAAACAGTGAATCTATTATTTTTTACTGTGCTTCTCTTATTACTCTAATTTTTAAACTTCTTTCTTTTTTTTTTGTGGTAAATTCTGTGTAGATTCAATACAGAGCCATTGACCCCGCTGGGAAACTACCATCACCCGTAACCGCACCGACGTCCATCGAAGGCCAACTGATCGAAAATGACAACACTTCACTTATTCTAACCTTAAACAGACTTAAAATGCCTCAAGCACTATAAATAATTATCATAAAATTGGTTGCTTGCTGCTTTAAAAACGTGAGGTCAAAGATGACACTCAAAAGAACAAGGCTGAAGCCTCGTTAAAAAAAAAAAAACTGGGATCTACATAGATACATTTTGAAATGCTTTGTGTTCTAAATTCCAAGTTTTTTTTGTTTGGAGCTTTTTTTCTAATAAAGCAAAGCATTCATAAAACCGAAAATGAGAAAATTGCCAAGATGAATTATCAAAGTAAAATAAATTTACAAATGTAAATAAAGAATATCAAGTTTAAAGTAAAATAATATTAAAGTACAATGAATATAACCTTGACTTCCCTCACCATGATTTTGAAAAGTCTTAATTGATAATCTTGCTGCAAGCAATGCTTACAAATAAGGGCGGATCCAGCATGATATTTAATTCGGACCACAAAATTATAATAAAAATTCAAATAAATATAATACGTCCATGAAAACAAAAACAAAGTTTATATAAAAAATCCTAAATATGTATCCTACGAGCCTTTATGTTTTGAAATTTTTTTATCACTATTTTATTTGTCACATTATTAAATAATTCTTTCTCAACAAAACAAACTACACGGTCGTTAAGAAATTCATCAACTATTCGGTTACGTAAAGTAGTTTTCACAATATTCATCGCAGAACGCATCTTTCAACTATAATGGTAGAAACCGGTAAAGTCAAAACTAGCTTCAAAAGTCGATAAATCAGAGGATGAGAAAGATGTTTCATTGTCTCCATCATTATATGTGCAAGATCTCCAAGACTCTTCAAATTTTCAAATCTTTTATCTTCCTGAATATTATCAATGTAAAGACCACGTTGATATTCAAGAGATATCCGCTCGAGATGACTAAAATTTTCTGGATAAAACTCAGACAACTCATAATTTTCAATTGATAAAATTCATTAAATGAATCAATAGGGGTTAAAGATGCAATGTAATCAAGCAGTTCAGTATTTACCTCATCAAAACGATCATTAAACTCCTGAATTTGCATATCCAAAACAGTATAAAAACAATCTACTTGATAATGATGCAAGTAGGTGATGTTGCTTTTTTGGCTTCCTTGGATTAACAAATTAGTCAGAATTGATTTTGAGAAAAAATATTTAGCAATAATCAAATATTTATACTTGACAATAATATAAACTAATTGAAAATCATTAACTTACAGTGTTTGACATCTTGTATGTTTAGTTAATGTGCAGCAACTTTAGAAGGATTAAAGAAATTATGCATATTAAGGAGTTTAGGAACAAGATTAATAAGAACCTTGAGTTGCAAAGTGTTTGATAGTTTTTTTATAATGGAAGATAAACATGTACGTTTAGGTTTAGATTTGTTTTAATTTTATTTATTTATTTATTGATTAAATTTTAATTAGTTTTAGTGTAAATTTGTTTAAAAGATTATGCCATGCACTATTGGACTTCAAATAAATTTTAATGGGCTGAGGGAAGAGAGAGAGAAGCTTCTCTTTATTTTTACAAAATTGATAAAACAGACAAAAAATAAAGAAAAAATAGTATAGGACACGTGCCCTCCCTACTTTCAACGTAGGTCCGCCACTGCCTACTACAAATGCCTGACAAAAACATAACATCTAAGTCTACAAGTTCTAATTCTAAAGAAATTGATGAGCTCAACACCATGATGGATGTGATTTTTCCAAATTTGCAATCCAAACTTTGCAGATCTATCTATCAATACTCTCATGGGGATCGGATTCATCATCAGAAAGAAGATGTAGCACAAAATCTCTCTCATGTAACTCCCCAAATTGCTTTAGAGCACTTCCATTGTATATGTTTAAATGAGTGTCTATAAATATTAAAAAGGAAAAAAAATTAGAAAAAATCAATCAAGTGTTTTTAAAATCAATCAAGTGTCTTTAAAATCAATCAATTGTCTATACATTTTCAGACACTTTTATATAGCTATCTTTAAATTTTAACATTAATTTTTTTTTGTAAGACATCTATGTTAGTGTCTCCAATAAAGATGCTCCTAGATCCGGCCCCTACATCTCAAGACAGCAAGCTCGTTTGTACCTTTATTGGTGGTGAAGAAAATGCCCAAAAAAGTCAGAACCATGATGATCTTTTACCTAATTTTCAGCCCAGATTTTAATCTCCTATTCAACAAAAAGGGTATGTGGGTCTGATTCAAGGATGAAACTAGTAGTACACTATGATGCAGAGTCTCATGCAGAATAATCACCAGATCATGGAAAGTCTTCAATGGCTTAAGGAAAGAGACAAGCAACACACCCAAGTCAGCGAAAATCTTGGCTTTAAAATGTATAGCATGTTTGACTACCTTAATAAGGAAAAATAAAGGGACAATGTGAAGCTTACAGACCTGTGTTTTCTTACATCAAGAAAGTCGAAGCACAAGTTGCTCAAATTTCAGAAGGTTCAAAGAGACAAATTAGTTTTTTTCTAAGTAAATTCGAGAGAAATCCAAGAGAAAATTGCAATGTCATCACCACTGAAGATAAGGAGGAATCAACGCCTATTGCCTCCAATCAATCCATCAAATTTTATACATTAGAATGGGAAGAAGATGAGAAGCCAATTAATAAACCACCACACCAAAGGATGCTTCATACAAGAGACAATTCAATGCAGTTTATCTGTCCTTGCATTATTGAAGGTATGAATTTTGCTTGACTCTTTATATGACACAGGAGCTACTGTGAATGTAATGTTTATAATATTGAAAGAAAGTTGGAAATTTTTGACATAAAGTATTCAACTATTTCTATTAAACTCGGAGATGCTTCCAACACTACTTCACACGGTTTTGTGGAAAATCTAATAGTGCATTTAGGAGGGTGTCTAGTTCCAGTTGACTTTCACATTGTAGAGATGAGTGATAACTCCCATATGTCATTGATCTGGAAGCACCTTCATTGATACTGTGGGAGCAGTGGTTGATTATCCCCAAAGACAAATTTGTTTCTATAAAGTTAAAAAGAAAGTCTTCTACCCTGCAAGCTTTACTGGTAGTTCTCATCATAAAATAATACACAATGAATATAAGCTGACTTTTGATAGTGGAGATGACAAAGAGAAAGCCAGACACTTTTCAAGAGAAGCTCAAAGCATCAATGTAAAAGAACTTGCAAAACCAACAAGATCTGACTACAAAAGTGTTTCATGCAACAAGGTTTCGACTATGGGTTCTAAAAAGTGTTCTAAAAACGTGATTAAGGAGTTCTTACACATTGATACACGTCCTACATCATCCTTCTAGCAATCTCCATCCGATTCTCCTTAATACATGCATATTACGAACTACTTAGCAGAAGATGTCGAGCCTCCTGAATTTCTTAATTACAAGAAGAAAAAGTTTTTGCATGAGGTTAAACGTTATTTTTTGGGATGAGCCTTATTTATAAAAGAGTTTTTCTGATTCATTGTTTAGAAAATGTGTTCCAGAGGAAGATGTTCTAGGCATTGTTTTTGCTGGTCACGGATCGGACTATGGGGGACACTTTGCTAATTTCAAAACAGTCTCTAAGGCATTACAAGCAGGTTTTTAGTGATCTACAATAAACCAGGACTCCCATGCCTTCATATCTAAATGTGATATTTGCCAAAGACAAGAGAACATCAGTAAACAAAATGAGATGCCACAAAACTTCATTCAAGAAATTGAAGGTTTTGATGTTTGGGGAATCAACTTTATGGGCCTTTTCTCTTCATCTTATGGAAATAAATACATTCTTGTTGTTGTGGACTACGAGACAAAGTGGATTGAAGCCATAGCTAGTCCTACAAACGATGAAAATGTAGTAATGAAGATGTTCAAGTCGATTATCTTTCCAAGATTTAGTGTTCCACGAGTTGTGATTAGCGATGGAGGTTCCCACGTACTTCATCAACAAAATATTCAATAATCTTCTGAAGAAAAATGGTGTGAGACACAAAGTTGCTACACCTTACCACCCTCAGACCAGTTGACAAGTAGATGTATCTAATAAAGAAATCAAAAGGATCCTGGAGAAGACAGTAGGAAAAACGAGGAACTATTGGTCAGTTAGACTCGATGATACACTATGAGCATATAGAACTGCATTCAGAACTCCTCTTGGTACCACTCTTTTTCACATTGTCTATGAAAAGGTATGTCATCTTCCAGTAGAGATCGAATACAAGGCTGAATGGAAAGTAAAGAAGTCAAACTATGACATCAAATCAGCGGCTGAGAGACATTTTATCCATTTGAATGAGTTAGAGGAAATTTGGTTTAATGCCTATGAGAACTCAAAGATCTTCAAGGAAAAGACTAAGGAATATCATGACAAAAAGATTGTTCCAAAAATGTTTTCACACGATGACCAGGTTCTACTCTTCAACTCACGCTTTAAATTATTTTCCGGGAAGCTTAGATCGCGATGGTCAGGACCATTCAAAGTCAAGGAAGTGAACTCATATGGTGTTGTAGTACTTTGGAACCCTAATGGAGGTGAATTTACAGTCAACAGTCAGCGTCTTAAGCCATTTCTTGCAGAGACTGAAAAAGATGAGAGGGAAACTATCCCCTTAACTGACCCTCCCAATGCCTAGTCGCATCCAATTCACGCTATAGACTTTAAACAAACGCTTGATGGGAGGCAACCGAATGGTAAGCATTTAGATTAGTTTATTGCATATTAGTTTCATAGTTTCATGTTTATGTTTCAGGTTATGCATAAGAAAATATAAAACAAAAGAAAAAGAGAGAAGAATGACCAATTGGAGCCAAAGGAGCAAGGAGTAGATCCCAGAGCCATTTCAAGGCCTGAAGTGGCGCTAGAACCACCTCACAGCGCTGATGCAGGGCTTCCACCGTCTCCATCTCATCTGGTCGTTCCGGACACCTCCAATCTACATTTACAACATATACATTACATGTACGTTATTTTAACACATGTTTATTTTCATTTATTACTAATGTCTCTAGTTTATTGTTTAAGGTATAACACAAAACACACACAAAAATATATAGAAACAATAAAATCAAAAGAAAGAAGGAAGGAGTGAAAAAGCTTAGTGATGCGATCAAGAGGTTCAAAGCATTATTTACTTGGTCTTTTGATCTTTTCATGAAGCACAACTACGGGATAAGAGTTTGACGTAGCAATGGATCGAGCTCTGTTACTCATCCATTTTCACTGCATCACAACATCATTGCAGTGTCTCTGCAACATCTATCTTAAGTATGTTTTCTTTAGTTTTACGGTTTTAGGTTTTTGTCTCAGAAGCATGCAATTAGTACTACTTAGCACTAATTCAATTAGATTTTACTCTTTCGATTAATGTCAAAGGATAACAAGTAAGAATCAAAAGCATGTCACTCTTGCTGGGATCGGTTAGAACCCCCACGATCGATCTTGAAGCCCAATTCTCTTTCACTTATCAAAACAATTAGTTTCAACTCCAAAACCCTAAAACCCACTTCTTGGACCCCAAGACCCTAAAAATATTCATCCTTATTATTAGGAATTTTGGTGACTTCCTTGTGCTTTAATTTGGACTCCGAGACTTGATACAAGAACCCTAGACATGACAAGAGAAGCTGCTAAATCCCTCTTGCTCGTCGAAGCCTTCAAAGATCACCGATTCTCTTACTCTTTCTCTTTGCTTTACTTTGATTCTTATGGAAAAGTATTTACCTCTTTGTAATCGATTTCAAGAACTAATCTCTGAAATTTATTCTCTGTTTTATGCAATCTATGAATTACTTTAACCTTTCTTTGATGATTCTTTTAAGCATGCTACTTGTTGGATTTAAGGGTTGAATAAAAGAAGAGATATGATTAGTTTAGATGGCAAGTTTTTTGTCTTTGCATAATCGTTGACATATTCCTTTTATTATGAGCTTTCTCTTATTGTATGTAAGTAGCGTCATGAACTAGTCACTGACTTCAGACACTTAGGTTTAGCTATCCACACTCCTATTTGTTGCCTGCTTGAGTTGAGTAAAAGAGTATAAAAATTTTAGCTGGTTGATTCTATTATTTATAGGTTAATCGATCATTAGTGTTTTGTAGTGCAAGACTTAGGAAGTAGACATGCATTTACAACTATCTTAAATGAATGGATCATCAAACCCCTAAGATCTCATGAATGCCTAACGCCTTCTCTTATTTGATTTACGCATTAGTTTACTCGCTTATAGTTATCAAAACTCCTCTTTATATTTCTGTTCTAGCTTTATTTGCTCTTCTAAATTTGTAATATTGCTTCGCTCTCCACGAAATTCGATACCTTAAATACTACAACTGATCTGATTCTTTGTGCAATTGGAGCTTTAAAGTTATGTTATCAAGGATTTAAAATATGATTCACTCGTATGGGACACAATGGACACATATCAATGTACGAAATCCCTTTATTGGACAACTAGGTTTCAATAATGTCAATGATAAACAGTAATAAAAAAGTTGTTAACCATCGTTAAATATATTTGTTAGAGCTTGATATCATCTTCTTCATCTGCTTTTTCCCCAAATTTTTTCTCCAAACTAAAACAGTAAATGTTCTCTAAGAGATTTCTGGTGCAGAACATAGACAATTCCGACAGCAATATCGTTGCCCAGAAACAAAATATGTAAGTGATTTTTTTTGTTCTTTATTATTATTTCTGGATTTGTAAAATTTCTACAGACTTATTTATTAGTGAATTATAATAGATAAAATCAATAGCGTAACCCATTTTTATTTTAAATCTTTTTTAAATATAATAATAATTATATTATTTCAGTTTTTTCTTATTTTGTTTAATTTAGTTCAGAATGCAAAAAAATAACAACAATGAAGTTCTATATGTGATATAAATTTTGTTATCAAATCAAATATAATTATCTAACATGATTTTTCTAAAAATTTCTTAAATTTCTTATGATTTTCTTTCCATGATAAAATGATAACAAATGAACATACATGAGTTGGCAACAATATTGAGGAAAAACCTAAAAAAAACAATATTGAGGAAAAAAAACTATTTAAATGAAACCCACGTCAGCAGTCAAAAAGTACAATGAGGTAATAAAATTCATTTCCCCATTTTGGAAAAAAAGAAGAGAAACTACAAAACAAAAGAGATCTCTTGCTGTTTTTCAAATTCGATCGTTACTAGGAAACTGCGACCACGACATTGGTCGTGGAGAGAAGAAGAAGAAGAACTCAAAGCCACCCGAAACAATTGAGACACGTTCTTCATCAAAGTTAAAACGATCGGAGGCGTTGGAGTGATTTTGACGACGATGGAGAGATCGGCGTCGGTGGGTTTTAACGACGGCCGAATTGGTGGCAATCACTTTTCTTTCTCTTCTGCTTCTTCTTCTTCTTCTTCTTCAATGAGACATGTGAACTACAGGTATTTAGATAGGTAACATCAATTTTATTGGTTTATTATTTATTGAATCTTATTGTTTTTAGGGTTTTGATTTATTGATTTTTCTCTAATTATGTTTGATTAGATTTGGTTAAGCGTTACTTAGGTTAGTTTTGAATTTGGGTAAAACAATTGAAGCAGAGTTCTTATTCTTATTAATGAATTTTATAAATTTTTACAGTTCTTTTCAAACTGTGAAAGATTAAATCTTTTTCCTTTGGAAACTTTTGACTTCTTTTTTTTATGTTTTATTTGATTGTGAATGTTATGTGTAATTGAATGTAAATCTACTGAAGCTTAGTTGTTGTTTATGAACTTATTGATTTAGGGTTTTGATTTATTGATTTTCTCTAATTATACTTTATTAGATTTGGTTAAGCATTATTAAGATTAGTTTTGAATTTGGGTAAAATGATTGTTTTATTTTTCTCCTGGGATCCTAGTAAAAAACTGCAGGGGTTCTTATTCTTATAAATAAATTAAATTTTACAAATTTTTACAGTTTTTTTTCCGTAAAGAACTGTGAAAAGATAAATCTTTTTTCTTTGGAAATCTTTTAATCTTTTTGATTTATTTTATTTGATTATGAATGTTATATGTAATTGAATCTGAATATACTGAAACTTAGTTGTTGTCTATGAAACTGAACTGTGAAAAGATAAATCTTTTCCTTGGAAACTTTTGAGTTTTTTTCTTTTTGTTGATGGGTTTATATTTAGCTTTTGTTTTTTATTTTGGACAAAAGGGTTTATATTTAGCTTAGTTCACAATTGTATGACTACTTGGAGATTACAGGGGTATGTGAATTATGAATTTGTTTATATGATAATGATTGTTATGTGTAATTGGATGTGAATCTAAAGAAACTTGTTGTCTATGAACTTTCTTGTAGTTGTGGATCTTGTGGGTATGAACTTAACCTAACCTCAACAAATCGAATCACATCCACAATTGGATCAAAGTACGGTAAATCGATGAAGAGTGGAATCATATCATTCTTCAACATTGATGAGAGTAGATTCAATCTGGTTGAAAAGTTCCAATGCATGCCTCATTTCTCCAGATACTCTTATGGTTTGTTCAAACGCAAAACAAAGCTTCTCTGTCGCAAATGTAACAATTATATTGGCAATGCAACTAAAGAGAAGACTCCTGAGTATGCACTTGTTACACAAGACTCAGATTTCACAACTTCTATGAAGCAGAATGGTAGTGGTAGTGTTAAGAAGTATGATATCAAGATTTGCTCACTTCAACCCTCTTCTGCTCTTGCTGTACTTTGAGTGGTTCATATATATACTCTATACATCATCTTTATTGACTCAAATTCAGAATCTTATCAAGTATTTTGTATCTTGGTACTGTTTTGAAAAGATTGGGTTTGGCTAAGCTGTATAGTCAGAAATTTTTTGCCATTTGTTTCTAGGAGTCTTTACTTGTTCATTCATGTTCATCATTTGTGTCTACAAATTTTGTTCTTAAAGAAACTATGTTCAACAATCCAAATTTTTCTTATAGCACAATTTTTGTTGCAAATCATCATTTTTGGAATACAACATCATCCTTCTGTTAAAATCCAAAATCCTAACAAAGTCTTTGTAGAATAAAACTCAGAATTCATATAATAATTCACATAAAGTCGAATTAACTTGTGATTCTAAAGATTAATTTCCAGATGGTCTTCCTTGAGCACCATTAGTATCTTGAGGATTATTATTACCAGTAGTACCTTGCTGTGATCCTCCTCCAAACATCTGCATCATAGATCGTAACGCGCCTGATAACTCTTCAGGCATTTGCTCTGTGCCTCCAAGATCGATGTTAATATTTCCGCCTAAACGAATCTCAGGCTCATCTCCTCCTCCTGCTCCTTCATTGTTACGAGAATGATTTCCAGGGAATGTGTTTCCCGTCATGTTCATGAACATGTTCATCATATCTGAGTTTAACGGCATTGAGAACTGAGATTGTATTCCCTGGCCTCCTCCCATTTCCTGTTCTTGACTCGTGCTCGTATGCTGCTCTTCCGACACCACAATGTATTAGTTTTTTTGTTTCTCGTCTTATTTATAATCCATGAGATGAGTCATAAGTGAAAGTAACTAAACTACCTGACTGCGTCTCTGTCGTTGCTGTTCTTCTCTTAGCTTTTGTTCAGCCACCTATATTTGACAACCAGTCAATATCAGACTCTCACATAACCTACAGAATGATAATACTAAAGTGGAAAAAATGTATTTAGAAAAAACCCGACCCTGATATTTTCTTTTACAGATTCGTTATTTGGATCCAACTGAAAAGCTGCCATAAGTGCAATGAAAATGTTACACAGAATAAATGCTAGCTAACTTGGAGAAGCAAAATTTTAGCTCTTTTCTAAAGCAGATGGCCCTATAAAAGGAATATGCTAACTTACCAACGAAGTTCGAGATTAAATACCTTTCTTAAATCCTTTCTCAATAGCATCACCATACTTTCCTTGAGCGTAATATGCTAACCCAAGACGACTATACGCCTTACTATAATTAGGATCAATCTCAATGGATTTAAGACAGTCCTTAATTGCTTCTGCGCATCTGTTGATCTGAGTATATGCAGCAGCCCTGATAAATGATATTTGTACAAACTAATTAGATCATTGGAGAAATGAAAATATCGACGCACACCACCAAAGAAATAACAAGTTAAAAAGACTTATCTATCACTCACCTGTTGCAGTAGAAAATAGCGTTCTTATCCGAGAGTGCAATTGCAAAAGTATACAACTCAATTGCTTCTTGATAAAGATTGGACTGCATGGCTTTGTTACCTAAAAAGCAGAGTGTCACATTCAGATATAACCTTCACAGATATCATTCTAAGATAGACTTGACAGAAATACAAAATATACAATTACACAAAGAAATGCACTAAAACTAACACATACTACATTAACAAGATGAACACATGAACCATCATTGATCTCATTTCTAATATAGTTGAGAGAACAACCAAAATAATAAAGAATTGGTTCCAACGAATACAAGAAGAAATGGACTAATACTAACACATACTACATTAACAAGATAAACACATGAACCATCATTGATCTCATTCTAATATAGTTTAGATAACAATCAAAACAATAAAGAAATGATTCCAACGAAGAAATGAACTAAAACTAACACATACTACATTAACAAGATAAACACATGAAATCTCAGTTAATACAAGTACCTTGAGACTTTAGTGTTTCAGCTAAGTTTTTAACATCAAATGTTTCACATCCAGATTTCTCCATTTCCTGATATTCAGATACAAAAGCTTATCACCAAACATCAATGAAGTTCATTGAATGAACTCAAAACAATGGAAAAACAAAATTCAAAACCTACATTGATAGCATCATGAAATATCTTAGTAGCTTTCTCAAGCTGAGCAGGATCATCATCTCCATCAGGTGTATTCCTAAAATACCGAACTTTCTCAAGCGCACCAAACAATTGACCAAACAATTCATCTCTAGATGTCCCTACACTCCACAAATTCAATCACAATAAGATCTTTAACATAGCTGACAATTCAAAATTTCATTACTCACCATTTAAAAATGGCTCATGAGAATCTGAAAACTCAGGATTTGATGATGAACTTGGATCCTGAGTAACCGAAACAAGGGATGGTAGTGGTGGTGGTGGTGGTGGTGGGGTTTCATTGTTCTCCAATGAAGTGAACAAATTAATAAGAGAAATAGGTTTAAATTGATCATAATCTGAATTAACTTTAAACGCTTCTCTTAAACATTCTTTAACAACCTCAAGACCTTCTTCATCAACACCAGAAGCAACCTCAACTATAAACAACGAAAACAATAATCAATTGAAGAAGATAAAAGCTCGAGTTGTTTTTGAATTGGAAAAAAAAAATCGATTACGCTACTGTTGGTTTACCGGAATTAAGAAAATCTATGAAAGAAAAAACAATTTTCCGGCAGATTGGAGACTCCGTTGTTAGTTTCGCCATTGGAGAAGACTCTGGTTTCTTCGTATTTTGTGATTTTGTGCGTTTTATTGTTCAATGAGAGAATTGAAAACTCTGTTTGGAAATAGGGTTATGATAATCCTGGTTTTGGAAATAGGGTTATGATAATCAGATTTAGCTTCGTTTGGAAACAAGGTTTGTATGTAAAGGGGAGGTACATATACATTATATAATATAAGTCAATATTTACAGTGATTTAAGTTTTTTTTTAGATAATTTGGTTAAATTTTGGTGAAATAAGAATTTTAGTACTAAATTCTATGAAATTTTAGTATTAAATTTTATAAAATTTGGGTTTTATATTTTTAACCAAGAAATCCCTCTGAAATATAAGATGAAATTATTAAATCAAATTTTAATATTGTTTTAATAAAACTGAATTTGAATAAACATTTTAAAATCATTAATTTAAAAATAAACTCAAATACTCACTCCAATTAGGCATAGACAAAATATTTGGGATCCGAAATACGATCCGAGATCCGAAATACGATCCGATCCAAAAATAAGATATTCAAGGTGTCTGAATCCATATATTTTATTTTGACACTCCATATATCCGGATCCGATCCAGATCCATCTTATGCATACTTTTAATTTAAAATATATGTATAATGTATAATATTTAAATATCTATTATTTAATAGATATAAATTATTTAAAATATAATAAAATAAATTTTACATGATATTTTTATGTATTTTTAACTTTAAAAATAAATATCTCTTAAAATATTTTTTAAAATAAATTTAAATTATTTTAATGATATTTTCAATTAATAATTATTTTCAGATTTGTTTTTAAAAATAATTTTATATTATTACTTTAAGAATTTTACATATTTCTGGCAAATTTAGATCAAATCTGGATATCCGCGAATAATTAATTATTCGGATCTTGATATCCTGAAAATTTTGGATATACTGTTTGTGCGCAGACCAAACTCCAATACATCCCCTAAAACTTTTTAAAAAAAGTTAACCAAACAAATAAGGAATAAAATCAAAACAAACTTGCACAGAAAATAAAATGTGTTAAAAGTTAAAAACTTAAAACTAGCTTTATTAGCACAGCCCTAGAAAAATTGACGAATCTTATTAATGTGTTAAAACCATTGTCCACAATGTGAAGCACCAAATGAATCACCCAATGACACTATTTTGAGTATCCACCAGAACTTTAGATTTGGGTATTAGGTTCCACCCTCTTAGCTCTTGGCATCTTTCTATATATATGTCATCTTTACGAATTTGTTTTTTCATTTTTTTTTACGAATTTGTAATATATATTATATGGAGAAATCAAGTGATGAAGACGTAATGGCAAAGAGTGAATCTTTCTCTTAGTTCATTTGGAAAACCTAGAATGAAAGAAACTCATTCAAGGTGTTATTAGGGAGCCTCGAGATATCGTGAGATACGCATAGGCTAAGTGCAAACAAGGCTTGGAAAGAGGTAACTCGAGCACCATTGCCCCTAATGAGATTTCATGGCAACTTAGAGTTCAAGTCTTATGTATGTATGAGGAGGTATACCCAGAGCCGGACTAATAATTTCTGATGCTCTAAGCGAAAAATAAAAATTATACTTTTTTATTTATGCAATATTTATAAAAATAAAAAATATGAATTTTACTGTTAAAATTATTATAAGTTATTTAATTATAATAACAATTATTTACAGAAGCACATGAAATATTAAATCTCTAATTTAATTTATTGATAATTATCCACGTGGTATTACAATTTACAAAATTATAATATAAAATTCTTAATAATCGATCGAAAAAAATTCTACCATTATAATTAAATTTAATATTTATATATATATAACCTGATAAATTATATCTTCAAATTTTGAAATAAGAGAAAGAAATTGACTTAGAATTAAAAATATAATTAGTTTTTTTAACTTAAAAATTTATTAATAACACTCAATTTTATATTTTATCAATTAAATCCCACAATTATAGTTAAAAGTCCAATAAAAATAATCTAATAAAACTTTATAACCTTTAAAATTTACTAAAAAATATCCAAACCCTATTAAAAGATGCCCAAAATTATTAATAAGAGATCCAAAAACTACTAAATAAATACCCTAAAAAATTTGATACCCTAAACTATTGCCTATACCTTGAGGTTAATAGCGGCATGGGTTGGAGTTGATTGAAGGTATTCAACATTCCAACTTCTAGGTGGTTTGAAAGTAACCACGTCACCTTTCTCCGCTTCATTCAATGATTTGTCTGCTCCAACAAACAAAAGACCAAGGTTTTGCTTTGCTTCGAAAACTCAAAATATTTTTTTGGATTAGGAGTCTTTTCTCTTTATTCTCTCTTATCCATATTAATTCACGTGAAGAAAATTGTAAGACAGATCACTAGGTCCGTCTCGTTAGAACTTATATTGGATCTCTTTGTTTTGGATTGTTACACCATATCAAACTTGAGTAATAGACTAACCGTAATTTGTTGAAAAATGTTCATTTAAAAACCGGGCTCTATTGAAGAATATACATGGAAGAAAAAATTGTGAAAATGGCAGTCAAATTCTTTTTTCCGTTTAGTTCTTTTATGGACAAAGACACAAAGTACAAGCTATCAAAGTTATCCCTATGACTCCATCTTCGTGAGACATGTTAACGTTTCAAGGATTAAAAGCATTTAATGCTATGATATGTACCAAAGATATATCAAAAGGATTTTGTGGAGATTTCTTTTTGTTAAGATTTGTATACTTATGTAAATAACATATGAATTCCATGCTAACTATATCTTTAGACGTAGTATATGCTATATTTGACGTAGTTGAAAAAAAAAAATTTAACCTGATTGAGTAAACTTAGACACATCACACATAGATTTAGGGCCTAAGAGAAGAATATATAGACACAATTAACACTTGCAAGTTTTTTCCGATAAATATACAGTTTTTGCATAGTTTCAATTACCTAGTGTAAAATCTAAATTTAAATATAAAATTTATGAAGGGTAATTAGTGATTTAGTCAGGTGCATTTGAGGCTACTATAGTTAAGACTATCTCTAATATATTTCTTTATATTTATACTGTTAATTGAGAAACATAGTTAAGAGAAAAATCTTAAAATTCTAAATAAATTACATAAAATGCATGGTATAAAACTCAATCTAAAGAGGAAAAAAGTTATGGATAATTTTGGAAAATAGAAAGAAAGAGGATGTGGATCCTTTGCTGCTTATATGCGGCGGATCTTTGGACCATGGGAGTCGGATCTTCTTTTGTATTTTGGGCAGGTCATACTTGTATATTTCTGCTTAACAATGTGTAATTCTAAAAATAAGGCCCATCATCCGAGCTTGGATATGTCAAGAGAATATATAAAAAGATTACAATAATGTATATCAGTTTTTTGATAAAAAGTTTTCTATTTAAATTGTAGGAGGATAAAAAGTTTTATCGAACCAACAACCCAAGACTAAGTAGTCTTACATACACACATTTGAAAAAAAATCAAATATTAAGATGGGCAAAATAGGTGAGTTTTAGTAATAATAGTCCAGGAAAAACCTCGATTGAAATCCATAATCTGGTTGGCTTTCTTCTTAGCAGTGACATTGACGATGAGCAGCTAATTGCAGAGTATCTTAATTTGAGAACCACCTTTGGAACATTGTTGAAGCTTTTGTGTCGCCATATATTTGTAATCTTATTACGGATTAGACTATTAACTTCTGAAATAATAGAGTCTGCAGATTTGAATGAGCTGGTGTGAAGAAGAAGGTTTCGCTCAGCCCAGATGAGGTAGAGTGTAGCTTGCCAAGCAATTAGGATAAGTTTCTTTGAGTGTTTTGGGCTAGAGTAGTTTCGCAGAGAGGTAAGGACATCATTCCAGTTTCGGGGAGATAAGAAGTTGCAACGGAAGGCTAAATTATCCCAAACTGACCAAGCAAATTTGCAATCGAAATATAAGTGAGAGCGTGATTATGGGGCTGAGTTACATAATAGGCATGATGGATCTGACACAATACCCCCAATGGATGATGTGCTCTCTAGTGGCATATATATTCAGAACTATTAACCACGTTAGGAATTGGTGCCTTGGGATCCCTCCAGGTATCCAAACTTTCTTATACCAGGTAAAAACTGGTTTGTGATCACAAATAATCTTATAAATCTCTCATGTTCTGAATTTGTTACATTTTTCCAGTCTGGCCACCATTCATAGCTGTCATTGGTCTATGTAATTGATAAAGTAGAAAGGTATGATTGTACTCTGACCTGAGCATATGAACTTGTTTGCGGTAATATTCAACTTTCATTTTCTCACAGCTCGGCCAAAGTAGTTGATTGGGGGATACCTAGTCTTTTGGAATTTCTAACACCTAAGTAGTTTTTCACATTCCCAAACGTAGACCAGTTGCTGGACCAAAAGTAAGTAGTCTCACCATTTCCAACTACTTGTTTTATCCATGGGTACGCTTTATCCCTAAGAAGGATTAACTGATTGGCTAACCATGAGTTTTTCTGCCTTGTGTTGATCACCCATAAATTATTTATGTCACCTTCCAGGATTTCAACCTTGAACCAAGAAGCCCAGATAGAGAGAGGTTGAAAGAATATCATCCAAACCAACTTAAGAGCGCAAGCAATATTCCAATCAGATAAGTATTTTGAACCCAGTCCTCCTTCCTCTTTGGTCTTTGTTACAGTATCTAATGAAACCTTGGTTGAGTTCTCTGCATCTGTTCTTCCTTTCCAGAGGAATTGAGAGCAAAAAGAGTTGATTTCGTTTGTGCAATCCCTTGGGAGAATGAAGTTGTAACAACCCAACTCTTGTATCAAGGTTCGAGGCCCAAGTCAAGCCCACCTCTAAGCCAAACCCTAGGAAAGTATTACGGGGGTATATAGGCCTGGGCATAATAACCGATACCCGAACCCGAATCCGACCCGAAGTAAAGAGTTCGGATCATGTATGGGTATACTAAAATACCCGAACGGATGTATATTTTTTACTCATCGGATACCCGTACCCGATCGGGTATACCTGAACAACCCGAACAACCCAAACTCCACCCAAAGTAATCCAAACTTGTATAAAACTTAAATGTTTTAGTTTTTCTTATTTTCATTTTCATATATATTAATTTTCATTTGTTAGTTTAGTTATATTATATAATTTTTACTTGAAATTTTTTGTTATTTAATGTTAAATGTTTCATAAATTCAAGAACAAATGAAGAAATAAATTTTGTGTGTTTGGTTTGGTGGTTTGAATTTTCTGGATTTATTTTGAGATTCTATCTAGTTTTAATGAATTTGGGTTGATTTAAAAAAAAATAGTGAATATATATGAATATATATCAGTTTTTAAAGTTTGGTTCAAAAATTATTTGAGTTCGGGTATACCCGAAAATATCCGAACTCGACCCGAAATTCTAAAATACCCGATCGGGTCCTATATCTCTACACCCGAACACCCAAATACCCGAAATACCCGATCCGGACCCGATTGGATACCCGAACGCCCAGCCCTAGGTGTATAAAAGGAATGCACGAACATCGAGGCACACGTTGAGCACGCCGTCGTCTTCCCCGTTTGCTTTCGTGAGGTAAGTTTTAGAGTTTTATTTGATCTTTAACTTAGGCTGATTTGATCTAACCCTAAGCCACCTTGGAAACATGGCAGAGCCGCCTCAGACCGTCCAAGCCAACCATCCTGTCAATTGGAGTCACTGCAACCTTCACGCTTGACCGAACGGTAAGCAAGTCTCATCTCTTAAAGTCATCTATTGGATTAGTTGGATAGATGGGTCTTAATTTTGTGATTTGGTTGAGGCAGAAGTGTCCCCGTCGAGCCACCACCAGCGCAGTCAACCGTTGAGGTTGTCGCCGAAAGAAACGTTATAGAGAAGGTACGCTTCTCTTTGTCGTTAATGGCGTATGTGTTGTATGCAGTTGACCGGCATATACCAACTAAACTAGCATCTAATTCCACGTAATAAAGTTAGTAAACCAAGTTGAATTGTTGATATAGTGGAGTTGACGTAGGGTGATTTAATTGCTTCATTTTATTTTTAATTGTCGAATGGTACTGGTTCGGTTATAACTAGAAACTTTGGTTACGTGATTGGTTGATACTAAATTAAATTAACCATAGTCAATTATGCAAAATATGGGAGATTTGGGGATTAATCTTTGGTTTGGATTTATTATTAAATTATCAGCTTGGATTGATTTAATTATTAAACTACAACTAATTAATTTAATTAGTGAAATACTGAGTCGATATTAACCCATTAAATTAAACTATGTAATTGTAGGGTTAAATTAATTAATTAAGTTAATTATTTAATTTAGTTAAATAATTTTTAGCGGTTAATATTGATGGGTAATTTAAACCAATGCAGATAGAGAGATATAGTTGAATCGTGCTAATAGTCGTAAACCGAGTGCCAGCCGGGTTATTAAAGTGAGAGCTAACCGCACTTTTCATACTTGCCTTAAATCTTTTTACGATAGTTTAGAATCTGAATGTGTATTGTGTGTGTGTTGAGTCAGTGTTTTTCTTGTTAAACTGGACATAGGAATTTTAGATGATTTCACATATTGTTTGACTCACATGTTGATTTGTTAGTGTGTGACATATATGTAGAAATGTGTTAGGAGACTTAGGCGGGATACTGCAGTATAACCCGGAGTCATGTGTGCGGAGGGTACGGACGGCAAGTCGATATGCCAACCATAGCGCTCCAAGGTCGATAAAGCGTCCATTGGACGGTGTGATTGGGCACTATCCCATAGAGTTAAACCTCTTCGGAGGGTGGACGAGCATTTATCTTATTTAGGGACCATTGCATGTTTTTCTTAGGTGCTTTAGGTGCCATGATTGTTACATGTTCTAGACCTAGACTTCGGAGGATGGTGTAAGCCGGGTTCGGCTAACGTGTTGTCCCTATCATCTCATAGCTCACTGAGTAACTCCCCTTTTACTCATCCCTTATTTTACTTGCAGGTGAGCATGAAAAATAGTCAGTTACATGGAACAGTGGTGCTAGTTTTGGGGATTTCTTTATTTATTCTGAACTCATTTAAACCAGTTTAAGATATTTTTTTTTTTTGATATTTGAATTTATGTTTCGGTTATTTGGATTTAAATTTAATTATTGGATATTTAATGACTTCAATTAGATTTTAATAATAAAAGTTATTTATATTTGGAATTATTATTATTATGTAAGTAAGAAGTTATGATTCGTGACACACTGTATTTGAGAAGAGATTAGACGGGTGTTACAGAATTACTAGCCCATAAATTTGTGATTCCCGATATAACCGAAAATAATAGTTGCAGCCTACCTACGTATGAGAGAGTCTTTGCAGTCCAAGAGTACAACCGAGATTTTACTGATTGAATAAGTGAGGCACAGTGAAGGATTGAGAGCTTTTTAGTACACAAAGAGACACCCACGTATCGAATTGGTAAGCTCCCAGTTTTTAAGTTTGTTGCAGAACTTATCACATCCATATTATGGTTTTTCATCCCAGCCGGAAATTGTTCAAAATCATTAAGAACCTTTAAGAAATTCTCCACTGATCTTAAGGATCCATCTGTGAAGATCAATAGGCCATCTGCAAAGCACAAATGGGTAAGTTTTGTCTTTCTACACTTTGAATGGTAATTAAACCCTCCTTCTGATGCTGCCTTGTTTAGAGCGAGAGATAGGCATTCATATAAATGACAAAGAGGTAAGGAGTAGTGTATCTCCTTGTCTCAGTCTTCTTTTTCTTTAAAATATCCATAGCAAGAGCCATTGAAACTGACCGAAAAGGAAGTAGTACATATGCAATCTTCCACCCATCTCAGAAAAGTTTCAGGAATCCTTAAACTTCTTAGGCACAGAAAAATTAATTCTCATCTAATTGTGTCAAAATATTTAGCAACATCTATTTTGATAGTAATTCTCTTTGGTCTGCCTAGTTTATGGTAACTTTGAACAATCTCTGAGGCTAGGAGGATATTTTTATTAGTAACCTTCCTTGAACAAATGCAGTTTGGTTAGGCAGAATGAATTCAGAAAGGATGATCTTCAACATTTTCACTAGCAATTTTGAGGGTTATTTGTAGGTTGTATTGCAACATGATAATGGTCTATAGTCAGAGATAGATGATGCTCCTAGCTTTTAGGTATCAGTGTTAGAATGGTTGCATTTGTGGATGATGGCAAGAATCCTGTGGTGAAGAATTTGAGAAGCACAGAAATGACTTCTTCTCCTATTATTGACCATGCAGATTTGAAGAAGGCTGAAGAAATTCCATCTGGACCAGGCGATTTATTCGGGTTAAGCTTCATAAAGACTTGAGTAATCTCTTCAGCAGTTGGAACAACATAGAGAATGGCAATGTGTGGAGTGTTGTAAATGAAGGAATTAAGTTGCTGGAACCATTAAATAGACGAGGGGATTTGTGGCAACATGGTGGGAGCAAGAATATGCTTGAAATGAGATACGGCCAGGGCACTCATTCCATATGTATCTGATAGTAGCTGGCCATTCTGAAGGCAGAAAGACATGATTAAGTTGTAAGAGTTCTGTTGATTTTAGAAGTTTAGGGAGAGATAAGGATGAAGATAAGAGAATTGGCGTAATAAGAGAGAGAGAGATTGCTGAATTTTTCTTCTTATTCACACTCATTCAACCAATACAATGCACAAGTATATATAGACTTTACAAGCATAAGCTAAGGAAAAAATATCTAAGGAAGAGGAAGAGAAGAGGTGTGATGATGGAGTGGTTGAGCTGCTCCAACAGTGTAGCTGTGCCCATGCTGTTCCCATGCTGTGCCCATACCTTCTCCCTGCAGCGCCCATGCCTCCTTTGCTTCCTCACTTGGTTTAGTTAGCTTGTCTAGTTGATATCCAACAGCTTCCTTTTCTTCTAGTTCCTTATAAACTAGCTCTCCTTCTAGTTCCTTCACAACTAGTTCTTTCCTTTTCCCTCCTTTTCTTGAGTTTGAATTCTTCTTCTTGAGATCACATATTTCAACACTCCCCCTCAAGATTGGTCGGTGAATATCCTTTAGACCGATCTTGCCATATATGTGATCCCCAATGATCGAGGATGTTGCCTTGGTGAAGATATCCGCTAGCTGTTCCCCACTTGCTACGAATGCGGGTTTGATGATTCCTTCTTGAATCTTTCCCCTCACAAAGTGACAATCCACTTCTATATGCTTGGTCCTTCATGGAATACCGGATTGGATGCTATATGTATTGCAGCTTGATTATCACAATACAACAGCATCTCCTCAGCCTCAAGTATCCCAAGATCTTCTAGGAATGCCCTCACCCATATCAATTCTTTTGTCACCTCCTTCATAGCCCTATACTCGGCTTCAGCACTTGATAAGGCTATAACTTTCTGCTTCTTACTTCTCCAAGTGACTAGATTACCTCCCACAAAGGTACAAAAACCGGATATGGACTTTCTATCTTGCTTATCTCCAGCCCAATCCGCATCACAATATCCTTGAACCTTTGTGTTTCCATTAGCCTTCATCCATATGCCTTTTCCAGGGCTGTTTTTTAAGTACCTTAGCAGCCTCTCAATCATGTTCCAATGCTGCATAGTTGGTTTTTGCATATGTTGACTCACACGGTTCACTGCAAAGCAAATATCCGGCCTTGTAATAATAAGATAGATGAGCTTGCCCACCATCCTCTGGTATCTTTTAATATTCTCCAATGGCTCCCCCTCAGGACTATCTTGGTAGCCTTCTTCTATTGGAGTTTTGGCCGGTTTGGATCCTAACTTCCCGGTTTCTTCCAAGAGATCCAGCACATATTTCCTTTGGGAGATGAACATCCCATCTTCAAACCGTGTCATTTCAATCCCTAGGAAGTATTTAAGCTCTCCTAGATCCTTTATATCAAAAGCAACCTTCAAGAGTTCCTTGATTCGATCTACTCCATCTTTGTCACTTCCTGTGATGATTAGATCATCAACATAGATCAAGACCACCACTACTCCTCCTTTACTTTTCCTTGTGAAAAGTGTATGATCAGCTTCCGATCTTATGAACTCCTTCTCCAAAAGACAAGCACTTAGCCTTTGGTACCATGCCCTTGGAGATTGCTTTAGCCCATAGATTGCTTTCTTCAATCTACAAACTTTGTTGCCTTCCTTATGATATCCTTGGGGTGGATCCATATACACTTCCTCTTCCAAATCCCCTTGCAAGAAGGCGTTCTTGACATCCATCTGCCATAGATCCCACTTCAAGTTCACTGCCACCGAGATTAGGATTCTGATGGAATGGAGCTTAGCAACCGGAGCAAATGTCTCGGTATAATCCTCCCCATAGATTTGAGTATACCCTTTTGCTACCAACCTTGCCTTGTATCTTTCTATCCTCCCATCACTTGTGTATTTGATTGTATACACCCATCTACACCTAACTGGCTTCTTATCCCTTGGTAAATCGGTTAAGTACCAAGTATGATTCCTTTCCATGGACTTCATTTCCTCTTCCATGGCTTTTACTCATACTCCACTCTCACACGCTTCTTCATATGAGTTAGGTATGGATTCCTTGCTGATTTTTCCAAGAAAAGCTTCATGCTCCATAGGTAAGGATGCCAACGAGCAAAAATGCTCAATGGGATATGTAACAGTGCTAGTTTGAGTGTTATCTCCCCCTTGTGATAAGAGAGTGCTGTCGCCAATAGGATCGAGATCTAAGCTCGCCGTACGCTCAGGGCATTCTCTTATCACACAAGGAAGATTACTCGCACTAGACTCTCCTTGGAGCATGGCAGAGTTGTTGTAGCCATAGTAAACACGTTGTCGCCTCTGTCTTGTACTTCTTCTTAGAGGTACTGTTGGCTCAGGTTCTTCTTTGACAATGTCAATGCTTTCTACACCTGGATTAGGTTCACTTTCCTCATCCGTGGCTTCATGATCTGAGGTTGGGTCATTCTCCTCATGTACATCATCCCTTGTTCTTGAATCTTCAAAGAACGGTATCCACTCCATAAATGGTGAGCTCATACCTTGAGGGGTATCATGATTCTTAGCTCCATAGAAGCTCTCCTTTTCATTGAACCTCACCTCTCTTGATACATAGACTCGTCTTGTCTCCGGGTTGTAGACCTTGTATCCTTTTTGTCTTGGTGAATATCCAATGAATACACACTTCATGCTTCTAGGTTCAAGCTTGTTTCTTTGACCTTCTGGTGTGAACATAAAGCAGCTACATCCAAAGGTTTTGAGATGATGTAGGCTTGGTTTCTTGTTGTACAATGCCTCAAATGGTGACTTATTATCCAGGTTCTTGGTTGGAAGACGGTTGATCAAGTAGTTTGAAGTCATCACGGCATCTCCCCAATAAAGTTTAGGTACTCCCTTGGCAATCATGATGGTCCTTGCTACCTCCATTAGGTGTCTATTTTTTCTTTCAGCTACTCCGTTTTGTTGTGGAGTATAGGCGCAAGATGTTTGATGGATGGTGCCAAGGTTGTTGAGTAATTCCTTGAACCGCTTGCTTATATACTCTCCTCCATTATCACTTCTTAAGATCTTGATTGTTGTTTTGAATTGTGTAGACACATAGTTGATGAAGTTGGTGAATGCTTCATAAACTTGATCTTTGGTATGTAGAAGAGTAATCCATGTGTATTTTGAGTAGTCATCTATGAATGAAACAAAATACTTATATTGATCTCTTGAATTACAAGGAGCGGTCCATACATCCGAGTGTACAATGCCAAAAGCTTCATCACAAAATGTAGATGAAGTAGGAAACACTTGTCTACAATGTTTCCCTAGTACACATGCTTCACATACTACTTCTTCTTGAATGAGATTGGGTAAGGCCACTTTGAGAACTGCAGAGCTTGGATGTCCTAACCTTTCATGCCATAGTGGACTATCTCCAATCTCCTTCCTACTAGATACTTCTACATCCGCCTTCATTCCAAGCGCTTTCACATCCGCTTGTTTATTTGTGTGCAAAAGATATACTCCATCCTCTACCTTCCCTTCTCCGAGCACTTTGTTTGTTTTAGGGTCCTGAAACTTAACAAAGTCAGTCCCAAACAATGCCACACAATCCAAATCCTTGGTAGCTTTATGAACTGATAGAAGATTAGATGAGAAACTAGGCATGTATAAGGCTTTTGTTCCTTTTTTGAAAAGTTCTAATTCCCCTATCCCTTCAATCGGAACTGAACTCCCATTTGCCACTTGCACATTCCCATGATAAGGCTCAAGATTTTTAAGCATGTCTTGATCCTTAATCATGTGATGAGAAGCCCCTGAATCCACAATCACTTTGTCCTTTTTTATGGAGCTTTTAGAACCGAGGAAGCCCTTACCAGATTCAGTGAGCTTGGCTAGGCTCTTGATGAGGGCTTCGAATTCGGACCTCTTGACCGTATCCTCAACTGGTTGTGCCACACCCATGAAGGCTCTAGGTCCACTTCCATTCTCCTTTAGCCTCTTAGGCCTCAAGTGTGGATGAAGGGTCCAACACTTCTCCTTAGTGTGTCCCTTCATTTTACAATGCTCACATTCCAACACCCTCTTGTCGAATGTAAGATTCTTCCTTGCAAGATGTGCAGCCTCGCTTGGTGCACGAAATAGGTCTCTTGACCCTTCCTCTCTTTGAATCATGCCACATACTTCCGCTAGACTTGGCAGCTTCTCAAATCTAAGTATGTGCTTGATAAGATCTTTGTAGGATGCGTTGAACGCCAAGAGAAGCCCAAACACTTGATCTTGGTCACGCCTTTCTCCTAACTCCTTGGGGTCCATAGTTTGTGGCCTCAAGATCTCCAGTTCGGCCCACAAGCTTCTATACTCCCCAAACATTTCCTTGAATGGCTTCTCTCCTTGTTGAAGCTCATTCAACGCCCTCTTCACCTCAAATATCCTTGATATATTTGAGATGTTTCCATATACTCCCTTGAGTATATCCCACAACTCCTTGGCGGTATCCGCATATGAGTAGGCCGCCAGGATAGATGGCTCTAGTGAGCTTTGAAGAAGTGAAAGAGTGAACTGCTCTTCTTGCTTTTCCTTGTCATTGTATGGTTTGGCTTCTTCCTTAGGTTCAATGAACTTCCAAAGTCCTCTACCTCTTAGAACGGTCTTAGTAGTTTTTGCCCAAAGAAGGTAGTTATCTCCTTTAAGAACAACATAAATCGCTACTCTATTCACCTCCATTCTTTTGTAGTAATACACAATCCCAGCTCTTTCACAACTTGAAGATCAACCGATCTCAAAGATATTAATCTCAGAGTGAATAGAACTTGGTAAGATGTATTGCTATAGATTAGAAGGTTTTGAAGATAGCTTAAAGGGATTATGAAGAGAGTTTAAGCGGTTGGATAAAGAACCCGCTCTGATACCATGTTGATTTTAGAAGTTTAGGAAGAGATAAGGATGAAGATAAGAGAATTGGCGTAATAAGAGAGAGAGAGATTGCTGAATTTTTCTTCTTATTCACACTCATTCAACCAATACAATGCACAAGTATATATAGACTTTACAAGCATAAGCTAAGGAAAAAATATCTAAGGAAGAGGAAGAGAAGAGGTGTGATGATGGAGTGGTTGAGCTGCTCCAACAGTGCAGCTGTGCCCATGCTGTGCCCATACCTTCTCCCTGCAGCGCCCATGCCTCCTTTGCTTCCTCACTTGGTTTAGTTAGCTTGTCTAGTTGATATCCAACAGCTTCCTTTTCTTCTAGTTCCTTATAAACTAGCTCTCCTTCTAGTTCCTTCACAACTAGTTCTTTCCTTTTCCCTCCTTTTCTTGAGTTTGAATTCTTCTTCTTGAGATCACATATTTAAACATTCCTCGATACAGCCACTCGGTGAAAGTAAGCTATATTTTGGTCCCTAACACTTAGCCAGTTTATGTTGGAATATGTGATCTCAAGAAGAAGAATTCAAACTCAAAAGAAGGAGGAAAAAGGAGAGAACTAGTTGTAAAGGAACTAGAAGGAGAGCTAGTTAATAAGGAACTAGAAGAAAAGGAAGATGTTGGATATCAACTAGACAAACTAACTAAACCAAGTGAGGAAGCAAAGGAGGCATGAGCGCTACAGGGAAAAAGCATGGGCGCTGCAGGGAGAAAGCATGGGCACCTAATAGAGAAGGCATGGGCGCCTAATGGAGAAGGCATGGGCGCCTAATGGAGAAGGACTCACCTCTCTTCCTCTTTGTAACTTCTATATAAACACATGTAAAACTCTTATAGAAAATATGAATACAAGGAAAAATCTTATTACATTCATTCTCTCTAAATCCTCTCATCATTCTAAACACTATATAATCATCTAAACTCTTAAAATCAACAAAGTTCTTCATGGTATCAGAGCGGGTTTATCCTTTAACCGCTTAATCTTCATTTTATAATTCTTCTATCACTCTACAAAGCTTCTAATCTATAACAATACATCCTCCTAGTTCTATTCACTCTGAGATTAATATCCTTGGGATCATAGGATCTTCAAGTTATGAAAGAACTAGAATTATGTATTGTTACTAGAAAATGGAGACAAATAGAGTAGCAATCTCAGTCATACTCAAAGGAAACAACTATCTCATTTGGGCAAAAACCACTAAGACCATTCTTAGAGGAAGAGGACTTTGGCGATATGTTGAGCCAAAGGAGGCGGCGGAAGCTTTAGTGAAAAATGAAAAAGAAGAAGCTAAGGAGGAACAGGAGGAACAATACACGCTCTCTCTTCTTCAAAGCTCACTAGAGCCATCCATCTTGGCGGCCTACTCATATGCTGATTCCGCCAAAGAACTATGGGATATACTCAAGGGAGTATATGGAAATGTCTCAAATATATCAAGAATATTTGAGGTAAAGAGGGCGCTGAATGAGCTTCAACAAGAGGAGAAGCCATTCAAGGAAATGTTTGGGGAGTATAGAAGTTTGTGGGCTGAACTGGAGATCTTGAGGCCACAAACTATAGACCCTGAGGAGTTAGGAGAAAGGCGTGACCAAGATCAAGTGTTTATGCTTCTCTTGGCACTTAACACATCCTACAAAGATCTTATCAAGGACATACTCAGATTTGAGAAGCTGCCAAGTCTAGCGGAAGTATGTGGCATGATAGAAAGGGAGGAAGGGTCAAGAGATCTATTCTGTTCACCAAGTGAGGCCGCACATCTTGCAAGGAGGAATCACACATTCGACAAGAGGGTGCTAGAATGTGATCATTGCAAGATAAAGGGGCACACTAAGGAGAAGTGTTGGACTCTTCATCCACACTTAAGGCCTAAGCGGCTAAAGGAGAATGGAAGTGGACCTAGAGCCTTCATGGGAGTCACACAACCTGTTGAAGAGATGGTCAGAAGATCCGAGTTTGAGGCTCTCATCAAGAGCCTAGCCAAGCTCACAGAATCCGGTAAGAGCCTATTTAGCTCTAAAAGTGCCATTAAGAAGAATAGGATCATTGTGGATTCGGGGGCTTCTCATCACATGATTAATGATCAAGACATGCTGAAAAATCTTGAACCTTATCATGAAAATGTACAAATAGCCAATGGAAGCTCAGTTCCGATTGAAGGGATAGGAGAGTTAGAGCTTTTCACAAAAGAAACTAAAGCATTATATATGCCTAGTTTCTCATCCAACCTTTTATCAGTTCATAGAGCCACAAAAGATTTGGATTGTGTGGCAATGTTTGGGACTGACTTTGTGAAGTTTCAGGACCCTAAAACAAATCATGTACTCGGAGAAGGAAAGGTGGAGGATGGAGTGTATCTGTTGGAAACAAATAAATAAGAAAAGCTAGAAGCTCTTGGAGTAAAGGCGGATAAGGAAGTTTTTGACAAGAAGGAGATTGGAGATAGCCCATTATGGCATGGAAGGCTAGGACATCCAAGTTCAACTATCCTCAAAATGGTCTTACACAATCTCGTTCAAGGAGAAGAAGGTTGTGAAGCATGTGTACTAGGGAAACATTGTAGACAGGTTTTTCCCTCTTCATCTACAACTTGTGATGAAGCTTTTGGCATTGTACACTCAGATGTATGGATCAATATAAATATTTTGTTTCATTCATTGATGACTACTCAAGACACACATGGATCACACTCTTACATTCAAAGGATCAAGTATATGAAGCGTTTACTAACTTCACCAAATATATCTCTACCCAATTCAAGACCAAAATCAAAATCTTAAGAAGTAATAATGGAGGGGAGTATGTGAGCAAACGATTCAAGGAGTTACTCAATAACCTTGGTATCATACACCAAACATCGTGTGCTTACACTCCACAACAAAATGGGGTAGCAGAAAGAAAGAACAGACATCTCATGGAAGTAGCAAAAACCCTCATGATTGCCAAAGGAGTACCTACATTTCATTGGGGAGATGCAGTAATGACTTCAAGCTACTTGATCAACCGGCTTCCAACCAAAAATCTGGATAATAAATCACCATTTGAAGTGCTATACAAAAGCAAGCCAAGCGTGTATCATATGAAGACCTTTGGATGTACTTGTTATATGTTTCTACCGGAGGGACAAAGAAGCAAACTTGAACCTCGAAGTATGAAGTGTGTGTTCATTGGCTACTCACCAACACAAAAAGGATACAAGGTCTACAATCCGGAGACAAGGAGAGTCTATGTATCTAGAGAGGTGAGATTCAATGAAGAAGAAGGATTTTATGGAAACAAGAACCATGAAGCTCCGGAGGATGTGACTCCAGTATCTATAGATTGGAGGCGGGTTAATGATGCTCCAATAAATGAGGTACAAGGAGAGAATGAATCATCTGAGAATATCATAGAGCAGGGAACTACGGATGATATATTGGAGGAATCAACCCAGAGGTTATCTGAAGCAGAAGAGGATGCGGAAGAAGAACCAGAATCAAGTATACCTCTAAGAAGAAGTACAAGACAGAGGCGACAACGTGTTTTCTATGGCTACAACAATTCTGCTATGCTCCAAGGAGAGGCTAATACGAGTAATCTTCCTTGTGTGATAAGAGAGTGTCCTGAGCGTACGACAAGCTTAGATCTCGATCCTATTGGCGACAACACTCTCATATCACAAGGAGGAGATCACACTCAAACTAGTATTATCACATATCCCATTGAGCATTTCTGTTCCTTGGCGACATTACCTATGGAGCATGAAGTTTTTCTCACAAAAATCAGCAATGAATACATTCCTAGCTCATATGAAGAAGCATGTGAGAGTGGAGTATGGGTGAAAGCCATGGAAGAGGAAATGAAGTCTATGGAAAGGAATAATACTTGGTACTTAACCGACTTACCAAAGGATAAGAAATCGGTTGGGAGTAGATGGGTGTATACAATCAAATACACAAGTGATGGGAAGATAGAAAGGTACAAGGCAAGGTTGGTAGTAAAAGGGTATACTCAAGTTTATGGGGAGGACTATACCGAGACATTTGCTCTGGTTGCTAAGCTTCATTCCATAAGAATACTAATCTCAGTGGCAGTGAACTTAAAATGGGATCTATGGCAGATGGATGTCAAGAATGCATTCTTGCAAGAAGACTTGGAAGAAGAGGTGTATATGGGTCCACCCCAAGGATATCATAAGGAAGGAAACAAAGTTTGCAGATTGAAGAAAGCAATCTATGGGCTGAAGCAATCCCCAAGAGCATGGTACCAAAGGCTAAGCGCTTGTCTTTTGGAGAAGAAGTTCATAAGATCTGAAGCGGATCATACCTTGTTCACAAAACAAAGTGAAGAAGGAATTGTTGCCGTATTGATATATGTTGATGATCTAATCATCACAAGAAGTGACAAAGATGGAATAAATCAAATCAAAAAGATCTTGAAGGCCGACTTTGATATAAAGGACCTAGGGGAGCTTAAGTATTTCCTAGGGATTGAGATGACACGATTTGGAGATGGAATGTTCATTTCTCAAAGAAAATATGTCCTTGACCTCTTGGAAGAAACAGGGAAGCTGGGATCCAAGCCGGCTAAAACCCCAATAGAAGAAGGCTACCAAGATAATCCTGAGGGGGAGCCATTGGAAGATATTAAGAGGTATCAAAGGATGGTGGACAAACTCATTTACCTTACTATCACAAGGCTGGATATTTGCTTTGCAGTAAACCGTGTGAGCCAACATATGCAAAGACCAAGCATGCAGCATTGGAACATGATTGAGAGGCTGCTAAGGTATCTGAAAAACAATCCCGGGAAAGGCATATGGATGAAGGTTAATGGAAACACAAAAGTTCAAGGATATTGTGATGCGGATTGGGCTGGTGATAAGATAGATAGAAAATCCACATCTGGTTTTTGCACCTTTGTGGGAGGCAATCTAGTGACTTGGATGAGTAAGAAGCAGAAGGTCATAGCCTTATCTAGTGCTGAAGCCGAGTATAGAGCTATGAAGGAGGTGACAAAAGAGTTAATTTGGATAAAGGCACTCCTAGATGATCTTGGAATAAATGAAGCTGAAGCAATGCTATTGTATTGTGATAATCAAGCTGCAATACATATAGCATCCAATCCAGTCTTCCATGAAAGAACCAAGCACATAGAAGTTGATTGCCACTTCTTGAGAGGGAAGATTCAAGAAGGAATCATCAAAACCGCCTTTGTAGCCAGCATGGATCAACTAGCGGATATCTTCACTAAAGCAACCTCAACCATTATTTGTGATCACATTCATGGCAAGATCGGCCTTAAGGATCTCCATCGACCAATCTTGAGGGGGAGTGTTGGAATATGTGATCTCAAGAAGAAGAATTCAAACTCAAGAGAAGGAGGGAAAAGGAGAGAACTAGTTGTAAAGGAACTAGAAGGAGAACTAGTTGATAAGGAACTAGAAGAAAAGGAAGCTGTTGGATATCAACTAGACAAACTAACTAAACCAAGTGAGGAAGCAAAGGAGGCATGGGCGCTACAGGGAGAAAGCATGGGCGCTGCAGGGAGAAAGCATGGGCGCCTAATGGAGAAGGCATGGGCGCCTAATGGAGAAGGACTCACCTCTCTTCCTCTTTGTAACTTCTATATAAATACATGTAAACCTCTTATAGAAAATATGAATACAAGGAAAAATCTTATAACATTCATTCTCTCTAAATCCTCTCATCATTCTAAATACTATATAATCATCTAAACTCTTAAAATCAACAAAGTTCTTCAGTTTAACCTTGATTTTTGCTTGAAATTTTTTTTCCTCAATGCCTCTTAGGAAGTCCCATTTTATGTGCAAGTCTCCCTTAACCATGAAGTTTCATTTGTGGGATCTGCTAGTGCTTGTACCTGCAAAACTTTGAGCATACTGTTAGTCTTTTTAACTCTCTCTTCGATATCTGAAAAGAATTCTCTCTATTTAAAGTGTTATTGCACTCTTAGAATTTTAAGCTTGAACCCCAAATAAGAGAGGTCTAATGCCGCATACACAACTGTGTAGAAAAAACTTTGCACTCCTGGAATCTATATCAGATTCTTCTTATTACAAAATAAAAAGTATATAAACTATATCCATTCTTACCTAAATTTTTTTTACTAAATCGTATCTATATATGTTAAATTATATACTATTAACCCACTACCCTAAACACTATAAATACTCTGACTTAATTTATTAACTACTCAAAATAAAACTTTCAGAATTATATTGTGAATTAAGATTAAAGTATGGCGGCTTACACAACTTTACCCCACATCAAACCATTCAAAACTAGTAGGACCATTCAAATGAAAGTGAATGAACCCTATTAACAAATTACTATAATGAGAGTTTGGATATTATCGGTCATCATGAAGATCGATCTTATAATGGGATATTACCAGGTTTGGGTTTACCCACTAAATATTCGTACGACCGCTAATGCCCTTTGGATTGTGGAATGTGCCATCAAAATTCCAGTCATTGATTAAAACAATATTTCGCCAATATCACTGTGAATTCGAAAAAAGTGTGAATTCGACAAAACATAACTGGAAAACTTAGGCCATATAAGGAGATGGAGTTAAAGTGGATCAATCCAAAATTCAGGCGATAGTGGAGTGGCCGGTTGCCACTATTGATACAGAGCTGGGGAGTATTCTTAGGTTAACTGGATATTAGAGGAAAATTGTTTCTAGTTATGGTACCATCGCTCGGCTGTTAACAAATCTTTTTAAAAAGCATAGATTCGTATGGTCAGATGAAGCAGCAAAAATAATGGATCTTAAAGCTTGTTGAAATATGTGATCTCAAGAAGAAGAATTCAAACACAAGAGAATGAGGGAAAAGGAGAAAACTAGTTGAAAAGGAACTAGAAGGAGAACAAGTTGAGAAGGAACTAGAAGAAAAGGAAGCTGTTGGATCTCAACTAGATGATCTAACTAAACTAAGTAAGGAAACAAGGAGAGGTATGGGCACAAGCATGGGGCGCCAGAGAGAGGCATGGAGCGCAATACTGTTGGAGTAGGTGAGCTGCTCCCTCCTCTCTTCTTCACGCAAAACCTCTCTTCTCTCCTTCCTTCTTCACGCCATTCTTTTCTTCTTCTGCGCCTCCTCTTCTTCATCTATGTAAAGTCTATAAATATATGTGTAACCTCTTATAAAGATTTGTGTGACTAAGAGAATAAAATACATACAAACTTCCATAATCTCTTGTTATTCTCACTCTTAGTCTCTAAACATTCTTGAATCTCTTTAAACTTATAATTTCCACATGGTATCAGAGCGGGTTATCTACTAAACCGCTTATCCTCTTATTGATTCCTCTAATACTCTACAAGGCTTCTAATCTATAACAATACACCTTACTTAGTTCTATTCACTCTGAGATTAATATCCTTGAGATCATAGGATCTTCAAGTTGTGAAAGGACTAAGATTGTGTATTATTACTAGAAAATGGAGACTAATAGGGTAACAATCTCGGTTATGCTCAAGGGAAACAACTACCTCCTTTGGGCAAAAACCACCAAAACTACTCTTAGAGGCCGAGGACTTTGGCAATATGTTGAGCCAAAAGAAGGAACAGAAGCGGCGGTGAGAAATGAGAAGGAGGAAGCTAAGGAAGAGCAAGAAGAACAATACACTCTTTCTCTTCTCCAAAGCTCACTAGAACCAACTATCTTGGCGGCTTACTCATATGCGGATACCGCCAAGGAACTTTGGGATATACTCAAAGGAGTATATGGAAACATCTCAAATATATCAAGGATATTTGAGGTGAAAAGGGCATTGAATGAGCTCCAACAAGAGGAAAAGTCATTCAAGGAAATATTTGGGGAATATAGAAGCTTATGGGCCGAGTTGGAGATCTTGAGGCCACACACTATAGACCCCAAGGAGTTAGGAGAAAGGCGTGACCAAGATCAAGTGTTTGGACTTCTCTTGGCACTCAATGCATCATACAAGGATCTTATCAAGCATATACTTCGATTTGAGAATCTGTCAAGTCTAGCGGAAGTATGTGGTATGATACAAAGGGAAGAAGGGTCTAGAGACCTGTTTCGTGCACCAAGTGAAGCTGCACATCTTGCAAGAAAGAATCTCACATTTGGAGACAAGAGGACGTTGGAGTGTGAGCATTGCAAGATGAAAAGACACACTAAGGAGAAGTGTTGGACTCTCCATCCATACTTGAAGCCTAAGCGGCTAAGGGAGAATGGGAGTGGACCTAGAGCCTTCACGGGAATTGCACAACCTGTTGAAGAACTGGTTAGAAGGTCTGAGTTTGAAGCTCTCATCAAGAGCCTAGCCAAACTCACAGATTCGGGTAAGAGTTTTTTCAGCTCTAAAACACCCATAAAGAAGACTAGAATCATTGTGGATTCAGGGTTTCTCATCACATGATCAAGGATCAAGATATGTTAAAGAATCTTGAACCGTGCCATGGAAGTGTACAAGTAGCCAATGGAAGCTCAGTTCCAATTAAAGGGATAGGAGACTTAGAGCTTTTTAAAAGGGAAACAAAAGCATTATACATGCCTAACTTCTCATCTAATCTTTTATCCGTTAATAAAGCTACAAAGGATTTGGAGTGTGTGGCTGTGTTTGAGACTGACTTTGTTAAGTTTCAGGACCCTAAAACAAACCATGTGCTCGGAGAAGGGAAGGTAGAAGATGGTATGTATATCTTGGAATCAAATAAACAAGAGGAACCAATGGCTCTTGGAATGAAGGCGGATGCAAAGTTTTTTGGGAGGAAAGAGATTGAAGATAGCCCATTATGGCATGGAAGGTTAGGACATCCAAGTTCAGCAGTCCTCAAGATGGTCCTACCCAATCTCATCCAAGAAGAAATAGTGTGTGAGGCGTGTGTACTAGGGAAGCATTGTAGACAAGCTTTTCCCACTTCATCTACAACTTGTGATGAAGCGTTTGGCATTGTACACTCGGATGTATGGACCTCACCATGTAATTCAAGAGATCAATATAAATATTTTGTTTCATTCATTGATGACTACTCAAGATACACATGGATCACTCTTCTACATACCAAAGATCAAGTTTATGAAGCCTTCACCAACTTCATTAACTATATCTCTACCCAATTCAAAAAAAAGATCAAAGTATTGCGTAGTGATAATGGAGGGGAATATGTGAGTAAACGATTCAAAGAGTTGCTCAACAACTTTGGCATCATTCATCAAACATCGTGTGCATACACTCCTCAGCAGAACGGGATAGCTAAAAGGAAGAATAGACACCTAATGGAAGTAGCAAGGACTCTCATGGTTGCCAAAAGAGTACCAAAGTTTCATTGGGGAGATGCCGTAATGACATCAAGCTATTTAATCAACCGATTTCCAACCAAAAATCTGGATGATAATGTAGAAATTTAAGTTAGGAGATTATAGAGAATGAAGGAGAATGGAGGAGAATGGCGAGATAAGAGAGAAAGAGAGTTTCTGAAATTTCTTGTGTTCTTATTCTCTTATTTGTTTTCTCTCCATTTACAAGAGGTTTACATGAGTTTATATAGACTTTTTACATAAGAGAAGAAGAAAGGAGAATCATATAATAAGAGAGGCGTGCAAGGAAGGAGAAGCATGGGAGATGAGAAGCCAAACTACTCCAACAGTGTCTCAACAGTCACCAGCGCCCATACTTCACCCATGCTGCGCCCATACCTTCACCCATACCTTCTTGCTTCCTAGTTAGCTTGTTTAGTTGATATCCAATAGCTTCCTTTTCCTTCTAGTTCTTCTTTAACTAGTTTCCTTTTCCCTCCTTTCTTTGAGTTTGAATTCTTTTTGATTATTCTATCACTTGAAAGAGCATCCATCTCAACACTCCCCTCAAGATTGTGTTGAAGTATGTGATCACTTAGGAGAAGAGAGGAATTCAAAATCAACAAAAGGAGGGAAAGGAAAACTAGTTGACAAAGAACTAGAAGGAGTCTTAGTTGAGAAGGAACTAGAAGAAAGGGAAGCTGTTCTAACTCAATTAGACAAACTAACTAAACCAAGTGAGGAAGCAAAGGGAGACATGGGCGCAGCATGGAGAAGCATGGGTGCAGCATGGGCGCGGCAGAGGAACAGGGAGTAACTATGTGTGCTAACTCGGGTTACTCACCTCGAGTTAGCTAACCAGAGCTACTCCTCATGCACTTCTTCTTCCCTCCTTCTCCTTCATTGTAAAACCTCTATAAATACCAATGTATACCTCTTGTTGTAATTATAATAATAAAAAAAGGAATACAAGAAAAGTCTTATTACATCTATTCTCTCTTTTTTAATCATACTAAACACTCTCTAATACTCTAAACTCTTAAATTCAACAGATTGGTCGGTGAAGGTCCTTTAGACCGATCTTGCTATGGATGCGATCACAAGTGACATATGAGGTTGCTTTGGTGAAAATATCAGCTAGTTGGTTCTCACTTGTTACAAAGGCAGGTTTAATGATTCCTTCTTGAATCTTTCCCCTCACAAAGTGACAATCCACCTCTATATGCTTAGTCCTTTCATGGAATACCGGATTGGATGCTATATGTATTGCACCTTGATTATCACAATACAACAACATTTCTTCAGCTTCATGTATTCCAAGATCCTCTAGGAATGCCTTTACCCAAATAAGCTCTTTTGTTACTTCCTTCATAGCCCTATACTCGGCTTCAGCACTAGATAAGGCTATGACCTTCTGCTTTTTACTCCTCCAAGTCACTAGATTGCCTCCTAGAAAGGTACAAAAGCCGGATGTGGACTTCCTATCTTTCTTATCTCCAACCCAATCTGCATCGCAATATCCTTGAACCTTTGTGTTTCCATTAGCCTTCATCCATATGCCTTTTTCGGGATTGTTTTTTAGATATCTTAGCAGCCTCTCAATCATGTTCCAATGCTGTGTGGTTGGCTTTTGCATATGTTGGCTTACACGGTTTACTGCAAAGCAAATATCCGGCCTTGTGATAGTAAGATAGATGAGTTTGCCCACCATCCTTTGATATCTCTTAATGTTCTCCAAAGGCTCCCCCTTAGGACTATCTTGATAGCCTTCTTCTATTGGAGTTTTAGCTGGTTTGGATCATAGCTTCCCGGTTTCCTCCAAGAGATCAAACACATATTTCCTTTGAGAGATAAACATTCCATCTTCAAACCGTGTCATCTCAATTCCTAGGAAGTACTTAAGCTCCCCCAAATCTTTTATATCAAAGGCGTCCTTCAAGATTTTCTTGATTTGATCAACCCCTTCTTTGTCACTCCCTGTGATAATTAGATCATCAACATATATTAGGACTGCAACCATTCCTCCTTCACTATGTTTTGTAAACAAAGTATGATCCGCTTCAGATCTTATGAACCCCCTCTCCATAAGACAAGCGCTTAGCCTTTGGTACCATGCTCTTGGAGATTGTTTTAGCCCATAGATTGCTTTCTTCAATCTACAAACTTTGTTGTCTTCCTTATGATATCCTTGGGGTGGATCCATATACACTTCCTCTTCCAAATCCTCTTGCAAGAAGGCGTTCTTGACATCCATCTGCCATAGATCCCACTTCAAGTTTACTGCCACCGAGATTAGGATTCTGATGGAGTGGAGCTTAGCAACCGGAGCAAATGTCTCGGTATAATCTTCCCCATAAATTTGAGTATACCCTTTTGCTACCAACCTTGCCTTGTATCTGTCTATCCTGCCATCACTTGTGTATTTGATTGTATACACCCATCTACACCCAACTGGCTTCTTATCCCTTGGTAAATCGGTTAAGTACCAAGTATGATTCCTTTCCATGGACTTCATTTCCTCTTCCATGGCTTTTATCCATACTCCACTCTCACACGCTTCTTCATATGAGTTAGGTATGGATTCTTTGCTGATTTTCCAAGAAAAGCTTTATGCTCCATAGGTAATGATGCCAACGAGCAAAAATGCTCAATGGGATATGTGATAGTGCTAGTTTGAGTGTTATCTCCTCCTTGTGATAAGAGAGTGCTGTCGCCAATAGGATCGAGATCTAAGCTCGCCGTACGCTCAGGACATTCTCTTATCACACAAGGAAGATTACTCGCACTAGACTCTCCTTGGAGCATGGCAGAGTTGTTGTAACCATAGTAAACACGTTGTCGCCTCTGTCTTGTACTTCTTCTTAGAGTTATGATTGGCTCAGGTTCTTCTCCCTCAACATCCGCTTCTTCTTCAGCAGGATCATGATCTGGTTCAATATGTGTATCAACTGCATCTTCACCTTCCATGATGTTCTCAGATGATGCGCTTTCTCCTTGTATATCATCCCTTGTTATTGGCGCTTCATTGAACAGCATCCAATCCAAAGACGATGAGACCATACCTCCAAGGGTATCCTGATTCTTAGTTCCATAGAAGCTTTCTTTTTCATTGAACTTCACCTCTCTAGACACATGGACCCTTCTTGTCTCCGGATTGTAGACCTTGTATCCTTTTTGAGTTGGTGAGTATCCAATGAAAACACACTTCATGCTTCTAGGTTCAAGCTTGTTTCTTTGACCCTCTGGTAGAAACATAAAGCACTTACATCCAAACGCCTTGAGATGATGTAAGCTCGGCTTCTTCTTGTACAACACTTCAAACGGTGACCTATCTTCCAAGTTCTTGGTTGGAAGTCGGTTTATCAAGTAGTTTGAAGTCATCACCGCATCTCCCCAATGAAATTTGGGTACATCTTTGGCAATCATGATAGTCCTTGCTACTTCCATTAGATGCATATTTTTCCTCTCAGCTACACCGTTTTGTTGTGGAGTGTATGCGCATGATGTTTGACGGACAATGCCATGTTGGTTGAGTAATGACTTGAAGCGATTACTCACATACTCTCCTCCATTGTCACTTCTCAAGACTTTGATTATTGCTTTGAATTGGGTAGTGACGTAGTGCATGAAGTTTATGAATGCCTCATAGACTTGATCTTTGGAAGGTAGAAGAGTTATCCATGTATATCTTGACTTATCATCAATGAATGATACAAAATACTTGTATTGGTCACGAGAGTTGCATGGAGCAGTCCATACATCTGAGTGCACCATGCCAAAGACTTCATCACAAGTTGTAGATGAACTCGGAAAAACTTGTCTACAATGCTTCCCTAGCACACAAGCTTCACATACTACTTCTTCTTGAATAAGATTGGGTAAAGCCTTTTTTAGAATGGCTGAGCTTGGGTGTCCTAACCTCTCATGCCATAATGGGCTATCTCCAATCTTCTTTTTATCAAGAACTTCCATATTTGCTTTCATTCCGCGAGCCGACTCCTCTTGTTTATTGACATTCAACAGGTAAATCCCATCTTCCACTTTCCCTTTTCCAAGTACATGTTTTGACTTAGGATCTTGAAATTCAACAAAGTCACTCCCAAACAATGCCACACAACCCATATCTTTTGTAACTTTATGGACTGATAGGAGGTTAGATGAGAAGCTAGGCATGTACAATGCTTTGGTCTCTTTGTTGAAAAGTTCTAGCTCTCCTACACCTTCAATCGGGACTGAGCATCCATTGGCTACTTGTACATTTCCATGATAAGGCTCAAGGTTTTTTAGCATGTCTTGATCCTTAATCATGTGATGAGAGGCTCCTGAATCCACAATAACTTCACCCTTCCTTATGGCGCCTTTAGAGCTAAGAAAACTTTTACCAGATTCTCTCAATTTAGCTAAGCTCTTGATGAGAATTTCAAACTCGGATCTTTTAACAGTATCCTCAACCTTTTGTACCACTCCCATGAAAGCTTTATGCCCATCTTCACTCTCCTTTAGTTGCTTAGGCCTCAAATGCGGATGGAGAATCCAACATTTCTCCTTTGCATGTCCCTTTATCTTGCAATACTCACATTCCAACATCCTCTTGTCTCTAAATGTGAGTTTCCTCTTTGCAAGCTGTGCAGCTTCGCTTGGCGCACGAAATAGGTCTCTTGACCCCTCCTCTCTTTGTATCATCCCACATACTACTGCTACACTTGGCAGCTTCTCAAATCTTAGTATGTGTTTAATGAGGTCCGTTAAGATGTATTGAGTGCCAAGAGAAGTCCAAACACTTGATCTTGGTCACGCCTTTCATCTAATTCCTTGGAGTTTAGAGTTTGTGGCCTCAAAATCTCCAACTCGGCCCACAAGCTTCTATATTCTCCAAACATTTCCTTAAATGGCTTTTCCTCTTGTTGAAGCTCATTCAACGCCCTCTTCACCTCAAATATTCTTGATATATTTGAGATGTTTCCATATACTCCCTTGAGTATATCCCATAACTCCTTGGCAGTATCCGCATATGAGTATGCCGCCAAGATGTTTGGTTCTAATGAGCTTTGAAGTAAAGAAAGAGTGTATTGTTCTTCTTGCTCTTCCTTAGCTTCCTCCTCCTCATTTCTCACAATAACTTCCGTTCCCTCCTTTGGCTCAACATACCGCCAAAGTCCTTGGCCTCTAAGGATGGTTTTAGTGGTTTTTTCCCAAAGAATATAGTTGTTTCCTTTGAGCATAACTGAGATTGTTACTCTATTAGTCTCCATTTTCTAGTAATAATACACAATCTTAGTCCTTTCACAACTTGAAGATCCTATGATCTCAAGGATATTAACCTCAGAGTGAATAGAACTAAGGAAGTGTATTGTTATAGATTAGAAGATTTGTAGAGTGTTTGAAGAATTAAAAGAGGTTAAGCGCTTGAACACTCAACCCGCTCTGATACCATGTAGAAATTTAAGTTAGAAGATTATAGAGAATGAAGGAGAATGGAGGAGAATGGCGAGATAAGAGAGAAAGAGAGTTTCTGAAATTTCTTGTGTTCTTATTCTCTTATTTGTTTTCTCTCTATTTACAAGAGGTTTACATGAGTTTATATATACTTTTTATATAAGAGAAGAAGAAAAGAGAATCATATAACAAGAGAGGCGTGCAAGGAAGGAGAAGCATAGGAGATGAGAAGCCAAACTACTCCAACAGTGTCTCAACAGTCACCAGCGCCCATACTTCACCCATGCTGCGCCCATACCTTCACCCATACCTTCTTGCTTCCTAGTTAGCTTGTTTAGTTGATATCCAATAGCTTCCTTTTCCTTCTAGTTCTTCTTTAACTAGTTTCCTTTTCTCTCATTTCTTTGAGTTTGAATTCTTTTTGATTATTCTATCACTTGAAAGAGCATCCATCTCAACAGATAAGTCCCCATTTGAAGTGTTGTACAAGAAGAAACCAAGCTTAAATCATATCAAAACGTTTGGATGCACATGCTTCATGTTTTTACCAGAAGGACAAAGAAGCAAACTTGAACTTCGAAGCATGAGGTATGTGTTCATTGGATATTCACCAACACAAAAGGGCTACAAGGTCTATAATCCGGAAACAAGAAGAGTGTATGTGTCTAGAGAAGTAAGGTTTAATGAACAAGAGAGTTTCTATGGGGCTAAGGATCATGATGCTTCTAAAGGAATGGTCTATTCATCCATGGACTGGATAGTGTTTGATGAAACGTCAAGCCTATGTGAAGAAGTACAAGAAGAAACATCTGAGAACTTCATAGAGCAAGATAGTGCGGATAATGCACATGAGGAAGCGGATCAGAATTTGGATGAAGAGGGAGCGGATGCTGAAGAAGGACCGGAACCAATCATACCTCTAAGAAGAAGTACAAGACAAAAGTTTGGACCAGAGCATTGGAAAGACACTCATGTCTACTACAACAACTCAGCTATACTTGAAGAAGGATCTAGTATGGATAATCATTCTAATGTGATAAGAGAGTGTTTTGAGCGTACGGCGGGCTTAGATCCCAATCCTATTGGTGACAGCACTCTCATATCACAAAGGAGAGATACAACCCAATCTATATATCCTATTGATCATTTCTGCTCCTTAGTGACCTTACCTATGGAACATGAGAGTTTTCTTTCAAAAATCAGCAAGGAATACATCCCCAGCTCATATGAAGAAGCGTGTGAGAGTGGAGTATGGGTTAAAGCCATGGAAGAAGAAATGAAGTCCATGGAAAGGAATCACACTTGGTACTTAACTGACTTACCAAGGGAGAAGAAGCCGGTTGGGTGTAGATGGTTGTATACAATTAAATACACAAGTGATGGGGAAATAGAGAGGTACAAAGCAAGGCTGGTAGCAAAAGGATATACTCAAGTCTATGGGGAGGACTATACTGAAACATTTGCTCCAGTGGCTAAGCTCCATTCCATAAGAATTCTAATCTCAGTAGCTGTAAACTTGGAATGGGACTTATGGCAAATGGATGTTAAGAACACCTTCTTGCAGGGGGATTTGGAAGAAGAAGTATATATGGATCCACCCCAAGGGTATCATAATGGAGGCAACAAAGTGTGTAGATTGAAGAAAGCAATCTATGGGCTGAAGCAATCTCCAAGAGCATGGTACCAAAGGCTAAGCGCTTGCCTCTTGAAGAAGGAGTTCATAAAATCTGAAGCGGATCATACTCTATTCACAAGACAAAGTGAAGGAGGAGTAGTGGTAGTCTTGATTTATGTTGATGATTTAATCATCATAGGAAGTGACAAAGATGGAGTAGATCAAATCAAGGGACTCTTGAAGGCCGACTTTGATATAAATGATCTAGGGGAGCTCAAGTACTTCCTAGGGATTGAGATGACACGATTTGGAGATGGAATGTTCATATCTCAAAGGAAATACGTGATGGATCTCTTGGAAGAAACCGGGAAGTTAGGATCCAAGCCAGCCAAAACTCCAATAGAAGAAGGATACCAAGATAGTCCTGAGGGGGAGCCTTTGGAGAACATTAAAAGATACCAAAAGATGGTGGGCAAACTTATCTATCTTACCATTACAAGACCTGACATATGCTTTGTAGTAAACCGTGTGAGCCAGCATATGCAAAAGCCAACCTCACAACATTGAAACATGATTGAGAGGTTGCTGAGGTACCTAAAGAATAGCCCTGGAAAAGGTGTATGGATGCATGTTAGTGGGAACACAAAGGTCCAAGGTTATTGTGATGCGGATTGGGCTGGAGATAAAAAGGATAGAAAGTCCACATCTGGTTTTTGCACATTTGTGGGAGGAAATCTAGTGACTTGGAGGAGTAAAAAACATAAGGTCATAGCCTTGTCAAGTGCTGAAGCAGAGTACAGAGCCATGAAAAAATTGACAAAGGAGTTGATATGGATAAAAGCGCTTCTAAAAGACCTTGGAATCCAGGGAGATGAAGAAATGCTATTGTATTGTGATAATCAAGCTGCAATATGTGATCTTGAGGGGGAGTGTTGAAATATGTGATCTCAAAAAGAAGAATTCAAACACAAGAGAAGGAGGGAAAAGGAGAAAACTAGTTGAAAAGGAACTAGAAGGAGAACAAGTTGAGAAGGAACTAGAAGAAAAGGAAGCTGTTGGATCTCAACTAGATGATCTAACTAAACTAAGTAAGGAAGCAAGGAGAGGTATGGGCACAACCATGGGGCCCAGAGAGAGCCATGGAGCGTAATACTGTTGGAGTAGGTGAGCTGCTCCCTCCTCTCTTCTTCACGCAAAACCTCTCTTCTCTCCTTCCTTCTTCACGCCATTCTTCTCTTCTTCTGCGCCTCCTCTTCTTCATCTATGTAAAGCCTATAAATATATGTGTAACCTCTTGTAAAGATTTGTGTGACTAAGAGAATAAAATACATACAAACTTCCATAATCTCTTGTTATTCTCACTCTTAGTCTCTAAACATTCTTCAATCTCTTTAAACTTATAATTTCCACAAAGCTCTCATTTCATCTACGTCATCCTTAGCCATTCCTGATTTTGACTCACCATTGAGTCGTGTAGTTCTTATGGTGTTTTGTGCTTAACAGGCCCACACAATACAAGCGGTGAATTAGAGATTGAAAGTTATATTATTTACTAATGTTGACAACCAACCAAGATTGGGGTGAGAGTAAACTACAGTTAGTTTAGGTTATCTCTTTGGTATTAGCCTATATATATTTTGGAAGAGTGGAACAGAGCTTTATCAAGTATTTTGTGGAGAGTTTTAAGGGGAGTGAGAGGAGCTCCATTATCAAATTCCTCAAGGTTTCTATGTAAATCTTGTTCTATTATCTATAAAATCTTTTTCTATATCCAAATTATATCAATTTGGTATCAGAGCGAGTAGATCCTAGCGATACCATTGGAGAAGATGGAAATGTGGAGCTTGGGTATCCGATGTATAACTCGGATGGATCTATTGATCTTCCGCTTTTCTTTGGTGACCATCTGGAAGAGTGGATTTCTTGGGTCGAGTCCTATGGGTCTGATGAGGTTTTCTGATTTTGAAATGATGCAGTTCACATATGGTTTCTTTGAAAGAGAAGCTCTAGCTTGGTATTATGAAGAGCGTTCATTTAACAGTTGGAAAGAGCTCAAATTAGGTTTGCTCCAGCGATGCAGCAAGGGAAAAGAGTCTACTGAGACTGTTCTAAAGTAGAGTGAAGAACATGATAGAAAAATAAGCAGTATATGGAGTTGTTTGGACAGGAATGAGAAATTCCATGAGGCTGAAGAGCAAGGTAAGTCACCTTTTAAATGTGATGAGATCAAGAATGGGTTTCCAGACATAGAGAAAGAAGAAAAGCCTCAACATGAGGAAGAAAAACATACAGAACCCAACAAAGGTGACCTTGCCTACCAAGTGTTTGAGAAAATACCTGTGGGAGGAAAAAACGTAAAGAAGAAAAAGAATAGGAGATGTAAAATGCTGTCAAAGAAGGTTGGATCTCCGAGTTGTTTGAACTCAATAGTGATACAGATTGTGCAGAACTGTTAGAAAAGAGGAAATATGTGATCGTAAAAAGATATTCCACACAAGTGTTAGAGGAAAAGCTGAAATATGAGGCACATTCTGATAAGCCAAAAAGACAGGTGCCACAATGTCTGGAAATACCCACCAAGTGTTTGAAAAAATAATCTAGAAGAGAAAAAGACGGGAAAAGAAAAAGAAGTCATTACGAAAGCGGAAGAAGATAAACATAGGCTCTATTGATCAAATGAGAAAGGTTTCTACGAAGCAGGTTATCTTTGCAATGAATCCAGACTGATATACAAATACTTTCAAAATCTCTTTAAGCAAAGGAGCAAAGAAAAGCATGGATCTATAAGTTTATACCAGGTGCTTCACAGAAGTTTTCTGCAAAGAAAACATGTTAAGAAAAAAGGAAGATGTCTTGTTCTAAGTCCAGTAGTTTCAAGATCAAAAGTACAAAATTAGACCTAGAGAAACTACATCCAAATCTGATGAAGAGCTAGTTCAGAGGTCACAACACATGGGAAATGACAGGATCGCAGAGGCTAAAGTGTTTCTGTTACATGAGGAACATGAGTACTGAACATTTAACTAAACAAATATAGCCATTGAAGTTTCCTATGAAGAAGATAAAGGAAAAAATAAGGAAGTAAATATTCCTGTGTTTTTTAGATTCATCAAGTGATTATGGGTATGCTGATAGCGGAAGTAGAAACAGCAAAGAAAAACCCATTTGGAAATGGTGGGATGAGACTTGGGAATCAGTGGAAGGAACAATGGTTTGACTTGGGATGATTGTTCTGTTGACAAAAAGCATTGGGAAACAATCACTAGTGTGCCAATAGAGGGGCAAGGTGAAAGACAAGGAAGAAAAAATATGGCCAAGATCATTGACAGCATGAAGTTGAAGATGAAAGCGGTAATGGAAAAGCAGTTTCCTAACTTCAACCTTGAGGACAAAGTTGGTTTGGAGGGATGGAGTATTTATAAGTCCGATCTTAAGCTATTGTTTCCCAAGAATCACAAGTTGCTGCAGCCCGAAGCTGGATTCTCAACTCAATACAAATATTTGAAGTAGGTCAGAACGAATTTTCAAATTTCTTCAGGTCTGGACTACTTCATTTGCTTGATTTTTATATGGAACCAAGCTTTATTGGGTGGTTGTGAAGCTGATCGTATAAGTTCTGGATCCATCTCTATTAGTGATGTTCATGGATTTTTCACTTGTTATAAGCTTCAAACTGAGGATGATACACAAGGTAAGAGACTGTTGGTCTTGAATGAGATACCACTGCTTGACAATAGAAACAAAATCGACTTTACCGTCAAGGAAACATGGGTTATGGTAAACCGATGATCAGAAGACTGTTTGACTTGCAAAGGCCACCAGAGCTGACTCACCTTAATGGACATCCTTCAGAGCAATGTTCAAAGATAGACACCCACCTTGAGGACAACGTGGATTTTAAACGGTGAGGTAATGATAAAAGCGGTGAATTAGAGAATGAAAGTTATATTATTATTTAGTAATGTTAACAATTAACCAAGGTTGGAGTGAGAGTAAACCATGGTTAGTTTAGGTTATCTCTTTAGTATTAGCCTATATATATATATATATTTTGGAAGAGAGGAACGTAGCTTTATCAAGTATTTTGTGGAGAGTTTTAGGGGGAGTGGGAGGAGCTCTATTATCAAATTCCTTAAGGTTTATATGTAAATCTAGTTCTAGTATCTATAAAATCTTTTTCTATATCCAAATCGTATCATATTGTACAATACTACTTACCATTCCTCAATCGGTATGATACCCTTCCAAGCTCTTTACCGTCATTTCCCCTATCATTACTAGATTTTGAGATGGGTTCAATACCAATACTCAAACTCGATGAGCAATTATCACCATATGATGTGGTAATTAATGAATTAAAACCCCATTTTCAGATGACGTTAAACATATAGGTATTTCTTTTGAGGTATGAGATTTGGTCTTCCTCGAATTACAACCGTACCAGCAACACACAATCTTTTGGCAAACCTCGTAGCCGCTGTCTACATGCGTTACTTCAGAAATTTTCAGATTGAAGCTCGCATGGGATATGTGGTGTATCCTCTTAAACTTTTCGAGTGCACAAAAGTCCACTTTGTTTTCCATGTGTGGCTTCTTAAGAAACATACGACACTAACATGCCAGAACGAGTACTGCGATTTTGTACCATAGAATGTGAAGGGAAATTGTGTCGTGAGGTATTATTACAATGACAAGGATTACCAATGGAGATTGTCACTTGGAAAGATACAATACAGCTGCGGCAGAGTTTTTCTTCCATGAACCTTGAGGACATCATATTATATAAGAACCATCTCGTCTACTTTTTCCACTTTCATGCAATGTAGGAGCAACTCACTATTTTCTTTCTGTATCATCTATTCAATCTAATAGAAAAGTCAATAAAGGCAATCTCGATCAAACACTCATTAGAATTAATATTTTTTTGATAATCATAAGTGGTTTTGATAAAAAAAAAAAGACTGTGTTGCAATTCTTAGTATATAAGCTGCAGTTTTTGTTTTTTTTTTGTGGGAAAGATAAATACCCGTATGCAAGTGTTTTTCTGTTTTGAGTTATTCAAATTGAAACTTGCAACTTAAGAAAAACTGCAGCGTGCATGTTTTATACAACCGTTAACAATGTTGCATGCTTTTTGAGTTAATTGAAACTTGCTTTTTTGAGTGCAAAGTTTCACAAGTTTTTTTTGTGAGAAAATTGGGAAAGAAGGTAGTTTTTAACTTTGTTATTTGTAAAAGAGGTAGTTTTGATCGTGTTTGTCATTTGAGTAGCTTTTAATTTGCAAAAACCTAAGAAATCTTTTGTATTTCCCTCTATTTTCAATAATGTTATTATCAATTTACAATTTCTATTATAATTTAAAAACAAATTTTATCATTATTTCCAAAGTCATTTCCGATGAGAATTTGGGCGCCATCTTCGACGAGATTTTCGATGACATTTCCGATGAGATTTCCGGTGACATCTCCAATAAGATTTTTGACGACATCTCCGATGATCACCAGCGACAATTCCAGCAAACTTTCAGACGATATTTCCGACAATATTTTCGGTATCATCTCCGATAAGATTTACAGCAACATCTCCGACAAGATTTCCGGTGTCATTTCCGACGAAATTTCTGGCAACAATTTCGGTAAGCTTTCTGACAATATTTCCGGCGATATATCCGATGAGATTTCTGGGGACATTTCAGAAAAACTTTCTGATGACAATTCTGATGATATTTTGGGCAACATCTCTGACGTAATTTCCGGCGACATCTCCGACCAGATTTTCGGTCAGAAATGACCACAAAACGGAAATGGTGCCAGAAATATCATCGGAGATGGTGCCAGAAATTTTGTTGAAAATCTCACTAGAAATCTTGCCAGAAATGTCGTCGGAAATGTTGCCGGAAATCTCACAGGAAATCTTGTCGAAAATGTCGTCAAAAATTTAATCGTAAATGTCATCGGAAATTTAGTTGGAAATGTCCTCGGAAATCTCGTCGGAAATGTCATAAAAAAAACTCATCCAAAAAAACTTATTTTCAAATCTTTTATTTTTGGACACAATATTTCTATATCTTATAGAAATAGAGTTAATTTTGTAATTTTGTTTTCTCTCTAATTAGAAAACTACCCTACAAACTACTTTATTTCCAAACATAAACTTCTAAACTACCTTATTTCCAAATTAAAAGCAAATTTACCCTTTTTTATCACTAACATGGTATGACTAGCAAATTGAATAATTCTGTTTTTTTTTTTTTTACGTGTGTTGTCTAGACCACATAAGTTACATGTTCTGGTTTTCTGAAAATTATATCGAGTGTTTCTTTTGGTTTAAGATAAACCAAAAGTTAACTTGCAGTTTGAGTTTGTCGTCTTTTATTTTTAATTTCTGAGAATCAAAGGATTAATTTGAAAGTGCTGTTTGTTTTTTCTTATTTGTTTGCAAATCTCAGAAAATTAATTACTTGCACCTGCAGTTTAATTGGTTAAAACTGTTAAGACTAAATTTTCTTGTTTTTAATCTTCTGCAACTTGAAATATTAACCTACAGTTTGGGTTTTTCATTGGGGTGATTACAAGATTGACATAATTTTATACATTTATTATTAAATGAACATAACTTATTTTTTACTTACTACTTTATTTTTATACATTTAAAACCTAAAAGTACTCTTGAAATGCCTTGTAAGAAAAAAATATTACAAAACTGTCATTACTATGTTACGGCAAAGTTATTATTTTCGTAGTTGTTATTTTCCATCACCGCAGAGTTATTTGAATTTACTCGTTATCGCAACGTTGTTTAAGTAATTGAACAGTTATTTTCAGTCGCATAGTTATTTTTAGTTACTGCCAAGTTATTTGAATTTACTCATTACCACATAGTTTTTATAGTGGCCGCAAAGATAGTTTCTTCTGCAGATTTGTTTTCAGTTACTGCCAAATTATTTGAATGTACTTGTTACTACAAAGTTATTATAGTGGCCACAAATATATTTTCTTTGGTAGAGTTATTTTCAGTTACTGCCAAGTTTTTTTATTTAGTTCGTTACCGCAGAGTTATTATAGTAGTCGCAGAGTTATTTTTTTTGTTAGAGTTATTTTCATTTACTGCCAAGTTTTTTGTTTTAACGTGATGGCAGAGTTGTTTGCATTTTACCGAGTTATATTCTTTTACTGCAGACTTATGTGAATTAGCTTGTTACTGTAGAGTTGTTAACGTAATGGCAAAATTATTTCTAATTCGCCGAATTATATCCTTTGACTGCAAAGTTATATGAATTAGCATGTTACCGCAAACTTTTTTATGTGGTGCCAGAGTTATTACAGCCGCAAAGTTATTTTCCTTGATCGCAAAGTTATAAAAGTTAGCGTGTTACCGCATACTTGTTAATGTAATGACAGAGTTATTTTGAGCCGCATAGTTATTTCTTTACACCGCAAAATTTTGTATATTTGTACGTTATCTGTTGAAATTAAGAGTATGGAGGCTTAGGGATTGTTGAGAGAGTGATAGTTGTGGCATGAGAATAATAAGGAGTTTGAGGTTTGGATATTTAGAGAATGTTTAGGATGATGATGGTGGCGTGAGTATTGATGTAATGAGGGATTATTGTTTGAGAATGATGATAAGAATGATGATGAGAATGAGAATGATAATGGTTGATGAAATAAGATGAACTAAGGAGAAGTATGGCGCCGGAGAGCTAAGGCTCCACCGGCGCCTTTAGGGAGATAAGCAAAGCTTCCTTTAAGCTTCCTTTTACTCTTTTAATCTTCTTATTCTCTTATTCACAACACTCTTTACATCACATTACATGTATATTTATAGAGTTTTTACATAGAGAAGAAGAGAAGAGGCGTGAAGAAGGAAGGAGAGAAGAGAGGGGTTTGCGTGAAGAAGAGAGGAGGGAAGGGAGCAGCTCACTGTTTGACTCCTGTTCAAGCTGCGCCCATACCCTGCTGCTGACGCCTCCATGCTTGTGCCCATGCCCTGGTTCTGGCGCCCCATGCTCTCCTTTGCTTCCTCTTTTCCACTTAGTTAGTCTTCTAGTTAGTATGTAACAGCTTCCTTTCTTCTAGTTACATCCTAACCAAGACTTCTTCAAGTTCCTTGTGAACTAGGTTTCCTTTCCCTCCTTCTCTTAGATTTGAATTCTTCTATCATAGAGATCACATATTTCAACACTCCCCCTCAAGATTGGTCGGTAGGTGTCCTTAAGGCCAATCTTGCCATGTACGTGATCCTCATTGATAGAAGATGATGCCATGATAAGGATATCCGCTAGCTGATCCTTGCTTGCTCCAAAGATGGTTTTGATGACTCCTAACCTCAATGAGACCACGGCTTCCTCTCCTATGGCCTTTACTCTTTCTTGCGGATTAGGCTTTGTCTTCTCTAAGCTTCACTCGGATCATGTCTCCTCGGGCTTCTTGTCTCAAACTTAATCTTGACTTCAAGCTCCTCGGATGACATCTTCTAGCTCATAGAATACTCACATTGTCATTGGCTTCCTCTTGATGACTCTTGGGAGTATACTCTATCCGTTGGATGTCACTTCCCGCTGCTTCTCGGATCACCACACCTAATAAGGTCTGAAAGGTGGTTTCTCCTTCGGTTTCCTTACAACATCATCCATAGCTACTCATATGTGTCTCCCGGCTTCCTCTCGCCATCGTCTCCTCATATGGTGCTTGGAGTGCCTTGTTGCCTTGTTTACCGTTCCACAGCCTCCTAGGTGAACGCCTCTTGGTCTGAGCTTCACTCTCCATCTATCAAGATTAATCTTGGCTTCAACCCTTCATAGATTTGATCTTGATTCTTCAAAGAGCCATCCACTCTAATCCCGCTTATGGTAAGACTCTCCCGGCTTCCTCTCGGAATGCCGCAACTATCCATGGTACAATGTGATAGTCCTCTTCTTCTTGGACCATCACCTAACTTGGTGCTTCAACGGTCTTCTTCAACACTCCCCCTCAAGCTTGGTTCGAGTATGGGAAGAACCAAACTTGACAAGGAAGACCGTTGCATAATTTGGAGCTTCACCGCTTCTTCATCACTTCCCTTCAAGACTAGCCCATTGCCAAGGGACCACTCTTGCAAAGGAAAGAGCACTAAGCTTGATTATGCCAATGATGCCGCCTCCTCTTGGACTATCTATCCCACTTGCCAATTAGGACAAGCTTTCGTCTGCTAGCCATTTTGGATTAGGCCGCAAAGGACATCATCTACCTCCACATAACACCACCATGAATAGCTTGCTTGAGCCTATACACACTTCTTCTTGTAGATTGCTCCACTTGGATCGCCACATGGTTGAGTATGATCACCACTCTCTCAAGACCTCCTGGATCAAGTGATTCGGCCTCAAGAGAGGATGAAGACCATGTGGAAGAATATGACCCTCCATAAGCACCCTTTAATCAATACCTTGGAGCAACTACTTCTTGGACCATCTGAATCTTCCGCTTGTTGAAAGATTCACCAATGAAAGATAGCATTAGCCTATGAGATTGGTTTTGGAAGTCATGAACTTCTTGGAAATGAGTCTTGCAGAGTTTGATTTGCCTGTTACTGAGGCTGAGAATTCGCCAAGAGCTTCACTGAGTCGCTGTTGCTCTTCTTCTTCTCAGAGCAACAATCGCTCTTAACCTCTTCCTCTGAGGTTTCCCTTTCTAAGCAGCCTTACTCTTCTCCTCCTTAACGCTTGAAGTTACAAGCGAATGTGAGTTTCCAATCACCATAACTGGAATCAAACTCTCAAGAATCACAACACAAGCCCATCCAAAAACATTGCTTACTATCTCTTCACTGCTTCTTTTCCACAATTGATTTTTCTCTTATCAACTGTGTTTCTTTGATCAAAAAATTATTGACCACTTCCTTTTCTTTGCAGGAAACATCTCAGCCTTGTGCTTCATCTCTGTTTCATGCAAGCCTTCCACGTGAACTCCTCTTGTCACGTCTCTTCCGCAAGTCTCTTCCGGGTTAAAGATGTGAACTCCTCTTGTCACCTCTCTTCCGCAAGTCTCTTCCGGGATTCAACCTTCTTCAGCTTCCTCTTTCTAAGGTAAGCTTCTCCTTTTCTCCAAGTTTTATTATGAGCTGTCTCATATTTTTCTTGAAGTCTTATGTGAACTAGATTCACACTTTCTTTGACTGTTTTTTTTTTTGTACAGCCGGTTTAATGCTTCCTCTTCTTTCTTGCTGGATGTCTTCATTTGATCACCAGCCACTTTACTTCCTGTTCAATGATTTGTTTTCACTTGGAGATTGCTTGGATCACCACTTAAGGTCACCAACCAGCCTTCTCCTCTTCTAAACCATCACGCCAAAAACACTCTTCATCTCCTAGATGCCTTATTTCCCACGCCATACATGCTAAAGACCATCACGCCATGACAAGCTTCTTCATGGATGAATGATTCTAAAAATCCTCTGGATCTTGTTTCCAAAGAGGATCACCGAGGGATTGATGTTGATACAACCCCTTTTCAAAGTTTTGTATGTGGATCTAGACTCCACACAAAAGAAACACAAAGAAAAATATTTACTCTCTCACACACACCCTATTAAAAACGCATGGGAGGAACAAATTACCCCAAAAAATCTCTCTCTCATGTGTTTAACAAAAGAAAACGAGTTCCTCAAGGCAAGGAGCCAAGGAGAGCCCAAGTAAATCTCCCTCAATTTGTCATCATTTTCTAGTAACAATACACACCCTTAGTCCTTTCACAACTTGAAGATCTTATGATCTCAAGGATATTAATCTCAGAGTGAATAGAACTAAGAAAGTGTATGGTTATAGATTAGAAGACTTTGTAGAGAGCTAGAAGAATAACAAGAGATTAGGCGCTAGATCACTCAACTTGCTCTGATACCATGTTGAAATTAAGAGTATGGAGGCTTAGGGATTGTTGAGAGAGTGATAGTTGTGGCATGAGAATAATAAGGAGTTTGAGGTTTGGATATTTAGAGAATGTTTAGGATGATGATGGTGGCGTGAGTATTGATGTAATGAGGGATTATTGTTTGAGAATGATGATAAGAATGATGATGAGAATGAGAATGATAATGGTTGATGAAATAAGATGAACTAAGGAGAAGTATGGCGCCGGAGAGCTAAGGCTCCACCGGCGCCTTTAGGGAGATAAGCAAAGCTTCCTTTAAGCTTCCTTTTACTCTTTTAATCTTCTTATTCTCTTATTCACAACACTCTTTACATCACATTACATGTATATTTATAGAGTTTTTACATAGAGAAGAAGAGAAGAGGCGTGAAGAAGGAAGGAGAGAAGAGAGGGGTTTGCGTGAAGAAGAGAGGAGGGAAGGGAGCAGCTCACTGTTTGACTCCTGTTCAAGCTGCGCCCATACCCTGCTGCTGACGCCTCCATGCTTGTGCCCATGCCCTGGTTCTGGCGCCCCATGCTCTCCTTTGCTTCCTCTTTTCCACTTAGTTAGTCTTCTAGTTAGTATGTAACAGCTTCTTTTCTTCTAGTTACATCCTAACCAAGACTTCTTCAAGTTCCTTGTGAACTAGGTTTCCTTTCCCTCCTTCTCTTAGATTTGAATTCTTCTATCATAGAGATCACATATTTCAACATTATCAAGAGTTGTTTCAATCTAGTTTCACATACTTGTTTTGAAAACATTACATCATACTTATTTTTGAGAGAAAAATGTTTAGAGTGAGAGAGAATTTAGAGAGAGAAAGATAGATAGATAGTTTAGAGAGAATTAGTGGGAGAGAGCTAAGAGAGAGAGATTATAGGGAGAAATTTTGGAAAGAGAGTTTAGTGAGAGAAAAAGAGTTATTGAGAGAAATATAGAGTTATTGAGAGAGAGAAAGAGAAATTTTAGAGAAAGAAAGTTTAAAAAGAGAGAGAATGAGAAAATTTAGAGAGAGAGTTTAGGGAGAGAAAGAGAAAGTCTAGAGAGAGAAAGTTTAGACATTGAAAATTTAAATAGAATATAGAGAAGAAATTTTAGATGAGTTTAGAAAGAGAGTTTAGAGAGATTTGAGAAAGATAGAGTGTAGAGAGAAATAAAATTTAGAGGGAGATTTTAGAGAGTTATTTAGAGATAGAGTTAAGAGATAAAGTTTAGAGAGAGAGAGTTAATGGAAAGAGAAAGAGAGAGTTAAGGGAGAGAGAAAGTTTAGAGAGAGAATTTATAATATATTTTTAATAAAAAATTATATATATATTTTTATTTTTCTATATATATATTTTTTAAATTAAAAAATTAATTCGTAAATATTTATAGAAACTAAATATCTTAAGTTTTTTTACCCTGTTGAGGTAAGATATTTCTAAATGTGTGTCATTATAGTAAACGAGACTTAAGTTAGGTTAAAACGAGACTTAAGTTGGGTTAAAATGAGACTTAATTTGGGTTAATCTATGCAAATTCTACTTTTTCATTTGCATATTGAAAAAGTAGCTACGCAACTTATTAAGAGATGATATGATAAACTCAAATATTGTTAGATATAATCTTATAAAGATTAGATAGAATCGTATCAGATAGAGAATATTGATGTATATCCTATAACATGTATATAAGGGAGACGTTCCCTGATGAATAAGACAACACATTCAAACCAATCTGATCACTAAGTTTATATGGTAGCAGAGCAGGATTAACAAATTTCATCTCTTTAAAATCGTGTGAGTGTTCAAACAGAAAAAATGATGAGTGAAACATCAGATACAGATCGTGAAGAAATAGTCGCATCATCCAAAGTTGAATCTGTTATGGGATCACCATACTACCTTCATCCTTCTGATAATCCATTATATGTGATCTTGGGAGTTCTGTTGAATGGAGATAATTATGCTGAGTGGGCAACAAAGCTTGAAAATGCACTTCGTGCGAAGAAAAAAAACTGGGTTCATTGATGGGAGCTTGAAAACTCCAGGATCTACATCAGATGACTTTGAACAATGGCGTACTGTGAACGCCATGCTGATTGGGTGGATACGTGCTTCTATCTCACCAAAGATACGATCAATGGTCACTTTCACTTCTGAAGCTTACAATCTTTGGGTTAATCTAAGGAGAAGATTTTCCATCAGGAATGCGGTTCGAGCATATCAACTAAAGAAAGAACTTGCCGCTTGTCGCCAAGATGGACTCTCTGTTCAAGATTTAATTCGGTAAATTATCTTCCATGTGGGAAGAACTCAACAATTACAAACCATCCCATACATGTTTGTGTGGAGGAATGGAGCTGTACACAAAAGAGAAAGAAGAAGAACACGTTCATCAATTTTTAATTGGCCTGGATGAAGTGCAATTTGGGAACGTATGTACAAACAGTATTGGTACGGATCCATTGCCGGATCTTAATCAGGTGTATAAGAAAATAGTTTGTGAGGAACGCCACATCAATTCCATACGCACGGAAGTCAAATCCGAGGTTATGGGGTTTGCTGCACAAACTGATACACAAAGTGATTCGCATCCGGAATCATCTGCAGCGTCCCCTCTGATTGCTGCTGTGACTCGGGCTCGTGACAGGTCAGTTGTATGTTCTCACTGTGGTAGAACAGGACATGAAAAGAAGGAATGTTGGCAGATTATTGGGTTTCCAGATTGGTGGACAGAGCAGAACCAACAACAGCAAAGTTATCAAGGGAATCAATTTGGATGAGGAAGAGGTAGAGGCTAGTATAATGAAGGCCGAGGCAGAGGAAACCAGCAGTATTGATCCAATGCTGCTCAGGCAGATCTTTCTAATTCTCTGCTCCCAACCTTCACGACAGAGCAGTGGGATTCTCTCTCACAAATGCTCGACCAGCAGCAGCACTCAACTCCATCCCCAGTCCCTGATCGTTTGAATGGTAAGAACCAAACCGGTGATGTGATTCTCGACACCAGAGCATCACACCACATGACAGGTGATGGTACTCTTCTCACTAAGTTATGGGGCATTGTTTCTTGTCCCATCAGTTTTGCGGATGGTAGTCATGTATTTGTTGTGCAATCTGGTGTGTTGTGCTTATCGGACGAGATAAAACTCGAGAATGTGTTACTTGTTCCAAATTTGAACTGTACATTACTGTCGGTTTCAAAACTTTAAAAAATACTAGTTGTCTGGCTGTGATCACTGATACACTATGTATATTGCATAACCATGTTACGAGGACCCGGATTGGAGCAGGTGAGGAACGTGATGGTGTGTATGTTTATCGGGTGTGCCGTCTGTCCGTATAAACAAGGTTCAACTCTCTCAGGATCAGGCCCAGTGGTATAGGCGGTTAGGGCATCCGGTTTTTCAAGTATTGTTGTTTTTACCTATAGATTTTGGCTTTAACATTTGGAGGTTGTAACATTTGTTTCGAGTCCAAACAAACTAGAGCAGTATTCTTTGATAGTTTCAATAAAGCATCAGATATTTTTTCACTTATTCATGTTGATGTGTGGAGACCGTATAGGGTTCAATCATCCAGTGGAGCAGTCTATTTCTTAACAATATTTGACGATATATCGAGAGCAGTATGTACTTATTTATTACTAGAAAAGAGCGAAGTAAAACAGGTTTTACAGAAGTTTTGCAGTATGGCTGAAAGACAATTTGACAAGAAAGTAAAAATAGTTAGAAGTGATGATGGTGTGGAGTTTATATGTCTTTCTATGTATTTTGCGGAAACTGGGATTCTTCACCAGACTTCTTGTGTCGCAACAACGCAGCAAAACGGCCGCATCGAAAGAAAGCATCGACATATCCTTAATGTGGCCCAAACATTCATGTTTCAGGCAAACCTACCAATTAAATCCTGGGGCGAGTGCATCCTTGTGCGGCCCATGTTATCAATCGAACACCATCATCAGTTCTTGACGGTAAAACTCCATATGAAATCCTTTATGGAAACCCGCCTTCATATGTTCCCCTACGAACAATAGGTTGTCTCTGTTTCGCACAAAAATGGTTTGGGACAAAGATAAATTTGGAAAGCGAAGCAGGAAGTGTGTTTTCGTAGGATATCCTTTTGGAAGGTCTAGCAGTGGTTGCTGCTCTTCAACAAGCTCGGGAACAAGGCTAGAACAAAGTATGGATAAACTCAGACTCTCAGAAGCTGATTTTAGACTTGAATTTAGGTATGAAATGTTGTTGTCTTTTTATTTAGGGTTAACTGTATAAATCTCCCCATGTAATAATGCTTCTGCTTGAATCCCCACAATATCTCAAATAATTGATATTTCCACCCAATCTTTTCAGTTTATGCATAACCCAAGCTACAAAGATTTTACTTTCTGAAACTTGAATGAAACCAACATACAAAGAGACCGTGAAGAAGAGAAGAGAAGAAGAACAACAACCAAGCTATTCAGCTACACAAAGTCTCTTGAAACTCATCAATTTTGTTTTCTCCATGGATTGGTGTAAGACACAAAGAGAAGAAGAATAAAAACTTTAATTCCCAATATTTTTGATTTGAGATTAAATTGATTTCTGAATTTTTTTGTTATATGAATTAAATTCAGTTTCGATTTAAGAGTTTGGTTATAAAAATTGGGAGTTGGTTTGGTTTAAATAATTAATTAGGTAATCACTATATTTTAATCATGATTTCATAAACATAATCATGATTATCTAGATTTGATTGTGATTTAAATCAATTAAGTTCTTGGGTGCAATTGTACTGAGAAAAAAAGATGAGGGGGATTCATGTATAAATTAAAAAGATTGGGTGGAAATATCAAGTGTTTAAAAGATTGGGGGAATTCAAGCAGAACCATTATTATGGAGAGAGATTTATACAGCCAAACCTTTTATTTACTCCAAAAAGTTGTAATGGCCTGGTTGATAGTTTGTCCAAAGAAGACCTTGTAAAGTCTCCTCGTAATGAGTTTGGGCTATATGCCTTTAATGAAATATTTTTGTGTTAAGAAAATAAATAATAATAATAATTTCACTGTTGATTTTTCATGTGTCTTATGAGAGCTAACCTATGACATTATGTGTATATTTTATAGACTAATATTTTTTTGGATATACAATCATGTAGTTATGCATACTAATGAAAATCAACAAAACTAATCTTCTATAATAATTAATCACAAAATTATGGTTGAACGATCACATATTATCTGATTTGTACACAATAATGTTTAAACTTATACAAACTCAAATTCCAAATCATTTAGTTAATATTTCACGTCTAGAGTTTAATATGTTAAATCAAAATTATGGCATTAATCATCATTCATTACATGAGTTTTGTTGAGTTTATTTTTACACGTGAAGCGGTGTTGTTTATTTCCCAAACAAATATATAGGCCTGGATTAAAAAAACCGAACCAAATAACCAAACCAAATCCAACCCGTAAAAGTAGTATTTAATCCAAACCCGAATCAACAAATTATCTGGAAGGGTACTAAGGGGATGTTATTCAATCAAGTTTTAAAATGATTTTAATGTATTTTAATTTGAGATGTATTTTGAAATACCATCTAAAATGGTGGTATTTTGTTTACTCATGTTTTAGATAACAAAGTACATTAAAATACAATATAATCCAATTACAACTAAATCAAATCAATATTGAATAACAGTTGATTTTAATGTATTTTAAAATACATAAACAAATACTTAATTCAATAACAGTGTATTTTAATGTAATTCATCAAATACATATTTGAATAACACTGTATTTCCCTTTGAATTTAAAATACATTCAACTCATCTATAATACTATATTCAATAACACCCCATAAACTTCTATACTGAAAACCGAATCCTCGAACCGTACCAAAAACTTAATGGATACACAAATATCCAAAATTTAATTATATATCTAAAGATATTAATTATATATATACTTTATATAACCAAATTCCTCAAAATCTCTACACTATTATAATTGAAGTACTAATTTAAAACTTTGTGTCTAAATACCTTTTATCTAATCTTTACATCCAAACACTAATATATATATAATAACTATGAAAACTAAAAATATTTTGAAATTTTCTTAAATCTCTCTATTTAATTTAAATTAATAAAATATATTAGAAAAATAATTACGATATCTTTATTTGATTTTTTAATTATTATATATACATATAATTAATAAAATTTAGATTTTTTTCTACATACATTATGATTCGAATTTTTAAAAAGGGACACAGACCATGCCATTCAGGTTTGAATCAGTTTCGGTTTACGTTTGTTTGGATTTGTATAATTTGGGTAAAAAGTTTAGTACCCATTCAAAATTTATGAATATTTGGTTCAGGTACTTGTAATCTCAGATTAGTTTCGATTCGGTTTTTAGGTTAAAAACTATTCAATTTAAATAAAATAATTTATTTTAAATAAAAATCGATTCAGTTTCGGTTAAATTTGGCAAAAAAATTGTATAATATTGAAAACTATTAATAAAGACATATTTTCTGATGGTTATATATATATATAGAATTTTTATATAGATTTTTAAAATATAATACATGATAATATACAGAATTTAAAGTATACAAATTATAATATTTGCAAATATGATATTAAAGGTTATTTAAAATTTAATATATTTTTAATTTCAATATTTTAAGTAAATATTTTTAAAAATATAAAGTTAAATTTGTAGGTCGGTCAGCTAATCGATCGACTTAGCGGGATAGGCCTGAACATAACTTTTTGCCAACAAGTCTTACAGACGGACCCATTCCAACTACAAAAAAAACTATTGTCTGACGCGAGTATGATCAAATGGAAGCGGACCAAACAAAAAACAGCAGAAAATCATCTCATATTTTGTATATAAGAAATATGAATAATCTATCGACGTATCAAGCGTCAAAATATAAACTTTTAAAATAATAGAAATTTAAATTATTTTAATGAGATTAAAATATGATTTTAGATATATTATAAACAAAAAAACAACAAAATTATATATATTAAACTAAAAGTATAAAAAATAAAAAATATATATAATTTATATTGAAATAATTGACCCGTGGTGTACCGTCAATTGATTCTAGTTATAATAATAAACTGAAAAAATCAATTATTTTTAGAGCAAAAGATCTAAAATACCAAAAATAACCAACATATTTGAAATTTTTTAACTGTTATATTTGTGAAAGTTTAACTAAATTTTATTGGATCTAACCTAAATTTTATTTATTTTTACTAATAATTTATTTGTCCGAGAATCCAAAGCAAATCCGAACAAAAATTATAGATATCCGAATGAGTTTTAACAAACTAAAATCCGATATCCTAAAAACTAGAAAGACTCTAAACCTGAACAAGTACGAAATGCCTAGGCATTATACTATCTTGAAATTAGGGATGTCAAAATGGGTAACTCGATCCAACCCGACCCAAACCCATATGAGTTCAAAATTTATATGGGTTATCCGACCAGATCCATTTATTTCATGGACATAATTTTATATACTCAAACCTATTATCGTTAAACCCCATTGGTCAAATAGCTTATACGGTTACCTATATATTAATTATAGTAAAAAATTAAAACATATCATATAGTTGTAAAAACAACAAAATTTCTAGTTAATAAATTAAATAAAAATATATAGTTCTTAAAATAAATAAACGATGATATCATAAAACCATAAATTCATAAAAACCTTAAACCATTAAACCATTAAAATATCTTAAATTAAATAATACTTAAAATATTCTATTGATGATAAATTTGATTCTTTGATTTCATCTTCTGCTTTGCTCTTTACAAATGATGATAAATTTATATTTTCCATCAACGCGATAACCAAATAAATAACATCTAATACAAAAAGTAAAACTTGAACGTTTAGCAAGAAATCAATGATAATATTTGTTAGGAACACACTAACCAATATTAAAAAATAATTCTAACACTATAGTAGTGATAATTATAGAAAATTAAGAAAACAATCAATATCTTTATAAAGACATGAAACACTTAAAACCCGTAATTTTTGTTTTAACATTTATATATTTTACATATTTAATATAAATTTATTAGTTTTTATATTTTATTGATAAATTAACCCAAAACTCAAATGTATTTACCCAATAAATCCACGATCTATTATTTGGATTTAAAATATTAACCCAAAACACTGATAATAGATAAAATAGGAAGTTTGGAACATAATGATTTGAAATTACGTTGACCTTCTTTTTGTAAATATGACCTTTGACTATGACTATTTATGATTATTATCTTCTACAATATTCTATTCACACAAATATGTAATCCATTTCCACCTGGCTCCTTTCTTCTCCGCTTCTTACTCTTTTTCCGATAAACATGTCTGACCAAACAACGACTACAGCCATGGAGATCTCTGCCGATAAGGTTGATTCAAAGGACAGTGAAGCAACAACAGATATCGAGTCTCAGATTCTTACGGCGATGCGTAACCGTGTTAATTATCTCAGAGATAAAGCAGAGTACGAACCGAAACTGTTTCTTCTTCGTCTCTGTTTTGTTTAATTAACCGAAGAAATTATAATTTTAGGTTTTTGTAAAATTGCGGTTGTTAGTGTAGCCATTGATTTGTGCCTAGTAAGGTGAAAAAAAAATCAATTAGGTTTTAGTAACGATGTGAAGATTTTGACTTTGTATCTTATTCCTTTTTGAGAGTGATCTTTGTTGAATTTGGTGTAATCGAAAGATGAAAAATGATAATCTAGGTTTTGTGAAATTGCATTTGATTTGTGTATAGTAAAGGTGAAAATTTCAAATTAGGTTTTGGTGATGATATTGTTAAGTGTTTGATATTTTTTTTGTAACTCAGTCATATTTGAGAGTGATCTTCGTTGAATTTGGTGAAATGAAAGTAGAAAAATTGCATTTGATTTCTGCTTAAAAAAATCAAAATTAGGTTTTGGTGATGATGTTAAGAGATTGGTCTTTTTGTAGCTCATTCACTTTTGAGAGTGTAAGGAGATTGCTGGAGGAAGATTTGAAATTGGAGATGTATGATTTGGATGTGCATAAGAGTTTTATTAAACAAAATTTGGTTCAGGTATGTTTTTTCTTTTGTTTTTGCTATGGTTAATGTGAATTTTTGTATGAATATTAGGGAAGATTATTAATAGTTTTCTTGGCGATAACAGTGTTTAGAAAGTGCTGATGGTAATGATGAAACTTCAGAGATTTCTCAAAAAACTGAGAAGAAAGATACTACCGGTGCTGATGATGATAATGATGATGATGATGAGAAAATGGATGATTCTCCTGTGATGGGACTTTTGACTGATGAAACAGCATCCAAATCTGTAGATGAGGAAACAAAGGATGAGGAAAGCAAAGAATTCTTACAGAGTGAAATCAAGAAAGCCATTCGTAAACGGTCTTCGTACATTGAGGCTAATTCAGAGTAAGTTCTATATGTCTTTTTTTGGGATATGATTGGTATTTATGTTAGTTTGTTGATTTTAATTGTTTTGAGAAATGAAGTTTTCTTGGTTTACAAATCGATTGTGTTGTTTCAGGAATGTTACGTTGGGTATACTTCGTAGGCTTTTGGAGCAAGATCTTAAGTTAGAGAAGTATGCACTTGATTCATACAAGGAACATATTAATAAAGAATTAAATGAAGTAAGTAATTTAATTTTTATATGTATCTTATAAGTTATAACTGAAAGCCTTAGTTTTCTAATAGCTTTTACTGGCTAAATTAGTTACTAGAAACTCTTAAACCTTCAACTAAGGCTAAGAGAAAAATTCTAACCAAGAAGGCCAAGAGCAAAACAGCTAAAAGTTCAGACAGTGAAGAAAGTTCTGATTCAGATGATGAGGAAGAGAAAGTTACAGTTCAAAAGAAGACAGTTCAAAAAAGAAAATCACCGATGTCAGAAGGAACCGGAAAGCGAAAACGTGAGAATAAGAAAGTTGCATCTGCAAAGAAGGCAAGACAGGCAGATTCACATAGCAACAGTGATGCAGGAGATACTCCATCCTCTTCTAAAAAATCTGTGAAGGTATAGCAGCTTTGTTATAGTTCCTATCTTAAATGATTGAATCGTATTAAAACTGTATACTAATAAAATCCTTTACTTTCTGTTGTTTTATACCTTTCGACTGCAGAAACAGGATATTGCAACAACTGTGTATGGGAAGCGCGTTGAGCATCTTAAATCAGTCATCAAATCTTGTGGAATGAGGTATAAATCAAACCCGGTAGATCTTTGAAAGCTAAGTATGTTCTCATACTCCATGCTCTTGGTTTTTTCTTTTCTTTTCGTGGCAGTATTGCTCCATCGGTTTATAGGAAAGCCAAGCAGGCTCCAGAGGAGGAACGCGAGGATACTCTGATTAAAATACTTGAGGAGATACTTTCTAAAGAAGGGTTGTCTTCAAATCCTTCTGAGAAAGGTACTGTTTTAAATTTACGAAGTTTGTTCAACAATTTCGACACTTGATCTTTTAAACTTACTATATGGCTTTATTCGGTGACAGATATCAAAGAAGTCGAAAAAAGAAAAGAAATAACAAAGGAACTTGAGGGTATTGATACAAGCAACATTGTGTTGAGTTCAAGGAGAAGATCTAGCATAAGTTTTGTACCTCCTCCAAAGCCGGAAAAAACGGAAGAAAGCGAGAGTGATGAGTCAGAGGATTCTGAGAATGAAGACGATGAGGAAGAAGAAGTTGTAGTAAAAGAAGAAGAAGATGATGATGAAGAAGACGAGGGAAGTCAATCTGAAGAAGAATCAAACACCGGTATGAATCTTTCTCATCTCAAAATTAGTTAAACCAAATTTCAGGAGATGTTTTTTCTTTTTCTTTAACAGATGATGATTTGGTTTGGTTGCAGATGATGGTGATGAAGAGGATAGCCAATGATTTTGAAATTTTTGCTCTCGTTGGCCTTGCTTAGCTTTGTTTCAAGATCAATGCAGTTTAGTGTCTCTATATTATGTAGGAGAGTGGTGATATTTTGTGCTTGTTTAAGTTACTCATAATCGTGACAATAGGATATATTTATTTTAAGACATGCATTTTTATAATCCTGGATTAGGTTTGAATTGAAAGTAAAAGTAGTTATTATTTCAAGAAAGGTTAACCAAAAATTCAGTTGATATAGGAATTTTTTTTTCAGTTTTTAATTGTTTATTCAATTAGACCTACATTTTGTTCTACAATTCAATCTGCAATAGTTTTGTTTTGGAAGTTCCCAATTTCCCATCTAAATTTCATAAGTATGAGATTTCGTTTTTACTATCTTTTTTTCCTTCTAAAATATTTAATTAATGATCTTTAATATTTTCATACATTACAAAAGAATAGAAAAAATTATGATATAAATGATACATCGACCAAATATATTCGAAACTGGTAGAAGATTTTGCGAGTTGGTCCGCATATTTGTTGTTTTGTGAATTCCTGTAAATAAACTTGATATCCTCAGAGTGAGTCTTCTAGATATTGATTGTTTCAAGATTAATATGTAATCTTCTATTTGTAATTTTTCCATTAATTACAAGATTGATGGTAGAATTATCTCCTTCAAATTCGACTCTTTTATAATCTAAACCCCACGTTGCTTGTATTGCCCAAATGAGGACAGAGAGTTCTGCCTCTTCTACCATAACTCTTTCATAAAACTGACTCATACCATAGTATATAAACATTCATGTGTCATCTCTAATATCCAACCCAAAAATTTGCTAATATTATCTAATCTCCGTATATTGCTAATGTTATCTTTAATCCCAATTATGAAAACAAGAACAAGAGGACACAAAAAATAATTAAAATTCAACAACAAACTTAATCCTTGAAACATAAACCATAATTATTATTTACTTCTTTAAAAAAAAAGTTTTTGGGCCAAAAGTTGGCATATGTTAAATGGATATTTTGTTACTTGAACTCAAAACCTCTAAAACTCTTCGGTTCGTGTGTTTCAGAGGTTTACCGTATAAGATATTACATCCATGTTGATTTTACTTGCACAATCTTACAATAAAACTTTCTCGAATTGTAATTACTCAACACAATGTATAACATCTCAACCGGTTTCTTGGCGAGCAAGATATGTCATGTGTCTCTTCCATTTAAACCTCACCAACAACTAGTGTCATCCATATGAAGAGGCATACGTAAACTCGTTAACTCAGAAAGAATGATTTATTATGCATAACTGATCATACTATAATGCATGATCAAAGATGACTCAACAAAAAACCTCAGAGGAATCTGGTGTAAGAATAATCTTTTAGAATATGAAGCAATTATTTATAGATAAAATTATAGAAAAACTTTTTTTAACTAGAAAAAATTATGGAGTAAGAAACTTAATATACATTTCCCTTAAAACAAAGACATTTGTGGAATCTACTACTTTTTCTATACTAAAAAGGATAAAAATATTAATTTTTCAAAATAATTATTCTTTTTAAAACTTGAAAATACATTATAAAAATATAATGTAGATAAAGTAGAATATCTACGAAGTATATAGAAATCAGTAATATATTCTACTGATATACAAGAAAAACAAATAATGTAGGTCCACATAATATTTAATATTATCTGTATGACAGAATGTTTTTCCAAAATAATCTATAAGTATGTAAAATTTTACAAAATATATTTACTATATTATTAACATGATAAAGTATTACCAGAAAAAGTTATAGAACACTTTTATGGGAAAACATTAATATATATTCCCCTTAAAATTAAGAAATATATGGATATCAAGTTTTTCTACTATCATTTAACGGATAAATGATATATTTTTAACATATAATGATTTCTTTTAAAAAATTTAAAATACTAAATAAAATAAAATGTTAATAAGGTATAATTCTTAGAAATATATAGAAGTCATTGATTATAAATCATATATATCTCTTGGATATTCTACCTTATTTACATTATAATTTATAGTATTTTAAAGATTTAAAAAGAATAACTACTTATTTCATATTATTTATCCTTAAATAGTTTAAACAAAAATTGACTTCCATATGTGTCTTAACTTTAAGGAAAAATATATTAACTCTTTTCTCCAGAAAAGTTTTCTATAATTTGTTTTGCCTGGTAATACTTTATCATATTAGATGATATAGTAACCACATTTTGTAAACTTTTTCATTATTTAAAATATCTTGGAAATTCATCTTCCATACAAATAATATCAAATCATATATGGATATAAATTATTATTTGACATATTTCAGTATAAGTTATTAACAATTTCAATATATTTCTTAGATATTCTATATTATTAACATTATATTTATTTTTATATAGCAATTTCAAATTTTTTTTTAAAAACTATCTTTGAAACTCTTCATATTTTAATGTTAATTTCTAAATATTCTTAGTTTTAAGGGGAATGTAACTTAATTTCACTCCAAAATTTCTATAAATTTATTTGCTAAAAAAGTTTTCTATTTTTTTTAATAAATAATTGCTTCTTTCCTAAAACATTATTAAATTACAAGATTCCCCCATGAGACCTTACACCAGATAAATTACCAGACTTCATTTTGACATATTTCTGTGTAAGTTTTCTATTTTCTTATATTTTTTAAAAGAAAAAATTGAAAAAGATGTTTGTCAAAAACAATTATCTGAAACACAAGCTAATTGTGCGTAGAAACAAAAATATGTATTTCTAATAATACATAACTGATTATCTTAACTAGGACATTTTCAAATATTTGAAGGCTCACAGTGCTATATTACAAATGTTTAATTGTGGGTCATAAAAATAATTAAATAAATAATATTAAATAATAAACAAACTTTTTGCAGACACGTCTAACCTGCATTTTCCTCAATCTTTTAATTTATTTAAATCAAAAAATAATTTTATAATTTGCTAGTGTTATTAGATAATAACCAACGCTGTGCAGCGCATAAAATATATACTTCATATGTTGTTAGTTAATATTGTCACAGATTATTACTAGTATTTTAAATTAAATTTATTTTATGTTTCTAGTACCTTATTTACTGTTATTATATATTGCTTGTCTTATGCTAATTAAAATTACTAATTTATAATTATGTGCGGTGTTATATTTGTTAACTAATTTATGTATTAAGTTAGATTATAATATAATTATGTTGTATAAATTAAGTAGTGTTATGTATATATATTCATACTATTCAAAAACTCTAAAACTGTTTTATTTACTTCAGTATATTTATTATTATTGATTAAAGATTATCATGAATTATCTTGACCTGTCCTGATCTATTGTAAGAAATAAAGTATTTACAGATCCAGATGTTTTAAAGTTGGATGGTAAAAATTAATTTTAATTTTATTTCTATAATCAATAATAGAGTGAAAAAGAGTTTAATTTTTTTTTGTGGAAAGTAATAATTTTAAAAAATATATATTTTAAAATTTTCTTTAATTATATTACTTTGTGATTATTAGTGTATCTTTAATGAATTTATTTAAAATAGTAGATAATATATTTTTAAATACTCTAAAAATTCATATTTACTTAGGAGATGCTAAATAAAAATAAACAGATTTAAATTTAAAATATTAAGAATAAAAATTTGAAATATCTATACAACTATTTTTGTGCTATTTATTAGGAAATTGATTAACATAATAGATAATTATTATGATTATTAATAAGATTTACAAAACTAAAAATATTACCCAATGAAATTTGTTGTAATATCCCATGTAAATTCAAGGTTATTTTGATTTTAAAATTGGTCAGTTAATAGTGTAGAGATTCCACTTGACTCATATTTGAATTAGTTTCACTATACCAGTAATCTTATTCCGTTGACCAAATATATCAATTTCAAAGATAATCAATAATAAAATAAAAATAAATTTATCTTAACTAATTGAAAACAAAAACATTTATACTATAAATACTTAGCGTTAATATTATATATGTGCCTCAATAAAATCAAACACATCACATGTATATTACACCACCGATTATCCATTCAAAAATACATTAAAATAACATGTCAATTTAACTACAGTTAATTTTTATAATTATACTAAAGTATATAATATAGAGAAAATTTGAAAACGAGATACTTTTTAAGTTTCTAATTTGAAGAAAAAGTACTATAAAGTTGTTTGCTGTTGGGGTAGTTTTTAGATCCAAAAATACTATTACATCCTTTGTCTTTCATTATATTTACCACATTGCCATTATATTTTTAATTATCAGTTTAATTAAAAAATGAATATTGAATTTAATTATCATTTCAATTATCAATTTCTACCAACATTTAAAATTTAAATCTTCTTCCCAAATTAAAATTCATTGACTGACCTCTCTTTCTCCTTCGACAACCAGATCTACGATGAATTTTCCGGCCAAAACCAGATCTTCACGAATTTTCAGAGCTCCATTTAAAACTACTATTTAAAACCAGATCTGGTGAATTTTAAATGAAGAATTAGAAAAAGGTGAAGAAGATGCTATTGCTTCTACCATACCTGATGGCTCGATGTGAATCCATAGATGGCTTGATTGATGTAAAAAAACCTACTTGGCAGAATTTTGGAACCGCAAGAGCTCCACGATAAGTATCCATGGCGAAACTTAACAAAGCAACCCTGGTCTTAATAGAGCAAGTCTGGTCTTTTCTGAGTTTTTCCGGTAAATCAAAACCTACATTAGAAAATTTTGACGACAATTTAGCCGAATCACTTCGTTTAAACCTAAACAAAGAAACCGAATCCTCATAAAACTCTCTGATAGTCGATGGTGGTGATTTCTAAATAAGCGAATCCGCAGGATTGTAACTACCGACGTGTAGACTCTGGCCATAAGCTAGGTGACAGCGGAAGGTGGCAGGTCTAGGGACAAGAACATGAGCAGCAGTGCATGAGGTTAAATGATCAGAATGGTAACACAGAATGGTGATACGACGGTGGAATTAACACTAGAGATATTAACTTACATGAATGTGAATTAGAAAGAGTTGAAGAAGATGTTCTTGCTTATACCGTACCAGATTGGGTTCGATTACGTCGTTTTGAATTCATAGGTGGTTCGATTGATGTGAAGAAACCTACTCAACGGACTTTGGGAACCGCAAGAGCTCCACGATGAGTATCCATGGCGAAAGTTATTCAAGTTTCTGATTGGGATTGAATATGTAAAGATTTGGTTTAATCTTATTTAGGGTTTTATTGGTACGAGAAACTAATGTTTCACCACAACGATGATACTACGATTGCTAAACCTTTTAATTTCATCTGGGGATAAATCAGATTTTTATTATCTGCCAAAAATTGCTAAACCTTTTAATCAAACTTTTAATGAATTTTATCTTCAATATTTATTTTGTCAATAAAACTTAAAAAGCTGTAAGGAAATATAAAAAAATGAATCATCAATTAGTATATGATAATGATTAACTTAATTGGTCATCAGTTAGAAACCAAATGGTTTACACTTTAATGGGGATATAGTGTACACTGGGGATATGATGTGTACACCTGGATGTACAACAGGGTGTATACTAGGGATATGGTGTACACTCGGAATATGGTGTACACTGGGGATATGGTGTACACTGGGGATATGATGTACACCCGGATGTATGACAGGGTGTACACTGAGGATAAGGTGTACACTGAGGATATTGTGTACACTAGGGATATAGTGTACACTGGGTACTGGGTGTTCACTGGGAAATGAGTGTACACCAGGTAATCAGGTGTACACTAGATACCGGATGTATATTAGGAACCGGGTGTACACTAGGAACTGGGTGTACATTGGGAACCTGTTGTACACTGAGAACAAGGTGTACAACAAACATATTCTCTTCATTAATCTTACTTCCAAATTTCATGGTTGCTTTAATTTTGTCTATGTTCAATCAAGAAACAATCAACTATTTTAATGTTGATTTTATGTTTTTAGGAGTCAAATCATTTACTAAAGATGTGTTCGGCAACAAGTCGTTGTGACAGCGACACCAAAAATACAAAGAAAACCATGTTTAACTTATAACTTAAGAAAGTGGAGACTCTTGTTAACGAAGATAAACGGTGATGTTGTCACTGCTATTTCTATTGCTGAAAAACACGGCGACTAAATTCATCACTGTTTTCCTTCTTTAGCGACTGCCAACAAGTTTTCAGCGACTATATTCTGCAACTACAACACTAAAACTATGCATTCGTTATAGTCGGTGTCGCTGTCACAGCGACTTGTTGTCAAACACATTTTAAATGAGTGTATGTCTCCCTCGTTAGTGAAGAATCTTCTTTTGTCTTCTATGTTCTATTTTCAGTTACCAAAATTGTATCATTTTCCTGTTTTCGATCGATTACTCCATTTCTATCTTCCAATTTGTTTCAACCTATTATCCATCTTTATTTTCCAATTTGCTCTAACATGTCACTATCTGTACCGGACCTGTTCCACCGCCCTGCCATTATTGTGAAATAATATAAGTACCTGAAATAAGTGAAAGATTTACGATATCAAAGTTTACAATCATGTAGGTAGTTTATAGATAACGAGCAATCGTTTTCTCTCACCTGAGCTAGAAGACATAATTTTTGGGTATTTATGGGTTTCAACAAAAAAACACTTAAAAGACACATTTTTCTGGGTTTTTGTGGGTACTCTTCCTCTCACCTTAGCTGGTATTCTTTTCTCCACCTATTTGCAAGCAATTGTTTCTTATCGCACGAGAAATTGGGGCAATCGTTTCTCCAATTTTTCTGGTTTCTCCAATTTTTCTGGTTTCTCCATTTCGAAGTTACTGTTCACCCATAAAGAACTCAATTTTTCTGGGTTTTGTGGGTGATTTGGGGTCACAGAAATCAGATGGATAATTTTTGGTAAAGGTGACACTAGAATGGAGTAATTGTTTTTGAGATAAAAGTTGTGTATTTATTTTTTTATTTACATGATTTTATTTTGCATCAATTATACAATCATATCATACATTATCTCTAATCAATAAGATAAGGTTACTTTTGTAAATTAACATTTGTCTCTAACCAAAAACTACCCTATAAACTACCTTAATTTCAAACATAAACTTAAAACTACCTCATATTCAAATTAAAACTCAAAAAGTACTTTATTGTCAAATTTGCTCTATAATATATCATATGCATGACACAGATCTGTACAGAGTTATATATAAAATGGATATCAGTTTAAGTATGATGTTAATATATATATATATATCTATTAGTCTAGATTTCTAAAGTACAAATGGTAAAATTATAAAAGCATATGTTTTAACGAATCTTAGATATATAGGAACAAAGAAAACATAAAGGTCATGAAACAAACTTAACTTTATTCACCAATGCTAATGTTGGTTACGTTTGTGGACACAAATTTTCCTGAGGGATGTGCCCACATGAAAAGGTGCAGACTTCATATCTGGAGAATAAATTTTTTAGAATTAGAGTATTTATAGGGGAACTCCTAGCTAACCCTAAATTAATAGGACATAAAGTCTTGAGTTTTAAAATATTGGGTTCTTAAGTTTTAGCCATAAATATTTGGGCCCATTATTTGAATCTTTGTACAGTTGTATCAGGCACAATATATGAGTGACGACTATACTGGATTCCTCCACTAGAAAGATGCATTTAATGAACTTTAACGATCGCGAGTACATGTACCAGATGAACTCTCAAAGTATCAAATGTACTAGATGTCACCACGAGACAGATGTACAAGATGTACTAATGTATTGCCAGATGAAATAGATATGTATCACATTTCTCATTTTCTTCATATTCACCTTTAGGGCTAGATTCTATGTCGGGCTAGATGCCTCGTCAGGCCATATGCTTTGATAAGCCATATCACTTATCAAAGGCTTGACGTCTCTTCTTATGTTAGATGCTCCGCTAGCCAGATGCTTCCTCAAGCCAGATTGTCTTATCCGGCCTAGAATGCCTCTTCGAGGTCATATGCATCCTCTAAAGCCAAATGCTTCAATCAAGCTAGAATAGCTCTGTAAAGCATGATGCTCCCTCTGGGCCAGATCAAAAAATATTACCTCTTAAAGATCAGATGCTACTTTTAGAGAAAGATGCCCATATTAGAAGCCTAGTTACCCTTATGCACAATTAACAACTTGTGATGTTCAAAAAATCCAAACAATGGCTGAATTTGCTCTGAAGAATCATGTTAATGAACATATTAGCAAGGTTATCAGCAGTCCTTGCTTTATTCACTTGAATCCTCTTCTCACTTCTCAGAAAGTGATATCTCAGGTCAAAATAATCGGTTTTTAGAAGATGGACATGATCTTTGGCTAAACCAGTCACATTCAAATTGTTACCATACATTATAGCATCATGATAATGCAACCCCGTATTATAAACCAAATAAACAACCAAATACTCCCTTAAAAAGCTTCAGTCAAAGCCATGTACTATGCCTCAGTAGTAGATATTGATAAATTTATTGTTGGCTGCAAATTGCTTTCTAGGTAACAAGAATCACCTAGGGTATATACACAACTAGTTGTTAATTTATTCCTTTCAACATCACCTGCATAATCAGAATCTTAGTTTGTTAACAAAAAAGACCCTCACTTCCATATATGAGGCAACCATTAGATGTACCTCTTTGGTACTAGAAAATTCTCTTCACCGTCAACTAGTGTTATTTTCTAGGCTGTCTGATGTTACATGGTTTTGTTGCTTTTAACCCAAATTCCATGAACTTATAGAGTTTTATTGAGTTGAAGTGTGTTTTGAAGGAAAATTAGGTAGGCTTGGGCATAATAACCGATACCCGAACCTAAACCTGAACCCGATCTGAAATAGAGATTTTGGATCGGGTATGGATGTACTAAAATATCCGATCGGATATATATTTTTTATTCATCAGATATCCATACCCGATCGGGTATATCTAAATAACCCGATATCTACCCAAAGTAATCCAAACTTGTATAAACCCTATATATTCTAGTTTATTTTCTTTTCATTTTTATATATGTCAATTTTTATATGTTAGTTTAGTTATATTATATAATTTTTACTTAAAATTTTGTGTTATTTAATGTTAAATGTTTCATAAAGTCAAGAACAAAGGAAGAAATGAATTTTATGTTTTGGTTTGGTAGTTTGAATTTTCTAGATTTATTTTGGTATTCTATATAGTTTTAATGAATTTGGATTGATTTCAAAACAAAATTATTGAATATATATGGATTTATCTCAGTTTTTTAAGTTTGGTTCAAAAATTATTTGAGTCTGAGTATAATCCAAAGATATCCGAACCGATGAATGTTTACCCGAATCTGATCCAAAATCCTAAAATACCCATTCGTATCCTATATCTCTACATCTGAACATCCGAACACCCAAAATACCCAACCGGAACCCTATCGGATACCCGAACGCCCAGCCCTAAAACGAGGTGTCTTAGGATGCAAATATGCCTCTCAAGATGCAGAATCATGTAGAAGTACCAGAAATTTGACATTTATTAGAATTTCTTCTGATGTCAGATTGAGATAATTTTTGGACATAAGATATTTCTATGAATCATATTTAATTTGGCATCTGCCTAAGCTCATTTTCATTGAAGGTTTGAGAGTTATACCCGTTTTACTGAAGTTTTAATGAAGATAAGTAAATCTGATAAGAAATGTAGAAATTGTGCCTAGGAAGTATGGATTAATCGACCCTCACTTTAGATCGATCGATCAATCCCCCGTCAGATACGATTTTAAACCCTATTTCGACCCATTTTGATCCATAACAGATCTTAACCATTTTCATTTTTCAAACTCTAAGACTCGGCTTTTAGAATAGCAAAATTCATTCAGTTTTCTATTTTTGGTCTACCTATTGAGAGCTTTCTTCCATTTATGAAGCTTCTTGACAATTTGGAGAAAACTTTTGAACCATTTTGATATATATAATCATGTTTTCTATTATTTCATCTTTTTCTTTGATACATGCTAATTTCGAGTAATTATCTTATAGGGTCTAGGGTTTTTAAGGGGATTTCATAAATTGTCGATTTTAGATTATCAGATTTGAGATTTATTTTATTATGTTTTTTTATCAATGATTATTCTAGATCCCGTAACCCTGAGCTCAAGCAATCTAAGTTTGGGCTTGCAGCCCTAAATATGATATATTTAATCAGCAGTGTTTTGATAATAAAAGCTCCAGTATGGTAACTGTCAAAGCTCTCTCCACCCATATACTAGGTCACAGGTTCCAATTATTATTTGTCATTTCATTGCCTTAAACATTTTTTTTCTTAACCAGACATTTTCTTGGTTGTTCTGTATACTTAAATTTGATTAACTACTGATATCTATGAATTTTTCATCATCTTTACATTGATTTTAATTTATCTATTCATATTTTTTTATTTACGATATACTTCTAGCGGTTTGTAAAATAAAACAAAAGTACATACCTTGTTATGCTTTTATCTAAGAGTGAGCTCAAGAGACAATTCTTCTTCACCTTTTGAAGCTTTTATCTAGTTTATGGATAAAGTAACGCCATTTTCATCAAAATCAGCATTGTCATCAACAATACTACCATCAATAGTAATAACAGCATCAACATTTTCATTATTTAGTAGAACTTGTCATAAATGATAGAGAATTTATAAGAAGTGACCATATAAAACCATTAATTAACTGACAGAATTAAACTGTAAAAATATCTACTGTTTCTTTAATTTTTACTATCTTAGCCCTATCAAGAGAGAAGCCACGATAGTTGGAAGAAAAAGTTTGTAGCTTTTTTTAACAAGTGTTTACCTAGGTAACTATTCAAAAGAAATTTAGCTTGGATTTTGGAACGTAGCTTTGGAAATTTATTTTTAAAAAATTAGACACACGAGGAAGAAAAATTTAGAACAATTCTCAGAAAAATATCGTAATCTTCTTACTGGAAAACTAGTTTATCATTTCTCACTTTCAGCTTTTACCATGTTGTTAGCTTTCATTGGTTTTTGTGGTCGAGGCTTGCGTCTGCTCTTTGGGTTGAAGGTAGTAATGTAATGGCGTCTTTAACTTTGTTTTTGAGGGATGTGAGAGGATTGGTGATGGGGTTGCAGAGATGTCTGTTAAGGGGAGGTTTCTTGGGAACGGTGGTGCGTTTGTATTTTATAGACGTGTTGGGGTAGAGAGCGCGGGAGAGGCCGTCCGTGCGGCCGTGTCGGCTTCCGATTTAGGTTTACGGTTGTAGTAGGCGGTGTTGGGTGTAGATAGGTACCGACCACAATAGGTTTGTTGTGCCGGGTTTTACTTTGGTTGGTTTATTGTGGACATCCTTAATGGAGTAGGTGTTGTGTCGTTAGACCAAATAACCTTTTTCGTCGGCCGATCTGAGAGTTGGTGTGGTATTTGGTGGCAGCGAGTTAGGTTTCATTAACTAGGTTTCGTTAACACGGTAACTACTAACTAGTAGTTGTTAACGCGATAACTGATTAGTACGTAGTAGTTTGTTATCCGGTATTTATTTGTAAACTATTTATCCATAAATGGATTGACGCAGGAAGATGGACATGGTAAGATCAGGTTGACTCTTGTTGTACCATTTTGTTAACCTCGAGTTAAGTCAATCATCAGATAATTGAAACATTAAATCATCTTTATCATCGGATAACAGTTTAGGTTCCAGACCCCATTTTAATATCTAACATGGGTAAGAAACATTTCACCCATACACCTGAATCATCATAAAATACATTATTAGGTATATTGTTTTGAAGTTATTGTCTAATAATGTTAACTCGACCTTACCTGATAAACGAATTATCGGATAACTGAGACATTATATATAATAATCCAAATATAGTCTCCCTATGTCAACCTAACGGGTAAAAGGTTTATAACACTGTTTTTTTTATCGAGGCCGAGAAAGCTATGGTCTATATTACCTAGTAATATGAATTTATCTAACAACCTCGAATAGTTATTAGGGCTATGTTAGTTATCCGATAACAATCAGCATTATATTATTTGAGAAAGTGTGTCTCTTTGAATATTTATTATCTTACCGGATAAGTGCGGTCCATCCATACACTTAAACCATCTTACGGAAAACTGATAGGGGTAATATAGGGATAAAATTGTACTCATCACTTAACTGATAGACAAATATTTAATTATGAAAACATCTCTCATAGATATTTGATTTTTCAATCCTCTATGTATATTGTTTTATATCACCCAATGATATTATAAAATTATTTCTAAAGTTACATCCTAAATCAGACGGACACATAGGATAGTATGAAATCATAATCCTGCACTGTTTATTGTTATATACAATATCTTTGTTAAATTTCATATGCATGTATGAAATTTTAGCTGTGAAGAAAACATGAACAAGCTACATAATCAAAATTCTACTATAACTTGATTTTAAAATACCATATATATATATATAACTTTCAATAAACATTTATGCGTAAGACATTTGTACAAAATAAAATAATTAAACTATTAGTAAACTGACAGTTGTGCATATGGTTTCTTAACTGTTGAGATAGTTTCTTAAAGCAGTTACGTTTCTCATTTTTCTCTACTTTTTCCAATTTTTTTTTTTTATTTACTAGATATCCACTAAGAAACGACCGATGGGCATGCCCTAAAATAGTCATTTCTTTGGTTTTGCTACTTGATTCTCCAAATGTTAAAACAAAATTCACATATCTCTTTTTCTTGCCTACAATAAATTTATATTAGAAAATATTGATAGTCCTCTTCTTCACATCACTCCTCTGTATTTATCTTTAGGTAATTGATTGTGGACCAGAACTGCTCCATCTTGAATGAATTCTCCTAATTCACGTGCTATTGCTTCTTTAGGTAATTCTTGGGTTTGAACTTATGAAGCGGCTGCAGGTACCGAAAGTTGGTTCTTTCCTTTTGTGATTCCTTTAGCTTTTTCATCATCCTGCTCCATAGTATAACCTGAATCAACATCCTTTTACAGGAGAAATTGCATCATACAAGAAATGGAAAATTTCAACCTTTGATTAAATGCTTCACTACTTGAGTTTGGTAAGCTCAGTTTTGATAAGAAGTGATATTTAACTTGTGGTTTTCAGGGTAAGTTGCAGAAAATTTTCATTTCTTATGACCTTTATAACAAGTAACTTCCTTGGGTTTTGAAAGATTAGAGGACCTACATTGCTCACCCCTTGATCAAGTGAAGGATTTAGGCTATACTTGTGAACTATGACTTATTCAGTGGCCGTCTTTGGTTGAGATGCTGTCTTAGCTTCCTTTTTCTCAGTTAAAACGTGCTTGGGGATTTTCTTTGGCTGAAGGCTATGAGAGCATATACAATGGGTAGATACTCATTTGAGTATCTCAAATTTTTAAAAATAATGTTTTAATTAATTAAAAAACTATAACCAATCATAAATTGACAACTAATATTTGAGTCTCTTGTTAAGAGACTTGAGTCTCTCAAATGAGAAACTTTTACACTCTCTCTCTCTCTTCACTATTCAAGAGGGGTTTCTCATCTAGAAACCCCCATTGAAAATGCTCTAAGCTTCTTTCCAGTCCTAACCCTTTGGTGCATACTTATTCCACATCAGTTCCTTAAGATCTCTCCATGAGGTAATAGTTGGCTCTTTGAAATACCAATGATCATCAACTTCTTGTAACCACCATTTGTAAGCGTCTCTAGGGAGTTGGCTATGTGCACAAGCAAATCTCTCCTCTCTCAGATGTGGTTGTAGTAACATCAGCCATTCATGTTTTCTCCTCACTATAAGTAGTCTCTTTTTGATAGCTGATTGATAATCAGAATAAACACTTTGATATGAGAAATTTTATGTGCTGCTCCTAGTTGATTTTAGTATGCAGTCTGATGGCTCTAATTTATTTGCTGTGTTCTGTTTTTTTTCTTGTTGAAGTGCATCCAACTTGTTATCCATCATCTGCTCCATTTTTATGGTATGTTAAATTCTATGGGCTTCCAATTCAAAACCAATTGGCAATGAGTGGATTGGCCAATATCCCTAATATATTAATGTTGATCCCTTTATACATCCTTGGGAACCTAACACGCCTCCTCGAGATGGTGGTTCTTACCATCTCATCTCGAACCAAATCCCACTTTAGGATCGTTTTAACCCTTCTTGGGTCACCCTACTTGGGTCAAAAAAACTACTCTGATATCATGTTAAGTTCTATAATCTTCTTACTCAAAACCAATTGACAATGAGTGAATTGGTTTATATCCCTTATATATTAGTATTGATCCCTTTATATATCCGATGTGGGATCGAGATGAGATGGTAAAAACCATCATCTCGAGGGGCGTGTTAGGATCTCACATTGTATGTATAAAGAGACCAACACTAATATATAAGGGTTACGAACCAATTCACTCATTCTTAATTGATTTTGAGTTGGAAGTCCATTGAACTTAACATGCTATCAGAGCCTCATTTGTTAACCCACGTAGGGTAGCCCAAGAAGGGTTTATTATCGATCTTAAAGTGGGATTTGGTTCGAGATGAGATGGTAAGAACCACATCTCAAGGGGTGTATTAGGATCTCACATCGGTGTATAAATGGACTAATATGTAAGAGATATGCACCAATCCACTAATTGCCAATTAGTTTTGAGTTGGAAGCCTATAAAACTTAACATAGCTTCAACAAGAAATCTGTTGTAGTTTTTGCTTGTTTCCTAATCATGATTGGACATCTTGGCCTGGAAAATAACACAACAAAACACCAATAAGTAGTTCTTTTGACAACAAATCAATATCATAAACAAAACACGAAAATGAACTTTCGTATTATGAAAAAACCTAATCACGACAAATTCAAGATTTTTTTGACAAATATTATAACACTTCTAGTTTCAGAATCAGTCGGTTTCAGAATTTTATTACATACAAGTATGAAATTCAAATTTAAAAATGATAGAAACTGCGCCTAAGAGATGAGGATGAACCAGTGATGGATTGGGCTTAGAAAATAACATAGATGTGCATGAGATCCAGAAACCTCAATAAAAATCTTTCTTCAAAAACCATTTGGAAAAACGGGAGAGAATGAAAAAGGAGTGTTAATAGATTCCATGGTCATTTGTTAGGCATCTTGTCCGTGCATCTTGGTGAAGCAAAACTCTAACATCTTGGGTTAATGCCTTGGTTCAGAGACAAGTGTTGGGTCCGAAAAGGGTTTTTTCATGCTTCTTTTAACTCCTTGCTTCTTCATTGCTTCATGCCCTTTCCATGCTCCATGTTCCTGATCCTTAAATCTATCCAGAATCGTATCATAATGTCTATGCCACAACATCCAACTCGCCTTCGTTCTCTGAACTCACACAAGAATAATGGAGAGCTTGTTATCTGAAACTACATATGCAGATCCAGAAAATATAAACTAATATATTTGTTATATATATATATGTATCAAATAAGTATATAATTATTACAAACATAAAATACTCACTTGATAATTTTTTCTTCCTTGCTCTTTCTCTTTTTCTTGTTTCTTGAATCAAATATTGATTGATTTGCAATAAGCTATCTCTTAAGACAGAATTTCGCCCTTGCGGTGATGTACACAGTCTTACGACTGTCTATCTTGCATGATACAACTATCGACCTCTGTATTGACATCTTACAAAGACCCTAACAATCTCTACTTTGAGAATCTCATAATTATTTTGGGGTAGAAGAAGATCAAGAAAAAAATCTATCTTATTCTTATGATCATGTATTTATATAATGATTCAAAAGATGTCATTCACATCTGATCATAAAAGTAACTTTTCACCAAGTGACTTTTCATAAGTGACTATTCATAAAACATGGTGTATTTTTCAACTGCCATATTTTAATTAAATAAACTCCAAAAATACCCCACATTTTCTATTCAAACTCAAGAATACCCCACATTTGAATAGAAAATAAGTTCAAATAATTCTGAAAATAGAATCAATATGCTTCAAAAATGTGTCTTTTGGACTTAAACATTCCTAGTAACGACTTATCGAATTTACTCTGTGGGTAATGAACTCTAGTCTTGAATTAACCACGTTTTGTGGTAAACCGAGACAGTAAGTGAAACACATATATCTTCAGCTCATTTCTAGTTTATACATTTGTGTTCATTTTGGTCCTGAACATATCCTGACTCTGTGTGAGCTCTAGAGAATTTAGTCATCTCAATTCTCATAGATGCGACACGATATCACTCTCATATATGTAACTTTAATTAATGATACTCTTTTCTATCCCACTTAAATAAAAATTAGTAACGTTATTAAAAATATAATATTCATCACTTCAACATCAACGAAAATACACTTTAAACTTTATAGGAATGATAAATGTGTATTTTCTCCCTTGAATCTTCCCCAACAAGTTTGCCTATTGAACTTAGCCATGAGATCTCCAGTGTTGCTAGGTTAGGTGTCTTCCAAGTAATGACTCATTGTGTTGGCTTTAGACCCATTCTCCTCGAAGTAAATACGACTTACTCTTTAGGAAGACTTTTAGTCAAAGGATCAACCAAGTTTTCTTTTGATCTAATATAATCCAATGCTATCACCCCATTGGAAAGCAACTGTCGTATTATGGCATGTCTTCATCTAATATGCCTTAACTTTATATTTTAATATGATTTTCCTCTATTTAAGGCAGCCATACTATCACAATGAATACATAATGTAGTTACCGGTTTTGGCCATAAAGGAAAATCTTCAAGAATATTCTTAAGCCATTCGGCTTCTTCTGCAACTTTTTCTAGTGCGATAAATTCAGATTCCATTGTAGAACATGCAATACAAGTTTGTTTAGATGATCTCCAAGACACAGAACCACCACCAAGTGTAAACATATAACAACTTGTGCATTTACTATCCGTACTTTAATCCAATTAGCATCACTATATCCTTCTAGCACAGGAGGAAATTTTGTGAAATATACACCATAATCCAATTAAACCATATATATAAATATGAAACAAATATATTGATTTATATTTGTTGGATCTGCAGTCATAGTACAATCTAAGACAAAATTTTGTCCCTACGGTGGTGTACGCAGTCTTATGAGCATATATCTTGTAAGATACAATTATCGATCTCTGTATTGACATCTTACAAAGATCCTAGAAAACTGTACTTTGAGAATCTTATAATTATTTTGGTGTAGAAGAAGATCAGAAAAAATATATCTCATTCATATGATTCAAAATATGTCATTCACATCTGATCAGAAAAGCAACTTTTCATCAAGTGACTTTTCATAAGTGACTATTCACAAAGCAACTATTAATAATGGTGTATTTTTCAACTGGTATATTTTAATTAAATAAACTCCAACAGAGCTTTGTCTCAGTTGCTTACTGAAAATATCAAGGACAATTTAGATTTCAAAAATTTTGGTAAGACGCATAGTGTTGATTTGATTCTAGATATGGAAGCATCCCAATACGTACGGAAGATTCTATGTTCCTAGTACAATTTGTTAGTATTCCTCTGTGTCTAGTGGGATTTGCGGTACATTTGAGAATCCTACCAATCTTTGACCAGATTACTCCTGGGGATGTTCTATATATTCCAAATGTTGAATTAATCTTTGATTTCACTCTAACAAATTTCTTCGCATTACTGACTAATACGATGTGTATTTCACAGGACTATTTGATGATGATCAAGTGAATAGGGTGATAAGGTTTATAAAATAGCATAAATTTGTTTTGTATCTAGTAGTATTAGTTTAAAAATAAAGGGCTGACGATCTATTTTCCCACGAGAAGCTTAGAGCCAAAACTAAGGGCTATTTGTATATATCTATCAGTAAACTATGCAAAATCTAATTCCACACGAATTAAAAGTTTTATATCTATGATCCCATGACTTCTAATAACCAGCAAACCCGATATGAAATCATACAAAATCAATATATAACCAGAACCCTTAACCAATTAATATGAAAACTGCATAATCCAACCCGGGTACATCCGATAAAACCTAACTCCAACACACCTAATAAACACCACCCGATAAGAGATTTAACGATATTATCCTAAATTTCAAAAATGCACCATAGATTCCCAGAATCTCATCTCAAATCGGGTGTTTACTGTTTGTGTATATTCGAAATTGACAGTAAGTGATTTTTTAGTTTCAAATTTTGTTGTCTATATTTTGTTTTTAAGCTCGAATTATCGTAAATGTGAAGATAGTTGTATTCTTAAATTTTTTGTTTTTTCATAGTGTCTGGTAGATTTTGTGTTCATAAATTTCATTGACTGATTCTTGTGTTTGATTTGAATCCAGACATGAGTAATTTGTCTGAAATTTCAATGGGATCATCGAGTGGACGAAGAGGACGCGTTTTGGGAGTACAAAAATGTGTTGGTGTGGAGAACGAGTTCTTGCTTTAATGTCAAAATCTGCTGCCAATCCTTATCGCCGTTATTTTTGTTGTCAGTTGGCAGCGTCTCAAAAGGTAATTTGTCGATAATTTTAAAAAAAATAGGTTTAGGATATGAAGAAGATGTTTAATGTTATCATGATTCATATAGCTGGAGAATGATAACCACACTTTCAAGTGGGTCGATGAAGCATTGCTAAACAAGATTGAGTTATTAAAAATCAAAACAGAGAGAGGAGTTTGAGAAGCTTGTAAACGATAAGATGGAAAAGAAGTTGGAGAAAAAGATACTAGAGCAAGTTGAAAATCTGTTAGAAGAATCATCAACCATGTGAAAAAGATGATGATGGTTGTGGTCATTGGGTGCATGATGATGATTGGATCTAGCAAACTACTAGGTTGGGGTCTAAGTTATCGTATATGATACTTCTCATGGGAAAATAGATCGTCAGCCCCAAAAATAAATAAATAAGATACTGAGTAATTGGTATTGCATTTGCAGTACTCTTCCCTGCAAAGTTAACAAAAACACAACAGATTTTACATATTAATCTATGATTTAAATTAGAGGTCATATATGAATTTGTTATTCTAGTCCATGACTCTATAATATTAAATATTGAAGCTCAATAACATTTATTGTTCTACCATTTAAGACTGTTACATGTCGTAAATAAAACTAAATGGTTAAAAAACAAATTAATCCACAACAATGACTTATGTGGCTTATGTCATGGATAAGTTCTGCTTCAATCTTTTTTTTCTAACCGTTCCATATCTCTCTCTCTCTGTGACTATTTGGATATCCCTAAACCGTTGCTAGCTTTTATTGCTTTCCACTTCATTGTTGTTGCCCTCTTCGTATCCCATTCCTATCACCAATATTAAAATCTTCCATCATGACTCACTCTGTTGAAGATGACTCTCCTTCCAATTTAATTTTTATTTTAATAAGCTAGTGTAGGAAGGGGAAGGTGATTCAATGAGAAACGAGATAAGGAGATGATGGAAGATCCAAACCCAAGACTCAGCAGTTTCGATGGTAAATCACACGAAGATGGAAGACAAAGAAGATGGATAGATCCTTGCATAAACAAATCAAAAGACTCAAGTTTATCAAGGTTTGTGGATCGAATGATAATAACACAAGTAGCTACGGAATGGCTCCTTGTTAATAGATTGAATGGTCACACAATGGATCCGCAAATCCACTAATATTCTTCAATGCCACGCCAAGATATTACACACTTGGTGGTGACAAGGTTTGATTCTTCGGATATAACACACCAAAGGATCGAAAGATTGTTAGATATGACTCACCAAACAATGGGAAAATATTCTCAAAGAACAAAAGAGATTAATCTCAAAATATTTGATAAAAAGTTAGGTGCCTTAAAATGAGGCTTACAATGTGTTTAAATAGAGAAGGAGACTTGAACAGACTTAAGTTCTTTCGAGAATGACTCTTGGGGACTCTAAAATTCAGTTTGAAACTTTGAACCAAAGACTCAAGACTTGGACTAAATACTTAAGAGTTTGCGGACTGAGAAAATGAAATAAAACCATAACATAAATTATAACATAAGGTTATTGAAGTTGGTCCAATGCATAAAGAAGTCGGTCCATGGCTTCATGAAATCATCCAAGTTAATCATCAAAGTAGGGTAAGTGGACTTGAGGCCTCATTAAAAACCTTAGTTGAAAAACCCATTGGGATAAAACCAAGCTAAGTGAAAAAAGCACACTCAAACCACTTGATGATGATTAACTCGGAATGGCTTGAATGGACATAAGCAGCTCGTGGTTGATTGGTCTTGGACAAACTTCTTCTTGCTTCCAAGACAACTTTAGAGTTGTTCCAACAGCTTCTTGGAGTTTTCTTGTTCTTGCACGGGTCATTGGACCTTTGGAAATGGTCAAGCTGTCTTCTTTTTCTTCTCCAAGTGTTGGCATTTCCATGCTTATATCATCCCCTCTCTCTTGAAAAGGATTTGTCCTAAAATATGGATCATCTGCAATGAAAGGGACCAAGTCAGCAACATTAATTTTGTTGGTTATATCATACTTACCTTGCAAATCTAGCTTGTAGGCATTATTGCTGATCTTCTTTATGATCTCAAAAGGCCCATCAATCTTTGGTATAAGTTTAGACTTCTTTTCATCTGGGAACTTCTCTTTCCTTAGGTGAACCTAATTTTTGTCACCTTCTTCAAAGACTTTCTCACGCCTTCCCTTGTTAGCATGCTTGACATATTGCCTTGTCTTCTCTTCAATGTTTCGTCTTGCTTACTTATGTATCTGCTGTATCAGCTCAGCCTTCTTCTTTCCATCAAAGTTATCTCTTTCACACTCAGGCAAAAGTATTAGATCCAAAGGAGAATTAGGATTAAACCCATAAACAATTTCAAAAGGAGAAAATTTAGAAGTAGAATGCACAGCATGATTATATGCAAATTCACAATGAGACAAGTAATCTTCTCATGTTTTCAATTTTTTTCCTTATGAATGCACGCAAGAGAGTTCCTAATGTTCTATTCACTACCTCAGTCTGCCCATCAGTTTGCGGATGACAAGTAGTAGAAAACATTAACTTAGTACCTAGCTTAGACCAAAGAGTCTTCCAGAAGTAAATAAGAAACTTAGTATCTCTATCAGAAACTATAGTCCTAGGCATGTCATGTAAGCGTATAACCTCCTTAAAGAACAAGTTAGAAACATGCAATGCATCATCAGTTTTGTGGCAAGGTATGAAATGTGCTATCTTAGAAAACCTATCCACCACAACAAAGATAGAATCTTTTCCGGTTCTAGTCCTAGGCAATCCAACAATAAAGTTCATAGAGATGTCATTCCAAGGGTGATAAGGAATGAGTAAAGAAATATAAAACTGTGGCTTTGAACCTTGAACTTAGCTTGTTTACATGTTGCACATATTTCACATATTCGCTCCATATCTCTTCTCATGTGTGGCCAAAAGAAATGGTCCTGCAAAACTTTTAGTGTCTTGGTAATGCACAAATGGCCCATAAGACTTCCTCCATATGCTTCCCTGACAAACAAGTCTCTTAAAGAACAGTTATGCACACACAAACGGTTATCATAGAAAAGGAAACCATCTTGCCTAAAGTAATGGCCAGAAGCAAAATTTTCACACAACTTGTATGCATCACCAAAGTCAGAATCGGTTTCATACATACCTTTGATTTGCTCAAAACCTAAAAGCTTAGCATCAAGAGTGTTTAAAAAAACATACCTGCGAGATAGTGCATCAGCCACTATGTTTTTCTTACCTTGTTTGTACTTGATCACATAAGAAAAAGTCTATATGAATTTATGTATTTTGCTCAGCTTGTTCTGCTCCTTTAGGTACTTGAGAGATTCATGGTCTGTGTGTATTAGAAACTCCTTAGGCCAGAGATAGTGTTGCCAAGTTCGTAAGGCCCTCACCAAAACATACAACTCCTTGTCGTAAGTTGCATAGTTGAGAGTTGCTCTTCCAAGCTTCTCACTGAAGTATGTTATTGGTCTTTTTTCCTGCATTAACACAGCACCAATACTAATCCCTGAGGTATCACATTCATTCTCAAATGTTTTATTAAAATCAGGAAGGATAAGGAGATGAGAATGAGTAAGCTTGTCTTTAAGGCATTGAAATGCGGCTTTTTGTGTCTCTTCCCACTTGAATCCAACATCTTTCTTGATCACTTCAGTCAATGGGGCAGCAATGGTGCTAAAGTTCTGGACAAAACGTCTGTAGAAGCCAGCAAGCCCATGGAAGCTTCTTACTTCACTACCATTGATTGGACTTGGCCACTCCATGATTGCTTTAATCTTCTCCGGATCTACCTTTACACCATCTGCACTCATAACAAAGCCTAAAAAGACCAAATTATCTGTTCCAAAAGTACACTTTTTAAGATTGGCATAAAGTGTTTCTTTCCTTAATAAATCAAGAACAACCACAAAGATGCCAATGAAAGACCTAAAGACATGATTCATTAACCTTATAAAGGTACTAGGTACATTGGTTAATCCAAAAGGCATGACTAACCACTCATATAATCCATGCTTAGTTTTAAATACAGTTTTCCACTCATCTCCTTCTTTCATCCTAATTTGATGATATCCACTTTTCAAGTGTATCTTAGAAAAATGCAAGAACTATGCAATTCATCTAACATGTCATCTAAACGAGGAATAGGATGGCGATACTTTACAGTGATATTGTTGATGGCTCTGCAATCCACACACATCCTCCAAGTTCTATCTTTCTTTGGAACAAGTAGCACCGGCACGGCACAAGGGCTCATGCTCTCCCGGATATAGCCTTTAGCCATTAGCTCTTTCACTTGTCTTTAAAGTTCTTTAGTCTCCACAGGGTTGGTTCTATATGCTGGACGGTTAGGAAGGGAAGCTCCTGGCACGAAATCAATCTGGTGCTCAATCCCACGGATATGTGGTAGTCCATTGGGATTCTCCTCTGGAAAGACATCCTCAAACTCCTGCAAAAGAAAAAAATATTGTTCGGAACTTCCGGCATTGGATTAGTAAGGTTGACTAACACCTCCTTGAAAACAAACAAAATATAGGTTGTTTAGAGAACAGAGCTCTCTTAACCACATTAAACCTCACAAGAAAGTTTGATTACCTCACATGGTTACTCTCAAAGGCCTTTTTCTTGGTTTTTCTCAAACTTTCATTTTTTTTATTGGTGGGGTGTTTAGGGGGTCACTCTCATTGGTTTTACCTTGTTGTTTCAGCAATGTTTGATCCTGATGAACTTCTTGTGGTGTCAATGGAGCAAGGGTGGTCATCCGGCCATTGTATTCAAAAGAATACCGATTTGTAAACCCATCATGGATGACCCTTCTATTAAACTGCCATGGGGTCCCTAGCAAGATGTGACTGGCCTCCATTGGTAAGATGTCACACAAGATTTCATCTTTGTATTTGCCTATGGTTAAAGGAACCAATACTTGGCTGCTCACAATCATTTCTCCATCATCATTCAACCATTGAGTCTTGTAAGGTTTTAGATGCTTCTTTACTTCTAGACCTAGCTGTTGAAATTAAAGAGTATGGAGGCTTAGGGATTGTTGAGAGAGTGATAGTTGTGGCGTGAGAATGATTAAGGAGTTTGAGGTTTGGATACTTGGAGAATGTTTAGGATGAAGATGGTGGCGTGAGTATTGATGTAATGAGGGATTATTGTTTGAGAATGATGATAAGAATGAGAATGATAATGGTTGATGAAATAAGATGAACTAAGGAGAAGCATGGCGCCGGAGAGCTAAAGCTCCACCGGCGCCTTTAGGGAGATAAGCAAAGCTTCCTTTTACTCTTTTAATCTTCTTATTCTCTTATTCACAACACTCTTTACATCACATTACATGTATATTTATAGAGTTTTTACATAGAGAAGAAGAGAAGAGGCGTGAAGAAGGAAGGAGAGAAGAGAGGAGTTTGCGTGAAGAAGAGAGGAGGGAAGGGAGCAGCTCACTGTTTGACTCCTGTTCAAGCTGCGCCCATACCCTGCTGCTGACGCCTCCATGCTTGTGCCCATGCCCTGGTTCTGGCGCCCCATGCTCTCCTTTGCTTCCTCTTTTCCACTTAGTTAGTCTTCTAGTTAGTATGTAACAGCTTCCTTTCTTCTAGTTACATCCTAACCAAGACTTCTTATAGTTCCTTGTGAACTAGGTTTCCTTTCCCTCATTCTCTTAGATTTTAATTCTTCTATCATAGAGATCACATATTTCAACACTCCCCCTCAAGATTGGTCAGTAGGTGTCCTTAAGGCCAATCTTGCCATGTGCGTGATCCTCATTGATAGAAGATGATGCCATGATAAGGATATCCGCTAGCTGATCCTTGCTTGCTCCAAAGACGGTTTTGATGAATCCTAACCTCAATGAGACCACGGCTTCCTCTCCTATGGCCTTTACTCTTTCTTGCGGATTAGACTTTGTCTTCTCTAAGCTTCACTCGGATCATGTCTCCTCGGGCTTCTTGTCTCAAACTTAATCTTGACTTCAAGCTCCTCGTATGACATCTTCTAGCTCACGGAATACTCACATTGTCATTGGCTTCCTCTTGATCACTCTTGGGAGTATACTCTATCCGTTGGACGCCACTTCCCGCTGCTTCTCGGATCACCACACCTAATAAGGTCTGCAAGGTGGTTTCTCCTTCGGTTTTCTTACAACCTCATCCAAAGCTACTCGTATGTGTCTCCCGGCTTTCTCTCGCCATTGTCTCCTCATACGGTGCTTGGAGTTCCTTGTTGCCTTATTTACCGTTCCACAGCCTCCTAGGTGAACGCCTCTTGGTCTGAGCTTCACACTCCATCTATCAAGATCAATCTTGGCTTCAACCCTTCATAGATTTGATCTTGATTCTTCAAAGAGCCATCCGCTCTTATCCTACTTATCATAAGACTCTCCCGGCTTCCTCTCGGAATGCCACACCTATCCATGGTACAATGTGATAGTCCTCTTCTTCTTGGACCATCACCTAACTTGGTGCTTCAACGGTCTTCTTCAACACTCCCCCTCAAGCTTGGTACGAGTATGGGAAGAACCAAACTTGACAAGGAAGACCGTTGCATAATTTGGAGCTCACCGCTTCTTCAACACTTCCCTTCAAGACTAGCCCATTGCCAAGGGACCACTCTTGCAAAGGAAAGAGCACTAAGCTTGATTATGCCAATGATGCCGCCTCCTCTTGGACTATCTATCCCACTTGCCAAACAGGACAAGCTTTCGTCTGCTAGCCATTTTGGATTAGGCCGCAAAGGACATCATCTGCCTCCACATAACACCACCATGAATAGCTTGCTTGAGCCTATACAAGCTTCCTCTTGTAGATTGCTCCGCTTGGATCGCCACATGGTTGAGTATGATCACCACTCTCTCAAGACCTCCTGGATCAAGTGATCAAGTGATTCGGCCTCAAGAGAGGATGAATACCATGTGGAAGAATATGACCCTCCATAAGCACCATTTAATCAATACCTTGGAGCAACTACTTCTTGGACCATCTGAATCTTCCGCTTGTTGAAAGATTCACCAATGAAAGATAGCATAAGCCTATGAGACTGGTTTTGGAAGTCATGAACTTCTTGGAAATGAGTCTTGCAGAGTTTGATTCGCCTGTTACAGAGGCTGAGAATTCGCCAAGAGCTTCACTGAGTCGCTGTTGCTCTTCTTCTTCTCAGAGCAACAATCGCTCTTAACCTCTTCCTCTGAGGTTTCACCTCTCTCAGCAGCCTTACTTTTCTCCTCCTTAACGCTTGAAGTTACAAGCGAATGTGAGTTTCCAATCACCATAACTGGAATCAAACTCTCAAGAATCACAACACAAGCCCATCCAAAAACATTGCTTACTATCTCTTCACCGCCTCTTTTCCACAATTGATTTTCCTCTTATCAACTGTGTTTCTTTGATCAAAAAATTATTGACCACTTCCTTTTCTTTGCAGGAAACATCTCAGCCTTGTGCTTCATCTCTGTTTCATGCAAGCCTTCCACGTGAACTCCTCTTGTCACGTCTCTTCCGCAAGTCTCTTCCGGGTTAAAGATGTGAACTCCTCTTGTCACTTCTCTTCCGCAAGTCTCTTCCAGGATTCAACCTTCTTCAGCTTCCTCTTTCTAAGGTAAGCTTCTCCTTTTCTCCAAGTTTTACTATGACCTGTCTCATATTTTCCTTGAAGTCTTATGTGAACTAGATTCACACTTTCTTTGACTGTTTTTTGTACAGCCGGTTTAATGCTTCCTCTTCTTTCTTGCTGGATGTCTTCATTTGATCACCAGCCACTTTACTTCCTGTTCAATGATTTGTTTTCACTTGGAGCTTGCTTGGATCACCACTTAAGGTCACCACCCAGCCTTCTCCTCTTCTAAACCATCACGCCAAAAACACTCTTCATCTCCTAGATGCGTTATTTCCCACGCCATACATACCAAAGACCATCACGCCATGACAAGCTTCTTCATGGATGAATGATTCTAAAAATCCTCTGGATCTTGTTTCCAAAGAGGATCACCGAGGGATTGATGTTGATACAACCCCTTTTCAAAGTTTTGTATGTGGATCTAGACTCCACACACAAGAAACATAAAGAAAGATATTTACTCTCTCACACACACCCTATTAAAAACGCATGGGAGGAACAAATTACCCCAGAAAATCTCTCTCTCATGTGTTTAACAAAAGAAAAACGAGTTCCTCAAGGCAAGGAGCCAAGGAGAGCCCAACGAAATCTCCCTCAATTCGTCATCATTTTCTAGTAACAATACACACCCTTAGTCCTTTCACAACTTGAAGATCTTATGATCTCAAGGATATTAATCTCAGAGTGAATAGAACTAAGAAAGTGTATGGTTATAGATTAGAAGACTTTGTAGAGAGCTAGAAGAATAACAAGAGATTAGGCGCTAGATCACTCAACTTGCTCTGATACCATGTTGAAATTAAAGAGTATGGAGGCTTAGGGATTGTTGAGAGAGTGATAGTTGTGGCGTGAGAATGATTAAGGAGTTTGAGGTTTGGATACTTGGAGAATGTTTAGGATGAAGATGGTGGCGTGAGTATTGATGTAATGAGGGATTATTGTTTGAGAATGATGATAAGAATGAGAATGATAATGGTTGATGAAATAAGATGAATTAAGGAGAAGCATGGCGCCGGAGAGCTAAAGCTCCACCGGCGCCTTTAGGGAGATAAGCAAAGCTTCCTTTTACTCTTTTAATCTTCTTATTCTCTTATTCACAACACTCTTTACATCACATTACATGTATATTTATAGAGTTTTTACATAGAGAAGAAGAGAAGAGGCGTGAAGAAGGAAGGAGAGAAGAGAGGAGTTTGCGTGAAGAAGAGAGGAGGGAAGGGAGCAGCTCACTGTTTGACTCCTGTTCAAGCTGCGCCCATACCCTGCTGCTGACGCCTCCATGCTTGTGCCCATGCCCTGGTTCTGGCGCCCCATGCTCTCCTTTGCTTCCTCTTTTCCACTTAGTTAGTCTTCTAGTTAGTATGTAACAGCTTCCTTTCTTCTAGTTACATCCTAACCAAGACTTCTTATAGTTCCTTGTGAACTAGGTTTCCTTTCCCTCATTCTCTTAGATTTTAATTCTTCTATCATAGAGATCACATATTTCAACACTAGCTTCTTAACCATAACTTCACTTGCCACATTAGTACAGCTTCCTCCATCAATAATAAAGCTGCAAACCTTACCTTCTAGTAGGTATCTTGTGTGAAACAAGTTCTCCCGTTGTGCTTGGTCAGCATCTTTGGTTTGAATGCTCAATGATCGCCTTGTGACTAATAGCTCTCTTATTGCTGGTAACTCTATCTCCTTAGCATCAGAGTTCTCTTCTTCTTCAAGTTCTTCTTCTTCATCGGTTTCTATTTCACCATTATCCAAGAGGATCATGGTTCTTTGGTTGATGCATTCATTGGCATAGTGTCCTCTCCCTTGATACTTGAAGCATCTAGCATCCCTGTTCGTAGAAGAAATTGACACAGGTTTCCCTTTGTCGTCTTGAGTAGGGGTGTAGGTTTTGGAATCTAGTTTTGGTTTGACAACAGATTTGTCCTCTAGTTTGTAGCTTGATTTAGAATTCCTTCTCTTGATCTGTTGTTTCACAAGGATAGCCTTGTGAAGCATCTCTTCCAACTTTCCATAAGTTTGAAGTTCCATCCTGTCTTGAATATCTCGAGCTAAACCACTTAGAAACCTCGCCATAGTTACCTCATGATCCTCATCTATGTCGGCTTTGATCATGAGAGATTCCATCTCTTGAAAGTAATCCTCCACACTTTTACTACCCTCGCTTAATCTCCTAAGCTTTTGATGCAACTTCCGGTGGTAATAACTTGGAACTAACCTCTTCCTCATTAGGTTTTTCATCACTCCCCAAGTTTCCACACATGGCTCCTGGTTGCGTGTCCTACTTGTAACAATCTGATCCCACCAGTTAATGGCATAATCATAGAACTTTGTTGCAACAACTTGAACCTTCTTCCGTTCTGAGTATGGCTGACAATCGAAGACGAGTTCTATCTTCTTCTTCCATTCTAGATAGGTATCCGATTATTCTTCCCATAGAATGGTGATATCTTCAACTTAAGACTACCGAAGTTGTCTTCATTTCATTCCCTGGCTTCTCTTACACGTCTTGGACGTCCTTGTTCCTCATTAGAAGCTTGACTTCCACGGCTGTAGTAGTCTTATCTTTCCTCATTGTTTACTGGCCTTTGTGACCTTCTTCTCCCTTCAGTATGATGTTGGGGAAGTTCTTGATTCACTGACTCTTGTATGGTGTTCATTCTTTTATGAACGGGATCTAGCTCCTGCCTCAAGAGGTGCATTATTTCTTCCATGAGAGTCTGCACGTCCATGTTGTTTGGTCTGGCTCTCCTTGGATGGTTGGTGTTATCACTTCCAGCTTCACTATGAGACATCTCGATGAAATGTGGGAACAAGTCAAAAGATGTTTTGAATTTTTCCTGCAAAACTCAACAAACGGTTAGTAATAAAAACCTCACTATTATTTTTTCCTCTCAAGTGTTTCACTCAACTCTCAAGATGTCCTCTCTCAGAGATTTCTCAATTGTTCTTATCAAACAAATCCCAATCAAATTCAATCAGAATTTTCCACAATCCGAATGATCAAAGTATAGAAAGAAAAAGGATGTTGGAACACGTTTGCTTTTGTTTCGAAGGAATAAAAGATAGAAAGGAAAAAGAGTGTTGGAACACGTTTGATTTTTTTTATTAAGGTGGAAAAGAAGTGAGTTGGAACACGTTTGGTGTTGTTTCCTCTTTTTTTTTTTGAATAGATGATCCAATGGATCTTTGAATAGCAAGATAGAAAGAAAAGATGGGAATGAAAGATAGAACAGAGTGATGGTGAGCCGAAGACTCATGACCAAGAAGGTGAAGGGTTAGAAATGAAAGGTCAGAAGATGAAAGATTAGAAATGAAAGATCAGAATTTGAAAAGATATGAAAACTCACTACCAAACTCGAAATTGCTTACTCTGATACCAAATGATGGAAGATCCAAACCCAAGACTCGGTAGTTTCGATGGTAGATCACAAGAAGATGGAAGAAAAGAAGATGAATGAAGATGTTGGATAGATTCTTGCATAAACGAATCAAAAGACTCAAGTTTATCAAGGTTTGTGGATTGAATGACAACAACACAAGTAGCTGCGGAATGGCTACTTGTTGATGGATTGAATGGTCACACAATGGATGCAAAAGTTCACTGATATTCCTCAATGCCACGCCAAGATATTACACACTTGGTGGTGACAAGGTTTGATTCTTCGGATATGACACACCGAAGGATCGAAAGATTGTTGGATATGACTCACCAAACAATCGGAAAATGTTCTCAAGGAACAAAAGAGATTAATCTCAAAATATTTGATAAAAAGTTGGGTGCATTAGAATGAGGCTTACAATGTGCTTACATAGAGAAGGAGACTTGAACAGACTTAAGTTCTTTCGAAAATGACTCTTGGGGACTCTAAAATTCAGTTCGAAACTTTGAACCAAAGACTCAAGACTTGGACTAAATACTTAAGAGTTTGCGGACTGAGAAAATGAAATAAAATCATAACATAAATTATAACATAAGGTTGTTGAAGTTGGTCCAATACATAAGGAAGTCGGTTCATGGCTTCATGAAATCATCCAAGTTAATCATCAAAGTAGGGTAAGTGGACTTGAGGCATCATTAAAAACCTTAGTTGGAAAACCCATTGGGATAAAATCAAGCTAAAGGAAAAAGAGCACACTCAAGCCACGTGATGATGATTAACTCGGAATGGCTTGAATGGACATAAGCAGCTCGTGGTTGATTGGTCTTGGACAAACTTCTTCTGGTTTCCAAGAAAATTTTAGAGTTGTTCCAACAGCTTCTTGGAGTTTTTTTGTTTTTGCACGGGTCATTGGACCTTTGGAAATGGTCAAGGTGTCTTTGTCTTCTTCTCCAAGTGTTGGCATTTCCATGCTCATATCATCCATCATGACTCACTCTGTTGCCCTCTTCGTATCCCATTCCTATCACCAATATTAAAATCTTCCATCATGACTCACTCTATTGAAGATGACTCTCCTTCCAATTTTCTTTTTATTTTAATAAGCTAGTGTAGGAAGGGCAAGGTGATTCAATGAGAAACGTGATAAGGAGACAAGAAATATATATTTAATTTTGTATTAAAAGAAAATTATTAATATTTATCTGCCACTTCCTTGGGTGATGACCGTGGACGGCCCATAGTTAGCTGATACCTAAAGCAAATGATGGTTTTTTTATTGTAAACAAATTTTCGTAAAAATGTAAAATAACTAATATTTAATTATCTTAAAACTCATTTAAAAAAATTAACATTGTTAGGCATAAAAATAATCTTTCTTGCTTTTTTTGCTACAAAATCATTAATCAACTTTAAAAAATCGAGCTTTCAACAAAATCATGTTTTATTGATATCATCATCAATCTATTCAATTTTTCTTGGGATATAGTCAATTATGTATAGTTGTATGAACTTTAACTTCTAAATTTTTCTTTATGCACAATCAACTGAAACTGTATTTGTGATTAAAATGCCATAAGTGATCCATGTCCGGATAACAACCATCCATTCTTTTCAAAAATTTGAACACCTCGGCCGCTTTTATGATTTCTGTTGGCAATATATATATTAAAAGTTTAAGCTCCATAAATAGATTTTTTTCTTCTAGATCTCTATGTCCATCATGATTAAGAGAACATTCAAACTTCATACAAGATATCACTAGCTCTTAATCTTTCGTGATCTTAAATTCTTTAAACCGAACAAAAATCCAAAAATCTCTTCATAATGCTTAAATTACTCAAATCTGACGTCAAGAGATATATGCAAAAAAGTTTTTTTAACCAAATACTAAAGAAATATATCTGAATATGATGCCCTTAAATTTTTTATATTATTTGGTACCTAAAACCTTTGTTTTAGAGGTTTTAGTCTAGGGCTGGTCCTGGCTTGGACGATTAGAAGAGTATATCGTCTTTCATATATTAGATATATATATATATTTTTTTTTTTTTATTTAAACAAGTATTCTTGAATATCTTTCTGATCGCTAATGTTAACTAAAACATATGTTTTCCATAAGTTGTAACATATTTTTCATGTTCTAACAATGTCTCTACTTTCATAATCTTAAAAAACACTTCTTAGTAACAAAGCTTATAAATATTTGTTGTCTAAAAATTGGCATATAATTCAAATTAAACTAGCTATACTTTTCAAATACACCAAACTGAGTTTACTTCATTATCCTTGATATTCCACAAATACAAAAAGGTACAACATTGTTAATCTAATAATCAACACACCGACAACTTGGAAATGTAAATATCATATTACAAACAAGAGAGATAAACAAAATTCCTTCTTGGAAATTTTGGTGTTCAAAAAAAGTCAAAAGCATTGTCTTGTTATTTTCTTAGTTGCTCTCATGTATTGTTAGTTACACCTTTGTCTTCTACATTGACAACACCATCACCCTCAGTTTTTGTTGATATTGGAAGCTCTTGCAATCCTATTTTAGCCTCAACCAAAATCACTTCATCCTTAGCCTTTCCCCACACGACGCAATACAACCCAAATACAATGAAAATCGCCCCAATTATACTGCAAATACAAAAGTAAATAACTATAATTAGTTACATATTACATGTACTCTAGTCTTTGTAAAATATATAAGAATCATTAAAAAAACTCTATAATTGTATAATGTTTTATTTACCTTCCAAGGTGGATCGTTTCAGCCAAAACTAACACACCAAGGATAGCTGTAATAATCATGCACATAGGACTAAACGATGTCGTAAACACTGGCCCTCTTTCCCTAATCACAATGCTTTGTATGTAATACGCCATACCAGAACAAACCACTCCCTGATATTTAATCATTCAATACAAATTATTAGTATATAAATAGTTATAATTAGACTGGTTTTATTAAAGTAAACTGTCAAAAACTTACAGAATAAACAGCCGCAAGTGTGCCCGAGTCCATACCAATCTTCCAAGCGCTCAAGTCACGCACCATCACGAGCGAAGCAATGGTGTTTAAGATCGTCCCCATGCCACAAATCCACATCACTAATGACAGCTCAGCCGGATATTTTTTCAATGTGAATGACTGAAAAAAATCACAGAAATGTTAATTTATTTATGTAATCTTTAAAATACAATATTCATGTTTTTGTTAATACCATCTTAATATGATCTCTAAGTCTAAGGCTAGACTTAACGGACTGTCCAAAAATAAAAATATATTTCAGGCCTCAAACAAATCGATAAATGTTGATGTTTCTTCAATTTATGTTAGCGATTAAAAATATTTTGTTATTTTGATTTATTACTCTTTATAATGTTTTATTATAAAATATATTTTGAAAAAAAATAAGAAAAGAAGAGTTAGACATTTAATAACTCTATAATACCCAATGCATATATGATAAAACTTTAAACTGTTATCTTTTTTAACAACTATGTCTAGTTGATAATTTATAAATAGTTGCAATTTGGAAATTGATATGCAAAAAGGAGAAAATACTATTATTCCATGAAAAAGGTAAAGGAAAAACAAAAACAAAAAGTTTGTAATAAAATAGAATAAAACATGGATTAACAAGTTATGTTATGCTAGAAAATGGAATCTTCTTCCAAAAGAGTGACTAGTCTGCAAAGTCAGTACAATAATATAGACTCTCAAATTAATCTAATCTTAGTTAATTTAATTTGAACTATTGCTTATGTTTACTTACTTGTAAAATGAAGAAAGCTGCCCATGAAGTGATACTACCCATAACGGCTAGAGTTCCGGTAACCCAATGCTGGTCAGCGTTCTCTGAAGAGCTGCCATGAACAGAGCTATGAGCGGCCTTGACTAGCTCAATGGCTGGACCTTTGTACAACGTCATTACCATAGCTCCTCCCACGGTTATTGCTGTTCCAACTACTTTTGCAAGACTGCGTATCTTCATCACGTTTACAGTTTCTATCCTGAATGTTTTAACCAAATTTATTATTAATTATAACAAAGTTATGGTAAAACATTTTTTAAAAAAGAGAGTTTTGGCATAATATGTTCTAAGTTTGTAGTAAATATCATAAGAATCGATGTAAAAATTATAGGTAAACGTAGAGAACCAAATCCTAATTCGAACCAAGTCAAGAAAAGAAAAATCAACGTAAACCTGAGATTTCTTTGAAATTTAATGATATATTAGAGTATAACTTGAAATAGAAACCTTGCTAAACCAAAATAAAAACAGTATGCCAAACAATACATTGTAGATTTTATTTTAATACCATTTTCATAAACTGAAAATATGGAAAAGTGAGAAATTCGAAGTAAAATCCAGATCAATTTGATTAATATTGCTAATTAGAAGAAAATTACCTGAAAATGACAGCCATTATGAAGGTGATGGCAGGAAGTGCATTAACAAAGGCAGAACTGTACGTTGCTGACGTGGCTTTCATTCCTATGTAGTACAAGTTCTGGTCCAGAAGCGGCCTGAATAGACAACCAACATTTACAATTCATCAAAAAAATTTTTATCAATCTGATTATTAATATTTTACTTTTAACCATATGATTTTTATTTAGCATCATCGTCTGCTTAACCTATCAGATTCTTTTATTTATTTATTTTGGTTTACATACCATTCCTTAAAAGATAAAGAAAAATGCATAGATATCAGAAGACGGCACTGGGCTATGATGATCTCATCAAGAATAATATTAACCACAAGAATCTCCGAGTAAAGATTCGAACAAAATAAGTTTTTTTTTTTCTTTTGGAAAAGGTGTATTTACTTTTATTTGTTTGTCTATTTAATTTCTGATAAAAGACGCTCGTCTATTTTCTGTTCGTTTTCGTAGTATTTGGAAACATTTGTACATATTTATAAACTTGCGCAAAGCATGAGATTATATATATATATTTAATGCCAAGCAATATGTTTTCTTTACAAAAGAGAAAACCCGCAAAATCATATGTATATATATGTATATAGGTGTATCATTCAAATATATATTAGTATCATTCAAATATATATTAATATATCTTTGTATATACAATATTATTATTTACATGGAAAAGCAGAAAGAAAAAAAAGAAGTAAAATTTTTATGTATACGGAGCTCTTACTCAAGGAATCCGAGGGCAAGAATCCTAAAGAACAATGGCCATGTCATCTTAGGCCTTATTTTCCTGAAAATTTAAAATAACAAGGTATATGAATCATAAATTAATATAGAGACACTTACATAATATTGAGCAATCAAGGCACTATATTGAATAACCAAACCATGCATGCACATCAAGATTTATACATACCTCTCGATAATGAGAGCAAAAGGAGCTATGACAATTGTGGCGACGACATGGCGGTAGGTAGCAAGGATCCAATGGTTCATGCCATGCTTAAAAGAGACCATAGTAATGATGTACATGCCTGCATATCCGAATTGGAGTGATATGATCGCTACTATTGGCTTCAATTTATCCATTTTACCATGTTGTTTTTCGACTCCCTTCATTTTCCTTCCTTAACTTGAGAAAAATATGAACACTTGTATGTATGAATTAGTGTGTGTGTGTGTGTGTATCAATGTATAAGATTCTATATTGAGTGTTTTCTTTCTCTCTCTAAATACGAGAAGTTTGGTGAACGATGACGACTACGTTACTTGTTTGAGGCAGGCAAAACCAAATGGAAAATGGCCCTTTATATAGTCATGAAAAGTTGGAGAAACAATATATATACCATTATTTTGTTGCTGACTGAAACGTCTACGTATCTTCTCGAATTTTATAATGCAAAGATATGGTTTCAGTGCAAAATAATGCAAAGATATGAGTAACAAAAAGGGAAAATATTATCTACAATATTTGAGAAAAATTGCTAAATGGAACGATTTATAATGTGGAAAAATTAATAAATTAGACATATTCACAATTTTGTTATGAAAAAAAATATTTTGTTTTAATTTTACACCTTCAGAGACCTTTTCACAATAACATTATGAAAGACTCCATTTCAATAGTTAAATCTTATAATTTTCATCCTATATGCACTATAGATTACTATATGATTTTTGATACAAATATTACTATATGTTTTCTGATACAAATATTACTACAAGTTTGTTATCCATTTACTATAAAATAATAATCAAATCATATATGGTGGGACCATCTATTTGTTTTCTTAAGTCCAATGAAGTTCACAAGTTTTTATAATAAAATAGTGCATTATTTTAACAGATAACATGCTATTTACTTGATATCACGTTATTTATCTAAATTCTGAACGAGAAAAAACACACAACACTTTAAAAAAAAATCCATTACAGAAAAATTATTATATAAAGTTATAATAAGTTAACTTTATTTTTAAAAAATATAATGAAATTTTACGCGTTATTTTATTGGTTCTACTTTCATTATATATGTATATATAGTATTTTGTTATTAATATATAACATATTAAACGAATATAAAAAATTCAATGATAAAGTTATCATTAAATGAAATGAAATGAAATGACAATTCTAGTATCTTATAAATTAAATTAAGTGACACCATGGGCAAATAGAAATTAAATAACTGGCAATAAAAGAATATCAGTATTTCAAAAATTGAATTTTATCTTTTCTTTAACTTGTACGGGAAAGATAAATATATTATAACTTGTTATTTTGTTATGTGGCGATCTAATTAATAAAATCGAACTAATAAAAACATATTAATTTTTTTTACTGTTGTACATATAATTCTTAGTATATTACATAAATAGATTTACACTAATGTTTTATAATAATATCATCTCTTGTATTATGCGGATATTATCTAGTTACGTACACCTTAAACTTGAAAATCTTAAACTCTATTTTATATTTAATGATACTAAGAAACTTACATATAAAAAGACAATGTATTATAGGAACAAATCATCCATTCCATTACAATTAGATAAAAAATAGAATCGCTCAACTGTGTCCAAAAATAGATAAGCAACCATGTTATGTGAGAATACTATTATTTTGCAACCAACTCTGTCATGGACTCATGGTGTAAAATACTTTATTTTTTCTTCATTTTATAACATTAATTCCGTTTTTATTTCAACTAAGAGACACCCTTATCCAATAGTGAGAAAATAATAGACCAAATATATGTTTCAAAACAGAATCCTCAATACTCTGCTAGATTCTGGTGTTGTAGCTAGTTAAAGTGTGTTTAAATGATATACATATTAGGGGGAAAAGAATCTTAGTACAACTAAAAGAAATAGCTAATCCGAGTGGACCTCTTGCCAATCAATAATGTGGCGCATTTAAATTTATTTAATATAGTGATGTGTTTTGTTGGTTTTTCCTATTTATATCTTTTCATATACGAAGTGGGGTTTTTACTCATTGACCACCAAATGATGTCTTGGTTAAGTGCTCTAACGTGACGTATTTTATTCCACACAAGCTCGCACTAATCCTAGTTGTGTAATAAAACTACTGGTTGAGTGAATAAATTCATTTGATTTCATTGGATGGTAATGATATGGATTTCAACATATAAATAACTACATAATACGTCCATTTAATTCTTATCATTAATTGTTTGGATGAGGGCATGATCATGAGATGAAGGTCTTCGAAATTTGGAAGCTAAAAACCAACCACGACACATTTCTTCCTTACATATCATGAAGCTTAAAGCACTCATATGTGCTATGAAATATATTTTTTTCTAACAAATGAAGCCTTTGAGACCGATTGCCAATAACTCGAGGAATTATTGGGAGTTAAAATATACAATGAGTCTTTTTCTATTGCTTATTTCCCAAGAAAATTGATTTCTAGATTCGACCACAGTCCACCTTGATTATGCCCTTTTACGTTATTGTTGTTTTATTCTTGTGTAATTTGGCAAACTCCTTCAATATTCATTAATAGAATAACTTTTTGATGTATAAAAAAAATCATTTTCAATAACTAGAAGAAGAATTTCTAGAAAGGATAAGTACTGTTAGAAACTTCACCAAATATATATACTTGTTATACAGTTGAGTCACATAATTACTTTGCCAAACCCCATAGTTAACCAAGTACGAAGACACTTCAAGCTCGCTCTTAGCAGACCCGAAACCTCAAGAAATAATAAACACTTTCTTTGGCCTTTTCTGGAGGTGCGATCACAAATTAAGTGTTTGTAGAGAGATTGTTCTAGTTGTGGTCCTCCAACGGACACTAAAAATAACACTCTTTGAAAGTTTTCGATACTTCAATGTTGAGCTATGTTTCTGATTCCTTTGGTCTTACATGTGTTTTTTTTTTCATTCTCTTTGGTCTTAAACATAATGTTTTTGTTGTTGTTGTCGCCTTTAAAAACATGTTAAAGACAACGATCAATCATTGGTCTTCCATGATTAATATAGTACAAATGAAAAAATAAGATTGATAACTTTTAGGAATTTTTTGTATTGTATTTGTGTTTGTCTTGTATTTTTTTTTGCTTGCGTTAATTAGATCATAAATCTACTAATGGGAATAAGAACACAAATATGTTTAAAGAATAATTAAATTAGATTTTCATAAGAATAATGATTATACATACAATGATTTATATAGATATTGAGATCAATCTAATCTGTTAATTGAATAGAAATATAAATGTAAACAATATATTCAGTGATAGTATTCGAAACTAAATATTAACATTGATCTATAATTTCCTAGATCTTTTCTTGACATCGGTTCCTCGCTTTGGTTGATCTCGATTCGGTTAGGGTCGATCTATCTGATCTTCTAATACCCGTCAAGCTCATATATGGTAACACATGTGAGATTGAACATGTCTTCAAAATATTAGCATTATACCCCGCTATTGGGTCATCATCAACATTTATACCCGATCGTAGAGTTAAAGCGGCTACACCATCCAGCCTTCGGATCATCAGCAGCGTTTACACCCTGTCGCAGAGTCAAAGAGGCTATAACATCCAACTATCAGATCATCAACGACGTATATACTCGGTCGTAGGATCATAAACGACTAAAATACTCAACCGTTAGGTCATCACAACACAAGAATATGACTGTTTTGGGACAATGAAACAGAGCATACAACAGATGAGATTTCACGAACACAATCAGAAGACTCACAATCTCAAATGAAAACACTTGACTTTGACGACATAAGAGATTCACGACTCTTTGCTCACTAACAAGGCACACGATCTCGATGCCTCTCAACAAACGAAGGAAAACAACGAAGTCAAAACTTTCGAGATGTCAGGTGATTTAGAAATTTTGAAATCAACAAACAAGAACGAATAGAGAACAAATATTCTTTAGAATATTAGGTGTAAGAATTGTCTGCTCTGATACTATGATAATTTTTAGTAATTGATTGTATTGTATTTATGTTTGTCTTGTCTTTTTATTGCTTGCATTAATATGATCATAATTCTACTGATGAGAGTAAGAACACAAATATATTTGAGTAAGAATTATATTAGAATCTTATAAGAATAGTGACAACATGTATAATTATTTATATATAAATTAAGATAAACATAATTTCTTAATTGAATGGAAATATAAATATAAATAATATAATTAATGATAATGTTAAACATCATAAATAAAATATTAACATTTATCTATAATCTTCTAGATTTTTTTCTTGAAATTGGTTCCTTATTTCGGTTTGAATCGATCTACCTGATCTCCCAAGAAAAATGATCAATTATTGTAAGATCTCGGTAGAATAAAAAGAATGAATGAAAATATAGTTTGTTTCTAAAACTATAAATAAGACAAACACTAAGAATCCCGCAATGATGAAATGCTCGTGCAGCATGAAACAAATGGCCATAATTAATATGTAATTCGGATGGCGTCATGTCGATGTTACCTCGAGAGCTTCTGATCAATTGGTTATTTTTAAAGGATCATAACAAATCCACCATATGGGACTGTAATTATATGATAATGCTTCTCAACCCTTAATTTATTCCAAACTGCCGGAGCTAATATTAGTTCAACTCGTTTGGGAGATAAGGTGTTATGGAAGAATTATTATTGACTCTCATAAAAAATAATATTACAAGATATATCTTATGTATAAAGATTAAATAATCTAACTATATTTCTAAATTAAGCTAATCATAAATGTAAATGATATATTTAGATAAATTTAAATTTTCTAAACTAATATATCTCTGAACTTATAGATCTCGGTTCGTAATCTTTGATTTTGACTCGATTTGGATCAATCTCTTAAGAACTGTGGCAAGCTCATACATGGAAACGTATGAGAGATTGTACATGTATTTGATATGCTCAAATTAACTATTAGAGATAGTCTCTAAAATTAAGAGATCTTGATAGTACTTAGAGATCATATACAAAAGAACTCAAAATCTTCAGGATAGTTTTTTAGTTTCTAATTCAGCTATGTGAAATAAGAAATAATTTAAAGAATAATACAAAATATTTTAATTGGTTTGTTATCAAGAGGGAAAGTTGTCAGGCTTAGGGAATTTCTATGTAAATCAAGTAACGAATATAAATAAATTTTAAAAAACGAATTAAGATCAGTTCTAAAATTCAAACACAATAATAAAATAAATCAGCACATAAATTTAATACAAGTTAATTTATTTACAAATGATCTAATCTAATTTTTTTTACAATTATCTAATTTGTTAGGTTATGTCAGATTCTAAATCACACTTTTGTGCCAATTTAACAACCTATGTAAGGAGCTATCAAGTTTAAATCCTAACAAATCAATTCATAATTCATTCCATAAATTTCCTAATAAGAATATCTAAACCAAACTAGAAATATATTTGAACATGACAATTGAAAACAAGGACATGAATAAAATAGATATCATAAATAAAACACAATAAAAGAAACCAAGATTCCAAATCTTCTCTCAATACATTACAAATGATCAGATTAGCTCCCAAAATGAAAGATAAGATGTGAGAAACACCTAAAACACTAATTAATAGTCTAAAACACGAGGTGTGTATCCTATGCAAATACATAAAATTTATGGATTAAAATTATAATTCTTCAAAATTAGGTCATGTCGATCCACACTAAGGTTGTGTTGCGCGGCACAGATACATATTAAAGACACCAACTTTGTCTTCTCACCAAACATGCTCCATGAAAACTCATCCAAAATATTTCAAAAGTGTGTAACATATTAAAGACTCGATAGAAACTCAAAACAAAAATAAAATATTCGATAATATACATATATCATAACTTAAAAACCTATAAAATCATGATATATAAGTATTCACAATATCAAGATTATATCCGGCCATCATTTCATCATCTTCTCAGTTTGCTTAATTGTATAATTTAGACTAAGTCCTTAACAATGAACCCATTTTTAGAAATGTGAAAAGTTCAAGGACCCTAGTTTGCTCCCAAGTTGGGAAGGTGGAGGGAGCTTATTTAGGACTAGTGAATTCTTGATGTCCTACCAAAAAAGTAAGACTATGCTCGTAGACCAAAATAAAACTGGTAAAAGGTAGATGCTGGAAGCGAAAACAATGGTATTCTTGGCGCATAAATTATTTTAAAATCTATGCTTTTATTTTATCGGCCTTATAATTCAATAGATTTAGTAATTTATTTTGATAGATTAAGAAAATAATGTTTATTATCTCTAGATAATTTATTACAAAACATTTTAAAAAGTTTTAGTTAAAACGCGTATATTACGCATATATATATATATATATATATATTTGTTCCCCTTGGATATTTTAAATCGTGGACGCGGCTCTGAACATACCTAAAGACAAGATTTCAATCGAACCTTGTAATTTCCCATGTAAGACACATGAATTATATTCTTGTTTGAATTTTTCTGTTATTATGTCCATGCACTTCTTGTGTCCTAGTATTTTATAGAGATTGTTCTTTAGCAATTAATCGCGGATCATCATTCTAAATAAAAACAATTAGTGGCAAGACATTTGCAGGATATCTGCTGATCCATTATAAATATTAAGTTGAGATCTTAGTTAATCCTAAACCTTTTGTTTGTATAATTTGAACCTGATCAACTACAATTCATTTTGCTATAAAAACATTAGAATAGTTTTAAGTCAATTAAACAGAAAAATACATATATGTATTTATTTCTGGTTCGAATACAAGACATAGATTTCGATAATATTATATAAATCGACAAAAAAAATTTTTAATTATTTATAATCCAGATATGTGGCTATGAGCATTAGAAGGAATGTGAATGTGTTCATAATATAATAATATTTCTGTATGGTTTTTCCAATGTATTAACAGTTCAATAATTAAAGATTAAATTCATATTAAAGTTTATGATTCTAATACATTAAAGTCAATATTGTGATAGACTGGTTTCGGTTACAAAGTATTGAAATTGAGTGTATTAGTAACACTTTTCTCTTATCCAATATATGATATATATAATACTCTTATTAAAGTATACATAAAATATGTATAATATAAGATTGTTATTAAAAGATTTCTTATTGGTGACTCTTCATAATTTAAAAGAAGAGATCAGTTAGATACAGAAAATCTGACAGATTATTACAGACATAACAGCAAGAACAGAAAATAGACAGAAATACTCTCCATCGAAAGATTCAATATGAGAAAGGTTAAGAGAAAAAGAAACAAATATCAAGAATATCTGCGTAAGAGAATCATGTCTGCAGAAAATGATTAGAGATATTTTTCTTCATTTTTAATAGTTTTAAGGTTTTCATCAATCTATAAAGATATATGTTGAATCAAAGTGTTCTAGAGATGGTTTTGGACAGATTTCATCATCGAAATCATTAAGGTATAATTTACACATATTGCTGCCGTTGGCAATTAGAGATGACAATTTTTAGTTATCTTCACCTTTACTTCTTATTGGGAATTCCTGGAGGCTCTTTTTCTCAAGTATTACTAGTCCTGATTCTTCAGAGTCTTTTCCTTTACCCTATACAACCAAATAGAATCCCATTGCAATCACAGCCCCTCCAATTACACTGCAACATAAAGAAAATATAAAGGATTAACAATAATGCTTATTCTGACACCATTTAGAATTACATTTTTTTGTTAAATTGTAGGAGTCAAACTCTAATCTAGAGACAGATTTTAGATACTTAAAAAATAACTTTTCATACCAAAAGAGATTGTATCAGAAGACTTGGTAGTATTAAATGACTTGGTAGACTTACCAATACTACCAAGTCATTACCAAGTCGTTACCAATGCCCCTCAAGATCCACCAATGTCCTAATTATCTTTGCTTTGTTTCGTAGCTCTGCTAAATTTACTTTCTCCATTCTAACCATATATCACCATATATTATATTTAATATGTGTTTTACTCAATGTTTTGAAAACTGGATTGGATACCGACTCCACATCAACACTAGATCATGGTTGGACCCGTCGAACCGGTTTTTTTTTTTTAACAATTAACCATAAATTACCTTTGAATCCAAGCGATTATGAATGTGACAGAAGGATGAATGTTCATGATAGCAGAGATATATGTAGCTGATGTCATGTTCATCCCCAAGTAACCAAAACCCTGATCCAAGACTGGCCTACACACAGGCCGGTACGATAAGTATGTATTATAATGGTACTTGTGATCACTTTATAACATATTGTCTTCTATTAATTTACAAAAACTTAATGTGTTTTTTTTTTGGGATTTAAGATAGTGAAAAAGGGAAGCTTACTCTAAGAAACCGAGTGCCATAATTTTTCAGAAAACCGATAGTGTCATCTTTCGCCTCACTTTCCTACAAAATCAAAATACAATAATCAATTTTAAACGACAACAGGCTAATTATGAAGAGTATTTATTATTATTATTGTTTAACAGAGACCGAGCTACCTTTCAAAGAAGAGTGCAAAAGATGCGAGGATAAGAGCAGCCACAGCATTACGATACACAATTACAACGTAACTGTTTTTGGCCTTGGTTGAGAGTAGCCATAATCAAATATACGTTCCGACTGCCCCAAATTGCAAAAGTATCATTAAGAAATAAGGTCTACACTTTTGCATTACACCTTGCATGGTTAATTTTTTTTTTCTGTTAGAGTTATTGAAAGTTAAAAATTTCTGAATATTTGGAACAAACACAGCTATAAGATGAGTTGATGAAACGAGTGTTTTTATATATAACATCAAAAAGGTGAGTTAGAGTTTTGGATAAACATGAGAACATAGTTTTTTTCCTCCGATCGAGAGTAATGTAGATTAGTAAAAGAAAAACTATAAAGTAGACATGTATAGAATATGAATATCTATCAGACACAACCAATGAGATATGTTATTGAGTAAAAGATAATAGTTGCTATTTTGGATGGTTATGGGAACATTGAAGCAAATTGTAAAGCAAATAAACAATATCATATAGGCTCTCTGGTGATTCTTTTGCTAACATATCTTACTGCAGACTTCATAGTTTTTTTTTTTTTGGTGCTTTGCCCAACTTGAAAACATACAAAACCGAAAAGCTGCATGTCTAACGTTAAGGTCCGTGTATGTTTTGCTTAAGTGTCCGGAAAATTTGGCATGAGTACTGTGGGATGGTTCGAGCAACGCCACATCATGAAACACGTGGGAATGACTTCGGATTTTGTGCAAAACCAGTGTTAGTTGTTCAATATTGTCTTTTTCTTTATAGCAAAAGTAAAGAATGTGTATGTGAGATCGGCGGGTTTGTAGTAAATTAGCCTAATTTGTTCCATTTAGTCTGCAAAATATTGCGTCTCAAAATTACTAGAAAGTTATAACAAATCTTTGAAGGTTCAATCTAATCCGTTATGTCTTTTTTTGTCGGCAATCCGTTGTGTCTTAGATTATTGGAAGTGCGAGTTATGCTTTTGTTGTGTCTTAGATTATTGGAAGTGGGAGTTATACTTTTTAAAGTTTACCTTATATAATTTAGAATGATTAAAAATAAAATATTCAGTAATATAAAACTTTAAAACATAACATAAATACATAATCAAAATATCACTGATTAAATGTAACTTGCACCAAAACAATAATAATATTTCTACACGTAATTGGTTAAAACAATAATTAGCAAGCACTTTAGAACATCTTTTCTTAACTTTAGATGAAGTGATTTTTTTCTTTTCTTTTTGGTGAAGGTCTTAAATAAATATAGTGTAACTGACGTAGCTCCATAGATATAAGCGTAAATTGGCACTTGAAAGAGCGAGCATAACAAAAAAAAAAAAAAAAAAAGGAAGAAGCAAGAATTACACATAAAACAAGGAAGATACAAAAAGTTATGAAGCTACGAAATGCAAGAGTTTTTTGGCGACGATCCTATAGCCACATTTTTTCTTGACACTCTTTGGCTATATCATCAAAGATAAGGCATTAGCTATGATTGTTTTGGTTATATTATCATCTAGATGATTAGCTACAGAAATATTTGTGTCAAAACTGTGGCAAAATGGCTTAGGATAATTTTGTTACTCCCATGTATGTGGACATTATAGCCACAATATTTTTCTCTGTTAACTTTTATTTATATAGAATATATAAAATATTTAAGAGATTTTGAGATATTATTCGACCACAAGTCTTTATTTTGAAAGCCGATTTTTTTTTTTAATATTAAATAATTTCTTAATTAATTTTCAAGAAAATATTAAAATTTTGAAAAATAATTTTTTTAAGAAATTGTTCATTACTAATAAATTAATTAATATTTTTCTTATATACTAAAATCTTTATTTTGGATAAATTCTATTTTTATTGTTTATTTCCATTTTAACTTTTAGCAAATATCAAAAAATTTAAAACATTTTGGTAGGTTAGTGTGAAATGTTTTGTTAAATTTGATCTTGGCCAAAAGAATCAAGTTTTTAAAATCCTATATAGACACAATTAGCATCAATTATGAATAAATTTTACAATTTTATTTTCTGTTAGTTTTTTTTGTCAGATATTGATTTTTCGTTTAAAACCTTTTGTAGGTTAGTTTGATTTTTTTTGTTAAATTTACCATGGATCAATAGAATCAAGTTTCTAAAATTCTATATGGATACTTTTCGCATTAAATAGCTTGACAGATATCAATTGTTTATAAAATCAAAAATTGGTAGGTTAGTATTTTTTTAAAATTTGATGTTGACCAATAAATTCGAGTTTTAAAAATTCAATTTAGGCATCCTTAGCATCAATTATAAATAGATTATATTATTTTGTTTATTTCCTTTTAAATATTTTGTGATATATCAATTTTTAAAACAAATTGGTAGGTTAGTGTGAAATATTTTATTAAATTTGACGTACACCGATAAAATTGAGTTTCTAAAATTGTATGTGGATACTTTTAGCATTAACAAGTTCAACTTTTATACAGTATATAGTAGGTTTTGAACCAAGATTATATGTGGGTACTTTAATATATTTTTGAAAAATGTGATCCACAATATTTTTCAAAATATTATTTTCTATCTAATATATCATAATAATAATAATAATCTATTAAGTATTTAAAATAATTTTGAGATTTTAGTCTCAAAATTATCCAATTATAATTGAATATAATAATTCAATAAAATTACGTTGTTTTGGAAAACTATAGTAATTTAAATCTAGAAAATTGTTGATTATAAATAGTCGATTATTACTATTTTATATAAATTACATTTTTAAAATTTTATTAATTTATTTACGTTTTAATGTGTTATGTTTTGAAATAATAACTTAAAATATGTATATATATATAAGATCATTTTCTAATTGGAAACATGATTTTGAGCAGAGATATTCTGTCGTACTTTTCATGATGTTTCATCTTTTTAATATAAAACGTCTCTTTCCTAAAATTCATTAATATAATATGGATATGATATTTTATTCATAAAATTATGTTTATCATTAAATATATTTTTTTCTTTTTAATTTTCCGTTTAATAAATTTCTTTCTATCATCTTTTGAGTTACATTTATTTTTGCTTTTCTTTTTAAATTCTAAATTTATTTATATGTGATTCAGTTTTCATATGATAAATTCTAAATTTATTTATTTGATTCTAAATTCTAAATTTATTTGATTTTCTTTATTTTCTTAAATTTAAATCTATTTACATATGCACTAATTTCTCTTTAATTATTTTGTTATCTTGTTTCTTAATAAGTTTATAAATTGTTAATACGAGAATTTTAATTGTATATTTGGTTTTACTATTATTTGATTTGAAACTTTTCTTATTTTTTGTTTTCTATTTTTTAACTGCAAATAAACATGTACATAATAGGAGTATATGTCAGTAATAATTGTTTCCCTTAAGCATCAGTTTTTCCTCTAACATATTTTATCTTTCTTTTTATTTGTAAATGACCATTTACGTTTAGACTTCTTTTAAGTATCTATTTTAAAATAATTTCATCTATTTTTTCATAGATTAATAAAAATGTACCTAAGATATGTTTATTTCTATTGTTTGTGATTATCTTTTAAAACAATGATGGTTTATGTATAATATTGTTTATGTAAGAAAATAATTGATGATTTATTTATACATGTACATGTATATAACGTTGATGGTTTATGTTATAAAATAATTAATTTGATTTTTTCTGCTAATCGAGCTGACATATCGACTCAGTTTATTGTTTGACATGCTCATGATCTTGACATTCTCTTGCCGGTATGCAAACTCTTAAAACTATAGAATATCTTCATATACATTAATTTTGATTTGTTTAGAAAACTATCTATTTTCTATTTTTTCCATTTTCAAATACCAACAGACATTTACATAATATTGTTTTCAATTTTTTTTGCTGGTGGTGGTACTATACAAATAGGTAATTTCTCTTGGCATTCCTTTGAGGACATTTTTTCCAATTTTTTGTAATGTTGATAAGACTTTAAATTTTAATATTTTAAGTTATTGATTTTCTGTTTTTTACGGGCATGGTCATAATGAAAAGTCTCAGTTTTATTAACATTATCAATTAATTTTTTTTTGGATGTCTCTTTTTTTTTCTTTTTCATAGAGGTTTCTGTCCTTCTTCTTATTCCTCCTTATTCTAAGTTTTTTAAAGGTTCATTCTTCTCGGTTATTCTCCTTCAACAATATACAATATATATATATAATTGTAATCGAGATTCATAACTATTATTCGTCCAATTGCCTTTAAATCAAAGGCCAAATATTTTTCTTTTTAGTATTTTATTATTATATAATTTGGTAATTAACTATCACAAACATATAAAGTTATGAAACAAAATATTTTTATTGTTTAATAATAATAATTTAATACATAATTTCTCTATATACTAAAATTATTATTTTTAGTTACTTCTATTACTTTGTTGTTTAGTAAAAACTAAAATATAATTTATATTATTTTATTGTGTTGTTTGACGATAATGTTTCTTTAAGTTTTCACAGATATCGATTTATTTGTAATGTTTTTGCCAAGTTATTGTGAGAATTTATATAAAATATTAATGCAGACCAATAAAATCAGATTTATAAAATGATATGTGGATGGTCTTTACATGAATATTTTCAATTTTCAATTTTTATATAGTATAGATTATAGGTTTTCTAATCACTATAGCCAGTGAAAGGGATTATTTTGTACAAATTTGATTTTCAGGCAAAGTTAAGAAAAAAAGAAAATATTATCTTATCGATCAACTCTTAAATTATAAATGAAAATAGAAGGTGAATGATGACACATTATTCAATTATAAGGAAGGAGTGGATACCTGCTTGCATAAAATGTAATCTTTTAAAGCTCAACACAAATATTTGAGAGAGTGGAGTTCCATGTGTTTGTTCCCATCTCTTCATTTTCTTTTCTTTTCTTCACCACGTATAATATTAAATACTACTACTTTTTTTTCTTTTTTTGCTTGATAAAAATTGAACCAGAGAATATTACTACTTGATACTCACTACCATAAACCCATAATATTCAGATATGTCTTTTAAAATGATTCCAACTTTTATTTCATTTTTAGTTTTAAGAATATATCTCCTTGGAGTTGATGATTTATTCGTACTGCAACTTTCTTCTTAATAAAAAGGAAAAAAGCAACTCTGATATTGCATGTATTGTCCCCGAACTACATTGTGAAACTAGGTCGGAATAATGGGCTATTATCATCTTATAATTGTACCTAAACTTTATTAGGGTAAAATACTAATTGAGGGAGTGGACGACAAAGGTGTTATTTTATATCATATTTGATCGAGAAACTCGCAATAGAGACAAGCAATGAACGGAAACAACAAGATTTTTTATAAAGAATGGAAATTTATAAAAGAAAAAAATAAATGAGCCGCACATATTATACAGAGAAATAGATTTTTTACGTCTTTTAGTATTCGTATATGTGGAGAGAGCGACGCAAAGACATAAAGAAATGGGCACTTCAAAATGTCGTATGTAGTTGCTGCATATTAAGAATGCATTATATGGACTTCCTTATCATGAATATTTTTGGTTTTCACGTTTAATAGTCTCAACATTTTTTCTAGATATAGCTATCCAACGATATCAACTTCAGAAAAAGAAACATAATTTGTATTTTAAAATAATGATAAAAACATAAAACATTATAACCAACAAAAACTTAAGCCAAGATATAAAACTATAGAGAAAAATGCATGCCTAAATCGAATTAAGCAAACCTTAAGACTAAATAGTACTTAGTAAATAATGATTCTTTTTGCATACCCCCAAAAAATGTTGATAAAAGAATTATGAGCCCAAAAGTAATAAGATTATCCTTTGAAGTTCAATAATTCATATTCACATAGAAATCTAAAAGATATATGATTTTTCTTTCAAGTAGATGACACATACCTAAATAGAAGCCTAAAAATCAAGAAAATTAAAAACTAAAACTCCATAACCCAAAAATATATTCCAACCTCAGCTGGTCGGCAAATTTTTTTATCAAAAGATGGCAAAGAAGTACTGATTAAATCGGTGGCATCAGCTTTGCCAACTTATGTGATGACGTGTTTTAGGCTTCCTAAGGCAATCACACTTAAAGTTACTAGTGTAATTGTTAGATTTTGGTGGAGTTCAAATGGTACCCAAAGAGGTCTACCTTGGATGAAATGGAAAAAATTGTGTCAAAGCAATGGAGGAATTGGTTTCCGGACTATCGAAGAATTCAATTCAGCACTTTTAGCAAAACAACTATGGCGGCTACTGGAATTCTCAGACTCTATGTTAGCAAAAGTTTTTAAAAGAAGGTATTATAAGAAAGCTGACCCATTGGATAATATTAAATATTATTCTCCTTCTTATGGTTGGAGAAGCTCTGGTGAAAAATGACTAATTAAAAGAGTTGGTTCTGGATATTCCATCTCAGTTTGGAATGACCCATAGATACCAGCTGAGTGCCCGAGGCCAGCATTATGTAAAGGTCTAAACATTTACCTAAACTTAACGGTCAATCAATTAATTGACCCGATAACAAATATGTGGAATATGAACCTGAGAAATAAAATCATTGATCCATTGGATATTATATTGATATGAGGCATTCTAATCATCAGGATAGCTAGAGAAGATACTTTTGGTTGGTTTTTTACAAAGTCAGGAAAATATACTGTAAAATTAGGATATTGGACAGAACATAATATTCCATCAGTTGGCACTACAACCATTTTTATGGTCCAGACATTCGACCTCTACAAGGTTATACATGAAAATTAAATTGTCCTCCAAAGATACGTCATTATATATGGCAAGCTATTACGGGATGTTTATCGGTTAATGCAAATCTTGGAAAAAGAGGAATAAACTGTGATATCCATTGTGTTCGGTGTGGAGCGGATGTAGAGACAATCAATCATGCTCTTTTTGAATGTCCCCCAGCAGTACAAGTATGTGCATTATCAAAAACACCATCGGTGAATGGATTCCCAGGAAATTCGTTGTTCTCAAATATATATCATATTTTCTGGAAAATCCCGGAGAATCTCAAGGATAATAGTTTTCCTTGGATTTTATGGTATATATGGAAAGATAGAAATGATAAGGTTTTTAAGAATATCGACAGAAACCCCCCAGAAATTTTAAAATTAGCGGACACTGAAGCTTTAACTTGGGAGTTAGCGCAAGTTAATGAAAATGATAAAGCTTTAACTGATGTTTTACCATTGTCTCAGCCTTTAGTTTTTACAGGATGTCATTGTAATATCGATGGTTCGTAAAAAGATACAGACAAATTTTCAGCCTTAGGTTAGTTTTGCTCTGAAGATGAATTGGCAGGAACAACCATGGGAGCATGTAACACTCGTAGGTGTCTCTCTCCATTGCATGCCGAATTGGAAGCTCTTATCTGGGCTATGACAAATATGATCACACTTCAAAAGACAAAAGTAGTTTTTTTGATTCTTTGGAGTTAGTGAAGATGGTGTCTATACCAGAAGATTAGTCTGCTTTCACGACACACCTAGATGATCTTGTGAGGATTAAGAATAGTTTTGAATTTTTTTGCTTTCTTTAATTTCTCGTACTTTAAATTTAAAAGCAGACAATTTAGCACGGAGTGCCAGAGTACATCTGTATTTACTTAATTATGTAAACTCTTTTCCGTCGGTTTGGATTTCTGACCGTTTTAATTATATTAAAATTGTTGAAAAAATATATATATTCCCACCTCTATACTTTTCATATAAAACATGTCTCTTAGTCGTATTTAGTATTTCATATAATCCAGGAAGCTGATACGAATTAGGAGTGAAAAACTGATTTTGGCTCTGAAAGGTGTATGATTTTGTAAAACATAATATATTTGAATTATGGCCTAGAGGCTAGAGATCCCAAATTAACAACAACAAAAAAAATTAAATGATTGTAACTGTATAAATAAATTACAAGATAAACTGATGGGTACTCCATGTTTACCTTAGCCATTACATCAATGATTTAATAAATTCTATATTCATCTTTACAATCAATAATCTCTCATCTATTACACATATTTAATACATAGAAGAGCTAAAAATTAGTTCAACATAAGCAGTTTAAAGTTTATTTTATTTTAATAAGGGCAAAAACAAATCATGAGAAGCACACGCACATTCCACATTAACACTTGAAAGAAGTCTATCAACACATCAGAATTAGATATACTATCAAAGTACGTAGGAAATACATAAATAACTTAATTTAGATTAATTCCAAAAGAAATTGAATCAAATAATTAGTGCGTAACGTATAGGAAACATTATCATTTTAAAAGTGGTTAAAGAATTTAATATCAGTAACAAAAGATAGGCAACTTTCTCCTCGTTAATAGGAGGAAATAAAAGTGATTTTGAATTCTTGGGCAAAGGCTCAAAAGTAAAAAAATTAAAAATAAAACTTGGCATAAAAAGGATTTTAGATTATTATAAAGAAACTTATTTGCTTTTTCTTATCATCAAATCATTGCTTACTTCACAATGCAGTATGCTGTAAAAAGTCAACAAAAAGATTTCAAAGTCTTAACTTGAAACATGTAACATGTTAGGATTTAGGAATCCACATCGAAAACTTTAGGTCACACCAAATGATATTATGCAAAATCGGTAAGGTGGATCTGGTTTACAAAATTGAATTAATTGAAGACTGGTTAGAGTCAAATAGTCTTGGTTTAGCAGTCAGTTCATGTAGGTTCTCGGTATAAAGGGAACCAAATCGTTAAGAGTTTACTTTTTTTAGGGGCAAAATGGTATGATAGCGTCAAAATAATTAATTTATCTCTCCAACGTTACGGTATATGCGACAGTATTATGTTGTGGTATATTTGGTGTGATATTATAGCATCGGAATAATCTTTTTTTTTTGTAACTTTAATTCTATTATATATTATAATTGAGAGTTTTAGCTGTTATATTAAACAAACTGTACATTGTATTATTACTTAACAATATATTTACGTTTTAAAATAAAACTAAAATTATTTTTTTGTGCTTTTAAATTTAGTAAAATAAATATTGACATGTTAAAAATATCAAACATAATATATAAACTGAATTTAATATTACACACTGCAATTAAAACATTTGAAACATAAAATTATAAATTTAAAACCAAAAAAACATAATATAATATGAATATTAAGTTTAATCAAATTATTAAATAGTAAAAATATTTTTTAATTTACTAATATAATAATATATCATCTTTTTAATAGTATAACCGTAGATAATATTTTTAGGGTAATATTTGGCATTGTGGTTGGAGAGAAATTTTTTTTTTTTATGTAAACATTGAAGAGATTAGTGAAGAAACGCAGAAGATGCTGAATAATTCTTTGTTATTTCATTTCATCTTCTTAATCTTTGTTTACAATGATATGTTTCTTTTTATAGACCTATTCTTAAGGCTCTTTTGATAAGATAAGAACTCCAGCTGTAACAAATGCTTTTCTATGCGTTAATAGCTGTCAATGCGGAAACTCTATTATTGGTCTTCAATCCTTGATCCGTACTGCAACGCTCCTTTGAATGGCTCTAAATTTTGTCTTGTTGTGTTGGTGAAGATGACCGTTGCAGGTTCTGCACTTCCTCAGCTTTTATTATGGGCCTCGTCATTGACATATGCTGGTTGGGCTTTTGGCCTGCTTCCTTTCCGTTTACTGAAACTCCGCCGTTTTGTCCATAGTTGCACTCTTGGTTCTGAGTTGAATACTCTGACTGAGTTAGTGTCTTTGCCTTTTGTCTAATACTCCCCTGCAAACTTTGTGTAGGTGGCTCAAATACACCAATTTTGAATCTCAACGAGCAGAAGGCGTTGGCTGGTAGGGACTTTGTAAAAATGTCTGCTATCTGGTGATAGTTAGGAATGTGTTTAACAATCAATGTTACTAAAGCTACCCTCTCTCTGACATAGTGATAGTCGGTGTCAAAGTGCTTTGTTCTGACATGAAATGCCGGATTCGCCTTAAGGTATACGGCTGAAAAGTTATCACAAATAGAGAGTAGGGGTCTTGGGTAGAGGAATACCTATACTTCTTAAGGCATTGCTGATCCACTTGAGTTCTGATGCAACTTCGGACAAGGTTCTGTACTCTACCTCTTTAGAGCTCTTTGATACTGTAGCATGCTTCTTTGACTGCCAAGATAGTAGATTATTTCCAAGATAGGTGCAGAATCCACCCGTTGATCTTCTTGTTTCTAGAAATCCAGCGTAATCACTATTATTGTATGCGCTGAGAGTGCAATCCGTTTGTTTGCTGAAGTTGATCCCCATTGTTACCGTTCCTTTCACATACCTCAAGATTCTTTTTAGCAGAGAGTAATCATTTACTGAAGGAGCATGCATTTTTTGACAAACGAAGTTCACAGCGAATTGAATATATGGCCTTGTGAGAGTTAAATACTGTAACTTGCCTGCGAGACTTCTGAAGTATGTTGGATTTGGAAATAATTCCTCTGCGTTGTTGTTCTGTTCTGAAGTTCGCTGTATTTGAAGAGGTAACGGAGTAGCCATTGGTTGATATTCGGTCATTCCAGCGATTGCCAAAAGATTTTCTGCATACTTTTGTTGAGATAGGAACAACCCTTCTGTATGAAACTGAGTCTGAATCCCAAAAAATAATGAAAAATCCCCATATCCTTCATTCTGAACTGCTTGTGTAGTTCATCAAATAGTTTCTTCATCACCTGAGAATTATTGCCGGTAATTGCCATATCATCTACATATAATAATAGGAGAATCACATCTTTACCATGACTGTGTACGAATAAAGAAGGATCTGACAAGCTGCAGACAAAACCAAACTCCAATAAAAATGTGCTAAACTTATCATACCAAGCTCTAGGGGATTGTTTTAATCCATATAGAGACTTGTGTAAAAGACAAACATATTCAGGTCTTGATGAATCAATGAATCCTGCAGGCTGCTTCATATACACTGTTTCTGTTAGATCTCCATGAAGAAAAGTATTTTTAACGTCCATTTGTTTCACTTCCCAATTCATAATGGTTGCCACATGAAGAACTAATTTTACTGTTGCCGATCTTACAACTGGGCTATAGGTTTCAAGGTAGTCAATGCCCTCTTCTTGATTATATCTTTATGCTACCAATCTTGCTCTTAGTTTGTCTAACGTTCCATCGGCATTGAGTTTTATCCGGAACACTCATTTGCTTCCAAGAACATTCATATCGTTCGTACATGGAACTAAAGACCAAGTGTTTGTTTCATTGCAGTTCTCTATTTCCTCTGTCATTGCTTTAGTCTATCCATTATCTTTTAAAGCTTCTGTTACTGTTTTTGGTTGATTGTATGCCGCTTTCTGAGTTAGTAATGCATACTTTGGATTTGGTTTGACAATTCCATTATGTGACCTTGTTATCATCTTGTGTCTTGGCCTTGCATCCGATTGATTATCTGAGCTATCATTGATCACATGTGAGGGAGAAGGACTGTTGCCAATAGGAACAAGATCAATGCTTGCCGTACACTCAGAACCCTTCTCCTCACTTGTGTTTTGATTCTCTGATAATAAAGTGATTTCTGTTGCAGTGGCTTGTTGAGCTTCTTGATTTCTTCCAAGGACTGTTTCAGAAGCTGTTGTTGGTATAACTACTTGCTATTCTTGTTTTTGTTCAGAGACTGGAGCCATTGGTGTGGTTCATGTGAAACTTCTTTGCGACGTCTGAATTAAAGTTGTCATGTTGAAGCCTTGTGCAGATGCAGTTTGAGCATATGGAAAGGATTATTCATCAAAGATTACATGCCTGCTGATATAAACTCTTCCTGTAGGTGGATACAAACATCTGTATCCTTTGTATTTGGTGTTGTATCCCAAAAACACGCATTTCAGAGACTTAGGGTCAAACTTTGTTTCAGCATAATCTCTTAATGTTGGAAAGCAGACGCATCCAAAGGTTCTCAATGTTGTGTAGTCATGAACTGTTCTATTTATCTTTTCATATGGACTCTTTTTTTATCATAAAGGACAGTAGAAGGAAGAAGATTGATGAAGAAATTTGTTGTATAGAAGGCTTCCACCCAGAACTTGTGAGCTAGTTTACTCTGAAACATCATTGACAAGCTTAGTTCAGTGAGGTGTCTGTGCTTCCTTTCTGCAAGGCCTTTTTGTTGAGGCGTGTAGGGGCATGAGATCAAGTGTTTGATACCACATTCTTGTAGATGTGATGTAGGAACAAGGGGCGGTTGTTCTCACGCAGAACGTAGGGACAAGTTCAAGGTTGTTCTTTCGAGTTGAAGGTGGTGGTGGATGCAACTAGCTGGCCGTATGGTACTCTCTAGGTAGATCCGTGGATAAGATGGGGAATAACAAGATCTAGAAGATAGGAAAGGTGATAGAAACACAAATAAAACAAAGAAAAGATAGTGGGAACAAACAGGGAGTTGTTCCTTGGATGGACTGAGGGTGTTACAGCTAGCTGGCCGTACGGCTCTCTCTAGTTGAAACTAGGGCTGCGGTTTGGAACACGAACAGGGGAGAGTGATAGACGCCACACGAACTTATGGTCTAATCCGTGATAAGTCTGGAGACACTGGATTCACAAGGCCTCGCACCAAGTGAAAGAGATATCGGCTTCAAAGGAACTAGTATCGATGTCCTCATCATTCCTTCCTTCTTGAAAAGATTCTGACCCCATAGTTGTCCATCCTTCATGAAAGGGAGATAGATCAGATACATTGAAAGTGGTAGAAATGTTTAACTCACCTGGTAGCTCCAGCTTGTAAGCATTGTTGTTGACTCGTTCTATCACTCGAAAAGGGCCATCTCCGCGTGGAGATAACTTTGATTTCCTTTGGCTGGGAAACCTCTCTTGCCTCATATGTAACCATACCCATTCTCCTGGTTCAAATGTGACCTCCTTTAGACCCTTGTCAGCTTGTTGTTTTTATTGGTCCGTTTTCTTTGCAAGGTTGTCCCTTACACGCTGGTGAAGTTTCTTCACAAAATCGGCCTTGGTTTCACCTGTAGGACTAGAATATATAGCTTGGGGCAAAGGTGAGAGATCTAATGGAGTCAAGGGGTTGAAACCATACACAATTTCAAATGGAGATTGCTTAGTAGCAGAATGTCTAGCATGGTTATAAGCAAACTCAATATAAGGTAAACAAGAAACCCAATTTCGTAAATTCTTACCCACCGTGGCTCTCAGTAAAGTCGAGAATCTACGGTTTACTACCTCAGTTTGACCATCAGTCTGTGGGTGGCATATGGTTGAGAATAAGAGCTTAGTTCCCAACTTCTTCCATAGCGTTTTCTAGAAATGGCTCAAAAACTTTGTGTCTTGGTCTGATACAATGGTTCTAGGCACCCCATGCAGACGTACTACCTCCTTGAAAAACAGATCAGCTGTTTGAGTAGCATCATTGGTCTTGTTGCATAGGATAAAATGGGCCATCTTGGAAAATCTATCTACCACCACGAAGATGGAATCCTGGTGGTTGACCCGTGGTAACCCTAAGACAAAATCCATAGAAATATCTACCCATGGTAGGTGAGGAATAGGTAAAGGCATATACAAGCCATAAGGATGTGACCTGGATTTGGCTTTCAGGCAAGTGATGCATTTGGCGCAAAAACTTTCCACATCTCGCTTCAGGTGTGGCCAAAAGAAGTGTTCCATAATCACACTCATGGTCTTGTCTCGGCCAAAGTGTCCCATGAGACCTCCTCTATGTGCTTCCCTAAGTATCAGTTCTCTCATGGATCCTTGAGGAATACACAATCTCTTATCCCGGAACAGGAACCCATCTTGTTGATAAAAGGGACCCAGAGCCGCTTTACTTGCTCCTTTGTAGGTCTCTTGAAATTCTGGGTCAGCCTCATATAACTCCTTTATATGCTCAAACCCCATTACCTTTGCTTTCATGGTAGTGATCAAAGCATATATTCTTGATAAAGCGTCAGCTACAATGTTCTCTTTGCCCTTCTTGTATTTGATCACATATGGAAAAGTCTCCACAAACTCAAGCCACTTGGCATGCCTCCTCTTAAGTGTGGTTTGTCCTCTCAGATGTTTGAGTGTTTCATGATCTGTATGAATAACAAACTCCCGGGACAATAGATAATGTTGCCAAGTTTCTAGAGACCTCACCAACGCATAGAGCTCCTTATCATAAATGGGATAATTTAAGGATGCTCCATGAAGTTTCTCACTGAAGTACGCCACTGGCTTGCCCTCTTGGGTTAGAACAGCTCCAATACCTGTTCCAGACGCATCACATTCTACCTCAAACGTTTTATTAAAATTTGGAAATACCAGAACCGGAGCATGGGTTAAGCTGTCTTTGAGCTTGTTGAATGCTTCCTTTTGCGGTGACCTCCATTTGAAAGCAACATCCTTCTTGATCACCGAGGTAAGAGGTGCAGCTACGGTACTGAAGTTCCGAACAAATCTCCTATAGAAGCTTGCCAGACCGTGAAAGCTTCTAACATGTCCGATAGTGGTTGGTGTTGGCCACGTTTGTATGGCTTTGATCTTCTCCTCATCAACCTGTAACCCCTGCGAGCTCACAACAAATCCTAGGAACACAACTTGATCAGTGCAAAAGGTGAATTTCTTTAGATTTGCATATAGTTTTTCCAACCGTAGGGTCTCAAGCACTTGCTCTAAATGTAACAAATGATCAGCAAGGCAATTTTTATAGACAAGAATATCATCAAAATATACCACAACGAACTTACAGATGTAGGCCCTCAGAATATGATTCATCAGCCTCATAAAGGTGCTCGGAGCATTGGTAAGTCCGAATGGCATCACTAACCATTCATACAAACCCCTCTTAGTCTTAAAAGCGGTTTTCCACTCATCTCCCTCCTTCATCCTTACTTGATGGTATCCACTTCTCAAATCTATCTTGGAGAATATGGTGGCACCGTTGAGTTCATCTAGCATGTCATCAAGTCGAGGAATGGGATGCCTATACTTGATAGTAATGTTATTGATAGCCCTACAGTCGACACACATCCTCCATGACCCGTCCTTCTTAGGCACTAGAAGCACTGGTACTGCACAAGGACTTAAGCTTTCTCTTATGTATCCTTTGGACATCAATTCTTTCACTTGCCTTTCGAGTTCTTTAGTTTCCTCCAGACTAATTCTATACGCAGCTCTGTTTGGTAATGGTGCCCCTGGTACCGAATCAATCTGATGCTCAATACCCCTTACTGGTGGAAGACCCGGTGGTATGTCTTCTGGAAACACATCAACAAACTTCTTCAAAAGTTCTTGAACAGCCCTGGGATAGTCTTCTTGTCCTTGACCTGAGGCTAAACTCTCCTTAAAGATCATCAGTAGCACCGTTTCTTTTGCCTCAAGTGACTTAAAAACAAAAGTAGGAGTAATATAGAGATTAGTCTTACTTACCTGGTTCCCCTTGTCCATGGTTCTTTGCATTTCAAACACTTCTTGTGAGGTAACTGGGGTGAACTATGCTTCTTTGCCTTGTGTATAAAAGTGTAGTAGTTGGTGCGTCCATTGTGTAAAGCCTCCTTGTCAAATTGCCAAGGCCTTCCGAGCAAAAGATGGCCGGCTTGCATGGGAACTACATCACACACTACCTGATTCACATACTTCCCTATGCTGAAGGGTACACTAACTTGTTTGGAAATCCGTAGTTCAGTCTCATTGTCGAGCCATCGAAGTCTATAAGACCGGGAATGCTTTGTCTTTAGAAGACCTAATTTGTCAACTAGATACTTGCTGGCCACGTTAGTGCATGACCCTCCATCAATAATCAGACTACAGACCTTGGAGTTGATAGTGCACCGTGTGTGAAAGATGTTCTCACGCTGAATGGTTTCGGGATCATGGAGTGTACTAAGTGCTCTTCGGATAACTAACAACTCACATGTCTCTGGGTATTCAACAATATCTTCCTCAGACTCCCCTGGATCCTCCTCAGCCTCATCTTGTGACTCGTACTCTCCATCTGGCTTAAGGATCATAACTCTATGATTCGGACACTCCCTGGCATAGTGTCCCTTTCCTTGACACTTAAAACATGTGATGTCTCGGGCTCGTTGGGTATTAGCCTTAACTTGATCAGGCTTGGTGCCCTTAGAAGTTTCAGCAGTGGTTTTCCTAAGTTTAAGGTCTCCGGCAATAGGTTTTCCCTTGTCAAAGGCCCTTGTTGGTGGAGTCCAGACGGCTTTATTTCTAGGAGTAGCGGCAGATTTCCTTTTGATATGTTGCTCAGCTTGAACTGCAAGGTGTAACAATTCATTGAAGTCATGGTAGGGTTGTCTCTCCACTTTCCTTACTATCCGATCATGTAATCCATCAAGGAACTGAGCCATCAACGTCTCCTCTGCGTCTTCGGTCTCCAATCTATTCCTGAGAGCTTCGAATTCCTCAAAATACTCTTTTACTAACTTTGCTCCTTGAGTCAGTTTTCTAAACCTTTTCTGAAGTTCACGGTGAAAATGTGCTGGTACATATCTCTTCCTCAAACTGAACCTCATATCTTCCCAGTTGTCAACTTGGTCATGTCTAAGCCTTCTTCTTTCTGAAACATCCCTATCCCACCATGCTAGGGCATTTTCCGTAAGTTAAACGACAGCTAGAGAAACTTTTCTGGCTTCTGAGTAGTTGTAGTACTCAAAGATGTACTCCATTCGTTTCTCCCAATCAAGATAAGCCTCAGGGTTGACACGACCAGCGAATGTAAGGGCTGTGAGCTTCACATCCTTCCCTCCATGTCTTGGCTGATCCTCATCTAGGTCACGAACTCTACCCTTTTCTGGCCTCCTAGGTCGTTGGTTAAGGTCAGGGGCTGGTGGAAGATCTTCATCCCATCCAAAAATGTCATCATCATTATCCTCTTCACGTGGCTGCCTAGGCATAGGACCTTGGCGTGCTGGTTCACCTCTCAAAGGCTGTGGCTGGGCTTCCAAGCGTGTCAGCCGATCACTAACTGTCCTTATAGCCTCTAGTAACTGATGCATTGTGACAAATGGTACTTCTTCTCCCATAGCTCTTGCAAACTGTAAGTCACTAACAAACATCTCAAGTGCTAAAGGGAATCTAAGAGAGGTATAAAACCCTAGAACAATATATATAGATTTTTTTTTTTTTTTTGTAATAAGAACTAAGCAATAAGACATAAAACAATGGAAATAGATAGAAAGGATTGGAGGAACACGACCTGAGAGTAAGGAGCTTTTAAAGCTCTGATACCAGATGATGTAGGAACAAGGGGCGGTTGTTCTCACGCAGAACGTAGGGACAAGTTCAAGGTTGTTCTTCCGAGTTGAAGGTGGTGGTGGACACAACTAGCTGGCCGTATGGCACTCTCTAGGTAGATCCGTGGATAAGGTGGGGAATAACAAGATCTAGAAGATAGGGAAGGTGATAGAAACACAAATAAAACAAAGAAAAGATAGTGGGAACAAACAGGGAGTTGTTCCTTGGATGGACTGAGGGTGTTACAGCTAGCTGGCCGTACGGCTCTCTGTAGTTGAAACTGGGGCTGCGGTTTGGAACACGAACAGGGGGGAGTGATAGACGCCACACGAACTTATGGTCTAATCCGTGATAAGTCTGGAGACACTAGATTCACAAGGCCTCGCACCAAGTGAAAGAGATGTCGGCTTCAAAGGAACTAGTATCGATGTCCTCATCAAGATGCATAAGGAATTTATTTCCGATAAACTCTTCTCCTCCATCACTTTGAAACACTTATACTTTTGTATTATATTGATTTTCAATAAGCTTCTGAAAGGATTTGAATGTAGAAACAAAGTCGGATTTGAGCTTTAGAGGATACAACCATGTAAATCTTGAAAAGTTATCAATGAAGATTACATAAAAACGAAATCCTTGTGATGAGACAACATGAGAGGGTCCCCAAAGATCACAATGAATGGTTCCAAAGGTTTTATTGTAGAGAAACAAGAAGAGGAAAATGACAATCTACTACTTTTGCCTAGATGGCATGCTTAACACCTTGAAGGAGAAAGCTTATTTATGGTGATAGCTTTGTTTTGACTTAGTGTCTGGAGTATCTTATCATTAGGGTGCCCTAATCTTCTATGCCAAATTTATGAGCTTGCAGATATTTGTCTTGAAGAGTAGTGAGCTTCTAGCTTTAAGTTCCCCAGCACATACATCCCTTTCTCATTTCTTCCTAGAGTCAGAAGCTTCTTGTTACCTTGTCCTTTACACGAACCTCATTAGCATCAAATTTTATGGAGCAAGGATAATCTGTTGTAAGCTTAGAAACTGACAACAAGGATTTAGCAATATCAGGACAAACTAAAATATCTTTTAGAGGTAAGTTACCTGAGGAGGAAGCTAGATGGGCTGAACCGACATGAGTGATTGGTAGGAAATTTCCATCTCCTACAAGCACTGTATCTGATCCATGATAAGGTTGTGATTGATTCAATCATTGAGTTGTGTTGGTGATGTGAGCAGTTGCTCCAGAGTCCGGATACCACTCGTTTCATGACTGGTCAGTGATTTCAGAGATGTGAATGGCGGCCATAACAGCAGGTAGTTCTTCAGTTTGATAACGATTGTCAAATCTGTGCCAGCATTTTAAGGCATGATGACCAACTTTTCTGCAAATCTGGAATGTAGGTCTATTGTCTTCACTGAAAGAATTTTGAGAATTTGATGAGGAGATTTGCTGGTGAAATCCACGGCCTCTGGTTGAAAAGGATCCTCTTCCTCTATAACTTCCGAACCTATTACTTCCTCTGCCTCTGTTGTTGTTATTGTTGGTCCTTGTCACATTGAATGCAAGATGAGGAGACACTGTTAAGCCACTTTCATAGTTTTGTAATCTATTATCGAAGTTAGTGAGTTTGGGTGTTACATCCTCAAATGTAGGACAAGGAAAAGAGTCCATTAATCCTTCGATGCTAGTCTTGATTGGTTCGTAGTCTCTACCAAGTCCATGTAGAGCCGCAAATATCTTCATTTTTTCTGCAACAGGACTCCCAATAGATGACAGCTGATCACAAACTTCCGTAATTTCTTTTAAGTATGCTGCCATTGTTTTGTCTCCTTTTAAAATGGTCTGCAGCTTTCTCTGGAGCTCAAACAACCTTGAAGACGAAACTCTGTTGAAATGGTTTGCAAGAGCAGACCATAAATCTTTAGAGGTAGGACATTCCACCCCCACACTAAGAATGTCTTCAGAGAAGGAGCCCAGTAACCATGACTTTACGACTTGGTATGTTCGGATCCATTGTTGGTAATCCGGATTGACTGTATCATCGAGTCTTCCATCTATTGTTGGAACTGGTAGCCTTTGAACCGGTGCTTGACGTGTTCCGTTAATAAATCCAAGAAGACACTGGCCTGATAAAAATGTTTCGAATTGAGATTTCCAGAGAATGGAGTTTCTTTCTGTGAGTTTGATTGTAACGCAGTTAACAATGTTTAAAAAAGGTTGTGAATATGATTCAAGAGCCATAGCTCTGATACCATTAAGAGATTAGTGAAGAAACACAGAAGATGCTGAATAATTCTTTGTTATTTCATTTCATCTTCTTAATATTTGTTTACAATGATATGTTTCTTTTTATAGACCTATTCTAAAGGCTCTTTTGATAAGATAAGAACTTCAGCTGTAACAAATGATTTTCTATGCGTTAATAGCTGTCAATGTGGAGAATCTATTCTTGGTCTTCAATCCTTGATCCGTACTGCAACGCTCCTTTGAATGGTTCTTCATTTTGTCTTGTTGTGTTGGTGAAGATGACCGTTGCAGGTTCTGCAATTCCTCTGCTTTTATTATGGGCCTCGTCATTGACATATGTTGGTTGGGCTTTTGGCCTGCTTCCTTTCCGTTTATTGAAACTCCGCCGTTTTGTCCATAGTTGCACTCTTGGTTCTGAGTTGAATACTCTGACTGAGTTAGTGTCTTTACTTTTTGTCTAATAAAAATTACACCATTTTGGTATAATTTTCACACTATTTTTGTGGTATGCATTGAAAATGCACTTACTTTCCGGTTTATAACCGGAAGCCATATAAGAACCATATGCAACTTGGTCAAGTTCGGTTCGGTTTCAGTCATTTTCAGCTAATTCCATGGTTTTTCAAAGTAAAACTTTTTACATAACATGATTTTCTTCAACTAGTTTCTTTAAAATAACAATAGCTTTCAATAATTCTAACCAAATAAGTACTACAATAAAAACTTAAAAAGATTTTATGTCTTTTACGACTTAAAACTAAATCGAACCAAAACCAAAATATTTTTGAAAAGAATAACCAAATGGACTGTTAGATAAAACAATAACCAAACAAAATCACTTAATTACGGTTTTATTCAGTTAAATTTTGGACAATGTTATCTTGCTCATCCCTAAGATGAACAGATCATTCTTGTTGATGTAACCTACATTGTGACCATCTTTGAGTCGTTAAGTTAATTGTTAACCCAAGCCATATGATCGTAACCGAGACATAGGTTCTCAATAGAAACTTGAACTCGTAAAATCTTGTGTCGTCCTTCTCCTCTTCCGTTTGATTTTTCACAATTCTTTTTAGGTCTGAGCATTTAGATTTCGGTCTGGGTTCGGTTTGGATTCAGATAATTCGGATAGAAATTTTTATTATGCGTTCGGATTTTGTATATATTCGATTCGAGTTCGGTTCGGATAGATGTCGGATTCGGATCGGATTTAGATACATTTTTATGGGAAAACCTAAAAATTCATCAGATTTTAATAAAAATATACAGTTTTTATAAAAATATATTTAATTTTTATAAAATTTGGAAAATACTGTATAATTTCAAAAAATATATATAGTATTTCACATATATAATTTTATTTTGGGTTTTTTGATATATTTTCGGTTTTTTAGTTCGGGTCGGTTTTGGTTCAGATTACCGGAATAGGAAATTTTAAAATCAGTTGGCGTTTTACGGGTTATAATTCGGTTTCGGAGTCGGTTTATTCAGTTCGGATTTCGGTTTTTTGCCCACCACTAATTCTTCTCATTGTTCTTGTACGAACCTTACTCAATTTGTGAGATTATGACTAAGACAGGACTTAGAGATCAAATGTGTTTCATATAGAGTTCATAGTGGTTGATTGAATGACTAAACCTTAACAAAAAACTTATGTGATATATGTTCCCAATCATAAAGTAGCAATATTCATGGAAAATATAAATGTAATCAAGAAAATTTGCCAAATGACCAAAAAGAGAAACGTATGGCATAATAATTGGAGTCAAAATTCGCATATCACTTCAACAAGGGTACACAATAATATGTAAAAAGCTAGCTAAGTTGCTTTTATCAATCACCATATAAAGATTTATAAACCAAAGAAAAGAATGATAAGAAAGAAAAAAATGAATGAATGATTCAGAATACGACCACTCTCATGGAACTTTTCGTTCAACTAAGCCAAAAGATAAACATATGAATATTAAATTTTGCACCAAAAAACGAGATGAGTATTTGATCAAGACTGATTCTTTCCACTAAACCATAATGCTATGGCTTTCAACACAATGATACAGCCAAAAGATGTAACTAAAGGTTGATAATAACTTTTATAATATGTTAAAAGATTTATCAGGTGGATACATTTATAAGGATTGTGACAACTGAAGAAAATATGTCGATCGTAACCCGATACAGGGACCATAGTCTCTTTGCTTTACGGTTTTACACAGAGACCTTCATGATCTCTAACTCTAAAAGAAAAAAGTTTGACCATTGTTTTCACTAATATGTAAAAACATATGAGGCTTTAAATGATTTTGCAACTAGTAGATACTTTAGTTCAAGATAATGAAATGCTTACATGACAAAACTTGCTTTCAAATTTGAGACTGAGTAATAAAATCCAAGGTGTCACCGACAACTTGCACCGGAGAACCTATATCAGAATCGAAATTGCACAAAATGTCATTGTCAGTCCCAAAAAAACTAGTGTTACTTAACAAATCGCAATCTATACTAAAAGTAGATAAATGCGGAAAGATGAACAACTTCAAATTCAAGAAAATACCATAATAAGGTCAATCATCTTTTGAGAAAAGCATTTTAAAATCAAATTGCTAGAAAAATACCTTTCACAACCTAAGCAAAGTTCATAAACCTATTACTTTTCGACGGAAAAAGAGAAAGCAACAAAATGATATAAATGGTTATAAAGAAACTGAGCCAGTTTATGTGCCTTACACAAGTCATGGTATTGGAAACAATCAAAACCAAAAAGCTAACAATAACAATACATAGAAAGGAAAAAAGCAAAAAATGAAGACAATTCTAGCAAATTGAGTCTTTCCAATTAATGGATTAGTCAAAGAAGCAAAATGCATCATTTGCTTTCGTATGAGTACGAAACTAAATAAAGTATAGTAAGAAACAAATCAGCATTGGCTATTCATAAAGCAACCACTAAAACACGGTTCTTGCAGATGTGAGTAACACAAAAAGAGTACAATCTTACATACGTTTTCTTCTCTTTTTTCGTTGTCGTACACGTAATTGATCAACTAAAGGCAGCAAGTAGCTTCTTCTGTATGATTTCAACACTTAAACGTGGAGATAACCTCGGCAAAACTTCCTGCAATAAAGAAGTATTAGAAATGTCAATCTTTGCTAAAATCGAACAAAACAAAAATTCATGAATGTGGAACAAACAACACAAACCCCTTTGCCAACAGAGTTCTCTTTAGCCAAAACTGGTATCTCATACTGATAAGCTTTTTCCCATTCAGGATTCGTAGTAATATCTCTTACCTAAAATTAACAATGCCCAATGAATTCATATCAATCCCACAAAACACCTTAAATTTTTAAGTATCATGATTATCCAACTCAAAACCAATTAACAATTAGTGGATTGGCTCATGTTCATTACATATACTAAGTAAATCATACTAAGCACGGCTCTTATACCATTTTTAGGAATACTATAAACCTAACAATGCTCAAAAGAATCAAATCAATTTCATAAATTTTAACAAATTAACACTAATTTTAAATTCATAGCAACCTAATCCACCTAGAATATCAAAATTCCGAAAATAATTCTAAAAAAAAACTGTGAATTAGTGAAACCTGAAGAACAACATCGTGGAGTGAATTAGGACCGGAGGAGATAGAGAAAGCAGTGTTAAGCTTCTCTTTAAGACCATCGCAGAGACAACAGCCTGGTTTGGAATATAGAATAAGCTTTCTCGTGTTTGGACTCGATGAAGAAGACAAATTACAGACCAAAGGACGTCTTGCAGCGAACGCCCAAGTCGATGATATCGTTGCTGCCGCCATTTGCGTTTTCCAACATTTTCTTGAGAATTCCGATTTTCTTCATATTATAATGGGCTTTAAGGCCTACATTGATCCATCGGCCCATTATTTTAAGATATGTAAGAGCATGTCCATTAGGAGTTCTAATAGAGTTCTTAATGCAGTTTCTTAAAAAATAGTTATGATTCAAATAAATGAAAATTGATTAATCAAGCAAGAAGACTCTTATAATAGAGTTTAAAGAACCTGTAAGAACTCCTAATGTGTCACTTTGTAATTTGTCGAACCTATTTTGTTTGGCTCTGAAAGAAACCGAGTCGGGTTTGTTTCTCATTTTCGACTTTTCTCAGTCTCGACTTTTCTCATTGTTTCTTTTCATCCTTGCATGCGATGTTGGGGCCAGATTGGAGGTGTTTTGGAATCGATATAATCATCATCTCCACTGATGGGGGAACATCGGCGGCGTCTGCTTCACCACATCGGACAATCTCTCTCTCTCAAATCGGAGAGATTGAGATGTTAAATCGGAGGGTTTTGTTGAGTAAATCGGTGGGTTTCTTGGTTAAGGAGAAGTCAGAGGAGGTGGAGGCAAAAGAAGTGGACCAAGAGAAGCTTGAGGTGGAGCAGAAGATGGAGTTCGAGTGAGAAACCAGGTGCTGTTTTCTCTCATTTCGGAAACCAGGTGGAGCAGAAGATGATCGGAGTTCTCTCTCTTCCAATTTCTCCTCTTAATAATTCTCAGGTACTGTTTCTCTCATCCCGCGCTTCTCTACCAATTTATGATGTTGGTATCATTTCCGATTGTTTCTACAGCGATGACTTGTATGTAGCTTCCGTTAATTGCAACGTTGTAGCTGCAGCCATGGCAACAGGAATTCCTCGTCTTTTTGCTATTGCTTTTACAATTGCTCTTCTAGTTTTAAGCATTCCTCTTACTGTCTCTCTCGTGGTGATTTATCTAAATATTTCCTTTTTAGTTGAAATTGTTACAATATTTTACTCTTAATTGAATTTGTCCCCGACCTTCAGAAGCTAATGTATGTTGATGTTGATGGATATCCTTGTTAATGTGCTTAAAAGATTATTTAATGTGCTTTGGAAACTGACTTCACTATGAAGCTCGTATTTCACAATGTGACTTTTGTGATATTCATATTGATTTACTCTTATTTCTATTTGTGATTTCTTTGAATGCTCATATTTAATGTTGAACGATATTATTTTAGGTGCATGTCATCATGATGCTATATTGAGAGCTGGAAATTATCTGAGAGAATAGATTATGTGTGATACTTTCACTGAGCAATAAAGTCATCTCAATTCTCTAATACAGGTATCTGTCTTTCTACGTCAATTGAATGGTTGCCATAGTGTCATTGTGCGATATCATCAATGGTCTTTAGTATAAGTTAGGTAAAGACTTAACACTTTTATTCATTGCTAACTACAATTGAAAGCTAACTTAAACATTTCTATTATATAACATACACGTAATCCGTAGCTTTTCACCACCCATATCCCTTCACTCTTCTCTTCTTTCTCCTTTAACCATACACAGAAGTAGGCAATGGATTCTTCTAATCCTTTTAGTCACTCTGTAAAATTCATAGATCTCTTAAATAGTCAAGATGATAATCCTTTTAACAATGTATAATCACGTATTAACCTTGGTGAGACAGAAGTCCCCTTTTTTAGTAGCCAATGGTCAGATGCTCCTAGCCCAGTTGACTCTAGTAGATCAAGAAAGATATGGAGTCCACAAGGAGGATATTGCTCTCATCAGTGCTTGGTTAAACACAAGCAAGGATCCCATTGTTGGGAATGAGCAAAAAGCTGAAGCTTTTTGGAAAAGAATTTCAGCTTTATTTGCCTCGTCTCCACATGTAGTTGGTCTGCAAAAGAGGGAACCAAGTCATTGTAAGCAGAGGTGGGGAAAAATCAATGACATTGTATGCAAATATGTTGGCTGTTATGAAGCTGCCACTTCTCAGAAATCCAGTGGCCAAAACGAGAACTACGTAATGAAGCTAGCATCAGAGATTTACTACAACGATCATAAGAAGAAATTCACACTGGAGCATGCATGGAGAGAACTGAGACATGATCAAAAATGGTGTAAAAAATGAAGGCTTAGGAATGCCGAAAAGAAAAAGGGTTGAAGATGGCTCTACACTTGGTCATGGAGTGGAAGATTTTGAAGCTCGTCCACCAGGTGTTAAAGCAGCAAAGGGAAAAGGGAAAAAGAATTCGACAAATGTAGACAGTGCGACCGGAGATGGTAAAAACCTGGTGGAATTTCAATCCATGTGGGAGATTAAGAAGCAAAAAATTTCTTCAAAAGAGCAACATAGTAAGCATAAGTTATTGGAGAATTTACTTGCAAAAACAGAGCCTCTAAGTGATATAGAATTGGCTCTAAAAAATAAGTTAATCAATGACATGTTGTTAAAGTAGTTTATATGATTCAACTTAAGAAAATAATATGAATGCTTCTGTTGGTTTTATTTGGTTTGTGTTGTATTAACCTATTGTATAAATGCTTTAGTTTAGTATGAATGCTTCAGTTAGTGTTGTATCGAAGTAGTTTATATCTATTATGATCTTTATCTATTGTATAATATTTCTGTTAAATGCTTCTTGGTTTGTCTAAATGAAATTGTTGTATCAAATTGGTTTGATTATTTTTTGAAGTATCAGCTGCTTCGTGTTCGTGTATAATAGAGAAGAAAGGACCATTTGTGTTTGATCGGTTGCTTAGTAAGTGTTTGATATTATATGTGTTTGATAATGCTTATTGATTTACGCAAAACTTGACAGGTTCGCAAGTGGACAAACGAAGTTCACATGCAAAGAAGACAAAAGTTCACAAGCAAAGATTACACAAGTTCACAAGCGTAGTGATGACACAAGTGGACATGCGTAGGATGACACAAGGTCACAAGCGAAGGATGACACAAGTTAACAAGTTGACACACATGTGATTGTAAAGCCATGTGAATTTTGTTTGTCAGGGTTTGAAGACGATATTTCTTTTTGTTTGTATCAATTATATGCCACATATTTTTTTTTCTGTTTTTTCTCTACCAATTGTTGATACTTCAACTATCTCTATATAAACATGCATAGGTTTTAAGAACAATAAACCATCTTTTTCCATTCTTCTTAACTCTTCATTCTTCTAAACATTTTCTCTCTCAATTTCATTAATATTTCAAAGGCAATGGAATTATCATCCTGTAATAACTTTGATGAAATATTGGGTGAACATTTTGATCAAGTTTTCAATAAAAGTTTTGAAAATCTTTTCATTGAGCGGAGTGAATATTAAAAAGCAACTAAGAAAAAAAGAAAATATATTGAAAGAAATCGTGAACAAGGCCATGTCCGGTTATGGAATGATTATTTCAGGGAAGATGCAACATAGCCTCCTAATATATTTTGGCATCGTTTTAGAATGAACAAGCCCTTGTTCATGCATATTGTTCATCGAAACTCCAATGAAATTCTATACTTTCAACAAAGAAGAGATGCTACCGGAAGGACAAGTCTATCGGGATTGCAAAAGTGTACCGCAGCAATTCTTATGATGGCATATGGTTGTGCGGCTGATGCGGTTGATGAATACCTCCGAGTTGGTGAAAGTACCGCATTATTATGCTTGGAAAATTTTGTAGAAGAAATTATATATTTATTTGGAGACGAGTAACTTAGAAGACCGACAGCAGAAGATCTTCAACGACTACTCAAAATTGCAGAGATACGCGGATTTTCCGGGATGATAGGAAGCATCGATTGTATGCATTGGGAGTAGAAGAATTGCTCCACCGCATGGAAAGGATAATATACACGTGGCTCTGGAAAACCAACTATCGTTTTAGAGGCTGTAGCTTCACAAGATCTTTGGATATGACACGCATTTTTTTGGCCCTCCAGGTACATTAAACGATATCAATGTTCTTGATCGTTCACCAGTGTTTGATGATATATTATAAGGTCAAGCTCCGAAAGTTAAATACTTTGTCAATGGACACAAATATCGTTTGGCTTTTTATCTCACTGATGGAATTTATCCTAAATGGGCAATATTTATCCAATCTATTCCAATACCACAAGATTCACAAGGATCTTTATTTACCACACACCAAGAAGTTATCCGTAAAGATGTCAATCATGCTTTTGGAGTATTACAAGCTCGATTTGCAATTGTCAAAAATCCAGCTCTTATTTGGGATAAGGTCAAAATAGGAAAGATTATGCGAGCATGTATAATACTTCACAATATGATAGTAGAAGACGAACGAGATAGATACACACAGTTTGATGTGTCCGAATTTATAGAAGTGGAAGAAAACAGAACTTCTTTTGTGGATTTCACGTATTCTACAGATATGCCATCAAATCTCGGTAATATGATGGGCATTCGAAATCGAGTTCGTGACCGAACTATGCATCAACAATTGAAAAATGATCTTGTTGAGCATATATGACACAAATTTGGCAACACTGGATATGACAACTAATCGTTTTCACGCTTTATGTTTATAAATTTTGTATTTAATATATGTTATTGTCATGTATTTTGCAAATTTTATGAAATCTTTATTATGAGTTATAATATGTTTATAAATTATATTAAATTCAAAATTAATATAATTTAATTAGTTAATAAAATAATAATTTAAATATTTTAAGAACCTCAAGTGGTGTTCTATCAATGGAAAGGTAATAAATTTAAAAACTATTAGGAGTTTCTTATAGTTAAGTTTTTCTTAATTTATTATTAAAATATGATTAAGAACCTCAAATCAGGTTCTTGGGATAAGAGTGGTCTAAGAAGTTTACTACACTGGATAAAAACATATTAATAAAATTTGTTAGATAAATAACTGTTATAATATTATAATTATCCATTCAATATATTTAATATTTTCTACCGATTTAAGTTGGTTTTTAGCGACATAGTTTTGCCAATAAATAGGCGTAAGTATGTAATATTGTAATGATCAATCTGAAATCATTACAAGTCATAATAAATTCTTCAATCAATTCTTTCATTACACGTTTTCAATTTTCCACCTACACATATAACATATAATATACATACATAATATTATAAATATATCTCACATCTCTCTCCACTATAAATATATATAATGGTACATTTACAACACGTTATCAGTACGAACCGCTCATATACCAAGCTGCTCACATACTGATCCGTTCATATACCGATCTAGTCATATACCAAAAGAGTGTTGAAATTAAGAGTATGGAGGCTTAGGGATTGTTGAGAGAGTGATAGTTGTGGCATGAGAATAATAAGGAGTTTAAGGTTTGGATATTTAGAGAATGTTTAGGATGATGATGGTGGCGTGAGTATTGATATAATGAGGGATTATTGTTTGAGAATGATGATAAGAATGATGATGAGAATGAGAATGATAATGGTTGATGAAATAAGATGAACTAAGGAAAAGCATGGCGCCGGAGAGCAAAGGCTCCACCGGCGCCTTTAGGGAGATAAGTAAAGCTTTCTTTTACTCTTTTAATCTTCTTATTCTTTTATTCACAACTCTTTTTTTTACATCAAGTTTACATAGATATTTATAGAGAAGAGGTTACAAACAACAAGAGAAGAAGGAAGAAGAAGCGTGAAGGATAAAGGAGAGAAGAAAGAAATTGGCGCCAAGAGGAGAGAAGGGAGCAGCTCACTGTTTGCCTCCTGTTCATGCTGCGCCCATACCCTGCTGCTGACACCTCCATGCTTGTGTCCATGCCCCTCTCTGGCGCCCCATGCTCTCCTTTGCTTCCTCTTTTCCACTTAGTTAGTCTTCTAGTTAGTATGTAACAGCTTCCATTCTTCTAGTTACATCCTAACCAAGACTTCTTCTAGTTCCTTGTGAACTAGGTTTCCTTTACCTCTTTCTCTTGTGTTTGAATTCTTCTATCATAGAGATCACATATTTCAACACTCCCCCTCAAGATTGGTCGGTGGATGTCCTTAAGACCAATCTTGCCATGTATGTGATCCTCATTGATAGAAGATGATGCCATGATGAGGATATCCGCTAGCTGATCCTTGCTAGCTCCAAAGACGGTTTTGGTGACTCCTAACCTCAATGAGACCTAGGATTCTGAATCCCATGGCCTTTACTCTTACTTGCGGATTAGACTTTGTTTTCTCTAAGCTTCACTCGGATCATGTATCCTAGGGCTTTTTGTCTCAAACTTAATCTTGACTTTAAGCTCCTCGGATGACATCTTCTAGCTCACGGAATACTCACATTGTCATTGGCTTCCTCTTGATGACTCTTGGGAGTATACTCTATCCGTTAGACACCACTTCCCGCTGCTTCTCGGATCACCCACCTAATAAGGTCTGAAAGGTGGTTTCTCCTTCGGTTTTCTTACAACATCATCCATAGCTACTCGTATATGTCTCCCGGCTTTCTCTCGCCATCGTCTCCTCATACGGTGCTTGGAGTGCCTTGTTGCCTTGTTTACCGTTCCACAGCCTCCTAGGTGAACGCCTCTTGGTCTGAGCTTCACACTCCATCTATCAAGATCAATCTTGGCTTCAACCCTTCATAGATTTGATCTTGATTCTTCAAAGAGCCATCCGCTCTAATCCCACTTATCATAAGACTCTCCCGGCTTCCTCTCGGAATGCCGCACCTATCCATGGTACAATGTGATAGTCCTCTTCTTCTTGGACCATCACCTAACTTGGTGCTTCAACGGTCTTCTTCAACAAAGAGGTTCCGTTCCATATACCGGAAATATGGGATTTAAATTTATGATTCAATTTATTTTATATTAACGAATAGATAGGCTCTGTCTTCTTTGTTTATACGTTATTTCGGGATGATATGCTATGCTTTTCTGTTTATTTGTTATATAGGAATGATAGGCGCTGCCTTCCCCAAACCGATCGTTAGGGAGACTATGCCTTTACGATCAACGATTATATGGTAGACTCTGCTACCTCAAACGATAATGATCACATGGTAGATTATGTCTCCTCATATCATATGGTAGGGTCTGCCACCTCAAAAAGGTTTATGGTCATATGGTGAATTATGTCACCTCAGATCATACCATATTCACAAATATCCAAAAGATATTTGATGATAAAGTTCCAGAAAAACTTATGATAAAAATTTGTTCTGAAGACAAATTATACGTTTTAAATTATTATTATTTTTATTTCTGTTTAATATCATTATTTTAAATTATGGTTTATTATGCTTAAATTTAAAACCATTATCAAATCTTAATTTAAAACTAAAATTGATTTCACTAAATTAGTGTTAAAATAATTTTCATGTTATACAGTTATCATGTCAAATTTGGAGAAACTCAAATTTGCTGCCTTTGATATATCTAGAAACAATTATTTAAGATAGGAAGGTTCATCACAGATCATTTAAAAGGAAAAAGACTCCTTGATACCATCGAAAAGTCAAAAACGATTTCAGAGGAACAAAAGACAAAAGCCATGGTATTTTTGTTCTACCATATCCATGATGATTTAAAAGAATGAATATCTTACAAAAGAAGATCCTGCAGATCTTTGACAATCACTCAAAGATATTTTTGATCACCAGAAATATGTGATCTTACCAAAGGCAAAGTATGAGTGATTAAATCTCTGGTTTCAGGATTACAAAAATATTCGCAAATATAATTCCGTTTTATTCAGAATTACAGTGTGGATGACTTTATGTGGAAAAAAGATAACAGATTATGATATGATTGAAAAAACTCTCCAAACATTTCATTCCGCAAACGTAATCCTTCAAAAATAATACCGGGCAACTGGATACTAGAAGTATTCAGAATTGATGCAAGTTCTGCTAGTGGCAGAACAAAATAATAAACTTATGATGTTAAATCATCAAACTCGTCCAACATGATCAGCTTCACTTCCTGAAGTGAATGTTGCATCATCCAATTATAATAATTATGGACGTGGACGTGGTCGAAATAATGATCATGGTCGAGGACGAGGTGGATTTGGTCATGGACGTGGACGAGGATATGTAAGAAATTTTCCCTCCAGATGATTTTAATAATGAAAAAATACTAAACGGTCCAAAGGAAATGAAGTTGGTCATATGATAAACAAGAAACACGAAAGTGTTTGTTACAGATGCTGCATGAAAGGACATTGGGCCCGTACCTGTCGTACGATAAAACATTTAGCCGATCTGTATCAAGAATCGCAAAAGGCGAAAGAGAGAAATTGAAACCAACTTCATGTACAATGAACCCGGACCTTTTTTGATGGTACAAGTGAGGATGCACATCTTGATATAGTGGATTTTATAGTTGATCCTGAAGGCATCAACGTGAAACAAAATGAGTAAAATCTTTCTGAAGAAGATATTATGACATGATAGTTATATTTTGTTAATCTTTCTGAAGAAGATGAAACGAATAATATGTAAAATAGTTTTATAATATGAACTTTTGTTATGTATTAATGCATCTTTATGAATATTTTCAAAATTCAGAAAATGTCAAAATTTAAGATGGAGGAAGGAGATATATGTCTGGCAGACAGTGCTACAACGCACATGATACTTAAAGATAAAAAGTATTTCTCCTCCATTAAAATAAATAATTCACCCAGAAGTATGAATACTATATCTGGTAATGCAAAAATTATTATGGGCTCCGGAAGAGTCAATTTTTCAATGCCAAGGGGAAGTAAATTTGAAATATATGATGTATTATATTCCCCAAAATCTTACAGAAACTTGTTAAGTTTCAGAGATATCTACAGAAATGAATATCATATAGAAACTATGAATGAAAATGGCATTGAATATATTTGCATTACATCGGTTATTTCGGAGAGGAAACAAATATTAGAAAAGCTATCAGCTTTATACTCCGAAATATATTCCACAAAAATTAATATGACTGAATCATATGTTACTGTAAACCAGAAGTTTACAGATATATTCAAAGTCTGGCATGAACATTTATGGCATCGGGTTCAGTCATAATGAGAAAATTGTGGATAATGCAAATGGACATCCGTTAAAAAACCAGAAGATTTTTCAATCGGGAGAATTTTTATGTAATTCTTGTTCTCAAGAAAAATTAATAACTCCGCCATCACCAGCTAAAATTGGGAATGAATCTTCAGTGTTCCTAGAGAGAATACATGGTGATATATGTTGACCGATTCATCCACAATGCGAGCTATTTCGATATTTTATGGTATTAATTAACGTATCTAGCAGATGGTCACATGTATGTCTATTGACGACACGAAATATGGCCTTCGCAAGATTTATTGACCAAATAATCAGGTTAAGAGCACAATTTCCTGATTATACAATAAAGAAAGTAAGACTTGATAACGCTGGTGAATTCACTTCACAAGCCTTCAATGACTATTGTATGTCATTAAGAATTGATGTGGGACATCAGGTCCTGCATGTTCATACACAAAATGGCTTGGCTGAGTCATTAATAAAAATGGTTACAACTTGTTGGTAGACCATTAATATTGAGAACAAAACTCCCAATTTCAATATGGAGTCATGCAATATTGCATGTTGTGACATTAATTCAATTGCGACCAAATGCATATTATAAATATTCCCCTACAAAATTAACTTCTGGCCCGAAGCCAGATATATCTCATTTCCCTATAGCCGCACTATAAAGAATAAAAATAAGACCACAAAAGAAATTGGAAATTTATATCAGGTATACATCACCAAGTATTTTATGGTATATTGAACCGCAAACTGGTGATATGTTTACGGCATGATTTGCCGATTACCATTTTAATGAAGCTGAATTTCCAGCGTTAAGGGAAGGAATTAAAGAAATTCTAAAAGATATTACATGGTGCACAACGTCTTTGTTGTACCTTGATCTCCCATCGAAATAACGTGAACTAGAAGTTCAGAAAATTGTGCATTTACAAGATTTGACAAATCAGTTACCAGATGCGTTTACTGATATGGAAAGGGTAACAAAATCATATATACCCATGGCAAATGTCCCATCAAAAATTGATGTTCCTGAAGAACAAACTGATGAAAATATAAATGAACCTAAAGTTCAGTTAAAGAGGGGAAGACCGATAAGATCAAAAGATAAAAATCCCCTTAAGAAAAAGAAAATGGGAGAAATCAATGATAAAGGTCAGAAGACCTAAATATTAAAAATGGTCTAGAAGAACCAAATAATGAAAATGGTCTTGAAGAACTGATATTAAGATTTTTTGATCTAGGTTATCAATTACCCTAAACGCGTTGTAGCATAGAAGGGAATCAATCCAACTTGGAATATAGTTTCAATACATTAAAAGTATAAATCATTTCTTAATCTAAGTGAATATGTTTTGGGGTTTTTGAAAACAGAATTTGAAATGCACGTAGACAAGAAAATATGTAAAAACGGTTTTTGAAATCAAATTAATAAAGAATGATCCTTGGGAATGTTATGGATGATCTAGATTAATCTATGCTAAGCTAGTGGAGTCTTGTTCTACCACTTAGAGCTAATCCAATGGTTCTAAAACACTAAATTTGAATAATCCATTCTCATGGTACTAATACTCTACTAATCACCTTAAATGTTCATAACTCTCATTAAACACTAATTGATCAATGAGCATTAAACACAGATTTGCTTAACCTCTAAACATCCTAAACATCAACTCTCATTGGTTAGGATTGAGAAGAGCTTGAAAAGTTTGGATCAAGCATTTCATCAAACACCTTATGGGCATGAAAAATGCTTAAGATCTAAACTAACAATCTCTTGCTAATCTAGCATTAAACACAACCTGACAAGCATGGATCTAATGATTATAAGCCTAAAATCCACTAACCTAATACTAATCAACCTAGATCTAACATCCCAAGAATCCTAAAATAGACTACTCACTAATAGGCATGAAAACACAAAGTAAATGGATTGATCTTTGCATAATCATAAGTATTAAGAGAATAGAATCAAATATAATATGAAATCAAAACCTTATCAAAATGAAAAGATCAAAGATTCAAAACACTTAATAAGAGACTAGCAGTGGCTAAAGATCCTTAAACAAAACATAATAACCTATAAATTAAGGTTCAATCACTATTTATACTAAGATAAAAATTTGGTTTAACATCTAAACTTGGATTGGTTAAAACTGAATTTCTTCAAATAGAGAACCAGTCCAGCGGTGTGCCTTGGCCACCATGCTTGGCCGCTGCTCTCCAGTGGTGTGCCTTGGCCGCTGGAGATGGTCTTGCAATCTCTCAGTTGCTTGATTTGAACGTCCAGCGGTGTATCTTGGCCACTGTTCTTGGCCGCTGCTCTCCAGCGGTGTGCCTTGGCCGCTGGAGATGGCCTTGCAATCTCCCAGTTGCTTGATTTGAACGTCCAGCAGTGTGTCTTGGCCGCTGTGATTGGCCGCTGCTCTCCAGCGGTGTGCCTTGGCCGCTGGAGATGGCCTTGCAATCTCCCAGTTCTCTAAACAATTCTTTCTTGGTCCAATGTCCATTCATCCATCTTTATTGCTCCAAGCCACCATACTTTGCTCCATGTTCCTATTAGACAAAGAACTATGCAAAACATGTTCCTAATTCTATAGATGCAATGCAAAAAATACAAAATATTAACAATGAAAGCATACTCTAAAGGTGATAAAATCTTAACATATCAATTCCCCCAAACTTGTCTTTTGCTTGTCCGCAAGCAAATAACAGGATACCAGAGATGGGAGAAGCTTAAGGATGGGGACTCAAAGTCAAAAAGTATCAAATGAAGGATGAAACACATTGTCCTCAAAGATAGTTAAATGGTGCAAGAACAAACATCTTACTCTCTAGTACTTCTCCATGCTCATTTCAATGCGCAACTCTAATGCAACCTCTAACCTTAAGCAAAAACTCACAATCAAATAGAAGACATCTCTTTAACATTCATTAAGGTGCCTATAATGCGGTCTTGCTTATGGAAATCAAATCATTCTTCAATCGGTTTATGGATTAAAAGCTTTTTGATGTGACTTCAAAAGGGTTTTTCTTTAGGTGGTTGCTCTCAAAAATAGGAGTGCTAGTCAAATGCAAAATCCATCTAAGAAAGGGAACAATTGATGCATACAAAACTCAACTCTCATTATTCTACCCCATCTCATTAAATGCATCCTATTTTCTATCCTTTAAGCTTTATTGTCATTCTCTTTTCAACCCTCATATCAATAGACTCTTTGTCCATTTTCAATCTTCACCCTCATGATCAATCTCTTTTTCTTAGTCTCCTAGAAAAACTTTTTAGTTCAACTCTTAGCTCTTTTCTATCCTTTTAAACTTTTTTTTTCTTTTGCTCCATATACTTATAAGTTTCTTTTTCTCTGTTTTAACTTATGGTAGCTATACTCTCCTTCTTCTTATATACTTGGGATTTAGAGCTTTTTGGTCTTTCACTTGGGTTAATAGGGACCTTTTTGATATCAATGATGGAGATTTTCTTTCTTTCTTTTCCAACACCCAACTCAACACCTATTCTAACCATTCAAGTCTTTCATTCCCCACTTGAATCTAGACTTACCATTGCTAGCCTAAAACCAGAACTAACATTTGTTGTTACCGATACTCTCAAGCTTTTATTTCTTTATTTTCCAACACCTGTATCAATACCTATTCTAGCCATTCAAGTCTTTTATTCCCCCCCTAGAGCTAGACTTACCATTGCTAGCCTAAAATGAGAGCTAACATTTGAGGTTCTCGATACTCTCAAGTTTTTGCAAAATCGTAGCATTATCAACAAAGATCTCACTCATAGAATATATCAAAGGGTTTGAAAGAAGTGGTCAAGGTTAAAGGTAGAGGAACCATTCTAAAGATGAGAATAGTCATTCGGGTTAGCAAAGGGTGGTAAAATGGATAAGAAAACCCGAATGTGACCTTAGTCAACCATGAGAATACATTCAAATAACCATAAGCAAGAAAATTAAATTCAAGTTAAGTTCAAATTCATAGATATGCTTCAAGAAATCAAGTGAGCTATGCAAAACTAGAAGCGCATTTCGAAAGGTGCAAAGGTCCAAGCATAGATTTTTCATTATTTCAAAGATGTTCAACCAGAAAATAACTATGACTAAGGGCAATGATCTTAATCCTAAGCATGAACTTCTACAAGCCAAATATCCCATATGCAAATGAAAATAAAAATGCTTCTAGACTCAATTTTACTACGCAAATGAAACTACAAAACTGCTTTTTTGTGTTTTACAAATTTTTCAATTTTGTTTTTGATTTTTCTATGCAATAGATGTATGCATGAGACTCAAATATGTAAGAAGAAAAATAAGAAAACAAAACAAAAGATTAAAAGACATAAAACCCTCCCCCAAACTTGAATTACACCATCTCGGTGTAACAGAAGTGAGAGAGAAGGTTAAAACAAAAAGCAAAAATAAAATGGTTTATACATTGAAAGGGAAAAGACCATACCTTGGCCCTAGTCGAGAATCTTAGGGTGTGGAGTGAGTGGAGTTTGAGAACTCATATGAGCGGTTGAAGTGGTGGAATGAGCATTAGAGAAGCGTGTTCCACCTTTGAGTGTGACAGTGAAGACCTCCTTCATCACATCTTCAAAGCCTTTTGAACCAGTTACCTTAAGCTCCGGTGTGAGGATTGTTTTAACCATAGAAAAGAGATTTGACATTCCCTTAAACTTTACTTTGTACTGTAGCTCTCCATCAATATATTTCCAAGGATGCAAGGTCATTGATGGAACAATGGAGAGTGAACAAGAGTGGGATGGTGGTGTTTGTTCATTGTCATCTTGTTCTTCTCAAGACTCTTCATGGTCTCCTTCAACTTCTTGACTTTATCACTTTCATCACAACCATCAAACAAGGAGAGTAAACACTTTGCATCAAAAAATTTCTCATCAAGCACTAGAGTTTCATTCATAACCTTAATCTCATTCTTCCATTCAAACTCTTCATTGGTGATTGTTCCACAGAACTTGGTAGCGGAAGGCTTGATTAGATAAGTAATTGTAGGATTCACATTGATTAGAGTCACACACTTGGTTGAGAAGTTGATGCTTGCTCCCGCGGTGTTAAGAAAGGAAGGTCCAAGAATAAGTGGAAGCTTATCCGGTTTCCTTCTATCTACTACCATGAAGTCTGTTGGGATTAAACAATCTCCAACTTTAAGTGGATAGTCTTCAATCAAACCAAGTGGAGGCTTTGAAGAGGCATCAGCATAACTGATTGAAGAGGAGTACTCTTTCATTTCCTTGATACCTATACTTTTCATCATCTCAAGTGACATGCCATTCACACTAGCACCCGAATCACACAAGACATTCTCAAATTTCATATTTCCATGGGAGCAAGATATGAGGAATGTACCAGGATTCTCAAGCTTGGGAAGACACTTGGGCTCAACCAATGTGGAAGGTTGAGGCTTGAGCATTTCCATAATTTCTTCTACTTTTGCCCTGTTGGTTAAGATAGCTTCAATAAACTTTACATGAAGAGGAACTTGAATCAAACTACTTATGTGAGGCAAAGAGACTCCAATTGTGCTCATTTTAGCTTTGAAGCTTGAGAAGACCTTCTTTTTAGCTTTGGTGAGTATTCTTCCTGGGAATGGGATTGGAGGTTCATAAGGAGAAAGCTCATCCTTTGGTGCATCTTCCTTTTCAACTCTCATGGGAACCTTAACTTCTTCCCTAGTAATCACCTCTACCTTTGATTCACTTTGACTAACCAAACCAACATCATCCACTCCATATAGAAGTATAGTAATTTCCTCAACATCTCTTTTATGGTCATTCTTATCACTTGTGAGGATAACATTGCAAAATTCCTTGGGATTTGTTTCAGCTTTACCAGGAAGTGAGTCCTTTGGTCTGTTGGATGATGATAAAATTTGAGCAACTCGATTGTCAAGGCTCTTGACATGGGAAGCCAACTGTTCAAACTTATTATTCAATTCACTGTAAGCTCATTGCATCCCATCCATTCTCTTGTTAATCTCAAAAGTGCATTTGGTTTGCCCTTCTAAGAGTTGTTTGAAGAGCATAGTACTGGGATCTTCTTTGAGTGTTTGGGAAAGTTGAAGTGGTTGGATAGTGTTTGGTATGAAGGTTTGGTTTTGGTTGTATTGAGGTTGAGGTTGGTAGTTTGGGTTTGGTTGGAAGTTTTGATTGGGTTTAAAAGTTTGGTTTTGGTTTGAGTATTGTGGTATTGGTTGAAAGTTTTGATTGGTTTGGAAGATTTGGTTTGGTTGGAAGGCTAGGTTTGGTAGTTTGGGATAGGTTTAGTCCTGTGGGTTTTCAACATTGGGGTTGCGGTATGAGAGGTTTGGATGGTTGCGGTAGTTTTGGTTGAAGCCTTTGTTTTAAACTCCTACGTGGTTGCCCACATAATTAACTTCCTCTTGTTTCTCTCCATTATCCTCAACATAAACTCCAATCTCGTTGTATCCTTGTTGATACCCTTGTTGACCATTATCAAGTTCACCTACATAGTTAACCGGCTTTTGAGTGAGAAAGAAAGCTTTGCTCATCTTGTCAAGTCTATCATTTATATCTTTGAAGCTATCCTTGATACTCTGATCTTGTCCACTAGTATCTCTCAGCTCTCTGTCATAGTCACCTCCATAACAAGCATCACTTTGAGCGAGATTTTCAATCAATAACTCACCCTCGTCCACATTCAAGTTGTCAAAGCTGCCATAACTTGCCGTGTCTAAGGCGCGGCGATACTTCTCAAGTGTACCTCTGTAGAAGATGCCAAACAAATTTTCCCTGGAGATACCATGATGAGGGCAAATCCTAGTGTAACCCTTTAATCTTTCCCATGCTTCATATAAATTCTCTTGGTAGTCTTGTTTGAAACTAGCAATGTCATTTCGAAGCTTTGCTGTCTTCTGCTTTGGAAAGAATTTATTGAGAAATTCTTTCTTACACATATCCCAAGTGGATACCAAATCTGAACCAATTTTCTTCTCCTATTGGAAGGCCTTGTTCCCTAATGAGAAAGGGAAAAGTATCATCTTGATGGATTCTTCGGGAACTCCATTCATCATCACTATTCTGCATAGTCGCTGAAACTGATCTAAGTGAACTAGAGGATCTTCCAAGGACAATCCATTGTACCTCTGGTTCTGAACCATGTTGATCAAGCTTGACTTTATCTCAAAGTTGTTAGCAGCAATTGAAGGTGTTGGAATTCCAGTAGCTTGTACTCTGATGTTGGGTGCATCGAATACTCCAATAGGTCTAAGGACTAGTTGTCCCTTCTGAGGAACCCACGGAAATCCTGGGGGGAATTCTTCGTTATTCATTCCTAAATGCTGTAAGTGTTGTAACCGCTCTCTTGCAGCTCTTCTACCCTCTCATTCTACCTGGCGAATATCTTCAACAGAATCAACCAAGTTTTGTGGACCGTGGTTTCTAAGGTTCATGCACCTACAAGAGAGAGATTGAAGTGGAAACAAGAGATGTTAAGTAGTAAATACAAGAAAAAAACTTAGTCTCAAAACACAATTAACTCCTAATGGTTTTAACAAGTTCCAAGTGGCAACAGTGCCAAATTGATATTAAGATTTTTCGATCTAGGTTATCAATTACCCTAAATGCGTTGTAGCATAGAAGGGAATCAATCCAACTTGGAATCTAGTTTCAACACATTAAAAGTATAAATCATGTCTTAATCTAAGTGAATATGTTTTGGGGTTTTTGAAAACAGAATTTGAAATGCAAGTAGACAAGAAAATATGTAAAAACGGTTTTTGAAATCAAATTAATAAAGAAGGATCCTTGGGAATGTTATGGATGATCTAGACTAATCTATGCTAAGCTAGTGGAGTCTTGTTCTACCTCTTAGAGCTAATCCAATGGTTCCAAAACACTAAACTTGATTAATCCATTCTCATGGTACTAATCACTCTACTAATTACCTTAAATGTTCATAACTTTCATTAAACACTAATCTATCAATGAGCATTAAACACAGATTTTCTTAACCTCTAAAATCCTAAGCATCAACTCTCATTGGTTATGATTGAGAAGAGCTTGAAAAGTTTGGATCAAACATTTCATCAAACACCTTGTGGGCATGAGAAATGCTTAAGATCTAAACTAACAATCTCTTGCTAATCTAGCATTAAACACAATCTAACAAGCATGGATCTAATGATTATAAGCCTAAACTCCACTAACTTAACACTAATCAACCTAGATCTAACATCCCACGAATCCTAAAATAAACTACTAACTAATATACATGAAAACACAAAGTAAATGGATTGATCTTTGCATAATCATAAGTATTAAGAGAATAGAATCAAATATAATATGAAATCAAAACCTTATCAAAATGAAAAGATCAAAGATTCAAAACACTTAATAAGAGACTAGCAGTGGCTAAAGATCCTTAAACAAAACATAATAACCTATAAATTAAGGTTCAATCACTATTTATACTAAGATAAAAACTTGGTTTAACATCTAAACTCGGATTGGTTAAAACTGAATTTCTTCAAATAGAGAACCAGTCCAGCGGTGTGCCTTGGCCACCATGCTTGGCCGCTGCTCTCCAGTGGTGTGCCTTGGCCGCTGGAGATGGTCTTGCAATCTCTCAGTTGCTTGATTTGAACGTCCAGCGGTGTATCTTGGCCACTGTTCTTGGCCACTGCTCTCCAGCGGTGTGCCTTGGCCGCTGGAGATGGCCTTGCAATCTCCCAGTTGCTTGATTTGAACGTCCAGCAGTGTGTCTTGGCCACTGTGATTGGCCGCTGCTCTCCAGCGGTGTGCCTTGGCCGCTGGAGATGGCCTTGCAATATCCCAGTTCTCTAAACAATTCTTTCTTGGTCCAATGTCCATACATCCATCTTTATTGCTCCAAGCCACCATACTTTGCTCCATGTTCCTATTAGACAAAGAACTATGCAAAACATGTTCCTAATTCTATAGATGCAATGCAAAAAATGCAAAATATTTACAATGAACGCATACTCTAAAGGTGATGAAATCTTAACATATCAAGAACCATAGACAGAGAAAAATCCTGAAGATGAAAACGATAATGAAAATTGTGTAATTTCCATCAATTATGTGCAAAATAGTAAATTATGGGTTAGAAATGAGATAGAAGATGATGATGAAATGTTTTCATTCTCTGTATCAAAAGAAATTGATTATGAAAATGATGATCCAGAACCAAGGTTCATATTGGAATGCCAGCAAAGAAATGATTGGGAGAAATGGAAAATGACCATGAAAAATGAAAAATGGAAAATGCCAGCAAAGAAAACTGCCTAAATAAAAGAAATGTTTTTGGACCTATTATCACTATATCTGGTGATATAAAGCCAGTTGGGTACAAATAGGTTTTTGTACGTAAAAGAAATGAGAAAAATGAGGTAACAAGATATAAAGTCCAACTTGTTGCCCAAGGATTTTCTCAAAGACCGGGAATTGATTCTGAAGAAACATATTCTCCGGTGATGGATGCAATTACATTCAGATTTTTAGTGTGCTTAGCGGCATCTAAAAATCTTGAAATGTATTTAATGAATGTAATGACATCATATTTATATGGATCACTTGATAATAATATATATATGAAAATCCCAGAAGGATTAAAATGCCTAAAGCATTAAATTCAAAGTCTAAAGAGATATGTGCGGTCAAATTACAGTGATCACTTTATGGCCTGAAGCAATCCGGCCGCATGTGATATAATCGCTTAAGTGAATATTTGTTGAGAAAAGGATATACCAACAATGCGATATGCTCTTGCGTGTTTATAAAGAAATCTTTAACCGGATTTGTGATCATTGATGTATATGTTGATGACCTGAATATTATTGGTACTCAAAAGGAGATAAATGATGCAACAATTCATATGAAAGAAGAGTTCGAAATAAAAGATCTCGGACAGACAAATTTTTGTCTTGGTCTTCAGATAGAGCATCTCCGAAAAGGAGTTTTTATACATCAATCAAATTATACGAAAAGGATGTTAAAATGCTTTTACATGGATAAAACGACTCCTTTGACTAATCCTATCAAGAGCGATAAAACGAAGCATATTCTTCCAAGATTTTTCTCTTACATACAAGAACTCGAGAAGAATCAAGAAGTAGACATCCAATATGTCTGATCCACTAACAATGCAGTTGATTTATTCACAAAGGGCTTCCCACAACAACATTTATAAAATATTTTCATAATATTGGAATGCGTCATTTACGAGATTTATGAAGAAGAAACTTGATCCAGCATTTCAGGAGGAAATTACGCTATTGTACTCTTTTTCCACCGTCATGGTTTTTATCTTTATGGGTTTTTCCATGATAATATTTTTAACGAAGCAGTATGTAATACGTAATATGTTTTACAAATGGATAACTAAAAGGAGAGTTATAATATTATAATTATCCATTCAATATATTTAATATATTCTACCGACTTAAATCAGTTTTTACAGACATAGTTTTGCCTATAAATAGGCGTAAGTATGTGATGTTGTAATAATCAATCTGAAGTCATCACAAGTCATAATAAAGTCTTCAATCACTTACTTCTTTCATTACACGTTCTCAACTTTCCACCTACACATATAACATATAATATACATATATAATATTATAATTATATCTCACCTCTCTCTCCACTATAAATATATATAGTGGTACATTCACAACAATAATAATTATTTATTACGGATGTAGTTATTACCTTTGCTATTAGTTGTTTTTTCTAATATCTCTTTTATTATTATCATTTCGAATAAGAGTTTATAAAATTACAGAGAACATCCTTATATAGAGTTTAAAAAAAAGACTAAAGAATGATACAACATACGAAACGAATTTGACAATGTTTTTTTCCAGAAGTTTCTTATTCCCTAACAGGTTATATCTATTATTTTCCTTTTCCGTATATGAACTCACCCTATTGCGATTTTTGACTATCATTCGACTATAATATTAACTTTGCAATTTCAAAATACTGATGCATGAAGACTTCAAACTCGACATTCAAATGTTGTCTCTGTAATAAATTGTTTTATCGTTCAGGGTTTAATAAAACAAATAGAAACTGGCAGAACCACCACATATGATAAATTCAGGAGAAACAAACTCTACCGAAGAGAGATATAAACTCTACTAAAGAGAGATATAAAATAATTAACAATCATAATATATGATAAACGTCATACTCCTTAATCCAGAATCTCAAATTTTGATGAGAATGCACAAAAAACATTTGGAGTAAAGAACTATATCTGACCCAAAATTGCACAAAAGCCATTGTGTATGAGTTTTGCATGTAGCGAATTTTACACTTATTTAACACCACCTGAACTTTGCACGGATTTCATATAAATGTGATTTTGCTCGGATTTTGCACGATGCGTAACAACAATAATGAAGAATATCAACGAAATTCATCCAGAAGATCAATCAAACTCATTCAGAGAAGAATAATACACAATTATGAAAGTCGTGCCTTTTCATTTTTCATATTCAAAACTGATATTTTAAAATAGATAAAATTTTTAAATCCTAACATAATAATTAGAAATAATACGACCGACGCCGGAGTCGATGCTGGCCGGCAAACGTTGCCAGAAAATTAAAAGAAAAAGAGATTGAATGTTGAAGATAACCTTTGAGAGAGAGAAAAATTGAGAGAGAAAACAGTTTTTCCTTTTTATTTTATCACCTTTGAGGTTAGTTAATCACTCATTATTGTTATAATTTTTGTTTCACTTTTTTTAACATCTAACCTCAACCATTTAACCTTTTAACAGACGGTTATTACAGTAAAAATGATTATGATTTTATATGTATACTAGAATCAAACCCGCGGTACACCGTGGATTAATTATTTCAATATAAAATTTTAGTTATTTTTATTGTTTATATATGTTAGTTTAACATATTTATATATATATTAGTATCTTTATTGCTTATAATATATTAAAATAATTATATGTTTACCTTTACTAAAACAATTTGAACTTCTGTTATTTAAAAAATTAATTTTGACGCTTGATAAGTCAAAAGATTATTCTTTTTTCTTATACACAAAATATGTGATAACTTTCATGCTCATTCAAATTTAGAATCATATTTAGTATATGATTATGAATTATTACTCAAAAAGTTTACCAAATATGAGACATGCAAGTGTTAAACTGTTTGGTCCGCGTCCGTTTGAACATGCATGCATCAGACAATAGTTTTTTTTTGCTGAATTGCAATGGGTCAGTCCGTAGGAGTCAATGGCAAACTATTGAAGTTAATAATACTTTCAATTTAAATAATTTTAAATATCTTATTTTGTAATTATTATAGTTTTCATATTTTAATTTTTTATATTATCATATTTTCTATTTTTAAAATATATAATAAGATTTTTAAAATATATAATATTTAATTTTATTAATATTTGTAACCTGCGAGCCAATACACTAGCCTACATGTATAACCCACTAAAATCTGCAATTCGCTTTAAGTTACCTGCTAATCTTCCTTTTTAGCAACCTAATATATCCTACCAAATTATAAATAAAAATTATAACTAAATAAAAACCAAAAATTATAAATCATAGAAGTATGTTAAATACTCAAAATATTTCTTTATTTATATTTGTCAATATTATACAATTTTCAGTCACATTTTACCAAATTTCAACCAATTTTTATTAAACTATTTAAAAAATGGGACAGTTTTTTGTTTTGTTTGAGCCCAAAAACTGAATCGAAACCGATCTGAACTTTTACTAACCCAAACCGATTAGTCATAACATTAAAATGGGTACATAAATTTTATCTGATCCAAACAAAGCCAAACTCAATCCAATCCATAACCCGAATGATATGACATATGCCTCTTTTTAAAAATCTAAATCACAATATATGCAGAAAATCTAATTTTTATTAATTATATGTATCTATAATAATTCAAAAATAATAATAAGATCAAATAAAGTTAAAAGTGTTATAATTATATTATATATAAATGTTTATGTACTTATATATATATATATGTGGGAATATAATTTTAACATCAAAATATATTGACTTAATGAATGTTTACATAATCATTAAATAAAGCATTCCATAGACAAGTCGGAGGATAGTTGAAAGATTGAGTAGAAAGTCGTCGAGTATAAGCTAATTTTGAGAGAATATCTGCTACTTTATTTGACTCTCTTGACACCAAGGAGAATCGAATTTCTATAAATTTATTCATCCAACTATGGATATCAATGAGAATATTGTGTATCGATACAATACGAAACCAGATCAAGATACGAGAATATAACTTATTAAAGTATAAGACTCTTTTGTTAGAGAAACAAGAGAGAAAGAGGAAAATAAATATTACATATTGTTGAAATCGTGAAAATGAAAATAAATTACATATTTCTCAACTATCGTAAAGTCTCTTTATATAGAGTGAAAATTTAGACAAATAACACTGTATATTATGACAATGAGCTCCATTTCTAAACTTGTATGTCAATGTTTTTTTACTTTTGCAACAGAAAGGAGATTCATTATTATTTTTCCAATATATATATTATTGACTTGAATTGAATATAGAGATTTAAGAAAATGTGAAATTCTTGTTAGATTTTAAAATATCTTTATAATATAGTAAGATTATACTTAGGAGGAGTTCTGAGAAGTTATCACGTGTCCAAATTTCCAATTACACATTAAATCCTTTTTATTTTTACTTATTTGAGTTTTCTCTTTTCTAACCAAGAGGAGCTCTGGAAGCTGTCACGTGTCCACATTTCTAATGACACATTAAATCCTTTTTATTTTTACTTATTTGATTTTTCTATTTTCTAACCAACTAACTAAATTCAAAATTAATTAAATTCAATTATTAGCAAATGATTAGAGAGAATAAATATTCTACCTTCTTTTCTGATTTTTGGAAATAGTTGTTTTAATTAGGCACATACTAAAATTCATTGGGATTCTACTTATTCTGTTTTCTATTTTCTAACCAACATATAAAAATTAAAGAATATTTAAATTCAAAGAATAATAAAATGAGAACAAATACGAAAATGTAATATCAAATAACCATATAAGTAATGATTAGAAAAATTAAAATTAAGATTTATTGAATTCAAAAATTAATTAAAGAAAAATAGATTGATAAATCTGATATCAAATAAACAGACAAATAATAACTAAAAAATAAAATACATTTTTACTATAAATTTTGATTAATATAAATTATTTTTTATTAGGACACACATCAATATTTACAATGGTTTCAACACTTGATTATTCACCTATTAATTTTAGTAGCAAAGTTTTATAGCAATGATGTTGCAGTATTATATTTAGGCTAAAATTTGGTGAAAAAATTATATAAAACATGTTTTTAGGGAAGATTGGTTTCCTTTTTAATTATAATTTTGTACATCTATGTTTGATGCCAAAATTATATAAATATATTAATAATAATAAAAGTTAACATTAATGTGGATAGTTTATTCTACGTTTGTAAATTACATTATTAAATATTTTATCATAATCAACAACCTATTAATAAATATATATTTGCTCTTTTTGTGGTATATATATATATATTGTATTAGAAACATATATCTATATGTTTACTAGAATGTTATGTATTATGATTTATAATATCTATATGTTTACCATAGAGTTGAGGTGTTCTTCGAAATAAAAGATATAAACTCAAATGCTTAAATAAGATTAGATGTGAAAGTGCTAGTTGGAGAAAAAGACACAACAAAAACAACAGCAACAGAATAAGAAAAGAAAGATGGTTGCACTATAGTCTATAAACCTATAGTCTATAAGTAATCAAATAGCATCAACATTCTATTTTGCGGCCATTACTTACACTACAAAATAACTTGTCTTTATTATAGGAGATAATTCCTTTGATATCAATAAAAACTACACAATAATACTCATAATAATAATATTGTCTAAGCAAATTAAAATAAATTATCAAAAATATATAATTCTACTATTAGGCCACTAGCTATAATCACAACTATTTTTAACCTTCCAAAAATGTGTACGGGTAAAATGTCATTATTAAAATCATGATAAAAATAAAGATAGCACAGAGACGATCAACAAAAAATAAGGATTAAGAAAACAACATAAATTTACAAACACAATCTTTAAGAAAAACTTCCAACAAATAAAGAAACACAATATAAAACACAATAAAATTTGATATATAGAAAATAAGTCAACTTTCTATCATAATATATTACAAAAAATCACAAATATATAACGTAACTACATCATAAAAATTTTATACATAAGAAATTAAATATAATACTCAGAAACAACCACCACAATATTAAACCCACACATGGTGCGGGACTGACCCTAGTTAATATATATGTAAGTGTTTGGATGTAAAGATAATATAAAGAGAGTTTGCATACAAAGTTTTAAATTTATACTTTATTTATAATGGTATAGGTATATATGATTAAATATGATTTAATTATTTAATGATCATGATAAAGATTAATAAATATGACAGTTTTATATAAAAAAACTTCTATTGAAAGAAATATAACATTATACATCAACTAATATTAATTACTCTAATTGATTATATCGACATTTTGTTCTTTTTTAAACGGTTACGAGATAATTTTACGGTTAGACCATACGGTTAACCAACAGTTTTCATACAGTTATCGTTAATTAACTGTTACGGTTAATAATTGATTTTAACCACAACTAACAGATTTTTACGGTTAGCGGTTACAATTATTAACTATTAAATACAGTTACGGTTAAAAGAAAAATGGTCACGTCCAAAATATGGTACAGTTAGATTTTGATCTTGCCTACTTATTCAGCAAAGTTTTTTCAGGTATTTTACTGAATACATAAGAGAATAATTATAATTTGAGAAGAAACATGTTGTCGATGAATTTGGCAACGAATCAGCAACTTTTTTGCATTCTTGTAGCACCAATTCATAATTAATGATAGTGAAGCAATACATCCAACTGCATATAACAACGAGAAGATTCTTTATGCATTTTAAAAGAATTTATCGTGAAGAAGATCATTAAGACATGTGCAATCTCCTTTTAAAAATGGCGTTTATATTGCATACGGTCTTTCATCACTTTGGCTTCTATTGAAATAGAAGATGTGATACTTTGGTCTTTCATCACTTTAGCTTATATTAATATCAAAAGGACACAATCATAAACTCATCTTCAAAGTAAAAGTGTCTCCTGAACACCAACAACTGATCGAGTGACCTTTGAATGCAAACATGAGGAAAGGAAGTGTTGCCTTCAAAGGCTGCCCCTACGTCAGTTTCAGTCACAAAACCATTTGTTTTTGGTGTTATTGTTTGTAACACTGAGACTTTGTTTTATAAATCATACACAGTTCATAAAAATATTTGACAAAGGTGCTTGCACCGCTGGAAGGTAAGAGATGTAAGCTTGTGATGATGTTTTGGATTCAACAGTGAGACTGAGAGGGATCGAGAGTGAGAGTGAAGATATATCAAAATTGAGAGATTCTGGAAAAGCCACTGAGATGGTGGCTCAGGGTCAGGGGAAGGCGACGAAGATGTTCTCAGAGTTTAGGGTGTGAGAAGAGGTTAGACCGCCTTTCTCAATGCCAGAGTTTCGTAGATCTTATTCCGAAATGCCAGTGTTATGTTAATTTATCTATCAAATCCCTATTGGCTCATCACTTGGTGAAGAAAATCTCATTCTACCCAATCATAAACTTTGCGAATGTCGGTTTTTATTCCTAGGTAAGCATATGAACATTCTTTATTGGACTTAATAGCATGGACTAATTCGTGTGCTAGGGACATTGTCAGTGATATTTCTTCCTGGAACAAAAGTTGTTTGAGTTTCAGAGATAATGTCGCCTAGAAATTCTTTTAATCGTAGAACAAGGATATTTGATATTATCTTGTAACTTACTGTACATAAACTTATTGGTCGATATTCACTTAGTCAGGTGGGAGATTCCACTTTGGGGATGAGGCATAACTGACTGTGGTTCATGCCATGTATAATACTTGTATGAGTGAACAATTGACATAGCATGCTACACACATGTGGTCCAACACAGCTCCAGAGATGTTGATTAAATGTGCTTGAAAGAAAACAACTTCTTTAATTTCTTCCATATAGACTTGTCTTGTAAGGCGAAGGTTCATCGTTTCTTTAACACTTTTTTCTATTGCAATGTTTGATGTTGTAAACAAGGAATAAAAAAAAATACCTCTGCTATGTTTGCCATTGCGCTATCGCTTTGGTGTTCAGTACCGTGATCATCACATATTATTTTGACACGATTTCTAGCCTTTCTTGTCTTTGTGATTCTATGAAAATACTTAGTATTTCGATCGTCCACATATAAAATCTGCTCTGAGGATTTGTAACTTTTCACTTCATTGGTGATCAATCTTTTGTCAAAACAGACTTGACCTCTTTGTGTGTTGAGGAATTTTTCAATAGTTCTCATTAATGGACAATGATACGAACTCAACAAGTTCCAAATGCTCTGTTTCAGATGGTGGGAATAATGCTAACATTTCATCATTGAGAAAAGTCTTATCAAGACATACTTGGACTATTTCTTTTCAGTGTTTTGTTGTTGTTATCAAAGTAGTTACTTCTGAGGGAGAATGATGAACGGTAACCAATTGTATGTCTGCCTTGGTTGTTTCCAATTGGGAGGTTGAAGGAAGGTGTAAAAAAAAATCTTTTGCATTTTGAAATGGTTAGAAAATAAAGTTTGGAAGGGAGTCTACTCTTTATACGGGATTGATTCAAGGTTGACCTTGCAAAAAAAAGTTTTATCTCTTTGGATGCTTTGGACATCTTACAAGACAAGAAAAATACAAATTGCATATGTATTGAAAAAAGTTGATGTATTCTCTTATATAGTCTGAGATAAACAAAGTTACATTTCATAATATTTCAATATGAAAATAGTATATTTAAATTGATTGAATGCTAAGAAAATACTATTAATTAAAATTTAAAACTAAGTTTTTCTCACACCAGAGGTAGAGTTTTGTTTCCGGTATAATGTTGTATAATTTGATTAACAAAAAATATTTAGTATTTATTAGTATACATATTTTAGTAATATCTTTATTTCTAATTAGTTAATTATTTACAAAATAAAAGAAAGTAAAAATGTAATTTATTTACAAAATTTCGAAGAAGCTATACATACAATTTGAGAAGATTTTGTTTTCTTATTAAAAATCATATTACATTTCATTTTAAAATAAAAAAAGTTATTAAAAAGATCATAGACATTATGTTCAAAATCTTATTTATATAATGATTAAATTGAATTACTAGATGATTCATGTGTCGGTAATGGCCGAATCTCAAATATAAAAAGCCCAGAATAAGAAAAAATAATTAATTAATAATCACTTTATCTAGAACATGGTGAATAATTATTAATTTATTATATTCGTATGTTTTCAAAGCCAGAGAAGTTGAGAAAGAACGAAGGGTCTGAGAAAGCTCAATTGGTCAAGATGTATGATTTAAGTTGGTTCTTTAATTTTCGTAAATCGAGAGCAATGACTTTGATATTATAATAATTTATACATATTATAATAGTTTGTTTTCTTTCAAATAATCTACCATATATAGGATAATCATTAAAGTAAAATAGAAACTAACATGTGTTACCATTGCTAAGAATAATATCCCTCAAAGAATTTAAATCTTCTTCAAAATATCAATTAAAATATACTCAACTTACTCATTAAAAATGATATTTTGAACACAATATCTATTATCCTTTTAATAACCTTCTTTATTTCAAAACTAAATGTATATGAATTGTTAATATATAAACAAAACCTTCACAAAATTTATTTACAGCTTCTTTCAAAATTTTGTAAATAAGTTAATTACATTTTTCTCTTTTTGTGAATAAATTAATTAATTAAACATACTACTAAACACTGATACTAATTAATTCTAAATAAAATTTTCGTAGTCAAACTATACACCATTGTACTGGAAAAAAACTCTACGTGTAATGCCAGAACAAGCCTAGATTTAAATAACATACTACTTTAGCAGTGAATAAATTTGCATATGTTAAATTTCATATTGAAACATTATTGTAACTTTGACTATCTCAGCCTATATAAAATAGTACATCAACTTTTGCCAGCCCATAAGCAATGTCTAAAACATCCAATTTTTTTTCACCACCAAATCATAAAAGAGTAATTTTATAGATATTTTTTTTGCAAGGTTAGCCTTGAAACAATCCCATATAAGAGTTGACGCCATTATCAAACTTTATTTTCTAACCATTTCAAAATCCAAAAAACAACTTTTTACACCTTCCTTCAAATAAAACACTAAAAAACGGATCCAACATCATGAAGGCATTTGATTCGGTATAATTGCCTTTTCTCCTGGGCACTCTCCCAGTATTAAACATTTGCATCAATTTATCAAATGGAATGAGCTCTGTTTCACCACAAAATCGTTCTCAGTTCAAGTAAATGGGGAACTCGTAGGTCAGACTCTAAGTGAAAGGGGTCTCAGATGAAGGAAATTAACTGACTATGCTCTGCTTTCCTATGGCCCGGGCCTGATTTAAACCCAAAGAAGGCTAAAGTTGTGTGGAAGGAGGTATTTAAGCCTAAAGAAGAAGGAGGTACATACCTACAATCAATAAAAGAAAGCAAACAATGTAAGTTGTTTAAAGCTTATATGGAGAATTTTTCTCATCTAGCTTCCTTTGGGTACAATAGATAAGATTATATTTCATAAGAAAATAATATTTCTGGTCAATAAATGAAATGTCTACTCCATAATTAGAGCTATCAATTGGGTCGTCCGTATCCATTTCGACCCATCTAATATTATTCATATTTATTATTGTCCATGTCCAATAAGGTTTATGTCCAATAAGGTTTATGTCCATTTTGGTCCAACCCCATAAACGTCTATGTCTAATTGGGCTGTCCGTGAGTTTCATTAGCTCTAGGCATTCGGGTACCCATTTGGGTTCGGATCAGATTTTTTGGTTTTGGGTTTTACGGGTTTAGAAGTTTTTGTACTCTTCAGATATTAATAGTTTTCGGTTTGGCTTTGCTTCGGTTCCATGCGGGTTTGCTTCGGGTTTGGGTACCCAAAATATTGGAAGAAAAAATTACAAAAATTAAAATTTCACAAATATAATTAAACACTTTGACAATGAATTATTTTGGTTATTATGGTCTACAATAATTGATATTTTAAAATTTATTATTGTAATTTTGAATAATTGGATTTTATACAATATAATTAATATATATATATATATATAATTAATATTTTTATTTATATAATTAGATTTTGGATATTTAGGTACTAATATGGTTCACGGTTTGGTTCAGGTTCGGTTTCAATTTTTTGGGTATTAAAATTTATGACTCATTCGTATATTTTGTTAGTTCGGGTTCAGTTCTACTTTTCGAATCGGGTTTGGGTGGGTATTTTGGGGTTCAGGTATTTTTTTCAGGCTTATTATCTTTAAATTCGAATTTACATTTTAACTGACTTAAAATTTATTTAATTTTATGATTCTATAAAAAAAAGTGAAACTTAAAAGTTTTCCCCAAATCGATTTTGTGATAGAATTTTGGAATCCAATGGGAGTGCAATGTCTACTCTGGTCCATAATTTCCATAGATAAAGTAAGCTCAAAACTATTTTTCATGGATAGACAGTGTGCGGCCCGCCCATTTTGACAACTGATCTTGGATGTAGAAGGAGCTCCTCAAGTATCGTTATATTGCGGCTACTTTTGTGAAAACGGAAGGATCTAAGAGGATTGGTTCAGGAATATGATGTTGTGCTCTGGAAGAGGAAAATGACAAGTTAAACCTAAATTTTAGTACTCAAGTGACATGGGAAGCCATTCGTGAAGTCCAGCGTAAGAAAGATTGGTACGAAGGAGTCTGGTTCATCTATGCAACTCCCAAAGTATTCTTTCTTAACATGGCTAGCAAAGCAAAACTGATTAAAGACTTAAGATTGCATGTTAAATTGGAAAGCTGGGGCGAACATAGAATGCTGTTTCTGCAATGATCCTCACAAAACTTGAAAACATCTATATTCTCTCTGTAGCTACTCCTATGAAGTCTGGTCCGGACTGAATAGGAAGCTACTTGCTCATAACTTCTCAACAAGCTGGGAAAGTATCGTTGAACTTCTCAAAGAAAGGTTTTTGGTGAAAGAAACTCTATTACTAGTCAGATACACATTCAAATTGCAGTCAATTCACTTTGGAGGAAGAGAAACAGTAGACGACACATAGAAACTCCAACATCACCAGATCAATGGTTTTGCAGATTGGAAAAAATGTTCGAAACCGCATATATCTATCTGTGAATTAAGGAACATAAGGTATGACGGATGCATGAAAAGTTTTGGCTTACATCAAGATAAAGAAAAGTTCTTCTATTTTTTAGTATGGAAAATGATCAACAATACGTTGCACTAGTTTAAACAAAGTTTTTTTGAATAAATTTTGATTTTATTCAAAAAAATATATATCGATCCAATAGATGTTAAATATCCACTATTATTTCAAAAGATTGTAATCCTATCCATAAGCATGTTCTCTTGGGAAATCCTCAAAATCCGGATTTTAAGAGTTTTGAAATGAGAATCTTTTCTCTCTCTCTCTACCTTACTTTTTATTTTTATTATTTTCTAATCATGAGAGTTTATGTTATAGACTCACACTAAAAAAAATCTAACCAAAACAAATTATCAGACAATTCAACCAAAGAAAAAAAACTATTTTTCATCAAGTAAGCAAATAAAATTGAAAGTGATAAATTATTATTTTAAAAGCAGAAAAGGAAGAAGAAAATTACCTCATAAATAAAATACTGCAAGTACACAGTGCTTCACATTAGTATTTAACCTATAGATCCACAAAGAACAATGAAACACAATAAAAATTATTATAAACTAAATAAAAATAGGAAAACAGACAGAAACTCGGCTTTTCTAATTTCCTATAAAAACTAAAATAGATAGTAATTCATATGGATTAATACAGAGAAAATGAACAACATGCAATGATGTTCAAAGGTTTTAGACTATAAATAGAATACTGCAAGTACATCACATTATGATAAACTAAAAGTACATCACATTAGTATTTAACATATAGATCCACAGAGAACAATAGAACACAATAAAAATTATGATAAACTAAATAAAAATAAGATAACAGAGAGTGTACAAGAAACTCGGCTTTTCTAATTTCCTATAAAAACTAAAATAGATAGTAATTCACATGGATTAATACAGAGCAAATGAACAACATGCAATGATATTTAGAGGTTTTAAACTATAAATAGAATACTGCAAGTACACAGTGCATCACATTAGTATTTAACCTATAGACATTAAACCTATAGATCCACAGATAAAATGAAACACAATAAAAATTATTATAAACTAAATAAAAATAGGATAACATACAAGAAACTCGACTTTTCTAACTTCCTATAAAAAAACTAAAATAGATAGTAATTCACATGGATTAATACAGAGCAAATGAACAACATGCAATGATGTTCAGAGGTTTTAAACTATAAATAAAATACTGCAAGTACACAGTGCATCACATTAATATTTAACCTATAGATCCACAGAGAACAATGGTTAACAATAAAAATTATTATAAACTAACTGAAAATAGGATAACAAGAGTGTACAAGAAACTCAGCTTTTCTAACTTTCTATAAAAAAACTAAAATAGATAGTAATTCACATGGATTAATACAGAGCAAATGAACAACATGCAATGATGTTCAGAGGTTTTAAACAATAAATAGAATACTGCAAGTACAAAGTGCATCACATTGGTATTTAACCTATAAATCCACAGAGAACAATGGAACAGAATAAAATTATTATAAACTAAATAAAAATAGGATAACAGAGAGTGTACAAGAAACTCGGCTTTTCTAACTTCCTATAAAAAACTAAAATAGATAGTAATTCACATGGATTAATACAGAGCAAATTAACAACATGCAATGATTATGACATGTATTAAGAACTGTCTAGATGTTAGGTTACGAGTATAAAATTATCTCACTTCTGTAATGCATTAACTTATATATATGCAAGCATTCCAAACAAGAAACAGTTTTCGCCTTACGACTAAGAACCTATCAAGCATTATGATCAAAACTTAATATGCTCACAATTGTACATGAAATTTTGTGTAGTTATATTCCAAAGAAAAACATTTGCTCACCACATAGTTTCATAAGTTCAACAGCATTTTTGATGCTCCAATGAACTTACTAACAACGAAGTTATAGCATCAATTAAAGACTAAACATTAAGAATGATAATATGATGAAGGCAATAAGAATAATCACATTAATAGATTAAATATGAAATTACATAAATACTCTTTAAAATCTCTAATTACAGGTTCAGCCCTACAAAAATATTCATGAAATAAAAAGAAAAAACAAAAAAAATATTAAAACATAAATATTTACAAAAGAGAAGATCTCCTAAGACTCTAAAGAAAGCGTTTAAAGGTTTTAGTAACTTTTTCCCTGAAGAATAAGAAGAAAATTGTGCACCTCTTCGGTGTGCACAAGAAACCATTTTCCCATTTTTAAAGACTACATTTAGCTTTACCTTTAGTTTTACCTTGTTGCTCCATACTACCGAGATACTTTCCAATCTATTGAATTGATAATTGGACACCATTGACCAATCTTCAAAAGTTGAGTGGACAATGCCTCCTGATTCCCCTTCCTTAACGGTTAACTCTAGTTTTTATCAAACCTACAAATTCCTTAGTATTTTTAATCCAATATTTGACAAACTACTGCTTATTTGATTTATTAAACCTTATAACATTCTAAAAACACCACGACATTATTGCTTTTTCCTTGAGTTCCTTTTATTGAAGTTGCTCGGTATAGCATCCATCAGCGTCTGAGCAATATCTGTTAAATAAATATGAGTATTTTTTTTGAATTCCGCAAAAGTGAGACACGGACTCCCATCTCAGCTCTCCATACTTTCATTTGAGTGTCTTCTACCTTATCCACAACTTGTTTACCACCTTCTATGAAAGCATCAGAACCAGAACAAGGATCCTGAGAAATCTCTACATTTCTTTATCCTTAGTCTGCTCACTAAGAATCTCGAACCGAGATGGCGAAAGAATACTAATATGAGCATATGCCTAAGCAACCACATTTCTGTTGGATATTTGGTTTGAATTAGTCTTTGCTTTGAGTTATTTCTGAATTATTAGGACCGAACTTTTAGGAGTAGTGGTAAGTGTCATGGAGTCATGGAGTAGTCATAAGTTTATTTCCATTTATTTAGCTATCTCTCTCTTCAATGTAAGGCTATATAGTCATTGTTCTTTCTATTCAATAAAGTATCTTTTTCAATTGTTCACATTTGGTATCAGAGCAAACTCAATTTCGTGAGAGAGAGAGAGAAAAAGAGAGAGAGAGAGATAGAGAGAGAGAGAGAAAGAAAAAAAGAGAGAGAGAGAGAAAGAAGAAATGTCGATCCAAGACAAGTTTATGTAACCAGCAATTCCCAGATTTGATGGTCATTACAATTATTGGTTAATGACAATGCAGAACTTCCTAAGGAGCAAGAAGATGTGGAACCTGGTGGATGAAGGAATCCCTGCAGCGGCAGTCGGAACAACATCAGCAAGTAAGGCTCAGAGGAAGACGTTGGAGGATGCCAAATTGAAGGATTTGAAAGTAAAACATTTCTTGTTCCAAGCAATTGATAAGGAGATCTTGGAGACAATTCTGGACAAAGAGACATCCAAAGCTATATGGGAATCAATGAAAAGAAAATATCAGGATTCATCAAAGGTGAAACAAGCACAACTACATGTGCTGAGGAGAGAATTCGAGTTGCTTGTTATGAAGGAGGGCGAGAAGATTGACACATTTTTGGGAAGAACTCTGTCTGTGGTAAACAAGATGAAAACAAATGGAGAAAATATGGAACAGAGCACAATTTTCAGCAAAATTCTCAGGTCATTAACACCAAAATTTAATTATGTTGTATGCTCAATCGAAGAATCAAACGACCTGAGCATACTGAACGTGGATGAGCTTCACGGAAGTCTGCTGGTTCATGAGGGAAGAATGCAGAGTCGCCAGGAAGAATATCAGGTCTTGAAGGTGTCTCAAGATGAACGCCCCAGCCGAGGAAGAGGATGAGGCGGCTTCCGCGGTGGTCGCGGCAGAGGACGAGGAAGAGCACCAATGAACTAGGCATTTTTGAGTGTTTTAAGTGTCATAAATTAGGGCACTTTCAATATGAATGACCTGATTGGGAGAAAAGAGCATATTATGCAGAACTTGACGAGGAAGAGGAAGTGTTGCTAATGGCTCATGTCGAACTCAACAAGGCAAACAGAGAGGACGTGTGGTTTCTTGACTCGGGTTGCAGCAACCATATGACTGGAGATAAAGGTTGGTTTTGCGATTTGGAAAATAATTTTACAAGAACTGTGAAGCTTGGTGATGATACTTGGATGTCTGTTGTCGCCAAAGGAAGCATAAGAGTTCAAGTCGGAGACTTCACTCAGGTGATTTCTGATGTTTACTATGTTCTTGAGCTTAGAAATAATTTGTTGAGCATGGGGCAACTACAAAACAAAGGTCTGGCTATTTTAATTCAAGATGGAACATGTAAAGTGTTTCATCCAAGTAGAGGAGTGATTATGCAGACTAATATGAGTGGCAACAGAATGTTCTATGTGCTGGCATCTTGATCAAAGAAGAGTTCAATGTGTCTTCAAGCAGAGGAAGTAGTAGAGAGGGAAGTTCATATGTGGCACTGTAGGTTTGGACACGAGCTATGAAGGATTAAGGAAGCTGGCACATAAGGAGATGGTCATTGGTCTGCCCGTGCTAAAGCCAACAAAAGAAATTTGTGCTACATGTCTTATCGGAAAGCAACAGAGGGCCTCAATGTCAAAAAAGTACATGTCGAGCAGTCTCTAAACTACAACTTGTGCATTATGACATTTGCGGCCCCATCACTCCAGCCTCACACAGTGGAAAACGGTATATTTTAAGTTTTATCGATGATGACTCACAGAAAATTTGGATATTTTTCTTACATGAAAAGTCGGAAACATTTTCCATGTTCAAAAGTTTCAAAGCTAGTGTGGAAAAAGAGACATGAGCTCCTATCAAATGCTTAAGAACTGATCGAGGTGGTGAATTTAATTCTTTTGAGTTTGGAGAATTTTGTAAAACTGAAGGAATCAGTAGATAACTAACCGCAGCTTATACACCGCAACAAAATGGAATCACCGAGAGGAAAAATCAGACCATTATCAATGCTGTAAGATCGATGTTGAGTGAAAGACAGGTGCCAAAAATATTTTGGTCAGAGGCGGCAAGGTTGAGTGTTCATATCCTGAATCGGAGTTCTACATCATCTCTTGAGGATAAGACGCCGGAAGAAGCATGGAGTGGTGAGAAACCGGTGGTAAGTTATTTTTGAACTTTTGGTTGTATAGCGCAATGTCCATATTCCAGACCAGAGAAGAATCAAGCTTGATGAAAAAAGCAAAAAATGTGTTCTCTTGGGAGTGAGTGATGAATCTAAAGCTTGGAGGTTATTTGATCCAATTGCTAAGAAAATTATGATTAGCAAGGATGTGGTATTTGAAGAAGAAAAATGTTGGAACTGGGGAAGATCCGATGAAGAAATAAGGGAAGATGTTTTAGATTGGGGAGATGAAACAGATGATAAAGAAGAAGAGGAAAGAACTGTCATTGATCAGCCTGAAGTAAATATCCTTCCGAGCAGCTCAATTCCACCACCACAGCCATCACAACAGATCCCGAGCAGCTTGAACTTGATGTCACAGCAACAGCAGTATCAAAATCCATGTGGCACAGGTACTGGTAGTGTTAGACCAGTTCAGGTGAGAAGTACAAGGGAAAGAAGAACACCAGGTTACTTGGTGGATTATGAGACTGGGGAAGGCGTACCTGATGAAGAAGGAGAAGAAGAAAATCTCAATGCACTAATGATGATGATGGCCGCAGAAGAGAGTGATCCAATCTTGTTTCATGAAGCAGCAAAGAATCACATCTGGATAGAAGCCATGACAAGTGATATTGACTTAATCAAAAAGAACAACACGTGGGAGCTCACTACTCTTCCTAAAGGTGTTCAACCAATTGGAGTCAAATGGGTTTATAAAACCAAGCTTAATGAGAATGGAGAGGTAGAGAAATACAAAGCACGACTAGTGGCCAAAAGGTATGCAAAAAACTATGGTGTTGATTATACTGAAGTCTTTGCTCCAGTTGCAAGACTTGACACAATTCGCACCATACTTGCGATAGCAGCACAATCAGGTTCGAAAGTTTTTAAGCTTGATGTAAAGAGTGATTTTCTGCACGGTAGGCTTGAGGAGGATGTATATGTCAGCCAACCTGAAGGTTACATATGAAGAGGAGAGGAGTATAAAGTGTACAAGTTGAAAAGGCGTTGTATGGTCTTAAACAAGCTCCACGAGCGTGGTACAGCCGCATTGAAGCTTATTTCATGAAGGAAAATTTTGAGAGATGTCAAAGTGAACATACATTGTTCAGGAAATCAAATGGAGGTAAACTTACCATTGTAAGTTTATATGTTGATGATTTAATCTTCACTGGGAATGACAAGGACTTATGTGATGAGTTTAAGAGCTCGATGATGCTAGAGTTTGAGATGTCAGATTTAGGAAAGATGAAACATTTTCTGGGTGTGGAGGTCAAACAGAGTCAATAAGGGATATTTATCTGTCAAAGGAGATATGCAAGAGAGGTGCTGACACGGTTTGGTATGAATGAAAGTAATTGTGTGAAGAATCCGATGGTGCCAGGAACAAAATTACACAAGGATGAAGCTGGAGATAAAGTCGATGAAACTATCTTCAAACAGATGGTGGGAAGTCTTATGTATCTCACTGTAAGTCGGCCAGATTTGATGTACAATGTGTGTCTAATCAGCAGGTTTATGACAAGTCCCCGTGAGCCACATTGGCTTGCGGCAATTTTTTTTTTAAGATATGTGCAAGGCACAACAGATTTTGGAGTGTTCTACAAAAGAGGAGAAACTGACATGAAGCTGATGGCTTATACTGATAGTGATTACGCGGGTGATTTGGATGGCCATATAAGCACAGCCGGATATGTGTTTATGATGGCATCAGGGGCTATATCATGGGCAGCAAAGAAACAGTCTGTTGTGGCGTTATCCACAACAGAGGCGGAGTACATAGCAGCAGCTCTGTGTGCTTGTCAATGTGTTTGGTTAAGAAGAATACTTGAACAGTTGGGATTCAAAGAGAAGATGGAGACAGTGATCATGTGTGACAACAGTTCAGCGATACAATTGTCAAAAAATCCAGTGTTTCATGGTAAGAGTAAACATATCGAAGTGAGGTTTCATTATCTCAGGGACTTAGTGAATGAAAGAGTTGTGAAGCTGAGTTATTGTTCGACTGAGAATCAGATTTCAAACATATTTACAAAGCCATTGAAGCTGGAGCCGTTTGAGAAGCTTCGAAGAATGCTTGGAATTGTTGATGCATCTGAAGTAAGCTAAGTTCAGATGATTTAGCTTACATGAGAAATTGTTGGATATTTGGTTTGAATTAGTCTTTGCTTTGAGTTGTCGTAAGTTTATTTCCGTTTATTTAGCTATCTCTCTCTTCAATGTAAGGCTATATAGCCATGGTTCTTTCTATTCAATAAAGTATCTCTTTCAATTGTTCACAATTTCAACTTGATTTTTGACCTCCAGAGATTGAAATCTCCCAACCTTCTTCATTAGGAACATCAAGAGATACCTTTCAACAAAATTAACAACTATCTCACCCTCTTATTGTGTTAATTTACCAAATCATTAACAACGTCCTCTGATAGCATCATTTCTGCTAATGATGAAGCTTTCTCAATATCTTCTTTTGTACATATAGTCTTCTCAGATGTCTTTTCTCCTATTTCAATCTCTCCATCAACTGAATATATTCTCTCTCCTTTTACTAAAATTTATTTTATGAAAATCTCAAATATATTAGTAACAAACTATATACAAAAATTCTTGTTTGTAATCAATTATCATTCATTTTTTTATGTATAGCAATTAATTCTTGGTTGACAGAAGTTTGGCATGTCAATATGTAAATCCTTATAAGAATCTCTGCTTTATTTATTAAAATCAAGTTGATCATGGGGAAAAAAAAGTTACTGGAAAAAAAGTTACTTACATGTTCGATATTTATGTAATATTTACCAAGAGAATGCAAAAAGTGAGGATTTACTGATTCGGCTCACACGAGGCCCAAAAAGCGGCCGACACAAGACGTCGACATTTCCACTCCAAAACGAGCCCATTTTGACCCAATTCTTCAACTCTATACCCATCGTTAAACAAGCTCAAAAGAAGCTTTGCTTAACAACGGTTAGCGAAGCTAACTTCCATAGGCTTGAACCCATTGGTCTCTAACCACTGTGGCCATGAAGCAAAGCTCTCGACGTCTGCATCATCAGCTGTAATAATGATTCGCATCATCAGCTGTAATAATGATTCGCATCATCAGCTGTAATAATGATTCGCATCAACCAGTTAGCAACCCACGGACCGATAAAAACACACTCGTTAACATTTGAGAGACTTGCCTCTAGAGCGTCGAATATTGCTGAGAACTGATGTAGCAAGTCGATAAACCGATAAAGAAAACCTTGGTTTCCCAACAGACCTATTTCCTCATGAACGAGTGTGACAAGTTTCGGGTTTAGGGTTTTAGCTACCGATAAAAAAGAAATGAGGAAATTGGGTGTTTGGTGGCTAAACCGAGGGAGATGCAAGACACAGTTAATCACAACTGCTTCTCCTCTTACAAGCTTTAGGGACGAAGGGTTGAATGGGTCTGCGTCCAGTTTACATTGCTGGTACGAAAATGGCTGGCCGATAGACTCAGCAAACGCGGTCAGGTGCCGTCCAGTGTCTTGGACAGCAGCAACAGATTTTTTACCGTTGGTGGCTCGTGACAAAGCTGTGACCCTTAGATGTTGGGTCGATGTGCCTGTAATGCTTGACACCAAAGCCTGCATCATTGAAGCCCATTGAACACCTTCTCCTATATCGTAATCCACGATATGGACTCGCCGCTCATACTTCACAACTTCTGAAATAGCCTGTGTGGCTGTGAGTAACCGAAGTTAACGTACAGAGACATGTTCTGCAGCAATTGGAACGCTGAGATCACATCCGCATGATCATAATCATGAACATCATTACGGTGTTGGCGAGGACGTATAATATTAGCTCGTTCGAACAACTTCGAAAGGCCATTGGTGAAATGAGCAGCTAATCTCTCCATATTGGTTCGGTCACTTGGCGAAACCATGTCCTTAAGCCTTGCAAGTAACACTCGAGTTAACTCCCGGGTTTTCTCTGCACCAGTTAATGCCTCTGGAGCAGCCACCAATAAGTGAACCAACCTCAAGCCCTTTGATTCATCAGGCTGAGGCTCTTCTACTTCGGTCACGGACAAACCCATGGATACAGAGTTACAAATCCCCTCTTGGCCCTGCAGCATTGGAGAAGATTCCAACTCCATCAAGCCTCCTTCCTCACCCATGATGGATTCAATGAGATCACGGAAATCACAGTCCCAATCCAGGTTAAGGGACCCATCATCCAAGCCATTACCACAGGACGAGGTGCTTGCTTCTGCGGCCATCGTGTCATTGACATTGTTGCCAGCGAAGAAAAGGTCAAGGAAGTCATCATACGGATAATTCATGGTCATGCAGGTAAAAAAGAAAATAGGCAATACAGAATTATATAGATCATGTAGTGAGACACAAGACATTGTTTAAACATATCTTACAAGTCGTCTTAAGTACATGGTCCCCTTCAAGGAGGTCTGAACAACCTGGGGTCCTTGTAAGAAGTAGCAGGACCACTGAGATCAACTGGGAAAAATAAACAAAACAAGTGATAATTGTTAGTCTAATAAATACTAATCTATGTTTATATATGATTAGTGAACGTCTAAAATAAAATAAAAATGCATGGACATTTTTTTATGAACATGCATATATCCAGATTTTCTGAGCAGAGAACCTAGTTGCCAAACAGAACAAGACAAAGACATTATTGAGATTTGGTTGAACAACTAATCAAATCATTCAATATACATAATAATTAATAATAACTCGGAATATTCCTGAATTTTTTCCAGACCACTTTGCTTAGACTTATCTTAAGCATATACAGCAATACTTATTTCCTTCACCTCAATGACAGAAGCAGTGATGCAATTTAATTAGTTTAAAAGTTGTTTGTTAGACCTTATCATAGTCATACAATCAGTTCTTATCATATTATTAGAACCAAAAAATCCTACAGATTGTTATAATATTTATATCCGTAAATCATTCAAGATTGATACATTTAAACAGAGTCATAGAGCCCTTTTTCGAAGACTTTCTATAAACACAATAGGTCTGTTTTTGTACCTTAGTAAAGCATAAATTGATATTGTTAATTGTCCTAATCGTCATTTCATGCAGACGGTAATGCTTTCTGGTTAACCTTGGCATGAACTGTTCTGGCAGCTGCCACTGCAGAGTCTCCTCTTTTCACTATTTTCTCGAGTTCTTCTACTTTCTCTGACAACAATTTAGCATTTGTGGTTGTGGCATGGACCAACTTGTTTGCAGTTTCTAAGGAAGTGCAAAGCTGAATTTGAAAGAGAAGCAAGTAAGAGATTAACTGACATATACAAGCCACAAAAACATTTCATTTGTGTTTATCACATTTTAGAAAACATATCTAAAGGTTCTCATAATATATATACGCTTGAGATATTAGCATCACCGATCATTTAACCAATGTCAAAGACAAAGTTATCAAAGGACTTCTATTGAAATGGCCATACAATAAAACAAAACTAAATTCTATATTAGCCCCACAAATTAAACCCTTACCGCACCAACTCTCTTTTATTTAAAAAAATTAATATGTTATTAGTGAAAACCATTGCTTGGAAAGACCTGATCAATAAAAAAAATAAAAATAACAAATGATTCTCAAATCAAGAAGCTTTCACATTACTTCCAATGTTAGGGAGGTCCACGAGTGATCAGAACAAGGAAACGCGTTGTTTAGTTTATCATAGTTTTCCTGAAACAAAACAACTACTTCTTCTTAATCGCAGCGCGTAAATTAAGCTTACATAGTACTAACTACTAGGTAAAAAATTAAATCCAAATACTATACTAATCATAGAAACATTGTTTAATAAGAAAACAACTAAACAGATGAAACTTCAAGAATGCATCATTCACTTAATTTACAGTATAGCTCTTACACAAAGTCCATATCGATGGGGACTCGTAGTGGTCCAAACAACCTCTAACTTCAATGAAAAGAACCTAAATTTGACACAATGGTACATAAAATTTGAACTAACAATGAAACAATACATTGATATCAAAATGCATATGAAATAACAAATGACTTATAATTCAATATAATAAGAGATTTCAATAAATCATGACACTGAAGGCAAATAATTGGAAAATTTGATAATACTCACAAATACATATCTAACACAACTATAAGAATAATTCAACATTCCTATAAAGAGATTTTATACACTCAACATTGAATCTGATTCGGAATTCTAAATTAATTAGAATGATGCAGAAAATTTGAATTTAATAACGAAACAATACATTAAATTGATATATAAAATGCATCACAATGAAGACTCGTCCAAATGCGTTACAATATCATGGAAAAATTTCGGATAAAATTGATGAAACAGAAGCTGCCGGAGAAAAAAAAACTGGATTAGAAGAGTGACCTGAAAGAGTAAGGTTAGATCCAACGGTCCAGAGATGGAATCAGCGTCTAATTTAGAAGAAATTTCAGGATCTGGATCAGTTTTCGGTGATTCGTTATTTTCTTCAACGAGATCGGCGAGAAGATCTCCGATTGAGAGCAACGGTCCTCCGACACCTCTCATCTCTATCTTTTATCTTTCGGAAACTGAAAATTTGCATAAAATTTGGGATTTACAAAACCGATGGATACTAACTCGGTACTCTTAAAAATCATTAAAACGGCACGCTGTTGAACTGAGATTTCTAATAACAGTCATAAAAACGGCACGTTGTTGAACTGAGTTTTATTTTTGAACTGAAAACTGAGCGGGGAGGACACACTTGTCTGCGGAATCCGAAGGGATTGATGAATATAGTTGTGCAACTTAAATAAATTAGGTGCTTATTTAAATATGAATTGGTATCAGTTACAAATAAAAGATTTCTTTTTTTCGAAAGGAGAAGTGCAAGAGACATTTCAAGTACAATAAAAAGTTATATTGGTACAATTTTTTTAGTCACAATAAAGATAAATCCGTCATAACAAAAATATTGTGTTTATTTTATGACTATTTTAAACAGTTGTATTACATTTGTCTCAAATAATTTTTCTTTAACAAATTAGTCACAATATTGCTACAATAAAATAGAGTTACTACTTGGTTTTAAATAGTTTCGATAAATAAGAGTAACAAAAGTGTCACAATTACTGACTAAAATTGTAGTCACTAAACAGTTATATTTTGTGACTTGATAAATTCATTATTTTTCACTACCTATCACAGATTTTTAGTCACAAGTCATCACAATTAGTGACTAAAAAATATCACAAATACGTCTCAATTAGTGACTAGACAAACGTCACAAATATGTCACAATTACTGACAAAAAATCGTCCTTGTAACGCAATATTTGGAGACTGAAATAATGTTGTAATTTAGTTGCTAACTATGACGGAATTATAATCTCAAATTGTCACAATTGTTTTTGAAATAGCTACTAATGTAACGTCTCATATTGGTCACTATTATTTACTAGATTATTGTCATAATCATCATCATTGATTTACACTATTATTATTTAACTTAATAATATATTATGAATAACCCAAATTTAATTAAAATAGATTAGCAAACACAACATGCAAAGAAATTGTTCCCATAAATAAACAAACATAGATCATCCTACAAGTAGAACATAAACAAACATAGATATTGTCCTAAGATAAGAGAAAGAAAAAAATAGATATGGTCCTATGATAAAAGAGAACAAAAAAACAGAAATAAGAGTTAAGATTAAAACAGAAACAAACAAGCTAAAGTTATGGAAATTGCAAACTTGGCCCATGAGAGTCTCTTCGGATGGAGTAGAAGCAGGTGGACCTGCTGGACCTTAAAGAAGTATCTTCTCCATAGTTTCAAGATGTTTCTGAATAAATTCATTCTCATCACAACTTTTTTTCCAGTTCCGCTTCTACTTCTTTAATTCGGACAGTGAATGTTTTCACTTCTTTGGTTGCTGGTGTAAAGACCGGTGAACCATCTAAAATCATAGAAACCTCATTTTGGATTGATCCATCACCAAATACATGACTTTGTTTTGATATTTCAGCAACCTACAAGAGAAACACCAATGCATGACAATGTCATACTTACTAGTAAAACTAAAAACTAATCAAATACATCAAAACTCCAAAAAAAAAAAATTACGTGATGGTATACAAACTTACCAACACCAAAATTATAACTAATTAAAGAAAGATCATTTTAAATTAGTGGGGTTACATGATGTATAATTTGATATTATATGGTTTATTTTTTGTTATCAGCTGATTCTTTAATATTACAATAAATATATTATATATAAATAAATGTTTTTCCTGTAATGTGTTTTAGCTAAATCTTATTTGACCAATTTTCAAAAATAAAAGTAAAAGTTATTAAAGATTACCTAAATATAGATCTTATTTTTTCCTCTATGGTAAGATGATTCATTGTCGAAACATCTTCACTAGAAGACTCCATTTGTGCCAATCGTTCTATCACTTATTCATCATATTTTCTGAAATCAGTCGTGCTTTTTCATCAACATATGTCCCATCAGATTTTTGGTGTATTTTCTCAGCACATCGATAAAGGAAGAGTTTTCATTTTTGCATTCTTGATAAAAAACATTAAAAAGTAAAAAAATAAAAGAATCAAAATTTTAATAAAGAAAACATAAACACTGTAAAAAATAGAAACATTACCAAACCATTTTGGATTTTGACATAAGAACTTGAACCTGCTATATGACAATGTACACCTAATCCACCACGATTAGATATCCGGGAAGTACGAGATTTCTCGCTTTTTTTTGGCCTTTTGTGTCTTCCACTAAGCTTCCATTATTGTCCATTCTTTAGCCAAAATCCACTCAGGTTTTTTTATTTTTTTCTTGAAATTGGACTTTGCAATGCTAACCATTCCTTTTAGGTGAGTAGCAGCAAGTTCATCAAAGTTGGCTTTGACTAGATCATCAATCGAGGCATCCCATTAAAAATGTCTATAATACACATAATATTGTTAAAAATATAAAGTGTTTTTAAATATATTACATAGATATAGAGCTAAAACAAACCTTAAACATTGAATACCATGTGTCTCTATGAAATAGCGGAAAATTTTTCCAGCTATACAATGGTCCTTTAAAATCCATTTAGCTCCATTCTTTCGACTTAGGTGGAGCACTCGAACATCACGTTGTATAGATACAAGTTCTTCAGGCTGTTCAGGTGGTTCAATGTTTGCAGCTTGGGAATTTAAAAGTCTCGAAGGCAAGGGTCTTTGTGAACCAATAACTTCGGGACTCCTGTATGAACGGCCACCAATGATTATTGGTGAACGCATTTGCAAAGAAAAACATAAAAATAAACTGTTAAATCTATTTCAAACCAAAAAGATGATAATAATCCATTAAGGTTTTCGAGACAATATAGAAACATATTTTTTGAAAAACATTATGCAATTTTGACTAAAAAATACAATACTAAGTTAATAAACTAGTTTTAGTTTTTATGATAACAAACTACGATGAAATACATATCCAACGAGAAACAGATTTATGATAAAATCAAGCTCTAAGGATTTATCATTTCTCACAAATTTATTTTTCATTATAACTATAAGAGCCAAAATTGTTGACTATCAAAACATTTGACTATCATAGATTAACTGTTTGAGACGTAATTGTTGACTGTAAGAGATGTAATGGTTGAGATGTAATGGTTGAGATGTAACTGTTGACTATCAGATTGACTATGAACGATATTTCTTTTTCATTCGGGAAGATAGCAGATACAAAAAAAACTAATGGTTTAATAACTACACAATTCATACCTTGAGATCAGTGGTACTTTTAAAATCTAATGATACTGATTGCTATCTCAAACAGAAAGGTCTAATTTTACGGTTTGAGAGAATAATCAGTTTTAGAATAGAACGTGAGAAGTGGATAATTAATTTATATATATGTTAAATTATAATTAGGGTATTTTGACTGGCAGTTAATAATTTTATTATGATTACAACCAAAATTATTTTTTGTTTACTGGGAACTTTTGGGGCTGCAGATATGAAACATGAAAGTTAATGGCTTTACCTGAGGGTTTAATATCTTTGTCTGTGTTTTGTGTTAATATATGTTTTAATTGTATTTTACATTTTTACCTATATGTATATATATAACATGTTAAACCTTAACAATGTCATACTATGTCATATATGTTACAGATTAATATTTTATACTATGACATATATGTTACAAGTATCATATTAACTTATCATATCTAATTCATCCTAACTTTTGTTGTAGGTTATATAAATGGTTCATCGAGTGTGGTTAGAGAATGAGATCACTAAAGCAGAGTATGATCTTGAATCTGAAATGATAATGATATCCATTTTCTATTGTTTCTGGTGATCATGTTAATATTCTCTACTATGTATATATGTTACAAGTATCATATCTAACTCATGATGTCTAATTCATCCTAAATTTTGTTGTAGGTGATATTGAGGCTAAAAATTGATTAACTCGATCAAGAACAGTTGATCAATCAATTGCAAATAACAAGAGAAACAAAAAAAAGAAATTGAGTCAATTCGTATTTTCAACTGAAAATAGAAACAAAAGAATAAAGTTATTTTTGTTGTTTATTTTCTTTTCTCAGTGTTGTAGATATTTGTGAACTTTAAAGCTTAATTTTTGTAGCTTACCGAACTAATTTGTTTTTCATAATATCAGTCAACATTTTGATAAGTAGAAATATTAAATTCAATTCTGTCCTAGTTAAGTACCCAGTCAGATAAATTACAAAAACAAATTGGAGAATATTATTCAGTCTCTTCATCACTTCGCTCGATATAAATTTTTTTATCTTCATCCTCTGATCCAAATTTTGCTTCTTCACCTTCTTCTATATCACATATATCTTCGGCTTGGCCATATAGATGTGTTAGAGGCTCAACTTGCAACGAATCCATCGGAAAAATATAATCATTATTTTTGTGTTGCATAGCAGTGAAATCCAATTCTGGACTAAAAAAATATTTTTCCTCTAAGTCATTCCTGGATACGGTGCATAACCTACTTGATCGGCCACAACATTAATACCGCTAATTCCATACTTGTTTATTCTCCAGTGGTTGGATCATACCAGTTGCAATTAAACACTACAACTTTAAGATGAACTTGTCCAGGATAATAGAGCTCCAAAATCTCTCTCAATACTCCATAGAAAACATATTCTTCACTTGAGCGAGAAGATGATGTGCCTTTCACACAAACACCATAATTAGCATTCTTTTTATCTTTTCCATAATCAAATATGTTAAATATGTATCCACGACATAAATACATAACAAGTAATTTTGTCATTGGGACGTGGACAACCATCTGCAACCAATTTGGATATGAATTATCGCTCCTTGCAGTATTCTCCACCTGATTTTATCAACGAATATACTAAACCTTTATTATAAAGCAAACATTGTAAGAATAAAACAAATGTACTTAAAATTAATGTTAGGTTTTTTTCTTACATGCTCCGGTACCCACAATATAAAATTTCTTTCTTTAAATGAGGTTAGATTGGCTGCAGTTATCTCAGGATGAGTTTCAGTCATGCTCTCATCAAACAACCTATATAGTTGTTTTAGTTAAAAAGAATTTTAACAATTTATATAATTCATAAATGCTCTGAAAGTGAAAACTAACTATTTTACATCCTTTCAAATGGGTTGAACTCTTCGCAATTCAAAAGAACATATGTATGTGCAATATCATAGTCTTTACTCTGAAACCATACTTCGCTTGATTTACCACTTGTTATCACTAGTTGAGAAAAAATGACTGAAATTTCATCAGATTGGTGGTGTGAATATTGATTTTCTCCATTATAGTGTCAATCTTGCAAAATATGTTTTGTCTTGATGTGTGATTCAAAATAATAAATACTAAAAGTAGCAATTTTTTCATTGATATATTGCTCAACAATAGAGCCTTCTACTTTTGCCTTATTTTTCACCTTTTTCAAATGACCCATATATTGTTCAAAGGGGTACATCTATCTCAATTGTACCGGTCCTCCCAGTAGAGCTTCGTATGGTAAATGAATAGGCAGATGTTCTATGATGTCAAAATGACGTCAAAAATATCTTTTATAAGTTAAAAAGAACAATTCAAATGTTTCGTTTTAACGTTGCAACACCATCTTCATGTAAGGTTCTCGCACAAATTTCCCAAAAATAAACTAATACCTGCAAAAAAGTTTAAATTTATATAAATATTAATTTTTAATAAAGAAAAGTAAAGTCAACTATAAAATTAAATAACAAAGATAACTAATGTCATTTGACGTTGCTAAGTATTTCTGGAATAAGTTAACAAAAACAACTAAAAGTAACGTAGCCTTAGATAAAACAAAAACTAATGTAGCTTGACCTTACGAATACACAAGATTAAATCAACTAAAGTATTGACAAATAATTGCACTACGAATTACTTGCGTATAACTACGTAACTACATTACAAATTGACAAAATAAATTAACTGAAGTATAATGTAGAAGTTAAAATATAGAAAAACTCAAATATACTACATTTTAAAATATATTACTAGAGTGTATCCAATCTTTTTGGAATTACTAGAATAATATAATTCGTTAAGGAAATATCATTTACGCCCTTAATATGCAGGGGAAAACAAAAGATAACAACAGATCACGACTTGATTTGGAAGAGTATTTTAGTAGGAAAGAACTACATTTAACTGATGATGGAAAGACACTATTTCCAATATTCAGGCTAAAAGTTGATGCAAATTTTTTTTTGTACAATGGCTTGAAAAAGAGGTTAAATTTCATGATGGGTATTCATCAAGTCTATCTAAATGTGTTGATCAAACTAGTGAAAAAATAACTGGAATGAAAAGTCATGACTATCATGTTTTAATGTAGCGATTACTTCCGATTGCTTTTGCTGTGCTTATGGATACATCTATACAAGATGCACTTTCGGATTAAATATAGGGTAGTTTATTTAAATGATATAGAATCTGAAAAAATCACTATATTAGTGTAAATTTTTTTTTATTACTGTAATGTTTTTCGTCTCCAAAATACCCTTAAAATTATGTTATAACAAAAATTTAATTACAAGAATGCCATTAATTTTATTTTCCATGTCAGCAAAAATTTTGGTGCCATCCGACATGGCACATAAATTGCTGACATGTGTATTAGTTAAGTTTGCCGCGAAAATTTCTCACTCTCGTTACGGCTGACTATAAAAAAATTTGGCTTACTTATGTAAATGGCTGACTTATATTTTTTAGGCTGACTTATTACCTACATGTTATGGCTGACTTACGGGAAATCGGCTGACTTATCATTTTTAGGCTGACTTAATACCTACATGTTATGGCTGAATTACGGGAAATCGGCTGACTTACGAAAAATTAGCTGACTAACAAGTATAAGTAATGACTGACTTATAAAATTGCGGCCGATTTAAGATAATTTTGGCTGACTTACTTCTATGATATGACTGAGTTATCAAGTTCCGGCTGACTTAAGTAGCTGATTTAATAAATTTTCGGCTGATTTCAAAGAGTTTTAGTGGCTGACTAATGTTAAGTCAGCGGTCACACGATAGATTTTAGATTAGTTATGGCTGATTTAATAATTAATTAGTAGTTATTATAATAGTATGCGTTTAACGGCTGATTTATTCACCGTATCTGCTAACTTATAATTTTCTAGCTGAGTTAATTTTATCTTGGCTGATTTTATAATCTTCTATAGTTACTCAAATATTATATTTAGTTATGACTGACTTATAATATCATTTTATGGCTGATTTTGGAATGACTAATTTACGAATTCATTTAACGGCAGATTTCCATGTAAGCAAGAAAACAATTATGTCAGATTTTATGAAATAACACGTCGGATATAAGAGTTCATGTTTAGGGATTAAATGTTCATCTTTATTACGCCGTTCTTCATCTATACTTATTTTTTTCATATTTTTTCTTCTTCATCTTCAATATATCATATTATAACAAAATATATAAAATAAAATTTTACTTGTATCTTATATTTTTGTGTATTTCTAATACATTATTTAAAAAAAAACATTATATTATTTATATTAGTTTAATTAAATGACTAATAAAAATATAGTATATTAATAATGGATAAAGAAGAAAATTGTATTATTTTATTTAATTAATATGTAAAATTATTAAAGTACAAATAACATAAAACACAAAGAGTGTTAAATTAGAGATAAATGACATTAATTCACAATTTATGAAAATAATTTTAAATAATTTTATTGATAAGTCAGCTATAACTCAAATTCGTTTATTGATAAGTCAGCCATAAAACAAACAATAAGTCAGTCATAAAGCAAACCATAAATAAGCCAGAAACATAAGTCAGTCATAAAGTAATCCATAAGTCAGTCATAAAGTAATCCATAAGTCAGCCATAAAGCAATCCATAAGTCAGCCATAAAGCAATCCATAAGTAAGCCATAAAACGACGACAGAGAAGATGATTTCGATGATAGTGGAGGTGATTTCAATGACAGAGGAGGCGATTTCGACGATAGATATATATATATATATATATATATATATATAGAGAGAGAGAGAGAGAGAGATAGATGCGAGAGAGCGAGAGAGATAGATGCGAGAGAGAGAGAGAACGAGAGAGAGATGATATTTTCGAATAATTTTTTTGTTATGAACATTATGAACTCAAATTCGTTTATTGATAAGTCAGCCATAACTCAAATTCGTTTATTGATAAATGAGCCATAAAACAAATAATAAGTCAACCATAAAGCAAACTATAAATTAGCCAGAAACATAAATCAGCCATAAAGCAATCCATAAGTCAGTCATAAAGCAATCCATAAATCAGCCATAAAGCAATCCATAAGTCAGCCATAAAGCCACGACAGAGAAGGCGATTTTGATGATAGTGGAGGCGATTTCAACGACAGAAGAGGCGATTTTGATGATAGAGATATATATATATATAGAAAAACTCAAATATACTACATTTTAAAATATATTACTAGAGTGTATCCAATCTTTTTGGAATTACTAGAATAATACAATTCGTTAAGGAAATATCATTTACGCTCTTAAGGTTTTGAATTTAGTTTTTTTTTCTCTCATCTCATCTCTCTCGCTCTCTCTCTCCCATATTTCATCTCTCTCTAGCTCTCTCTCTAGCTCTCTCTCTATCGCATCTATCTATCTCTCTCTCTCACTTAACATTAGTCAGCCACTAAAACTCTTTGAAATCAGCCGAAAAATTATTAAATCAGCTACTTAAGTCAGCCGGAACTTGATAACTCAGTCATATCATAGAAGTAAGTCAGCCAAAATTAGCTTAAATCGGCCGCAATTTTATAAGTCATCCATTACTTATACTTGTTAGTCAGCTAAATTTTTGTAAGTCAGCCGATTTCCCGTAATTCAGCCATAACATGTAGGTATTAAGTCAGCCTAAAAATGATAAGTCAGTCGATTTCCCGTAAGTCAGCCATAACATGTAGGTAATAAGTCAGTCTAAAAATATAAGTCAGCCATTTACATAAGTCAGCCAAATTTTTTGATAGTCAGCAGTAACGAGAGTGAGAAATTTTCACGGCAAACTTAACTAATACACATGTTAGCAATTTATGTGCCACGTCGGATGGCACCAAAATTTTTGCTGACATGGAAAATAAAATTAATGGCATTCCTGTAATTAAATTTTTGTTATAACATAATTTTAAGGGTATTTTAGAGACGAAAAACATTACAGTAATAAAAAAAATTTACACTAATATAGTGATTTTTTTCAGATTCTATATCATTTAAATAAACTACCCTATATTTAATCCGAAAGTGCATCTTGTATAGATGTATCCATAAGCACAGTAAAAGCAATCGGAAGTAATCGCTACATTAAAACATGATAGTCATGACTTTTCATTCCAGTTAATTTTTCACTAGTTTGATCAACACATTTAGATAGACTTGATGAATACCCATCATGAAATTTAACCTCTTTTTCAAGCCATTGTACAAAAAAAAATTTTGCATCAACTTTTAGCCTGAATATTGGAAATAGTGTCTTTCCATCATCAGTTAAATGTAGTTCATTCCTACTAAAATACTCTTCCAAATCAAGTCGTGATCTGTTGTTATCTTTTGTTTTTCCCTGCATATTAAGTAGAGTATTGATGATATTATCAAAAAAAAAAAAATCCAATGTGCATCACATCAAGATTGTGTTGAAGCTTAAGATATTTCCAATAAGGTAGCTCCCAAAAATTGTTCTACTTATGCCAGTTGTGAGTATCACCATATCCTTGTAATCGCCCATGGTTTCCTCCGCAATTGGCTGCTTTTGGCAAACAATTTACTTTATCCAACAGTTCTTCACCTGTTAGCAACTTAGGTGAAGTATCACTCACAACCCGCCATGTTTTAAAGTATCTCTTCTTCTGCCCATAGCTATGATCTAATGGCAAAAACACCAATGACAATCAAACCAACTTATTTTCTACCATTCTTCAAGAGAAATGCATTTGTTTGATCCAAACAATAAGGACATGCCAACCGACCATGAGTTGTCCATCTGAAAAGCATACCATAAGCTGGAAAATCGCTTATTTTCCACATAAGTACAACTTGTATAATAAAGTTCTGTTATATATATCATATGCTTGAACGCCTGGCTAACCAAATTTTTTTCAATTCATCTATCAATGGTTAGAGAAAAATCTAAACTTTTCTTAGGATGAGCTGGACCAGGAACTAGAATTGATAAAAACATAAACTCATGTTTCATGCACATTTGAGGTGGCAGATTTTACGGAGTCAAAATTATGGCCCACAATAAATGATTATTTCCTGACATACCAAATGGATTAAAACCGTCAGTGCATAACCCAAGGTAAACATTTCTGGGCTCAGATGCAAAATTAGGAAATACCTCATGAAAATGTTTTCAGGCTTCTCCATCAGATGGATGCCACATTTCTCCACCACTTGGTGAGTGTTCTGCATTCCATCTCATATCCTTTGCAGTATTTTTTTATTGATATAATCTCTTCAGTCGATCAGCTATTGGCAAGTAAAACATCTGGTAATATGCAACTCTTTTCTGCCCTAGCTTTTGAGTAGGACAGAATCTATTATTTTCACAAAATCTACAATTCTCTTCACTTGCATCATGTTTCCAAAATATTATGCTATTATCTTGACAGACATCAATTTTGTGATTAGGTAATTCCAAAGACCTCATTAGCTTCTTTATATCATAGTAAGAATTCATTGAGTTGTTACCTTTTGGAAAATATTCTTGTAGTATTTGTGAAATCGCATCCATACAATTTTGAGTGAGATTATGGTCTGTCTTTATACTCATGAGTCGCGCTGCTAAAGATAATTGCAAAAGACCCACTTCACAACCGTCATATATTGAAAGTTTTGCAGCATCCAAAATATCATAAAACGTTTTTTCCTCAGAATTGGGGTCTTCTTCTTTCCTGTTTTGACCTAATACTAATTCTGGCTCCGTCTGAGACTCGGATCTGAAAGCATCTTCACTAGCAAAATGATTATCTGCGATATTGTAATCTTCACCATGAGAAGCCAAACCCAATAGTTAACCATAAAACCCCTGTTATATAAATATGTCAATACAATATGTTCCCACAGTAAACTTCCATTCTCGCACATAACGCATGGACATAAGATTTTGTAACTCTCGAGAAATAGAGGTTGAATTTTTGCAAATCACATAGATTTTGGCAAAATTATTCTGAAACTTGATTAGTTGTTGGATCAATCCTTTCATACATTCAACATCTCGTAACTTTAAAATTATTACTCGATGACATTATGTTATACCTGAAATATCAGAACTCAAATTCAGAAAATAAACAGATGATATGACCATATATTAATCAATTACTAGCTAGGCAAACCAAATATATTCTTAACTTATGTAGTATGTAAGGGATACATAAAAGTTTACAAATTTGGGAAATTTAATTACGTTAATTACTCTGACCTAGAATAATTGAAACAGTTCCAAGAGGCAGTTCTGAACAAAACTCCTAATTGCATATCAAAAAGAGAATAAGATGGATCAGTTACTATATGAATATTGAAAGGAAAAAGAAGAAGAAGGTAAATCAAATTTGTACTTCTATAATCTTTGATTATGGATCTGATTGGGGCAAATAGTTAGAATTCAGATTGTTATCAAAATCAACAATATGTTGAAGAAAGCTATAGATTAATCATGGAAGCAGCTGGAGTAGAATTTTGGTATATCTTTTCTTATCTAAATTTTGAATTTAGGGATATTCTAGGGTTGGTTTTAACATTTTCATAAATAATTAATTAATTAACACAATTATCTTATGCATGTTATGGACTGCTATTGAATTGTGATTTTATGGACTTTAAATTGCAGTTATTTAAAACCCAGTTAGTGGAATTCGATGACTTATAAGACTCATACTTGGGTTTTCAAAATCTATTTTTATTATTATTATTTTTAATATTTGCTCTAGATTGTCTTGTATTGAAAATTCATTGAAAAGAAATAACTGACATCTTCTTCTTAGCACGATTTTAATATTTTGTTAGAAGGATGAAAATCAAACATCATACACGGAACAATAATATATATTTTTTGACACAGCTATAGATATTAGCTCAGATTACTCTGTAGAAAATAATTGCTTAATTTCATATGGCATGTTTATTATAATCTCTGCATATGCTGCAATGGCGATAATATAATTCTTCTTTTGTTGGAAAATCATACAGATGATGGATCAATTTTTCAATTCAACAACAACTTAATGTGGTAATAGTCTAGGTCTGAATTTTAAGTATTTTTGAATATATTTTGTTTTCATCGATATAGATTAAAATTCAGCATTCTTAATTAATTTACTTGTTGTATTTTAAAAATATTTCAAAATAGGATATTTGCCAAAAGCCAAGGGAGATGAGTCAAATCGATAGTTTTCCTCATAATAATTTTTTTAAAAATTTTAAATTATTACACATAATTTTTTTTTTAAATTACATATGAAAACTATTTATAGAAAATATAGTTACTAAGAAAATGGAGAAAATTCTTTGAAATTATCAAACTAATTTACTTTTCACGGAAAATAGGAATATTTTAACTATACCACACATACTATAAAATTAAGACACAAGATATCTTTATTTATTAGTAATAATTTTTCTTTATTTTTCTGAAACAAAATGAAGCAAGAAGAAGGTGAGAGAATAAACAAATAAAAGAAAAAGAAGAAGCAAAAAGCAAAGATTCAAGAGATTTTTATATGATCAATTATCATACGATTCTAGAGTTAGATTTAAATAAGTTACCACAAGATGAATGAGAGGTTGAAGAGTTTCAAAGAATCAAAGAAATGGAAAGAGTTATGATCTTAGATATGTTAAAGATTTATTTGCTTATGTTATTTTAGCTTTGTTTTTTTCTTAATTTTCTTGTTGATTTTTATTTTATTTTTAATCTTACATTTTTATTTATGTTCTTATTAAGTCTCTTTTGGGCATCAAGGGTTTTTGTTGTTTAGAACGTGGTATAAGAAATTACATTTATAAATTTGTTCTTCTGGTTAAAAATATGTTAGGTAATTGTAATATATTATTTTGACTATTTTATTACATAACATGTCATGCATTTACAAAGAAATATTACACAAGTATATAACTATCAAACACTAAATAATTGTACCAATTTGTGTTTACATTTTTCTGTACCAATCAGTGACTAGCATATAGTTACTGTATAGTAACAAAATGCGACTTGTTTATTCGTCACAAATTTGTAACTAACTTATGACTACATATTTGTCACAATACCGTCACAATTGTTACTACTAATAGTATCGTCACATTTTCATAACAAATTATGACAAAATTTAATTATGATATATTCTGTCACAATATTGTGACTAAATAGCTACGCATTTGAATAAAGGTAGTCACAAGATCGTAACTTAAACATCACAAATTTGTGACAAAAAAATTTGTATAAAATTTTTGTCACAAGAATACTAATTTTTGTAGTGAGTAGTTGTATTTTATGAGAAAATCTTCTGATTCACGATTTTACTTGTTCGTGAATAATTTTCACTGCCTAACTTTTTATTTTTTCATTTACATTATAATTGCTTGGTTTCTAAGAAAAACAAACGTTGAGCATGATGAAGTTTGGTGTGTGTATCGAGGAAGTGAGATGAGTTCTAGGAATTATCAAAATCAAGACTACAATCAAAACTACGGAAACCATCCAAATTTTCTCTAACAGAAATACGAATGTGGAGAATCCTCAAGATCAAGTGTATCCAAACAAGTATCAAGGAAACTTTTATGGAGATTTCCAAGAGAAACAATACAATTGATGCAATTTTCAAATGAAACATATGTTCATGAATCAACAAGCACATGCAGGTACATTATCAGGAAATCTGAAAAACAACATCAGGGAACATGTTAATGTTGTGAAAACTGAAGAACAAAGAAGTGTCAACCGATCAGTACGGTATAATACCATCTACGACTGATGCCTTGGATGTCATAACAATGGAAGAGCTTGGTGTTAAGAATGAGATCAAAGAAATCTTGTATATGGAGATACTCATTATTCTTTTAAGACATCCTAGAAAGATAAGCCGATAATATAGAAAGTACTAGAGAGCTTTTTCAAAAGCAAATTCAAATTCCTATTCCAACTAATGGCAGAAATCGCAGTCAAACTAGTGATCTTAAACAAGTGCTTATGGAAGGTAACCCACTGGCTTTATATATTTTTTTTTTTTTGATTTTCTTAACATTTTATTTTTTTCCATTTTTTATTGATGAAGTAATATTTTTCTTTTGATTTATTTGTACACCGTGATGGTGTAGATTACGGCTGAGAGAGGATTCTTCATGTCACTAACATTTTTTGGTGATTTTATTTTCCTTTTGAGTCATTTTGTTTTATTGAGTCAAAACTTGAGAATTTTATACTGTTCTTGGATTATATTAGTGTTGACTAAATTTTTAAAAGACTTCTAACAGTGATTGTTCATAGAACATGGAGATTGGAAACACCATTTCTGGATCAACATTACCATAATTTCCCTATTCTTTGGAAGTTTGAATGATCTAACGTTGACTCTATCTCTACATGACCTTTAACACTGAGTAAATTTCTCACACAGGGGCTTCATATCGCATAAATGATCACCACATTTGGAGTTCAATCCACACTTTTCTACCACTCTTTTCAGAACTCTGAATGGCTAAGCTCACATTTAGCTTGGTTCCACACCTTCACCTTATCCTTTCTTTCATACTACATGCCTTATATTTCATCACCATCATATGCAATCAAGTGTAAAACTATGAAGTATGTGTACCGAGACAACTTCATGTTCTAAGGATCTCTGGTAACTTTTATAAACTTATATACGTTTTGATTTTTGCCTTTCTTGCAATTATTGTATGACTAGAACCGGTTCCAGCTTACGCTTTTCAAAAAAATGAGAAGGTAAACAGATTAAAAAAACTCCAGAATAAAGTCTTTTATTACTCTAATGTACTAGACGTCATTGCAACTAATTTAAGACATCTGTAGAGCTTTACATAAATTACAAGGTTCGAGAGGTAGTGCATCAATATTTGGTCTTTGTCTCACTGTAATTTTGCTTTATGACTTGCATCCACCCCTATCATCAGATCCTAAACACTACAGCTACCATCAAATATCCTTCCATTCCATGCCCTTGTTGCGATTGATACTACCTTTGTGAGACCGCATGATGAGTGTGAGATTTACATAATTTTAGCATATTTATTTCATCTCTTTTTCCTTATTTCCTTACCATTTTCATAATTTTCTCATCCAATTTGCTTACTTATCTCATTTAACTTAGGATTTGCATTAGGTATTGATTTCCATTGCATATTGGATGTTTTTAGGTAATTTGAGAAAACTTATAAAGCTGAATGGAATGAAGTGGAGTAACTCGATGTGTAGACTCGATTTGAGCCCGAGTTAGGACACCAAGACTCGATATTTGATGCTACTCAATCACACCTACTCGAGATAATCTCGAATCTGAACAAAGGAAACATTTTTGGAGCTACTCGATCAAGCTACTTAATCTCCATCCCGAGTAGAACACTTCAGAATGCAACTTTGATTCTACTCGATCAAACATTCCGAGTCAAGCTCCTACATTTGAAGAATGACCCTACTCGACATGTCTACTCGGTTTGGTAAACCGAGTCCATCCCCGTTTTTACCATTTTTACTTTTCTTAATTACTTTTACTTAGAGTTTTAATCCAACTCTATAAATACTTATCTGTTGGCCATTTTTGGCCAACTCTGTTTTACTGCATTTCTAATTACATTACTTTGAGCTTAATTACTTTTTATTGTTCTTTATTTTCTGGATTTTTAGATCCTTAGATCTGCCCATTTTTAGTACGAATTTGTATTTTTTTCTTTGACAATATTGTTTATCTACTCAGTCTGTTTATGATTATGCACTTTATTTTGATTTCTTAATTTTTTCATTTGATCATGTGTTCTTAATCTGGGTAGTGAATTTTAGGGTTCTTGAAGAAAAGATAGATATGGGTTAGATTTCTATTCTCTAATGATGTTATAGCTTTAATTCTTCCAATTCTCTTCTGGATCAAGGGTCTTAATGTTTTTCCTTTCTGATCAATTGGAGAAAGATTCCAGACATTCACCACTCAAAAGGTGTTCAATGAATGTCTGATCATCTTGATTCCATAGTTTTGTTCATCCTAGCCTAAGAGATTAGATGTCTAGGGATCTTCATGTCTATCTTAGTTATGTTTTATTGATGATAATCAAGATTTGGAAGTCTCTGAGATTTTAGGTTAATCACCACGAGAGTGGGTTTCACTTGTCATGATAATAATTGTCTAGAGATTATCTTGTACAAGTTATTTAGGAAAACATCATTTTAGGTAGAATAATCAAGACCAGAACCCCAGCTCCACCAAATCCAAAGGCAGCAAGGAACGAAAAGCTAAGGCCAAAGGAGACAGGAATAAGAAGGAGCTGAACCAGAAGGAAATCTATGAGCTGTTAATGAGTGTCCTTCTCTAGGACAAGGTACCGTATGTAGAAACCATGAAAGCCCTTGGGATCTATGAAGACATGGTGTTGATGTTTCACGGCTGCAACCTAACAGAGCTCATGGGATTCACTTTTGAGTCCTACAAAGAAGAAATCTGCCATTTCTATCCTCATTAGAAGTGCTCTTTTACACAGAATATCAAGAAGAACATATAGAGGAGAATGAGATTGGGTTTATCACCTTCAAGGTTCAGGAGAAAGAATGTCTCCTCACTGTGAAAGAGCTGGACAAACTATTCTCTTTCCCTCCTGGAACAGACTCCTATCAGAATATAGAGAAGGCTGAACTTCAATGGTTATGAAAGTACATAGCTGGACCTGGAGGATATGCACCAGCTAGATAAAAGAGTTCACAAATAAAAACCCAGCCATCTGTTACTTCCACAAGAGTTTAGCAAGCACATTCTTCAGCAAGAAGGTCACTGGGGCAGTAAGTGAAGGAGAACTACATATGATGGATGCTGCAATTGCCAACCACATGAACAGCAAGAAGGGGTATACTTTTCTGCAAAAAAACCAAGCAGACACCATCATGACTATGGTGTTAATGTCCCAGTATCTCAGCTACAGAGAGTGGGAAAAGAGGCTGCAAAACATGAATATCAAAGGGGAACTCACAGCAGGAGGGTTAATTACACCAATTCTGGTAGCAGCTGGCGTAGAACCCAAATCAACACCCTATGATGTAAAGTTTTTAGATATGAAAAATCTGATCAAGCAAAGGATTATTGAGAGGAGAAGGGCAGGAGGAATTTTTCTTTACAGATTCATACACCCAAAAGTAGGAGAAGCCAAGTTCAAGCTGCCAATGCTACTTCTAACTGAAATAAAGTATGGGAATAATGTGGATTTCAGGCCCTCAGTGGAGATACTATATGGAGTAGCTCCCATTGGACAAGCACTTTCTGAGGATTTAGAAGAAGAAGAAGAAGAAGAAGAAGTGGAATAACCAGAGAGTTATTACTTTGAAGAAGTTCCAGCTAAACACTCAAGGAAGCAAATAGGAGGATCATCCTGCTTCAGAGGTGGAACAAGTGGCAAGACAAGACCATCAAGTCTCTTAAGGGAACCTTGAAAGTGTTGAAATTATAAGTTTAAAGAGATTAAAGTATGTTCAGAGACTAAGAGTGAGAATAGCAAGAGATTATGAAAGTTTGTATGTATTTTATTCTCTTAGTCATTACAAATCTTTACAAGAGGTTACACACATATTTATAGACTTTGAATAAGAGGAGGCGCAGAAGAAGAGAAGAGTGGCGTGAAGAAGGAAGAAGAGAAGAGAGGTTTTGCGTGAAGAAGAGAGGAGGGAGCAGCTCACCTACTCCAACAGTATTGCGCTCCATGTCTCTCTCTGGCGCCCCATGCTTGTGCCCATACCTCTCCTTGCTTCCTTACTTAGTTTAGTTAGATCATCTAGTTGAGATCCAACAGCTTCCGTTTCTTCTAGTTCCTTCTTAACTTGTTCTCCTTCTAGTTCCTTTTCAACTAGTTTTCTCCTTTTCCCTCCTTCTCTTGTGTTTGAATTCTTCTTCTTGAGATCACATATTTCAACACTCCCCCTCAAGATTGGTCGGTGGAGATCCTTAAGACCGATCTTGCCATGAATGTGATCACAAGTAATAGTTGAAGTTGCCTTAGTGAAGATATCAGCTAATTGATCCTTGCTTGCTACAAAGGCGGTTTTGATAATTCTTTCTTGTATCCTCCCTCTCACAAAGTGACAATCAACTTCTATGTGCTTGGTTCTTTCATGAAATACCGGATTTGATGCTATATGCATTGCAGCTTGATTATCACAATACAATAGCATTTCTTCATCTCCCTGGATTCCAAGGTCTTTTAGAAGCGCCTTTATCCATATTAACTCCTTTGTCAATTCTTTCATGGCTCTGTACTCTGCTTCAGCACTTGATAAGGTTATGACCTTCTGTTTTTTGCTCCTCCAAGTTACTAGATTTCCTCCCACAAATGTGCAAAAACCAGAAGTGGACTTTCTATCCTTTTTATCTCCAGTCCAATCCGCATCACAATAACCTTGAACCTTTGTGTTCCCATTAACATGCATCCATACTCCTTTTCCAGGGCTATTCTTTAGGTACCTTAGCAACCTCTAAATCATGTTCCAATGTTGTGAGGTTGGCTTTTGCATATGCTGGCTCACACGGTTTACTGCAAAGCAGATGTCAGGTCTTATAATGGTAAGATAGATAAGTTTGCCCACCATCCTTTGGTATCTTTTAATGTTCTCCAAAGGCTCCCTCTCAGGACTATCTTGGTATCCTTCTTCTATTGGAGTTTTGGCCGGCTTAGACCCTAACTTCCCGGTTTCTTCCAAGTGATCCAGCACGTATTTCCTTTGAGATATGAACATTCCATCTCCAAATCGTGTCATCTCAATCCCTAGGAAGTACTTGAGCTCCCCTAGATCCTTTATATCAAAGTCGGCCTTCAAGAGTCCCTTGATTTGATCTACTCCATCTTTGTCACTTCCTGTGATGATTAGATCATCAACATAAATCAAGACTACCACTACTCCTCCTTCACTTTGTCTTGTGAATAGAGTATGATCCGCTTCAGATTTTATGAACTCCTTCTTCAAGAGGCAAGCGCTTAGCCTTTGGTACCATGCTCTTGGAGATTGCTTCAGCCCATAGATTGCTTTCTTCAATCTACACACTTTGTTGCCTCCATTATGATACCTTGGGGGTGGATCCATATATACTTCTTCTTCCAAATCCCCCTGCAAGAAGGCGTTCTTGACGTCCATTTGCCATAAGTCCCATTCCAAGTTTACAGCTACCGAGATTAGAATTCTTATGGAATGGAGCTTAGCCACTGGAGCAAATGTTTCAGTATAGTCCTCCCCATAGACTTGAGTATATCCTTTTGCTACCAGCCTTGCTTTGTACCTTTCTATTTCCCCATCACTTGTGTATTTAATTGTATACACCCATCTACTCCCAACCGACTTCTTATCCTTTGGTAAGTCAGTTAAGTACCAAGTATTATTCCTTTCCATGGACTTCATTTCCTCTTCCATGGCTTTCACCCATACTTCACTCTCACATGCTTCTTCATATGAGCTAGGAATGTATTCCTTGCTGATTTTTGTGAGAAACACTTCATGCTCCATGGGTAATGTCGCCAAGGAACAGAAATGCTCAATGGGATATGTGATAATACTAGTTTGAGTGTGATCTCCTTCTTGTGATATGAGAGTGCTGTCGCCAATAGGATTGAGATCTAAGCTCACCGTACGCTCAGGACACTCTCTTATCACACAAGGAAGATTACTCGTACTAGACTTTCCTTGGAGCACAGCAGAATTGTTGTAGCCATAAAAAACATGTTGTCGCCTCTGTCTTGTACCTCTTCTTAGAGGTATGGTTGGCTCCGGTCCTTTTTCAGCATCCGCTCCCTCTTCATCCAAATTCTGATCCGCTTCCTCATGTGCATTATCCGCACTATCTAGCTCTATGAAGTTCTCAGATGTTTCTTCTTGTACTTCTTCACATAGGCTTGACGTTTCATCAAACACCATCCAGTCCATGGATGAATAGATCATTCCTTTAGAAGCATCATGATCCTTAGCCCCATAGAAACTCTCTTGTTTATTAAACCTTACTTCTCTAGACACATACACTCTTCTTGTTTCCGGATTGTAGACCTTGTAGCCCTTTTGTGTTGGTGAATATCCAATGAACACACACCTCATGCTTCGAGGTTCAAGTTTGCTTCTGTGTCCTTCTGGTAAAAACATGAAGCATGTGCATCCAAATATTTTGATATGATTTAAGCTTGGTTTCTTCTTGTACAACACTTCAAATAGGGACTTATCATCCAGATTTTTGGTTGGAAGTCGGTTGATTAAGTAGCTTGATGTCATTACGGCATCTCCCCAATGGAACTTTGGTACTCTTTTGGCAATCATGAGAGTCCTTGATACTTCCATTAGGTGTCTATTCTTCCTTTCAGCTATCCCATTCTGCTGAAGAGTGTATGCACACGATGTTTGATAAATGATGCCAAAGTTGTTGAGCAACTCTTTGAATCGTTTACTCACATATTCCCCTCCATTATCACTACGCAATACTTTGATCTTTGTTTTGAATTGGGTAGAGATATAGTTAATGAAGTTGGTGAATGCTTCATAAACTTGATCTTTGGTATGTAGAAGAGTGATCCATGTATATCTTGAGTAGTCATCAATGAATGAAACAAAATATTTATATTGATCTCTTGAATTATGAGGTCCATACATCTGAGTGTACAATGCCAAACGCTTCATCACAAGTTGTAGATGAAGTAGGAAAAGCTTGTCTACAATGCTTCCCTAGTACACACGCCTCACACACTACTTCTTCTTGGATGAGATTGGGTAAGACCATCTTGAGGACTGCTGAACTTGGATGTCCTAACCTTCCATGCCATAATAGGCTATCTTCAATCTCTTTCCTCCAAAAAAACTTTGCATCCGCCTTCATTCCAAGAGCCATTGGTTCCTCTTGTTTATTTGATTCCAAGATATACACACCATCTTCTACCTTCCCTTCTCCGAGCACATGGTTTGTTTTAGGGTCCTGAAACTTAACAAAGTCAGTCCCAAACACAGCCACACACTCTAAATCCCTTGTAGCTTTATTAACGGATAAAAGATTTGATGAGAAGTTAGGCATGTATAATGCTTTTGTTTCCCTTTTAAAAAGCTCTAACTCTCCTATCCCTTTAATTGGAACTGAGCTTCCATTGGCTACTTGTACACTTCCATGGCGCGGTTCAAGATTCTTTAACATATCTTGATCCTTGATCATGTGATGAGAAGCCCCTGAATCCACAATGATTCTAGTCTTCTTTATGGGTGTTTTAGAGCTGAAAAAACTCTTACCCGAATCTGTGAGTTTGGCTAGGCTCTTGATGAGAGCTTCAAACTCAGACCTTCTAACCAGTTCTTCAACAGGTTGTGCAATTCCCGTGAAGGCTCTAGGTCCATTCCCATTCTCCCTTAGCCGCTTAGGCCTCAAGTGTGGATGGAGGGTCCAACACTTCTCCTTAGTGTGTCCTTTCATCTTGCAATGCTCACACTCCAACGCCCTCTTGTCTCCAAATGTGAGATTCTCTCTTGCAAGATGTGCAGCTTCACTTGGTGCACGAAACAGGTCTCTAGACCCTTCTTCCCTTTGTATCATACCACATACTTCCGCTAGACTTGGCAGATTCTCAAATCGAAGTATACGCTTGATAAGATCCTTGTATGATGCATTGAGTGCCAAGAGAAGCCCAAACACTTGTGTTGTTTTTAGAGGTTTAGAAAGAGATAAGGATGGAGATGAGAGAATTGGCGTAATAAGGAAGAGAAAGATTGCTGAATATTTCTTCTTATTCACACACACTTCTTTACAAGAGATTACATGTATTTATAGACTTTTTACATTGAAATGAAGAAGAATCAAGGAAGAGGAGAGGAGGGGCGTGAAGAAGGGAAGAGAGATGGGTGAGCTGCTCCAATAGTCTTGTTGCACCATGCCCTGCTCTGACGCACCATGCCCTGCTCTGATGCGCCCATGCTTGTGCCCATACCTCTCTTTGCTTCCTCACTTAGTTTAGTTAGATTGTCTAGTTGAGATCCAACAGCTTCCTTTTCTTCTAGTTCCTTCTCAACTAGTTCTCCTTCTAGTTTCTTCACAACTAGTTCTCTTTTTCCTTCCCTCCTTCTCTTAAGTTTGAATTATTCTTCTTCTTGAGATCACATATTTCAACAACTTGATCTTGGTCACGCCTTTCTCCTAACTCCTTGGGGTCTATAGTGTGTGGCCTCAAGATCTCCAACTCGGCCCATAAGCTTCTATACTCCCCAAACATTTCCTTGAATAACTTTTCCTCTTGTTGGAGCTCATTCAATGCCCTTTTCACCTCAAATATCCTTGATATGTTTGAGATGTTTCCATATACTCCTTTGAGTATATCCCAAAGTTCCTTGGCGGTATCCGCATATGAGTAAGCCGCCAAGATAGTTGGTTCTAGTGAGCTTTGGAGAAGAGAAAGAGTGTATTGTTCTTATTGCTCTTTCTTAGCTTCCTCTTTCTCATTTCTCACCGCCGCTTCTGTTCCTTCTTTTGGCTCAACATATTGCCAAAGTCCTCGGCCTCTAAGAGTAGTTTTGGTGGTTTTTGCCCAAAAGAGATAGTTGTTTCCCTTGAGCATAACCAAGATTGTTACCCTATTAGTCTCTATTTTCTAGTAATAATACACAATCTTAGTCCTTTCACAACTTGAAGATCCTATGATCTCAAGGATATTAATCTCAGAGTGAATAGAACTAAGGAAGGTGTATTGTTATAGATTAGAAGCCTTGTAGAGTATTAGAGGAATCAAGAAGAGGATAAGCGGTTTAGTAGATAACCCGCTCTGATACCATGTTGAAATTATAAGTTTAAAGAGATTAAAGTATGTTTAGAGACTAAGAGTGAGAATAGCAAGAGATTATGAAAGTTTGTATGTATTTTATTCTCTTAGTCATTACAAATCTTTACAAGAGGTTACACATATATTTATAGACTTTGAATAAGAGGAGGCGCAGAAGAAGAGAAGAGTGGCGTGAAGAAGGAAGAAGAGAAGAGAGGTTTTGCGTGAAGAAGAGAGGAGGGAGCAGCTCACCTACTCCAACAGTATTGCGCTCCATGCCTCTCTCTGGCGCCCCATGCTTGTGCCCATACCTCTCCTTGCTTCCTTACTTAGTTTAGTTAGATCATTTAGTTGAGATCCAACAGCTTCCGTTTCTTCTAGTTCCTTCTTAACTTGTTCTCCTTCTAGTTCCTTTTCAACTAGTTTTCTCCTTTTCCCTCCTTCTCTTGTGTTTGAATTCTTCTTCTTGAGATCACATATTTCAACAGAAAGATCTCACCAATTCGGTCAAGGAGATAAAAACGCAGATGCTTCATTCACAGAAGAAGGAGAATCCATCACATCTCAAGACACTAGGGCTTGAAGCTTTATCAAGGAGCAAATTAACCTCCTTCCAAGCTAGAAGATCAATTCCAGTAGAACCACCAAGGGCATCAGCGCAGAACCAGGGCAACGGAAAAGAAGATCAATTCCGGCACTAAAAAGAGTGACTCGACATGGTCAACTTGGACAAGATGTTGAGTCTGAGCAACAAGGAAGCCAGACTCGGGATTCAGACTTGAGCAGGAAAGCCGAGTTACCCCCTCTTCCAACTTACACACGGGAGAACATGGATTACACCATGCATCGTTAGAGTTTCTTTTTCATCTTCAACCCTAGGTTCTTCTTCAGATTCTTTATCACACACGGAACTTTGTGATTTAAGTTTGGGGGAGTATCTATGGAGTAGTTACGTTTTCTTCGAATCTTATTTTCAAATTTTCATCCTTGAGTCTGCATATGCATCTCATCTAAGGCATAGAAAAAACCAAAAAATTTAGAATTTTCTTGAAACTTTATTCACAAAACAGAGTGTTCATGTAGTTGTATTTGCATTTTAAGATTGATTATAGTATTCTCATATAAGATTGATGCATTGCATAGGGGAAATATGATGAACGTGCCTTGTAAGCTTGCTGGATGAATAAGTGAAGTTTGAAGTTAAGATAGAACCATGCTCCAATTGCTTAGCTTTGCATCTAGATTAGGCTGAAAACTTGCTGAGATTTGAATTCATATCCCTATTTAGTGGAATCTAATCCAGACTTACAATTATCTTGTTAATGCATTGCGAATTGATCTCATGGATACCATATACATACTTGGGTTATATTATCCTTTCTACCACTCTTTATTAACCCAAGTGGATGATTCCCATATTTGGAACAGTTAGAATCCATTCCCCTAACCTTAACCTTCTTTCAAGCCATCATTACTCTCTGTGTGATTGTTAGACATCTTCTGCCTAATTGAGCTTTGTTAGAACGTGTTAGGTTGGAGCTGATAAGGATAGGATCTCATATAGTCTGGTCCACATCTTTTGGATCAGTTAGGACTAGTGAGATTATTCATTCGTGGATTTGATTAAGTGTTTGATGTCTTCAGGTTGTGTAACTTGGTTTCATCATCTCGAGTTAGCAACCTGAGTCAGACATTCATTCTGGGGTTTTGAGAAGAAAAGAAAAAGATAAGGCTACAAAAGATACATTTAAGAAGTTCTGGGAGTTAGGAGTTATAAAAAGAAGATAGAAGTGTCTAGTAAAGGATTTGGAAGAGTTTAAAAATGAAAAAAGAAAATATTTAGGCTCAGAAAAGAAAAGAGAAGAAAGAAAAGAAAGAAACTTAGAGAAAAACAGAAAGAAAACCTAATCCGCTAGATCAATAAGAAAGAAACCACTCCGTAGAACCTGAATTCAAAAAGAAAAGCCTTGGTAAAAAGAAGAATCAAAGGCAAATGAAAGCCTAAAGGGTAGATTTATTATGCTTTATGGGATTAGATGATAGGTTTGGGTTCATCTCTTATGTGTTTAGGTAGAAGAGAATCTGTATGTATGCATATATTAGCCCTGACCTTTAGCATTTTTCTAAAGCTCAATCATTTCATGAGAGATCCCTGTTATAATTTGATAAAAACCTTTGAAGGGATCACCTTTGTCTCTTAACCTATACCCTTAGCCAAATGAGATTCAACGATCTTTCAATAAACTTGATTTATGGTTACAACCTAATGAATGTCGAAGGGATTTGAATGCTTGTCTAAGTCTCTTATGTTGCTAAGAAGAGTATGACTAAGATTTTTGAAGTAGAACTCACTTATGATTTCAGTTTGCTTTGGTTCTGATTCCCCACTTTCAAACCTTTTCTTCACCTTAGTTTTCTAAGTTTGATTGAGGGCAAGCAAATACTAAGTTTGGTGGAATTGATGAGTGTGAGATTTACATGTTTTTAACATATTTATTTCATCTCTTTTTCCTTATTTCCTTACCATTTCCATACTTTTCCCATCAATTTTGCATATTATCTCATTTAACTTAGGATTTGCATTGCATATTGGATGTTTACAGGTAATTTGAGAAACCCTATGGAGCTGAATGAAATGAAGTGGAGTAACTCGATGTGTAGACTCGATGTGAGCCCGAGTTAGGACACCAAGACTTGATCTTTGATGCTACTCGATCACACATACTCGAGATAATCTCGAGTCTGAACCAAATGAACCACTTTTGGCGCTACTCGATCTCCATCCCGAATACAACACTTCAAGATGCCAACTTTGATCTTACTCGATCAAACATCCCAAGTCAAGCTCCTACATTTGAAGAATAACCCTACTCGACATGTTTACTCGGTTTGGCTAACTCAGTGCAGTCCCGTTTTTACCATTTTTACTTTTCTTAATTACTTTTACTTAGGGTTTTAATCCAACTCTATAAATACTTGTCTGCAAGCCATTTTGGGCCAAGTCTGTTTTACTGCATTTCTATGTACATTACTTTGCTCTTAGTTACTTTATAGTGTTCTTCATTTGTTGATCTACTCAGTATGTTTATAATTATGCACTTTATTTTGATTTCTGGGATTTTGCATTTGATCATGTGTTCTTTATCTGAGTAATGAATTTTAGGATTCTTGAGGAAAATGTAGATCTGAGTTAGATTTTTATTCTCTAATAATGCTATAGCTCTAATTTTCCAATTCTCTTATGGATCAAGGGTCTTAATGATTTTTCCCTTTTGATCAACTGGAGAAACATTCCAGACATTCACCACTCAAAAGGTGTTATGAATGTCTGATCATCTTGATTCCAGAGATTTGTTCATCCTAACCTAATAGATTAGATGTATAGACAGCATTTTGGCTTTAATGATCTGGCTCTTCATGTCTATCTCAGTTATGTTTCATTGATGAAAATCAAGATTAGGAAGTCTCTGAGATCTGAGGTTAATCACCACGAGAGTGGGTTTAACTTGTCATGATGATCATTGTTTAGAGATTACCTTGTACAAGTTATTTAGGAAAATCATCATTTTAGGTAGAATAATCCAGATCTTACCAAATCTTCAAGAACCTTATTTGTTAATCTGGTTAATCATCCCATCTTTCTTTTCTTATTTTCTTATTCTGCATTTTCATATTGCTATTTCATACTGTTTAGATCAACACCAACCTTTTATTTGGTTTGACTTAGAACAATCTGATTGCATCTGTTTTGATTACATCTTTTCCATTTGGATTGACACCTCAAGTATTACAATGATATGATTTGAGGAATTGATTCCATAGGAAGAAAAACATGTTTATCACCGCACGTAATAAATCAATAAATGTTAGGGTCGACAATGAAGATTTTGGTGATTCCTTAGGATTTTGGGAGCTAGAGTACAGTAACACTTGCTATGCTTGTGGTAAAATACATGTAGTACTAACTGGTTCTTTGTTCTGTTCTTAGTTCTCAAAGATTGGAGGTTCAAAATGATGGATTCTAAAGGAATGTGTAAATTTTCGTTTTCAAAATTTTCTTCCACATTTGATTTCATTTGTTTATTCTTGCTTGAGGATAAGCAAAGATGCACGTCTAGGGGGAGGAGGGGATGTAACTCTCTACTTTGTCAGTTTTTAACATGACAACCCTTATTTTTGGAAGTTATTAAAAGTTTTAAAAGAACACTAATTTCAAACTCGTTTTTAAACATTTATCCTTTGAATTGGATTTTTGTTGTTCTTATTTGAGAACAAGTAAAGATTCAAGTCTGGGGGAATTATGATAACATTATTTATTAACGGTTTTAGAGTGAGTTTTCTAGTTTTGGAAAGTTTTGATCAGAGGCTTGGTGCTTGTTAGGAGACTTTAATGTGATCTTATCAAATAATGAAAAACTAGGAGGTCCTTCAAGACTCTTAGCTCTTTTCATCCCTTTAAGCTCTTTTAGATAATTGTGATATGTCTGAATTGGGTAGTTCTGGTAATGGTTTGACTTGGGGTGGATTGCGTAATAAAGAGTGGGTTCAGTGTAAACTAGATAGATGTTTTGGTAATCGAATTCGGATCTCAATGTTTTCTAATGCTCATCAATTGTTTCTTGAAAAATTAGATTCAGATAATAAACCTGTTTTGGTCACGTTTAAAAATGATAAGGAGTTATTCCGCTGTCAAGTTTGGTTTGATAAAATATGAACTGATGATTCTTCCTATTTAGAAGTGATACAACATGCTTGGAATGACAAAAACCCTTTAGGTACTAGTTCTATTCTGGTTAGAACTGAAAATTGTCGAAAGGCTATCTATGATTGGAGGAACAGTTTGGTCAAATTCTGAGATTAGAATTAGAAGAGTAACTCAAATGTCTCTTTGTATTCAATGAGAATAACTCAACGGTCTCCTTTTGTTCTGTATAAATAAGCAAGTAACAATCAATAATAAGACACACTTCTCCAAAATATTTCATGGTATCAGAGCAAGGGAATTCTGATCTGACCTGTAGCTCATAACGACCGCCGCTGATTTTTCAAAAGCCACTGCCCTCTTCTGCAAACAACCACCGCCGTATCTGATCCTGGTGCTGGTGCTCGTCAATGGCTGATGAAAATAACGAGATTGTGATTCCAAACAACACACCTCCTACTCCCTCTCCTTATCATCTAAATGCATCTGACAATCCAGGTGCTTTGATCACTGCTGTTATACTAAACGAAAACAACTACTCTGAATGGACAACCAAATTTCGCAACTCGCTCTAAGCGAAACAGAAGCTGGATTTTATCGACGGTCTCATTCCAAAACCTGATGCACAAGATCCTGCCTTGACACAATGGCTTGACGCAAACTCCATGATTGTTGGTTGGATCCGTACTTCCATCGATCCGGCGATACTCTCCACTGTAGGATTCGTTCCTAACGCAGCACAGCTTTGGGAAAATCTTCATCGTCGCTTCTCTGTGGGTAATGGGGTAAGATGTCAATTACTAAAGGATGAAATTACTTTCTGTAAACAGGATAGACAACCCGTCATTGCATATTATGGTCGTCTTACAAAGCTATGGGAAGAGCTTCAACATTACAATACAGCACGTGTATGTCGTTGTGAGGCAGCACCAAATATTGAACGGGAACGAGAAGATGATCATGTCCACAAGTTTCTTCTTGGACTAGACGAGCTTTCAGTTCCATCCGTTCTTTAATCACTAACAATGAACCTTTGCCGGATCTTTATCAAGTCTACTTCCGCATCACTCGTGAAGAGCAAAATCTGAATGCATCTCAGGCAAAGGAAATAATCAAAACAAAATCTATTGGTTTCTCGGTTCAGTCTCTGAACACGTCATCTGCTCAGGCTGCTGCTGTTAGTGGGTCTCGGTTTTGTGATTGGTCTGCTTTACACTGCACTCAATGCTCTTGTAATGGAAATGATGTAACATAGTGCTTTGTACTCCATGGATACTGATGCAGCGTGATATTTGGATAATTTCCAAATATCTTTATTATTATCTTTTATTTAATTAATAATAATTATTAGAAGATTTTAGGGTTTCTAGAATATTCTAAGTATCTAGGGTTTATGCTTTATTATAAATAGTATTCTTAGGGTTATTGTTTGAGGGGAGAGTTTTTGAAAGTTAATAAACTAGAGTTTTCTCTAAAGCTTTGCATTGATTCAATTATGTCATCAATACAAGAGCCTTGCATCGAATTTGATTAAATTCTTCGATACAAGAACTCAGGTCTCTAGAGGTTTAACATAAATCTCTAGATTTGAGCTGAGTTACCGTTGATACGCTGCGCCAGGTTGGTATCAGAGCCACATCTCTTTGATTTCTGAATCAGAGAACGATATCTGCTAGTCATGGTGAGTCAAAGTATCTATCCTATCCAGGACAAAAGTCCTTTTGTCGAGAGAGAAAAGATCCATGAGATCTACAGAGAGATCTATGGTGATCCAATTTATGATATATATGAAGATGATGTTCTGGTTATTGACTTCTTCTTCAAAGATGAAGATTTTGAAGTTCATGGCCGTGCGAAATCCGGGCAGTTTCATATCTGTCCAAAAGGCGTGAAAAACTGGTTCGTGCAAAATTTGGGCAAAATATATTTTCTATGGATTTTGTGCAAGATTCGATTTATTTGATGATAAGATCGAGATTGAAGATTCGAGGCCGAATCTTTCTTGGACGGGGAGACCTGATGCAGCAAAGATGCAAGATTCGAGGACGAATCTCTCTTGGCTGGCGAGACCTGATGCAGCGTGATATTTGGATAATTCCAAATATCTTTATTATTATCTTTTATTTAATTAATAATAATTATTAGAAGATTTTAGGGTTTCTAGAATATTCTAAGTATTTAGGGTTTATGCTTTATTATAAATAGTCTTCTTAGGGTTATTGTTTGAGGGGAGAGTTTTTGAAAGTTAATAAACTAGAGTTTTCTCTAAAGCCTTGCATTGATTCGATTATGTCATCAATACAAGAGCCTTGCATCGATTTTGATTAAATTCTTCGATACAAGAAGTCAGGTCTCTAGAGGGTTAACATAAATCTATAGATTTGAGCTGAGTTACCGTTGATATGCTGCGCCAGATACCCAGATGGTGGTATGAGCAAAACCGTCAGAACAGTTCAGCGGGCAATTCTAGAGGATGTGGCTCAACTGGACGAGGAGGTACTGCACAGGGTGGCGAACCTCCTCCAGGGCATGGTCGTGGATGCGCAAACAACGCTCATGCATTATCTCAGTCCAATGGAAGAGACGACCAGATCGCCAAGTTGATTTATCTACTCCAATCACAGTGACCTAATACAACTCCGGAATGTTTGTCTGGTAACACTGATCTCACAGATGTTATTATTGACACTGGTGCCTCACACCATATGACAGGAGATTTGATATCTTAGCCGATGTGGTTGATATTGGACCATCGACGGTCACTTTTCCTGATGGGAAATCATCTCGTGCCACTAAACATGGAACATTGATTGTGCACATTTATTCACTCACCGATGTTTTATATGTTCCGGATTTTACTTGCACTCTTGTTTTGGTATCTAAATTACTCAAACAAACTGGGTGCATTGCGATATTTACCGATACTTTGTGTTTCTTACAGGACCATTTTATGAGGACTTTGATTGGAGCTGGTGAAAAACGTGAGGGGTGTGCTTCTTCAGTGGGGTTCTAGCTGTTCGTGTCCACAAGGTCGTTAAAGAAACTTTTTCTCCGAGTTTGTTGCATCGTAGATTAGGGCACCCTTCTATTGTTGTTTTACTTTCTTTATCTGAATGTGATCAACCCCATGATGATATTAGGGTGATCAAAAATTGTGATACATGTTTTTGGGCAAAACAGACACGGGAAGTTTTTCGTGATAGTTCTAATAAAACATCTTCTTGTTTTGAACTGGTTCACTGCGATGTTTGGGCCCCGTATCGTATACCTGCATCATGTGGTTCTGTTTACTTTCTTACTCTGGTTGATGACTACTCAAGATCTGTCTGGACATTTCTAATGGCGGCAAAATCTGAGGTCTCTCGGCTTATTCGAAAATTTTGTAGCATGAGTGAAAGGCAATTGGGAAAATCGGTAAAAATAATCAGGAGTGACAACGGTATCAAATTCATGTGTCTTACATCATTCTTTCAAGAGTCGGGTATCTTACACCAGACATCATGTGTGGATACACCGCAACAGAATGGACGTGTTGAGAGAAAACATCGCCACATTCTGAATGTTGCTCATGCTTGCTTGTTTCAAAGTTACCTATCTATCAAGTTCTGGGGGGGGGGGGAAGTATACTTACCACTACCCATTTGATTAATTGAACTCCAACCCCGATTCTGAAAGGAAAATCTCCGTATGAAGTGTTGTTCGGTACAGGATCTTCTTATGCTATGCTCCGTACATTTGGTTGTCTTTGCTATGCGCACCATAAAGATCAAAGTAAGGACAAGTTTAGTGCTCGGAGTCGTCAATGTATATTTGTTGGATATCCGTATGGCAAGAAATCATGGCGTCGGTATGATTTAGAGACTAATGAATTATTCTGAAGTCCTGGCGTTATCTTTCAGGAAGATATTTTCCTTATTCTACAGTCATAGTTGAGCCATCTTTGATTCATTTTCTGAAAATAATGTTGTGGATGACGAAGACTGGTTCCTTCCAGTCAACGATTATCCGACTACTCCTATATCATTATCTACACCTCCATCAGTCACAACAGATCAATCATCTTCTTCTCCTCTTCTGATTTTTGATCATTGTTCCTACACCTCAGGTTGCTGATATTTTGATCATGAGTCTTCATCACCAGAACCTCAAGCTTTGGTAACCCGATTGACACCAGCTACCCAAGGATTACCAGAACTTCTTGGCAAAGGACATCAACAAAAGTTCCCATCTGTTCTTCTTAAAGAATATGTTACACACCACGTTCAAGCTACACCCCCTAACGCACTCACACCTGGTCTCTCCACTTCAAATTCCCCGTGCATGGTCTCAGGTACAACTCCCTATCCAATCACACATTATTTTCTGATGATAGATTTTCAGATGTACATAGGGCTTTCATGACCGCATTGACAGAGGGTGTTGAACCACAAAGTTATGAGGAGGCTGTTCGTATAAAGGAATGGTGTGATGCTATGGGTTTGAGATTGAAGCTTTACAAGATAACCACACTTGGGATATCATGAATCTACCTCTGGGAAAGAAAACAATTGGTTGCAAATGGGTATTCAAGCTCAAATATAAATCGGATGGTTCCTTAGAGAGACATAAAGCTCGAATTGTTGCTCTGGGTAATCACCAAAAGGAAGGTATCGACTTCAAAGAAACATTTGCTCCAGTTGCAAAAATGACCACTGTTCGGTATCTACTCGGTGTCACATCAGCCAAACAATGGGAAGTTCATCAAATGGGCATTCGTAATGCTTTCTTACATGGTGATCTTGTAGAAGAAGTCTACATGAAACTTCCACCGGGTTTTAGGTCATCCAGTTCAAATCAAGTTTCTAGGCTTCACAAATTTTTGTATGGGTTGGACAGGCACCCCATTGTGTTGAAATTAAGAGTATGGAGGCTTAGGGATTGTTGAGAGAGTGATAGTTGTGGCATGAGAATAATAAGGAGTTTGAGGTTTGGATATTTAGAGAATGTTTAGGATGATGATGGTGGCGTGAGTATTGATGTAATGAGGGATTATTGTTTGAGAATGATGATAAGAATGATGATGAGAATGAGAATGATAATGGTTGATGAAATAAGATGAACTAAGGAGAAGTATGGCGCCGGAGAGCTAAGGCTCCACCGGCGCCTTTAGGGAGATAAGCAAAGCTTCCTTTAAGCTTCCTTTTACTCTTTTAATCTTCTTATTCTCTTATTCACAACTCTTTACATCACATTACATGTATATTTATAGAGTTTTTACATAGAGAAGAAGAGAAGAGGCGTGAAGAAGGAAGGAGAGAAGAGAGGAGTTTGCGTGAAGAAGAGAGGAGGGAAGGGAGCAGCTCACTGTTTGACTCCTGTTCAAGCTGCGCCCATACCCTGCTGCTGACGCTTCCATGCTTGTGCCCATGCCCTGGTTCTGGCGCCCCATGCTCTCCTTTGCTTCCTCTTTTCCACTTAGTTAGTCTTCTAGTTAGTATGTAACAGCTTCATTTCTTCTAGTTACATCCTAACCAAGACTTCTTCTAGTTCCTTGTGAACTAGGTTTCCTTTCCCTCCTTCTCTTAGATTTGAATTCTTCTATCATAGAGATCACATATTTCAACACTCCCCCTCAAGATTGGTCGGTAGGTGTCCTTAAGGCCAATCTTGCCATGTACGTGATCCTCATTGATAGAAGATGATGCCATGATAAGGATATCCGCTAGCTGATCCTTGCTTACTCCAAAGACGGTTTTGATGACTCCTAACCCCAATGAGACCACGGCTTCCTCTCCTATGGCCTTTACTCTTTCTTGTGGATTAGGCTTGGTCTTCTCTAAGCTTCACTCGGATCATGTCTCCTCGGGCTTCTTGTCTCAAACTTAATCTTGACTTCAAGCTCCTCGGATGACATCTTCTTGCTCACAGAATACTCACATTATCATTGGCTTCCTCTTGATGACTCTTGGGAGTATACTCTATCCGTTGGACGCCACTTCCCGCTGCTTCTCGGATCACCACACCTAATAAGGTCTGAAAGGTGGTTTCTCCTTCGGTTTCCTTACAACATCATCCATAGCTACTCATATGTGTCTCCCGGCTTCCTCTCGCCATCGTCTCCTCATATGGTGCTTGGAGTGCCTTGTTGCCTTGTTTACCGTTCCACAGCCTCCTAGGTGAACGCCTCTTGGTCTGAGCTTCACTCTCCATCTATCAAGATTAATCTTGGCTTCAACCCTTCATAGATTTGATCTTGATTCTTCAAAGAGCCATCCACTCTAATCCCGCTTATGGTAAGACTCTCCCGGCTTCCTCTCGGAATGCCGCAACTATCCATGGTACAATGTGATAGTCCTCTTCTTCTTGGACCATCACCTAACTTGGTGCTTCAACGGTCTTCTTCAACACTCCCCCTCAAGCTTGGTTCGAGTATGGGAAGAACCAAACTTGACAAGGAAGACCGTTGCATAATTTGGAGCTTCACCGCTTCTTCATCACTTCCCTTCAAGACTAGCCCATTGCCAAGGGACCACTCTTGCAAAGGAAAGAGCACTAAGCTTGATTATGCCAATGATGCCGCCTCCTCTTGGACTATCTATCCTACTTGCCAATTAGGACAAGCTTTCGTCTGCTAGCCATTTTGGATTAGGCCGCAAAGGACATCATCTACCTCCACATAACACCACCATGAATAGCTTGCTTGAGCCTATACACACTTCTTCTTGTAGATTGCTCCGCTTGGATCGCCACATGGTTGAGTATGATCACCACTCTCTCAAGACCTCCTGGATCAAGTGATTCGGCCTCAAGAGAGGATGAAGACCATGTGGAAGAATATGACCCTCCATAAGCACCATTTAATCAATACCTTGGAGCAACTACTTCTTGGACCATCTGAATCTTCCGCTTGTTGAAAGATTCACCAATAAAAGATAGCATTAGCCTATGAGATTGGTTTTGGAGTCATGAACTTCTTGGAAATGAGTCTTGCAGAGTTTGATTCGCCTGTTACTGAGGCTGAGAATTTGCCAAGAGCTTCCTTGAGTCGCTGTTGCTCTTCTTCTTCTCAAAGCAACAATCGCTCTTAACCTCTTCCTCTGAGGTTTCCCTCTCTCAGCAGCCTTAATCTTCTCCTCCTTAACGCTTGAAGTTACAAGCGAATGTGAGTTTCCAATCACAATAACTGGAATCAAACTCTCAAGAATCACAACACAAGCCCATCCAAAAACATTGCTTACTATCTCTTCACTGCTTCTTTTCACTTTTCCACAATTGATTTTCCTCTTATCAACTGTGTCTCTTTGATCAAAAATTATTGACCACTTCCTTTTCTTTGCAGGAAACATCTCAGCCTTGTGCTTCATCTCTGTTTCATGCAAGTCTTCTACGTGAACTCCTCTTGTCACGTCTCTTCCGCAAGTCTCTTCCGGGTTAAAGACGTGAACTCCTCTTGTCACTTCTCTTCCGCAAGTCTCTTCCGGGATTAAACCTTCCTCAGCTTCCTCTTTCCAAGGTAAGTTTCTCCTTTTTCTCCAAGTTTTACTATGAGCTGTCTCATATTTTCCTTGAAGTCTTATGTGAACTAGATTCACACTTTCTTTGACTGTTTTTTGTACAGCCGGTTTAATGCTTCCTCTTCTTTGGAGCTTGCTTGGATCACCATTTAAGGTCACCTCCAGCCTTCTCCTCTTCTAAAACATCACGCCAAAATCTTTCTTCATCTCCTAGATGCCTTATTTCCCACGCCATACATGCCAAAAAATCATCACACCATGACAAGCTTCTTCACGGATGGATGATTCTTAAAAAATCCTCTGGATCTTGTTTCCAAAGAGGATCACCAAGGAATTGATATTGATACAACCCCTTTTCAAAGTTTTGTATGTGGATCTAGACTCCACACACAAGAACCACAAAGAAAAAATATTTACTCTCTCACACACCCTATTAAAAACGCATGGGAGGAACAAATTACCCCAGAAAATCTCTCTCTCATGTGTTTAACAAAAGAAACCGAGCTCATCAAGGCAAGGAGCCAAGGAGAGCCCAACCAAATCTCCCTCAATTTGTCATCATTTTCTAGTAACAATACACACCCTTAGTCCTTTCACAACTTGAAGATCTTATGATCTCAAGGATATTAATCTCAGAGTGAATAGAACTAAGAAAGTGTATGGTTATAGATTAGAAGACTTTGTAGAGAGCTAGAAGAATAACAAGAGATTAAGCGCTAGATCACTCAACTTGCTCTGATACCATGTTGAAATTAAGAGTATGGAGGCTTAGGGATTGTTGAGAGAGTGATAGTTGTGGCATGAGAATAATAAGGAGTTTGAGGTTTGGATATTTAGAGAATGTTTAGGATGATGATGGTGGCGTGAGTATTGATGTAATGAGGGATTATTGTTTGAGAATGATGATAAGAATGATGATGAGAATGAGAATGATAATGGTTGATGAAATAAGATGAACTAAGGAGAAGTATGGCGCCGGAGAGCTAAGGCTCCACCGGCGCCTTTAGGGAGATAAGCAAAGCTTCCTTTAAGCTTCCTTTTACTCTTTTAATCTTCTTATTCTCTTATTCACAACTCTTTACATCACATTACATGTATATTTATAGAGTTTTTACATAGAGAAGAAGAGAAGAGGCGTGAAGAAGGAAGGAGAGAAGAGAGGAGTTTGCGTGAAGAAGAGAGGAGGGAAGGGAGCAGCTCACTGTTTGACTCCTGTTCAAGCTGCGCCCATACCCTGCTGCTGACGCTTCCATGCTTGTGCCCATGCCCTGGTTCTGGCGCCCCATGCTCTCCTTTGCTTCCTCTTTTCCACTTAGTTAGTCTTCTAGTTAGTATGTAACAGCTTCCTTTCTTCTAGTTACATCCTAACCAAGACTTCTTCTAGTTCCTTGTGAACTAGGTTTCCTTTCCCTCCTTCTCTTAGATTTGAATTCTTCTATCATAGAGATCACATATTTCAAGTTTGGGATACTGTGCAAGACAAGCTTATAACCATGGTTCATCTCTCTACAACACAGCAAGTCACAGATCTTCTTAATAAAGCTCTACCAAAACCGGCATTTGAATATCTTTGGGCCAAGTTTGGAGTACTAAATTTTTCACCGCCAACTTGAGGGGGGGGGGGGGGGTGGGGTATTAAGAGTAACTCTGTCTCTTTGTATTCAATTAGAATAACTCAAAGGTCTCTTTTTTTTGAGTATAAATAAGCAAATAACAATCAATAATAAGACACACTTCTCCAAAATATTTCAGTTAGCAATTGCTTTTCGAGAAGAAGAAGTTGTTTGGAGACAAAAAACCAGGGAGAATTGGATTCTTAAGAAAATAGAAATACTGAGTTTTTTCAAGCCTCAGTGAAATCTAGTAGAGTTAAGAACTCTTTGCAAGTTCTGATAGATGATCAAGGCAAATAACATTCAACAGATAGATATAAAGGAGCTGCTGATGTTTAATATTTTATAGAAATTTTTAAGACTTCTCACCCTCATCAGGTTAGCGATTTATTATATAGTTTTCAATCTCGTGTATCACCTGAGATGAATACAGATATTATCAAGGAGATTACAGTTTCTGAAATTAATCAAGCAGATTTCTCTATTGGTAGTGAAAGTGCTCCAGGTCCAGTTGGATTAACGGGATTCTTTATAAAAAAAATATGGCATCTTCTTAAAGATCGGGTCAGTTGGTACCTGAAGAATGGAATCATGCACATTTTTTCCTTAATCGTAAAATTCAAACCCCTCAAATGGTGTCTGATCTTAGACCAATCAGTCTGTTTTATGTGATTTATAAAATTATTTCCAAGATTTTGGTAAATAGATTGAAGAAACATATATCATCCATAATTTCTCCTAATCAAGCTACTTTTGTTTCGGAGAAATTGATTTTAGATAACATCCTTATAAACCAATAGGTTGTTTCAGAGAGATTGATTTTGGATCTAGATATTTTTCTTGCAGAATATTTAAAAGATCTTAATAAAAAATCTGTAGTTAATATGCAATACAATTTTAAATCAACATATTTTTTTTTTTGCAATTTATTACTTATAGAAATAAATAAATATATTGTTTAATTATTAGTCTTATTAAAATATCTTTGTAATATTTTTTTATTAATTAAGTTAGTGTTTGGATGTAGAGATTAGATGAAGGGTGTTTAGATACAAAATTTTGTACTTCAATTATAATAGTGTAGGGATATGTTGAGCAAAAAAAATTCTGAGAATTATTTATTTTTGAAATTGGGATTTGGTTTCCCTGCTAAAACTCAATCTATAATAATATCTATTAACAAGAAACAAAGATCCATATTTTAAGATTTTTTAAATAAATTATCAAATTTATAATTATAAAACAAAAAAAAACACAAGATTGAATGACATTAGATTATGAAAGTAACATGATTTTTTCATAGTTGTTACTGATAATAACACATTCAATCATAAATCTTACATTCCAAGTTAGAGTTAAAGTAGTAACACAGAATAATAGTTCTTAAATTTAAAGACCACTAAATCACCGTATTCATGCTGAATAACGATAAGTTTGGTAAATTTGACAGGATTTGTTTCTCATTAATATATATTATTATGGATTTAGTTTTGGTAATGAAACCAAATCCAAATATAAAAATAAATTAGTTTCAGATTTTTATCCAACATATACTATATAGAATTTGAATTCGGATATGATAGAATGGGAAATATGTTAAAAAATAAAATATTAAATATTGGACGTTTTAATCATGAACTTAAAAATGTCAGTTAAAATATGATCTTTTATTTGATTTTCAAATTAAATAGATTTTTAGTAGACCATTTGAGTTATGTCTTTATCTCAACTGAGGAAACCCCTAATGGTTGAAGTCTAGACTTAGTTTATCCGTCAATTAACTTAATTGTGTGTGTCAAATGTAGTGATGTTAAAATGGGCAAAAAGCTCACGGGCCAAACGGGTTGACCCGTTAGGCCCGTTTACTAAACATATCATAAACGGGCTGACCCGTTTAGCCTGTTTAAGATTTTTTTTAAGTTGTACTAATAAAAATTATTATTCAAAGATATTTTAAGAATTAAAAAAAAATCATATTTATAATTTAATTTCATCAAAATGTATTATTATAATCATATTTATATTTATTTATAATTATAATGTTTAATATAATTTATATTTTAGATTTATTTTTAATTATTATTTTTCAAAAAATAGCGGATATCCGGGGTTTTTTCGCAGATATCCAGGATCCAGATATCCGGATATTCCGGATGCAGATTTTAAAATTACACATCCGACCGGATGCGGATCCAGATTTCAAAATTACACATCCGACCGGATGCGGATCCAGATTTCAAAATTCGCCCAAAAATCTGGATATCCGGTTCTGCCCAGACTTATTAATTAGTATTGCCTAATTTCTAAAAATGTAAACTTGAAAACAATTCTACTGTAAGAATTCATGAAAATTTTAATTTTAAATGCAACATTATTTTTATATTAAATTTATCATATTGGTTTTAAATTTATCAATTTGTATTCAATTACAATACAATAAAATTAAAGACATATAATATATAATAATAATTAAATGAACAAATTATTAATGTCTTATTTTTGAATATGTATAATATTTTTATTAAGTAAACATAACATATTTTATTTTTGAATATGTATAATATTTTTTAATTAAATAAAGTTTTTTAAAAAATAAAAAAATAAACGGGCTAAACGGGTCAAACGGGACAATATAATTTTTGCGGGCCTAAACGAGTTTGAGCATAAACGGGCCAGGCCGAAACGGGCCAACAAAAAAATTCTACTAAATGGGCATGGCCTAAACGGGCCAAGTTTAAACGGGCCGGGTTAGCTCATGATAATATCACTAGTCAAATGGCTAAGTGAAAAAAAATTATATTGAAAATTGATTAATAGTTCATGTTTTAAATAATATTTTGTAAATTCATAATTAAATCTTCCAAATTTTGATAAGATAGATTTCAAAAAAAAATTAGTACAGCAAGTGTGTTACCAAAATTCCTCAAAAATAAACATTCTAGCAATAAATTTCATCCAATCAGAGCACACAACATTGAAATTCCACGTAAACGTCGTGAAACTTCCACCACAACGTGCAAGACACAAAGAGCGAAGAACTCATAACTTTTTTTGTTGGTTTATTTAATATAAGCAATCTCTGGAAAACGAAGATTTCAGAATTTCACAATGGCTTACGTTGAAGGAGGAATGAAAAAAAAATTCAGATCTCTCTGATTCTTATCATTATCTCAATTACGTTTTCGTTTTTTTCCATCTGATTGTTTCGTCTTTAATCATCAAATTAATCTGTCACAAGTTTCAATCCTTTGAGAACAGATTCTAAGATTTATTCCTCAAATTAACCGGTCATTATTAGACAATTCTAGAGAACTAATTGGAATATATTCTTTAGGTAAAGACAATTATAGAGACATGAATATCTAAAGTTGTGATATTTTAGGTCAACTCTTAATTGGAATTTTAACGTTTGATGAATTTATATGGGAAAATTTATTGAATAATTAGGTTCTGTCTAAGCAATAAGATGATTTTATAGATCTCATTTTGGGGTGACAATGAATTGCTTGAGATTTATACTAAAGCACAGATCAATAATGCAAATGTGATATTTTACTAACTTTGGAACATGTATTAGGTGTTGTTAAAACAAAGAGATCACTATGGAGATTAAGGACAATCAAAGATTTCTTTTGGTCCATCATTAATCTGATTCAAGTCTTCTTTATAATCATGTTCACGGTAAGATTCTATTTCCAGTTCTTGGGTCTAAAAGTCATAAGCTAAAGCTGTCACAAGCTATGACTAATGCGAGACAAACATTTGTCAGATGGAGAAATCAGATGCATACAGAAAAGTCTCTGGTGCTAGCAAGAAGTGGGATGGTGGTGGCATGGGTGGAGGAGGAGGTGGTGGTGGTGGTGGTGGGCCTTGTCGACTTCCTCGTGGAGGACTTGACAATGTGAGTGGCTTGAATGATGTCCGTGGAGCTGACCATAGTAAGTAAGCTGAATAATAGAAAAGCATTGCATAAAGCCATGTGAATGATTCATGGATTGATTACGATGTGTTGTTGATATATTTGATTTCGACTTGAATCTGAAGAATGGTAAATGTCATTTGTGGTTTTACAGATTCACTACCTGCTTGTGGTCCGTGCTGCGGCTAAACATTGTCCGTGCAGAGTCCGGCCAAGAATAGAAAGATACATATAATATGATGCTTTGGAATTTGAGAGCAAGAAACCAAGATTCTAGTGGATTTGTATTTGCAACTAATCAAGCTTTCTGTATTTAGTAATTGGTAACATTTAAAACTTTGTAATTTTCCTTAAACAGTTTGAAACACTCGATCTGATGCTGTGATAGATTCTCCACCAGATCAATCTCTAGATTCTCCTCCAGATTATAGATCCAAAGCTTATGGAGCTCTACGAGGTGGTAAATTTCTGGATTTTGAAGATCCAACTCAATCTACATTCTTCTTACATAGCGCTGATCATCCAGGTTCGAATATCATTTGTCATTGCTTAGATGAAACAAATTATGGTGATTGGAGTATTGCTATGAGAATTTCTTTAGAAGCTAAGAATAAGCTAGGATTCATAGATGGAACCTTGTCTCATCCTGTAGAAATGGATAGGAATTTTCGCTTATGGTTTAGATGTAATAGCATGGTGAATCCTGGTTATTGAATTCTGTATCTCCTAAAATCTATCGTAGTATCTTGCGTATGAATGATGCTGCAGATATATGGTGCGATCTATTTAATCGATTCAATCTGACTAATCTTCCGTGCACATATAATTTTACTCAAGAGATTCAGGATCTTCGCCAAGGATCTATGTCCTTATCTAAATATTACACCCTCTTAAAGAATTTGTGGGATCAATTGGAAAGTACAGAGGAAAATGATGATCATTGTACTTGTGGAAAGGCCATTCGTCTACAACAGAATGCTGACAAAGCTAAAATTGTGAAGTTTCTAGCCGGTTTAAATGAGTCCTATGCAATTGTTCGAAGACAGATTATTGCTAAGAAGACTCTTCCTAGTTTGGCAGAAGTTTACAATATTATGGACCAAGATAATAGTCAAAAGGTTTCTCGAATATTGTTGCTCCTCCTGCCGCTTTCCAAGTTTCTGAAATGCAATCCCCTCCTTTGATTCCTCCTACTGTTATGTATGTTCAGAATGGACCGAATAAGGGGCATCCGATTTGTTCTTTTTGCAACAGAGTGGGTCATATAGCAGAGAGACGCGATAAGAAAAATGGTTTCCCTCCTGGTTTTACTCCTAAAGGAAAGTTTTCTTACAAGGTTTCTAAGTCTCAACCAATTGCTGCTCAGGTCTCTATTTCCAGCACCTGATAAATCTTCAGAATCTCTTGGTAATCTGATTGGAAATCTCTCAAAGAATCAGTTGCAGAGTTTCATTTCCGCTTTTAGTTCTCAACTTCAACATCAATCCATCTCAAGTTCTGTTGAAGCCAGTTCATCTCAATCACCCTGGGATCACTCTGGTATCACGTTCTCTCCTTCCACATAATTTTGTTGGAATCTTGACAGTGTCACAGCATACCTTGTCCAATGATAAATGGGTGGTTGAATCTGGTGCTACTCATCATGTATCTCATGATAGAGATATTTTCCTTTCATTAGATGATTCTGTTGTGAGTTATGTGAATATACTAACAGGTCCAAATGTTAAGATCAGTGGAGTGGGGATAATTCAGCTAAACAGTGATATTCTTCTCAAGAATGTCTTGTTTATTCCTGAATTCAGACTTAATCTTCTTAGTATCAGTTCTTTGACAAGTGATCTTGGTTCTAGAGTGATATCTGATACTTCTTGTTGTCAAATACAGGATCCTACCAAGGGGTTGATAATTGGACAAGGTAGACGCGATGGGAATCTCTATGTGCTTGACACACAATCTCCATCAGTTTCAATCAATGCAGTGGTGGGTGTGAGTGTTTGGCATAAGAGACTTGGGCATCACTTTTATTGAAGATTGGGTGTTATATCAGAAGTTTTGGGAACTACTAGACATAAGAATAAGAAGACAGCTTATTGTCATGTCTGTCATTTAGCCAAACAGAGGAAGCTGTCATTTTCATCTGCAAACAATATATGTAGTTCCACATTTGAGTTGATACATATTGACATTTGGGGACCGTTTTCAGTAGACACAGTGGATGGTTTTAAATATTTCTTAACTATAGTAGATGATCACTCCAGGGCAACATGGGTTTATTTACTTAAAACCAAGAATGAAGTTAGTACAGTGTTTCCTGCTTTCATCAACCTAGTCGAGAATCAGTATGACAAGACAGGTCGAATCTGTGAGGTCAGATAATGCTAAGGAACTGAACTTTACAGATTTTTTTAAAGACAAAGGGATACATTCTTATAACTCATGTCCAGAGACACCTGAACAAAATTCAGTGGTAGAAAGGAAACATCAACACATCCTTAATGTGTCAAGAGCTTTGATGTTTCAATCTAACATGTCTTTATCTTATTGGGGAGATTGCATACTGACATATGTGTTTCTCATTAACAGAACACCTTCCCAGATGCTCGAGAACAAAACTCCATATGAGCTACTTACTGGTACGCAACCTGATTATACTCATATTAAAACTTTTGGCTGCTTGTGTTATGCATCCACTTCTCCCAAACAGAGAAATAAGTTTTAACCTCGTGCAAGAGCATGTATCTTTCTGGGGTTTCCTAGTGGTTTTAAGGGATATAAGTTGTTGGATTTGGAAAGTAATGTGGTTTTTTATCTCTAGGAATGTTGAGTTTCATGAAGCAGTTTTTCCAATGTTTAACAATCAGCAGAGAAATGATGTTAATGCAGAAGTCTTCACACCGATGGAATCTTTGCTTTCAGGTAATCATCATTCTTCTTCTCTTCCATCACCACAAATTTCTCCACCAACACAAATTTCTCATTCCCGCACTAAGAAACCACCAGCTCACTTGAATTATTATCATTGTTATTCTCAAAGCAATGATATCACTTATCCCACTTCTTCTTCTCTTTCTTATTCACAACTCTCACCATTATATTTGCTATACATCAATAACATTACCAAAATTTCAATCCCTCAATCATATACTGAGGCAAAGAATTCCAAAGAATGGTGTGGAGCTGTAAATCAGAAAATTGGTGCTATGGAAACAACTGACACTTGGGAAATTACAAGTTTACCACCAGGAAAAAAGCAGTATGCTGCAAATGGGTTTTTACATTGAAGTTTCTTGCTGATGTGAGTCTTGAGAGATATAAGGCACGTTTGATTGCTAAGGGGTATACTCAGAAGGCTGGTTTAGATTATACCAAAACTTTTTCTCCAGTTGCAAAGATGGCGACAATTTAATTGTTGCTAAAAGTTTCAGCTTCTAGGCAATAGTTTCTCAATCAGCTTGATATTTCAAATGCATTTTTGAATGGAGACTTGACAGAAGTTATATACATGAAGTTACCAGAAGGTTATGCTGATATTAAGGGGAACTCTTTGCCTCCTAATGCTGTGTGTCATCTAAAGAAGTCCATCTATGGCCTTAAACAAGCCTCTCGCCAATGGTTCATTAAATTTTCACAATCATTGCTGCAGTTAGGTTTCACTAAAGGTCATGGAGATCATACACTTTTTATCTGAAGTGATGGAAATGAGTTCATTGCAGTTCTAGTGTATGTTGATGACATTGTTATTGCTAGCACTACAGAGATTCCTGCTGCTCAGTTGACTGAAGCATTAAAGCAGAGTTTTAAGTTGCGAAAACTTGGACCTCTCAAGTACTTTCTGGGATTGGAAATTGGTCGTACTTCTAAAGGTATTTCGCTTTGTCAACGAAAATATGCTTAAGAATTGCTTGATTCTGCTGGAATGTTAGCTTGTAAGGCATCGTCAATACCCATGATTCCTAATTTGCGATTGTCTACAGGAGATGAAAACTTGTTAGAAGATCAAGAAATGTATAGAAGCTTGGTGGGACGCTTGATGTACTTAACAATAACACGCCCGGATATCACATTTGCTGTAAATAAGTTGTGCCAGTTCTCTTCTGCTCCTTGCACAGCTCATCTTCCAGCGGCATATAAGGTGTTACAGTACATCAAAGGAACATTGGGACACTATTTATTCTATTCTGCAGACGCTGATCATACTTTGAAAGGTTTTGCAGATTCGGATTGGGGTTCTTGTCCTGATAGTAGGTGCTCAACTACTGGTTTTGCCATGTTTTTAGGATCATCCCTTATCTCTTGGAGATCTAAGAAACAACCTACTATCTCTCGTTCTTCTACAGAGGTATAAGTATAGAGCTTTAGCCTTAGCCTCATGTGAAATGGCTTGGCTTTTCCATTTGATGACAGATTTGAAGATTCAAATCCCTGTACCAATTCTGTTTTCTGATAGCACTGCGGCTATCTACATTGCCACAAAGACGGTCTTCCGTGAGCGTACAAAGTATATAGAGATTGATTGTCATACGGTCAGGGAGAAACTTGAGAATGGTTTTATGAAGATGCTTCATGTTAAAACTATAGTCAAGTGGCTGATATACTAACTAAGCCTTTGTTCCCTCATCAATTTGATCATTTGAAGTCCAAGATGAGTTTACTCAACATATATAGCTCATCTTGAGGAGGACTATTGGAATGTATATAGTGATTAAGATTTCATTGGTTTAGCTTGGTTAAGTTAGTATACCAAACTTGTATATATACATATCATTGTACAGATTATTTTGTTTTGAATAAGATGAAAATATCTTTTAACAAACTCTTCTTCTCTAAAATTTCTCTCGGAGTTTGTAATAGTCTTTCATGTTAGAACAGCAAATACTGGATATAAAATTATGAATAAATAATAAAATTACAAAAAACAAGTTGAAAATCGATTTTAGAAAACCAAAAAATAGAGACCATATATGATCTCTTTATTTAATTCTTAAAATCGCTCGTAGTGTGACAGTTTGACATGATTTATAATCCTGGGATTCAACCACAAGAATATTGTATTCTCGACACTAGAATAACAGAATATATGAAAAAAATAGTTACGCTATATTTTCGAGACACTTACGGATTTATTTTTGTAAGAGGAAAAAATGATTTCACTAACAACATAATCATGTTAGAAAGAGGAGATACTGTCTTTTATAATAGGTCAAGTGTATAACAGTTGCCACAAATATAGTTAATGCACTATTGATTTAATTTATTATCGGGAATTCGACCAAAAAAAACTTAAACTATGCAGAATTTGCCAAAAGAAATCCAAACATTTGTCTGACCAAATAAACATTAAACTCTCGTTGATTTTTAAAAATTATTCAATATTAGATAGTTGATTCGCCAAATTAGCACACCGTTAACGTTTTTAGAAAAACGTAAATGTCGTGTGTACTGTTGATGTTAAGTCATACGACGTCGTTTTGTCTCTGAGTTTGCTTGATGACTAAACTTCAAAACGGCATCATTTTAGAATTTTTTAAATGTGTTTTGTTGGCCTCAAACTTGAGAACTGAGACCAAATTGGGGGATTTTAGCCATTGAGCTACTAACACTTTTGAGTTTACTCCAAAAATAATAGCTTATATTATATATGAGCCGAACATTTGAAATTATAAATATTACATAAACCAAGATTTCTCAGATCAAAAATAAAAAATCGAATTGGGGTGAAATTACCCGTATCTACATAACATAGAACATCGCTGGTGGTTTCTTTGCTCCGAGCATTCACGAATCAGAGAATAATGTTTCATGTGATTTCAGTAGTTCTAAAGGATTTGTGAGCTAGTGGTCTGTCGGTGTGTCGGTAACCCAAATTGAAAGTTTTGATCCTATGTGGATGCTATAATTGGTTTGTGATGGAAGCTAAGTCACGGAGAACACCTGGGAAAGGGAGAAGTTATTTTTTAAGCCACATGATATTTCTGATGACGATAAACGAGGCAGACCCAGCGAGAGTTTGTGGTTGGGGAGAAAAAGATGAGTTTGATAAAAATGGAGAACGACAGGGATTGACGGTGAGGAAGATGATGGTGATGATCTCCATTATTTATAATTTCAAATGTTTGACTCAAGTACAATATAAGATGTTATTTTTGGAATAATCTCAAAAGTTTACTAGTTCAATGGCAAAAATCCCTCAATCAGGTCTCATGTCTCGAGTTCGAGTATAATAAAACAGAAGTTTTTTTAAAACCATTCAAAACGATGCCGTTTGATTTAACACCAGCAATAAACATCATGTTAATAGCGTTTAAGAGTTCAGTTAAAAATATTAATGGTGTGCTAAATTGGCAAGTCAAATATAACATATTAAATATTTTTGTAAAGTCAACTAGAGTTTAATGTTTATTTGGTCAGGTTAAAAATTTGGATTTCTTTTGGCAAGTTCTGCATAGTTTAAGTTTTTTTTTGAAGAATTCCCAATAATTATCACAATAATGGAGAGTTTTAGATGTTGGTAATGTCATGTCAGTTGCATTAGCTTTGCATTATTGTAGCCACAAAAACTGCACAATATAATTGAATTAATAATATCAAATATTGATGATGATTTATGTTATAATGACCAAAAATATCTGCACAAATAATTAACTTAATAATGTTAAAATATTTTATGGTATTTCAATAATACTAAATGTATGGATTTAGCCCAAATCATTTAAGTAAAATCTAACAAAAATAAAATAATTATTGGGTATATGATCTATTTTCTTTCATGCATATTTTTGTGGGACAAATGCATATAAAATATCATTTGGTCAATCTGAGTCGACTTTTCAAGCTTTCAAACTACCCATTTTATTCCTCATTTATTATTCACCTTTAATCCAATTTTGACATATGAATACACTAAGTTTTAGTGTTCATTGTAGGGAATCCAACACAAATATGTTCCATTCAATTCTGCAATTGTATATCGTCGGAAATATTGCCGGAAAAGTTGTTGGTTTCATTTGTCATAAAATGAGTTCCAACAGTCCCCACATGAATATAAATTACTCTAAACATATGAAGACCTGACTTACTCGACTGACTGGATTAGACAGACTTGAAAGATCGATATACTCGCTAAAAGGACTTTTCGAGAGTATAAAAAAAATTACTTTATCTGAGATGGTGACATATTTCCGACTTGAACCAGTCCTTGTTAATATCCATCGGATTTACTCAGTCAGGAGGCGAACATGATGTCATGAACCTCCTGATTTTTATATAAACTAAGACAACAGCTATAACCCAACTCATTTTCTCATAAAACTTTGTCCTTTACTGTGTTCATTTTGGCCTTGAACTTGTCTGGTTAATCATGAGTGAACTTAGAGAAGATAGTATTATATTCATTCTCCTAGAAACTGCCTCATTTCATACTCACTTGGTGATCGCTACAAATATTTGTTTTAAGAAGTATCATGTAATACTCCATGAATATTTAAAAAGCTATGGACTCGAATCATTAAAAGCTAACACTTATCCTTACTTATATACATGAAGCACTGTTTATCATTTTGGGAACTGAGTTATGACACATAGTCTATCAGTGTGCTTTTATAGGATTTTGACTAATTTAGTTTTCCCTTTGAACCTATATCTTGGGATCTCTAGTCACATAGGTGGGGTTTCCATCAAACATCCTCTATTGTTATAGGCAATAAACCCACTCCCTTTGATGATTTTAAAACTTGATCACGACACAAACCTTTAGTAAATGGATGCGCTAGATTGTCGGCTGATTTGATGTAATCGATCGTTATCACCCCACTTGAGATCGAGTGTCTTATGTTTTTATGTCATCTTCTGATGTGACAAGATTTACCATTATAGAGATTATTCAGTGCCCGAGAAATAGCCTATTGACTATCACAGTGTACACGTATTGCCGGGACTGGTTTCTCCCACATTGGAATATCTTCCAAGAAGTTCCGAAGCCATTCAACTTCTTCTGCGAATTTTTCTAGTGCTATAAACTCTGACTCCATGGTGGATCTAGCCAGCAGAGTTTTTTCATAAGATTTTCATGATATCACTGCACCCACGCGTGGACTTCGAGTTCTTAGAGTCAGATATCCAGTTTGCATCACTGTTTCTATCTAGAACTGCTGGTTCTTTACGTACTGCAACCCATAAATTTTTGTATATTATAAGTAATTTAATACTCTTATTATAGTTTTCCTGTGTTTATGACCTGGATTACTCGTGTAGCGACTTAGTACATTGACTGCATGCACTAGGCTGGGTCTTGTGAAATTTGTTAAATACATCAGTCTTCCGATTACATGTGCATAATTCCATTTGAGATAACGGTTAGCCCGAGTTTTTGGTCAAGTGGAGTTGAGAATCAACATGAGTTTTTGCTATCCCAGTTGTGTATTTCTTCAATCTATCAATAATGTTTTCATCATAATGAGTTTGCGACAAGGTGATTCCTTCAGAAGTTCTAGTGGTTTTTATCCCTAGGTATTAGTATGACATCTGCAAGACCCATATCTTTCATTTCGAACAGGTCGATAAGCATGTTCTTAGTTTTTTGGATTATGTATTTATTGCTACCAATAATGAACACGTCATCCACGTATAAGCACAACAAAAAATAACCACTCGGAGTAATTTTAATGTAAATGCACTTATCACATTCATTAATGTTAAAACCATTTAACATCATTACCTTGTTAAATTTTCATGTCATTGTTTTGGAGCTTGTTTCAGTCCATATAATGACTTTACAAGTCTACAGACTTTATGTTGGATGACAAACCCTTCAGGTTATTTCATGTAAATCTCTTCTTCTAAATCACCATTTAGAAAAGCAGTTTTAACATCCATTTGATGGATTTCTGTGCCGCTTAATGCTGAAATTCCTATCAGCGTTCTAATGAAGGTTATTCTCATCACCAAAAAAATATGTGTCAAAGAAATCCATTCCTTTTTGTTGGAAACCTTGCACCACAAGCCTAGCCTTGTATTTATCAATTGAACCATCAGTTATCAAATTAGTTTTGAAAATCCATTTACACCCTAGTGTCTTAAACCCTTTGGGTAGATCAGTTATCTCCCATGTGCGGTTTTGCATAATATAGTCGATCTCACTATTAACTAATTCTTTCCATAAAGATGTTCCTGGTGTAGACATGGCTTCAGTGAATTTCTTGGCTCATTCTCTGTGAGAAATACCGTTAGAAAATCGTCACCGTAAGATTTTCTTTTTCAACTCTTTTGCTTCGGCGATGTTTATCTTTACCCTCTTTTGATTCATCAAGTGAGGTACCAGAAGTGTTTGCCTTATTGGTTGAGGTTTGTATGTCTCTGTCGTTATGAGTTCATTTTAAGTTTTATTTATGTTTACACGGGAATACGTATTCAAAGAAAGACACATTTATTGATTCTGTAATTGTATTTATGTGAATGTATGGTATATCTGAGTTGTGAAACAGAAACCGATAAACACTACTATTGTGTGCATATCTGATAAATACAATCTATAGTTTTAAGTCCTATTGAAACCTTTTTAGGAGGCGGCACTGCGAATTTTGCGAGGCACCCTCACACTTTCAAGTATTTTTACAATGGTACTTTACCCATCCATAATTCATATGACGTTTTGTCAGTTACTTTTTGCAGTATTTTGTTGAGAATGTAATTAGTGGTAAGGAGCGCTCCGCCCCACAGGTTCTGGGGTGACCTAGATTTCTGCAACATTGCATTCATCATTGTTTTAAGAGTTTGTTTTTTTTGTTCCGCAACTCTGTTAGATTCTGGTGAATATGGTGCAGTAGTTTGATGTATAATGTCTTGTTCTTTACAAAATGCATTAAATGGGCCATAATATTTGCATCCTATATCACTGCAAACTATTTTAATAGTTTTTGTAGTTGATTTCTGACTTCGAGTTTATATTTTCTGAATTTTTCCAACACTTCATTTTTACTAAGTAGTAAATATATATAGCAATATCCTGTACAACCGTCGATGAAATTCAGAAAATATTTTTTTGCCTCTAGTTTGTACAAACATTAAGTCGCACAAATCTGTGTGGATTAATCTGAGAGGTTCGGTTGTTTTTTCTACTTGAGGTGAAAGTTTTTTAGTGAGTTTAGCTTGAAAGCATACTTCACATTTATCTGTAATAAATTTGCATTTCAGAAATAAGTTCAAATTAATTAATCTTTGTAAAGAATTTATAATTTACATGTCCTAATCGTTCTTGCCAAATATTAAAAAACTCAATCAATTAAGCAACAAGTTTCTTATTCATTAAAAGTTCAGAAACGGATACATCAGAGTTCTTAAGGACTGTGGTACATAATATTTTCACAAGTTCTTCTTTAACATATCCCCTACCAAGTAACACCCCATTCTTCTTAAGAACCAGCTTGTCAGACTCAAAACTTGTGGCGAAGCCATACTTGATCCTCATAGTTCTGAAGATAAGATGTTCCTCATATCGGGCCTGTGCTTCACATTGGTGAGAGTTATCGCATTCCCGGAGAAAGCCTCAGCACCACTTTGCCAATGCTTTCAATCTTGGAGTAAGCACTAGTACCCATTTTTATATGGGCATCAGACTTGCTCTTTTGATAGGTGTTAAACATTTTCTTATCAAAGCAGATGTGAGCAGTTGCACAGATTTCATAGAACCATTTTTGAGTGACTTCATCAACTACATTTGCTTCCATATCCACCGCCAAGAGGTCATCTTCTGTCAAGTGGTATTGAGTGAGCGTCTTTGCCTTCTTGCGACAATCTTCAACTTTTTTCCCCTTAATGTGACACCAAGAACACTTTCTGGTGAACTTACTAGGCACACCTTGCTTCTTGAAGCTAGTAGAGGCTTGAGGTGCAGTCTTCTTAGATGCCACCCTTGTTTGAATTAGGCAAAATTTTCCTTTGCCCTCGTTTTTGTAGTCAGCTAGATTCGCATTGTGAGTAAATGTTGGTTCATCCTTTCGTTTGACCGACTCATTTTGCAGCCTGATCATGAGACTTACCAAAGTCAAAGCCTTTTGCTTGTAGCAAAGATAATTTTTGAAATCCAGCCAACTCGGAGGTAACTTTTCCATGATGCAGTTCACCGGGACTGTTTCACAGATCTTCATGCCCTTATCTGGGCCTAGAGTCCATCATTTCGAAGTTAAGGGACTGCGTAAACCGTTTCATCAAAATATATTAGAACGTTTACGATATACAACGCACTGTCAAATTAAAAAATAGAGCAACTGCAGAACAGTTTATATCGATTTAAGAAAAACATATAAATAACCGTTTAGGGATTTTAGATTAACAAATAATTAAAACAAATTCCAGAAAATTTTTTAAAATCCATAAATAAAAATCATAAATAATTAGTAAAAATGATTTTAAATTTTTTAGAATAAAAAAGTTTTTAGTTTTTTTCCCAGAAACGTGAATAGCTTTTGTAAATAATAAAAATAAATCAAATAAATCAAATAAAAGTTTTCCCTTTCTCTTTGAACAACTTATGCTATCAACACAAAGTCAAAAGCACATACAGTAACGTGAAAGAAAAAGAATTTTACAATTGAAAAAGACACATAAATGACTTTGCAGTTTTAAAAAAATCAAAACAATATGGATAACCAAAAAAGTCAATTACAATTGGTACAAAACCTTATGAAATAGACCCGATGGATTAAATCAAATACAAACACTGATACTAAAAATGAGATAAATCACGATGGAGTTGTTTTTTTTTCTTTTCATAAAAAATAGAATTGACCATAATTCTCAATCCGTTTTAAGCAATAAGCAGAAACAAGATATTAAGAATTAAGATTGTTAGAACCGCAAAAACCGGATATAAAATTGCGAATAAATAATAAAATTACAAAAGCAACGAGATGAAAACCGATTTTAGAAAAAATTGAGGCGGGTATGATCTCTTTCCTTAGTTCTTAAAATCACCCGTAGTGTAACAGTTTGACACGATTCATAATCATAGGATACAAACACAAGGAGACCGTATTCTTGACACTAGAATAACAGAATATACGAACAAAATAACTATGTTATACTCTCTAGACACTTACACTTAAAAGAAGAAGATGGGTTGCTGAATTTATTTTTGTGAGAGGAAAATTTGATTTCACTAAAAACTGAATCATATTAGAAAGATGAGACACTGAATTTTATCATCGCTCAAGCGTGTAACAGTTGTCACCTATATAGTTTATTGATTTAATTTAGAAATAATTATCACAATAATGGAGAGATTTGGACGTTGGTAATGTCAGGCCAGATCCATTAGTTTTGCATAATTGTAGCCACAAATTCTGCACAGCATAGTTGACTTAATAATATTAAATATTGATGATGATTTATGTTATAATGACCACAAATATCTGCCCAAATAATTAACTTAATAATGTTAAAATATTTGATTGTATTTCAATAATACTAAATGTATAGATTTAACCCAAATCATTTAAGTAAAATCTAACTCAAATATAACTTTTTCTGGGATAAATGCATATAAAATGTTCATGGTCAATCTGAATTTACTTTTTAAGTTTTCAAACTACCCACTTTAATCCTCATTTCTTATTCATGTTTAATCCAATTTTGACATATAAATATACTAAGTTTTAGTGTTCATTATAGGGAATCCAACACAAATATGTTCCGTTCAATTTGGCAATTGTATATCGCTGGAAATATTGCCGGAAAAGTGGTTGGTTCCAGTTGTCATAAAATGGGTTCCAACATTTCATCCCTAAGTTCATGGCACTGAGATGAAAATAAAATGAGTTACTTTGACATTAGATTGAAAAATACTATTGGGGTGACATATATATGTTTCTTTTCATGTTTGAGAGAGTAGTTTAGGAAAATTTAAGCAGACATTATTTCAGAAGATATGAATCCCGAATATAAAAAACAGATTAAAGTATAGAAACATTTTTATTGGCTCCTTGTATCTTTTTTTAATATGGAGAAATATTCTTTTAAGCCGAACTATCAAAAATCACTGCGAGTATACACAGAGAGATTAGGGGCTAAAGGTCCAAAACACCTATGGTTAAACGAAAAGAAAAATGTTACTAGCAAAATCATGTATAGTTGAAGAGATTAGCTTTGCGGATGATAAACATAACAAACAATTAGTATCAGAGGCAACACCATATGCTTCTACAATATGAGGCACTAGTATTATCCCATTTTAAAAGCACAGGCATAGTTTTTCAATTATTCCAATTACATTTTTGTAATATTGAAAAGTAAAATTTGAATAAGTTCACAAAATTTACATAAAAATAATGCAAAAGAAATATACTTTGATGAGAATTTATAACTTAAATATACTTTTGTAATAATTTAAATGTTTGTATATTTTTATTTCCATCTAGATGATTTAATAGGATAACGACTAAGTTATTCATGTTTTAAATCATATTCCAACCAATATTAACCATATTAATTGTAATTTTTAATTTAGAATAAATATACAATTAAATAAATTTTAAATTCTTATTTTTATATTATAAATTGATTTTGGTCACATAAAGTTATATAAAATTCTAAAATAAATTCTAAATTAAATCAAATTATTAAAAATTGATCTTAATCCAATCATACATCTATCTTTATTATTAACTAATTTGAATTATTGATTTAAAAAATATTTACAACTAAATCATTTTAAAAGATAATATTTAGAAGCTAGAACCGCAAAATCACACAATATATTGAGGGAATAGCCGTAAAATTGTGTTTTTCAAAAAATTATAAATTATTTTATTTGTAAAAAACATATAATTGCAGAATTGCATGTTTTCCTGACAAAACCATGAAAGAACAATTTTGGGGGAAAATCGATAACATTTTCCCACCAAGTCCATAAAATTGCAATTTGTGATTTTGACAGAAAACCACACAATAATATTTCTGTCAAAAACATAAAAATGGAAGCTCACCAAAACCAACAATTATGTGATTGTATTTTCTGTCAAAATCGTGAAATTTCAATGTTGGCAAAAAATCGTGAAATTATATTTTTTTGTCAAAACTGTAAACCATCGGAATTAAGTGTTGAATCAACATTTTGAAATCCTAATATTATGAAAATACTTGTGTAAATGTTTAAAAAATAATTAAAATAGTTAGAGGTATATTTATTATTTTTCATTTTTGGAAGAATCATCTCCATGTAAACGATCCAATTTGATTCATCTAGATGAACCTCAAAATTTTATCTAAATATTTAAACTCATTCAGATTGTCCATCTATATGAAGCATGATCAAATTTTAGCACTAAACAAACATCAATTTCCATCTCCATATAAAGAAACCATCCGAATGAGGAAAAAAACCGGCCCAAAGTGTATAAGATGGATATAAATTGAAAATTTGTTTAAAAGTTTTGAGAAAAAGGAAAGGGATAGAGGAAATAGTAATTACCTTACATATTTTTGGCATTTGACCACAAAGCTTTCACTCATTTCCATCTCTGATTTGGCTCACATAAATTTATAGATGAGGATCACTAGATATTTTCCCACATCAAAAATAGTGGTTTCAGAGGTGATATAGTATTGACTACAAAAAGTTATAAACTTTTGACCTTCCCTTAGAATACAGATTATGCATTCATAGGATACGAGATAAATTGTTTAAATAGTTGATGACAAACAGTCTTTAAACAGATAAAATTGATCGGGCTCAAGTAATTTTATCAGACAAGTTGATTGAAATAATTTTGCGGGGATTAGTGATGAGAGGAACAAATTTACGGAGGATGCTTCGGTTTGATAAACTTGGGAATCTATAGCATCATTGATTGATTCTACTAAAGAAAAAAATACGAAAATAAGTTATGAGTCATAACAAATAGAGAAAAGTAGTTACAAATCTTGAGAACATAATTTAATGGAAGATATTTTAGATCATCCCCATTGCACAAAAAATAGAGTGTCTAAAATGTTAAATAATAAAATAAAAAATTTAGGAGAATATCTTTGAATATTAGACAAAATGTCTCTACATTCGATACTCTTTTAAGATAGGGTATCTTAAAATTAATTATTTATTTATATTAAAACACCCATTTTGCTGTGGAGATGCTCTTTAGGACACCTCTATTGGTGATAAATGGGAGTGTCTTCCCTACTTTTTAATATTACGTTAAAGACACCAATCAAGAAAAAGAAACAAAAATTTCTTTATCAAGACACTTAAAACTCTGTTCAAGACACTCTTGAACTATGTGTCATATTTTGATTAGTTCTATTTTTTACTTTAATAATTAATAAATAAAATTAGTTAAAGACATTTTTGATGTGATATGGATGGTCTAAGATTGTAAAAAGTAAATAAGAAATGAGTTATAGAAAATTATAATTAATTGGTATAATTATAAATTATCATATTTATCACAAGTGATATTTTAAAATGATTCTGGTTTTAAATGTTTAGTGAAATTTTAAATGAAAACAAAAATTCATGTGGAAAACTTTTGTCGGTCAAGTGACTTGTGCTTTATAAGATAAAAGATTTCAATTCCAATCTCAATCTCAATCTCATCTCCATCTTTATGATCAACTATGTCCAATTACACCAAGGAGCATATATCACAACCCATCTGCATGTGATTTATGCAAGGTTAATCATTTGAGGGAAGGAACATTAATGATGAAAATGCTAACATTGTTATCTAGACATTGTTCCACAACTAATTATTCAAGAACATGACCATTGGATAAAACATTATTAACAAATTCACCATTTGGGTATTTCATGCATATAAGACTCAACTTCCTGAGGAATGAGAAAAATTGGAGAAGTAACATCCACAAGAGTTACTTTACTATTAGTTTCAATTTCACAAGAATTCTACACTTTATGTATAAACTCTTTTGAAGTATTGTGGGAGTTGTACTTGAAAAACCATTAATATTGATTATCATCTCATGCACAACGCTTCTAGCTAGAGTATTAGTCCATATCCAATAATTGTGAATTGTGACAAAGTTTAAAATACACAGTATTTAGAACTGGAGCTTCGTGAAAACACAAAGATCTTTCCACAAAGCAAGAAAATCTTCTATAGTTGATATTATTATTGCTATCGTCGTATACCAGTTTTGGCACAACCATCAAATGTGGCATCCACCGTTTTGACAAACCATTGTAATTACAACATCCTTAAAGGTAGTAAAGATAATATTCTCAAGAGCAGCACATCAGGTAACTCACTTCTGCCATCCATAACTGAAGGCGATACAAAAAAAGATGAACAAGGGATAAGAAAAATTTACTGTTGGATTTTTCCTAGGAACCAAGCAAATTATAAGCAAATTCACAAGGTCAAAAAACAAACGTTAGGAGAAGAGAATGATGTCTTTGGAGTTTGGTTCTTGAAATCTAGAAATTTAAGATCCATTCGGATATTTTTGGAGATTAGATTTAGATTACATATCTCTTTTCGGATTGGATTCGATTTATTTTTTTGGTTTTCAAATATTTTGTAAAATCTAATAAGATCTATTTTGTAGGGTTATATAAAAAATGGTTTCGTACACTTTTATGACCACTGTCTCATACACTGTAGTGTACAAAAATAATGTACAAAGATCGGTGTACGAGGTGGCGTAGTCATAAACCACTTTTGTACACCATCTTGTACACCATATTTGTACATCATCTCGTACACTGTATCTAGTATCGTGTACACTATTTCATATACTGTATCATGTACACCATATCTCGTACACTGATGTAACCGATTGTACAGCATCTCATACTAATTTATTTGCAATTAATGAATACCCATTTCATACAGCGTATTTTGTACACCATCTCAAATACTATATTTGTACATCATCTCGTACACGGTATCTTATACAGTGTATATCTTGTTAATTGTATCTCCTACATCTTTGTAACAATTTTTGTACACATCTTATACAATGATTTGTTTTAAATATATAACATATAATAAAATTAGACTTGTTACATTCACAACATAAAATAAAAAACAAGACTAAAATTATAATTATTTTAGTTATAAATTATAAAAATAAACCCAATTATAAATAGTGATGGGTCCAATATTCCAATTACTTTTGTAAAAACATTACATTCCGCAATTTATATGGATATTTTAATAAAGAAGAGCAGATTAAACCAATCAGTTAAACAAATACTAATTGTGAAACCAACATCTAACATTCAGGTTTGCTTCCATAATGTGACACCATTCGAGTGAGGACCGCCTGAAATCTCCAGTGTCTTCGAAACACCTGACCTAGCTTAAACCCACCTTTTGTTGAAACATAACATATTTTTCTTCCTTTCATATTTAACATCATGACGTTTTCCGTTTTGCCAAATGAACTACCTTCCATTCTCACATACAGGTCATTGTTAACTTGATTCTTCGCAAAAGTGTTAGCTACTTGCGAGAGATGTTTTGAAACAAGTTCAGCAGCTATTACACTTCCTAGAAGCTTCTTGAGCTTCAATTTTTGGATCCTACACTGAGTAATTTTTCAACGGATTCTTGAATTAGCTATGAACTTCAAAATTATAGCATCAGCGTTACACCACTATGGGAAATCACAAGCTTTTAAATGTGGGAAATCAATTCAAGCTCATCTTATTAAACAAGTGATCTCACGCAATGTGTTCCTTGCAAATGCATGATCTCAATGTATGTTGATTTTAAATCGTTGGGTGATGCACTTAAAGTGTTTGATGAAATGTCTGAGAGAAATATTGTTACTTGGACTACAATGGTTTCAGGGTATACAATTGACGGAAAGCCCAACAAAGGTAGAGTTATACAAAAGTATGTTAGAATCAAAAGCAGAAGAAGCGGCTAAAGAGTTCATGTATTCTGCAGTTTTGAAAACGTGTGTGTGTTAGTGGGTGATCTTAAGTTGGGTTGTTTGTGTAACATCCCAAACACGTCCATTTAAATTATGGAATAAAAGCTCATGTAAAGCCCACTAAACTCAAATCCTAATTGAATGAGGAGAATTATATAAAGAGGATAATAGGGTTTTAGGTCTTTATTTTTCGTGACTCTCTGATCATGAGAGAGGGAGAGGCCATGAGAAAAAGAAGACCATGAGAAGAAGAAGAAAAGAGAAGGAGAGAGAGAAGAATTAGGAGAAAATATCCGATCAGTTTTGGGAGAAAGGAGAAATGTAGGGGTAAATCAAATAATTTTGTTCTCAAAGTTCATTGACAGATGCACAACATCAAGAGCAAGCCATAGCCACAAGCGGTTTGTGATTATGAGATCTGATACCAAAATGTAAAATCTGTCTCATCTTCTCTCTAGAACAGCGTGCCACAACCCTAGTTTCTTACTAAGTAACAAAAGTCCAAGGAATCAACGTTACTATTCAAAAAACCACCTGGTAAACCTACGCCTACTCGTCATGCTCACCTGAAAGAAAAAAATAATAGAATGAATGGGGGTGAGTGACAGAAGAATTACTTATTGAGGTATTAGATGGTAAGAGCAACCCAAGTCTGCATAACCGGCATAAAACCACAACCACGATAGTTCAGATCCAAACATGTAGTTAAAAAGGCACCTAAAACAGTCAAACATGGCAACCAATGGTCTTAAACAAGATAAGTGTTCGTCCACCTTCCGAAGAGGCTTTCTCCTCATAACCCACCATTTCGAAGTGATTTGTGTTATAACAAAATTCTAGATTCATGATTTTATGAAAGTTTTAATGATTTCATACAAAACAAATTTGCAGTATAACCTAAAATAGTTACATATGTGTATTTATTTTTTTGTCAACAAAATTTCTTCAACATGCGGTTTTGTATACACTACAAGAATTTTCTGACGGATTTACGATGATTTTACAACATCGAATATCCATCAGAAAATTCCTATAATTTCCAACAGAAATTCGACAGAATTGACATTCCCATCGGAAATCTGTCAGTTATGACAAGTATTTTACAAAAAAATTTATAAACGTTAACATAGACATTATTATTCATAAATATACACGTCAAAATGGACAGCTTTCCGACGGATTTCCGATCCGTCCGAAAATTTCTGATGGATTTTCTTTTTCCAAAAAAAATTAAGAAAATTTGAAAAACTCACATCTGTCGGAAATCCGTCGGAAATTTCTGACGGATTTCCGACGGATAAGGATTTTTCAAAATCAAATTAAAAATTTGAAAAATATAAATCCGTCAGAAATCCATGAGAAATTTCCAACGAATTTCCGACAGATTTGAGGTTTTATGGTTGTTTTCCATCAAATTTCAAAACAATTATTAAATTAACAAGTAAACAACATTTAAACAATATTTTGTATCAAATTAAGTATAGTTAGAACATATTTAATTCATTTTAAAATTTTCATATGGTTAAGAACATATTTTTACATATAACACATATACTTATTTTAACATATATAATCAAACCATTATAATTTTTCAAATTATGTAAACTTGATATGATAAAATATATATTTTTAATATATCATGATTAGAATGTGTATATAACTTATATCCAAACCTTATTGAACTCAAAATTATTAAAAACAACCATGAAACCCCAAATCCATCGGAAATCTGTCAGAAATATTTGACCGATTTCCGATGGATTCGGGGTTAAACGTGTTTCCGTTTAAGGTTTATTTGACCAACTTTAAGACATGTATATTGTAAATTTAACAAACATGATGTACCTCAAAATTAACATTACGATATATATTTATGTTGGTATGCTATATTCGTTATCCTTGAGTTAATAATCGTCGAGACCCGTGGATAACAATTAATCCAAGAGGAAGAATTTTTGGAGTTCCGGAACATGAATCTTTGCAACCAAATAGAAGTATTCAAATGGATCATGTAGAACATTCGTGCGACATCGAACTTGTTGTTGATTTAACTCACCACGTGGAGAATTTGATGATGTCGAAGGCAAATTTCCTTCACAAGCATCATCTTTGGAAGATGAACTTGAAAAATGACATTGATCTTTTTATTTCTTATTTTAATAAAAGTCTCAATATATCATTTAATAAATTGAATATTTCTTATTTTAGATTTTCAAATATAAATTCTATCATAAATTAGATATTTATTTTTAAGTATTATATATGCAATTTGTTTTAATAATAATATTATTAAATTGAATAATAATAATTTATATAAATTATATATATGCTGATGCTTCTGTGAAACCTCCACTTGGTTTGATTGAAGACTATCCAATTAAAGTTGGAGATTGTTTTGAAGAACTTTGTCGATTTTAAGAGTTTAGATGATTATATAGTGTTTAGAATGATGAGAGGATTTAGAGAGAATGAATGTAATAAGATTTTTTTCCTTGTATTCATATTTTCTATAAGAGCTTTATATGTGTTTATATAGAAGTTACAAAGAGGAAGAGAGGTGAGTCCTTCTCCATTAGGCGCCCATGCCTTCTCCATTAGGCGCTCATGCCTTCTCCCTGCAGCGCCCATGCTTTCTCCCTGCAGCGCCCATGCTTTCTCCCTGCAGCGCCCATGCTTTCTCCCTGTAGCGCCCATGCCTCCTTTGCTTCCTCACTTGGTTTAGTTAGTTTGTCTAGTTGATATCCAACAGCTTCCTTTTCTTCTAGTTCCTTATCAACTAGCTCTCCTTCTAGTTCCTTTACAACTAGTTCTCTCCTTTTCCCTCCTTCTCTTGAGTTTGAATTCTTCTTCTTGAGATCACATATTCCAACACTCCCCCTCAAGATTGGTCGATGGAGATCCTTAAGGCCGATCTTGCCATGAATGTGATCACAAGTAATGGCTGAGGTTGCTTTAGTGAAGATATCCGCTAGTTGATCCATGCTGGCTACAAAGGCGGTTTTGATGATTCCTTCTTGAATCTTCCCTCTCACAAAGTGGCAATCAACTTCTATGTGCTTGGTTCTTTCATGGAAGACTGGATTGGATGCTATATGTATTGCAGCTTGATTATCACAATACAATAGCATTGCTTCAGCTTCATTTATTCCAAGATCATCTAGGAGTGCCTTTATCCAAATTAACTCTTTTGTCACCTCCTTCATAGCTCTATACTCAGCTTCAGCACTAGATAAGGCTATGCCCTTCTGCTTCTTACTCCTCCAAGTCACTAGATTGCCTCCCACAAAGGTGCAAAAACCAGATGTGGATTTTCTATCCATCTTATCACCAGCCCAATCCGCATCACAATATCCTTGAACCTTTGTGTTTCCATTAACCTTCATCCATATGCCTTTCCCGGGATTGTTTTTTAGATACCTTAGCAGCCTCTCAATCATGTTCCAATGCTGCATGGTTGGTCTTTGCATATGTTGGCTCACACGGTTTACTGCAAAGCAAATATCCGGCCTTGTGATAGTAAGGTAAATGAGTTTGCCCACCATCCTTTGATACCTCTTAATATCTTTCAATGGCTCCCCCTCAGGATTATCTTGGTAGCCTTCTTCTATTGGGGTTTTAGCCGGCTTGGATCCCAGCTTCCCTGTTTCTTCCAAGAGGTCAAGGACATATTTTCTTTGAGAAATGAACATTCCATCTCCAAATCGTGTCATCTCAATCCCTAGGAAATACTTAAGTTCCCCTAGGTCCTTTATATCAAAGTCGGCCTTCAAGATCTTCTTGATTTGATTTATTCCATCTTTGTCACTTCCTGTGATGATTAGATCATCAACATATATCAATACGGCAACAATTCCTTCTTCACTTTGTTTTGTGAACAAGGTATGATCCGCTTCAGATCTTATGAACTTCTTCTCCAAAAGACAAGCGCTTAGCCTTTGGTACCATGCTCTTGGGGATTGCTTCAGCCCATAGATTGCTTTCTTCAATCTGCAAACTTTGTTGCCTTCCTTATGATATCCTTGGGGTGGATCCATATACACCTCTTCTTCCAAGTCTCCTTGCAAGAATGCGTTCTTAACATCCATCTGCCATAGATCCCATTTTAAGTTCACTGCCACTGAGATTAGTATTCTTATGGAATGAAGCTTAGCAACCGGAGCAAATGTCTCGGTATAGTCCTCCCCATAAACTTGAGTATACCCTTTTGCTACCAACCTTGCCTTGTACCTTTCTATCTTCCCATCACTTGTGTATTTGATTGTATACACCCATCTACTCCCAATCAACTTCTTATCCTTTGGTAAGTCGGTTAAGTACCAAGTATTATTCCTTTCCATGGACTTCATTTCCTCTTCCATGGCTTTCACCCATACTCCACTCTCACATGCTTCTTCATATGAGCTAGGAATGTATTCCTTGCTGATTTTTGTGAGAAAAACTTCATGCTCCATAGGTAATGTCACCAAGGAACAGAAATGCTCAATGGGATATGTGATAATACTAGTTTGAGTGTGATCTCCTCCTTGTGATATGAGAGTGCTGTCGCCAATAGGATCGAGATCTAAGCTCGTCGTACGCTCAGGACACTCTCTTATCACACAAGGAAGATTACTCGTACTAGACTCTCCTTGGAGCATAGCAGAATTGTTGTAGCCATAGAAAACACGTTGTCGCCTCTGTCTTGTACTTCTTCTTAGAGGTATACTTGATTCTGGTTCTTCTTCCACATCCTCTTCTGCTTCAGATAACCTCTGGTTTGATTCCTCCAGTATATCATCCGTAGTTCCCTGCTCTATGATATTCTCAGATGATTCATTCTCTCCTTGTACCTCATTTATTGGAGCATCATTAACCCGCCTCCAATCTATAGATACTGGAGTCACATCCTCCGGAGCTTCATGGTTCTTGTTTCCATAAAATCCTTCTTCTTCATTGAATCTCACCTCTCTAGATACATAGACTCTCCTTGTCTCCGGATTGTAGACCTTGTATCCTTTTTGTGTTGGTGAGTAGCCAATGAACACACACTTCATACTTCGAGGTTCAAGTTTGCTTCTTTGTCCCTCCGGTACAAACATATAACAAGTACATCCAAAGGTCTTCATATGATTCACGCTTGGCTTGCTTTTGTATAGCACTTCAAATGGTGATTTATTATCAAGATTTTTGGTTGGAAGCCGGTTGATTAAGTAGCTTGAAGTCATTACTGCATCTCCCCAATGAAATGTAGGTACTCCTTTGGCAATCATGAGGGTTCTTGCTACTTCCATGAGATGTCTGTTCTTTCTTTCTGCTACCCCATTTTGTTGTGGAGTGTAAGCACACGATGTTTGGTGTATGATACCAAGGTTATTGAGTAACTCCTTGAATCGTTTGCTCACATACTCCCCTCCATTATCACTTCTTAAGATTTTGATTTTGGTCTTGAATTGGGTAGAGATATATTTGGTGAAGTTAGTAAACGCTTCATATACTTGATCCTTTGAATGTAAGAGTGTGATCCATGTGTGTCTTGAGTAGTCATCAATGAATGAAACAAAATATTTATATTGATCTCTTGAGTTACATGGGGCGGTCCATACATCCGAGTGTACAATGCCAAAAGCTTCATCACAAGTTGTAGATGAAGAGGGAAAAACCTGTCTACAATGTTTCCCTAGTACACATGCTTCACAACCTTCTTCTCCTTGAACGAGATTGGGTAAGACCATTTTGAGGATAGCTGAATTTGGATGTCCTAGCCTTCCATGCCATAATGGGCTATCTCCAATCTCCTTCTTGTCAAAAACTTCCTTATCCGCCTTTACTCCAAGAGCTTCTAGCTTTTCTTGTTTATTTGTTTCCAACAGATACACTCCATCCTCCACCTTTCCTTCTCCGAGTACATGATTTGTTTTAGGGTCCTGAAACTTCACAAAGTCAGTCCCAAACATTGCCACACAATCCAAATCTTTTGTGGCTCTATGAACTAATAAAAGGTTGGATGAGAAACTAGGTATATATAATGCTTTAGTTTCTTTTGTGAAAAGCTCTAACTCTCCTATCCCTTCAATCGGAACTGAGCTTCCATTGGCTATTTGAACATTTCCATGATAAGGTTCAATATTTTTCAGCATGTCTTGATCATTAATCATGTGATGAGAAGCCCCCGAATCCACAATGATCCTATTCTTCTTAATGGCACTTTTAGAGCTAAATAGGCTCTTACCGGATTCTGTGAGCTTGGCTAGGCTCTTGATGAGAGCCTCAAACTCGGATCTTCTGACCATCTCTTCAACAGGTTGTGTGACTCCCATGAAGGCTCTAGGTCCACTTCCATTCTCCTTTAGCCGCTTAGGCCTTAAGTGTGGATGAAGAGTCCAACACTTCTCCTTAGTGTGCCCCTTCATCTTGCAATGATCACATTCCAGCACCCTCTTGTCGAATGTGTGATTCCTCCTTGCAAGATGTGCGGCCTCACTTGGTGAACGGAATAGATCTCTTGACCCTTCCTCCCTTTGTATCATGCCACATACTTCCGCTAGACTTGGCAGCTTCTCAAATCTGAGTATGTGCTTGATAAGATCTTTGTAGGATGTGTTAAGTGCCAAGAGAAGCCCAAACACTTGATCTTGGTCACGCCTTTCTCCTAACTCCTTGGGGTCCATAGTTTGTGGCCTCAAGATCTCCAGTTCGGCCCACAAACTTCTATACTCCCCAAACATTTCCTTGAATGGCTTCTCCTCTTGTTGAAGCTCATTCAGCGCCCTCTTTACCTCAAATATTCTTGATATATTTGAGACATTTCCATATACTCCCTTGAGTATATCCCATAGTTCTTTGGCGGAATCAGCATATGAGTAGGCCGCCAAGATGGATGGCTCTAGTGAGCTTTGAAGAAGAGAGAGCGTGTATTGTTCCTCCTGTTCCTCCCTAGCTTCTTCTTTTTCATTTTTCACTAAAGCTTCCGCCGCCTCCTTTGGCTCAACATATCGCCAAAGTCCTCTTCCTCTAAGAATGGTCTTAGTGGTTTTTGCCCAAAGGAGATAGTTGTTTCCTTTGAGTATGACTGAGATTGCTACTCTATTTGTCTCCATTTTCTAGTAACAATACACAATTATAGTTCTTTCACAACTTGAAGATCCTATGATCCCAAGGATATTAATCTCAGAGTGAATAGAACTAGGAGGATGTATTGTTATAGATTAGAAGCTTTGTAGAGTGATAGAAGAATTATAAGATGAAGATTAAGCGGTTAAAGGATAAACCCGCTCTGATACCATGAAGAACTTTGTCGATTTTAAGAGTTTAGATGATTATATAGTGTTTAGAATGATGAGAGGATTTAGAGAGAATGAATGTAATAAGATTTTTTTCCTTGTATTCATATTTTCTATAAGAGCTTTACATGTGTTTATATAGAAGTTACAAAGAGGAAGAGAGGTGAGTCCTTCTCCATTAGGCGCCCATGCCTTCTCCATTAGGCGCCCATGCCTTCTCCCTGCAGCGCCCATGCTTTCTCCCTGCAGCGCCCATGCTTTCTCCCTGCAGCGCCCATGCTTTCTCCCTGTAGCGCCCATGCCTCCTTTGCTTCCTCACTTGGTTTAGTTAGTTTGTCTAGTTGATATCCAACAGCTTCCTTTTCTTCTAGTTCCTTATCAACTAGCTCTCCTTCTAGTTCCTTTACAACTAGTTCTCTCCTTTTCCCTCCTTCTCTTGAGTTTGAATTCTTCTTCTTGAGATCACATATTCCAACATGTTTAATCCCAAGACTTCATGGTAGTAGATAGAGGGCAATCGGATAAGCTTCCACTCATTCTTGGAACTCCCTTTCTCAACACCGCGGGAGCAAGCATCGACTTCTCAACAAAGTGTGTGACTCTAATCAATGTGAATCCTACACTTACTTATCCAATCAAGTATTCCTCTACCAATTTTTGTGGAACAATCACCACTGAAGAATTAGAATGGAAGAATGAGATTAAGGTTGTGAATGAAACTCTAGTTCTTGATGAGCAAATTTTGGATGGAGAGTGTTTATTCTCCTTGTTTGATGGTTGTGATGAAAGTGGGAAAGTCAAGAAGTTAAAGGAGACCAAGAAGAATCTTGAGAAGAACAAGATGGTAATGAATAAAAACCACCATCCCACCCTTGTCCACTCTCCATTGGTTCCCACTATGACCTTGCACCCTAGGAAATGTATTGATGGAGAGCTACAGTACAAAGTAAAGTGTAAGGGAATGTTTTACCCATTTTCTATGGTTAAAGCAGTCCTCACACCGGAGCTTAAGGCAACTGATTCAAAAGGCTTTGAAGATGTGATGAAGGAGGTACTCACTGTCACACTCAAAGGTGGAACACGCTTCTCTAATGCTCATTCCACCACTTCAACTGCTCCTAGGAGTTCTCAAACTCCACACCCTAAGATTCTCGACTAGGGCCAAGGTATGATCCTTTCCTTCAGTGTATATACCATTTTATTTTATTTTTGCTTTTTAACCTTCTCTCTCACTTTTGTTACACCGAGACGGTGTAATTTATGTCTGGGGAGGGTTTTATGTCTAATCTTGTGTTTTGTTTTTTTATTTTTCTCTTTTACCATATTTGAGTCTCATGCATAAATCTATTTCATAGAAAAATCCAAAAATTTGTAAAATTTGTAAAACACAAAAAGATTTTGTAGTTTCGTTCGCATAGTGAGATTAAGCCTTAAAGCATTTTTATTTTAATCTGCATATGAGATGTTTGGTTTGTAGAAGTGCATGCTTAGGATTAAGATCATTGCCCTTAGTAGTTCATGCCTATGCTTGAATATCTTTGAAACAATGAAAAATCCATGCTTGGACCTCTGCACCTTTCGAAATGCACCTTTCGAAATGCACCTTCTAGTTTTGTAAATCTCACTTGATTTCTTGAAGCATCGAATTTGAAATTAACTTGAATTTAATTTTCTTGCTTATGGTTATTTGAATGCATTCTCATGGTTGACTAATGTCACATTCGGGATTTCTTATCCATTTTACAACCTCTGCTAACCCGAATGGTCATTATCATCTTTAGAATGGTTCTCCTACGTTTAACCTTGACCACTTCTTTCAATCCCTTTGATATATTCTATGAGTGAGGTCTTTTGTTGATAATGCTATGATTTTGCAAAAACTTGAGAGTATCGGGAACAACAAAGGTTAGCTCTCATTTTAGGGTAGTGATAGTAAGTCTAGCTTTATGTGGGGAATGAAAGACTTGAATGGTTAGAATAGGTGTTGATTTGGGTGTTGGAACAGAAAGAAAGAAAATCTTGATCATTGATATCAAAAAGTCCCTAGTTAACCCAAGTGATAAACCAAAAAGCTCTAAATCCCAAGTATATAAGAAGAAAGAAAGTATAGCTACCATAAGTTAAAACAGAGAAAAGAAAACTATAAGTATATGGAGCAAAAGAAAGAAAAGTTTAAAGGGATAGAAAAGAGCTAAGAGTTGAACTAAAAGTTTTTCCTAGTATAAGTATATGAAGTAACATCAAAAAGCTTTTAAACCATGAACCGATTGAAGAGTGATTTGATTTTCATAAGCAAGACCGCATAATAAGCGCCTTAATGAATGTTAAAGAGATGCTTCTATTTGATTGTGAGTTTTTGCTTGAGCTTAGAGGTTGTATTAGATCCTTACATTGCAATGAGCATGGAAAAGTACTAGAGAGTAAGATGTTTGTTCTTGCACCGTTTAACTATCTTTAAGGACATTGTGTTTCATCCTTCATTTGATACTTTTTGGTTTGAATCTCAATTTTCACACATCTTTCCTAACAAGTTTCTTATTGTTTGCTTGAGGAAAAGCAAGAGATAAGTTTGGGGGAGTTGATATATTGTGTTTTAGTGTTTTTAGAAATGTTTTTAATCATTATCTTGCATTTTCATTACATGTTTAGAGTCTAGATGCATGTTTGCCTGTGTTTCCGTCTTATATAGGTCTTGGAGCTGAAGAAAACAATAAGGAGAGCAAATAATGTGAGAAAACATAAATGATGATGTAGAACCAATCCTAAGTATCTCAAAGATCGACTCGGTTGGAGACTCTACGTTGTGCTATAACTCCAGAGTTCATCAAAGGTGTAGCAAATTAAGTTGGCGTTCTAATGAAGGTAATTTCAAGTGATTTGGATATTTGGTCAGAGAGATAAGTTTGTTTTACCTCCACCGGTCATCCTCCAGTGGCATAGGATGACCGGTGTGAAGCTCATGAACTGGGAGATTCCAAGATGTCGAGCAGAAGCCTCAGCACACCACTGGAAGTCAGTGGACAAAGGCAGAAGCATAAGGCGGTCACTGGATTGATTTTCTATGTCAAAAAATTCAGTCTAAACCAGTCCGAATTGATATGTTAAACCAAGTTGTTTATCTTTGTATAAATAAGAGAGGAACCTTAATTTCTTGGATTTATGTTTTTTAAGGATCTTTAGCCAATCTTACTCTCTTCTTAAGTGCTTTGGATCTTTGATCTTTTCATTTTGATAAGGTTTTGATTTCATATTATCTTTGATTTTGTTCTCTTAATACTTATGATTATGCAAAGATCAATCCATTTACTTTGTGTTTTTATGCCTATTAGTGAGTAGTCCCTTTTAGGAACCTTGGGATGTTAAATCTAGGTTGATTAGTGCTAGGTTAATAGAGTTTAGGCTTGTAATCATTAGATCCATGCTTGTTAGGTTGTGTTTAATGATATATTAGCAAGAGATTGTTGGTTTAGATCCTAAGCATTTCTCACACCCACAAAGTGTTTGATTAAATGCTTGATCCAAAATTTTCAAGCTCTTTTCAATCCTAGCCAATGAGAATTGATGTTTAGGATGTTTATAGGTTAAGAAGACCTGTTATTAATGCTCATTATTCAATTAATGTTTAACGAGAGTTATGAACATTTGAGGTGATTTCTGAAGTGATTAGTACCATGAGAGTGGATTAGTCAAGTTTAGTGTCTTGAAACCATTGATATAGCTCTAAGAAGTAGATTAAGTCTCTACTACTACTACTTAGCATTGATTAGTCTAGATCATCCATAACATTCCCAAGGACCATTCTTTGTTAATTTGATTCCAAAACCGCTTTTAGCTATTTTCCCGCTTTATTTACATTTTAAATTCTCTTTACAAAAACCAAAAACATATTTGCTTAGATTAAGACATGATTTGCATTCCTAATGTGTTAAGACTAGATTCCAAGTTAGATTGATTCCCTTCTATGCTACAATGCATTTACGATAATTGATAACCTAGATTGCGAAAATATTAATTTAAGGAGTTTATTAGTGAAAAGGTAAAAGTAGAAAGATTAGTTTAGGAGCATCAACAACAAATGATGTTAGATTGGTGTTAAAGACATTGATGTTCCTACACTATATTCATGAATCTTGTTCTTTAGACAACCTAGTTACATGGGCTTGTATTGGATCATAAGTTTGGGTTGGTGTTGGGCCTAAAATGTTTGTGAACACGAGAATGAAGAGAAATTCTTGTTGAATATCTCCACTTAATCTTTTACGAGTTAAAAAGGAAATTTTTTGAAGAGGAGCCTCTAGGTCACATGTTATCACTCATATGCGATTTCTAAGGGACAAAAAGAATCAAATCTGTTGAGCTGAGCAAGTTGATTAGCTTAAATAATAGTACGACAATGAGCTGTTGTCGTATGGTTTGATTGCAGGTCTTTGTTACCCTTTCAGAGTTGAGGTGGTTTGGTAATGGTCTTACCAATGGGGTTTGATTTCAGATTGAGGCCCATCTTCATAATCTTGTTATTTGGATTTCGCAGAAAGTAGAGCTTCTGGTTGAGATAGAGTGTTCTGATTGATACACCCCACTCAAACTTAGTGTGGGAGGAATGACAATGCCAAGTTTTGACACACTAGGTTAACCACAAATTGAATGTTGGGTCGAGTGACTGTATGGTATTGTAATTTTCCAGCCAAACTTCTGAAATAGGTTGGCTCTTTGAATATCTATTTCTGACCTGAATCCTTGTCTAATTGCAGGGGAATGCATGCTGCAACAAGAAGACCAATGGCATATTTTTTGATGAAGAAATAATCCTTTCTAGTGGCAATGAGCTTGAATGCCTAAGAAATAATGCAAGCTCTTTGAGCTTTTTAAGGTAATATATTGCCTATTGAGTTTACAATTATAATCTGACTCGATCGTTTTCTTCAAAACCAGGCGGTTGATACATATAAACCGTTTCTTTCAAATCTCCATGTTAAAATGCATTCTTTTCATCAAGATGTTTATTTTCCCAGTTGTAAATTGTTGCAACATGTAAGATTAACCTTACTGTTTCTGTGCGGATCACAGGACTGTATGATTTCACATAATCAACACCTTCTTGTTCATAGCCCTTGGCTACTAACCTTGCTTTTAATCTGTCAATAGTTCCATCAGCTCTTAATTTGGTTTTGAAAGCCCATCTGCAGCCTATGGCTTTATATCTTTTTCTGGTGGGACTAAGTCCCATGTATGAGTCTCATGAAAGGAACTGACTTCATCTCCCATAGCATCAGTCCATCATTGATCTTTAAGAACTATTTTAACAGTTTTTGGTTCTGGATAGTTTCTCTTTACTGTAAACAAAGCATATTTAGGGTTATGTTTGACTATGTCTGTTTTAGATCTTTGTATCATAGGGTGAGACAATGTTTTCCGGAGAAGAAACCACTGGAGCAGAACTTGATCTTAGTATAGGAATGTCTTCTTCAGTAAAAAGTGGAGCTTCTGCAGGAACTAAAGCAGAACTTGTAGGCGAATGATCCTGAGTATTCGATATGGGTGATGGAGAAGAGAACTGCTGCTGATAGGAACATAATATATGTCTTCCGTACACTCAGAACTTCCCTCTTCATCAGCATTAAAATCCTCATCTTCATTGTGCTTTGAAGGCATAGAACCAGAAACTGCTGTGTCCTTGACACGATTACCACTTGATAAGAGCTTATATTCAGTGTAGTATCCTCCTGATAGAAACTTTCTTCCCAAGCAGAGAGTAAAAGAGTAGTTATGGGAGAAAGATTTCCTCTGTAAATATCAGTAAAAGGAAATTTTGTTTTATCAAATAAGACATGTCTATTAATGTAAACCATTTCCAGTGGGAGAATGCTAGCCTCTGTATTCTTTATATTTCTCATTGTAACCAATAATAACACACAATAGAGACTTTGGATCAAACTTATTGTGTAAATAAGGTCGCAGATTGGGATAAATGCATATCCAAACACTCTAAGGGAAGTATACAGAGGAGACTGACCCATAATGAAATCTTATGGATTCTTATTATCTGATAAAACAGAAGAAAGGAGAAGATTGTCTAAGAAGTTCGACGTGAAGAAAGCTTTAACCCAAAAATTGTGAAGCAATTTCCCTTGAAACATCATTGACAGACCAAGTTCTGTTATATGTATGTGTTTCCTCTCTGCTAAGCCAATCGCTGCGGCGTGTAAAGAAAATCAATAAGCTGCTTTATTCCACTGTTTGAAAGGCGGGAAATGAATTTATTGGTTGTGAATTTACCCCTCAGTGATTTTATGCTGGAATTGATTTTCTACCAGCCTTTGAAAACTCAAGAACATAGAGAAGAAATCTGATTTAAGACGCAATGAATAAAACCATGTAAACCTTGAATAATTATCAATGAATATTACATAGTGGCGATAACCTTGAGTAGAAACAACTGAAGAATGACCCCATAGGTCACAATAGATACGTTCTAGGGGTCTATTTGAAACAAAAACAGAAGAACTGAAAGGGAGTCTGCATACTTTTCCCATTTGACAAGAATCACACAACCAATGGATTGTCTTACTGATAACTATGGCTTTATTCCTTGAAATTTTTTGGAAAATATCTTGATGAGTATGACTGATCCTCAAATGCTATAACTCATCACGTGTAGCTTGCTGCCTTGAAGAGTAATATTCCATGAACTGCGGATTCTCCAACAGGCAAAGATCATTATGGCAGCTTCCTTTGGTGATGAGCTTTCTTGTCTGCTTGTCCTTTATAATCACACCTTCAGGAGCAAACTCAATAACATAAGGATAATCAGTAGTAAGTTTTGAAATGGACAAAAGAGATTTAGTGATTTTAGGGCAAACCAGAACGTCTCTTAATGGCAAGTTACCTTGAACAGTTGGAAAAACAGCAGAAACAATATGAGTTATTGGCAGAAAGTCACCATTACCAACAATCACATCATCATCACCACCGTAAGGTTAAGCAGATTAAAGCTGAGCAATGGAGTTAGTAATATATGAGGTTGCTCCAGAGTCAAGATACCACTGACTGCCAGATCGTGAGTTATAAACTTATAATCAGAAATTCTCATAGCAGAAAAGGCATTGGAAAAGTTCACCTTGATAATCATGATCAAACTTCTTGTAACACTTGTAGACAGAATGGCCATATTTGTTGCAGATTTGACAAGTTGGGCGAGTACCTGAGTCAGAGGAAGAACCATTGGAGTTTTATTAATGGAAACCCCTTTCATTTTGTGGAGAAGTTTCCATGGCAAAAACCTGAGCTATCATCTCCTCGACCACCACCGCAATCAGAATAATCTCTGTCTCTAGTGAAAGCCAAGTTAGGTGACACAGCTAAACGTTCTCCATAAGACTAAATCTTGTCATCAAAATTTATCAGTTTGAACTCAACATCTTCAAAGGTCATGGGAAAATAATCCATATATTCTTCTATCATTGTAGAAATGGACTTATATTCTTGACCCAAACCATTCAAAACACCATAGATCTTCTCATTTTCAGGCAAAGTATAACCGATAGAATCAAGTTGGTCACAGATTTGTTTGATTGTGTTAAGATATTCGGCCATGGTTTTACCTTGTTTAGTGACTGAGTTCAGATGGCGCTGGAGATCACTCTTCCTTGAGGATGAAGTGCGTTTGTATTTCCTGGCTAGAGAGAACCAAACATCTTTGGAAGTGTGAAGACCATACACAGATCTGAGAGCTTCTTCAGATAGAGAGCCAAAAAAACCAACCCATTATCTTCTAGTTGTTTTGAACCCAAGGAGAAAATTTAGATTTGTTGCTTCGAAGACAAATCTTAATTTCTGACCACCATGACAGCGTACGGACATGGAGCTTCGCCAGTAACATAACCGAGAAGAAACTGGCTGTTAACCCATGTCTCAAATTGAATCTTCCATAGCAGATAATTATAAGAGTTAAATTTCAGAGTAACACAATGTCGAAAGCTTAAATTTGAAGAGGAATCAGAGGAGTCAGCCATGGTCGTATGTGCTCTGATACCATGAAAATGTTTATGAACACAAGAGTGAAGAAACATTCTTATTGAATATTTTCACTTAATCTTTACAAGTTTTCAAGAAGATTTTAAAAAGGTAAAACTTAAAGAGGAACCTCTAGGTCACATGTCATCACTCACATGTGATTGCTAAGGTAAAAAAAATCAAAACTGTTGTGCAGAGCAAGTTGATTAGCTGGAATGATAGTACGACAATGAGCTGTTGTTGTATGGTTTGACTGCAGATCTTTGTTACCATAACAGAGTTGAGGCGGTTTGGTAATAGGCTTACCAATGGGGTTTGAGTTCGGATTGAGGCCCATCTTCATAACCCTGTCATTGGATGTCTCAGAAAGCAGAGCTTCTGGTTGAGATAGAGTTTTCTGATTGATAGAGCCTTTATCACTGTTTTAATAGTTTCTATATGTATCTGGGAAAGGATCATGTCATGGAAGATGGATGGTGTGAATCCTGAGCTATGATCCATATCTCTTTCCGATACTTAATTAGAGAAGCAAGTGGTCTCGAGTTTCTGGATATAATGGTAGTTATACATGTTCAGGCTCTTTGTATCGCTTTTCCATATTCAGTATAATAAGTATAATTAAGTGTCAATAAAATAAAGTTGTGTTTTAAGAGTTATGGTTGTCAAATAATAGAAAAATATGTGATGGTAAAATAAATTTATAAAACATCTTAATAAATATTACATGTGATATTCTGTAAAGCAGGTACTATAATTATCAAGGTTTTATTGGGAATAAATAAATGTGCCATATCGAAAATGGTACAAGAATCATAAGTAATATGTAAAGGGTACGAGTCAATTTTATTCATCACCAATTAATTTTGTTTTGGAAGTTCATAATCTAATATGGTATAAGACCCCGATCACACAATGTCCAACCCAATCCATAATCAGCCAAGCCAAAAATTTGGTCCACCGATCCTTTTCCCGAACATACCCAGATAAATGGCTAGCAGTTTCATCATTTCAAGAGAGTGCATTGGAAATAAATATCTTATATCGGAAATTGGACAGGGTTCATAAATAATATATAAAATATATGATTCAATCTAATCGGTTTGGTGACATGCTGAGAACAAAATAAGTGAGTAGCTTGTGTGTATTCTTTAAATCTTGTAATTCTAAGTGTTTTTTATTAATCCAACTTATCCTTTTACTGATAATCCCTTTCTCCCACACTTATACATTCTTTGATCTTAAATAACCTCCCTTGTAGTTGTACCTACTGTGTTTGTAAGTTTGAAACTCCCCAACATGAGATGCTACGAACACTAAAAAAACAAAATGGCTAAAGATGAGCAGAAAAGAATAAGATGAAACTTGTACATTAGAATATGCTATTAGATATGACCAAAATATAATCGTAACCGTATTTTATACCGTAACTGATATGCTCCCGGAACGGTTAACTTCGTAGTCAGCCCAGCCAAGTCCTGGAAGGACAGCTAAAGCTTGGATGCGGTACGGTCGAGTCGCCATGAGTGTTGCAGTACGGATTGGGTCACAGTCAGGTTTCCATGGTAGCCAGTCTATGATGCGTCCAGGGATCTCTCGATAGGTTTGTCGAGTGGTAAAGGAACCTTGATGCGCAAATGCCAATGTGGGTCGAGGTTCTCGGCACGATGGGGTCAGAGTGGTACAGACGATTTGGTTAGGCGATGGGGAAAACCGTGTAGGTGGTCAAGATGCAGCGGTGGGGAAAATAGGGCGGTAAGAAGGAACATGGTGATAAGACAAACGGTATGTAAGAACGATGGTAATGAAAACGATGGTAAGAGCGATGGTAAGAAAGACGATAAGGAAAATGATGGTAAGAGCGATGGTAAAGAAACCGATGGTAAACGGTAAGGGAACAAGGTGGATCGATAGCCGGCCACACGGTGGTTGAACGACACTATGATATGACTGATCGGAATCCAAGGAGAGCTTCAAGGATTTCCAATGTTTCTTCTGAAAGTAAGACTCGAGAGAACCGTTAAAACTAAATGGTTTAGTCGTCTTTAAAGATCGAGGTTTACATAGTTTTACATGCCCTGTAAATAACTTAACTAGCAATGTTCTGAAATAAAAAGGTAAAAATAGGAAGGGATAGAGATTAGGGCCGAGCGGCACTCATAAGCCATGAACTGGCAAGGAAGGTGACCGGCTCAGGCCTAATGCGTCCGGGTCATAAGCCTCGTTAAAAAACTTATTGGCAAAACCACTTTGGGATAAAAGCCAATTAAGAGAAAAGAGTGGTTAAGTCAAGACGACTTTAGATGCACGTTTTCACCGGGTTAGGGTGAAAATGCTAAGGACTTGGTCCTTGGTCATCTTCACTTGTTCGGATCCTGTCCATGCATTCTCCTTTAGTCCTTGGCTGATAACGAAATTAAAACTCGTTTGATAGCATTTGGCCTGGACGCGGTCTATGAATGATACCGGTATGTTGGGTAAGGGACCTTGGCTTCCAGATGTGTCCGAGTTGGTATTGTCCGGGGAGTCTTCCTCAGGTTTGGAGGAAGTTTGGACCTCATCAGTAACTGTATCCCTTTTCAGTCGTAATCGGATTGTAACCGTTTAAAATGATTAAATTATATAGTTATCTTTACCATAAATTATTAATCGTAACCATTTTAAAAATAGAATAATTAATTTTATTGCAATTTAATATATTTAATTTCTTAATTTTAGTTCTCGTAATTAGTTAATTTTCTAGAAAATGAATATATCAATTAACCATTTTTAAACAATTAAACCATTAAGTATTTTAATATAATTGTAACTAATATTTTTTAGCGACTGTGCAAGTCAGATAAATTTTAGAAAAGTAGAAAATATCACAAGTCTTATCAAAATTATAACTACTATTCATAAGATTATATAACTAAATTAAATATATGGTATCTAGATATGTAGAGAATTCACTACATAAATATTTGAATCAAGTAACCATATTAATTTATATTATAAAGTTTAAGCATTATAGCAACAAATAGTAAATATTACTACCACCACCTAATTTTTTAATAAAGGTTTGACAAAATAAATGGTGCCACCATTGCTATTAATTTTTATAATAATTATTAAATAATCGAATCGTATTTAACTATAATAGTTTTACCAGTAACTATTATAATTTTATTCAAATGGTTAAAGTAAAAAAAAAAATCTAACCTTAACCATGGTTATTAGTCTTTGCAACCATTCACATTTTGGTTTAAGCAATATCGATCCAGCTTATTCCATATTCTTTTCCCCTTCTTATCACCTTCCCTATTTTTTTTATATCATGATGTTCGTATCTTACATTTTATGAACAGATAAGATCGACAGATTAACATCTCTTAGAAAAGATACAAAAAGTATAAAACATAAAGGCTAAAGCAGATAGTAGGAATACCACTCGAGATTCATACTCTTAACCGTTTTACCCATAACCCTTTAAATTAGTTTGTCTATAAAATCGGCATCTTCACTCTTAGGAAAGGGGTTTATAGATATTCTTTTTTCTCTCACTCAACCTATATTCTTTGTCTCCTCTGTTTCGAAGAAAAACAGGGCTGTTTTACATGTTTACTAGGACTGGTCAATGAACAAAGTCCACATACATTAGTTTGAGATGTGACCAGTCTTTTCCAATTACTGGCATCCAAGCATATCAAGTTGAGAATTACTTGCTATTTTCTGTCCATGGGCATGGTCCATAATGTTCAGGGTGGTGAAGAATTAGTAGTCTTCATCCTCTATCAATTGTGTTTTGTAGACTACTATCAGTACATCCTCATTCAGTTATCACAAACACTTAAAGCATGGTATATTGGACACTCACATCTCTTTCATAATAAAGTCCTAAAAAAAGTAACTTTCTTTTTACTTATTCAGTAAAGCAATATATAAATTTGCAGCAGATTCTTCCACTTACAAGAATTGGTCAAATTTGGGTATGAGCCGAAATTTTTCATGATATACAAAAAGGGAAAAAAAGACGAGACAAATATATAAACCCCGTAACGTAAAATGGATGTTATCAAAGAATAATGAGAAGAAAAAAAAAATAGGATGAAGTAAAACCTTCGTGATTTAAGAATCGATGTGTAGCAGAAACTGTTTTTACTCTATCATTTGTTGATCAGAATCAATGTGGCCAAAGATGTCTGGACAGTCTTCCCATAATCCGCTGTCTCGGGCTTCCCAGTAACCTCCTTTGTATCGGTAAGTCTCGGTTCCTTTCTCCTTTGTGAACCACCTTGGTTTCCATCCTCTCTCTTGCATCTTCCTAGCCTGTTTCACCACACGGCCCAGTTTAAAGCATTGTGAGTTTTACATGTACGGATGTGCGAAAAAAACCCGAACCAATCGAACTAAACCAAAAACAACCCAAACAAAATGGTAGCAAGAGTTTTTAATCTAACCAAAACCGCCCTTTTGATTATAACTTAAATCCTTTTCAATTAATTATATACGAGAAAATCACATTTCGTTATCCGAAACTTGAAATAAGACCAAACAAAACCGTTCTTTTTTTGGTATAAGTCTCCGAAAACCAGAAAAAGAGGAACCAAACAGAAAAGGAAGACTTGTATTACCTGACGTTGTCGCTGTTCCAGCCGCAACTTCTCAGTGTTAGCCATTTCAAACTCTCCGTTTTCAAGATACCTCTGGTCTGGTCTCAGCCTTGAATCCGTTGGTGGCAGCCTCTCCTACATATAGTTATCCATCAGGTTTAGATATCGCCCTTAAAACTAAAAACTAATGAAAATAATAAACAGAATTCTCGCCGGTATTCACCTGAAGCCCAGGTGTAAGCTCGTTCAACGTGATCGCAAAACGTGTTAGATTGTACTTTGTTGCGTTTGCAGGAGGTCTGCTTCGTTTCCAGAGAAGATGAGCTTCTGACATAGCTTCACTCAATTTACCCTTCCCAGAACAATCACCTGTTATATAGTGCATACTCTCATCCCATTTCCCAAACATAGTTGCCACTGTCTTCCCACTCTTGTCTTGAACTATACCATGAACCTGTGATGAATGCCTCACAACGTAAATCTCATCCTATCATGACTAGGGGTTGTCATAAAAACCTAGCCAAAATATCTCAATTGAAACAAAACTTTAATTTTGTAGAGCGAACCATACTTCTTTAATCATGAAAATATGTTTTAGAGTCCTATAAATATACAATATTAACTGAAACTAATGATTTATTTTCTATCCAAAACCAAACTGAAAACTTTCAAACTGAACAAACCAAAAAAAATTGGTTAAGAAAATTCAATCACAACACGATAAACCAAATGCTCAGTCCTAATTACAACAAATGAACTCATCACCAAATTAAGAGTATGTACCTGGTGAGGATTCCGGTCTATTATGGACTGCTCCTTGAATTTCAGTTTACAAGTATATTCAGCACTGCCAACAATACGCATTGTACCATAGTGATCACAGTACAGTTTACCAAGTATGAGATTGTATATTGATGTAGTCACCTAAAAGTTCAAAAAAAAAAGAATACAAATTCGTGAATAAAGAACATATAAAATGGTTATTTGCTTGACAAGTAAATTTGATGGGTACCTTACTCCACTGAAGGATTTCTCCATCATCAAATTGAAGAGTCAATTTACCAACAGGATCAAGCTGGATAGATCGACCCCAGAATTTGCTTTTCAGATTACTGTCTCCCCAAAATTTCCAACCTGTGCCATCACAATGGCATGCCACAATCATAGGATGATGGCTGACCTGACACCAGAATGAATAAGAGGTCTGAATAGCTACAGCTAATGAGTAATACACAGTAAAAAAGATCTGTATGTTGTGAACTGAAACCTTTTCGGAGAAAAATCGAAGGCCTTTGTCTGGATAATCTGCCTCATATGTTTCACCTAACAATGGATTAAAAGGTTTGCAGATTCTTCCTTCGGTTGATGCATAGCCAGATACAGCAAATGCAGCTACATTAAGAATCCTCATGAGGCTATTTTCCTGAAAAAAAGTTTAAGATACTGAGCACTATTCAAGATGCTAGCTTCAAAAGGTACAAGGGTTAAGATGCTTTACCCTTTTGCCCCATTCAAATGCTCGGTCAAGAAGGTATGAATATTCCAAATCCTCAAAACATTTCTGTAGAGAAGATAATGGCTCGTTGAAGTAAACAGGAAGACAAACTTTTGTGAGATCCTTGCCTATATTGTCTTTGATCATTGACCAAAGACTAACACATTTCTCTTTTTCAACCGGATCAGGTAAATTCTTCCTCCTTTTGACGTGAGGATAGTTGCATCCAATAGATTTGATGGAAGGATCAATATCATCTTCTGACTCAAAGCCATCCTCATCAGAAGAAAACGATGATGTACGAAAGCCAGAACCACTACTCTTGAAAGAACTTGAAGAAAGAAAGTCACGTGTATCAAAAAATGTATTATCTTCCTCGGCAGCACCACCTAGTTCATTATCATCGTCAGATTCTGTGGCAGTTCCTTCTGAGATACAAGGAACCAAGTCAATCGTAAACTTGAATCAAAACACAGGTAGTGAAAACAAATATATGAAAACACAGGAAAGTGCTAGGCTCTAGAATAGGAAGCTTGGTAACCCACCGCTGAACTTCTCATGTCTTTGATCACTGGAGGCTCCATTCTCGGCCTGTCTTTGACTCTCATCTACAACTGTGTTTTCCAGATCTACCTTTTCTGTCTAGAGAAAAATGCAGCAAGAGCTGTTTCTTAGCAGAACATAACTTAATAGTATTGAACTCTCTTGTAAAGTTTCTAAAAACTATAAGCACATAAGATGTGTATTATGATAGCCAGAGAAAATGGACAAAGCAGCACCAATCTATCATTACAGGTCATATTCTCAGCCACTCCAAAATTATATCACCATTGTACGCAGATTATAGCAGACTACAAAAAATCTAAATTATCTCACCAACTTAATTTCAGCAATAAATTCAAAACTTCGGTAGATATTTTTATTGAAGAAATCATTGAAACTACAGATATATTGTGAATGTTGTAATACCTCCACTTGCCTAAGAGTATCAATGAGAAGCCACTGCTTCTGTTTAAGAAGCACAAGTTGGCTCTGAAGTGCTGTAAACTCAGTCCTCATAATTTGCTCACAATCCTGAATAGCTAACTCACTAACTCCTTCTTCAATCAACCTCTGCCTAAGCTTATCAGTCGAAATAGCCAAATTATTAGTAGGAGCCATCAATTCAGTATTAGACATCCTTGGAAACATATCTTTAACAGCTTGCAATGCCTCAACCCAATTGGTTCGATCCTCACGCGTCTCAGCGCGTAAATGAAGCCTCTTCGTACCAGAAAATATCGAAAATCTCTTATCATCTGATCTACTCTCTCGAACTGAAGAAACCTAGACAAATCAAAAATGATCAAAAAACGAATAAATAACTCAATTTCACAATATCACCAAATTGAATTGAACCTTGAGATGAACTTCTCCAAATGGTTTACGACGAAAACCACCACCAAAACCACGACGAAGGTGATGATGTCTAGAGATCATACGAAGAGATTCATCACCAATGACTTTAGATCCTTTCTCAGTTTCAGGACTAACAAAGATCTTATCAGGTCCATGAATTTTATAATAAGAAAGCACTCCATCTTGTAAAACAAACCACCTAGGTCTCCAACCTCTACCATAATTCACCCATTTATACAAAATCCCAGCGATTCCATTCCCAACTATATCATTAATCTTAAAATCAATCGGTGGCTCTCTAACCGGTAAAGCTAAAACACGTTGTTGTTGTTGTTGGTTAAACGAAAGACTATGAATAAGATTCTGATTCGATTGGCGATTATAACTTTGAGAAGCAGATCGAGTCATAATCGGTTGGTTTCTTGAAGAAGATGTGTATATTGGTAACGGTGACATCGTTGGTGAGTGATGATCGGAAACTGTAGAGACGCAACAGAAGGGATGCATGTGGAGAGAGAGAGAGGTGTTGTGAGATTATTACTAGTGATCGTTATTGGATCGGAGGATTGTGTTGTTGACGGTGGTGAAGAGGAAGAAACAAACGTTCATGGCGGATATGATTTTGAGGAGATTGAAGAAATTTGAGAAACTGTTTGATATTTGTTGATATTTTTTGGTCAGAGAAGAAAAAAATCGGAAAAGTTCGGTAGTACTAAGAAAGAATAGTCACCGGAGAGGTCAATAATTTTTTTTTTTAAATAAGCAATGACTTGGAGGAAAGAGCTAGAAAATTCGGAGCTTGGTGACTTTTGCTTTTGTTTTGGTTTTTTTTAACAGTTCATGTATTAATATTCTTTTGAGATCAATTAATACTGGTTATTTGAGATCAAAGCTAATTATATTTTTAGAATGAAATTATACTCATGTTATATGCATTAAACAATAGTATCACGTAATATATGATAACATAATTACGGTAGAAACAAAAATGAAACATTTAGTCATTGAAAATTAGGTGATAGTTTAGACTGGTGATTTTGAGTTCAAAGTATATTTTTGGCACGATAATCTCATCCATAAAATGAATTTTAACTCATTAATCTTATTATCCAAACATTAATTTTCTTTATTTATATACAATATATAAAAGACTAAATATTGATTCCGAAATATTATTATATTAACTGCCTTTATTTTAAAGGTTGTTCTTGTTAATATTAAATAATTTCTTAATTAATTTTCTGAAAATATGAGTTATGAAAATAAAATAACTTTAAGTTATTAAACTCGTTGTTTTGTATAATTTTATTATTTTATTCTATATTTTGACGATTTTTCCTTTTTCCAGATGTTGATTTTCTTTTTCAGTTTTTGGTAAGAAGTTAATACATAGTTTCTTTATATATTAAACTCGTTATTTTGTTGTATAGTTTAACGATATTTTCCTTTTTAAAATTTTTAGCAGATGTTAATTTTCCTTTTTAAATATTTTCGTAAATATCAATTTTTCGTTTTCAAGTTTTTGGTAGGTTATCATACTTTTATTTATTAAATAATAACAAGGACCAATAAGATATCATTTTAAAAATCCCAAACGGACGCTTTTGATATCATGTAGCTTCAATTTTGTATAATTTCTATTATTTTATTGTATATTTTGACGATATTTTTCTTTTCTAATTTTTGCAGATGTTAATTTTCTTTTTTAAGTTTTTGGTAAGAAATTAATGCATTGTTTCCTTATATACTAAACTCATTAGTTGTATAATTTATATTATTTACTGTATATTTAAACGATATTTTGGATTTTTTTTTTTCAGATGTTAATTTTCGTTCCTAAATATTTTGGCAATTATTGATTTTTCCTTTTCAACTTTTTGGTATGTTAGTATAATTTTATTTACTAAATATTAATGTTGACTAATAAGATGTCGTTTCTAAAATCCTATGTGAACGACTTTAGCATAAAGTATCTTCAACTTTTATATAGTATAAATTTACATGAGTTAAACAATATTTTCACATAATTTATGAGAAAATAATTACGGTAGATTCAAATATGGAACATTTAACCATCTAAAATTTGCTAATGAACATTTAATTATCTAAAACATTCAAGGAACATTTAATTATCTAAACTAATAAACTATTTTCCTTGAATGTGGTAATTAAATATTTTCTTTAAAATATGCTAACCAAAACTTTCATTTGATCAAATCCTTGATGCGTTATTCCTTAGGTTGTGGAATGAATCGTGAAACTAGATAAACATTCTCCATCTAGAAAGCAATTAATTCTTCCTTTTACATATGATAAAAATAGAGACTTGTTATTCAAGCCGTAATTTTTAAATAACAAATACCCGATAATTATACTCTTTTGGTTCTTACTCATAATGGTATTGATTTCTATTATATAACATTCTCGAGAATTTTAATAACTTGATATGATTACAATATAATGAAATCTCATTCGCCAAAATAATGATCTCCACCACATGATATTTTTGTCTTTTCATTTGTTTCGTCATTCATCACTTTGTGCACACTTTTCTTTACTTTACTTTTCTATACCGCGGTTTCATTATCATCGATTTTATATATTTACATCAACTGATATACTGCATGTACAAATATTACGACGTCAATTTGTTTATCGTTTCATCCTAGACATGACTCAACGTTGAAATCTTTTATCAATAGCAAGTACTTGAATTTATTTTTCTCATGTCTAATATCTCTTCTATAGATATTTCACAATTTCTTATATCCTGCCATTTATAATCTCTGCTCCGCTTATTTCGAGAAATTTTTATATTTGAAACCAGTAAGTCTATCACACTTTAGACTTATGTGCAGTTGATATTATCCTTGTAATTGGAGCACATATGGTATATGTGTTTTAATAACATTATTCCAGTAAGTATGTAATTTAATAACATTATTCCAGTCAGTAAGCATCTGGAAATACACTAAACTTTTAAATGAATTATCTTTTGGACTTGTATTTCATATTATGAGGATCAAGATAACTTCATCATTTTCTGTTTTCCACATGTTTATTTTCTTCCCATATATGATAGAAATGCTAACTTACTGATCTAACATTCTCCCCCCTCAAGAGAATTTCATATACAACATATACCAAAACCAAATTTATGGGAATATCACATATTACTTAATTTGCATGATGCAAATCAATCTTGTGTATTAACATAATTACAGGATGTCAATACGTATTCCAATGGAATTCACCAGCATTATCAATTAACCAAGTCCCCACCAAACAACTAGTTGCGGGTCAATAACAAAGATAATAAGTAGGTGATCAGTCCAAAAACTCTCATTGTATCGATAAAAAAATTAATATAATCCAAATTAAAATTGGAATGATGTAACAGATTTTGCCAAACTATGAATCTTTAAATAAACTTCTTTTTTTATTAGTACTTCTTATACTAATTTTAGTATAATATAATTTTGATAACTTTGTGCAAAAATCGGATGTGCGTAAAGTTTTACGTAAACCGTACAGTATCACTATCAAATATTACATGCAAAAATATCACATAGAAAATACGAAATAAATTGCAAAATATTCATGCAGGAAACAAAATAAGAGTATTAATAGATAGTGCATAATTTGTACAGTAATAACCCAATTCAACCATTTCTAAAACAAATAAAATAATAATCCAAAACTATAACCAAATAAATAAATAACCAAACAACTTAGAATTCAAGAAAACAAAATAAAACCAAAACTAAAACCATGACTAAATTTATGAATATAATGATTCCCTTATGGATTGTTGCAGGAATCATCAATATCCATGTGAGTTCCAACCATCTCATAATCCAAATCATCATCTTCAGCATCATCATACACAAGATTTGTTTCTGGGTTTGCTCCTTCTTGGTTCAATGATTGCTGGTAAAGGTCAACAAGATGTTTTGGTGTACAACACGTTCGAGACCAATGACCTCTTGATCCACAATGGTAACATTCATTGTTCATATCATGGGATGTTTCTTCTTGTCTTTTCTCATCTTTCATATCCCATTTCTGATGATAATTGGAGTTTTTGAATGACACATTTCTGCCTCGACCTCGTCATTGACCAAAACCAAATTTACGGTTACGATCACGTCTTCGACCATAGCTACGGTTAATACCACTTCCTTGATAGTTTCCAGACACTGCATTCGCTTTAGGGAGGGGGCAGAATCCGTTGGACGCAATTCATGAATTTTCATCAAAAGTTTATTATTTTGCTCAGCAACAAGAAGAAAAGATATCAACTCAGAATATTTTGTGTATCCCTTTTCATGGTATTGTTTCTGCAAAATTACGTTATTTGCATGAAATGTAGAGAATGTCTTCTCTAGGAACTCTGCATCCGTGAAATTTTCTCCACATAACTTCAGTTTGGAAGTAATCCTGATCATTGCTGAATTAAGTCCAGCTACAGATTAAAGTCTTGTATCTTTAAGTGAATCCAATCATAAAAAGGCATTTGGTAAAATCATGGTTCTCTGGTGGTCATACCGATTGATTAAACTGGTCCAAATAACTAATGAGCCCTTGACAGTCAAATATTCTGTCTTGAGGTCCTCATGAATGTGATTACAAAGAAATATTATTGTCTTTGCTTTGTACTTACTTGCAGTGTTATTTACTTCTTTTATGGTGTCACCAAATTCTTCAGAAATAAGGTAGAGTTCCACATCTAGCACCCAAGCCAAATAGTTGTCATCAGAGATGTCAAGGGCCTTAAACTCAAGATTTGCTAGGTTTGGCATGGTGCACTGAATTTATTATATATATGATTAAACTCTATATGCATACATGTTCGTCTACAACCTAATCAATTTCGTGTATATGAATTAACATAATAATTAAAAACATGCATACAGATCAAAGCTGTACTATAATTTCTAAATCAATTTAACAATTATTAAATATAGCTCAACAAAGACATAATTTCATGCATTCTAATTATCTAACAATTTCCATGTCAACTAAATGATTTATCAAACTAATAATAAATTATGATGAAATAGCTTAGCAAACATAATATGAATTTATAATAAATTCAGTTCAGTTAGACTTAAAAAATAAGTAAACATGCATATATTTATTTTCATGATAATAAGCAAGTCTTGTTAAAACAAAAGCAAATAACCAATTACTAAAGAGACTCAGATTTAATTATATTTGGGACATAACAGCAATGAAAACAGAATAATATATATAGACTCTTACCTAATTAATCATGATCATCTTTTCTAAGATATCAATAAGGTAACCAAATGAAGTATAAATTTAAAATAATGGTAAAAATGTCATGATTATTTCTACCATTTTGTGGAACTCATTTGTTTTCTAGTCTCTACTGTACTCTACTGTATGTATGAAATTGTATTCGCTTGTGTATTGAAAAATTTCATTTAATTTTAAAAATATAAAAAGAAAAGTTAATATATAAAAAATTTCAAGTTGTTTTTATAAAAAAATTAGAACAATCTATTTGTTCATTATATAATATACAAAATATTATATTATTTATATAAGTATATATGTAAAAATGGATATGATAATCTAAATATTATGATTTTAAAATTAAAATAGAAACAATTCTTATGCTGTTACATTCATAATATATTCTAGATCATGTATATTATAATATTTGATAGTTATCCACATGAGTTATGATATTTTGTGTATGTCGTTATAAAAATTTAATAATTTTTATAGTTATTGTGTATTACTACAAGAGAATGGAGGTGAATAGAGTAGCGATTTCTGTTGTTCTTAAAGGAGATAACTACCTTCTTTGGGCAAAAACTACTAAGACCGTTCTAAGAGGTAGAGGACTTTGGAAGTTCATTGAACCTAAGGAAGAAGCTGAACCATACAATGACAAGGAAGAGCAAGAAGAGCAGTTCACTCTTTCACTTCTTCAAAGCTCACTAGAGCCATCTATCCTGGCGGCCTACTCATATGCGGATACCGCCAAGGAGTTGTGGGATATACTAAAGGGAGTATATGGAAACATCTCAAATATATCAAGGATATTTGAGGTGAAGAGGGCGTTGAATGAGCTTCAACAAGGAGAGAAGCCATTCAAGGAAATGTTTGGGGAGTATAGAAGCTTGTGGGCCGAACTGGAGATCTTGAGGCCACAAACTATGGACCCCAAGGAGTTAGGAGAAAGGCGTGACCAAGATCAAGTGTTTGGGCTTCTCTTGGCGCTCAACGCATCCTACAAAGATCTTATCAAGCACATACTTAGATTTGAGAAGCTGCCAAGTCTAGCGGAAGTATGTGGCATGATTCAAAGAGAGGAAGGGTCAAGAGACCTATTTCGTGCACCAAGCGAGGCTGCACATCTTGCAAGGAAGAATCTTACATTCGACAAGAGGGTGTTGGAATGTGAGCATTGTAAAATGAAGGGACACACTAAGGAGAAGTGTTGGACCCTTCATCCACACTTGAGGCCTAAGAGGCTAAAGGAGAATGGAAGTGGACCTAGAGCCTTCATGGGTGTGGCACAACCAGTTGAGGATACGGTCAAGAGGTCCGAATTCGAAGCCCTCATCAAGAGCCTAGCCAAGCTCACTGAATCTGGTAAGGGCTTCCTCGGTTCTAAAAGCTCCATAAAAAGGACAAAGTGATTGTGGATTCAGGGGCTTCTCATCACATGATTAAGGATCAAGACATGCTTAAAAATCTTGAGCCTTATCATGGGAATGTGCAAGTGGCAAATGGGAGTTCAGTTCCGATTGAAGGGATAGGGGAATTAGAACTTTTCAAAAAAGGAACAAAAGCCTTATACATGCCTAGTTTCTCATCTAATCTTCTATCAGTTCATAAAGCTACCAAGGATCTGGATTGTGAGGCATTGTTTGGGACTGACTTTGTTAAGTTTCAGGACCCTAAAACAAACAAAGTGCTCGGAGAAGGGAAGGTAGAGGATGGAGTATATCTTTTGCACACAAATAAACAAGCGGATGTGAAAGCGCTTGGAATGAAGGCGGATGTAGAAGTATCTAGTAGGAAGGAGATTGGAGATAGTCCACTATGGCATGAAAGGTTGGGACATCCAAGCTCTGCAGTTCTCAAAGTGGCCTTACCCAATCTCATTCAAGAAGAAGTAGTATGTGAAGCATGTGTACTAGGGAAACATTGTAGACAAGTGTTTCCTACTTCATCTACATTTTGTGATGAAGCTTTTGGCATTGTACACTCGGATGTATGGACCGCTCCTTGTAATTCAAGAGATCAATATAAGTATTTTGTTTCATTCATAGATGACTACTCAAAATACACATGGATTACTCTTCTACATACCAAAGATCAAGTTTATGAAGCATTCACCAACTTCATCAACTATGTGTCTACACAATTCAAAACAACAATCAAGATCTTAAGAAGTGATAATGGAGGAGAGTATATAAGCAAGCGGTTCAAGGAATTACTTAACAACCTTGGCACCATCCATCAAACATCTTGCGCCTATACTCCACAACAAAACGGAGTAGCTGAAAGAAAAAATAGACACCTAATGGAGGTAGCAAGGACCATCATGATTGCCAAGGGAGTACCTAAACTTCATTGGGGAGATGCCGTGATGACTTCAAACTACTTGATCAACCGTCTTCCAACCAAGAACCTGGATAATAAGTCACCATTTGAGGCATTGTACAACAAGAAACCAAGCCTACATCATCTCAAAACCTTTGGATGTAGCTGCTTTATGTTCACACCAGAAGGTCAAAGAAACAAGCTTGAACCTAGAAGCATGAAGTGTGTATTCATTGGATATTCACCAACACAAAAAGGATACAAGGTCTACAACCCGGAGACAAGACGAGTCTATGTATCAAGAGAGGTGAGGTTCAATGAAAAGGAGAGCTTCTATGGAGCTAAGAATCATGATACCCCTCAAGGTATGAGCTCACCATTTATGGAGTGGATACCGTTCTTTGAAGATTCAAGAACAAGGGATGATGTACATGAGGAGAATGACCCAACCTCAGATCATGAAGCCACGGATGAGGAAAGTGAACCTAATCCAGGTGTAGAAAGCATTGACATTGTCAAAGAAGAACCTGAGCTAACAGTACCTCTAAGAAGAAGTACAAGACAGAGGCGACAACGTGTTTACTATGGCTACAACAACTCTGCCATGCTCCAAGGAGAGTCTAGTGCGAGTAATCTTCCTTGTGTGATAAGAGAATGCCCTGAGCGTACGGCGAGCTTAGATCTCGATCCTATTGGCGACAGCACTCTCTTATCACAAGGGGGAGATAACACTCAAACTAGCACTGTTACACATCCCATTGAGCATTTTTGCTCGTTGGCATCCTTACCTATGGAGCATGAAGCTTTTCTTGGAAAAATCAGCAAGGAATCCATACCTAACTCATATGAAGAAGCGTGTGAGAGTGGAGTATGTGTAAAAGCCATGGAAGAGGAAATGAAGTCCATGGAAAGGAATCATACTTGGTACTTAACCGATTTACCAAGGGATAAGAAGCCAGTTGGGTGTAGATGGGTGTATACAATCAAATACACAAGTGATGGGAGGATAGAAAGATACAAGGCAAGGTTGGTAGCAAAAGGGTATACTCAAATCTATGGGGAGGATTATACCGAGACATTTGCTCCGGTTGCTAAGCTCCATTCCATCAGAATCCTAATCTCGGTGGCAGTGAACTTGAAGTGGGATCTATGGCAGATGGATGTCAAGAACGCCTTCTTGCAAGGGGATTTAGAAGAGGAAGTGTATATGGATCCACCCCAAGGATATCATAAGGAAGGCAACAAAGTTTGTAGATTGAAGAAAGCAATCTATGGGCTAAAGCAATCTCCAAGGGCATGGTACCAAAGGCTAAGTGCTTGTCTTTTGGAGAAGGAGTTCATAAGATCGGAAGCTGATCATACACTTTTCACAAGGAAAAGTAAAGGAGGAGTAGTGGTGGTCTTGATCTATGTTGATGATCTAATCATCACAGGAAGTGACAAAGATGGAGTAGATCGAATCAAGGAACTCTTGAAGGTTGCTTTTGATATAAAGGATCTAGGAGAGCTTAAATACTTCCTAGGGATTGAAATGACACGGTTTGAAGATGGGATGTTCATCTCCCAAAGGAAATATGTGCTGGATCTCTTGGAAGAAACCGGGAAGTTAGGATCCAAACCGGCCAAAACTCCAATAGAAGAAGGCTACCAAGATAGTCCTGAGGGGGAGCCATTGGAGAATATTAAAAGATACCAGAGGATGGTGGGCAAGCTCATCTATCTTACTATTACAAGGCCGGATATTTGCTTTGCAGTGAACCGTGTGAGTCAACATATGCAAAAACCAACTATGCAGCATTGGAACATGATTGAGAGGCTGCTAAGGTACTTAAAAACAGCCCTGAAAAAGGCATATGGATGAAGGCTAATGGAAACACAAAGGTTCAAGGATATTGTGATGCGGATTGGGCTGGAGATAAGCAAGATAGAAAATCCACATCCGGTTTTTGTACCTTTGTGGGAGGTAATCTAGTCACTTGGAGAAGTAAGAAGCAGAAAGTTATAGCCTTATCAAGTGCTGAAGCCGAGTATAGGGCTATGAAGGAGGTGACAAAAGAATTGATATGGGTGAGGGCATTCCTAGAAGATCTTGGGATACTTGAGGCTGAGGAGATGCTGTTGTATTGTGATAATCAAGCTGCAATACATATAGCATCCAATCCGGTATTCCATGAAAGGACCAAGCATATAGAAGTGGATTGTCACTTTGTGAGGGGAAAGATTCAAGAAGGAATCATCAAACCCGCATTCGTAGCAAGTGGGGAACAGCTAGCGGATATCTTCACCAAGGCAACATCCTCGATCATTGGGGATCACATATATGGCAAGATCGGTCTAAAGGATATTCACCGACCAATCTTGAGGGGGAGTGTTGAAATATGTGATCTAAAGAAGAAGAATTCAAACTCAAGAAAAGGAGGGAAAAGGAAAGAACTAGTTGTGAAGGAACTAGAAGGAGAGCTAGTTTATAAGGAACTAGAAGAAAAGAAAGCTGTTGGATATCAACTAGACAAGCTAACTAAACCAAGTGAGGAAGCAAAGGAGGCATGGGCGCTGCAGGGAGAAGGTATGGGCACAGCATGGGAACAGCATGGGCGCAGCTGCACTGTTGGAGCAGCTCAACCACTCCATCATCACACCTCTTCTCTTCCTCTTCCTTAGATATTTTTTCCTTAGCTTATGCTTGTAAAGTCTATATATACTTGTGCATTGTATTGGTTGAATGAGTGTGAATAAGAAGAAAAATTCAGCAATCTCTCTCTCTCTCTTATTACGCCAATTCTCTTATCTTCATCCTTATCTCTCCCTAAACTTCTAAAATCAACACATTTGTCATACCAAAATGAGGTCAATGCTCCATTATGAACCTCAATTTTTCTTAGAGAAGGCAAAGGAGGTTTTATTCACTGGCCATATAGATCATTTTCAAGTTAGGTATTGTTGTACCCAATTAACCCAGAGCGAAGAATGAGCTGATTGGATTCGCCAAATGATTTTAGAACAGCTCACATCATTTGCCTCAGATATCGAACTTAGTCCCAATCGCCTTCATCCTTTGGAGTGCATACATCTTTTCAAGCAACTTTAGTTTTCTTCGAATTTAATTCTGGTCAAGTCCATAAGAAGGAAGCCCACAATTTGTCTATCTCTTCTATGTAACATTTAGGTAAATGAAAAGCTGAAATCCAGAAGTTTGTGAGACTATGGATGACTGAAGCAATAAGTTGTAGACGCCCAGCAAATGAGAGGTGCCTAGCTGTCCAATAACTTAACATTGATAGAATTTTCTCTATCAAAGGTGTATAATCATGTGTCATCATTTGCTTAGAAGCAAAAAAACCCTAAATACCTCATAGGTAGAGTGACTAGTTTTATTTTGTACCTCAAATGGTGATATGTCATTTATGATCCTTGTTAGTATCCTATGGATGAGGTAGCATGCTGCAAGGACTCCATTACCCCAGAATCTCCTTGGAACATTGGTGTAAAACATCATAGACCTTGCTACCTCCATGAGATGTCTATTCTTCCTTTCGGCCACTCCATTTTGTTGTGGTGTGTAAGGACAACTAGTTTGCTGTAAAATCCCACGTTTCTTCACGTGATCTTTGAACTTATGACTTGTGTATTCCCCACCATTGTCAGATCTAAGTACCTAAATCCTTGTATAAACTGATTAGTCACATAAGATTAGAAATTGAGAAATGCATCAAATACTTTGTCCTTAAATGATAATAGTGTGATCCAAGTATACTTTGATTTCTCATCAATGAATGTGACATAATACTTGTTATTATCCCTAGATAAGCAAGATGAAGTCCATACATCAGAGTGTACTAAGTCAAAACATTGTTCATATATAGTAGAGAACTTGGGAAATACGGTTTTACAATGTTTGCCTAAAATGCAAGCTTCACAACTAGAATTATCAATGACCTCATGGGGTAACATTATTTCAAGAGCTCTAGAGTAAGGATGTCCTAGTCTAGTATGCCATAATGTATTGGAACTAGATGCAAAACATGATGTGAAAGAAGATGATGGAGAGCGGCTGGATGAAGAATGTTCAAGAGTATATAAGTCTCCCTTAGTCTTTCCTTACCCAATAACCTTTCCACTCTTAATATCCTGAAAATAAAAGCTGTTAAGACCAAAGATAGCATGGCAATTAAGATCATTTGTCACTGGTACAAGATTAGAAGTAAAGTCAGGCATAAATAAGGCTTTAGAGTTCTTATCACACAGTTTTAAATCACCTATTCCTCTTACGGAATCCTATCACCATTTGCAATTATCACATTTCCACTAGCTGGTTTAACATTGTTAATGAGTCTATGATTAATAATCATATGATGTGAAGCACCTGAATCAATTACCAACGTTTTACTAAGTGAATTTGGTAAGGAGGCTAAATGAGTGATACCGGATTCCTTATTGGTAAGAGCGGCAATGGACTTGATAAGGGCCTCCAAGTCTGACTTCCTCATAGCATCATTGGTATAGGCGACCATAGCAAGCTCCTCTCCTTGCTTAGATGATCCAGCTTGTCCTTGATCGCTTCTCTACTCAGCAAGGTGTACTTGAGCTTATGTCTTGAACTTGGCCGGCTTGAGATGTGGGTGAAGGATCCAGCACTTGTCCTTGATATGGTCTTTCTTCTTGCAATGATCACACACCAAGTTCTTCCTATCTTCATGTTTAAATGCTACCTTGTGAGACATGACCATATCTCCTCCTTTCCCACCAAAGAGTTTAACCGAACCTTGCTCACGTTGCACTTAAGAACACACTTCCTCGAAGCTTGGTAGATTCTCAGCCCTAGGAATATCCTTGATCAGGTCGCTGTAGGCATGATACAAAGTAAGTAAAAGGCCAAAAACCTTGTCTTGTTCACTCCTTTCCCTGATAACTACCGGATCCACCGAGAGAGGCCTAAGCATCTCCAACTCTGCCTAAAGTGATCTAAACTTTCCAAAGTGTGTAGTGAAATCTAGGTCTTCTTCACCACACACTAGCTCTACTTCACTAAGACAAGAAGCCAACAACAGCTAAAAGAAAACCAAGAGAACCAACCACTAAGAAAAACCTTCAAACAGAGGAAACAAACATCCAAGAACAGCTAGAAGGAAGCCAAGCAACTGCCAAGAAGAGCTGGAAGGATATCAATCTACCAAGAACAGCTAGAAGCAAACCAAACAAACCGCCCAGAACAGCTAGAAGGAAACCAAGCCTCCAAGATGAACAAACCACCAAGAGGGAACCACTAAGAACCCTAAGAAACAGAGAGAACAAACACCTAGGAGAAACAAGTAGTGATTCAAATATTTCAGCCGCCAAAAGCTAGATTTGAGATTAGAGATTTCTAGAGAATATAGAAAGCAAAGAAAGGTTTCAAACCGCCAAGAGTAAAAGAATCATCAACAAAAGTGAAAGAATCATAAACCATGCTCTGATACTAAAAGAGATTAAGAGATTTAGAAGATGAAAGAGTAAGAGAATCAAGAGAATTAGAGAGAAAAGAGAGGTGCCATTGGCGGCCAAGGCAAGAGAAAAAGATATTTCATTAGGTTAAACATTACAAAGCTGATGTCCCCCCTTTTATATGCTAAGGGAAAGCCCTAAATTGACTAGAAGACAAGATAGGGATTAAAACAAAATACATGTGCTCAATGAGAAAGATCTGGAACCTTCTAGAACCTTATATTTTAACATGGATTTTTCACGGTCCGTACATCCTGGATTTGGCACAGACCCGTCCAATGGTGCCTTGATGATATTTTTCTATGTCAATACAAAGTTTATATCTTGGTATCAAACTCGAGTTTATGTCATGTCTGTTGATCGAGTTACTCTTCCTGATTCTATTTAGCTCCATAAATTTTCCAAAATCACCTCAAAGTACTCCAAAATGTAATGTATATGCAAATCCTAATGCAAAACCTAATTAATTTTACTTATTAAGCTGAGTATTAATAAGAGAACCATTTTTACTCAGCTTAATAATTAAAATTAATTAAGAAGAGTAAAAATGGTAAAAATGAGGTTGCACTCTGTTTGCTTGATCAAGTTGAGAAGTCGACTGGTGTGTGGGAGCTTGACTCGAGTTATTTGATCAAGTTGTGTCAAAATTGTCATCGTGAAGTGTCAAACTCGAGATCATGTCAAGTTGTGCCATCGAGTTGCTTCAAAAATACCTTCTTTGCTTCAAACTCAGGATGATATCAAGTTGCTTTGATCGAGTTGCTTCAAAGTTCATATCTTGGTGTCAAAATCGAGTTTATGTTGAGTCTGCTCATCGAATTACTCCTCCTGTTTCTATTTAGTTCCATAAATCTTCCAAAATCACCTGAAAGTACTCCAAAATGCAATGTATGTGCAAAACCTAATGCAAACCTAAGATGGATGAGATAAACATGCAAATGATGAATAAAGTAGAGAAATAGTGAAGAAAGAGGGGGAAAGTGATGAAATATGTATGCTAAAAATATGTAATTTTCACACTCATCAATTCCCTCAAACTTAGTCTTTTATTGCCCTCAAGCAAACATTAAATTGAAGAAAAGGTTTGAAAGAAGCAAGTTGAAATCATACATGAGTAAATGCAAATTCGAACTTCAAAGAGATAATCAGAAGATCCAAAGTCCCATAAAATAAAGAGAACACTAAAAGTGATTAAGAGGGAAACAAACTAATTACATATGTAGTGAAAACAGATTTGGCCGAAAATGGCATAAAGATAAGTATTCATAGTTTCAGCTTAAAACCTAAGTAAAAGTAATTAAGAAGAGTAAAAAAACGGGGTTGCACTCAGCTTGCTTGATCGAATTGAGAAGTCGAGTTGTGTCATTCTTCAAAGGTGGGAGCTTAACTGGGTTTATTTGATAGAGTTGTGTCAAAGTTGCCATCGTGAAGTGTCAAACTCGAGATAATGTCGAGTTGTGTCATCGAGTTACTTCAAAAATACATTTTTTCTTCAAACTTTGGATGATATCGAGTTGCCTTGACCGAGTTGTTTCAAAGTTCATATCTTGGTGTCAAACTCAAGTTAATGTTGAGTCCGGTTATCGAGTTACTCCTCCCAATTCTATTTTGCTCCATAAATATTCCAAAATCACCTGAAAATACTTCAAAATTCAACATATGCAAAACCTAATGCAAACCTAATATGGATGAAATAAACACACAAATGGATGAATAAAGTAGAGAAATAGTGAAGAAAGAGAGGAAAAATGATGAAATATGTATGCTAAAAACCTGTCATTTTCACCCATCAATTCCCTTAAATTTATTCTTTGCTTGCCCTCAAGCAAAAATATAAGGATAAGGTGACGAAAAGGTTTGAAAGAAGCAAACTGAAATCATAAGTGAGTTCTACTTCAAAAATATTAGCCATACTCTTCTTAACAATAATTAGCAACAAAAAAGACTTCGACAAGCATTCAAATCATTCAAGTCCCTTTAACGTTCATTAAGTAGTAACCTTGAATCAAGTCTATGCAAAGGTCATTGAATCTCATTTGGCTAAGGGTAAAGGTTAGGAGACAAAGATGGTCTCTTTAAAAGATGTATCAAATCAGAACATGGATATCTCATGAAAGGATTGAGCTTTTGAAGAATGCTAAAAGTCAGGATCAACCTATGCATACAAGTACAGACTCTCATCTACCCAAACACATAAGAGATAAACCCAAACCTATCATTAAATCCCAGAACGCCATAAATCTACCCTTTAGGCATTCATTTGCCTTTGATTCTTCTTTTTCTAAAGGTTTTCTTTTTTAGTTCAGGTTCTAAGGTGTAGTTTCTTTCTTAATGATCTAGCAGATTAAGTTTTCTTTTTCTCTAAGGCTCTTCCTTTACTAAATATTTTATTTTCTTTTCTTTTCTGAGCCTATATCTTTTTTTTTTCCTTTTCAAACGCTTCCAAATCCTTTACTAGATACTTTTCTTTTCTGTTTATAACTTACAGCTGCCATAACTTCTTAAAACGTTTTTATATACTTTTCTTTTATTTTCTTCTCAAAATCCCAGAATGAATGTCAGACTCGGGTTGCAAATTCGAGGTAATGAAACCAAGTTATGCAACCTAGCTAGTGCCATCAAACACTTAACTAAATCCCAAAACGAATAATTCCACTAGTCCTAACTGATCCAAATGATGTGAACAAGAACCATATGAGATTATATCCTTGTCAGCTCTAACCTAACACGTTCTAAAAAAACTCAATCAAATAGAAAAGGTCTCACAATCTCACATAGAGTAATGGTGGCTTGAAAGTAGGTTAGGTTAAGGAAATGGATCTTAGCTGTTCTAAAGATGGGAATCAGCTACTTGGGTTAACAAAGAGTGGTAGAATGAGTAAATAATCCAAGTATGTATATGGTATCCATGAGTTCAAGACACAATGCCTAAACAAGATAATTAAAAGTCCATATTAGGTTCAAATAGATAGGAAAATGAAGTCAAATCACAGCAATCTTTCAGCCTAATCTAGATGCAAAGCTAAGTAATTGGAAAAGGGTTTTATCTTAACTTCAAACTGAACTCATTTATCCAGCAAGCTTACAAGGTTAAATCATCATTATCCCCTATGTAATGCAACAATCCTATATGAAAATATTAGACTCAATCCTAAAATGTAAATGCAACTAAATGAACGCTTTGTTTTTGTGAAATAATATTTTTTTTTAAATTAAATTTTAGGATTATTCTATGCCTTAGATGCCATACTTATGCAGACTCAATGATAAAAATTTGAAAATAAGATTCAAAGAAAACATGGTTAAAATACTCCCTAGATACTCCCCAAACTTCAATCACACAGTCTCTTGTGTGATAAAGAATCCGGAGAATAAACTAGGGTCAAACATAAACAAATGATCCTAAAAATGAATGGTATATCCAATGGAAGGATAGAATGGTACCTCAGTTCATTGAGAAGAAGGATGAAGCAACTTCATCCATGCTTTCACACGTGTAAGTAGGAGGGGGAGGTAACTCGCTTTGTTGATCGAGTCTAGCATCCCGAGTCTGATGCTGATGCTGTGCAAACTTGACATCTTGATCGATTGTTACATACCGAGTTGCTTCTTTTATATCTTGAACCGCCCTTATATTCCTTTGGCCAGGCTCAACAGCTGATGCCCTATGATACACTCCCATAACGGTGGCTCCACTGTTGGCTTGATCGGGTCTGGTACGGACAGTTGAGGGCCGTATACGGAACCTGCAAGTTGCAGATACAGGCCGAGTCGCGGTCAGATTTTCCTGATAGCAGGCTCTCTATGCGGTAAGGTCTCTTGGTGGCTGGTTGATGAGGCAGTAAGGGGTTTCTCGATAGGGAATGTTCGGCACAGTACGGTCCTCAGTAACGAGTTGCCGATGTGATCAGGGTTTCTTGGTAAGAATTTACAGATGCGGTAAGATTCTCTCGATAGCTATACCCAGAGCAGTACAGATGGATGCAAAGGCGGAAGACGTTGGAAGAGGGAAATGATGAACTAGATGAGAATGATGATGGAACAAGGAAATGATAAGGGGATGAATGACAAGGAGATGAGATGGAAAGGATGGATCAAAATGTAAAGGATAACAAGAACAATGGATCAATAGCCTGCCACATGGTATTTGGAAAATACCAGATACGACTGATCGGAGTCCGATCAAAGCTACGAGGTTAATGATGTTTAAACTAAGTGAGTTTTGAGAGCAAGCCTATGAGCAAATGCATTTATTTAAATCTGCCTTCAAAGGGCGAGTTTAGAAGTTATTAAATAGGCAGATTACTTAGGGCATCTGATCTTTACAAAGGACCAGCATGTCCTTGGGCGTTTTACATGCTCATAAAACTGTAAAAATTGTCTTAAGTAACAATGGTAAAAACATAAAAGAGGAAAGGTTGGAGATTAGGGCCGAATGATACCACACGAGCTATCGGTTGGCAAGGGTGATGACCGGCTCGGGTCTAATGCATCCGGGCCATGAAATTCGTTAAAAACCTTGTTGGCAAAACCACTTAGGGATACAAGCCAACAAGAGAAAAGAGTATCCATCCCCAAAACGACTTTACACGGATATTTTCACTGAGTAAGGGTGAAAACAATAAGGATTTCATCCTTGGTCTTCTCTTCTTGTGTGGTCCGGTCTAAGCATTCGTTCTAAGGCTTTGACTGATAACAAGATTTAACCTCGTTTGGTAACGCTTGTATTGGATGTGGTTGATGGCTAATACTGGTACATGGGGTAAGGGTTCTTGGCTTCCGGCCATGTCTGATTTGGTATCATCCAGGGAGTCATCCTCTGGGCCGGAGGAGGCTTGGGCCTCATCATGCCCTCCCTATTGAGGATGTTTTGTCATCAAAACTTGATCTCCTGCATCAAACAGGACAAGTCAGCAACATTGAAGGTAGTAGACATATTTTCCTTACTTGGAATATCGATCCGGTACACATTATTCTTAATGCGTTCCAAACTTAGAAGGGGCTATCTCCCCAAGGTTGTAACTTGGTCTGGCGATGTTTGTTGAAGTACTCCGTCCGCATATGTAACCAGACCCAGTCGCCGGGTTGCAGGACCATGGGTTGCCTCCTAGGGTCATCCTTTATTTTGTATTGCTCTGTCTTCTTGAGGATATTGTTGCAGACCCGTTCATGGAGCTTCCGGATGTATTCTGCCTTGGTGACCCCATTCTGATCTTCCATGCGATCCGGCGGCAAAGGGATCATGTCCAGAGGCGTGATGTGATTAAAGCCATAGCATATCTCAAAAGGGGAAAGCCCGATAGTGGAGTGGGTAGCTCGGTTGTAGGCGAACTCCACATAAGGCAAGCTTTTGAGCCAGTTGGCCTGGTTTGAGTCAATGGCTGATCTAAGTAACACTCCCAAGGTACGGTTGACAACTTTGGTTTGGCTGTCTGTCTGCGGGTGGGCAGCCATAGAAAAAAAGAGCTTGATTACCATGCTCTTCCACAAGATCCTCCAAAAGTGCTTAAGGAACTTGGGATCCCTGTCGGAGACGATGTTTTGGGGAAGGCCATGCAGTCTTACCAAGGTGTCAGAAGAAGAGGTTGGCTATGGCCGTGGCGTCCCAAGCTTTCGAACAAGGCACAAAGTCAGCCATCTTGGAAAGTGATCGACCACCACCATTACAGAGACCTTCCTTTCGATTAGGGGTAGTCCCAAGAGGAAGTCCTTAGAGAGGTTGATACATGGCACGGTTGGGATCGCAGTGGCATGTAGAGGCCGTAAGGGTGGGCCTTGGTCATGGTACATCGGCAAGTCAAACTCCGCAAACAGAAACTCTCCACCATGCCTCTCATCTTTGGCCAGTAGAAATGGTTTCTCAGCATGTCCAGGGTCTTATGGGTTCCAAAATGACCCATCAAGCCACCATTATTTGCTTCTTGGATGACGAGTTCTCGGACGGATCCTTCCAGGATGCAAAGCTTTTTTCCTTTAAAAAAATACCTTCATGGACGTGGAAGCCCATGTAGAGATCCTTGCCATGTCCGTAGTAAGGGGCCTTCAAGCCGGCATCGTCCTGGTACTGGTTCTTCAGGTGGGCGAAGCCTAGAACCTTGGCTTCCACCATAGTGATTAGGGCGTGGTGTCAGGATAGGGCATCGGCCACCATGTTTTCCTTTCCCTTTTGTATTTGATTACGTAAGGGAACATTTCTATGAATTCAAGACACTTGGCATGGTGCCTCTTCAGGTTGGTATGGCCCTGGAGATGCTTCTGTTGAGAAGTGTGATCACTTAAGTAATGAACTAATCAAGAAGAAGGATTAAAATTGGAAGGAAGGAGGGAAACAAGAAGAGGAAGTGGTTAGAAATGAACCAGAAGCTAACTAAGTGGAGAGAAGGAAGCAAGGACAAGCATGGGAGTGTCAGAGAAGGGGAGTAGCGTCTCTTACCCTATTGAGAGAAGGGCATGACTCCTCTTACACTGTTGAAGCAGTTCAACATCTCCATCCATTTAGATATTTTTATGTTGCAAACAAGTTCTATATAAACCTGAGCATTGTATTCATTAAGTAGTGTGTGAATAAGAGAATAATAAGATCAAACAATTCAGAATTCTTTCTCTTATCTCACACAACATTCTTGAGTTCTCTTAAATCATCATTCTAATCTCTTCTTAAACTACTAAAAGAACATGGTATCAGAGCAAAATTAAGATCCTAAAAACCTTAATCTCCCATCCTTAGTCTTCTTATTCTTCTTCTATACGTTTTCTATTCTGTTTTAATACACCTTCCTAGGTTCTATTCACTCTGAGATTAATATCCTTGAAATCTTTTGATTCTCAAGTTGTGAAAGAACTATAACTGTGTATTATTACTAGAAAATGGAGACAAATAGACCAGCTGCTATTTCAGTCATTCTTAAAGGAAATAATTATCTCCTTTGGGTAAAAACCACCAAGACAGTTCTTAGAGGCCGAGGACTTTGGCGGTATAATGAGCCAAAGATAGAAGATGAAGCCACAATTCAAAATGAGAAGGAAGAAGCTAAGGAAGAGCAAGAGGAACAATACACTCTTTCTCTTCTTCAAAGCTCACTAGAACCATCAATTTTGGCGGCATACTCATATGCGGATTCCGCCAAGGAGCTGTGGGATATACTCAGTGGAGTGTATGGAAATGTCTCAAATATATCTAGAATATTTGAGGTGAAGAGAGCATTGAATGAGCTTTAACAAGAGGAGAGACTATTCAAAAAAATGTTTGGGGAATATAGAAGTTTGTGGGCTGAGTTGGAAATTTTAAGGCCACAAACTGTGGATCCTAAGGAGTTGAGTGAAAGGCGTGATCAAGATCAAGTGTTTGGACTTCTCTTGGCTCTTAACACGTCCTACAAAGATTTGATCAAACACATACTTAGGTTTGAGAAGCTGCCAAGCCTTGCGAAAGTATGTGGTATGATACAAAAGGAGGAAGGATCTAGAGACTTTGTGAAGAAGAATTCACCATTTGGTGATAAGAGGATGTTCGAGTGTGAACATTGCAAGATGAAGGGACATACCAAGGAGAGGTGTTGGACTCTCTATCCTCATTTGAGGCCTAAAAGGCTGAAGGAAAATGACCAAGAGCGTAGGGCTTTTGCGGGTGTTGCTCATATGCATGAAGACACCTTCAAAAAATCTGAGTTTGAGGCTCTCATCAAGAGCCTAACTAAGCTTACCGAGTTTGGTAAGAGTTTTCTAACCTCTAGAGGTCCTATAGAGAAGAATATAATCATTGTGGATTCTGGGGCATCCCATCACATTATCAAGATCAAGACATGTTAAAACATATTGAATCTTATTATGGACATGTCAAAGTTGCCAATGGTAGATCAGTGCCAATTGAAAGAATGGGAGGACTAGAAATTTTCAAAAAGGAAACTAAAGCCTTGTACATGCCTAGCTTCTCCTCTAATCTCCTATCTGTTCATAAAGCTACCAAAGATTTGGATTGTGTGGGATTGTTTGGAGCTGACTCTGTTAAGTTTCAGGATCTTAAAACAAATCATGTGCTTGGGAAAGGGAAGATGGAAGATGGTGTTTATCTTTTGGATGCTAATAATCAAGAGAATGCAAAAGCTCTTGGAATGAAAACGGTTGTAGAAGTTTTTGGTAGGAAGGAGATTGGAGATAGCCCGTTATGGCATGAAAGGCTTGGACATCCTAGTTTGGCCGTTCTCAAGATGGTCTTACCCAATCTCATTTAAGAAGAAGTAGTTTGTGAAGCATATGTACTAGGAAAGCATTATAAACAAGCTTTTCCGAATTCATCTACAATTTTTGATAAAGTTTTTGGTATTGTACACTCGAATGTATAGACTACCCCATGTAACTCTCGTGATCAATATAAATATTTTGTCTCATTCATTGATGATAAGTCAAGATACACATGGGTGACCCTCCTACATTTCAAAGATCTAGTTTATAAAGCATTCACCAACTTCATAAATTATGTTGCAACCCAATTCAAAACATCAATCAAGATTTTGAGGAGTCATAATGGAGGAGAATATATGAGTAACCGGTTCAAGATATTGCTCAACAAGTTTGGCATTATCCATCAAACATCATGTGCATATACTCCACAACAAAATGGTGTAGCTGAAAGAAAGAATAAGCATCTAATGGAGGTAGCAAGAACTATTATGATTGCTAAGGGAGTTCCTAAATCACATTGGGGTGATGTTGTGATGACTTCAAACTACTTGATTAACCGTCTTCCAACCAAGAACTTGAGCAATGAGTCACCATTTGAGGTGTTATACAAGAAGAAACCGAGTCGAAATCATCTTAAAACGTTTGGGTGCAAGTGTTTTATGCTTCTACCAGAAGGCCAAAGAAATAAGCTTGAACCTTAGAGTATAGAGTGTGTATTCATTGGATATTCACCAACACAAAAGGGATACAAGGTGTATAACCTAGAGACACGAAGAGTCTATGTGTCTAGAGAAGTAGGATTCAATGAGAAAGAGAGGTTTTATGGAATGAAGAACCATAAAAATCTTGAGAAAATGGTCTCATCACCTACTAATTGGATGCCACTCGTTGAAGATCCAATGAAAAGGGATGATGTGAATGAGGAGAATGTTCCAATAATGAGCACTTTGGATCATGAAAATATGGATAGTGCAAGTGAAGAATCAGAGCATGGCCTGAGTGAAGAAAGGTATGATGCTGAAGAAGAGCGCCTGAGCCAAGACTACCTCTAAGACGAAGTACAAGACAAAGGAAACAAACTCGTTTCTACTACAATAATTCTGCCATGCTCCAAGGAGAATGTAGCATGAGTAGTCTTCCATGTGTGATAAAAGAGTGTCATGAGCATACGGCGAGCTTATATCTTATTTCTATTGGCGACAGCACTCTCATATCACAAAGGAGAGATGAAATTCAAGCTAGCACAATCACATACCCTATTGAGCATTTTTGCTCTTTGGCGACTCTACCTATGGAGCCTCAAGTTTTTCTTGGAAACATCAGTAAGGAATATGAAGAAGCGTGTGAGAGTGAGGTCTAGGTCAAGGCCATGGAGGAAGAAATGAAGTCTATGGAGAAGAACCACACTTGGTATCTGACAGAATTACAAAAAGAGAAGAAACCAGTTGGGTGTAGATGGGTTTATACTATCAAATATACAAGTTATGGCAAAATAGAAAGGTACAAGGCAAGACTGGTGGCAAAAGAGTATACTCAAGTATATGGAGAAGATTATACCGAGATATTTGCTACAGTTGCAAAACTTCACTCAGTAAGAATTCTAATCTCTGTGGCAGTTAATTTAAAGTGGGACTTATGGCAAATGGATGTCAAGAACGCTTTCCTACAAGGAGACTTAGAAGAAGAAGTGTATATGAATCTACACCAAGGATATCATGAGAAAGCAAACAAGGTTTGCAGATTGAGGAAAACAATCTATGGACTTAAACAGTCTCCAAGAGCATGGTACCAAAGATTAAGCTCTTGTCTCTTGAATAAAGAGTTTATAAGGTCTGAAGCTGATCATACATTGTTTACAAAACAGAGTGAAGAAGGAATTGTAGTGGTGCTTATATATGTGGATGATCTAATTATCACAGGAAGTGATAAAAGTGGGGTTGATCAAACCAAGAAGATTCTAAAGAACGATTTTGACATAAAAGACTTGGGAGAGCTAAAATACTTTTTGGGGATTGAGATGACAAGTTTGAAGATGGGATGTTCATCTCTCAAAGGAAGTATGTGCTTGATCTCTTGAAAGAAACTGGCAAGTTGGGATCCAAGCCGGTAAAACTCCACTAGAAGAAGGTTACCAAGACAATGATGAAAGGGAGCCATTGGATGTTATTAAAAATATCAAAGGATGGTTAGAAAGCTTATTTATCTCACTATCACAAGACCAGATATATGTTTTATGGTAAATCGTGTGAGTCAATATATGCAGAAGCCAACTACACACCATTGGAACATGATTGAGAGATTATTAAGATATCTAAAAAATAGTACTGGAAAAGGTATATGGATGAAGGCCAATAGAAATACAAAGATCCAAAGATATTGTGATGCAGACTGGGCTGGAGATAAAAGGGATAGGAAATCTACATCTGGCTTTTGTACAGTTGTGGGAGGCAATCTTGTTACTTGGAGAAGTAAAAAACAGAAGGTTGTAGCCTATCTAGTGCTGAAGCATAATATAGGGCCATAAAAGAAGTCACAAAAGTGTTAATATGGGTGAAGGCATTCCTAGAAGATCTTGGAATACATGAATCTGAGGAAATGATATTGCATTGTGATAATCAAGCAGCAATACATATAGCATCCAATCCAGTATTTCATGAGAGAACCAAACACATAGAGGTTGATTGTCACTTTTTAAAGGTTGTCTTCCACTTGTCGCCTTCTCTCATTCGGACCCGATGGTATCCGCTCTTTAGATTGACTTTGGAGAAGATGGACGCTCCACTTAGCTCATCCAGCATATCTTCCAGGTGGGGGATTGGATGCATGTACTTGACCGTAATGTTGTTAATGGGCCGGCAATCCATGCACATCCTCCAGCTACCATCCTTCTTTGGGACCAGGAGGACCGGGACAGCACATGGACTATGGCTCTTCTGAATGTATCCCTTGGGCATGAGGTCGGTAACTTGTTGTTCCAGTTCGTTGGCCTCTTCGGGGTTGATGCGTTAGGTGGGACGGTTAGGAAGGGAGGCTCTAGGGATAAAGTCTATCCAATGCTTAATGCCTTGGAAAGGGGGTAGTCCATGGGGGTTTATTCTGGGAAGATAGATGCGTACTTTTGCAGGACCATCTGGAGCTCATCGGTAACCGGGTCTTCTGTGGTACCTACACTCAATACAGCCTTGTAAACTATTAGTACAACTCGGCACTCATTGCCGATGGTTTTACAACCATCACGGACAGAGATAAGGAAGTTGAGTCGAGAGGAAGTGTCCTTAGTCAATCGGGATTATAGTTCATGCACTTGGACAGTGATAAGGGAGCTAGGTTAATGCGCTTAGAGTCATGCATGAAAGAGTAAAAATTGGACCGGCCATTATGGGTGACGTGCTTGTCAAACTGCCATGGACGTCCTAAGAGGACGTGACTAGCTTGGATTGGGATGACATCGCATTGGACTGAGTCCCGATACTGCCCTATGCTAAAAGCTAGTTCTACTTGTTCGGTAACAGGTATGACAGTTTTATTATTCAACCAGTGTAGTTTATAGGGATGAGGATGCTTACTAGTAGGAAGAGAGAGTTTGGTCACCAGGTGGATACTAGCCATGTTGGTACATGACCCACCATCGATGATCAAACCGCAAACCTTGCCATTGATGGTGCAGCGAGTGTGGAAGATGTTGTCTCGCTGTCCAGCTGGCTCGGGAAGGGTGAGGGTACTTAAGCTCCATTAGATGACCAATATGTCTCCAACGTCTGGGTATGCAACCTCTTTGTTTGCCTGAATGGGTTATGGGGCATTCTCCTCGGTCGGCTCCTCATCCTTGGACTCATAGTCTCCTTCAATAGTAATGATCATTGTCCGGTTGTCGGGGCAATCCCTGGAGTAGTGCCCTCATCCTTGGTACTTATAGCAAATCACATCCTGGCTTCTTCCAGCATTGGCTTTTCACCTTGGGTCAGGACGGTTGGGTTTAGGCACTTCAGGTTGCCGAGGCTTGAAACGGGTGTCTACGGTGATGGCCTTGGGGCCATCGCTGGAGTTGGCACAGGTAGATGGTCCAGTTTGGTTGGGAGTCCAGTTTTGGTTCGGAGGAGCTCGTCCTCAGGAAGCGGTAGCAGTTTTCCACCTGATTTGGGTCTCTAATTGGATGGCCAGGTGCAGCAGCTCCTCAAAGATATGGTAGGATTGGCTTTCGACCTTGCGGGCAATCCAATCTTGCATCCCATCGAGGAATTGGGCCATCAATGTCTTTCCGCAATCATCCAGCTGTAAGCGGTTGCAGATGTGCTCAAATTCATTATAGTATTCTTCCATGGTATGGACACCTCTGAAGTCTCCGGAACCTCCTTTGTAGGTCATGGTGGTAAAAGGGAGGGATGTAGCGGCATCGTATAATGAACTTTATGACTTCCAGGAAAGGATCATGCCCCCCTGGTGGCATCTTGGCTCGGCCGAATTTTTATCCCACCAAGTGAGGGCGTGATCGGTCAGTTAGGCCGCGGCATAGGCCACCTTCTTGGCCTTGGAGTAGTCATACCAATCAAACAGGTGGTCCATTCGCCATTCCCAATCGATATATGCTTCTGGATTAACCTTTCTCGTGAAGGTAGGTGGAACCAGTTTGTGAATAGGTGCTTCGGGTCAAGGGCCTTGGTTATCTCGGTCATAGACGTTCGGACTCTCTCGTTGTCTGGGACAGCCTGGTCGAGGCTGGTATGGGTCAAATTCATCATCGGACAAGTATGCGGGTATAGGACCTTCGGGATGATGAAAGACAGGATTGCTCGGAGGGGTGGGGGTTGCGAACATGCCTCTGGTTGGAAATCGTAACGTGCCATATGCTTGGTTAACTGCTCGACCTTGGTTTGGAGTGCAGCCAGTACCGTTCCTATCTTGAGAGGTCAAAGTAGCTCATCTATGGGTTTGGCCATTGTTGGTACGGATGGTTGGTACGGACGGCAAAGTACGGACAATGGCTTAAAGTAAAACGCAAAAAGAAGATAGTAACGATGAAGGAGAGATACAACCTGAGAGTGGAACTTGGCTCTGATACCAGCTGATACACTCCCAGAATGGTGGCTCCACTGTCGGCCTGATTGGGTCTGGTACAAACTGAAGAACTTTGAGTTTGAAGATGATAGAGAATGAAGAAGAAGATGATGGAAAATGGCGAGATAAAGAGGGAGAGTTTCTGAATTCTTATCTTCTTATTCTCACACATTCAACCAATACAATGCACAAGTATATATAGAGTTTACAAGCACAAGCTACGGAAAAAATATCTAAGGAAAAGGAAGAGAAGAGGTGTGATGATGGAGTGATTGAGCTGCTCCAACAGTGCAGCCGCGCCCATCTGTTCCCATGCTGTGCCCATACCTCTTTGCTTCATAGTTTTCTTGTCTAGTTGATATCCAACAGCTTCCTTTTCTTTCTAGTTTATTCTTAACTAGTTCATTCCTTTTCCCTCCTTCCTTTGATTTTGAATCCTTCTTACTATGGGGTCACATATTTCAACACAAACACCCGAGGGCTATATACGGAACCTGCAAGGTTACGGATACATGCCAAGTCACAGTCAGGTTTTCCTGATAGTGGGCTCTCCATGCGGTAATGTCTCTCGGTGGCTGTTGCCGAGATGGTAAGGGGTTTCTGGATAGCAAATGTCCAGCACAGTACGGTTCCTCGATAATGAGTTCCCGATGTAATCAGAGTTTCTTGGTAATGATTTACCAATGAGCTAAGGTTCTCTCGGTAGCTATACCCAGAGCAGTACGGATGGATGCGAAGGCAGAAGACGTTGGATGAGGGAAACGATGAACTAGATGAGAATGTTGATGGAACAAGGAAATGATAAGGGGATGAATGACAAGGAGATAAAATGGAAAGGATGGATCAAAATGTAAAGGATAACAAGAACAATGGATTGATAGCTGGCCACAGTGTATTTGGACAACACTGTGATATGACTGATCGAAGTCCGAGCAGAGCTTTGAGGACAACGATGTTTACACTAAATGAGATTCGAGAGCAAGTTTATGAGCAAATGCGTTTATTCAAATCTGCCTTCAAGGGGTGAGGTTACAAGTTCTTAAATAGATGGATTGCTTAGGGCATCCAATCTTTACATAAGACCAGCGTGTCCTTGGGCGTTTTACATGCCCATAAAACTGTAAAAATTATCTTAAGTAACAATGGTAAAAACATAAAAGAGGAAAGGTTAGAGATTAGGGCCGAATGGTACCACACGAGCCATTGGTTGGCAAGGGTGATGACCGGCTCGAGCCTAATGCATCCGGGCCATGAACCTCAATAAAAACCTTGATGGCAAAACCACTTAGGGATAAAAGCCAACAAGGAAAAAAGAGTATCCATCCCCAAAATGACTTTAGACAGGTGTTTTCACCGGGTAAGAGTGAAAACACTAAAGATTTGATCCTTGGTATTTTCTTCTCGTGCGGGACCAGTCCATGTATTCGTCCTAAGTCCTTGACTAATAACAAGCTTGGATTAGATGTGGTCGATGGCTGATACCGGTACATAGGGTTAGGGATCTTGGCTTCCGGCAGTATCTGATTCGGTATCATCAGGGGAGTCATTCTCTGGGTCGGAGGAGGCTTGGGCCTCATCACCCTAGGTGGATCCTCTGGTACTGAAATTCTTGCTTGAAAGGATGTTGACTTGCTCTTTGATAAAGCTTCAAGTCCTTGTCCTTCTTCTTTGCATTCAGCATCTGTAATTTGATCTCCTTAACTGAGTCGGCGAGATCTTTAACTGTTTCTTTGAGAGACCTGATTGTCTTATCATGCCATTTGTTCCACTTCTGAAGAAAGTTAATCCTCTTGTTTGCCTCCTTGAGTATCTTGGCAGGGCTATAATCAAAGTAATATCTCTCTGGATCCTCTGCCTCATCCTCTTCATCATTGTCAAAACGTTCATGTGCAACTGGAGTTGATGCATCAAACAGCATCTCAACTGAGAGTCTGAATTCGACATTACTTCCATACTTGATTTCAGTCAGGACTGGAATTGGTAATCTGAACTTTGATCCACCAACTTCTGAATGTGCAAACTTATAGAGGAACTTTGTTTTATTATCCTACTTTCTTCTTCTCAATAACCCTCTGATTGATCAAATTCTTCAGGTCTAAGAACTTTGTTTCATAGGGGTTTGAATCTTGCTCTACACCAGCTGCAATAAGTTTACGAGTGATGAATTCTCCTGCGGTGAGCTCTCCCTTAATGTTCATACTCTGTAATCTTTTACCCCAATCACTATAACTTAGATACTGTGACATCAACACCATAGTCAAGCTAGTGTCAACCTAATATCCTTGGAGGAATGTATACCCCTTCTTTCCATTCATTAGGTCTGCAATGGAAACATCTGTCATCTGAAGTTCTTCCTCACCAACGATTCCGGTCACCTTCTTTGCAAAAAACGTACTTGCTAAACACTTATAGAAGTAGCGAGAGGTGTAGCAAGGATCAAACTTACTGTATCCAAGCTTTTGGGCAATAGACAAGGGTATCATACTTACTGAAGCTCCAAAGTCATAAGACTGTTTTTGAATTCAGAATTTCCAATGAAACATGGCAAATTGAAAGATCCAGGATCTGTAAGCTTATCCTTGACTATAATCTATGCAGAAATATCTTTGGAGTTTTATTTCATGTCTTCTTCTAGTTTCCTCCTCTTTTTAATCCTCTCTAATGCTATTGCATGGCGTGATTGAGGGCAAGATATGAATATCTTTCAGAGTTCCCCTAGCTTATATATGGTCCAGATCTTTTTCAATAGTGCAGCATAGCCTTCAATTATTTATTTTCTATACATACCAGGGAAAGGCAAATTTGAAACCTCATTCAGCTTAGCAATCTTCTTAGCTCTTGCTTTTCATCCAGTTTGAATATCAAGTGGCATCAGGTTAATTTTGAAACTCGATTTCCAGACCGAGTTACTTGGTTCGAGTTGCTTTTCTCCATTGCTTTTAGCAAGAAATTCCCCCAAACTTGGAGACCACTGTCCTCAGTTAATAGAGAATGTCTTTTCTTGAATAGATGGAGAAGGTGTAGTGGTGATAACATGTATGTGAGCAAAGTCTTTGGGATTCTGAACTACTTTCCCTGGAAGTTGTACACTCTAAGTTATAGAAGATGATGTAGTTGTACCTCTGTTCTCCAAACACAAAAATCTTTAAGTAAGTGACTCAATCTTGCCATTAATAATTTTTTATATGGCATTCTATTGTGTTCTTGAGCTTTGAAATCCGCTTACCAGTATCCAAGATACCATTTGCATGTCCTTGCATTATCGGTTGAAGCATGGTCTCTATGGTTGGTGTAAGTTGCAAAGGGGGCTGTTGAGGCAGCTAAGAAACAAATCCTGGTGGTGGTTGTTGATAACCATTCTGGTATTGAGGCCTAGGTGGAACAAAACCTTGCGTCTGAGTGTAGTTGTTGAAAGGTTTTGGTTGCTGATGCTGGTGAATAGGGTAGACATGATCCTGAGGATTGGCAATATTGGTGCTTCTGTAGAGAGATTTGTATTGGCTTTTTAGCTCACAAAACTTTTCTGATATCCTGATTGATTATATATATAGATGACTTCTTTTATAGGATCACAATCACCATCTTGAGGTAGAACCTCCTCTTCACACAAAAAATGAACCTGCCTTTGGAGATTGAGAGAATATTGTCAATCTTCTCAGTGAGAGCTTTGATCTCTTTCTTATATATGTCCTCTGTATCTGATGAGCCTCTCACAGTTCTGTCATACTCCTCACTGTAGGTACCATCTGATTATGAAAAACTCTCAACAAGTTCCCAGCCTTCATCTACATCATTGTTGAGAAAGTCCCCATTACTGGCAGTGTCTAGCAACATCCAGATCATGGGAAGAACTCCCCCGTATAAAATGATGAGTATAGATTCATCGGAGAAACCATAGTGTGGACACTTGGTAGTGTAGCTCTTGAATCTCTCTCAAGCTTCACATAATGTTTCACCATTCTTCTGGGCGAATCGTAAATATCATTCTTGAATCTGGCAGTTCTGGATTTTGAGAAGAACTTGGCCAAAAAGGTTTGCTTACATCAATCCGCAGAGGTAATGGATCCATGAGACAAAGTCTTTTCCCAGGTTTTTGTCTTTTCATTCAAAGAGAAAGGAAACAGTATTAACATAATTCCATCTTCACTCACACCATTTATCTTAGCTCTGGCTTTTCCTCGAGTTATAACATTGAGTGGCATCAGGTTGATGTTGAAATCCGATTTTCATACTGAGTTACTTGGTTTGAATTGTTCCCTCCATTGCTTTTAGCAAGAAATTACCCCAAAACTTTGAGACCACTGTCCTCAGTAAATAGAGAATGTATTTTCTTGAAGGGAATTGTAAGAGAAGGTCTAGTGCTGATAACATATATGTGAACGAAGTCTTTTGGATTCTGAACTGCTTTCCTTGGAAGTTGTCCGCTCTGAGTTATAGAATATGATGTAGTTGTGCCTCCGTTCTCCGAACACAAAACTCTTGAAGTAAGTGCCTCAATCTTGTCATTAACAATTATTAGATGGCAATCCATTGTGTTCTTGAGCTCTGAAATCCTCTTACCAGTATCCAAGATACCATTTGCATGTCCTTGCATTATCTGTTGAAAAATGGTCTCTATGGTTGGTGTAAGTTGCAAATGGGTCTGTTGAGGCTACTGAGAAACAAATCCTGGTGATGGATGTTGAAAACCGTTATGTTACTGAAACTTGGTTGGAACAAAGCCTTGATTCTGAGTATAGCTGTTGAAAGGTTTTGGTTGTTGATGTTGTTGAGTAGGATTCACTCGATCCTAAGGATTTTCAACATTGGTGCTTCTGAAGAAGAGGTTTGGATTGACTTTGTAGTTGAAAAAACCTTTCCGATACCCTGATTGATTCTGGATATAGCTGAATTCTTCTATAGGATCACAATCACCATCTTGAGGTAGAGCCTCCTTTTCACTCACAAAATGAACCTGCTTCTGGTGATTGAGTAGAAACTTGTCAATCTTCTCAGTAAGAGCTTTAATCTCCTTCCTACATATGTCCACAGTTTCTGATGAGCCTCTCACTGTTCTGTCATACTCCTCACTGTAGGTACCATCCGATTGTGCCGAATTCTCAACAAGTTCCCAGCCTTCATCAACATCTTTGTTGAGAAAGTTCCCATTACTGGAAGTGTCTAGACACATTCGGATCTTGAAAAGAACTCCCCTGTATAAAGTGATGAGTAGAGATTCATTGGAGAAACCATGGTGTGAACAATTGGTAGTGTAGGTCTTGGATCTCTCCCAAGCTTCACAGAATGTTTCACCATTCTTCTGGGCGTATCCTAAATATCGTTCCTGAATCTCGAAGTCCTAGAGTTTGAGATAATGGATCTATGAGGCCAAGTATGTTCCCAGGTGTGTGCCTTGTCACTCAAAGAGAAAGGAAACAATCTTAACTAAAATCTATCTTCACTCACACCATTTATCTTAGCTCTGGCTTTGCTCGAGTTTGAACAGCGAGTGGCACCAGGTTGATGTTAAAACTCGATTTCTAGACCAAGTTACTTGGTTAGAGTTGCTTCCCTCCATTTCTCTTAGCAAGAAACTCCTCTCTAAACTTGGAGATCACTGTCCTCAGTGAATAGAGAATGTCATTTTTGAAGGGAATAGTAGGAGAAGGTGTAACGGTGATACCATGTATGTGAGCAAAGTCTTTGGGATTCTGAACTGCTTTCCCTGGAAGTTGTCCATTCTGAGTTGTAGAAGATGATGTAAGTGTGCCTCTATTCTCCAAACACAAAACTCTTGAAGTAAGTGCCTCAAACTTGCCATTAACATTTTTAGATAACAATCCATTGTGTTCTTGAGCTCTGAAATCCTCTTAGACGTATCCCAGATACCATTTCCATGTCCTTGCATTGTCTGTTGGAGCATGGTCTCTATGGTTGGTGTAAGTTGCAAAGGGGGCTGGTGGGAAACAAATTCTGGTGATGGTTGCTGAAAACCATTATGGTACTGTGGCCAATGTGGAACAAAGCCATAATTTTGAGTGTAGTTGTTGAAAGGTTTTAGTTGCTGATGTTGGCGAGTAGGATAGACTTAATTCTGAGGATTGGCAACACTGGTGCTCTTCTGTATGAGAGGTTTGGATTAGCTTTGTAGTTGACAAAACCTTTCTGATAGCTTGATTGATTATGGATATAGCTGACTTCTTCTATAGGGTCACAATCACCATCTTGAGGTAGAAATTCTTCTTCACTCACAAAATGAACATGCTTCTAGTGATTGAGTATAATCTTTTAAATCTTCTCAGTGAGATCTTTTATCTCTTTCCTATATATGTCCTCTGTATCTGATGAGCATCTAAATGTTCTGTCATACTCCTCACTGTAGGTACCATCTCATTCTGCCAAATTCTCAACAAGTTCTCAGACTTCATCTACATCTTTATTGAGAAAATTCTCATTACTGTCAGTGACTAGCAACATATGGATCTTGGGAAGAACTCTCCTGTATAAGTTCTGAGTCGAGATTCATTGGAGAAACCTTGGTGTGGACCCTTGGTTCAGTGATTCCGAAACTATGCCTATATGAAATCAATTCCTTAACATATTTTTCATGTCATTATAGTATTTGAGATGTCAATCCAAACGAGATATATGTAATCAAAACTGTTGATTCTAAGTCAAGCCATGTATGATGTGGTTTCTGTTTAACAAGAAGAAATTCTTAATTAAGTTTTAAAAATAAGGTTCACGAGGATATGGTTGGATATGTGATTCAATCTATCAAAAATGATGCTTAATAAACAACTTATTCAAGCTAATCTCTAGATAATGATCATCAAAACAAGCTAACTCCACTCTCATTGTGATTAACCTCAAATATCAGAAACTTCGTAATCTTGATTCTCATCAATGAAAAATAAATGAAACAAGCATGAAGATCCATATCACTAAAGCCAAAATGCTCCGTAAATATCTAATTTCTAAGGCTATGATGAATAAATCTCTGGAATTAACAAGATCAAACATTCAGTGCACTTTTGAGTGGTGAATGTGTAGGATCATATTCCAATTGATGAGAAAAGACTATACATTAAAACCCCTAATCCAAAAGACATATAGAAGAATTAAAGCACAAGAAACACTAAAAAATTGAAATCCTACCTTGATCTACATATTCCTTAAGAACCCTAAATTTTACTACCCAGATGAAGAACTCATGCAGAAATGTAAAACCACATAAATCACAGTAAACTTCATAAAGATAAACATAAAGAGTATATAAACAAGATTGCAGAAGAAACTAAATACAAATTCGAAGTACAAAGTGATAGATCAAAGGATCCAAAGTCCCAGAAAACGAAGAACACTAAAAGTGAATAAGAGAAAAACAAACTAATTTGATATGCAGTAAAAACAGACTTGACTAAAAATGGTCTAGAGATAAGTATTTATAGTCTCAGATTAAAACCCTAAGTAAAAGTAATTAAGCAAAGTAAAAATGGTAAACAGGGGTGCAATCGATTTGCTTGATCGAGTTGAGAAGTAGATTTAATTACTCTTCAAAGATAGGAGATTGACTCGGGTTATTCGATCAAGTTATGTCAAAGTTGCCATCTTGAATTGTCAAACTCAAGATCATGTCGAGTTGTATCATTGAGTTGCTCCAAAAATGCCTTATTTGCTTCAAACTCGGGATGATATCGAGTTGCCTTGACGGAGTTGCTTCAAAGTTCATATCTTGATGTAAAACTCGAGTTCGATGTTCTAGCTACTCTTCCTGCTTCGTAAATCTTCCAAAATCACCTGAAATTACTTCAAAATGCAATGTATATGCAAAATCTAATACAAACCTAAGATGGATGAGATAAACATGCAAATGGATGAAAAAGTAGAGAAATAGTGAAGAAAGAGAGGAAAAGGGATGAAATATGTATGCTAAAAACATGTAATTTTCATACTCATCAAAAATCCCACAGTTTTTGTTTACTCAATTCTCTAATCTTTGGCTTTAACCCTTTGAGCTTTTTAATAGTATAAAGAGAGCCAAATTTGAATGTATAAGTGCCTTAATGTCAGACCATAAGCTCTTTTATTAATGGTAAGAACCCAGTAAAAGTAGCTAGAGCATTCATGAATTTGAAAAGTCTTCTTGGCTTGTTGATTTGAGATTTGATCTGAATAAGACAATGCATATGTCAGAGAATCCTCCAGATTTGAACTTAAATATGTCTCAGGATGACCAAGTAACCTTGAATCATTTACAAGTACATAAACTAGCTTCTTACATGTTAGGTCATCTTCACGTTTGTTGCACCATGTAAACTGTGGACCATGCATTGTAATATCATAGAAACAACAGTGTCGATATACATCTTGAAAGTCTCTCATTTGCATTGTAACAGATAGTGATGTCACATGGTTCAAATGTACTTGAACATCAAGTATATCATTAAAACCACGAAAGATTAGCCAAAGTTTATTTCTAAACAATGGGTGAGTTTTGGTGTGTACTTGATGTACTTGTGTTCTTTGATGTGTGTGAATTTTATATGTTCTTACCATGCATTTCTAATCAGTTTTCCCTTGTTTTTCACTATTTCTCTCTTTTATTCATTCATTTTCACATTTATTTCACTCATCTTTGGTTTACATTAAGTTTTGCATATACATTACATTTTGGAGTACTTTCAGGTGATTTTGGATGATTTATAGAGCGTAATTGACTAAGGATGAGTAACTCGATGTGTGGACTTGACATCATATCGAGTCTAAATCCAAGAAGATATTTTCGGGGAAACTCTATGACACAACTTGACATTATATCGAGTTTTACATTTCAAGGTGCCATCTTTGAGCTACTCGATTAAGATACTTGGGTTGATACCGAGTTTAGAGTCAATCGACCAAAGATACCAAGTCTAGCTCCCAACTTTGAAGAATCAAGCAACTCAACTTCTGGACTCAGTTTGCAAACCGAGTTAAGCCTTTTTATCCTTTTTACTTTTTAATTACTTTTACTTAGGGTTTTAATCTGAGACTATGAGTACTTATTTCTGAGCCATTTTAGGCAAAGTCTGTTTTTTACTGCATAACTAAATATGTTTAATCATATTTAGTGTTATTCGTTTTCTGGGATTTTGATAATTTGATATATCCCTTTGTAGTTCGAATTTGTATTTGGTTTCTTTTGCAAAGCTTTTTATCTACTCTTTCTGTTTATGATTATGAAGTGTATTTTGATTTTGGGGTTTTTACATTTTATCATGATTTATGGATCTGAGTAGTTAATTTAGGGATCTTGATGAATATGTAGATCTGGGTATGATTTTGATTTTTAGTGATGTTTAGGCTTAGATTCTTCTATACCTCTTCAATATTAGGGTTCTTAATGCATATTTATTTTCTGATAAATTGGAATATGATCTCAGATATTAACGACTCGAAAGGTGTTCAATGAATGTCAGATCATCTTAATTCCAGATATTTGTTCATCATAGCCTAAGATATTAAATGTTTAGGGAATGTTTTGACTTTAATTATATGATATTTCATGCATGTTTCAGTTATGTTTCATTGATGAGAATCAAAGTTACGAAGTTTCTGATACTTTAGACTAATCACCATGAGAGTAGGATTACCTTGTCTTGATGATCATTGTTTAGAGATTAGCTTGTTTAAGTTTTTTTAGTTAAGCATCACTTTTAATTAGATTGAATCTCATATCCAACAATTTCCTTAAGAACCTTATTGTCTTTAATTGTTTAAGTATGTGCATCTTGTTACGTGTTATTATATTTTCATATTGATATTAGGATTGTTAGACAAAACCTCTACATTTGGCTTGACTTAGAATCTTGTGATTGCATCTTTCTCATTTATATTGACATCTTAAATACTATAATGACATGATAAACATGTTGAGGAATTGAACCACAGATAGAAAAGCCTACTGTCAATTTGGTGGCGGCATTTCTATTTGGGATTGTTTGTTTCATTTTGGATTTTATGTTTTTAAGATCAAGTTCATTAATTTCAGATTTTAATTGACTTCAGGTACCACTCGGCTTTGTAACTCGGTTTGTACTCGAATTGGAGACCTTCACAGATCATACTCGGTTTGGTAACTCGGTTTGTACTCGAATTGGAGACCTTCTCAGATCATACTCGGTTTGGTAACTCGATTTCAATTCGAGTTTAAAATATTTTCACATCAAACTCAACGTGCTAACTCAGTTCCAGCTTGAGTTTGCCATCATGTTTTTAGAACTTGGTTTGGTAACTCGGTTTCAGCATCCAGAGTCAAGTTGTTTGGATATTTTGCATGTAACCAGGATCACACCGTTTCAGATATCTAAAGGCTATCAACCAAATTCCACCTAAGGCACTCAAGGAATACAGAAGAATTTCAGAATCACTGCACAAACATACTATGGATGAAGAAGGAGTTCAACGAAGGCCTAGAAACATAGAAGCTAGAGATGCTCCCAACACTCACACTTAGAGACAAGGGATTGTTCCACCATCTGTGCATAGAAACAACTTTGAGATCAAGAATAGAAGACCCACAGGATCACCTAGAAGAATTTGATAGGCTTTGCAGCCTATCTAAGATAAATGGTATAAGTGAAGATGGGTTTACGCTAAGGCGGATTCCTTTTTCTTTCGGTGATAAGGCACATACCTGGGAAGAGATCTTGCCACACGGGCCTATTACTTCTTGGGCTGGATGTAAGCAAGCTTTCTTTGCAAAGTTCTTCTCAAACTCTAGGACTGCACGATTAATGAATGAAATATCAGGTATTGCACATAAAAATGGTGAAACACTCTATGAAGTTTGGGAGAGATTTAAAGGCTATAATACTAAGTGTCCACACCATGACTTCTCAAATGACTTTCTACTCAGCACATTATACAGGGGCGTTCTTCCAAAGATCAGGATGCTGTTAGATACTGCAAGAAATGGGAATTTTCTGAAAAACAGATGTAGATGAAGGCTGGTAGCTAGTTGAGAATTTGGCACAATATGATAGAACTTACAGTAAAGAATATAACAGGACAGTTAGAGGAACATCATATTCTGAGGAGAAGTATAGGAAAGAAATAAAAGCTATAACTGAAAAGATTAATAAGGTTTTACTCAGTCTTCAGAAGCAAGTTCACTTTGTTAGTGAAGTATAGCTTCAGATTCAAGAGGGTGACTGTGATTAGATAGAAGAGATAACCTAAATCCAGAATTGGGGAGGATATCAAAAAGGGTTTGTCAACTACAAGGCTAATCCCAACCTCTCATACAGAAGTACCAATGTTGCAAATCCTCAAGATAAAGTCTACCCCTCTCAGCAACAACAAGCCCAACCTAAGACTTTCACCAATTAAAACCAGAACCAAGGATTTGTTCAGAAGCCTCAGTTTCAAAATAGTCTCCAACACCACCTGGTTTTGTTCCTCAGCAGCCTTAACAAACACATATGCCACTTACACCAACTATACAGAATATGCTTCAGAGTATCATGCTAGGTCAGACTAATGGTATTTTGGATACTGCTACGAGTACTGCTGAGCTAAATAACAACATGGACTGTCATTTGAATATCATTAATGGGAAGATTGAAGAATTCACTTCCAGTCGATCCGCTCGACCATTGGGCGGGATTGGCGGTTGCTGAGGAAACTCCGAATGCATGTTGTAGTGTGCCATGCATTGGGAAAGTTGCTCGAGTTATACCTGGAGAGCGGCCAGTACCGGGCCTACCTCGATCGGATGAGGGAGTTCTTCGACCGGTTTGGCCATAGTATGGATGGTGGGGTCATATGGACAGTGAAGTATGGATGCCGGGGTAAGATCATCAGGATTGGAGTTGGTGAGGTTTAGCCGGTGGGGTTGGCTGATACGGATGCGGCAGGGTACAGACGGCAGCGTATGGACGGCGGTGGCCCTTTCGAGATGCTAGGACCGGATAAGTTGGATCACTGGTGGGGTCTGGGTCTGGGGATGGTGGCCGAGTAAGGTCGGCCAGTGGAACCTCCTACCGGAGCTGACTGGGACCGGTCACTGTTGATGACAAAGAAATGGTGGGGTATGGCCATCGGGGTTATCGTGTTCGGCCAGTACGAAAGTTGGGTCGATGCACATTTACAATCCCATATGGTACCTACGCAAAACAAGACAAGAGGCATTGAAGATTGGGTTTACTGCAATGATAGGCTATAACGGTAAGATAATGTTGAAGGGTATGGGCAGGACAGCTTGCTAGGCGCCAAAAGACAGCGCACATGCAGTAGAAGTTTTTTTGAAAATGATTGGGACAAAAAAACGAACGGACGAAACAAACAAAAACAATTTATTCTGCACGTAACCTTACTATGCAGCCAATGAGAAAGATTCCTAATGATAGGCAAGAATAGAAAACCCACACGCGGTTTGGCTAGAGGAAAAACGAGTTAAACGTGTTGACCAGGTAAGATCCCTACAAACTCGTCTTCAACCTCAAGTCTCACTAGGGAAACAATGGCGATCTGTGGATTAAGACTTAGTCTATTGGATGGTTCGGCCAATGGCTAACTATAAGCACAAGGCTTTGAGACAGGTTAAGCCGAATCCAAACTAGAGCAAGGATATGTTATAAGGAACTATATTAAGGAAAACAAAAACGGGAAAAGATAAGGAAAGATGCAACCTGGGAGTGGTGCCTTAGCTCTGGTAGTAGCTGATGCATCCCCGGACGGTTAGCTCCATAGACATCCCAGTTGGGAGCGGGAAGGGTTGACCGAAGACCGGATGAACTGGACGGTGCGGTCAAATTGACACGAGAGGTTGTTGTATGGATAAGGCCTCAGTCAAGTTTCCTTGATAGTTAGACTCTGATGCAGTCAGGGATCTCTCGGTAGAGACATCGAGCGGTAAAGGAAACTCGATGCGCAAACGTTGATGTGGGTCGAGGTTCTTGGCACAATGTCATCGGAGCCATACAGACGATATGATTGGGAGATGGGGAAAACCGTGAAAGCAGTCTCGATGCAGCTATAGTGAAAATGGGGCGGTAAGGAGAAAACCCGATGATAATAATGAGCGGTAAGGAAGCAATGGTGATATAAAACGAGAGGTAAGGAAAACACGATGATAAGAACAAGTGGTAACGAAAACACGATGATAAGAACAAGTGGTAAGGAAAACATGATGATAAAAACCAGTGGTAAGGAAAACAAGGTGGATCGATAACCGGCCACACGGTTGTTGGACAATACTGTGATATGACTGATTTGAATCCGAGCAGAGTTTTTAGGACTCCCGGTGTTTCTTCTAAGAGTGAGACTCGAGAGGCAGAAGCGCTTGAAATTAAAAAATATTATTCAAATCTGCCTGCTTTGGAGCGAGGATACAAGTTGAAATAGGCGGCCATCTAGGGCAACTCGCCATTTACAAAGTACCAGCCTGTCCTTAGGCTTTTACATGCCTAGTAAACGGTAACAGTCTTGAAGTAAAAGTGAAAAAGAGGAAAGAATAGAGATTAGGGTCAAACCATCACTCCACGAACTATGAGGGGGTAAGGAAGGTGAGTGGTCCGAGACTAATGCGTCCGGGTGATAAGCCTCGCTAAAAACCTTGTTGGAAAAACCTCTTAGGGATAAAATCTAATCAAGGGAAAAAGATTGCTTAGGCCAAGAGGACTTTAGATGCACGTTTTCACCGGGTTAGGGTGAAAACGCTAAGGACTTGATCTTTGGTCATCTTCACTTGTGCGGGTCTGGTATATGCATTCCCCTTCAGTCATTGGCTGGTAATGAGATTGAACCTTGTTTGATACCATTTGGCCTGGACACGGTCTATGTGGGATACTGGTACAATGGGTAGGGAACCTTGACTCCTAGACATTTCCGAGTCGGTATCATCTGGGGAGTCTTCCTCACGTTCGAAGGAGGCTTGGACCTCATCAGTGTTGAAATATGTGATCTCAAGAAGAAGAATTCAAACACAAGAGAAGGAGGGAAAAGGAGAAAACTGGTTGAAAAGGAACTAGAAAGAGAACAAGTTAAGAAGGAACTAGAAGAAAAGGAAGTTGTTGGATCTCAACTAGATGAACTAACTAAACTAAGTAAGGAAGCAAGGAGAGGCATGGGCACAAGCATGGGGCGCCAGAGAGAGGCATGGAGTGCAATACTGTTGGAGTAGGTGAGCTGCTCCCTCCTCTCTTCTTCACGCAAAACCTCTCTTCTCCTCTTCCTTCTTCACGCCATTCCTCTCTTCTTCTGCACCTCCTCTCATTCAAATGTCTATAAATATATGTGTAACCTCTTGTAAAGATTTGTAAGACTAAGAGAATAAAATACATACAAACTTTCATAATCTCTTGCTATTCTCACTCTTAGTCTCTAAACATTCTTCAATCTCTTTAAACTTATAATTTCAATATGGTATCAGAGCAGGTTATCTACTAAACCGCTTATTCTCTTCTTGATTCCTCTAATACTCTACAAGGCTTCTAATCTATAACAATACACCTTCCTTAGTTCTATTCACTCTGAGATTAATATCCTTGAGATCATAGGATCTTCAAGTTGTGAAAGGACTAAGATTGTGTATTATTACTAGAAAATGGAGACTAATAGGGTAACAATCTCGGTTATGCTCAAGGGAAACAACTATCTCCTTTGGGCAAAAACCACCAAAACTACTCTTAGAGGCCGAGGACTTTGGCAATATGTTGAGCCAAAAGAAGGAACAGAAGCGGCGGTGAGAAATGAGAAGGAGGAAGCTAAGGAAGAGCAAGAAGAACAATACACTCTTTCTCTTCTCCTAAGCTCACTAGAACCAACTATCTTGGCGGCTTACTCATATGCGGATACCGCCAAGGAACTTTGGGATATACTCAAAGGAGTTTATGGAAACATCTCAAACATATCAAGGATATTTGAGGTGAAAAGGGCATTGAATGAGCTCCAACAAGAGGAAAAGTCATTCAAGGAAATGTTTGGGGAGTATAGAAGCTTATGGGCCGAGTTGGAGATCTTGAGGCCACACACTATAGACCCCAAGGAGTTAGGAGAAAGGCGTGACCAAGATCAAGTGTTTGGGCTTCTCTTGGCACTCAATGCATCATACAAGGATCTTATCAAGCATATACTTCGATTTGAGAATCTGCCAAGTCTAGCGGAAGTATGCGGTATGATACAAAGGGAAGAAGGGTCTAGAGACCTGTTTCGTGCACCAAGTGAAGCTGCACATCTTGCAAGAAAGAATCTCACATTTGGAGACAAGAGGACGTTGGAGTGTGAGCATTGCAAGATGAAAGGACACACTAAGGAGAAGTGTTGGACTCTCCATCCACACTTGAGGCCTAAGCGGCTAAGGGAGAATGGGAATGGACCTAGAGCCTTCACGGGAATTGCACAACCTGTTGAAGAACTGGTTAGAAGGTCTGAGTTTGAAGCTCTCATCAAGAGCCTAGCCAAACTCACAGATTCGGGTAAGAGTTTTTTCAGCTCTAAAACACCCATAAAGAAGACTAGAATCATTGTGGATTCAGGGGCTTCTCATCACATGATCAAGGATCAAGATATGTTAAAGAATCTTGAACCATGCCATGGAAGTGTACAAGTAGCCAATGGAAGCTCAGTTCCAATTAAAGGGATAGGAGAGTTAGAGCTTTTTAAAAGGGAAACAAAAGCATTATACATGCCTAACTTCTCATCTAATCTTTTATCCGTTAATAAAGCTACAAAGGATTTGGAGTGTGTGGCTGTGTTTGGGACTGACTTTGTTAAGTTTCAGGACCCTAAAACAAACCATGTGCTCGGAGAAGGGAAGGTAGAAGATGGTGTGTATATCTTGGAATCAAATAAACAAGAGGAACCAATGACTCTTGGAATGAAGGCAGATGCAAAGTTTTTTGGGAGGAAAGAGATTGAAGATAGCCCATTATGGCATGGAAGGCTAGGACATCCAAGTTCAGCAGTCCTCAAGATGGTCTTACCCAATCTCATCCAAGAAGAAGTAGTGTGTGAGGCGTGTGTACTAGGGAAGCATTGTAGACAAGCTTTTCCTACTTCATCTACAACTTGTGATGAAGCGTTTGGCATTGTACACTCGGATGTATGGACCTCACCATGTAATTCAAGAGATCAATATAAATATTTTGTTTCATTCATTGATGACTACTCAAGATATACATGGATCACTCTTCTACATACCAAAGATCAAGTGTATGAAGCCTTCACCAACTTCATTAACTATATCTCTACCCAATTCAAAACAAAGATCAAAGTATTGCGTAGTGATAATGGAGGTGAATATGTGAGTAAACGATTCAAAGAGTTGCTCAACAACTTTGGCATCATTCATCAAACATCGTGTGCATACACTCCTCAGCAGAACGGGATAGCTGAAAGGAAGAATAGACACCTAATGGAAGTAGCAAGGACTCTCATGATTGCCAAAAGAGTACCAAAGTTCCATTGGGGAGATGCCGTAATGACATCAAGCTACTTAATCAACCGACTTCCAACCAAAAATCTGGATGATAAGTCCCCATTTGAAGTGTTGTACAAGAAGAAACCAAGCTTAAATCATATCAAAACGTTTGGATGCACATGCTTCATGTTTTTACCAGAAGGACACAGAAGCAAACTTGAACCTCGAAGCATGAGGTGTGTGTTCATTGGATATTCACCAACACAAAAGGGCTACAAGGTCTACAATCCGGAAACAAGAAGAGTGTATGTGTCTAGAGAAGTAAGGTTTAATGAACAAGAGAGTTTCTATGGGGCTAAGGATCATGATGCTTCTAAAGGAATGATCTATTCATCCATGGACTGGATGGTGTTTGATGAAACGCCAAGCCTATGTGAAGAAGTACAAGAAGAAACATCTGAGAACTTCATAGAGCAAGATAGTGCGGATAATGCACATGAGGAAGTGGATCAGAATTTGGATGAAGAGGGAGCGGATGCTGAAGAAGGACAGGAGCCAACCATACCTCTAAGAAGAAGTACAAGACAGAGGCGACAACGTGTCTTTTATGGCTATAACAATTCTGCTATGCTCCAAGGAGAGTCTAGTACGAGTATTTTTCCTTGTGTGATAAGAGAGTGTCCTGAGCGTACGGCGAGCTTAGATCTCGATCCTATTGGCGACAGCACTCTCATATCACAAGGAGGAGATCACACTCAAACTAGTATTATCACATATCCCATTGAGCATTTCTGTTCCTTGGCGACATTACCCATGGAGCATGAAGTGTTTCTCACAAAAATCAGCAAGGAATACATTCCTAGCTCATATGAAGAAGCATGTGAGAGTGAAGTATGGGTGAAAGCCATGGAAGAGGAAATGAAGTCCATGGAAAGGAATAATACTTGGTACTTAACCGACTTACCAAAGGATAAGAAGTCGGTTGGGAGTAGATGGGTGTATACAATTAAATACACAAGTGATGGGGAAATAGAAAGGTACAAAGCAAGGCTGGTAGCAAAAGGATATACTCAAGTCTATGGGGAGGACTATACTGAAACATTTGCTCCAGTGGCTAAGCTTCATTCCATAAGAATTCTAATCTCGGTAGCTGTAAACTTGGAATGGGACTTATGGCAAATGGACGTCAAGAATGCCTTCTTGCAGGGGGATTTGGAAGAAGAAGTATATATGGATCCACCCCTAGGGTATCATAATGGAGGCAACAAAGTGTGTAGATTGAAGAAAGCAATCTATGGGCTGAAGCAATCTCCAAGAGCATGGTACCAAAGGCTAAGTGCTTGTCTCTTGAAGAAGGAGTTCATAAAATCTGAAGCGGATCATACTCTATTCACAAGACAAAGTGAAGGAGGAGTAGTGGTAGTCTTGATTTATGTTGATGATCTAATCATCACAGGAAGTGACAAAGATGGAATAGATCAAATCAAGGGACTCTTGAAGGCCGACTTTGATATAAAGGATCTAGGGGAGCTCAAGTACTTCCTAGGGATTGAGATGACACGATTTGGAGATGGAATGTTCATATCTCAAAGGAAATATGTGCTGGATCTCTTGGAAGAAACCGGGAAGTTAGGATCCAAGCCGGCCAAAACTCCAATAGAAGAAGGATACCAAGATAGTCCTGAGGGGGAGCCTTTTGAGAACATTAAAAGATACCAAAGGATGGTGGGCAAACTTATCTATCTTACCATTACAAGACCTGACATCTGCTTTGCAGTAAACCGTGTGAGCCAGCATATGCAAAAGCCAACCTCACAACATTGGAACATGATTGAGAGGTTGCTAAGGTACCTAAAGAATAGCCCTGGAAAAGGTGTATGGATGCATGTTAATGGGAACACAAAGGTCCAAGGTTATTGTGATGCGGATTGGGCTGGAGATAAAAAGGATAGAAAGTCCACATCTGGTTTTTGCACATTTGTGGGAGGAAATCTAGTAACCTGGAGGAGCAAAAAACAGAAGGTCATAGCCTTATCAAGTGCTGAAGCAGAGTACAGAGCCATGAAAGAATTGACAAAGGAGTTGATATGGATAAAAGCGCTTCTAAAAGACCTTGGAATCCAGGGAGATGAAGAAATGCTGTTGTATTGTGATAATCAAGCTGCAATGCATATAGCATCAAATCCGGTATTTCATGAAAGAACCAAGCACATAGAAGTTGATTGCCATTTTGTGAGAGGGAAGATACAAGAAGGAATTATCAAAACCGCCTTTGTAGCAAGCAAGGATCAATTAGCTGATATCTTCACTAAGGCAACTTCAACTATTACTTGTGATCACATTCATGGCAAGATCGGTCTTAAGGATCTCCACCGACCAATCTTGAGGGGGAGTGTTGAAATATGTGATCTCAAGAAGAAGAATTCAAACACAAGAGAAGGAGGGAAAAGGAGAAAACTGGTTGAAAAGGAACTAGAAAGAGAACAAGTTAAGAAGGAACTAGAAGAAAAGGAAGTTGTTGGATCTCAACTAGATGAACTAACTAAACTAAGTAAGGAAGCAAGGAGAGGCATAGGCACAAGCATGGGGCGCCAGAGAGAGGCATGGAGTGCAATACTGTTGGAGTAGGTGAGCTGCTCCCTCCTCTCTTCTTCACGCAAAACCTCTCTTCTCCTCTTCCTTCTTCACGCCATTCCTCTCTTCTTCTGCACCTCCTCTCATTCAAATGTCTATAAATATATGTGTAACCTCTTGTAAAGATTTGTAAGACTAAGAGAATAAAATACATACAAACTTTCATAATCTCTTGCTATTCTCACTCTTAGTCTCTAAACATTCTTCAATCTCTTTAAACTTATAATTTCAATAATCAGGGTCGATCCATGAGTTTTGATCCATTTTGATATCCCTACGTTTGAGTAAAATGTATATATATATATATTGTCCAAAGTCAATATCTCCGAGATATGAGTGAGAATATACACGAAAACATACTACAGTAAAACCTCTATAAATAATGTGAGAAATTTTATATTTTATTAATTTATAATAATATTAATTTATGAAAATTTTATTTTAATTTTTATCATTTAAATTCTAGAATAAAATTAGATATTTTGACATTACTTACCACAAAATTATATTAAAATATTTTTAATTAAAATTGTTTGATTCAATTTGAAAAGTTTTATATTTACAAAAAACAAATTGAACATGAAAACTAGATGAATTTAATTATGCAAATGATATACACAAATTCAAATTTATGATTAATAATCTCATATATTAAATTTTCAAGTTTATTAAAATTATTAAAATATAATTAATAAATATTCATAATGTAAAATTATATTAATCTCATACATTAAATTTTAAAGTTCTTAAAATATTAAAATAGATATGATACATATTCATAATGTGAAGTTATTTTAGAATATTATATAATGATACATATACATATACAGTAATTGTTTTCTAAGTAGGCTATTATTTACAAATTGGTGTATCATATGATGCCAATTGCCTAGTTATTTAAAAACTAAAATTTTCTAATTTTACCATTTTATTTTATATTATGTTAATATATATATCTATGTTTAAATTTATATTTTTATTATAACATTATTTAAATCGCCTAACACACCTAAAATTATCTATGCTCCGACTAGGCGTTCTAGGCGCTAGGCGGAAGGTCACCGCCCGACTAATTTCTAATGTTTTTGAACATTGATTGTAGCATATTGGTGTTTAACCATGCTTTGTGAGTGTTTGAATGTTTTTCAGTGGCTGCATCATAGTGTATCATTTATTAAAAACAGAAACGATCCAATATTGATATATTAAAACTAGAAAAAACTGGTACTACTGGTACTACTAATAACTGTAGTATAACTAATAAAACTAGTACTATTGATCATTGTAATAATTGTAGCACATTGTTGTTTGATAATGTTTTGTGAGTGTCTTGATGTATTCCAGTGGCTGTATAATAGTGTATTATATATTGAAACCAGAAACGATTGATATAGTAAAACTGGGGAAAACAAGTACTAATGGTACTACTAATAATTGTACTATAACTAGTAAAGCTGGTACTATTATTGATCATTTTTATAATTGTATCACATTGATATTTGACCATATTTTGTGAATGTCTGAATATATTTCTGTGGCTGCATCATAATGTATTATATATTAAAACCAGAAACAGTCCAATATTGATATCGTAAAATTAGGAAAAACTAGTACTACTGGTACTACTAATAATTATAGTATAACTAGTAAAATTAGTAATACTGATTTTTGTATTTTTTATAGGATACAATGAGTAACAACGTGAACATACATTTTAAATATCAAGATTGCATGTATAGTTTGATGTTGAAGACATCAATAGAAGAGATAACTCTGTCAAAGATCGAAGCTAAGATAACAAGAAGTTTGCATTAAAATGATATTAAGGTTAAATTACAATGAAGTACTCTTTAATACGAGTTATCATCTCATATGCCCCTCATCACCGAAATTAAATCTCTTATATTCCTCATTAATCTACACACCCCTCAATGTTAAATGACAAAATTACCCTTCATTTTTATTTAAAATAATTTTAAACTTATTAGTACCGAGTACAACTATTACTATCAGTTGCACCAGGTTATACCAAGTTGTACCCAGTTGACCCCAGTTATACTCGTACTAGTCATACCAGTTGCACCAAGTTATACCAAGTTGACCCCAGTTATACTCGTACCAGTCATACCAGTTGCACTAGTCATACCAGTTGTACCAGATATAACTACATATTATATGTCTAGTTATACTAGTTGTACCACGAATCTCAGATTCGAACCCTGGTCACGCGAACGTGCACAGAAGGTCCGAACCACTGATCCATCGTGTTTTTCTTGGTATCATTCGCAATTACATATATATTTGTTTAACTCGATTTTTGAAATTCATTAAGGGTACATTTGTCATTTTCAATGAGGGATATTTGAGAAAATAAATTTTCATAGAAGGGCTTTTGAGATGATGGCTCCTTTAATACCCATGCTTGATGTGATCACTAATACATTTTCAAAATGGTTTAATGAACATCGAAAGGAGGTTGCAAGTGGATTGATTGAACATAAATTGGTGCCTTTAGTGGAGAATGCAATGTACAACTTGCTTTTGAAATGTTGCCATTGCAGGGTGTTCGATAGTGAGAAGTATCCTTGTTTGCACGGGTAGCCGCTTTAATTGAATTCTTAAGGCATGAAATTAGAGGTCGTGATCTCAAACTACATTATTTGTGTTCAAAATATTATTAGATGAAGCTGTGGGTAATAGTTTATTACATGACCATATATCTAGTGCCAGATAAGTCTCAAATGGATGTTCCAACTGATATCAAAAACAAAAAAAAAAACATCATACCTCTAGAGCAAAAAATAACAAGGGAAGAAAGAAAGTGAAAATATTTTCATCACCAGAAGAACGGAGTCCAAGGACACAAAAAAAGTGGCCATGACAAGGACTCCAATGTTGTTATTTGGGAATAGTGGTAGTGTTCAATTTTCTTTTGTAACACTCGGTTTTGGTTTGAAGAATTACATAAAACTGAATTTATGTTATTTAATACTATGTATATAATGTTTATATGACTACATGATAAAACTGGTAATACTAAAGAACGATTAATAAAATAATAACAGCTAAAAGTAAAACTAGTAATACTAGAAAACTGGTAAAAATGATAAACTTTATACTTTGAGATAATGATTATATGATGTATTAATAATGAAAGTATACGCCATGTAAACTTAAGAAATACTATAATATAGGTTAAAAATAAAAATTATCATATAAGCTTGTTATGAGACAATACATACGAATAATTTATATAATATGAAGGTCACTTTGTAAATAATAGCCTACTTAGAATAAAACATTACGGAAATCTATCTTTTAAACAAATAAAAAATTACAGAAATCTATCTTTTAAACAAATAAATACATAACCAACTATAAAATATAGTTTAATTCCATGTTCTAAAAATCTCCGCTTAGTTCCGTTTACACTCTGCTTAGGCGCTAGACAAGTCTCGCCGCTTCAATTAATAATTAGTCCCTCGAAGAAATCAGTCAACCGATTACAAGTATAAAACATATTTGTGATTCAGACATTTTATATTGAGAGTTTGTGATATTTTATTAAATAATATTAACATTTTAAATAAAATCATAAAACAATTTGTAATGCTATGTTTTCATGTGTTTACTATAATTTTGAAAACAATATTATTTAAAATTTTAATATAATGGATAAATATATTTCAAAAATATTAAAATAACCTAAAACTAATCTCCGATTAATCTCCGTCTACTTCCCGATTAATCGTCTAGGCGCTAGGTCCACCCGACCATCCGACTAGAGCCTAGAGAGTTTTAAAACATGGGTTTAATTAAGTTATATCATCTGTAAACTTAAAAAAAAAAAAAAAAAATTATTCGACAATATAATTGAAAGTGACAAAAGTATAACTATTTTAACATTTTGTACAACTAGTAAAAGTTGTAAAACTGTGTTAATTGGACAGGTCATATTAGCTACAAAGACGGTGCAAGATGGTGCACATAAGGATTGTTAGGCGCCAAATCCAAAATAAAATTTCAATGTTTCATCCATTTATATTTTTTACTTTAATCAAATGTAAAAATTTCTTTATTTCTTCATTTCTTCTTCATTTTTCTCTCTTCTCTCGTTCATCTCTCTCTTTCTCTTCTCATTCACGAGAAACATCATCACCCATTGAGATTTCGATTTTGGGTAAAAATTTAATTTATTTGTTAGGTCTTTAATTCTATTGTTAGATATGTAGATTTCTTTAATTTTGATTTTGGGTAAGTTTCTTTGATCAAACATTTGAGTAAGTTTCTTTGATTAAACATTTGAGTAAGTTTCTTTAATTCCATCACACCTCTTTAGTTTAGATTTTGGGGTAGTGATTTCATTGTTTTCTATTTTTTTGACAACTATTTATTGTTTTGTGATCATTGGATATTACTGGTATAACTGATAAAACTATGTTGGTTAGTAGAAGTTGTATTTGATTAGTTCTTATTTGATTTTGGTTAAGGTATTCATGGACAAAATATGTGAGACGGACATTTCCTACACAGAAATGAAGAGAAACAAGAAGGAAGACACTATGCATACTTTGATAGCCGATGGTGACTATGGTCTTCCTCTATATTGTCCATGTGGTGGAAGGATAATCGACGAGATCTCAATCAAAGATCAGCCAAAAGGAACAAGATAAACTAGATGCAATGAGTTGTCTATGCCTATGCCTTGATTTGTAAGGTGGGTTTTCTTTTTGTTTTGTATGACTTAATTCTCTTCCTGTTTGGTCAGACTTATGTTGTTGTTTGTTGTTTTGTAAGACTTATGTTTTACTAAGTCTTACCAGTGCTATTAAACAACATAGTTTTACTATTAATACCAGTTCTACTAATCAAACGCATTCAACAAAAAAAAACAACATAGTTTATCATTTCTACCATGTCCACGAATCAAAATGCATTAAAGAAAAAATGAGTTATATGAATTCAAATGCAATAAACAAAATACCACATAGTTTTACAAAGTATTACCAGTTTTACTAAATAAAATAACCCAACATAGTTTTACCAATTCTACCAGTTATAGGAATTCAAAAACAATCAACAAAACAAAGATATAATCTTCACCCTACATTTGTCTTTGTCTTTGTCACTCGGGTATTCGGCTTAGGGTCATCATTTCTTCTCCGTTTATCACCTGCATTACTCGGACCTGCAACCACTTTTGGTGGTTCAAGAGAAGTACAACCATCATCGTTTGTTGGTTCTAGATGACCATTATCCTTGAATGTTAGGTCTAGAGGATCACCACCATCATTTTTGGGTCTACAGAACCATCATCCTCGTCTGCCATGTCTACATGCTCCTGCAATCAAACACATTTATACGTAGTTTTACCTATTTTCCTAGTTCTACAAAAACAACATAATTATACTCAAGTTATTTTTAACTTTGACTTCTCTCCCTTGACAAAGTCTTCAAAACTTGTGACTCTTTTATCTAATCCATCAACCTTGTCATCAATTACCTTCATGTGTTCTCCTGTTTATTTTCTCATGGTGTTTACGACATTCACTAATTCAGCAAAACTAGAGTTGTCTGGACCTTCAATGGCGGGTACTTCACTGGCGCCTACTTCATTGTTTAGTGGTAACTCTGCTACTCGGGAAGCCACATCTTCCTTGAAAATGTCATCAAATAAAACAGTATATCCTCCATGTAGTCGCCACATCCAACTAGCAACAATGACATCATCCTTATCTTCATTGTCCTCTTCCTCCGTCATTTTAACCACAACATATGTATCGTCATCTGTAACTGTCAAGATACTATCAATGTCATGTGAACATACACAAGAAAGGCAAAACAAAAATTATTTCATATGAAAAATTATAACAATGATCAATAGTACCAGTTTTACTTGTTATACTACAGTTATTATTAGTGCCAGTAGTACTAGTGTTTCCTAGTTTTACTATATCAAGATTGGATCGTTTCTGTTTTTAATATATAACATAGTATGATGCGGTCACTGAAATATATTCAGACACTCACAAAACATGGTCAAACACTAGTGTGCAAAATAATAACTAGGAAAACTAACCTAACTTTTACCAAGTATTTCATATATTTTTGAAAGATGAGACCCTTTCATGTCGCATTTCTTGAAATTTTTCTAGCACGTTCTAGGACAATCTTTGTCTGCACCTAGATAATCTTCAAGAAATTGCATTCCTAATTCTAGAATTGCCTCAAATGCTAAAAGCTACACAACACATATTGTTAAAGTTAGCTTCGAATATATATAATGATCCAAACCTTAGATAATGTTTACTAACCTCCATAGGAATGCAGAAACCTGGAATCAGCCATATAGCTTTCTCATTGACAACAGTCCCTTTGAAATGATCGATGGTTTTTTTAATCCCGTTTAGCATGTGATCAAATGAGAATCTCCCCAAGAAAAAACCTTGCAGAAATTAAGATCATCCACTGCTCTAAGACATAATAGATCCACATCCATTGCATATTTCCACATTTTGTCTGCCCAATAATGATACTAACTAAGAAGTAGAGAACCGCCATCTTCAGCCTTTCATGATTACGTTGGGCTGGTGCCATTGCCTTTAACTTCTCTTTCACATCTTGAAGTCTTATTGTTTTCTTACACTTGAAATGCTTCTTCACAAACTTATCAGTACCGGCTTTCTGGTAATCCAATGGATAATTGAGGCAGTTTAATTCAGAGATTAATGCATGTTCCTTTATCCCATAGCGAATGGGAATACCATTAACAATGAACCGAACTTCCTTCTTCTTCTCGATACATGATGTTCGAAGAAAAATCATCCACATACCCATAAGCTTGTGGTTTTTGTTCTATGGCATATGGAAAATGTGTCTGAACTAAGGCTGTTTTCAAACTATTTCCTTTCATACTCACTAAAATCCAAATCTTTTAGTGTGGCCAAAGTTTCTTGGATGAAACACCTCGTTGATAGCTTGATTTTCTTTTTATACTCCGTTGCCGAGAAGTACATTCTGAGAGGTTTCATTGGTGTCATGTCTTCATCCATATCCTGCAATAATTACCAAACCAAAACGAATTACTAAATTCTAATATTTTCATAAATTTCTCAGTTTTGCTAAGTTACACAGTTTATCAGTTTTACCAGTTATCCAGTCTATCAATTCTACAGTTCTACCAGTTCTAGCAGTTCTACTTCATCATAAATTCCAAATTCTTATTCAAATCAATTTTATACTTAATTCAATTTAATTCATAATTCTATTAATTACCCTAGAGTCGATGGAGGAGTCACTGAACGTTCGACTTTTACTTCCCTCATCATTGTGATTTTGTCTTGATCTTCGTCTCCTTCTTCTTCATCTTCTTCATCTTCTTTATCTTCTTCTTCATCATCTTCTTCATCTCCTTCTTCATTATCTTCTTCGTCTCCTTCTTTTTCTTCTTCTCCTTCTTCTTCATCTTCTTCGTCTCCTTCTTTTTCTTCTTCTTGTCTCCTTCTTCGCCTTCCACTTCTTCTTCGTCTCTTTCTTCTCCTACTTCGTCTTTGTGTTCTTCACCCACTTCTTCTACATCATCTTTGTCACCTTCTTCTCCTACTTCTTCTACATCATCTTTGTCACCTTTCTCCTACTTCTTCTACATCATCTTTGTCACCTTCTTCTCCTACTTCTTCTTTGTGTTCTTCACCCACTGGCACTGGAGATGGCACCTTCTCTACTTCTTCTTTGTCACCTTTTTCTTCTTTGTGTTCTTCACCAGCAACCCGAGATGGCACCTTATCTACTTCTCCTTCTTCTCCTTCGTCACCATCTTCTCCTACGTGACCTCCTTCTCCTACTTCTTTTTGGTTTTTTCACCAATTGGAACCGGAGATGGCATATTCTCTTCTTCCTCTACATTCTTTTGGACCGAATTCTCTTTATCCACTTGAGATGGTCCCGATTTCTTCCATTTTTCGTATTTCCATACCTTGTCTTAACCATTTTAGTGAGTTTGGATCTCAAATTCTCTCTCAATTGAACATAAGTAAACCATAGTTTTCCTAGTTTTATGAAGATGGTGTGATGGTTTCGAAAGAGAAAATGAGGGATTTAATGATTTAACTTGAGAGAAAATAGGTTTAAATTTGAATAAAATTTAATTTAATTTTTTGTTGCGGGTGGGTGTGTTTCGACCCAGATTTTGTTGTAGTTTTGGGAAAATGAAGGGTAATAGAGTAAAATCTTTGGTTTGTAATTTAAAAATAATTCAAGATTAAATATGTAATATATGTGAGAGGGTTGGAAGTTGATATTGAAAGATGGGTATTTCAGAAGATTTATCTAAATTTGTTTTTAATAAAATGGTACTACATGTAATTTTATTAGAAATTAAGATTTTTTAATAACCAGTACATCTTAATTAATAGTATACTATATTAGGGCACGCACCTACGTGTGTGGTTGAATTTGTATATGTTATTTTTTATAAGTATATCATTCTTAATTTAGAAACATTCATTTTTGATATTTTTTAGTATTGGATATTTTAAATCCGTTTATTACTGTTAGAATAAATATTATATAATTTATTTCATCATTTATTCGTTGATGAGATGGAATGACTTAAAAGTCTTATAATTTATGAAAATATGAATTTTCTATTATTTATTTAGTATAATTTTAAAAAGATTTAAAATATATTTACTACTATCATAATAAGTAATTTGGTGTAATACATAATAATTAAGTTTTTTTTTTGTTAAAAGGTTTTCATTATAAATTTAAAATGTTTTATAATAAATAACATGAAACAAAATACAATAGATAAAACCAAGGAAAAGGATGGAAAATCAAAGGTCATCAAATTTAAAGTAAATGAAGGGAGAGGGATGAGATGAGACCCTTTAAGACCAGTAGACACACAGAGCTTCACCATGCTTTGATTGTTGGTTCTTTAGTGCTATGCACTTAATCTTTAGATTGTCCATGATTCTACGCAAAACCAAGGAAGAAGGGAGAGAGGTACCATCATGATATCGCCTGTTCCGCTCCTTCCAGATTTCGAAAAGCGATGCTTGCCAGCCGAGAAGAAGAGCAAGAAGATGAGCCTGACATTGAGCTGCACTTGGGAGCCACTGAATAGTACCTTCCCACGAGGTAGGCGGGTTTGGAATACCTAGCTTCCGAGTGATGCCCTTCCAGACAGCTGAGGAGTAGAGGCAGCCAAAGAAAAGATGATTACGAGTCTCCGGGAATGAGCCACAAAGTAAACATAAAGGCTCCACATCAAAGCCCCAAACTAACATTCTATCCAAAGTTGGATTACGGTTCAAAGTAAATAGCCAAGTATTGGTAGCATGCTTTGCAATAGCCAGTTTATGCCATACTAGAGATGCCCACAGAACCAAAGGTAAAACTGGACGGATAGCATTCCAAACATCTTTGGAGTTGAAACTGTTATAAACCTTGTCCTTTATAACCCAGGACGGTTTATCATTTGTGGAGGATATATGAACGGTGGAGATGAAGGAGTAGAGCTGCAACTGAATATCTGAGCGAGCTGGTGGGAGGTTCCAACCTGCAGGTAATAAAATGTCCTTTACTAGAGCAGACAGTGGAATACCAAGATTCAAAGGGCCATCAGGTCCTAAGAAATTTATAAGAGAGCCGAATTGGGGTCCATGGATCCCACCAGAAGTAGGTGTCCTCGCCGTTTCCAATGGTAATATGGAGGAAAAGTAATGCTTTTGGGCGGAGCTTGAGTAAGCAACGAAAGGACCATGAGATAGAGGCGTTGTCTTTGTTCAAAGCCCAGAAGCAGTAGCGGCTGAGGTACTTGTTCCTTATCCAGGCAACCCAAATGGAGCCAGCTCTAAAAACAACATCCAAATGAGTTTAAGACCGAATGTTTGGTTCCAGTTTACAAGATATCTTAGTCCCAAACTGCCTTCCTGTTTTGGAGTAGCAAGAGCAGACCAAGAAACCTTGGCACCATGAGACTTATCGAGAGTGCCGTGCCAAAGATAAGAGCTTGTAAGCTCATTGATCATTTTGATCACTTTCTTTGGGAGGAAGAAAGCTGAACTCCAGAAGCCAACAATTCCCGCGATGACTGACGAAATTAACTGAAGTCTCCCTGCCAGACTAAGATGCTTATGCATCCAACTATTTAGCTTCCTCCGGATCTGAGCTAAGAGCGGATCGCAATCTTTAATCCGTAATTTTCTCCCGCAGAGGGGGAGACCTAGATACCGCACAGGGAGATCCTCAGGCTGCAAAGAAAATTTATTTCTTATTCTGACCAAAGAAGTGTCTGAGAGTCCGCATTGGAACATAGATGTCTTTGATAAGTTTACTGCAAGTCCAGACATCTTCTCGAATTGAGATAGCACAGTGAAAACTCCCGCAAGAGATGATTCTGTCCCGTTTACGAAAATTAGAAGATCGTCCGCAAAAGAAAGGTGAGTAAGCTGCATGTCGGTGCACCCCGGATGATACTCAAAGATACCATCAACAGCTGCTCGATTTAACATAAGACTCAAAATATTCATTATCATCACAAAAAGAATAGGCGAGATGGGATCCCCTTGACGAAGCCCAGTGCTACCTTTGAAGTACCCAGAAGTAACTCCATTAAGACAGAGAGAGTAGCTGAGAGTACAAATACAGGCTCGGACCCATTTAACAAAGTCATATGTCACCTCGTAAGCTTCAAGACATCTTAACACAAAATCCCAGCGAACAGAATCAAAAGCCTTTGAGATATCCACCTTTAAAGTAATCCTGGGGGAGAGAGACTGAAGATGGTAACCTTGGACTACCTCAGAAGCAAGCAGAACATTTTCCAAAAGTAAACAATCTCGGACAAAAGCTGTTTGGTTAGGCAAGATTATAGCTGGTAGGATCCGCTTTAGTCGATCACTGAGAAGTCTTGAGATTAGCTTATAAAGCGTATTAAGACAAGATATTGGCCTAAAATCTTTTATCTCCTCTGCACCTCTCCTCTTAGGAATCAGGATAAGAGAGGTAGAGTTTAAAGCAGTTGGCATAAAACTGGAGGAGAAAAACTGTTGAACAGAAGTTACTACCTCCATACCTAGTATTCCCCATGATGCCCTGAAAAACTCAGCAGTAAAACCATCAGGGCCAGGAGTTTTGCTCAGTGGTAACTTATGAAGTGTAGACTTTATTAGATCTGCAGTGATGGGAGCTAAAAGGATCGATTTGTGCCACGCTGAACACTTTGATGAACAAAGACGATTCAGAGTCTGAGGCAGGAATTGGCAGTAATCTCCTTTTATAGCTGAGAGGAAATCTGCAAAGTGAGCTACCGCCAAAGAGTGCATTTCTTCGAGGGATGCCGTTCTCGACCCATCAGGCTTTAACAAATACTTTATCGCATTTGACGCATTCCTCACTTTCATGATAAGGTGGAAGAACTTTGTGTTAAAATCACCTTCTTCCATCCATTTAATGAGAGATCTTTGTCGAAAGAAACTTTCTTCGGCTAGCCGTAACACAAACCCTGAGCTATTTGCCTCTCGCTCTAGTTGCAGGTTTTGGGGAGATGGGCAAGTAAGTGCTTGAACCTGCAAAGATTGGAGTAACTTGTCAGCAGCTAGGACTCTTTTTTCAATATCACTAAAAAGCTCACGAGAAAAAAGATTTTAGCGGCCTCTTTAGGCCTTTTAATTTGTAACATAAATCTCTGAGAGTCGAAACTGTATCCCCTGCTGTCTCCCACGCTTACTGAATAGTGGGAATGAAGGAAGGTTGTTTTATAAGGAAGTTAAAACATCGTTACTGGCTTTGAGTTGATCCAAGTAGCGAGAGTGCTGTGTTTCGATACATCGTTAACACCACGCACGTTCCAAAAAAATGTATCTAACATAAAGGGCTTAGTTGCGGTAAAAATCCCCTTTGCAATAGGGAATACCGCGCCCAGGACCTGGCGAAATCTGTCCAACTTTCTTTCTCTTCTTTTTTGTATGCTTAGTTGGAGATGCAGAAGAGTTTGGGGAGTTGTAGAGAACCAAAGACTTTTGCTGGGTGGTGATAACCAGATCCAAATTTGTTTCTTCTAATAGCACATCTGGTTCTGAAAATTGTTGAAGAATGTCAAACGAATTTGATAGAGGTGTAGTCTTTGCTGCTTGGATTCTCATATCTTGCGCCTGAATTGTGTTTATAGCCAAAACGAATGGGGTTTCAGCCTCTGGTCTCTGAGGAAAAGGTGGACTGTCCTGGGTTTCGGTGGCAGCTGAAACTACAATGGCGGACCCAACTAAACTGAAATTGAGTCCCTCTGTCTGCTTTGTCTGATCTTCGGTAGTCAGAACCTGCGCTTGACTCGAGATTCTATTAGAGTCCTCTGCCCTTTCGACTTCAGGGAAAGTAGGGGAGGAAACAGTGTCTAAAGTCGGGTCGGTAACAGGGTAAATCCCTGTGGGATCTGAGGAGGTCGAGACCTTTGACAAACCAGTATCTAGTAGAACTTTCTTACCCTCCCTCTTAGAAGAGTCCCGCTTTGATACATCAGCTTGTTGAGATGGATCTTTTTTAACCCACTTGGGTCCTTTCTTTGGGCAGAGATTTGCCTTATGCCCAATTTCATTGCATATGGGACATAGAGGGGGTAGCCAAGGATAGGTAACCGCTAACAGAACAACTTCTCCATCCTCACGTTCAATCTCCACCGATTGTGGCAATGGCTTTGTCATATCCACAATAACCTTAATGTCAACCGAACTCACGCTAAGAACGGTTTTGCATCCACTATCTCTCCAATAGGACGAGAGATGAAGGAAAGTCCTGCAACATGAGCTCTGGAGAGTAGGTGACTCCCCGTTTTTTGTTACGCAATGGAAGGCTTCTTTCAGCCTTAATCTCCTATCTCTCCAAAAAGCACCAATTTGGGCTACAATCAACAAAATTCCTTTTGATCTGATCACGGAAGAGGGGATTAGTTTCATCAAAATTAAGTTATTATGTAATTTACAGTATAAAGTTATTTGAAAATAATTGAATTGTGTCATTATTTAATATACAGATTCGTGTTTGGGCATAGATCATATTTGAGATAAATAAATGTATTTGATGTTTAATTAATATGAATTCTTACCTTAAACTGAATTGTATTCGAAACACACAAAAAATTTCTACAACTGAAATTATTATTGCAATTTTTATATGGACGTAAGAGTTTGAACAACTCATGAAAATAATTTTTATTAAGAACTTTCACATCTAACCTAAAACAATTAGGACAACCTTAAACCACACTTATTACATTATGAATTAAAAAGAAAAAGAAATTTCAAAAGTAAAGACCATTATAAAAAAATTTGTAATAATAATATATTATAAACATGAGACGATTAAATAATTAATATATGTAACACATGCAACGATGAGGCGATGTCATCAGTCCGAAACTCGGGTTGGTTTCAGTCTGGTTTGGACACCAGGAGTGATTAAATTTGTTTTTCTTATCAATAAACACAACTACAAAAAAGAGTTAACATATTCACCTGTGAAGTTTTGTATTCATCGAATATAACTTTTCGTCACATATATATATATATATATATATTTGAGAATGTTTATTTTAGTACAACTGGTAAAAGAATGGGTCAGAGATTCCAACGGAATATCTTTATTTTCCATACTTCCTGTTTGGATATTTATTTTTTTACAAAATTATTAGAAATTATACAAATTGTATTTATATATCTAAATATCTCTCTTTTTCAAAAATACCAGAATTCTAGAAAAAATCTGTTCCAAAATAAACTCTTACCCAAAATGTTTGGAATTGAATTTATGATTTAAAACTTTCCAATCTAGTCCCATATTTTGTGAAGAAACATCTTTTTGTTATATATATATATATATATATATATATATATATATATTTTAAGTAACTATGAATTGAAAAAAACATTGTCAAGGTACCCCTGTTATAAACTTAATTTTTACATCCCCAATTATAATTTCATTTTAATAAAGATTGTTAACATCACATATATTTGGAAGAAAAATAGAAACAGTAATATAATTTAATACATCAGTCATGGAAGATTAAATTATACTTTTATAAATATTTTTTTATAATATATTATTATAATTTATGTTTACGTACACTTGCTATATTTGCTGATTCCGAAACTTTAGTTTCAAGGTTGCAAGACAAAATTTGAGTTTATTTAGTTAATTTCATATTGAAAAATGTGTAAAATTTCATATATATACATACGCCGGTTTCTTATTTTGGAAAAAAGTTTAAATTAGGTGAAAATATAATAGTATACAATTCTAAAAAAAATGCCCACCAATTAGAAGGTATGGTTTCCCAGAAACATCATCATTGTTATGAGCATTTAGATTGGAAGAAGAGAAATTTTACGTTTGAAATTTTTTTTTGCAAAGCTAAAATTTTGAATTAAAAATATATATTTTAGAACATGACCAAAAAATACAATTATATGAAGAAAAAATCAAAAACATACTAATATGATTTTATACCAATGTGCGACTTAACTGTTATAGTTAATGTATAAGTACTAAAAGAAAAACGTAATTATTCAAAAAATTTGATAAGAGTACACGGTGTGTACTAACTTTTGAAAAAGTTATTATCACTATTATCCCTCATTGCACGATTTAAATCTTTTATACTCTTTATTAATCTAAAATATTCCTCAATGTTAAATAACGAAAATATCCTTCATTTTTTTTAAAATTATTTTAAACTTATTTGGTATCGAGTACAACTGACCATAGTCGTACCCAGTTGTATCGGATACCTGGTACAACTGACCCCTAATCGTACTTAGTTTTACCGGATATCTGGTACAACTAACCCCTAATCATACCCAGTTGTACCGGATACCTGGTACAACTGACCTCTAGTCGTACCTAGTTGTACCGGATACCTGGCATAACTGATTATTAAATATGCAATATATCCCTAGTCGTACCAGTTATACGCCGAATCCCAGATTCGAATCCGGGTCATACAGACGCATGCGAAAGGTCCCGAACCACTGGTTTACAGTGTTTTTCTTGATATCGTATACAATTATATATATACTTATTTAATCGATTTTTAAAATTTATTAAGGATAAATTTGTCAATTTACATAAAGGGATATTTGAGACAATAATTTCTCATTATGGGATATTTGAGCCATTGTCTCCTTTTGAATTGATGACAACTATTTTGTTTTTTTACCAGCACCAACAAAGTATTATTTTCAAGTTTTATAATTTTGACTTATTTGTTTCACTGAAACACTAAAAAGTTAGAAATTCAAAAACTTAGGATATGGATGCTCATGTCGTTCACATTGAATATTTCCCCTCTTTGGCCTTCAAAGTTATCATTTGAATATTTGCTACTACCACCAAGATCTGCACCGACGGCCACTCCGCCCGGGGTTACCCCTATGTTTTGCAGCGACCGCCGCGCCCTCATACTCATCGAGGCCTGGCTCTTGCCCCGACGACTGGGTATAGGTCGCGCGCTTCAGCGTCATCCATTTTGGGGCTAGTTGATTCCGCAGATGAATTGTTACACACTTCTTAGCGGATTTTGACTTCCATGATCACCGTCCTGCTGTCTTAATCGACCAACACCCTTTGTGGGTTCTAGATTAGCGCACAATTGGGCACCGTAACCCGGCTTCCGGTTCATCCCGCATCGCCAGTTCTGCTTACCAAAAATGGCCTACTTGGAGCTTTCGATTCCGTTGGACGGCTCAACAAAGCAGCTGCCCCCGTCCTACCTATTTAAAGTTTGAGAATAGGTCAAGGGCGTTGCGCCTCCGGTGCCTCTAATCATTGGCTCAAAAAAATGTTTGAAATGAAAGACTTCTACATTTATTATATAGAGATTAGCTTAATTAGGATGTTCTAATACAATATATTTGAAGGAGCTAACGAAAATATTTTTCGTAATTGTAGTAGATTTTGTTCATTTTAATTTGTGAGTAGTTAATATTATATATATATATATTTATAGTATTTTGAAAGTCAGTTAGGGTATATAAGATTATTTAAAAATATTAAATTTTTAAATATAGATTTCTTGGGGTATGCTTTTTTTAAACTATAGATACGGTAATTGAGATTATATTTGATTTCTGAATTTTTAGTTTTTAATACTTTATAAATTCTTTATTGATTCGGGCAATGTTGATCCGAATTTGATGGAAATATTTTGTATATATATTTTTGAAAAATATACGGGATATTTTTTAAATATTGGATATTGGTTTTTAAAGTTTTAGATTTTCAGGTAGATTTTCAAATTTTAAAATTTAATTAAATCCAATATATTAATTCAATTAATTTTTTCTTTTTTATAATAAGTTTTATAAATGGCAATTGAATGTAACTTCTGTAGAAATTTGAGGCTATTCTCTTAATTGTGTTTCCCAATTAGTAGTATATATATGTATAGATATAATTTTATCAAAAAGATTTATATTACATATGTTTATTTGATAAACCTTATTTATATATGATAAACCTTCAAAAATTAAAAATACTACAAATATATATTTAAAATTACAAAAGTAAAGACACAAAAAGGTAGCAAGTTAAGATTGTACCAAAAATTTATAAACAGTAAACAAATAAAAAAACTAAAACAATTGACAAACCGCGGGTTCTAATCTATTTACCGTATTTAAATTAAGATTGTAACAAACAATCCTAAACTAATATTATAGAAACTAACACTAATTTCAAAATTTCTAAAATTTCTCTACCTAATTTTGACCAATATCTTGAAAACTATTATGAATCTTCTTTCATTTTATTTGAAAATTTAGTTTTTCTGTATATATTGTGATTCAAATGTTTTTTTAAAAACATATATTACTCAATTCGACTAAAAATTTTTTATTTAGCATAGGCTTGAAAAAAAACTTAAATTTGTTATTGTTATATGGAAAAATTACGATATGATGCTGAAACCTTATTGTATATATGATAAACCTTAAAGAAACAAAAATACTACAAATATATATATATATATATATATATATATTAATATATATATATATATATATAAAATTAAAGAAACAAAAAGGTAGCAAGTTAAGATTTTACCAAAAGAAATCATAAACAGTAAACAAACAAAAAAACTACAATTCTAAAACAATTGACACACTGCGATTTCTAATCTATTTAACATATTAAAACTTAGATTATATCTAACAGATTTTAGTTTTATATTATCATTTATTTGTAGATCACTAAGTGAGATATAAAAACAGATCTGGTGGTCGGTGACATACATGTCATAATCTAATCGATCAATCAACCAGTATCATGATATTGTAAATTATAAAATATTTATATAGATTAGCGTCAGATTAGAGAAACCAATGTTTACATAGATTTTTTTTTTGTAATTTAAACCATTAATTTAAATATTTTTATGAGTTTATCCAATCAATTTAAATGTTTAAAAATTTGCATGCTACTCACACCTTTTTCTTGTGCATTTTCTAGAGTGAAAACGAGTATGTGGCACTGTTAACAATTAACAGTAAACAGTAAACTGATTTAAGACTGCATATTGTTTTTTGGGAAAATGTCAAAAAAGTGTGAACTTATAAAATATGGACGATTAAAGCATCAAATATCAAAATGTCGATTAAATTATGAACATTAAGTTGACTTTTAAAATTATTAGTAAACTTTTGTTGACTATGTATATTTGGGCACGACGTTAACTTGATTAACAGAATCGTCTGACGGTGTTGTACTCCGTTACAACCATCGTTAAAACAAAACGGTGTCATTTTGTTTTGGTTGATAAATCCCCAATTCGACCACTAAATCCCTAGATCGATTTCATTTCAAAAAATCCCTAAATCCCCAAATCCCTAAATCGCCCTAGAATAATTATTTTGCTGGAATTGCGAGATGGTGAGAACCCGTGGCGGACATAGCGGTGGCAAGAGACGCCGATCACCAAGGATTACGATAGATCTATCTGATGTGATGTAAGATAGAGGTGGTGGCTTCAAAAGTTGGCGGTCGCTTCTCACTTGGTGAAGAGGAGATGATCGAAGATGGGGATCTGACACGATGGCGAGCGCTTCTCTCGTGTGGGATCAGTAAAATGAGTTGTGATGGCGGATTGAGGTGCACCACAGAGGTGTGATTGATCTCTGATACAGCACAAACACTCAGCCTTGCAGAATCACTCAACAAGACAAAACAAAAACCCTAATCTCTTAAGAGGAACTAGCAGAGAAGAAGAGCAAGAAAACAGTGTTGCAACTAGCTGGTCGTACGGCTCTTTCTAGCTGGAACTGGGGGATGCAATTTGAAACATGAACAGGGGGAGGGGATAGACGCTACACGAACCTATGATCTGATCCGTGATAAGTCTGGTGACACTCAAGTCCACAAGGCCTCACGCACAAGGGAAAAGAAGATGTCGGCTGCTCTCTTCTCAGTGATTCTCTGTTGAGTCAAGAATTGAGAATAATTAACGTCATAGTAAAATATCTTCTGGTCTGGTCGGAATCGTCTGATGACTGCACGTAGGTCCACATCGGGTAAGTTGGGGATCAACCGGTTTGTAAAGTTGATAACTCCTTCTTCTAATTTCCATTTGGTCTGATTCCACTTCGAGGTGTTCTCTAACTGAGGTGTTGTCTTGATGGCCTCATCATACCCTCCCTCTTGATAAAGTTTTGACCTGTAAACTGTACAATCTGCACCAAGAGAAAGCAAGTTAGCTTTCAGTCTCTTTCGGGAGGTTTGGACCATACCTTCGTTTATTGGTGTCTTGTTAATGCGTGGTGCATCTGGTAACTCCTCTTTGAGCTGCATAGAATGAATTCTTCCTCTGTCTTCATCACGTTCAAGAGCTGATGGTGCCTTTGGCTTAGTTTCTCTTCGGACTTGTGTTTGAACTTCTAAGTCTGGTGTCTCCTTGTTTATACCTGCAATATTTCCAACTCCTTTGGCAAAAATCAAATGCATTAATAAAGTCATGGAGTAATTTAAAACAGGTAGACATAATTCAGTTTGACACAAACTTAGCTCATATGTGGCCTGATTAGGGCCTTTGGCGTCTTCCATATTCAACATGGCACATGGGATTGGTGTTGGATCCGGTGGCTCTTCCTTGATCAGCATGTCATGGATGACGTCCTTCCTCTTGTCAATGACCATGGGATGAATACATGTTGCTGGTACCTGCTTTTGGTTCGAAGCTGTATACCATTGGGGTGTATGTGCTCTTTGGCCTATGTACACATTCAGGGTACCTGTTCTTTCTTGGACACTTAAGGCAGATATCAAGTGCATTGTCATGGGAACATATGTACTAAAGCATTCTGTTTGAGACTATGTGTAAGCATAAGAATGTTCCAATATTTAACTATCTCAACAGTATTTACTTGGAGGATGTGGGAACAATAACAATGTTGTTCTCCTTGGATGTTGACTGGGGCATCGGTATGCTTCTCCATTGTACCTAAACCTTTTTCAAGTTCTTTTGGCTCTAACAAGTGCGTTATCACGGTCTCGGGATTATTAGAAACAAATTGAACCAAATGATCTATTACCTTTACTTGATGCGGTTTATGGTCCTTAGTCTTCATGTCACATGATGTTTCCTCTTGATCTGTGTCTAGAATTTTTACAATCTTTGAAACGGTTTGCTCTTTTGTCATTCCTGTACCTGTATCAACATCTCTTGGCAAGGACAAGTGCATTAAAACAGTCGTGGCATTATATGTAGGAACAAACACAGAGTTGTTCTCACAGAGAATGACTGTTCATAAATTTTAGAATGAACTAGACTATTGCTAGATGAGTCTAGTTTCGTTTCTTTTGATGTAGATTTTAACACATGTTTAAAAGGGTAAGTTGCAGCAAAATGACCTATCAAGTGATACCTATAACATGTTACATCAGTTAACTTTGGAGGATTAGACAACTTACCTCGGTTTGGCATTACTTGCGGCTTACGTGATTGCATTGAAGTAAGGAAAAAGAATACAATTCCTTGGCACGTCTTTGTGTGTCTCAGACCTATGGTGGTGGTGGAGACACATCTCCTGGACGCCAGAATGATTCTCCAATATCATCCTTGGAACTCTCATTAGCTGCCATAACAAATAAGGTAGTAGTGGCATAACCTTGTAGAACCGGTAAGAAGAAGATGTCTTCTTTCTTGGGCTGTAAGCATATATTTTCTTAGGACCCGCTAGTTGATGTAGAAGCTCCCCTGGTCGCCACACAAACGTTTGAGAAGATCCAAGGTAGGGAAACTCCAAATAAGGCAAGTCGGCTGATAACCAAATTGGAAAATCGATATCTTCCAAACCAAAATTGGTTTTGACTTTATTCTGGTTCTCAGTAATTCTCTGTTGAGTCAAGAATTGAGAATAATTAACGCCATAGTAAAATATCTTCTGGTCTGGTCGGAATCGTCTCATGACTGCACGTAGGTCCACATCGGGTAAGCTGGGGATCAACCGGTTTGTAAAGTTGATAACTCCTTCTTCTAATTTCCATTTGGTCTGATTCCACTTTGAGGTGTTCTCTAACTGAGGTGTTGTCTTGATGGCCTCATCATGATGTGTTTACACCAGAGGAAGGGCCACCTGTAGACACTGTAGACGGTGGAGAAAAATCGATTCCAGATGCAGAAGTTCATGAATCTGAGGCGGAGCCAAAAGTTCCAGAACCCGAGCCTCAGGTTGTTCCCCAACCTATTCCAGAACCCAAGCCTCAGGTTGTTCCGAAAGTTATTCGAAAACCAAAGAAAGTTAATCAAAAATCAAAGTCAAAGAAGCAGAAACCAAAGAAGCTTAAACAAAAGAAGAAAACGACTCTAGATGAAGACGTTGAATGGGTTGGTGAAATTCCAGCAGCAGACGGTGAGGCGATACAAACTGATGGTGAACCGGTTATTCAAATCCCAGCAGCAGACGGTGAGGCAATACATGAACCGGTTATTCAAATCCCAGCAGATAGTGAGCTTGAGGTTGAGGTTACTCAACCAAAAAAAAACATAAGAAACAAAAAAAGAAGACACAAAAAGATAGAGATAAGGAAGAAGATCGCGATGCAGTGAGTGGGGATGATTGTGAGGTTGGTGGTGATGAAGATTGTGATGAGGTTGAGTATGAAGGTCTACGGGAAGAAGATTGCAACGACTTTGTAGCTGAGTTTGGAGATGATGTAATAGAATGTCGTAATGGTGATAGTGATGCAGATAGTGGAGATAATATTTGGGATGAAGAGAGGATACCAGATCCTCTGCAATACAGTGATGATGATGAAAATGTGGAAGAAGAAGTTGTTTCAAGTTTACAAGACGAAGATCCTGAAGATATTTTGAAGTTGGGGAAGACATTTAGTACCACAGACGAGTTCAAGATTGCTGTGCTGAGGTATTCCCTAAAAACAAGATATGATATTAAGATATATAGATCACAGAGTATGAGGGTTGGTGCAAAGTGTTCTGACACTGATGTCAAGTGTCCATGGAGATGTTATTGCTCACATGAAAAGAGAAAACAGAAGATGCAAGTGAAGGTGTATGAGGATAAACATACATGTGTCAGGTCAGGTTATTGTAAGATGTTGAAGCAAGGAACAATTGGTTGGTTGTTTAAAGAAATGTTGAGAAGGGATAACTGACCAAACAAGAGATGGTTGAGGAGATCAAGAGAGAATACAATCTGACAGTCACTGAAGACCAATGTGCAAAGGCAAAAATATATGTTTTCAAACAAAAGAAAGCAACTCACAAAGAACAGTTTGCACGGATTTGGGATTATCAAGCAGAGATATTTCTGAACAAATCCAGGGACTACATTCGAGATTGAGACAACTCCAGGGTCATCGATTGGTAGTTTACAAAGGTTTTTCCGTCTTTTCATTTGTTTTAAAGCACAAAGAGTATCTTGGCAACAAACTTCTAGGCCAATCATAGGAATAGATGGTGCGTTTCTTAAATGGGATGTTAAGGGTCATCTATTAGCTGCAACAGGGAGAGATGGAGACAATAGGATAGTTCCAATAGCGTGGGCAGTAGTTGATATTGAGAATGATGATAATTAGGACTGGTTTATTAGGATGCTAGCTGTGAAGTTAGAGCTTCATGATGGTAGAAATGTAGCAATCATATCAGACAAACAATCGGTAAGTATCATTTATATTAACAATCGATCTAGTAACAATCAATTAGTAGCGATTAACTTTATTTTTCATGTTTCTATTTTTTCAGGGCTTAGTCAAAGCTATTCATACGGTGATTCCAGAAGCTGAACATAGACAATGTGTTGAAATTATAAGTTTAAAGAGATTGAAGAATGTTTAGAGACTAAGAGTGAGAATAGCAAGAGATTATGAAAGTTTGTATGTATTTTATTCTCTTAGTCTTACTAATCTTTACAAGAGGTTACACATATATTTATAGACATTTGAATGAGAGGAGGTGCAGAAGAAGAGAGGAATGGCGTGAAGAAGGAAGAGGAGAAGAGAGGTTTTGCGTGAAGAAGAGAGGAGGGAGCAGCTCACCTACTCCAACAGTATTGCACTCCATGCCTCTCTCTGGCGCCCCATGCTTGTGCCCATGCCTCTCCTTGCTTCCTTACTTAGTTTAGTTAGTTCATCTAGTTGAGATCCAACAACTTCCTTTTCTTCTAGTTCCTTCTTAACTTGTTCTCTTTCTAGTTCCTTTTCAACCAGTTTTCTCCTTTTCCCTCCTTCTCTTGTATTTGAATTCTTCTTCTTGAGATCACATATTTCAACACTCCCCCTCAAGATTGGTCGGTGGAGATCCTTAAGACCGATCTTGCCATGAATGTGATCACAAGTAATAGTTGAAGTTGCCTTAGTGAAGATATCAGCTAATTGATCCTTGCTTGCTACAAAGGCGGTTTTGATAATTCCTTCTTGTATCTTCCCTCTCACAAAATGGCAATCAACTTCTATGTGCTTGGTTCTTTCATGAAATACCGGATTTGATGCTATATGCATTGCAGCTTGATTATCACAATACAACAGCATTTCTTCATCTCCCTGGATTCCAAGGTCTTTTAGAAGCGCTTTTATCCATATCAACTCCTTTGTCAATTCTTTCATGGCTCTGTACTCTGCTTCAGCACTTGATAAGGCTATGACCTTCTGTTTTTTGCTCCTCCAGGTTACTAGATTTCCTCCCACAAATGTGCAAAAACCAGATGTGGACTTTCTATCCTTTTTATCTCCAGCCCAATCCGCATCACAATAACCTTGGACCTTTGTGTTCCCATTAACATGCATCCATACACCTTTTCCAGGGCTATTCTTTAGGTACCTTAGCAACCTCTCAATCATGTTCCAATGTTGTGAGGTTGGCTTTTGCATATGCTGGCTCACACGGTTTACTGCAAAGCAGATGTCAGGTCTTGTAATGGTAAGATAGATAAGTTTGCCCACCATCCTTTGGTATCTTTTAATGTTCTCAAAAGGCTCCCCCTCAGGACTATCTTGGTATCCTTCTTCTATTGGAGTTTTGGCCGGCTTGGATCCTAACTTCCCGGTTTCTTCCAAGAGATCCAGCACATATTTCCTTTGAGATATGAACATTCCATCTCCAAATCGTGTCATCTCAATCCCTAGGAAGTACTTGAGCTCCCCTAGATCCTTTATATCAAAGTCGGCCTTCAAGAGTCCCTTGATTTGATCTACTCCATCTTTGTCACTTCCTGTGATGATTAGATCATCAACATAAATCAAGACTACCACTACTCCTCCTTCACTTTGTCTTGTGAATAGAGTATGATCCGCTTCAGATTTTATGAACTCCTTCTTCAAGAGACAAGCACTTAGCCTTTGGTACCATGCCCTTGGAGATTGCTTCAGCCCATAGATTGCTTTCTTCAATCTACACACTTTGTTGCCTCCATTATGATACCCTAGGGGTGGATCCATATATACTTCTTCTTCCAAATCCCCCTGCAAGAAGGCATTCTTGACGTCCATTTGCCATAAGTCCCATTCCAAGTTTACAGCTACCGAGATTAGAATTCTTATGGAATGAAGCTTAGCCACTGGAGCAAATGTTTCAGTATAGTCCTCCCCATAGACTTGAGTATATCCTTTTGCTACCAGCCTTGCTTTGTACCTTTCTATTTCCCCATCACTTGTGTATTTAATTGTATACACCCATCTACTCCCAACCGACTTCTTATCCTTTGGTAAGTCGGTTAAGTACCAAGTATTATTCCTTTCCATGGACTTCATTTCCTCTTCCATGGCTTTCACCCATACTTCACTCTCACATGCTTCTTCATATGAGCTAGGAATGTATTCCTTGCTGATTTTTGTGAGAAACACTTCATGCTCCATGGGTAATGTCGCCAAGGAACAGAAATGCTCAATGGGATATGTGATAATACTAGTTTGAGTGTGATCTCCTCCTTGTGATATGAGAGTGCTGTCGCCAATAGGATCGAGATCTAAGCTCGCCGTACGCTCAGGACACTCTCTTATCACACAAGGTAAAATACTCGTACTAGACTCTCCTTGGAGCATAGCAGAATTGTTATAGCCATAAAAGACACGTTGTCGCCTCTGTCTTGTACTTCTTCTTAGAGGTATGGTTGGCTCCTGTCCTTCTTCAGCATCCGCTCCCTCTTCATCCAAATTCTGATCCACTTCCTCATGTGCATTATCCGCACTATCTTGCTCTATGAAGTTCTCAGATGTTTCTTCTTGTACTTCTTCACATAGGCTTGGCGTTTCATCAAACACCATCCAGTCCATGGATGAATAGATCATTCCTTTAGAAGCATCATGATCCTTAGCCCCATAGAAACTCTCTTGTTCATTAAACCTTACTTCTCTAGACACATACACTCTTCTTGTTTCCGGATTGTAGACCTTGTAGCCCTTTTGTGTTGGTGAATATCCAATGAACACACACCTCATGCTTCGAGGTTCAAGTTTGCTTCTGTGTCCTTCTGGTAAAAACATGAAGCATGTGCATCCAAACGTTTTGATATGATTTAAGCTTGGTTTCTTCTTGTACAACACTTCAAATGGGGACTTATCATCCAGATTTTTGGTTGGAAGTCGGTTGATTAAGTAGCTTGATGTCATTACGGCATCTCCCCAATGGAACTTTGGTACTCTTTTGGCAATCATGAGAGTCCTTGCTACTTCCATTAGGTGTCTATTCTTCCTTTCAGCTATCCCGTTCTGCTGAGGAGTGTATGCACACGATGTTTGATGAATGATGCCAAAGTTGTTGAGCAACTCTTTGAATCGTTTACTCACATATTCACCTCCATTATCACTACGCAATACTTTGATCTTTGTTTTGAATTGGGTAGAGATATAGTTAATGAAGTTGGTGAAGGCTTCATACACTTGATCTTTGGTATGTAGAAGAGTGATCCATGTATATCTTGAGTAGTCATCAATGAATGAAACAAAATATTTATATTGATCTCTTGAATTACATGGTGAGGTCCATACATCCGAGTGTACAATGCCAAACGCTTCATCACAAGTTGTAGATGAAGTAGGAAAAGCTTGTCTACAATGCTTCCCTAGTACACACGCCTCACACACTACTTCTTCTTGGATGAGATTGGGTAAGACCATCTTGAGGACTGCTGAACTTGGATGTCCTAGCCTTCCATGCCATAATGGGCTATCTTCAATCTCTTTCCTCCCAAAAAACTTTGCATCTGCCTTCATTCCAAGAGTCATTGGTTCCTCTTGTTTATTTGATTCCAAGATATACACACCATCTTCTACCTTCCCTTCTCCGAGCACATGGTTTGTTTTAGGGTCCTGAAACTTAACAAAGTCAGTCCCAAACACAGCCACACACTCCAAATCCTTTGTAGCTTTATTAACGGATAAAAGATTAGATGAGAAGTTAGGCATGTATAATGCTTTTGTTTCCCTTTTAAAAAGCTCTAACTCTCCTATCCCTTTAATTGGAACTGAGCTTCCATTGGCTACTTGTACACTTCCATGGCATGGTTCAAGATTCTTTAACATATCTTGATCCTTGATCATGTGATGAGAAGCCCCTGAATCCACAATGATTCTAGTCTTCTTTATGGGTGTTTTAGAGCTGAAAAAACTCTTACCCGAATCTGTGAGTTTGGCTAGGCTCTTGATGAGAGCTTCAAACTCAGACCTTCTAACCAGTTCTTCAACAGGTTGTGCAATTCCCGTGAAGGCTCTAGGTCCATTCCCATTCTCCCTTAGCCGCTTAGGCCTCAAGTGTGGATGGAGAGTCCAACACTTCTCCTTAGTGTGTCCTTTCATCTTGCAATGCTCACACTCCAACGTCCTCTTGTCTCCAAATGTGAGATTCTTTCTTGCAAGATGTGCAGCTTCACTTGGTGCACGAAACAGGTCTCTAGACCCTTCTTCCCTTTGTATCATACCGCATACTTCCGCTAGACTTGGCAGATTCTCAAATCGAAGTATATGCTTGATAAGATCCTTGTATGATGCATTGAGTGCCAAGAGAAGCCCAAACACTTGATCTTGGTCACGCCTTTCTCCTAACTCCTTGGGGTCTATAGTGTGTGGCCTCAAGATCTCCAACTCGGCCCATAAGCTTCTATACTCCCCAAACATTTCCTTGAATGACTTTTCCTCTTGTTGGAGCTCATTCAATGCCCTTTTCACCTCAAATATCCTTGATATGTTTGAGATGTTTCCATAAACTCCTTTGAGTATATCCCAAAGTTCCTTGGCGGTATCCGCATATGAGTAAGCCGCCAAGATAGTTGGTTCTAGTGAGCTTAGGAGAAGAGAAAGAGTGTATTGTTCTTCTTGCTCTTCCTTAGCTTCCTCCTTCTCATTTCTCACCGCCGCTTCTGTTCCTTCTTTTGGCTCAACATATTGCCAAAGTCCTCGGCCTCTAAGAGTAGTTTTGGTGGTTTTTGCCCAAAGGAGATAGTTGTTTCCCTTGAGCATAACCGAGATTGTTACCCTATTAGTCTCCATTTTCTAGTAATAATACACAATCTTAGTCCTTTCACAACTTGAAGATCCTATGATCTCAAGGATATTAATCTCAGAGTGAATAGAACTAAGGAAGGTGTATTGTTATAGATTAGAAGCCTTGTAGAGTATTAGAGGAATCAAGAAGAGAATAAGCGGTTTAGTAGATAACCTGCTCTGATACCATGTTGAAATTATAAGTTTAAAGAGATTGAAGAATGTTTAGAGACTAAGAGTGAGAATAGCAAGAGATTATGAAAGTTTGTATGTATTTTATTCTCTTAGTCTTACTAATCTTTACAAGAGGTTACACATATATTTATAGACATTTGAATGAGAGGAGGTGCAGAAGAAGAGAGGAATGGCGTGAAGAAGGAAGAGGAGAAGAGAGGTTTTGCGTGAAGAAGAGAGGAGGGAGCAGCTCACCTACTCCAACAGTATTGCACTCCATGCCTCTCTCTGGCGCCCCATGCTTGTGCCCATGCCTCTCCTTGCTTCCTTACTTAGTTTAGTTAGTTCATCTAGTTGAGATCCAACAACTTCCTTTTCTTCTAGTTCCTTCTTAACTTGTTCTCTTTCTAGTTCCTTTTCAACCAGTTTTCTCCTTTTCCCTCCTTCTCTTGTGTTTGAATTCTTCTTCTTGAGATCACATATTTCAACACAATGTTCACGGCATATTATGGATAACTAGAAGAGAGGTAGTCATGATATGGAGCTACAAAATTTTTTTTGGAAAATAGTTAGGAGTTACACAGAAGGTCAGTATAATAGTTACATGCAAGAACTGAAGACTTACAATCAATTTTCTTTTGATACTTTGATGAAGACAAATCCGATGACATGGTCTAGAGCATTCTTCAAGATTGGAAGTTATTGTAATGACAACTTAAACAATCTGAGCAAGTCTTTCAATAGAATAATTTGCCTAGCTAGGAATAAACCTTTGTTAGATATGTTAGAGGATATAAGGAGGCAGTGTATGGTACGTACTGAGAAGAGGTATGTGATAGCTGGTAGGTTAAGGACTAGATTCACAAAGAGAGCACATGCTGAGATAGAGAATATGATTATTGGGACTCAGTTTTGTGAAAGATGGATGGCAAGGCACAATAAACATGAGGTAAGACTGGAAAATGAAACTTTCTCTGTAGATATAACTGAGAGAACTTGTGGTTGCGGGAAGTGGCAGATGACATGTATACCTTGTGTTCATGCTGCATCCGTGATCATAGGAAAGAAAGAGAAGGTTAAAGATTATGTCTCTGATTGGTACACCACAAATATGTGGAGGGAAACATATTCTGATGGTATTGGGCCTGTTGAAGGTTCACAGATGTGGCCAAGGGTGAACAGATTAGGTGTATTGCCACCTCCATGGAGAATAGCCAATCCTGGGCGGCCAAAGAATTATGATAGAAGGAAAGGGATATTTGAGACTGTTTCTTCAACAACCAAGTTATCCCAGATGCACAGAGTTATGACATGCTCCAATTGCAAGGAAGAAGGCCACAATAAACAAGTATGCAAGAATCAGAGAGTTTTTAACTCCACCAAAAAAACCAAGGGATCGACCAAGAAAAGATCAGGTTAATATTATTTTCTACTTCTGTTTTACATTATAATATGTACATGACAACAATAATTATTAATACCGATTGTAACTAGGAACCAAGAAATATCCTTTTTGGTCAAGGACAAGCATGGCAAGCCTCTGAGCCTTTATCATCTCAGCCACAAAGTTCTCAGACACATGTTTCTCAGCCACAAGCTTCTCAGCCACAAGCATGGCAGCCATGGCCATCATCTGAGTCTTTATCATCTCAGCCTCAAGCTTTACAGCCATCATCTCAGCAAACAGATGAACACGTTTCTCAGCCATCATCTCAACCAGTATCACAGAGAAGACGAGTCTCAAACAAAAGAAGCGGTTCAAATAGAGGAAGAGGATGGCAAACAAGGACAGGAGCACAAACAAGAGCAGGAGCACAAATAAGACCAGGAGCACAAACAAGATCAGGATCCCAAACAAGAGGTGGAGCACAACCAAGAGGTTGGGAGAGTTGGTTTAATTGTTAACCTTAAACATTGTTTGTTTGTTCTGATTGGTACTTTTTATTATTTTAAGAACTATTTTATCTTATTTATGTATTGATTAGGTGTAATGAACATGGTTAAAATGAACATGTATTTGTTTCATTTCATCTTGCTTTCTCTACATTTTTAGCCACAATGTAACTTAAACTAACAAATATTTGAACCACAAAAGATACTTTCAATTAAACAAGAGACAAAATCCAAAGCCAACCTAACTAATACCAAAGTTTTATAATAAAGCCAAATGTTTACTACATTCATTTCACAATTACAAAATCCAAAACCAACTTGACTAATAACCAAACACAATCTTCTTCTTACTCGCCTGACCAATGAATAAGAAGTAAGCAATAACAATGGTGATAATGCAGAGCTAGCAATACACACTTTGAACCATATTTTCCATTTGCGGATTTCCATTTTGCTTACCATCACGTCTTCTTTCATTTTCTGCATCAAAGCCACTATCTCATTTGTCTCAGCTTTGATTTTGCTAATTTCATTTGCCATTATTGCGACTTGTGGTAAAGCATCTTCGACCTCTTCATAAACAGCATCTTCCATTCACTTAAATAAATGATTCTAATCAAAAGAAAATTTATGTTAACACACACATACGGTAAGAATCAAGTTAATGTCGCATAACTTTACAAGTTGAACATGAAGTAGATAACTTACATCCTTCTCGGTTTTCCATGTCCTTGCATCTCGTTTGATACTACAGCGGAAGAACGGCCGTCCTGGGTTCTCTTGCGTCTTCGCGGTGAAGATCGTGATACCTAACCCACACACACACTTCGATAGAATTCCACAGTCACCAATGACATATGATGTCTCAGAACTTGAACTCATTTGATTGGAAGAGGAGAATGGAATTGGAAAAAGAGAATTGAATTAGAAGAGGAGAAATTCGATTTCAATTTGAGATTTCTTCAAAATGTGTTCGGTTTGGGGATTTATTGATTTTGTGGCTTAAAACGACGTCGTTTTATGCCAAAACAAAAAGACACCGTTTTGTTTTAACGATGGTTGTAACAGGATTTAACTCCGTCAGACGATTCTGTTAGTCAAGTTAACGTCGTGCCTAAATCTACATAGTCAACAAAAGTTTGCTAATAATTTTAAAAGTCAACTTGAAGTTCGTGATTTAATTGAAATTTTGATAGTTGATGCTTTAATCGTCCATATTTTGTAAGTTCACGTTTTTGACATTTTCCCATTTTTTTCCTTATTATCACCACCGTCCAAATCTATCTACATCTAACCCTACACGTGTCCATTCTCCTCCATCTCTCGGTGATAACAGTGCATGTGGATCTCCGTATCTTAGCCTGCTCGATGAGTTTCCCCATCTCAGGAACATTGGATTTATCATTGTTCTGATATAAAATAACCACCATAACGATCAACGGAGGACTAAACTCTAAAGGGGGATCCATTGATTTGAACATTTAATGATATAGCTAAAAGCCTAATGATTTTTATACGGTGAGATATTGCAGCCTAAAACCTTAAACATTGTAGAAGCTTACTTGACCATGCTTCTTTAATGCTTAATAAGAAGGTTTCATGTACTATTCGTAGTGATTTATTAACAAACTTACATAATAGAAGTAAGTTTGCAGGAGATCTTCAATTCCATGACTCTACATAGAGAAGAAAATGGTATGCATCAAAAGTATGGAGAAGGAAATATTGCATGTCGGGAATCTAATAAGAATCGAAAATAATTATCCGTGAAAGACTTATTTTATAATAATTCTCGTAATTTATAAAAAAACTAGTAAATTTAGACGATAAAAACAAAAAAAAAACTTAAAACATTAAATGATGTCTGCAAAAAAAATTTAAGCATGTAATGATTTTACAGAAACAATCAAAAGTCGTAGCAGGTGACTACGGTGAGTTGTTTACCAGTGCAATATCAACAGTATGTGCATCGGCAATCTAGTAGGTAATTTGATGCTTTTTAAGGAGAACCCCCATTTATGTAACAATCGTCCAAATAGGAACATGGATTATATTGGATTGTAGTCAATCATTTGTTTTTTGAGAAAATTAGAAACGTACGAGTTTTATTAGATTCTACACAATATGAAAATTTAAAAGTCTAAATTTGAAAGTAAAACACACAAAAATAACTATAATAAGATTAAACATAGATTTATTAGATAAATAAAAATAAAAAATTATATATTTGATTTTTTTTCTTTTATTCTTTTGAATTAGTAAATTAATGCTTATACATGTGTCGTAATCTTATATATCAACCAACATGTGTCTTTTGATCTTGTTAATTATAATTTTGATACGTTTAAGTTTTCATCTAATAAGATTAATTAATTATTTTTAAATGGATCAAGTCATTACCCAGTTAACTATTAAATTTTTATTTCATTGGTCAACCAAATTATGGGTGGGTACGAACTGGATGTCCAGAATTTTCAGGGTAGCTAGATCCGGATCCGTCTGATCCGAACAAATAAATATCCGATCAAGATCCGTTAATATTCACGAATATCCGGATCCATCAATATTCACGAATATCCGGATCCGATACAGATCCGTCAAAAATATATAAATTTCTTAAAATAATAATAAAATTATTTTTAAAATAAATTAGAAAATAGAAATTAATTAAAAATATCATAAACATAATTTAAATTAATTTAAAAATATTTTAAAAATATTTTCTTTGTATGGTTTAAAAGAAAAATAAAAATTTCTTGTAAAATTTGTTTTATTATATTTTATGTAATATTCTATCTACTAAATAATATATATTTACATATTATACCTATATTTTAAATAAAAATTATACATAGACATAGATTGGATATCCGGAGTCCCAAAATAAAAATATTCGGATCTGGATTTGCCCATCTCGGATATCTTATTTTTGGATCGGATCGGATCTCGAATCTCGGATAAGAACGGATCTCGGATTCCGAATATTTTGCCTAAACCTAAACCAAATAACCAAATGGATAACAATCCTACTGGGATCACTTTTAGGACACATTTTCACATCCCTAATTGTATACAATAATTTTTATACTTTTATACAACAATCGTAGTGGGATCACTTTTAATCGTCAGGATGAAAACTTTATGGAAACCTTAAAAGTTTACTTGCATTGTAAGGCCTGAAAAAACACCAACTAGGAAAACGAAACCTGTGCTTCCGCTTTCAATTCTTCTTTCTAATCCTTTTTTTATGACAACAACATTTGAAGCCTTCTATTTCAATCCAAGCAAACAGCAATTTTTCCTGGGTTTAAGACAAAGCAATTGTACCTTTCTCTCTATTTTCTTCTTCAAATCACAAAATCAATATATATTTTTTCTTTTTATTTTGTCCCTCTTTCTTGTCTTGGACTTCACATGAAACTCTTATGTTCTGTCTCAGACACATATATAAGTATATACAGCTGATGAGGTTTTAAAACCCAACCTAAGTACCACTTACAACCTCAGATCTAAAATCTCAAACCTTTTCGTCATCAGTTGCAATTCTCTTCCCTCAACCAAATTATCTCGGTTTTTGTGGTTTTTTTTTTAATTATTGTATTCGCTTGAGATCTAGATATGGAGAACCATGCAAGTGACGAAGCTGATGATAAGGTTCATATAAATAGCTTGTCAATATATAGCCTCTTATTAATCAAAAGTATGCTAATATTACTTCTCCCAGCTAACTTATCTCGTATATACGTCTAGAAGCATCACACTAAGGAGGAGCAGCAGAACATAATCGTAAACCCTAATTTTGAGGATGGTTTGAACAACTGGAGTGGAAGAGCGTGTAAGACTGTCTTACACAAGTCCATGGATGGAGGAAGAATCCTACCGATCTCAGGACAAGTTTTTGCAGCAGCAACTGATCGTAAAGACACATGGAATGGGATTCAACAAGAGATTTCAGGACGATTTCAAAGGAAGCGTGTTTACGAAGTAACAGCAATTGTTCGAATATTTGGCAACAATGTCACTAGTGCAACAGTACAAGCGACTCTGTGGGTCTTAAACGCAAACCAACGTGAACAATACATAGGCATTGCCAAGTTAGTTTGGCCTTTTTTACTTTCGTCTTTTCCATTGCTAAATATATTGGTATAAATTCATTAAACTGATAGAGTTATGGTATGTTATATTAGTGTGCAGGCGACTGATAAGACTTGGGTAGAGTTGAGAGGTAAATTTGCAATTCAAGGTTCGCCATCGAGGGCAATACTATACCTTGAAGGTCCCCCTCCAGGATCTGACATTCTTCTCAATTCTTTAGTTGTCAAACATGCTCAAAGGAATCGTCCGTCGCCTCCACCCTTCTATGAAGTCAGTGTGTTTACCATAAAAACAATCACTTTTACTATTACAAGTTCAAGATCAGAGCTATATATCTTCTTTTTAACATTATAAAAGCTATTTTAAAGTTTGTTTCCTCAACACTATGTATATATTATATGGGAGAGGAACATAATTTTAGCGAATAGTGTGAGTACATAGCAGAACTGGACCTGGTTGGGATCCTCAAATTGCAGAAAATATGGTTCTTTCGGATACTAATTTGTTTTTTTTTGTTTTGCAGAATCCGGGTTTTGGAGTCAATATAGTCGAAAATACTGAAGTAAAAGATGGGGTAACTCAACCATGGTTCACCCTAGGAAACTGTAAGTTGAGTGTTGGACAAGGTGCTCCTCGCACTCTGCCACCAATGGCTAGAGGCACACTCGGTCCTCATAAACCGCTTGGTGGAAACTACATCCTCGTTACAAATAGAACGCAGACTTGGATGGGTCCAGCTCAGATGATAACAGATAAACTCAAACTTTTCTTGACATATCAAATCTCAGCATGGGTCAAGATTGGTGTTGGAGTAAGTGGTTCTAGTATGAGTCCTCAAAATGTAAACATTGCACTTAGTGTTGATAACCAATGGGTTAATGGAGGACAACTTGAGGTCACCGTTGGTGAAACATGGCATGAAATCGCCGGATCCTTTAGGCTTGAGAAGCAACCTGAAAAAGTTATGGTTTATGTTCAAGGTCCTGCATCTGGCATTGATTTGATGGTCGCGGCACTGCAGATTTTCCCTGTGGATCGTCGAGAACGTATTAGATGTATTAAAACACAAGTTGAAAAGGTTCATATACTCTTTAAATTTCTTTATATGTGGAGTATAATAATTTTCTTGAGTTATAAAATGTTGTTTCTTGGTAGGTACGTAAGCGCGATATCGTCTTGAAATTCAAAGGACTAGACGACTCATGCGATTTGTTTCCTTACATAGTTAAGGTGAAACAAACACACAATAGTTTCCCACTAGGAACGTGTATTAACAGATCAGATATAGACAACGAAGACTTTGTAGATTTCTTCACTAAGAACTTCAACTGGGCTGTGTTCGGTAATGAGCTCAAGTGGTACTGGACAGAGGCTGAACGTGGAAAACTCAACTACCAAGACGCAGACGACATGTTGGATCTCTGTATTGGCAATAACATCAGCGTTAGAGGTCACTGCATCTTCTGGGAAGTCGAATCCACTGTTCAGCCATGGCTTCGCCAGCTAAATAAAACCGAGCTGATGAACGCGGTTCAGAGGCGTCTCACGGATCTTTTGACACGATACAAAGGTAAATTCAAGCACTATGACGTCAACAACGAGATGCTTCATGGTTCTTTTTACCAAGACAGGCTTGGAAAAGGTGTAAGACCACTAATGTTCAACATCGCACACAAACTTGATCCATCTGCTTTGCTCTTTGTAAATGATTATCATATTGAAGACGGTGATGACACACGTTCGTCCCCAGAAAAGTATATTAAACTTGTTCTTGATTTGGAAGCTCAAGGAGCTGCCGTGGGAGGTATTGGGATCCAAGGACACATAGATAGTCCTGTCGGAGCCATTGTTTGTTCTGCTCTTGATAAGCTCTCTACTCTCGGTCGTCCCATCTGGTTCACAGAACTTGATGTTTCTTCAAGAAATGAGTACGTTAGAGGAGAGGATCTTGAAGTTATGCTGTGGGAAGCATTTTCCCACCCTGCAGTGGAAGGTATCATTTACTTCTTTTTCCACAATTTTATGCATTTCCGGACCATAACGTAGGATTATGATTTTGGGAAGTAATCGGGCCTAAACCCATACATTTTCGTAGGTAGGGATCAGAACAGATCAATGAATCCTTTGAGCTTTGAACAGAACCAAGATTTTCCACTAAACCACAAGTTCTTTGGCCATTATATTTAATGGGTGTTTAGTTTAGTTTTGAATATTTGTGTCTTACATTGTTAATAGTTATGTTTTTACGAAATTTTTTTTTTTACCTACCACAATTTAACTATTAACAATGATGCAAGACTCAAAAATTAAAAACAAAACAATACTCACATTATCATTATACGTTATGAAAAAGTTTCTATATGAATATGATTTAATCTTAAATTATTGTTACAAAAGTATATATATATATATATATATTATTTTTTTGCTATTATTAGTTCAGGACTTTGATCAAAAATTTATGATTTTGATCAAATTGAAACTTAAAAGCTTTAATAAAATATTATTGTAAAATAGTAACTAAAGCAATTTATAAAAAAAAGTACTTTTATTCTTCAAAATTAAATTATTGGAAATTGATATGTCATCAGTTTAGTGGATAAACGTGGGAATCATACTTGATGTTAACAGGCATAATGCTATGGGGTTTCTGGGAACTATCTATGAGTAGAGAAAACGCTAATCTGGTGGATGGAGAAGGAGAAGTAAACGAAGCTGGCAAAATATTTTTGGATGTAAAACAAGAATGGTTATCTCATGCCTATGGGATCATCAATGATGAATCAGAATTCACATTTAGAGGTTACTATGGGACTTATGCCATCGAAGTTTGTACTCCGGCAGGGATGGTTCTGAAAACTTTTGTCGTCGAAAAAGGCGATAATCCACTTATTCTCTCTATTGATCTCTCTTCTTTGTGATGTCTATGTTTGTGTTTCTTTTTCTCATTGTAAAATTGTCTTTCTCTTGTATATGGGTGGATATTTGTTATTTGTGGACCACGTAACATATGCACACAAAGTTATTTTATGACATTGTTTTTCATTATTTTGTACAAATTTCATTAAAAGCATGTGAATATGATTTTTGTGACAATGTTACTTAAAGCGTACGATGATATTAAGAACGTATGTATTGATTCCCTTTGGGCCATCTCAGCCATCGTGTATACTTCTACGGCATATCCTTATAGCTCAAGAAATTCCACTGTAACGTCCAATAATTACCAAAGTGATATTTATAAACGTTACTAAATATTTAAATAACTTTCTTGAAATCTCATTAAGTCATAACAAACAGTCCAAATCCGAGAAGTAAGAGAAACATAGGAAAATTACCAAGTCTCGCTCTACGACAAATTTAATAATCTAAACTTCAGCTATACGCTACTCCTTCTGAAAGACGTCTGCACCAAAATCAGAATTTTGTTTGAGCAAAAAATCGCTCAGTGAGACTACAAACCCGATACACATATACAAGTACAGTCTGATCTCGCACATACAAATGTTCATGTATTAGTACCAAAATCATATATTCAGATTTGATTAACTAAAACTAAAGATAACTTATCAGATAAATTTAACCAAAAAAATATTGTATTACCACAACAAAATAATATCATTACCAAAATAATAACATAATAATATCATTAGAGCAGAATAACTTGATATCTTGCAATTCAATAGCGGAAAGTTACAATCCTAATAGTCGTCACCCAAATTATAAAATAACTTAATATATATGTATATTTTTATAATACAGTAAGGTTACACTTCAGAAAAATTCAAAAAGCATAGACAACTGTAAAGACTCATATTGGTATCTTAACTATTAAAAGATATTAGTTTTTATATAATTTTGTTATTTAATTAAAGTTTTATTGTTTAAAAATTTATGAATCAATGAGTAAACAACATGTGTAAAAAAGTAAATTTGAGTCTTAGATCCTACCATCTCTCTGTTGAATTTAGAAGTTTAGGGAGAGATAAGGATGAAGATAAGAGGATTGGCGTAATAAGAGAGAGAGATTGCTGAATTTTTCTTCTTATTCACACTCATTCAACCAATACAATGCACAAGTATATATAGACTTTACAAGCATAAGCTAAGGAAAAAATATCTAAGGAAGAGGAAGAGAAGATGTGTGATGATGGAGTGGTTGAGCTGCTCCAACAGTGCAGCTGCGCCCATGCTGTTCCCATGCTGTGCCCATACCTTCTCCCTGCAGCGCCCATGCCTCCTTTGCTTCCTCACTTGGTTTAGTTAGCTTGTCTAGTTGATATCCAACAGCTTCCTTTTCTTCTAGTTCCTTATAAACTAGCTCTCCTTATAGTTCCTTCACAACTAGTTCTTTCCTTTTCCCTCCTTTTCTTGAGTTTGAATTCTTCTTCTTGAGATCACATATTTCAACACTCCCCCTCAAGATTGGTCGGTGAATATCCTTTAGACCGATCTTGCCATATATGTGATCCCCAATGATCGAGGATGTTGCCTTGGTGAAGATATCCGCTAGCTGTTCCCCACCTGCTACAAATGCGGGTTTGATGATTCCTTCTTGAATCTTTCCCCTCACAAAGTGACAATCCACTTCTATATGCTTGGTCCTTTCATGGAATACCGGATTTGATGCTATATGTATTGCAGCTTGATTATCACAATACAACAGAATCTCCTCAGCCTCAAGTATCCCAAGATCTTCTAGGAATGCCCTCACCCATATCAATTCTTTTGTCACCTCCTTCATAGCCCTATACTCGGCTTCAGCACTTGATAAGGCTATAACTTTCTGCTTCTTACTTCTCCAAGTGACTAGATTACCTCCCACAAAGGTACAAAAACCGGATGTGGACTTTCTATCTTGCTTATCTCCAGCCCAATCCGCATCACAATATCCTTGAACCTTTGTGTTTCCATTAGCCTTCATCCATATGCCTTTTCCAGGGCTGTTTTTAAGTACCTTAGCAGCCTCTCAATCATGTTCCAATGCTGCATAGTTGGTTTTTGCATATGTTGACTCACACGGTTCACTGCAAAGCAAATATCCGGCCTTGTAATAGTAAGATAGATGAGCTTGCCCACCATCCTCTGGTATCTTTTAATATTCTCCAATGGCTCCCCCTCAGGACTATCTTGGTAGCCTTCTTCTATTGGAGTTTTAGCCGGTTTGGATCCTAACTTCCCGGTTTCTTCCAAGAGATCCAGCACATATTTCTTTTGGGAGATGAACATCCCATCTTCAAACCGTGTCATTTCAATCCCTAGGAAGTATTTAAGCTCTCCTAGATCCTTTATATCAAAAGCAACCTTCAAGAGTTCCTTGATTCGATCTACTCCATCTTTGTCACTTCCTGTGATGATTAGATCATCAACATAGATCAAGACCACCACTACTCCTCCTTTACTTTTCCTTGTGAAAAGTGTATGATCAGCTTCCGATCTTATGAACTCCTTCTCCAAAAGACAAGCACTTAGCCTTTGGTACCATGCCCTTGGAGATTGCTTTAGCCCATAGATTGCTTTCTTCAATCTACAAACTTTGTTGCCTTCCTTATGATATCCTTGGGGTGGATCCATATACACTTCCTCTTCCAAATCCCCTTGCAAGAAGGCATTCTTGACATCCATCTGCCATAGATCCCACTTCAAGTTCACTGCCACCGAGATTAGGATACTGATGGAATGGAGCTTAGCAACCGGAGCAAATGTCTCGGTATAATCCTCCCCATAGATTTGAGTATACCCTTTTGCTACCAACCTTGCCTTGTATCTTTCTATCCTCCCATCACTTGTGTATTTGATTGTATACACCCATCTACACCCAACTGGCTTCTTATCCCTTGGTAAATCGGTTAAGTACCAAGTATGATTCCTTTCCATGGACTTCATTTCCTCTTCCATGGCTTTTACCCATACTCCACTCTCACACGCTTCTTCATATGAGTTAGGTATGGATTCCTTGCTGATTTTTCCAAGAAAAGCTTCATGCTCCATAGGTAAGGATGCCAACGAGCAAAAATGCTCAATGGGATATGTAACAGTGCTAGTTTGAGTGTTATCTCCCCCTTGTGAAAAGAGAGTGCTGTCGCCAATAGGATCGAGATCTAAGCTCGCCGTACGCTCAGGGCATTCTCTTATCACACAAGGAAGATTACTCGCACTAGACTCTCCTTGGAGCATGGCAGAGTTGTTGTAGCCATAGTAAACACGTTGTCGCCTCTGTCTTGTACTTCTTCTTAGAGGTACTGTTGGCTTCAGGTTCTTCTTTGACAATGTCAATGCTTTCTACACCTGGATTAGGTTCACTTTCCTTATCCGTGGCTTCATGATCTGAGGTTGGGTCATTCTCCTCATGTACATCATCCCTTGTTCTTGAATCTTCAAAGAACGGTATCCACTCCATAAATGGTGAGCTCATACCTTGAGGGGTATCATGATTCTTAGCTCCATAGAAGCTCTCCTTTTCATTGAACCTCACCTCTCTTGATACATAGACTCGTCTTATCTCCGGGTTGTAGACCTTGTATCCTTTTTGTGTTGGTGAATATCCAATGAATACACACTTCATGCTTCTAGGTTCAAGCTTGTTTTTTTGACCTTCTGGTGTGAACATAAAGCAGCTACATCCAAAGGTTTTGAGATGATGTAGGCTTGGTTTCTTGTTGTACAATGCCTCAAATGGTGACTTATTATCCAGGTTCTTGGTTGGAAGACGGTTGATCAAGTAGTTTGAAGTCATCACGGCATCTCCCCAATGAAGTTTAGGTACTCCCTTGGCAATCATGATGGTCCTTGCTACCTCCATTAGGTGTCTATTTTTTCTTTCAGCTACTCCGTTTTGTTGTGGAGTATAGGCGCAAGATGTTTGATGGATGGTGCCAAGGTTGTTGAGTAATTCCTTGAACCGCTTGCTTATATACTCTCCTCCATTATCACTTCTTAAGATCTTGATTGTTGTTTTGAATTGTGTAGACACATAGTTGATGAAGTTGGTGAATGCTTCATAAACTTGATCTTTGGTATGTAGAAGAGTAATCCATGTGTATTTTGAGTAGTCATCTATGAATGAAACAAAATACTTATATTGATCTCTTGAATTACAAGGAGCGGTCCATACATCCGAGTGTACAATGCCAAAAGCTTCATCACAAAATGTAGATGAAGTAGGAAACACTTGTCTACAATGTTTCCCTAGTACACATGCTTCACATACTACTTCTTCTTGAATGAGATTGGGTAAGGCCACTTTGAGAACTGCAGAGCTTGGATGTCCCAACCTTTCATGCCATAGTGGACTATCTCCAATCTCCTTCCTACTAGATACTTCTACATCCGCCTTCATTCCAAGCGCTTTCACATCCGCTTGTTTATTTGTGTGCAAAAGATATACTCCATCCTCTACCTTCCCTTCTCCGAGCACTTTGTTTGTTTTAGGGTCCTGAAACTTAACAAAGTCAGTCCCAAACAATGCCACACAATCCAAATCCTTGGTAGCTTTATGAACTGATAGAAGATTAGATGAGAAACTAGGCATGTATAAGGCTTTTGTTCCTTTTTTGAAAAGTTCTAATTCCCCTATCCCTTCAATCGGAACTGAACTCCCATTTGCCACTTGCACATTCCCATGATAAGGCTCAAGATTTTTAAGCATGTCTTGATCCTTAATCATGTGATGAGAAGCCCCTGAATCCACAATCACTTTGTCCTTTTTTATGGAGCTTTTAGAACCGAGGAAGCCCTTACCAGATTCAGTGAGCTTGGCTAGGCTCTTGATGAGGGCTTCGAATTCGGACCTCTTGACCGTATCCTCAACTGGTTGTGCCACACCCATGAAGGCTCTAGGTGTTGAAATATGTGATCTCTATGATAGAAGAATTTAAATCTAAGAGAAGGAGGGAAAGGAAACCTAGTTCACAAGGAACTAGAAGAAGTCTTGGTTAGGATGTAACTAGAAGAAAGGAAGCTGTTACATACTAACTAGAAGACTAACTAAGTGGAAAAGAGGAAGCAAAGGAGAGCATGGGGCGCCAGAACCAGGGCATGGGCACAAGCATGGAGGCGTCAGCAGCAGGGTATGGGCGCAGCTTGAACAGGAGTCAAACAGTGAGCTGCTCCCTTCCCTCCTCTCTTCTTCATGCAAACTCCTCTCTTCTCTCCTTCCTTCTTCACGCCTCTTCTCTTCTTCTCTATGTAAAAACTCTATAAATATACATGTAATGTGATGTAAAGAGTTGTGAATAAGAGAACAAGAAGATTAAAAGAGTAAAAGAAAGCTTTACTTATCTCCCTAAAGGCGCCGGTGGAGCCTTTGCTCTCCGGCGCCATGCTTCTCCTTAGTTCATCTTATTTCATCAACCATTATCATTCTCATTCTCATCATCGTTCTTATCATCATTCTCAAACAATAATCCCTCATTATATCAATACTCACGCCACCATCATCATCCTAAACATTCTCTAAATATCCAAACCTTAAACTCCTTATTATTCTCATGCCACAACTATCACTCTCTCAACAATCCCTAAGCCTCCATACTCTTAATTTCAACATGGTATCAGAGCAAGTTGAGTGATCTAGCGCCTAATCTCTTGTTATTCTTCTAGCTCTCTACAAAGTCTTATAATCTATAACCATACACTTTCTTAGTTCTATTCACTCTGAGATTAATATCCTTGAGATCATAAGATCTTCAAGTTGTGAAAGGACTAAGGGTGTGTATTGTTACTAGAAAATGATGACAAATTGAGGGAGATTTCGTTGGGCTCTCCTTGGCTCCTTGCCTTGAGGAACTCGTTTTTCTTTTGTTAAACACATGAGAGAGAGATTTTCTGGGGTAATTTGTTCCTCCCATGCGTTTTTAATAGGGTGTGTGTGAGAGAATAAATATCTTTCTTTGTGTTTCTTGTGTGTGGAGTCTAGATCCACATACAAAACTTTTAAAAGGGGTTGTATCAACATCAATCCCTCGGTGATCCTCTTTGGAAACAAGATCCAGAGGATTTTTAGAATCATTCATCCATGAAGAAGCTTGTCATGGCGTGATGGTCTTTCGCATGTATGGCGTGGGAAATAAGGCATCTAGGAGATGAAGAGTGTTTTTGGCGTGATGGTTTAGAAGAGGAGAAGGCTGGGTGGTGACCTTAAGTGGTGATCCAAGCAAGTTCCAAGTGAAAACAAATCATTGAACAAGAAGTAAAGTGGCTGGTGATCAAATGAAGACATTCAGCAAGAAAGAAGAGGTGCTTGCCTCAGAATGAATGGAAGCATTAAACCGGCTGCACAAACAGCCAAAGAAAAATCTAGTTCACGTGAGACTTCAAGAAAAATATGAGACAGCTTATTGTAAAACTTGGAGTTGAAAAGGAGAAGCTTACCTAAGAGATAGGAAGCTGAAGAAGGTTGCTTCCCGGAAGAGACTTGCGGAAGAGAAGTGACAAGAGGAGTTCACGTCTTCAACCCGGAAGAGACTTGCGGAAGGGACGTGACAAGAGGAGTTCACGTAGAAGACTTGCAGTAGACGGAGATGAAGCACAAGGCTTATGCTATAATTCTTTGGTGAGTCTTCCAATAAGCAGAAGATTCATATGGTCCAAGATGTAGTTGCTCCAAGGTATTGATTAAATGGTGCTTATGGAGGGTCATATTCTTCCACATGGTCTTCATCCTCTCTTGAAGCTGAATCACTTGATCCAGGAGGTCTTTAGAGAGTGGTGATCATACTCAACCATGTGGCGATCGAAGCGGAGCAATCTACAAGAAGAAGTGTGTATAGGCTCAAGCAAGCTATTCATGGTGGTGTTATGTGGAGGTAGATGATGTCCTTTGCGGCCTAATCCAAAATGGCTAGCAGACGAAAGCTTGTCCTAATTTGCAAGTGGGATAGATAGTCCAAGAGGAGGTGGCATCATTGGCATAATCAAGCTTAGTGCTCTTTCCTTTGCAAGAGTGGTCCCTTGGCAACGGGCTAGTCTTGAAGGGAAGTGTTGAAGAAGCGGTGAGCTCCAAATTATGCAACGGTCTTCCTTGTCAAGTTTGGTTCTTCCCATACTCGAACCAAGCTTGAGGGGGAGTGTTGAAGAAGACCGTTGAAACACCAAGTTAGGTGATGGTCCAAGAAGAAGAGGACTATCACATTGTACCATGGATAGGTGCAGCATTTCGAGAGGAAGCCGGGAGAGTCTTATGATAAGTGGGATTAAAGCGGATGGCTCTTTGAAGAATCAAGATCAAATCTATGAAGGGTTGAAGCCAAGATTGATCTTGATAGATGGAGTGTGAAGCTCAGACCAAGAGGCGTTCACCTAGGAGGCTGTGGAACGGTAAACAAGGCAACAAGGCACTCCAAGCACCGTATGAGGAGACGATGGCGAGAGAAAGCCGGGAGACACATACGAGTAGCTATGGATGATGTTGTAAGAAAACCGAAGGAGAAACCACCTTTCAGACCTTATTAGGTGTGGTGATCCGAGAAGCAGCGGGAAGTGGCGTCTAACGGATAGAGTATACTCCCAAGAGTCATCAAGAGGAAGCCAATGACAATGTGAGTATTCCGTGAGCTAGAAGATGTCATCCGAGGAGCTTGAAGTCAAGATTAAGTTTGAGACGAGAATCCCGAGGAGACATGATCCGAGTGAAGCTTAGAGAAGACAAAGCCTAATCCGCAAGAAAGAGTGAAGGCCATAGGAGAGGAAGCCGTGGTCTCATTGAGGTTAGGAGTCATCAAAACCGTCTTTGGAGCAAGCAAGGATCAGCTAGCGGATATCGTTAACATGGCATCATCTTCTATCAATGAGGATCACGTACATGGCAAGATTGGCCTTAAGGACACCTACCGACCAATCTTGAGGGGGAGTGTTGAAATATGTGATCTCTATGATAGAAGAATTTAAATCTAAGAGAAGGAGGGAAAGGAAACCTAGTTCACAAGGAACTAGAAGAAGTCTTGGTTAGGATGTAACTAGAAGAAAGGAAGCTGTTACATACTAACTAGAAGACTAACTAAGTGGAAAAGAGGAAGCAAAGGAGAGCATGGGGCGCCAGAACCAGGGCATGGGCACAAGCATGGAGGCGTCAGCAGCAGGGTATGGGCGCAGCTTGAACAGGAGTCAAACAGTGAGCTGCTCCCTTCCCTCCTCTCTTCTTCATGCAAACTCCTCTCTTCTCTCCTTCCTTCTTCACGCCTCTTCTCTTCTTCTCTATGTAAAAACTCTATAAATATACATGTAATGTGATGTAAAGAGTTGTGAATAAGAGAACAAGAAGATTAAAAGAGTAAAAGAAAGCTTTACTTATCTCCCTAAAGGCGCCGGTGGAGCCTTTGCTCTCCGGCGCCATGCTTCTCCTTAGTTCATCTTATTTCATCAACCATTATCATTCTCATTCTCATCATCGTTCTTATCATCATTCTCAAACAATAATCCCTCATTATATCAATACTCACGCCACCATCATCATCCTAAACATTCTCTAAATATCCAAACCTTAAACTCCTTATTATTCTCATGCCACAACTATCACTCTCTCAACAATCCCTAAGCCTCCATACTCTTAATTTCAACACTAGGTCCACTTCCATTCTCTTTTAGCCTCTTAGGCCTCAAGTGTGGATGAAGGGTCCAACACTTCTCCTTAGTGTGTCCCTTCATTTTACAATGCTCACATTCCAACACCCTCTTGTCGAATGTAAGATTCTTCTTTGCAAGATGTGCAGCCTCGCTTGGTGCACGAAATAGGTCTTTTGACCCTTCCTCTCTTTGAATCATGCCACATACTTCCGCTAGACTTGGCAGCTTCTCAAATCTAAGTATGTGCTTGATAAGATCTTTGTAGGATGCGTTGAGCGCCAAGAGAAGCCCAAACACTTGATCTTGGTCACGCCTTTCTCCTAACTCCTTGGGGTCCATAGTTTGTGGCCTCAAGATCTCCAGTTCGGCCCACAAGCTTCTATACTCCCCAAACATTTCCTTGAATGGCTTCTCTCCTTGTTGAAGCTCATTCAACGCCCTCTTCACCTCAAATATCCTTGATATATTTGAGATGTTTCCATATACTCCCTTGAGTATATCCCACAACTCCTTGGCGGTATCCGCATATGAGTAGGCCGCCAGGATAGATGGCTCTAGTGAGCTTTGAAGAAGTGAAAGAGTGAACTGCTCTTCTGTTGAAATATGTGATCTCAAGAAGAAGAATTCAAACACAAGAGAAGGAGGGAAAAGGAGAAAACTGGTTGAAAAGGAACTAGGAAGAGAACAAGTTAAGAAGGAACTAGAAGAAAAGGAAGTTGTTGGATCTCAACTAGATGAACTAACTAAACTAAGTAAGGAAGCAAGGAGAGGCATGGGCACAAGCATGGGGCGCCAGAGAGAGGCATGGAGTGCAATACTGTTGGAGTAGGTGAGCTGCTCCCTCCTCTCTTCTTCACGCAAAACCTCTCTTCTCCTCTTCCTTCTTCACGCCATTCCTCTCTTCTTCTGCACCTCCTCTCATTCAAATGTCTATAAATATATGTGTAACCTCTTGTAAAGATTTGTAAGACTAAGAGAATAAAATACATACAAACTTTCATAATCTCTTGCTATTCTCACTCTTAGTCTCTAAACATTCTTCAATCTCTTTAAACTTATAATTTCAACATGGTATCAGAGCAGGTTATCTACTAAACCGCTTATTCTCTTCTTGATTCCTCTAATACTCTACAAGGCTTCTAATCTATAACAATACACCTTCCTTAGTTCTATTCACTCTGAGATTAATATCCTTGAGATCATAGGATCTTCAAGTTGTGAAAGGACTAAGATTGTGTATTATTACTAGAAAATGGAGACTAATAGGGTAACAATCTCGGTTATGCTCAAGGGAAACAACTATCTCCTTTGGGCAAAAACCACCAAAACTACTCTTAGAGGCCGAGGACTTTGGCAATATGTTGAGCCAAAAGAAGGAACAGAAGCGGCGGTGAGAAATGAGAAGGAGGAAGCTAAGGAAGAGCAAGAAGAACAATACACTCTTTCTCTTCTCCTAAGCTCACTAGAACCAACTATCTTGGCGGCTTACTCATATGCGGATACCGCCAAGGAACTTTGGGATATACTCAAAGGAGTTTATGGAAACATCTCAAACATATCAAGGATATTTGAGGTGAAAAGGGCATTGAATGAGCTCCAACAAGAGGAAAAGTCATTCAAGGAAATGTTTGGGGAGTATAGAAGCTTATGGGCCGAGTTGGAGATCTTGAGGCCACACACTATAGACCCCAAGGAGTTAGGAGAAAGGCGTGACCAAGATCAAGTGTTTGGGCTTCTCTTGGCACTCAATGCATCATACAAGGATCTTATCAAGCATATACTTCGATTTGAGAATCTGCCAAGTCTAGCGGAAGTATGCGGTATGATACAAAGGGAAGAAGGGTCTAGAGACCTGTTTCGTGCACCAAGTGAAGCTGCACATCTTGCAAGAAAGAATCTCACATTTGGAGACAAGAGGACGTTGGAGTGTGAGCATTGCAAGATGAAAGGACACACTAAGGAGAAGTGTTGGACCCTCCATCCACACTTGAGGCCTAAGCGGCTAAGGGAGAATGGGAATGGACCTAGAGCCTTCACGGGAATTGCACAACCTGTTGAAGAACTGGTTAGAAGGTCTGAGTTTGAAGCTCTCATCAAGAGCCTAGCCAAACTCACAGATTCGGGTAAGAGTTTTTTCAGCTCTAAAACACCCATAAAGAAGACTAGAATCATTGTGGATTCAGGGGCTTCTCATCACATGATCAAGGATCAAGATATGTTAAAGAATCTTGAACCATGCCATGGAAGTGTACAAGTAGCCAATGGAAGCTCAGTTCCAATTAAAGGGATAGGAGAGTTAGAGCTTTTTAAAAGGGAAACAAAAGCATTATACATGCCTAACTTCTCATCTAATCTTTTATCCGTTAATAAAGCTACAAAGGATTTGGAGTGTGTGGCTGTGTTTGGGACTGACTTTGTTAAGTTTCAGGACCCTAAAACAAACCATGTGCTCGGAGAAGGGAAGGTAGAAGATGGTGTGTATATCTTGGAATCAAATAAACAAGAGGAACCAATGACTCTTGGAATGAAGGCAGATGCAAAGTTTTTTGGGAGGAAAGAGATTGAAGATAGCCCATTATGGCATGGAAGGCTAGGACATCCAAGTTCAGCAGTCCTCAAGATGGTCTTACCCAATCTCATCCAAGAAGAAGTAGTGTGTGAGGCGTGTGTACTAGGGAAGCATTGTAGACAAGCTTTTCCTACTTCATCTACAACTTGTGATGAAGCGTTTGGCATTGTACACTCGGATGTATGGACCTCACCATGTAATTCAAGAGATCAATATAAATATTTTGTTTCATTCATTGATGACTACTCAAGATATACATGGATCACTCTTCTACATACCAAAGATCAAGTGTATGAAGCCTTCACCAACTTCATTAACTATATCTCTACCCAATTCAAAACAAAGATCAAAGTATTGCGTAGTGATAATGGAGGTGAATATGTGAGTAAACGATTCAAAGAGTTGCTCAACAACTTTGGCATCATTCATCAAACATCGTGTGCATACACTCCTCAGCAGAACGGGATAGCTGAAAGGAAGAATAGACACCTAATGGAAGTAGCAAGGACTCTCATGATTGCCAAAAGAGTACCAAAGTTCCATTGGGGAGATGCCGTAATGACATCAAGCTACTTAATCAACCGACTTCCAACCAAAAATCTGGATGATAAGTCCCCATTTGAAGTGTTGTACAAGAAGAAACCAAGCTTAAATCATATCAAAACGTTTGGATGCACATGCTTCATGTTTTTACCAGAAGGACACAGAAGCAAACTTGAACCTCGAAGCATGAGGTGTGTGTTCATTGGATATTCACCAACACAAAAGGGCTACAAGGTCTACAATCCGGAAACAAGAAGAGTGTATGTGTCTAGAGAAGTAAGGTTTAATGAACAAGAGAGTTTCTATGGGGCTAAGGATCATGATGCTTCTAAAGGAATGATCTATTCATCCATGGACTGGATGGTGTTTGATGAAACGCCAAGCCTATGTGAAGAAGTACAAGAAGAAACATCTGAGAACTTCATAGAGCAAGATAGTGCGGATAATGCACATGAGGAAGTGGATCAGAATTTGGATGAAGAGGGAGCGGATGCTGAAGAAGGACAGGAGCCAACCATACCTCTAAGAAGAAGTACAAGACAGAGGCGACAACGTGTCTTTTATGGCTATAACAATTCTGCTATGCTCCAAGGAGAGTCTAGTACGAGTATTTTTCCTTGTGTGATAAGAGAGTGTCCTGAGCGTACGGCGAGCTTAGATCTCGATCCTATTGGCGACAGCACTCTCATATCACAAGGAGGAGATCACACTCAAACTAGTATTATCACATATCCCATTGAGCATTTCTGTTCCTTGGCGACATTACCCATGGAGCATGAAGTGTTTCTCACAAAAATCAGCAAGGAATACATTCCTAGCTCATATGAAGAAGCATGTGAGAGTGATGTATGGGTGAAAGCCATGGAAGAGGAAATGAAGTCCATGGAAAGGAATAATACTTGGTACTTAACCGACTTACCAAAGGATAAGAAGTCGGTTGGGAGTAGATGGGTGTATACAATTAAATACACAAGTGATGGGGAAATAGAAAGGTACAAAGCAAGGCTGGTAGCAAAAGGATATACTCAAGTCTATGGGGAGGACTATACTGAAACATTTGCTCCAGTGGCTAAGCTTCATTCCATAAGAATTCTAATCTCGGTAGCTGTAAACTTGGAATGGGACTTATGGCAAATGGACGTCAAGAATGCCTTCTTGCAGGGGGATTTGGAAGAAGAAGTATATATGGATCCACCCCTAGGGTATCATAATGGAGGCAACAAAGTGTGTAGATTGAAGAAAGCAATCTATGGGCTGAAGCAATCTCCAAGAGCATGGTACCAAAGGCTAAGTGCTTGTCTCTTGAAGAAGGAGTTCATAAAATCTGAAGCGGATCATACTCTATTCACAAGACAAAGTGAAGGAGGAGTAGTGGTAGTCTTGATTTATGTTGATGATCTAATCATCACAGGAAGTGACAAAGATGGAGTAGATCAAATCAAGGGACTCTTGAAGGCCGACTTTGATATAAAGGATCTAGGGGAGCTCAAGTACTTCCTAGGGATTGAGATGACACGATTTGGAGATGGAATGTTCATATCTCAAAGGAAATATGTGCTGGATCTCTTGGAAGAAACCGGGAAGTTAGGATCCAAGCCGGCCAAAACTCCAATAGAAGAAGGATACCAAGATAGTCCTGAGGGGGAGCCTTTGGAGAACATTAAAAGATACCAAAGGATGGTGGGCAAACTTATCTATCTTACCATTACAAGACCTGACATCTGCTTTGCAGTAAACCGTGTGAGCCAGCATATGCAAAAGCCAACCTCACAACATTGGAACATGATTGAGAGGTTGCTAAGGTACCTAAAGAATAGCCCTGGAAAAGGTGTATGGATGCATGTTAATGGGAACACAAAGGTCCAAGGTTATTGTGATGCGGATTGGGCTGGAGATAAAAAGGATAGAAAGTCCACGTCTGGTTTTTGCACATTTGTGGGAGGAAATCTAGTAACCTGGAGGAGCAAAAAACAGAAGGTCATAGCCTTATCAAGTGCTGAAGCAGAGTACAGAGCCATGAAAGAATTGACAAAGGAGTTGATATGGATAAAAGCGCTTCTAAAAGACCTTGGAATCCAGGGAGATGAAGAAATGCTGTTGTATTGTGATAATCAAGCTGCAATGCATATAGCATCAAATCCGGTATTTCATGAAAGAACCAAGCACATAGAAGTTGATTGCCATTTTGTGAGAGGGAAGATACAAGAAAGAATTATCAAAACCGCCTTTGTAGCAAGCAAGGATCAATTAGCTGATATCTTCACTAAGGCAACTTCAACTATTACTTGTGATCACATTCATGGCAAGATCGGTCTTAAGGATCTCCACCGACCAATCTTGAGGGGGAGTGTTGAAATATGTGATCTCAAGAAGAAGAATTCAAACACAAGAGAAGGAGGGAAAAGGAGAAAACTGGTTGAAAAGGAACTAGGAAGAGAACAAGTTAAGAAGGAACTAGAAGAAAAGGAAGTTGTTGGATCTCAACTAGATGAACTAACTAAACTAAGTAAGGAAGCAAGGAGAGGCATGGGCACAAGCATGGGGCGCCAGAGAGAGGCATGGAGTGCAATACTGTTGGAGTAGGTGAGCTGCTCCCTCCTCTCTTCTTCACGCAAAACCTCTCTTCTCCTCTTCCTTCTTCACGCCATTCCTCTCTTCTTCTGCACCTCCTCTCATTCAAATGTTTATAAATATATGTGTAACCTCTTGTAAAGATTTGTAAGACTAAGAGAATAAAATACATACAAACTTTCATAATCTCTTGCTATTCTCACTCTTAGTCTCTAAACATTCTTCAATCTCTTTAAACTTATAATTTCAACATCTTCTTGCTCTTCCTTGTCATTGTATGGTTCGGCTTCTTCCTTAGGTTCAATGAACTTCCAAAGTCCTCTACCTCTTAGAACGGTCTTAGTAGTTTTTGCCCAAAGAAGGTAGTTATCTCCTTTAAGAACAACAGAAATCGCTACTCTATTCACCTCCATTCTCTTGTAGTAATACACAATCCCAGCTCTTTCACAACTTGAAGATCAACCGATCTCAAGGATATTAATCTCAGAGTGAATAGAACTTGGTAAGATGTATTGCTATAGATTAGAAGGTTTTGAAGATAGCTTAAAGGGATTATGAAGAGAGTTTAAGCGGTTGGATAAAGAACCCGCTCTGATACCATGTTGAATTTAGAAGTTTAGGGAGAGATAAGGATGAAGATAAGAGGATTGGCGTAATAAGAGAGAGAGAGATTGCTGAATTTTTCTTCTTATTCACACTCATTCAACCAATACAATGCACAAGTATATATAGACTTTACAAGCATAAGCTAAGGAAAAAATATCTAAGGAAGAGGAAGAGAAGAGGTGTGATGATGGAGTGGTTGAGCTGCTCCAACAGTGCAGCTGCGCCCATGCTGTTCCCATGCTGTGCCCATACCTTCTCCCTGCAGCGCCCATGCCTCATTTGCTTCCTCACTTGGTTTAGTTAGCTTGTCTAGTTGATATCCAACAGCTTCCTTTTCTTCTAGTTCCTTATAAACTAGCTCTCCTTCTAGTTCCTTCACAAATAGTTCTTTCCTTTTCCCTCCTTTTCTTGAGTTTGAATTCTTCTTCTTGAGATCACATATTTCAACACTCTCCTCCTTTTCCTAATTTATTTTAAGTTTTTTAATAAGAGTTTCTAAAGTAGAAACGCCATTGGTAATGCTCTAATAAGCTGTCAAGTGTCCACTGTTATAATGACACATTAAACTTTCTTGTTTTAAATCATTTGGGTTTCTTATTTTCTAACCAACTATTTAAATTAAAAATTAATTAAATTTAATTAGCAGTACATGAATATAAAAATACATATTTTACATTCTTTTCTGATTTTTAGAAATGATTGTTTTGATTAGATACATCCAAATTCATTTGGATTTTACTCTTTTTGAATTTCTATATTCTAACCAACATATAAAATTCATGATTTATTTAAATTCAAAGATTAATAAAAAAATAAGGTGACACTTGTGAGGACCTATGAGAAGTTGTCACTTGTACACATTTTCAATGACATACTAAACCTTTTTATTTTTATTCATTTGACTTTTCTATTTTTTAGTCAACTACGTAAATTCAAAGTTAATTAAATGAAAGTAATGTAAATGAAATAATAAAGACAACATAGACCATAACAAAAAAAAGATTAGGAAGACAACATAAAATACTTATGGTCATTCATGAAATTCCATCATAAATTACCAAATAATGTATAATATTTATTAGAAGTCGTAGTCACCAATGTTTTTAACCTTCCAAAAATGTGTATGAAAGTTAAAAATGTCATTATTAAACATGACAATAATAGAAAATTAATATAAATGAAAAAATAAAGACACCACACATATGATAAACAAAAAAATAATTAAAAAGATAACATAAATTTACAAACACAAACTTAAAAACCAAAAAAAGAAACAAAATATAAAACAAAATAAAATTTTATAAATAGAAAAGAAGTCAACTTGACATCATAATATATATACATAAAAAATCACAAACAGGTATAACATAACCACATCATAAAAATATTATTTTTAAAAAATAAATATAATATTCATAAACAACAACAACAACAACATGAAACTTGTGTATGGCGGGAATCGCCCTAGTCCATCTTTGCATGTATAATCAATTAGGAAGACATTACAAATTAAAAAAACATAATATAAACACACAATAAAATTTGATATATAGAAAAGAAGTCAATTTGTCATCATAATATATATAGAAAAAATCACAAACATATATAACATAAACACATCATAAAATTATATATAAAAGGTAAATAAAATACTAATAAACAATAACAACAACATGAAACCCACGCATCACGCGGGACTGACTCTAGTATATATAATATATATTGGATTGGGATGATAGCCGCTGATGAAATGATAAGAATGTACCGCCCACGATATTAACCAAACTCAATACCACTAACAGAATATCAGAATACGGATCAGGTGAGCATGCCGACAGGACCAGTCCAACCATTTGGAAGACCTTAAGCGAGATTGAAAAAAATTCCAATATAATATCAATTTAAAAAATAGAGATTCTAAACAATCCATACCGAGAAAAATAAGTGTCAATCATGAGCTAAACAAAATTTAAAACTAAATACTACATCGTAAATATAATATTTCTTCCATTATTCCCTGCAAAGTCATCCATCAAAGTCTCGTAATCAATCTTCTCAAGCATGGATCTCTCAATTGATAATATGGCTAACCCGTTCAACCTTGTGACATGGTGGATCTCATATAATTCTTGATCAACTTCAACTTATAAAAAATCATTTCAGCAAAAGCAACAGACATTGGAATGGTCAATAATATTCTGTAAGAAATCCATGTGTTTGGATAACAATCCTCCATTCTTTTAAAAAAATCCAACTCTTCAATAGATTTTCTAATCTCTTTTGGCAATACTTCTTGTAGAACTTTCAGTTACATAAACAAATCAGCCCCATCTATATCAGAATGCAAACCATGCTTAAGGGTAGCTTCAAGATTCAAGCAGGATGCTCTCAGATTTTCATCACTTGCCGATGTGAGTTTATTTTTAAATCAAACAAAATCCAAAAGTTTGTTCATACCTTTAGAATTTGTCAAATCGTGTCTCTAGAGACACTAGTGCTTGATCTATGAGTGTGAAAAAGTAATTAACTCTGAAATCCTCCTCCGGGGACAATTCCATATTTTCATCCGCTTTTTCGAGTTTTCATCAAACTGCTTATTTCTTCTAATGATCCTCTTCTTTTTTTGCAGGAAATTCAGCTTGTAACTCCATAGGCTATGCAATTAGGACAGCCTCAGACTTTGCTTGTGCAAATCCCGTCTCTCTATATTTTTGAAAATATGAAATGAGTGCTTTCAGTTCAGTTATAGCAACATCAATATCAATGTCATCTGCTTGTAAAGTCTTGCTCATTCTGTTGACAACAGAGATTCCCCAGAACAAAACCCAGATCTAGCCCATTCTCAAGATCATAATCACTACTCAAAGCTAGAGAAAATCATCATAAAATCTCCAAACCCAGAAATGTCAAAAGATATGATGAACATAAACAGATTAAGTAGATAAACAAGACTGGTCAAGAAATCAATCAATAATAGCTTTTAATAAGAACAGATCTAAGATTAAAAGATCAAAGGATCCAAAATAGAGAAAAGACCGAAACAACCCTAATGTGCACAGACTCCCCCGAAAATACATGGGTGAAAAGTATTTATACTTAAGTCTCAAAACCCTAAACACAGTTACTAGATTAAAGTGAAAATAGTAAAAATGGAGAGTGGACTCGGGGTAGGAAGTCGAGCCCACTGGTCGAGTCTGATATTTTTCAATGTTTCCATCTTTAATGCTCCTAGCTCAGGCTTGAAACCGAGTCCACTTGGCCGAGTCCAGCTGTTTTCCAAAGGTATCCTCTTGAAGTGCCTGACTCGGGTTGTAATTCGATTCAGGGAGGTTGACTCCATGAGTCTTGCCAAAGATTGCTCCTTTTCTCCGCAGCTCGGGTTGTGTGGTCGATTCAGCCCTCACAAGTCATCAATGCTCATCTCCTTGCATCCAAAAAGTGTCCAAACACATCCAAATTGCCATGTAAACAACTCCAGAATGCAAGAAATATGCAAAACTAATGCAAATCCTAAGGATGATGATATGTGGATGAAATGGATAGATAAGTAATTAAAATGATGATGAATTTATGCAAAAGAGATGGTAAATGAATGATAAAACATGTAAAATACATAGATATCAATATGATTAATTGAATTTTGATTTATTATTTGCAAAATATGATTTAAAATTTTTGCAAATTGTTTTGTGTTTTCAATTAATTGAATTTTGATTTGGGGTTTTGTGAACTTATGATTATATTGGGTGATGGATTTATGGATTTTCATGTGTTGTTATGATTTTTGTATTTGATTAATTGAATTTTTGTTTAGGATTTTCAGAATATGATTTGAATTTTTTGTAATTGATTTGGATTTTTTTAGTTTATTGAATTTTGATTTGGGGTTTCTATTTATTGATTACCATTAATTTGTAATATTAATATGTTTACTATGAAATTGTTTTTAGTTGATTTGTAGTTTTTTGTTTAGTTACAATTATTTTAAATTTATTTGATTAATTTTATACTTACTATTTTAATGTTTTTAAAGTGATTACAGATACTATCATTCTGGGAACTCATGTATTCCACGAGGTGGGGCGAAAATGGCTCTGGCTAGGACTGGAGGTAGGCAAGAAAGTTCTGTAACTTAGACTCCATCAAACCATATTCATCAGATGCAACCGACAGCGTCTACTCAAATGAACATGGAAAACTTCATCTCCCATCCCGGGAGAGAGGAAATGCAAAGAATTCATCCATAACGGCTTGGAGGAGCAATTTGGTAAGTTAACTCTTATTCTTTTACTTAGTTTTTATATGTTCTTCATTTTATACTAAGTATTTTATTTTTTACCGCTAACATTTAATTTTTTATAATTTGTGTAGGTTTGGTTATTCTAATAATGGAATAACCAAATCAATTAACCGGATACTTAATGGAATGAGTTAGCATCTGTATCCAAAATTCTCTGATATGCCTTTACCAGATAAGTAATTATTGTTCCAAAAATTTGCGGTACATAGATCATTTTCAATACATTATTTTCTATTTTTAATAATTTAGTTAATTTTAATTAATTTTTCCAGCAAGAATTTAACTGGGATATTGAGCACTATGTACAGATTAGAACAGATATCGACACGAAAATGGCAACAATGTAATCCAAGAAACTATACAAGTCGAAGTAACTTTGGATGGCGGATAAAGTACCCAACAAGTTCATCTACAAACCCAAGCTTTGGAATGGGTTTATCGATTAATGGAAACAAGAGCAGACCAAATATACATCGAATAACAAATAATCTAACTGGGTAAGCAAATGGTGTCTTTTTGATATTTCACAGACGTACCATGCTTCATCTACATCCACTTCACGATTTTCAGAAGAAGCCGAGCTTCAAGAGCAACTTGCAGAGGGAGCCACATAGATCATGGGTTTGAAGGATGATATAAGTCACGTGAAAGAAGCATACGCGGAGAGTGCTCGATGCTATGAAGAACTGGCGGCCACAAAATTAATTTCAATTAATTGCAATTTATAAAATGAAATTAATAAATATACAAATAATTAACAAATATATAAATATTTAGAAACTAATTTCTAATTAAACCCATCGGAAATCTGTCACAAATCCTACACAAAATCCATTAGAAATCCGATGGTAAAGCGTCTGAAAACCATCGGAAAGATATTCTGTCAGGAATCTATCATGAACCAGTCAGAAATAATTTTCTGATGGATTTCCAACGGATTTCCGACAGCTCTAGTGATGTCTTAGCTGTCTGATTTTTTTACAAAACTTTCATTCTACGGATTTGTGACAGATTTCTGATGCCTTATAACTGACAGATTTCCCGTCAGAAAAAATCATTTCTGACAGAATTTTGATGGATTTGACCATCAGTTCAAGCCTGTTTTCTTGTAGTGCCTTAGACTTCCATCACTTTAATTTAATTTTCTTTCTCCTCGACAAAACCTTTTGTCATGCACCTTGTAGACCAACATTTTTTTTTAACTTTGTATGTCTTTTTAAAGAGATACTTGTCTTTCTTTCTTAAACCCCATAGATTTAATCCCATCAAACCTCTCACATGGTCTTGTTAAAACCATAATATCTCCACAGACCAGTCTAGAAAGGTAAGATGGAGAAACTCTTATACCATTCACCCTTGAAAATTCTAGTCCACAATGAAATGAGGGCCATCAAAACATCTTGTGTTAGGGATTTTCCCGCTTTGATTGAAACCTGAGCAACCTTTCACGGTTTGATAGGTTTATCATATCTCTGAATACAGCTCCATAATTTTCCTGCCTGTGATCTAAATTCTGCAGAAGCTCAGGAACCTATGTTACATTTTCTAACGCCAACACATCTAGTGGATATACTTTTGAATTCACTGGCTTGGAACTCAATCTCTTTGGCGTCTCTTGACATGGTGACATCTTCTCTTGTAGCTCCAAGTTGCTGTTTGTATAAGGTCCGGTTTGACATGGATCTCTTGCACCATCTCCCTAAGACTAACCGATAAACAAAATTTTATCGCGAGACAGAGTAATTTCTTCCATTATCTCACCACTTTTTTCAGATACTAAGCTTTCTATGAAGAAACAAATATAGAGAAAGATAATCACAACATTGTAGAAATTGGATAAAGTATCACACAAAATGATATCTTTAGTCCCAAATCCGAGACACCTCACATAATGACTAGATAAAGAAGAAGAGTTATGTTATCTACAGAAACTAATAAAGGAAAGCCCTTTGATCATGTCCTGAGATAAACTCTTAAATGGGTGTAGGACAGGTTGAGCCATGAGATTTGGAACAGGAGAAACAAGAAATGTATAATCTTCAAAAAGCGAAAAGAAGCCTCTTTTCCTGTTTAAGCATTACAAGATTCCTCTCCATCCTGTTCTAAAGAATTTTAAACTGTAGGGAATTGACTGTGAGGAGGATGATTCCTAGATTAATAGTGGTACAGATGAATTTTGAGCAATTGTTTTGCCAACATCACCATATACTCTTTTACGGTATAATAATGGGCATTGAAATGTTAACAAAAAATGGGCATTGAATATATATTATCACAATCCTTCAAAACCATATGCTAAATCCTTTTTCATACTGTTATCAAGCGAGGAATCATCCTCCTCGTCACTTCTCTCAATGTTACACTTATCTAGATCAACATTGAGAAGATTTTGTAATGTTGAAACATTATATGCTGCTCACGTTCAAAGCTCATATCTTTCTTGTTTACGCTGTTTTAGATCTCATGTTTGAATATATATTGTCACAAGCCTTCAAAACCATATGCTAAATCCTTTTTCATAGTGTTATCAAGCAATGAATTATCCTCCTCGTCACTTCTCTCAATGTTACACTTACTTAGATTAACATTGTGAAGATTTTGAAATGCTAAAACATTATATGATGCTCACATTCAAAGCTCATATCTTTCTTGTTTACGCTGTTTTAGATCTCATGGCTTAATATTTCTTACACCCCTAAGAGTTCTTCTCAGACAATAATTAAAGACTTCTTTTATTAATATCCACAATTATCGCAAGTTTTCTAAACTAATAGTCACACTCTTCTTTGTGAGGTATCTCGGTTTGGGTACGTTTCTTTGAAGAAAAATATAGTGTTGATAAAGCATGATAATATATTTTTGACAAAAATGTTACTCTGGAATAGAGTGTAGGTTATGTAATTGTATATACTCTTGATGTTAATAATTACATATTTATACAGAGAACGAGACACTCTAGGTTAGCGTATCTAAATGCTTTACATAAATTGATCCTAATTGATATGATTCTTTCTTAATATGCCCCTCAAGATGGAGGGGCGTCAGTAACTCCAATCTTGGACATGATATTATGAAACTGAGCCAGTGTGAGAAGTTTTGTTAAAGCATTCTTTAGTTGGTCCTTTGTTGAGACATGAGACACCATAAGTGATCCGGATTGAACCTGTTATCGGATGAAGTGGTAGTCTAGCACCACATGTTTCAACCGAGGGTGAAAAATTGGGTTTGCACACAAGTATATGACACCCACATTTTCTCAATGAAGGACTGAAGGATGGGTGACTTGTACACCAATTTCAGCAAGTAGTGAGTGTATCCAATAGATTTCCAATAAGGTGTTTGCAAAAGAATGATACTCTGCCTCGATCGATGATTTTGCTACCGTGTTCTGTTTCTTTGTGCTCCAAGATATTGGTTGTGATCCTAGATACACAAGATAGTCATTTGTATAGATATAGCCATCAAAAATTCCACCCCATTCTGCATCAGAAAACTATGTAGGGACCAAGTATTATTGCGGCTGAGTAAGACTCCATGAGTCATTGTCCCTGCCAAGTATCTTAAAACTATTTATGCGGCTTGTAGGTGATCAGTTGTGGGCAAGTGCTTGAACTGCAACAACTTACTGACAGAGTAAGATATGTCAGGTCAAGTGAAAGATAAGTGTTGGAGACTACCTACAAGCATTCGGTATTCTGTTGCATCTAGAAGTGGCATTCCCGAGTGGAGAGTTAATCTCGGAGAAAATGCCAATGGTGTCACCACTGGTTTTGCCGTGTGAATATTATGACAGCTGCAAGATTAGAGAGCTCCAAAGCTCGGTGATTCCTTTTCTTGGGGAGGCTCACGAGATCAAATATTGGTTCAATGTCGTTTGGGTAGAAGTTTCGGAAACGAAAACTGGTTTCGGTTATTTCCTGGATCGCATATGGAGTATCAGGCTATAAGTGATACAAGGAGATTATTCTATGATATCCGCTCGAAAAACAAACCAGGTTTTGAGGAAGTTGTATCTAGAGGATTTAATAGTCAGAACAGTGATGCAAGAATGCCCTTATCTGATAGGATATGGAAATGCAGACATGAACTTTCAAGATGGAGAAAATATAGAAACACTAATTCAGACCTGGAAATACGTAAGATTAAAAGAGAGTTAGAGGCTGAGATTAGCAAACTATTTATGGATCAACAGAGAATGACATATCTCAAGAAGTGAATATCAGAGGCATACAAGGAGGAAAAAGTCTACTGGAGAGATAGAAGCAGAGAGCAATGGCTACAAGCTGGAGATAAAAAGGTAGTTTTTTTCCACAACAGTGTTAAAAGCAGAAAAATAAAAAATAGAATTCAAGTCCTGGTTGACGATCAAGGACATGAAAAGTTTTCTGAAGGATCGAAAGGAAGCATAGCAGCACATTACTTCAGAAGCCTTTTCTCGAGTTCTAATCATGGGAATTTGGCGGAGCTTTTTGCCGACATTAGTCCGAGATTATCAGAAAGGATGAACCTGGAATTGACTGTCCCTGTAACAGATTTGGAAATCAAGAAGACTGTATTTATTATCAAAGGAGGAAGTGGCCCGGGGCAGATGGACTTAATGGGAAATTTTACCAGCAGAATTGGAGCATAGTATGCCCCACAATATGTGAGGAAATAAAGAATTTTTTCTCCACTTCAGTCTTTCCCCCATAATGGAATTTTACTAATCTATATTTGAATCCAAAAGTTTCTAACCCTACAAGGATGACAGATATGAGACCTATTAGCCTTTGTTCAGTGCATGATAAGATTATATAAAAATCTTATGTGAGAGATTAAAGAAATTCCTACCCGAGTTGATCTCGGATACGCAAGGAGCTTTTTCTCGGGAAGGCTAATATCAGACAATGTGATTATTGCACACACGCTTATTCATGCACATAAAACTAATGCAGCAGCATCTGAGGAATTTATGGCAATGAAGACGGATATGTCAAAAGCTTATGACAGAGTAGAATGTAGGTTCTTGGAGATCCTTATGGAAAAGATGGGGTTTGACTTAAAGTGGATTAAATGAGTCATGTACTGTGTCTAATCGGTAACATATTCGGTGTTGATTAATGATACAGCTCATGGTTTCATTAGACCTAAGAGGAGGATTATACAGGTAGACCCGCTCTCACCTTTTCTTTTCATCTTTTGTGCAGAAGCATTGGTGAATCTGCAGAACAAGTCTGAAGAAAAAGGAGATATTACAGGGGTTTGGGCTTCTGCTAATGGGCTTGCGGTACATCACCTCCTCTTTGCAGACGATGGTGTACTAGTGTGTAAAGCACACAAATAGGAATGTCTGGAATTTAAGAGGTGTTTACAGATATATGGGATGTTGAAATATGTGATTTCAAGAAGAAGAATTCAAACACAAGAGAATGAGGGAAAATGAGAAAACTAGTTGAAAAGAAACTAGAAAGAGAACAAGTTAAGAAGGAACTAGAAGAAAATGAAGCTGTTGGATCTCAACTAGATGATCTAACTAAACTAAGTAAGGAAGCAAGGAGAGGCATGAGCACAAGCATGGAGCGCCAGAGAGAGGCATGGAGCGCAATACTGTTGGAGTAGGTGAGCTGCTCCCTCCTCTCTTCTTCACGCAAAACCTCTCTTCTCTTCTTCATTCTTCACGCCATTCTTCTCTTCTTCTGCGCCTCCTCTCATTCAATGTCTATAAATATATGTGTAACCTCTTGTAAAGATTAGTATGACTAAGAGAATAAAATACATACAAACTTTCATAATCTCTTGCTATTCTCACTCTTAGTCTCTAAACATTCTTCAATCTCTTTAAACTTATAATTTGAACATGGTATAAGAGCGGGTTATCTACTAAACCGCTTACTCTCTTCTTGATTCCTCTAATACTCTACAAGGCTTCTAATCTATAACAATACACCTTCCTTAGTTCCATTCACTCTGATATTAATATCCTTGAGATCATAGGATCTTCAAGTTGTGAAAGGACTAAGATTGTGTATTATTACTAGAAAATGGAGACTAATAGGGTAACAATCTCGGTTATGGTCAAGGGAAACAACTACCTCCTTTGGGCAAAAACCACCAAAACTACTCTTAGAGGCCGAGGACTTTGGCAATATGTTGAGCCAAAAGAAGGAACAGAAGCGACGGTGAGAAATGAGAAGGAGGAAGCTAAGGAAGAGCAAGAAGAACAATACACTCTTTCTCTTCTCCTAAGCTCACTAGAACCAACTATCTTGGCAGCTTACTCATATGCGGATACCGCCAAGGAACTTTGGGATATACTCAAAGGAGTATATGGAAACATCTCAAACATATCAAGGATATTTGAGGTGAAAAGGGCATTGAATGAGCTCCAACAAGAGGAAAAGTCATTCAAGGAAATGTTTGGGGCGTTTAGAAGCTTATGGGCCGAGTTGGAGATCTTGAGGCCACACACTATAGACCCCAAGGAGTTAGGAGAAAGGCATGACCAAGATCAAGTGTTTGGGCTTCTCTTGGCACTCAATGCATCATACAAGGATCTTATCAAGCATATACTTCGATTTGAGAATCTGCCAAGTCTAGCGGAAGTATGCGGTATGATACAAAGGGAAGAAGGGTCTAGAGACCTGTTTCATGCACCAAGTGAAGCTGCACATCTTGCAAGAAAGAATCTCACATTTGGAGACAAGAGGACGTTGGAGTGTGAGCATTGCAAGATGAAAGGACACACTAAGGAGAAGTGTTGGACCCTCCATCCACACTTGAGGCCTAAACGGCTAAGGGAGAATGGGAATGGACCTAGAGCCTTCACGGGAATTGCACAACCTGTTGAAGAACTGGTTAGAAGGTCTGAGTTTGAAGCTCTCATCAAGAGCCGAGCCAAACTCACAGATTTGGGTAAGAGTTTTTTAAGCTCTAAAACACCCATAAAGAAGACTAAAATCATTGTGGATTCAGGGGCTTCTCATCGCATGATCAAAGATCAAGATATGTTAAAGAATCTTGAACCGTGCCATGGAAGTGTACAAGTAGCCAATGGAAGCTCAGTTCCAATTAAAGGGATAGGAGAGTTAGAGCTTTTTAAAAGGGAAACAAAAGCATTATACATGCCTAACTTCTCATCTAATCTTTTATTCATTAATAAAGCTACAAAAGATTTGGAGTGTGTGGCTGTGTTTGGGACTGACTTTGTTAAGTTTCAGGACCCTAAAACAAACCATGTGCTCGGAGAAGGGAAGGTAGAAGATGATGTGTATATCTTGGAATCAAATAAACAAGAGGAACCAATGGCTCTTGGAATGAAGGCAGATGCAAAGTTTTTTTGGAGGAAAGAGATTGAAGATAGCCCATTATGGTATGGAAGGCTAGGACATCCAAGTTCAGCAGTCCTCAAGATGGTCTTACCCAATCTCATCCAAGAAGAAGTAGTGTGTGAGGCGTGTGTATTAGGGAAGCATTGTAGACAAGCTTTTCCTACTTCATGTACAACTTGTGATGAAGCGTTTGACATTGTACACTCAGATGTATTGACCTCACCATGTAATTCAAGAGATCAATATAAATATTTTGTTTCATTCATTGATGACTTCTCAAGATATACATGGATCACTCTTCTACATACCAAATATCAAGTTTATGAAGCTTTCACCAACTTCATTAACTATATATCTACCCAATTCAAAACAAAGATCAAAGTATTGCGTAGTGATAATGGTGGGGAATATGTGAGTAAGCGATTCAAAGAGTTACTCAACAACTTTGGCATCATTCATCAAACATCGTGTGCATACACTCCTCAGCAGAACGAGATAGCTGAAAGGAAGAATAGATACCTAATGGAAGTAGCAAGGACTCTCATGATTGCCAAAAGAGTACCAAAGTTCCATTGGGGAGATGCCGTAATGACATCAAGCTACTTAATCAACCGACTTCCAACCAAAAATCTGGATGATAAGTCCCCATTTGAAGTGTTGTACAAGAAGAAACCAAGCTTAAATCATATCAAAACGTTTGGATGCACATGCTTCATGTTTTTACCAGAAGGACACAGAAGCAAACTTGAACCTTGAAGCATGAGATGTGTGTTCATTGGATATTCACCAACACAAAAGGGCTACAAGGTCTACAATCCGGAAACAAGAAGAGTGTATGTGTCTAGAGAATTAAGGTTTAATGAACAAGAAAGTTTCTATGGGGCTAAGGATCATGATGCTTCTAAAGGAATGATCTATTCATCCATGGACTGGATGGTGTTTGATGAAACGCCAAGCCTATGTGAAGAAGTACAAGAAGAAACATCTGAGAACTTCATAGAGCAAGATAGTGCGGATAATGCACATGAGAAGCAGATCAGAATTTGGATGAAGAGGGAGCGGATGCTGAAGAAGGACAGGAGCCAACCATACCTCTAAGAAGAAGTACAAGACAGAGGCGACAACGTGTCTTTTATGGCTACAACAATTCTGCTATGCTCCAAGGAGAGTCTAGTACGAGTAATTTTCCTTGTGTGATAAGAGAGTGTCCTGAGCGTACGGCGAGCTTAGATCTTGATCCTATTGGTGACAACACTCTCATATCACAAGGAGGAGATCACACTCAAACTAGTATTATCACATATCCCATTGAGCATTTCTGTTCTTTGGCGATATTACCCATGGGGCATGAAGTGTTTCTCACAAAAATCAGCAAGGAATACATTCCTAGCTCATATGAAGAAGCATGTGAGAGTAAAGTATGGGTGAAAGCCATGGAAGAGGAAATGAAGTCCATGGAAAGGAATAATACTTGGTACTTAACCGACTTACCAAAGGATAAGAAGTCGGTTGGGAGTAGATGGGTGTATACAATCAAATACACAAGTGATGGGGAAATAAAAAGGTACAAAGCAAGGCTGGTAGTAAATGGATATACTCAAGTCTATGGGGAGGACTATACTGAAACATTTGCTCCAGTGGCTAAGCTCCATTCCATAAGAATTCTAATCTCGGTAGCTGTAAACTTGGAATGGGACTTATGGCAAATGGACGTCAAGAACGCCTTCTTGCAGGGGGATTTGGAAGAAGAAGTATATATGGATCCACCCCTAGGGTATCATAATAGAGGCAACAAAGTGTGTAGATTAAAGAAAGCAATCTATGAGCTGAAGCAATCTCCAAGAGCATGGTACCAAAGGCTAAGCGTTTGTCTCTTGAAGAAGGAGTTCATAAAATCTGAAGCGGATCATACTCTATTCACAAGACAAAGTGAAGGAGGAGTAGTGGTAGTCTTGATTTATGTTGATGATCTAATCATCACAGGAAGTGACAAAGATGGAGTAGATCAAATCAAGGGACTCTTGAAGGCCGACTTTGATATAAAGGATCTAGGGGAGCTCAAGTACTTCCTAAGGATTGAGATGACACGATTTGGAGATAGAATGTTTATATCTCAAAGGAAATATGTGCTGGATCTCTTGGAAGAAACCGGGAAATTAGGATCCAAGCCGGCCAAAACTCCAATAGAAGAAGGATACCAAGATAGTCCTGAGGGGGAGCCTTTGGAGAACATTAAAAGATACCAAAGGATGGTGGGCAAACTTATCTATCTTACCATTACAAGACCTGACATCTGCTTTGCAGTAAACCGTGTGAGCCAACATATGCAAAAGCCAACCTCACAACATTGGAACATGATTGAGAGGTTGCTAAGGTACCTAAAGAATAGCCCTGGAAAAGGTGTATGGATGCATGTTAATGGGAACACAAAGGTCCAAGATTATTGTGATGCGGATTGGGCTGAAGATAAAAATGATAGAAAGTCCACATCTGGTTTTTGCACATTTGTGGGAGGAAATCTAGTAACCTGGAGGAGCAAAAAACAGAAGGTCATAGCCTTATCAAGTGCTGAAGCAGAGTACAGAGCCATGAAAGAATTGACAAAGGAGTTGATATGGATAAAAGCGCTTCTAAAAGACCTTGGAATCCAGGGAGATGAAGAAATGCTATTGTATTGTGATAATTAAGGTGCAATGCATATAACATCAAATCAGGTATTTAATGAAAGAATCAAGCACATAGAAGTTGATTGCCACTTTGTGAGAGGGAAGATACAAGAAGGAATTATCAAAACCGCCTTTGTAGCCAGCAAGGATCAATTAGCTGATATCTTCACTAAGGCAACTTCAACTATTACTTGTGATCACATTTATGGCAAGATCGGTCTTAAGGATCTCCACCGACCAATCTTGAGGGGGAGTGTTGAAATATGTCATCTCAAGAAGAAGAATTCAAATACAAGAAAAGGAGGGAAAAGGAGAAAACTAGTTGAAAAGGAACTAGAAAGAGAACAAGTTAAGAAGGAACTAGAAGAAAAGGAAGTTGTTGGATCTCAACTAGATGATCTAACTAAAGTAGGTAAGGAAGCAAGGAGAGACATGGACACAAGCATGGGGCGCCAGAGAGAGGCATGGAGCGCAATACTGTTGGAGTATGTGAGCTGCTCCCTTATCTCTTCTTCACGCAAAACCTCTCTTCTCTTCTTCCTTCTTCACGCCATTCTTCTCTTCTTCTGCGCCTCCTCTCATTCAATGTCTATAAATATATGTGTAACCTCTTGTAAAGATTAGTATGACTAAGAGAATAAAATACATACAAACTTTCATAATCTCTTGCTATTCTCACTCTTAGTCTCTAAACATTCTTCAATCTCTTTAAACTTATAATTTGAACATGGGAAGGCTTCAGGACAAATGATTAACTACCAGAAATAATCCGTAATTTTTGGAAAATGTGGATTAGCTATTAAGGTCACGACAAAGAGAAGCCCTGGTATATAGACAACAAAGGTGGTGAGGGAACTTATCTGGGTTTACCAGAATGTTTCAATGTATCTAAAATACAACTTCTGAGCTTTATAAGAGAGAGACTGAAATCGAGACTATACAACTGGTTTTCCAAGTCGTTATCCCAAGGTGGCAAAGAAGTACTTTTAAAATCAGTAGCCATGTCGCTGCTGGTGTATGCCTTATCAATAATTTTTGCAATGAGGGGCATTTGAGAAGATAACTCTGATAACATGGTGGTATCTGACCTAATCCCTAACTCTACGATGTCAAACATCAATCTGATAAGAACCCTCTTTAAAGAGAGAGACATACAGCTCATCCAGAGTGTGAATATTTCATTCCCTGCCCACAACTCTTACGTATGCTATTTCAATAGAAGTGGAAGATATTCAACTAAGAGTAGTTATAAACTTAGTGAGTCAATAGCAGATAATGTGGAACATATGGGTCACACCCCATCCCTGATTGAGAAGCATGTGTTTTCAAGAATCTGGAAGCTTAAAACGGCTCCAAAAAATTCATCACTTCATGTGGAAAGCTCTGAAAGGAGCTTTGGCGGTCACAGAGAGATTACGGACAAGAGGTATTAATGCGGAACTGGTATGTCAATCTTGTGGCCTGGAACCCGAATCCGTTAGTCGTCCTTTTTACTTGCTCTATGACATTTCAATCCTGGAAAGAAGCATAACTTCAAATCCCCTGCTGGCTTCTCGACAGTATCGACTTTTCTCAACATTCACCACCTAATCTCCTTCTGCCATAAAGCCTCCATAGGACCTGAAATTCGCCGCGCCTTTCCATGAGTTTTTTGGAATTTTTGGAAGGCTCGTGACACCTTTACATTAGAAAAAAGTAAGGATATCGATTGACAGCCTAACCATTAAGACTCAAAAGGAAGCAGACGTTTGATTCACCGTGAACTGTTATCAGGGGAAGGAGCAGTAAAGATGGATACCAAAAGAGTACATGAAATGAAATGAAATCCTCCTTTGGATAATTTTCTCAAATGCAACATAGGGATTTCTTGGATTGACAACCTCCAGAATTTTGGAGTGGCATGGATGCTGCGGGACCACAAAGGTATTCCTATATTACACGGTAGAAGGGCTTATTCAAGGACTAGCTCCCAACTCAAAGTGAACTTATTTGGAATATTAGGGGCAGTTGAAAACATGGGGAATCTGCATCAAAAGAAAGTAATTTTTTAGATTTCCTCACCTAAAGCAATTGAAGTGCTGCATTATCCAGATTTCTACCCAGAATTCAGGGAACTGAGTTTAGGAATCAAGTACCTGATGTGTTACTTGGAGGAATGGTGGATAACGCTTGCACAACCTGCAGAGAATTTGGTGGCCCTGAAGATTGCTAAAAGTGTGATAGATGACTTGAGATTCCAATCATTCATTGCAAGAGGTGGCTCGTCCTGGTTATTACACCTACTCATGGAAGAAAGAAGGGATGTGGTCATATGATTATCATGATACGCAAAAGCTTGCCTTGCTATATCGAAACTTCAGCTCGTTTAAAGTTTGCTTCCTTTTCTATTCTTTTTGCTCAATGAGGAGCTTTTGTTTGAGTCATTTCTTTGTCCTTTTTTTTAGTTTGGCAACAAGCACTTTGATTTATTGTTTCATTTTGGGCAATGAACCTTTCAATAAAATTAAATTATCCGCAGAAAACAGCATATGTCCACTAATTATTGGGAATCAAAGCACGACTAAGAAGTGAAAGATCTGTTTCAACGATGTGACAGTGATGACGTTCCATAATCCTATTGTGATCTGGGGTATGTGGAGGAGAAGTGAGATGAGAGATTCTGAAAGATGACGAGAGTCTTAAACCTTATGAACATCTCTTTCACTTTGGATTTTTGTTGAAGAGGGAATAGTCATGTGTGTCTGCTGAAATTATCCAAAAGAAAGATAGTATTTGATGTTATCATCGATTTAATGGGTGTTGTCTATACATCCGAGAAAATAATTTTGAGAGGTCGAGAAGAAGTAATAGATGTTTCCAAAAATGGTAGTTTGTGACTCTTATTGATAAGGCTAAATTGCAAGAAAAAATTGTTTGGCAAAAAGATGAAACAGGTAAAGAAATTTTCAAAACAATAGATTTTAGAATTTGAGGTGATGGATGTCCAAGCCAGGATTGCCAAGTCTCGGCTGTTGCTTTGGAAAAAACGGAAGTGAAATAGAGAGACAGAGAATACCTGAGTAGTGGCTGTTAGTACAACCGAGCCCCCGAGCTCAACCCTCTCACTTGAAATGACGTAGGAGAGAATTCCACAGACACTTTATTATCGTTGCAAAGACGATAGACAGAATAATTTTTTCTGAATTTCAGGAACAAAAAGAACTTCTAGCAGATATAAAGGTTTGCTGGGAGTTAATAAAGATGATGAGCCAATATGGAAAGAGAGACATTGGAACTGTTTCCGAGGAAAATATCTTTGCCATCATTGAATGGTTGATGGAGAGAAAGATTATTCAGGTCAGACGTGATATGATGCATGGGACCGGAATCAAAAATCCAAGGATTTGTCTGTTGCGGTTGATTTATTGTGATCAGATTTGCACGAGGCTACCAGTTAAACTGTGGCACTGATGGTGTTGGCAACAGTGGCACAGACCTGGATGACAACATGTCTTGGAGTGACCTTGCATACCACACAGTTGGCAGTGTCCAAGATATGGATGTGATAGCCGACTTCCTTGATTCCTGTTGTAACTGGATGGTTGAAAAGTTTGATTTTGGCAAAGGTTATTGTTGCGATCTGTGTAGTTATTGTTGGTATTTCCATGAGGCTTGTTGTTGACATAATTTTCAGATTCTAGGAATGTTGTTCCTTGTGGAGATGAGGTAGAGAGAATTCTTGATTCTCGATTTCTGTGTTTCTCATGAAGTTATGTGGTTGTTGGCGGGATCTCACATCCTTCAGTTGAGTCAATGACCGACTTGTAGTCTTCCAGGAGGCCTTATAAGTTTTGTTCTATCTGATCCTCATGATCCACAACCTTACTAAGGAGAACTAGTTGATCAAACCGAGTTCCAGCCCTTGCATGTATTCATCAATGGTCCGACCCTTTATCCCACTGTTTAAGTTGCAGTTTTAACTGCTTAATGTGGCCACGACTGGGAATGGCATAGAGAGATGCCAGTTTTGTCCACACTTGGGCAGAGGTTTCAGCTTGAGACAACAGTGGTTGGATTAATAAAGTGATCGCGCCAATAAGCTCACTGTAGATGAGATGGTCATTCTCTTCCATAGTGAAAACTAAGGGTTGGCAACTTAAGCAGCATTAACGGTGAAAACAGCATCTGGAAACTTTGCATTTTATCGAGAAAGCAGGTTATTTAATACCCATCAAGTAGAGCATAAGTCTGGCGACTCCACATGATGTAGTTCAACTTGTTGAATTTGGTGATGTTTGACATATTGAGATTCAGTAGAGAGGTAGTCATAGTCTGAACAACATCAGTGTTGGATTGTGCAGCCATTTTTAGAGTTGCAGAACAAAGAGAGAACGAAAAAATAGAGAAACGGATAAAGATTGAAGCAGAAAGGAACAGAGAGAGAACTAGAGGAAGAAGATAAAGATCGGGTGAAAAATTTAGGTTTTTAAGAGACCTTATTTCTTTTATACCATATAGGTTTACGTAATTGTATATACTCTTGATGCTAATTATCATATATGTATATATAGAAAATGAGACAATATAGGTTAGAGTAAATGGCATCTAAGTCCTTTGCATAAATGGATCCTAATTGATATGATTGTATCCTCATATAGGGCCCCAATTTTTGTATTTTTTAAAAGTTAAATCAAAATGCTCATCATCAAAAAATGAGATGCTCTATTTGTTCTCTCCATAGATCTATCTTCTTTGTAATGATACCTTTGGCCCTTTGGCTCGACCTAATCTGTAGATCGGCCGTGTTGCTTGGTTTTGTGGTGCTGAAAAATCTCTGGTTGGAGTTCAAAGCTCTGGTTAATACAATTTCCCTTACCATGTTTCTCTGACCAAACGCGAATTTCAACTTAAACTCTCACTTTCATGCTGGCTCAACACTCCATCTTGGGTTCATCTCGCTGATTTGGGTTTCTCTGGCATTTTCTTTTGGATTCTCTACGAGTTCTGATTGCTTCTTCTTTGGCGGGATGGCTAGAGGGCTCGGACTGTGGACCACTTTGGGTCAGCGCTTCTGTTCAGCTTTTCTCCCACAAACGTGGGTTACCATTTTATTCGCTTTCCCATCCCCTTCCGATCTGTTTAGATCAAATCTAGCATGACTCATTGTGGTTATGCCTTGTTTCATTACGAGGTTGGACTTATTTTTTCTTGTCTGGATTAGGCTTTCGAGTGCTCCGATCTGTTTTTCTATCTTAGATAGGGTCTCTCGAAGCTGGATTTGTGGTTTTAGCATTGGTGAGAATCTACCCAGAGCTTATCCGTTTTTCATTGGTTGTGGAGGAGTTAGTACAGTCTTTGTTCTGTTGATTGTCTCACTCCGTTTCATAATAGTGTTTGCGAGATCATCTCGGTTCTTTGGCTCATTGTGGTTTTGACCATTCTGATTCGTTTGGTCACCGATGGAAGCTTTGAATGTTAACTTGGTTCCGAGCTACTGGGGAAAGAGCTTCCATTAAGCAAAAGTTTTTTGTTTCTAAGTTCTCTGGTTCTTTTTCACATTATGCTTCTCTCAGTTTCTTTTCTTCTTTGGGGATTAGTTAGTTTTATCGATGTAACTTTATACCATAACCATGAGATTACGGCAGTTGTTACACTGAGTATAGTTGCTTTCATACTTTTTAGATTTTTTTGTATGGGACCAAGATCGAGATATGCATTGTACAACTAAATATTTTTGAATATTTTATACAAAAGATATGCACAAAAAGTTCTGTTATTTTTTTTTTTTTGTAAATTGCAATAAAAACATGTGAATATGTTTGATATGACAACACTTTTGAAAATATTGTTTGCAAGTTTGCAACTCAGGCTGATATTGAGAACGTAAATACCTATTGAATGATACCATGTGCTTAAGTTATTCCAAGTTTTTGTTCATAACTAAAGACAGTGGTTGATTGGTTATCATATAATCATTCGCAAACGTAACAAACTAAACAACAAATAGAAGTGTTTGTTTTTTACATCATTTTGGGATGACATTTACAAGGTCCGATCCATATCTCAATCCTTACTATGCGGGGTAAAGTTATTTATTGAAGTCGAATTCCAGTGAAAATGTCACAGAGGTGAACTATTAATCACTTGACTAAAGTCACTTCTCATTTACGAAGATAATCTAGAAAGCAAAACCAAAATAAAATTATAAAAATCAAAAAGACAACGATAACGATTATGAAAATTATGATCTTGTGAATCTCTATTCGATTGAGTTAAATGTTATCTTAATTAATACACTGGATATAGGAAAGTAGATTGTGAAAATTGTTTAAAACTACATATTCTCTTAATAACTTTCCGGCCAAAAGATTGTTCTGAAGCATTTATACGTGAATGTTGGAATTATTTGAGATCCGCAATATCACAAGACATCAACATGGATCCTAGGATAAGAAAATTGTTTCATTTATCTAAAGGCTACATACTTGTTGTGTAGGTAGCGTTTCAAAAAATTACCTCTCTAAATCCCGTATAGTAAGGATTGTGATACCCAGCCCATAATTACCCAACTCGTAAACTATAATTACCCATTTGGGTAATAGAGATTTTTATAACAGGTATGGATCTGGTATTATCCGGGGTAGTCGAATCCATTTTGAATTTGATAAATGCATTGCTTGTGAAGTATGTGTTCGAGTATGTCCTATAGATCTGCCTGTTGTTGATTGGAAATTGGAAACTAATATTCGAAAAAAACGATTGCTTAATTACAGTATTGATTTTGGAATTTGTATATTTTGTGGTAATTGGTTGAGTATTGTCCAAATGCATGGGATTGGCCGCTTCAATAGCATCCTTTATCCTAGTCGGAGGAGCAATTACCAAACGTATAGCATTCCCTCACGCTTGGCGCCAATGAGTTTTTTTATTTTCGAGAAAAAAATACTATGCCTTCGCCACCGAAAATATGAATTAGTTAAGTAATAATAGCATGGCACTTCGAATTCGATATGAAATTTTTGAGATTAAAAAAAAAATTAGATTATATATTGAAAGAGTTCACATTTTTTCAAATTTATATATATAGTTACAATTGTTTTAAAAGTTTTGCATATAAATTATAAATATTATTTCTTTTTCTGATTTTTACCATATCGATAAATACTAAACATCAAAAATTATTTTATCTGAATTACCCATTCAAATGAATATATTAGTTACATAAATTACCTATTTTAATAATGAATTTAACTACCCATATTACATTTATCCTTTCTGTTACCCTTATTACCCGATATTTTCCTTAAGCTTATACTTCGGATAACAATTTTTGATATTCTTACTACCCGTACCCAACCTTTACCCGCAATCGTAACCCTTTACCTTTAACACCCATGGCTACTCGTTTGGATGAATGAATTAGTTACATGAATTACCCATTTGGGTAGTAAAAATTACACCTGTACCCTACCCTCATTACTTGACCCTTTTTAAGGATATACTTTGGGTAACGATTTTCAATACATTTATTACCCTTACCCGCAATTACCCAGCCCGCAACCCTTAATGCCTAGGCCTACATCCTAGAATTTTACTCTTGGAAGACATTGGTGGGACCAGGACATTTTCAATTGAACTTTTAAAAGAAGGAAGCAACTCCGGAGGTAAGAAATAATGAACTATATTAGTTTGTTTCTTGAATGGTATCATTGGCCAGATGGGAGCCTTTCTCTGGAATACCCATCTGTAATTACAATTTTTGTTAGGGAATTGGGTTTCACTTTATAATGACTGAATCAAACCACTTATAATAGTTATATATTAGTATACAAATTATAAACTTACTGTGCACTTGTACTTCAACTTTATTAAAGCTTCTGCTTCAAATCCGTATTAGCTCTACAACCTCCAAAAGATTATAAAAACTTGAGAAAACAATGATTTCACAAGAAGTTTCTTGTGTGCAAATCAAGTCGTGGTGCTAGTGATGTATTAAATATATGTACGTATATGTGGAGACTCGGTGGAGGTACAGAGTCGGCGTTTCCTCTGTATTACTGAGGTCTTTTGTGTGTTGGGTATGGACAGTCAGTCGATCGATCATCCATGACCCCAAGGGTATCATTAAAGCATCTATGGGTGGTGTGATTGGGCACTATCCCATAGTAAGCCTCTTTGGAGGGTGGACAAGCACTTATCTCGTTTAGGACCACTGGTTGCCATGTTTGGGTGCTTTAAGTTCCGTGTTTGCTACATTTTGGATCTGGACTTTTGTGGTTGTGGTGTTAAGCCGGATATGCAGACTTGCGTTGCTCCTACCATCCCATACCTCGCTGAGTAACTCCACTGTTACTCAGCCCTCTCTTCTCTTGCTGGTTAGTTAAGAAAGGTTTTTGGCGGGATCACAAGGTCAGCTCGTTGAGTAAGATCACCCTAGGAATCGGGCAACACAATTTGGTATCAGAGCCTCAGGTTATGTCAAACTAGTTCTGGCCCGGGAGACAGTCCTAAGGGAGATTAGATTTCTTAAATTTAGTACTTTAGTAATTGTAGTGGTAGTGGACTTAGAATACCGCAGAATAAACATTTTGAGATGGCACCTCAAAATTCAAAGACGAGATCTTGCACCAAGTTTACCAATCAATTTTGCTCTTGTATGGAAATCACATGCCCAAGAATTCGAGGATGAATTCCGTTTAAGTGGAGAAGAATTGTAACACTCCAATTCAATGAATTTATATCACGGTTTTAAGGCCCATTAGAATCCCAATAAACCCAAATACTTATTTAATGAGGAGTATTATATAAAGGGAATATTAGGGATTTTTGCTTTATTTTTGTGGCCACCAAAAGAGACAAAGAAAGAAAAGAGAGAAAAGAGAAAGAAAAATCAGGAAAAATAGATCCGACCAGTTCTGAGAGAAAGTAGATACGGAGGAGATGGAATCCTTTGTTGAGAAATGTGATCACTTAAGTAATGAACTAATCAAGAAGAAGGATTCAAATTGGAAGGCAGGAGGGAAACAAGAAGAGGAACTAGTTAGAAATGAACCAGAAGCTAACTAAGTGGAGAGAAGGAAGCAAGGAGAAGCATGTGAGTGTCAGAGCATGGGAGTGGCATCCCTTACCCTATTGAGAGCAGGGCATTGCTCCTCTTACACTGTTGAAGTAGTTCAACATCTCCATCCACTTAGATATTTTTATGTTGCAAACAACTTCTATATAAACCTGAACATTGTATTCATTAGGTAGTGTGTGAATAAGAGAATAATAAGATCATACAATTCAGAATTCTTTCTCTCATCTCACACAACATTCTTGAGCTCTCTTAAATCATCATTCTAATCTCTTCCTAAACTACTAAAATAAGATGGTATCAGAGCGAAATTAAGATCCTAAAAACCTTAATCTCCCATCCTTAGTCTCCTTATTCTTCTTCTATACGCTTTCTATTCTGTTTTAATACATCTTGCTAGGTTTTATTCACTCTGAGATTAATATCCTTGAAATCTTTTGATTCTCAAGTTGTGAAAGAACTTGAACTGTGTATTATTACTAGAAAATGGAGACAAATAGACCAGCTGCTATTTCAGTCATCCTTAAAGGAAATAATTATCTCCTTTGGGCAAAAACCACCAAGACAGTTCTTAGAGGCCGAGGACTTTGGAGGTATGTTGAGCCAAAGATAGAAGATGAAGACATGGTTAAAAATGAGAAGGAAGAGGCTAGGGAAGAGCAAGAGGAACAATACACTGTTTCTCTTCTTCAAAGCTCACTAGAACCATCAATTTTGGCGGCATACTCATATGCGGATTCCGCCAAGAAGCTGTGGGATATACTCAGTGGAGTGTATGGAAATGTCTCAAATATATCTAGAATATTTGAGGTGAAGAGAGCATTGAATGAGCTTCAACAAGAGGAGAGGCTATTCAAAGAAATGTTTGAGGAATATAGAAGCTTGTGGGCTGAGTTGGAAATTTTAAGGCCACAAACTGTGGATCCTAAGGAGTTGAGTGAAAGGCGTTATCAAGATCAAGTGTTTGGACTTCTCTTGGCTCTTAACACATCCTACAAAGATTCGATCAAACACATACTTAGGTTTGAGAAGCTGCCAAGCCTTGCGGAAGTATGTGGCATGATACAAAGAGAGGAAGGATCTAGAGACTTATTCCGTGCACCAAGTGAGGCTGCTAACTTTGTGAAGAAGAATTCACCATTTGGTGATAAGAGAATGTTCGAGTGTGAACATTGCAAGATGAAAGGACATACCAAGGAGAGGTGTTGAACTCTCTATCCTCATTTGAGTCCTAAAAGGCTGAAGGAAAATGACCAAGGGCATAGGGCTTTCGCGGGTGTTGCTCATATGCATGAAGACACAGTCAAAAGATCTGAGTTTGAGGCTCTCATTAAGAGCCTAACTAAGCTTACCGAGTCTGGTAAAAGGTTTCTAACCTCTAGAGGTCTCATAGAGAAGAATAGAATCATTGTGGATTCCAGGACATCCCATCACATGATCAAAGATCAAGACATGTTAAAAAATATTGAACCTTATTATGGACATGCCAAAGTTGCCAATGGTAGATCAGTGCCAATTGAAGGAATAAGAGAACTAGAAATTTTCAAAAAGGAAACTAAAGCCTTGTACATGCCTAGCTTCTCCTCTAATCTCCTATCTGTTCATAAAGCTACCAAAGATTTGGACTGTGTGGCAATGTTTGGAGCTGACTCTGTTAAGTTTCAGGATCTTAAAACAAATCATATGCTTGGGAAAAGGAAGATGGAAGATGGCATTTATCTTTTGGATGCTAATAATCAAGAGGATGCAAAAGCTCTTGGAATGAAAGCGGTTGTAGAAGTTTTTGGTAGGAAAGAGATTGGAGATAGCCCATTATGGCATGAAAGGCTTGGACTTCCAAGTTCGGCCGTTCTCAAGATAGTCTTACCCAATCTCATTCAAGAAGAAGTAGTTTGTGAAGCATGTGTACTAGGGAAGCATTGTAGACAAGATTTTCTGAATTCATCTACAATTTGTGATGAAATTTTTGGTATTGTACACTCGATGTATGGACCACCCCATGTAACTCTCGTGATCAATATAAATATTTTGTTTTATTCATTAATGATAAGTCAAGATACACATGGGTGACCCTCCTACATTCTAAAGATCAAGTTTATGAAGCATTCACCAACTTCTTCAATTATATTGCAACCCAATTCAAAACATCAGTCAAGATTTTGAGGAGTGATAATGGAAGAGAATATATGAGTAACCGGTTCAAGATATTGGTCAACAAATTTGGTATTATCCATCAAACATCATGTGCATATACTCCACAACAAAATAGTGCAGCCGAAAGAAAGAATAGGCATCTAATGGAGGTAGCAAGAAATATTATGATTGCTAAGGGAGTTCCTAAATCACATTGGGGTGATGCTGTGATGACTTCAAACTACTTGATTAACCTTCTTCCAACCAAGAAATTGAGCAATGAGTCACTGTTCGAGGTGTTATACAAGAAGAAACCGAGTCTAAATCATCTTAAAACGTTTGGGTGCAAGTGTTTTATGCTTCTACCAGAAGGCCAAAGAAATAAGCTTGAATCTCGGAGTATAAAGTGTGTATTCATTGGATATTCACCAACACAAAAGGGATATAAGGTGTATAATCCGGAGACACGAAGAGTCTATGTGTCTAGAGAAGTAAGATTCAAGAAACAGAGGTTTTATGGAATTAAGAATCATAAAATCTTGAGGAAATGGTCTCATCACCTACTGATTGGATGCCACTCATTGAAGATCCAATGAAAAGGGATGAAGTGAATGAGGAGAATTTTCCAATCATGAGCACTTTGGATCATGAAAATACGGATATTACAAGTGAAGAATCAGAGCATGACCCGAGTGAAGAAAGGGATGATGCTGAAAAAGAAGAGCCTGAGCCAAGACTACCTCTAAGACGAAGTACAAGACAAAGGAAACAAACTCGTTTCTACTACAATAATTCTGCCATGCTCCAAGGAGAATCTAGCATGAGTAGTCTTCCGTGTGTGATAAAAGAGTGTCCTGAGCGTACATCGAGCTTAGATCTCGTTCCTATTGGCGAGAGAACTCTCATATCACAAGGGGGAATGAAATTCAAGCTAGCACTATCACATACCCTATTGAGCATTTTTGCTCTTTGGCGACTCTACCTATGGAGCATCAAGTTTTTCTTGACAAAACCAGTAAGGAATACATCCCTAACTCCTATGAAGAAGCGTGTGAGAGTGAGGTCTGGGTCAAGGCCATAGAGGAAGAAATGAAGTCTATGGAGAAGAACCACACTTGGTATTTGACAGAATTACCAAAAAAGAAGAAACCAGTTGGGTTTAGATGGGTTTACACTATCAAATATACAAGTGATGGTGAAGTAGAAAGGTACAAGGCAAGGCTAGTGGCAAAAGGGTATACTCAAGTATATGGGGAAGATTATACCGAGATATTTGCTCTAGTTGCAAAACTTCACTCAGTAAGAATTCTAATCTCTGTGGCCGTTAATTTAAAGTGGGACTTATGGCAAATGGATGTCAAGAACGCCTTCCTACATGGAGACATAGAAGAAAAAGTGTATATGAATCCACCCCAAGGATATCATGAGAAAGCAAACAAGGTTTGCAGATTGAGGGAAGCAGTCTATGGACTTAAACAGTCTCCAAGAGCATGGTACCAAAGATTAAGCTCTTGTCTCTTGAAAAAAGGTTTATAAGGTCTGAAGCCAATCATACCTTGTTTACAAAACAGAGTGAAGAAGAAATTGTAGTGGTGCTGATATATGTGGATGATCTAATTATCACAGAAAGTGATAAAGGTGGGGTTGATCAAACCAAGAAGATTCTAAAAAACGATTTTGACATAAAAGACTTGGCAGAGCTAAAATACTTTTTGGGGATTGAGATGACAAGGTTTGAAGATGGGATGTTCATCTCTCAAAGGAATTATGTGCTTGATCTCTTGAAAGAAACTGGAAAGTTGGGATCCAAGCCGGTTAAAACTTCATTAGAAGAAGGTTACCAAGACAATGATAAGGGGAAGCCATTGGATGATATCAAAAAATATCAAAGGATGGTTGGAAAGCTTATCTATCTCACTATCACAAGACCAGATATATGTTTTGTGGTAAATCGTGTGAGTCAACATATGCAGAAGCCAAGGACACACCATTGGAACATGATTGAGAGATTATTAAGATATCTAAAAAACAGTCCCGGAAAAGGTATATGGATGACAGCCAATAGAAATACAAAGATCCAAGGATATTGTGATGCGGACTGGGCTGGAGATAATAGGGATAGGAAATCTATATCTGGCTTTTGTACATTTGTGGGAGGCAATCTTGTTACTTGGAGAAGTAAAAAACAGAAGGTTATAGCCTTATCTAGTGTTGAAGCAGAACATAGGGCCATGAAAGAAGTGGCAAAAGAGTTAATATGGATGAAGACATTCCTAGAAGATCTTGGAATACATGAATCTGAGGAAATGATATTGCATTGTGATAATCAAGCAGCAATACATATAACATCCAATCCAGTATTTCATGAGAGAACCAAGCACATAGAGGTTGATTGTCACTTTGTGAGAGGGAAAATTCAAGAAGGAATCATTAAGACCTCCTTTTTGGCAAGTGGTGATCAACTAGCAGATATCTTCACCAAGGCAACATCATCAATTACTTGTGATCACATTCATGGCAAGATTGGTCTAACGGATCTCCACAACCAATCTTGAGGGGGAGTGTTGTGAAATGTGATCACTTAAGTAATGAACTAATCAAGAAGAAGGATTCAAATTGGAAGGAAGGAGGGAAACAAGAAGAGAAAGCAGTTAGAAATGAACCAGAAGCTAACTAAGTGGAGAGAAGGAAGCAAGGAGAAGCATGGGAGTGTCAGAGCAGGGGAGTGGCGTCCCTTACCCTATTGAGAGCAGGGCATGACTTCTCTTACACTGTTGAAGTAGTTCAACATCTCCATCCACTTAGATATTTTATGTTGCAAACAACTTCTATATAAACCTGAGCATTGTATTCATTAGGTAGTGTGTGAATAAGAGAATAATAAGATCATATAATTCAGAATTCTTTCTCTCATCTCACACAACATTCTTGAGCTCTCTTAAATCATCATTCTAATCTCTTCCTAAACTACTAAAATAACATCCTTTTCTTCTCAAAATTGACAGAGTGGTGCACGACATCTAGATCTAGCAATAGTCACAAACGGTTCGTACTTCGGATCTCTAATCTGAAAGGTATGGCTGTTCTTCTGAGGCCAATGTCTGCAAATCGGAACCTGTTATTGTCTAACTTCAAGAGCAGTTTCCCAGTGAACTGTAAGGAGTTAGAAGACGATTAGAGTATCAATAAAAATCCTGAGATGTCAGCTTTCCATAACCGCTTCCCGATGTGGATTCCAATGTAATATACTAATGTAATTGGTGTTTGAAGATGACAGTTGTATGATATTATTTTAGGAAACCCTAGTTGATATAATTCGGAAACTATAATTTCTCTTCTGGATTTTATATTTCAGGAAGGTTTTTAATTTTGGAAAGTTTCTATTAAAAATTCTAGAAAATAAAAGTTTAGAAAGGGAAAGCTTCCGGACGAGCAAAGCATTGGTTATCTCTGTAGTCTATTGGCTAAGGTAAGGGTTGGACAGGAAATTCCCCTACATATCTGTTTAATCTGGGCCTAATCTCTTCTATCGGTAGTCAATGGTTTGAATATGTATGGTTGTTGTGATTAAGTCTTCTATGATCGAGTCTGCTTTCTTTCGTGTTAATCCAGACCTAGGATTTAGAGGAATTCACATATTGATTGTTTCACATGTTGTGGTGCTAGTGATGTGTTATATATTTTTACGTATATGGCAAACCGGTTCTTACCCGGGAGGCAGTCCTGAGGGTGGTGGTGTGAAACAAAAATGTTTCGTTTTGTTAGTTGGGGTGATTCTAATATCCTGGTTTCTAATATATGGTGGGGCATGATGAGAGGATTAAAAGATTTGATTTGGCTACCTATGTCACCAAAGTGCACTTATCTTTTCCGTCATTTTTCCATTTAGAACTCCAAAGTTAAGCATGTTTGGGCTGGAGTAACATTAGGATATGTGACCTACCGGGAAGTCATTGTCGGTACCGTGTGAGTGAGGCCAAAACATGGGGAAATATCATGTGATGTTTTGTAGGGATAATAAGAAGTCTTTAGAGCCTCTCAAGATAAGATACCACCTGCTAGACGAGCGTGGGCCCAACGAACCTAGAGAAGATCTGGGGCCCATGGGCCTAGAGAAGATCTGGGGCCCATGGGCCTAGAGAAGATATGGGTTTATATGCTTAGAGAGGACGTCGGGGCTCATGTACGGTGATGGTCGAGGCGTTACAGTTTTATTCTCCTTTTTTGTTTAATAGAGATTGATTAATCATTCATTATGTGACTGCGGGACAATGCACATGAAGCTTGTAGCAGATGGCCCCTCCAGAGTCAAATGCCAGCTTCGACGAGGATGCAGCTCATGTAGGGTGTAACTCATGGTGGGTAAAGCTGGAATCAGCCGCCAAAACCTGCACCATCTGATATTTTTATGATACGACCCTGATTGTCACGAGTCAACTTGCTATGCATTTTCCTTATTATTTATAGCATTTTGGACATAACTTAATGATCTATCTTGTTTATTATCTTAAATTTTACATCTTTGGGATCTAAGACTCATTGTACTAGATTTTTCTAAATCTTTTGCATTTTATAAAAGCTTATTTTGTTCCTTCTTATTTCTAATCATTATGTTGCAAATATATTGATAGATCATTATGGTTTTATGGGTTAATGATGCTGCTTAGAATTAGATCTTTTGGTATCGTTCATTTAAGTTGTGTTTAATGTTAGATTTGAATTGATCTCTCGAATCCAGATGTTAAAGATTTTATGCTTTGTATGTGTTTGATGAAATGATTGACTGAAATTAAATGAGATTTTCTTCCTTAGTCAATGAAAATTTATGTTAGAACGATTAGTGTTTTGGTTGGTCTTGTTTGTTAATGCTCATTAATTATTTTTTCACAAACATTAGTTCATTATTAGTGATAGTGATTAGTGGACATACTAGTGCCATAGACGTGAATTAGTCTTGATAAGTAAACCATGCCCTAGGATTGTGTCAATAGTTTTCCTAAGCATAATTAGAGATTCATCATCTCATCTAGACAGATTCGGTCCAACCATTTGGAAGGCCCTAAGCAAGATTGAAAAAAAAATTCCAACATAATACCAACTTAAAAACAGAGATTCAAAACAGTCATAGAGGGAAAAAAACAATTGTAAGTAATGAGCTAAAAAAAATTCAAAACTAAATACTACTTGGTAAATATTATTCTTCTTGCATTCTTCCCTGCAAAGTCCCATACTCAATCTTCTCAATCATGGCTCTCTCAATTGATAATATGGCTAACCCGTTAAACCTATCTTGTGACATGGTGGATCTCATATAATTCTTGATCAACTTTAACTTAGAAAAACCTCTTTCAGCAGAAGCAACGGAAATTGGAATGGTCAATAATATCCTGTAAGAAATCCATGTGTTTGGATAACTACCCTCCATTCTTTTCAAAAAATCCAACACTTCAATAGGTTTTCTAATCTCATTTGGTAATACTTCTTGTAGAACTTTCAGTTCCATAAACAAATCAGCTCAATCTATATCAGAATGTAAATCATGCTTAAGGGTAGCTTCCAGGTTCAAGCATGATGCTCCCAGATTTTCATCACTTGCCGATGTGAGTTTTCTTAAATCAAACAAAAATCCAAAGCTTTGTTCATACCTTTGGAATTGTTCAGGTCTTGACTCAAAACACAATTATGCTTTATCTTTGAGTGTAAAAAGTAATTAACTATGAAATCTTCCTCCAGGGATAATTCTTTATTTTCATCCACTTTTTCTGAGTTTTCATCAAAATGATTCTTTCTTCTAATGATCCACTTCTTTTTTGCATGAATTCAGCTTGTATCTCCATAGTCTCTGAAATTAGGACAGCATCTCACTATGCTTTTGCAAATCCTGTCTCTCTACATTTTTGAAAATATGAAACGAGTCCTTTCAGTTCAGTAATAGCAACATCAATATCAATGTCATCTGCTTGTAAAGTCTTACTCACTCTGTTGACAACAGCTAGAAGATCATACCAAATAATCATACCAAAAAGAAACTAAAACCCTCTAATTCCATGTGTTTCTCTCACCGCAAGAGATTGAGCATCACTACATGTTTTGGATCCTCGGTACTTTCAGTCAAGTAAAGTAAAGCCTCTCTAATTTCTGAAGCCTGAAACCGTATTGCTTTAACACTTTCAAAGTGACTTTCCCAGCAATTTTGAGACAAAGATTTAAGTGTTAGACCTTCTACCATCTCTTTGAATATATCCCACCTGTTTGTTGAAGATGCAAACAAACAGTATATTCGCTGAAGAATTCCAAAAAGACACTGCTTTTGTGGAAGAAGATGCTAGATGAAAAAGCACAAGGTTGAGGGTATGACAACCACATGGCATGTAGAATGCTCTTGGATTAATTTCTAGCAACCTTCTTTGTACTCTTTTATTTTTTCCTTCATATTAGATCTGTTGTCATAACCTTGTCCTCTTACATCATCAATCTCTAACTCCATATCAACCAGGGCTTCTTGAATCGTAGAAAATAACCCTTTCCAAATTTATCATGCACTTTCAAAAATGTTAAAAAAATTCTTCAATCTTCGTTTACGTTGAAGAACTATCCACACATCGAATAATCAGAGTCATTTTTTATTGATGACTAATATCGGGAGTACTATCAAGAATTACGAAGAAGTACTTTGAAGCTTGTATAATCTTTAGGATAAGTCTAATCTCACCAGCGAGCATATTTATCAACCCATTTTGAATCTTGTTAGATAATGAGAATATATCTCACTGCACCAATTCTAGTTTTATGCTCCTTCATTACAACATAGAACTCTGCAATCATTTCAATAAATTCAAAAAATTCCCATTCCTCTCTAGTCCAATCTCCTCATTTTATCCTCGAAAAGCTAAATTATTTTTAGCAAGAGTCTTCACCAATGCAATTATCCTAAAAATTACTTTCCTCCAATGAATCTTCTCTTTATTTATTTCTTCTTGAACATGCTTATCAATCATTTGATTTTCTGTATTCTAGACTCTACCTCTGTCCACCGTTTCATACAAGTAATGTGATCATGACTGCCTTCATGTTCTTTGAGTCGCTTTGAAAGATTTCTCCAATCTCTATACCTGATAGTTGCCAAGTATGGTGATGCAGCTTTGTCATGTCTAAACAACTTGCAGAAAAAACAAAAGACATGATCTAATATTTTTGAGTAAATCAACCACCTTTTATCTTGTTTCTTCCCATTTAACATTTGTCTTGTATGTAATGTCTGAGAGAAATGTCTACCATTGTCAGGATCCTTACGATACTGATAATTATTTGGTAGCCTTGTTTCATGTCCATTTTCAACCAATAAGTCTCTGAATCTCATATTCATGTTTTCCAAAATTTCTAGATCAGAATATCAGAGGGAATTTCTTCATTATGTCCAGGTGCATCCAAATTATCCACATCTATCTCTTATTCTTGTTTATATGAGGGCTAACTACTTCAGAAGTTCGAGAACTTTCAGGTTTTTTCATATACCTAAAAATAGAATTGGCATCTGATCTTACCAATTCTTCTCGCTTCTTTTTTAATTTTCTTTTGTCATGTCCATGTGGTGGCTTTTTTTATCCCACGAGGTGCCATTGATTCTTCTACAAATAAACAAAAAATAGAAATTTATAATACATATGTACTACATGATCGTAAGAAAATGACACTTTGTATTTGACAATAGTTAGAAATTTACAAAGTCTTAACAACTTTCATATTCCAATTTCCAGAAGTTGCACATGACATACCTTAATAATTGTGTATTGTGAAGAGTTTTTTTCAAATCTACAGAAAACCCTAACCTTTGAAGCAAAGTTACAAGAGGAATAACGTGATACGTGATGAGTCTTACTACAGGAAAATCTGACTAAAAAACTTAAAAGGGAAAAAAAGTTTTGGGACCCTAAGCCTAGGCTTAGGTGGCATATGCCTCGGGTCAGGCCTGCATCTAGATGATAACAGTATTTATTAATGGTATTTAGAGTTATTTTTCTAATCATTCTCACAACGTTTAAGTAAGAAAGAGATCGTTTTTGTACTTTTAGGTTATTGGGCTTGTCGGAACCAAAATAGAAGAGTATAGAAGATTTAGGCCTAAATTCATGAAGAGAATATAAAATGGGACATCACCAAATGGTGCAGATTGTCACCGATCGGTATGCGAGACTGATAGCACTGATCGATACTTATCATCACCGATCAGTGATGATTCTGAAAATATGTCAAATTAAAGCCAAAACAAGATCTGATGGAGCATATAAATAGGGCATCAACCCTACAAACAAAAATTATCTCAAAATAGTTTATCTCACACATCTAGTCTCATTATTTTAGAGCAAAAAGGTTCACATAGCCTGAATTCTCTTTTCTTTTGATCTTAAAGTCGTAAACTTCATGTTTTCTAACTGAATCCAGATCATAATAATTCTAAGTGTATATTATTGTTCTATGTGAATATATAAGTTAAATACTATTGTGATATGCGCACTAGCAGTATTATTATAAGGATTAAAACATGAGCACATCACTAGATCATCATTTTGCCTTTGACTCATTGTTAACAACATATTGCTCAAATCTTCTTACCATTCTCTTAGATTAAATTTGAATTTCTGGTTTAGTTGAACTCATGCACTCTTAGTGTGTTATTGCATCTTACTTTTGGATCAATACCCTTTTTGTTGGTACAAGACTTATACCCTACTCACAACCCAATCTAAATCACTATCGGGCTCTCCGAAAGGCCCAATCTTTCCAGCCCACTTGTGATAGCCGATCTAACCATGTGATCGACCAAACTGGTTAAGCGACCTAACCGATCCCTAGCCAACCTAACCGGATTTCCACCAATCCGGAAGACAATGAAAAGTCCACTTGTCGGACCCAGTTTGTTTGACTGACTTGAATGTAGTATAAAGATAGAGGTTCTGTCTTCATCATGAAACATCTAGAGATATCCAAAAATCATGACACAACCTCAAGAACCGTAATTTGCCTAAACTCTCATTTTCATGAACTTCGAATGGTTTGATATTTTCTCAAGGATACGTAGAAAACCTTTCTCAAGGTGCATGTATAACATTAAAACCCTAATTGAACTTCTTTGGCTCAAGAGTTGGCGATGTCTGTGGGAAATCTTACAAAAAGTCCAAATCTCAACCTCAACAATAACATATCTACCCCGCCAACTTGCAAGACAGTTACCGACAGAGTAGATTGACCCATGCAAAGATTAACATATCCGTGGAATTGATGAGTATAATATTTGCATGTTTTTAGCATACTCAATCCTCTACATTTTGTCATTTTCATTATCATTTCCATTAGTTTCCTGTCCATTTTGCATACTTATCACATTTACTTAGGACTTGCATATTGGATGATTCTCAGGTACTTAAGAGAGTTTATGGAAGTTTGGGAACGGACATGGAGTAACTCGACCATGATACTCGGTTTTAACCCGAGTCAGAGACCAAGGAAACCACTCGGGAGGCATCATTCGGTTTCAAATCGAGTTTGAAGACAAAACAAGGATCTTGTAGCCACTCGGTCAAGACCAATTGGTATCATCACGAGTCAGGACATCAAGATGAAATATTTGACTCCACTCGATCAAACATCCTGAGTCAAGCTCTCACCTTTGAAGATTGACCTCACTCGAGATGTCCACTAGGTTTAGCAAACCGAGTAGAGATCCGTTTTACTATTTTTACTTTCCTTAATTACTTTCACTTAGAAGTTTAATCCGCCTCTATAAATACTTATCTCTAGACCATTTTTGGTCAAGTCTGTTTAGTTTTATCTTTAATTACATTTTATTTGCTTTTAAGTACTTTTTATTGTTCTTCATTTTCTGGGTTTTTGGATGCTTAGATCTGTCCATTTTCATTACGAATTTGCATTTTGTTTATTATGCAATCTTGTTCATCTACTTTATCTGTTTATGATTATGAAGTTTATCCTTTCTGGGTTTTTGCATTTGATCATGAGTTCATCATCTAAGTAGTGAATTTTAGGATTCTTGAGGAAAAGGTGGATCTCGGATGGATTTCATCTCTTTAATGTTGCTAATGCTTTAATATTTCTAATTCTCTTCTGGATTAGGGTTCTTAATGCATCTTCTTCTCTGATCAATTGGAATATGATCCCAGACATTCATTACTCAAAAGGTATTCAATGAATGTCTGATCATCTTAATTCCAGAGAGTTGTTCATCCTAACCTAAGAGATTAGATGTCTAGGGAGCATTTTGGCTTTAATGATCTGGATCTTTATGCCTATCTCAGTTATGTTTCATTGATGAGAGTCAAGATTAGGAAGTTTCTGAGATTTGAGGTTTATCACCATGAGAGTGGGTTTAGCTTGTTGTGATGATCATTGTCTAGAGAATAACTTGCATAAGTTGTTTAAGAAAGCATAATTTTAGGATAGATTGAACCCCGTATCCCACCAAATCCTCATGAATCTTATTTGTTAATCTGCTAGTTAATCTCATCTGCATTTCTTATTTTCTTTCATTTGCTATTTCATAGTTGTTACATCAAAACAAACCACCATCTAGTTTGACTTAGAACAACCTGATCATATCCTTTTTGATTGCATCTTTCCCATTATCGATTGACACCTCAAGTACTATAATGACAAGATTTTGGGAATTGATTTAATAGATCAAAAATCTGTTTATCAATTTGGCGCCGTTCCCATTTGGAATTTTTTTGTTTCATTTTGGATTTCAGACTTTTAAGATCAAGAACTAATTTTGTTTTTCTTTGTTTTCAGGTACCGCTCGGTTTGAAGTCGAGTTTGCTCAGATTTCTGATCAAACTCGGTTTACAAACTTGATTAAAACCTCGAGTTTGTGTATTTTTCACTTTAAACTTGGCTTACCAGACTCGACATCCGCATACAGAGTTTAACAACTTCCAAAGTTTGCATGCAACCACGACTATCTCCTAAGCAATAAATAGACGCCATAAACCAGAATCCTCCAAAGGTTTTACAAGAATACAGAAGAAACCAGCAAGAAATCAAGCAACAACAGGATATGGAAGAGGAGAGACCTATCAGGAGGCCTAGAAACATAGGAGGAGGAGATGCTCCAAATGCTCATACACATAGGCAAGGGCTTTTACCTAAAATCAGAATGCTGCTAGACACATCTAGCAATAGAAACTTCCTCAACAAAGATGTAGATGAAAGCTGGGAGCTAGTAGAGAACTTAGCTCAATCTGTTGGAACCAATAGTGAAGACTATGACCACACAGTCAGAGGAACTTCAACACCTGAAGATCACTACAGGAAAGAGATTGATATGAGCATGGAAACGCCAACACTTGGAGGAAAAGAAGAAGGAACCATGGCCATTCCCAAAGGTCCTATGACCCGGGCAAGAACAAAAAAACTTCAAGAAGCTGTAGGAAACATCTTAAGGATCACATGGAAGCATGAAGAAGCTAAGGAAAAATAACACCAAGACATGCTCACTTCCATTCAAGTCGCTCTAAGTTAAATCATCTTCAAAGTGACTTGAGTGTGCTCTTTTTCCCTTATGTTCGGTTTTATCCCAATGGGTTTTCCGGCTAAGGTTTTTAATGAGGCCTCAAGTTCACTTATATCTCTTAGATGATTAGCTTAGGAGCTTCTTTGATGCCTTGGATGATTTCATGAAGCTATGGACCGACTCAAGCATCAACTTTATGATATAATTTAGATTATGGTTTTATTTCATCTTTTCTATTTTGCAAACTCTTTTATTTTCTTGTCTAGTCAACTTCTAGTCTTTGATCAAAGTCTTAGGTGATTGTTTAGAGTCCCAAGAAGTAGTGATCACGAGGCACTTGAGTCTGTTCAAGTCACCTCTCTTTATAAGTCGATTGTATGCTTCACTCGGCAATCATCCATTTTTTAATCAACTTCTTTTCAGAGAAAATTCTCTAAGTTCTTTTAGAACATTTCCGATTGTTTGGTGTGTCATATCCAACAATCAACCTCGGTTCTCTGGTGTGTCATATCCAGAAAATCAACCTTTGTCTTCCCCAAGTGTGTCATATCTTGGAGAGACATTGTTGAGTGTTTATTAGGTGTGTAATATCCGAAATAAACCTCAAGGAGTATCAAGGAGCCTTCCGCAATTTCTTGTGTCCCGCATCAATCCATCACCTTGTCCAGTTCGAGTCTTGGATTCACTAAGGCAAGGATCTATCCCATATATATTCAAAGAACCATTCGGCCGCTTCAAAGAAGACATTTAAACGGTCCTTTTCATCATCAACTCGGCCATATGGTTTCTTCTATCCTTCTGTCTATCATTCCAACCTACCAATGAGAAAGTTGAATCTTGGGCGTGACCGAGATCGTGTCATTTGGTATCAGAGCAAGCTTTTTCAATTTGGTAGTAAGTTTTTCATCTTCTTGTTCTTTCATCTTCTGTCTTTTCATTTCCAACTCCTCATCTTCTTGGCCAAGATTCTCATCTCGCCAATTCTGTTCTTCTATTCTTTCTATTCTATTTCTTCTAAAGATCCATTGGATCTCATTCAAAAAAAAAACGAAACAAAGCAAAAAGAAAACGAAAAACAAAAGAAAAAGTCACCAAGAAACATACTACATATCATTGGATTCAGGGTTGTTGTTATATTTCTCATCAAATTTGATTTGATTTGTTTGATAAGAACTCTGTGAGAAAATCTTTGAGAGAAGTATTTGAGAGAAACACTTGAGAGAAACACTTGAGAGGAAACACTTGAGAGGAAAACACTTGAGAGAAACACTAGTGAGAGTTTTTTTCTTCTAACTGTTTGTTAAGTTTTGCAGGAAAAATGTCTCATAGTGAAGCTGGGAGTAAAAATACCAACCGTTCAAGAAGAGCCAGACAACCAAATATGGACGTACAAACCCTCATGGAAGAGATGAGGCGGCTCTTAAGGCAGGAACTGGACCCTGTCCATGAGAGAATGGACACCATTCAGCAATCGGTGAACCAAGGACTTCCCCAACGTCCTGCTGAAAGGAGAAGAAGGGCGCACATACCAATAGATGAAGATGAAGGGCCAGATTATGACAGCCGTGGAAGCCAAGCTTCTAATGGACATCCAAGACGTGCAAGAGAAGTAAGGGAACGCCATGAAGATAATCTTAATGGTCTTAAGTTAAAAATACCACCATTCTATGGAAAGAATGATCCAGACGCCTACTTGGAGTTGGAGAAGAAGATAGAACTTGTCTTGGATTGCCAGCCTTACACTGAACAGAAGAAGGTTCAAGTGGCAGCAACCGAGTTCTATGAGTATGCAATCAATTGGTGGGATCAACTTGTTACCAATAGGAGACGCAACCAAGAACCGCATGTAGAGACTTGGGAGATGATGAAGAACCTAATGAGAAAGCGGTTTGTTCCAAGTCACTATCACCGGGAGTTGCACCAGAGGTTTAGGAGGTTAAGCCAAGGCAGTAAAAGTGTGGAGGATTATTACCAAGAGATGGAATCTCTCATGATCAAAGCCAACATAGATGAGGATCATGAGGCAACAATGGCAAGATTTCTAAGTGGTTTAGCGAGAGATATTCAAGACAGGATGGAGCTTCAAACTTACGGAGACTTAAAAGAGATGCTTCACAAGGCTATCCTTGTGGAACAGCAGATCAAAAGAAGGAGTCCTTCTAAGAATTCCTATGGAGCCGAACAAACTATTCTAGATCAAGCTACAAACCGGAGGACAAGACCATTGTCAAGCCAAAGACTGATTCCAAACCTTACACCACAACTCAAGACACCAAGGTAAAAGCTGTAGCTACTTCTTCTAAAAACCGTGATGTTAGATGCTTCAAGTGTCAAGGAAGAGGACACTATGCCAACGAATGTATCAACAAGAGAACCATGATCCTTTTGGATAATGGTGATATAGAAACCGATGAAAAAGAAGAATTTGAAAGAGAAGAGAGCTCTGATGCTGAGGAGATTGAGTTACCAATAACAGGAGAGCTATTAGTCACAAGGCGATCACTAAACATTCAAGCCAAGGATATGGATCAGGAGCAACGGGAAAACTTGTTTTACACTAGATGTCTGGTACAAGGCAAAGTTTGCAGCCTTATCATCGACGGAGGAAGCTGTACCAATGTGGCAAGTGAAACCATGGTGAAGAAGTTAAGTTTAGAAGAGAAGAAACATCCTAAGCCCTACAAGCTTTAATGGCTGAATGATGAAAGAGAGATGATCGTGCATAGCCAAGTATTGGTTCCTTTAACCATAGGCAAGTATCAGGACGAGATATTGTGTGACGTTCTACCAATGGAGGCCGGTCACATTCTAGTTGGAAGGCCATGGCAATTTGATAAGAAGGTCATCCATGATGGGTTTACCAATCGGTATTCCTTTGTACACAATGGCCGAAAGACCATTCTTGCTCCATTGATGCCACCAGAAGTTTATCAAGATCAACTATGGCTAAAACAAAAAGACAAAGAGAGAGAATCCTTAAACACTTCACCACCAAACAAAGAAGAGAGTTTGAGAAAAACCAAGAAAAAGACCTTTGAGAGCAAACCCGAGAGACAATCAAACTTCCTTGTGAGATCTAGTGTTGTTAAGAGAGCCATGTTCTCTAAACAAACTATTTTCTTGTTTGTTTACAAAGAGGTTTTGGTAAACCTTACTAACTCAGTGCCGGAAGTTCCGAGCAACATTTCTTTTCTTTTGCAGGAGTTTGAGGACGTCTTTCCGGAGGAGAATCCCAAGGGATTACCACCTATCCGTGGGATTGAACATCAAATTGATTTTGTGCCTGGAGCTTCACTTCCGAACCGTCCAGCGTACATAACCAATCCTGTGGAAACTAAGGAACTTCAAAGGCAAGTGGAAGAGCTAATGGCTAAGGGCCATATCCGAGAGAGCATGAGCCCTTGTGCCGTACCGATACTACTTGTTCCAAAGAAAGATGGCACCTGGAGGATGTGCGTGGATTGCAGAGCCATTAACAATATCACTGTAAAGTATCACCACCCTATCCCTCGTTTAGATGACATATTGGATGAATTGCATGGTTCTTGCATATTCTCTAAGATAGATCTTAAAAGTGGATACCATCAGATTAGGATGAAAGAAGGGGATGAATGGAAAACCGCTTTTAAAACTAAACATGGATTATATGAGTGGTTGGTAATGCCTTTTGGACTGACAAATGCACCTAGTACATTCATGAGATTGATGAACCATGTCCTTAGGTCCTTTATAGGCATTTGTGTGGTTGTATACTTTGATGATATCCTTGTCTATAGCAAGAGTTTGGATGAGCACGTTAAGCACCTAGAGGCGGTTTTGAATGTCCTTAGGAAGGAAAAACTCTATGCCAATCTTAAAAAATGTACTTTTGGAACAGATAACTTGGTCTTTTTAGGCTTTGTTGTAAGTGCAAATGGCGTGAAAGTAGATCCGGAGAATATCAAAGCTATCATGGAGTGGCCCAGTCCAACCAATGTTAGTGAAGTAAGAAGCTTCCATGGACTTGCTGGTTTCTACAGACGATTTGTCCAGAACTTTAGCACCATAGCTGCTCCATTGACCGAAGTGATTAAAAAGGAAGTTGGATTCAAGTGGGAAGAAGCACAAGAAGCCGCTTTCCAATGCCTTAAAGAGAAGCTTACTAATTCTCCTCTTCTTGCCCTTCCTGATTTTAACAAAACTTTTGAAGTTGAATGTGATGCCTCAGGGATTGGTATTGGTGCTGTGTTAATGCAGGAGAAAAGGTCTATAGCATATTTCAGTGAGAAGCTTGGAGGAGCAACTCTCAACTATGCTACTTATGACAAAGAGATGTATGCATTAGTAAGAGCTCTCCGAACTTGGCAACATTATCTCTGGCCTAAGGAGTTTGTGATACATACAGACCATGAATCGCTCAAGTATCTAAAAGGTCAGAATAAGCTAAGTAAGAGGCATGCCAGATGGGTTGAATTCATAGAGACTTTCCCCTATGTAATCAAGTACAAACAAGGTAAAGAAAACATAGTGGCCGATGCACTATCTCGCAGGTATATTCTCTTAAGTACTCTTGATGCTAAAATCTTAGGATTTGAGCAAATCAAAGGTATGTATGAAACAGACTCTGACTTTTGTGATGCCTATAGAATGTGTGAGAAATTTGCCTCTGGCCATTACTTTCGGCAAGATGACTATCTTTTTTATGACAATCGTCTATGTGTACCTAACTGTTCGTTGAGAGATTTATTTGTTAGGGAAGCACATGGAGGAAGTCTCATGGGCTACTTTGGCATTGCCAAGACACTTAAGGTGTTACAAGACCATTTCTTTTGGCCACACATGAGAAGGGACGTGGAACGAATTTATGAAAGATGCACAACCTGCAAACAAGCTAAGTCCAAAGTCCAAAGCCACGGTTTGTATACTCCCTTACCTATTCCTTATCACCCTTAAAATGATATATCCATGGACTTCATTGTTGGATTACCTAGAACTCGAACTTGAAACGATTCCATCTTTGTGGTAGTAGATAGGTTCTCCAAAATGGCACATTGCATAGCTTGTAACAAAACAGATGACGCATTACATGTTGCTAATTTGTTCTTTAAGGAAGTGGTACGTTTGCATGGTATGCCTAAGACCATAGTCTCTGATAGGGATACTAAATTCCTTAATTACTTCTGGAAGACCCTTTGGTCTAAGTTAGGTACCAAACTGTTGTTTTCTACTACTTGTCATCCACAAACTGATGGACAAACCGAAGTAGTTAATAGAACTTTAGGAACTCTTTTGCGTGCATTCATAAGGAAAAATTTGAAGTCATGGGAAGATTACCTACCTCACTGTGAATTTGCATATAACCATGCTGTGCATTCTACTTCTAAGTTTTCTCCTTTTGAGGTTGTTTATGGGTTCAACCCAACTTCCCCTTTGGATCTAATCCCTTTGCCTGAGTGTGAAAGAATTAGCTTTGATGGAAAGAAGAAGGCCGAACTGACACAACAAATACACAAACAAGCAAGACACAACATTGAAGAAAGGACAAAGCAATACGTCAAGCAGGCCAACAAGGGAAGACAAGAAAAAGTCTTTGAAGAAGGTGACCAAGTCTGGATTCACTTAAGAAAGGAAAGGTTCCCGGAAGGAAGAAAGTCCAAGCTAATGCCAAGAATCGATGGACCTTTCAAGATCATCAAAAAGATCAACAACAATGCCTACCAGTTGGACTTGCAAGGTAAGTATGATATAAGCAACAGTTTCAATATTACTGACTTGGTTCCTTTCATTGCAGATCATCCAGATTTGAGGACAAATCTTTTCAAGAGGGAGGGGATGATATGAGCATGGAAACGCCAACACTTGGAGGAAAAGAAGAAGGAACCATGGCCATTCCCAAAGGTCCTATGACCCGGGCAAGAACAAGAAAACTTCAAGAAGCTGTAGGAAACATCTTAAGGATCACATGGAAGCATGAAGAAGCTAAGGAAAAACAACACCAAGAAATGCTCACTTCCATTCAAGTCGCTCTAAGTTAAATCATCTTCAAAGTGACTTGAGTGTGCTCTTTTTCCCTTAAGCTTGATTTTATCCCATTGGGTTTTCCGGCTAAGGTTTTTAATGAGGCCTCAAGTTCACTTATATCTCTTAGATGATTAGCTTAGGAGCTTCTTTGATGCCTTGGACGATTTCATGAAGCTATGGACCGACTCAAGCATCAACTTTATGATATAACTTAGATTATGGTTTTATTTCATCTTTTCTATTTTGCAAACTCTTTTATTTTCTTGTCTAGTCAACTTCTAGTCTTTGATCAAAGTCTTAGGTGATTGTTTAGAGTCCCAAGAAGTAGTAATCACGAGGCACTTGAGTCTGTTCAAGTCATCTCTCTTTATAAGTCGATTGTATGCCTCACTCGGCAATCATCCATTTTTTAATCAAATTCTTTTCAGAGAAAATTCTCTAAGTTCTTTTAGAACATTTCCGATTGTTTGGTGTGTCATATCCAACAATCAACCTCGGTTCTCTGGTGTGTCATATCCAGAAAATCAACCTTTGTCTTCCCCGAGTGTGTCATATCTTGGAGAGACATTGTTGAGTGTTTATTAGGTGTGTAATATCCAAAATAAACCTCAAGGAGTATCAAGGAGCCTTCCGCAACTTCTTGTGTCTCGCATCAATCCATTACCTTGTCCAGTTCGAGTCTTGGATTCACTAAGGCAAGGATCTATCCCATATATATTCAAAGAACCATTCGGCCGCTTCAAAGAAGACTTTTAAACGGTCCTTTTCATCATCAACTCGGCCATATGGTTTCTTCTATCCTTCTGTCTATCATTCCAACCTACCAACGAGAAAATTGAATCTTGGGCGTGACCGAGATCGTGTTAGAGATCAAAGCTTTAACAAAAAGATAGACAAGTTTTTGCTTAAAATCATAAACATGTACCTTTTGTGAATGAGGAAGAAGTACTTCACCAAGAAGAAAGCTTTGATGCCACATAAGAGGTCAGCTATCTACAGAATCAGAGAAACTACCAGAAGGGATTTGTCAACTACAAATCCAATCCCAACTTTCATACAGAAGCACTAATGTAGCAAATCCACAAGATCATGTCTATCCACCACAACAACCTCAGCAACAGAAGACATACAACAACTACAACCAGGGCTTTTCTACTCAAAAGCCAGCAGTACCAATCTACCTCGAGGTTTCAGCTTTGTTTGACAGTGCTTATTGAAATGCTCTGTCTGGATATGTAGCCAAACCCATTCACCGGTTATAGTATCATGGGTTGCCTTCCACGACCTGCCTTCTTCTTGTACTGCTCCGTTTTCTTAAGTATACGGTCGGAGACCCTTTCATGAAACTTGCAGATATATTCGGCCTTGGTGACCCCGTTCTGGTCTTCCATTCCTTCAGGTGGCAATGACACCATGTCCAACGGGGTAAGCGGATTGAACCCATAAAAGATTTCAAACAGGGAAAGGCCGGTAGTTGAGTGGGTCGCTCGGTTGTAGTCAAACTCCACGTATGGTAGGATTTGGAGCCAGTTGGCTTGGTTTGAATTGACGGCTGACCTGAACAAAGCTCTAAAGGTACAGTTGACTACTTCGGTCTGTCCGTCCGTCTGAGGGTGGGCCGATATAGAAAAGTGTTGAATTTAGAAGTTTAGGGAGAGATAAGGATGAAGATAAGAGGATTGGCGTAATAAGAGAGAGAGAGATTGCTGAATTTTTCTTCTTATTCACACTCATTCAACCAATACAATGCACAAGTATATATAGACTTTACAAGCATAAGCTAAGGAAAAAATATCTAAGGAAGAGGAAGAGAAGAGGTGTGATGATGGAGTGGTTGAGCTGCTCCAACAGTGCAGCTGCGCCCATGCTGTTCCCATGCTGTGCCCATACCTTCTCCCTGCAGCGCCCATGCCTCCTTTGCTTCCTCACTTGGTTTAGTTAGCTTGTCTAGTTGATATCCAACAGCTTCCTTTTCTTCTAGTTCCTTATAAACTAGCTCTCCTTCTAGTTCCTTCACAACTAGTTCTTTCCTTTTCCCTCCTTTTCTTGAGTTTGAATTCTTCTTCTTGAGATCACATATTTCAACACTCCCCCTCAAGATTGGTCGGTGAATATCCTTTAGACCGATCTTGCCATATATGTGATCCCCAATGATCGAGGATGTTGCCTTGGTGAAGATATCCGCTAGCTGTTCCCCACTTGCTACAAATGCGGGTTTGATGATTCCTTCTTGAATCTTTCCCCTCACAAAGTGACAATCCACTTCTATATGCTTGGTCCTTTCATGGAATACCGGATTTGATGCTATATGTATTGCAGCTTGATTATCACAATACAACAGAATCTCCTCAGCCTCAAGTATCCCAAGATCTTCTAGGAATGCCCTCACCCATATCAATTCTTTTGTCACCTCCTTCATAGCCCTATACTCGGCTTCAGCACTTGATAAGGCTATAACTTTCTGCTTCTTACTTCTCCAAGTGACTAGATTACCTCCCACAAAGGTACAAAAACCGGATGTGGACTTTCTATCTTGCTTATCTCCAGCCCAATCCGCATCACAATATCCTTGAACCTTTGTGTTTCCATTAGCCTTCATCCATATGCCTTTTCCAGGGCTGTTTTTTAAGTACCTTAGCAGCCTCTCAATCATGTTCCAATGCTGCATAGTTGGTTTTTGCATATGTTGACTCACACGGTTCACTGCAAAGCAAATATCCGGCCTTGTAATAGTAAGATAGATGAGCTTGCCCACCATCCTCTGGTATCTTTTAATATTCTCCAATGGCTCCCCCTCAGGACTATCTTGGTAGCCTTCTTCTATTGGAGTTTTGGCCGGTTTGGATCCTAACTTCCCGGTTTCTTCCAAGAGATCCAGCACATATTTCCTTTGGGAGATGAACATCCCATCTTCAAACCGTGTCATTTCAATCCCTAGGAAGTATTTAAGCTCTCCTAGATCCTTTATATCAAAAGCAACCTTCAAGAGTTCCTTGATTCGATCTACTCCATCTTTGTCACTTCCTGTGATGATTAGATCATCAACATAGATCAAGACCACCACTACTCCTCCTTTACTTTTCCTTGTGAAAAGTGTATGATCAGCTTCCGATCTTATGAACTCCTTCTCCAAAAGACAAGCACTTAGCCTTTGGTACCATGCCCTTGGAGATTGCTTTAGCCCATAGATTGCTTTCTTCAATCTACAAACTTTGTTGCCTTCCTTATGATATCCTTGGGGTGGATCCATATACACTTCCTCTTCCAAATCCCCTTGCAAGAAGGCATTCTTGACATCCATCTGCCATAGATCCCACTTCAAGTTCACTGCCACCGAGATTAGGATTCTGATGGAATGGAGCTTAGCAACCGGAGCAAATGTCTCGGTATAATCCTCCCCATAGATTTGAGTATACCCTTTTGCTACCAACCTTGCCTTGTATCTTTCTATCCTCCCATCACTTGTGTATTTGATTGTATACACCCATCTACACCCAACTGGCTTCTTATCCCTTGGTAAATCGGTTAAGTACCAAGTATGATTCCTTTCCATGGACTTCATTTCCTCTTCCATGGCTTTTACCCATACTCCACTCTCACACGCTTCTTCATATGAGTTAGGTATGGATTCCTTGCTGATTTTTCCAAGAAAAGCTTCATGCTCCATAGGTAAGGATGCCAACGAGCAAAAATGCTCAATGGGATATGTAACAGTGCTAGTTTGAGTGTTATCTCCCCCTTGTGATAAGAGAGTGCTGTCGCCAATAGGATCGAGATCTAAGCTCGCCGTACGCTCAGGGCATTCTCTTATCACACAAGGAAGATTACTCGCACTAGACTCTCCTTGGAGCATGGCAGAGTTGTTGTAGCCATAGTAAACACGTTGTCGCCTCTGTCTTGTACTTCTTCTTAGAGGTACTGTTGGCTCAGGTTCTTCTTTGACAATGTCAATGCTTTCTACACCTGGATTAGGTTCACTTTCCTCATCCGTGGCTTCATGATCTGAGGTTGGGTCATTCTCCTCATGTACATCATCCCTTGTTCTTGAATCTTCAAAGAACGGTATCCACTCCATAAATGGTGAGCTCATACCTTGAGGGGTATCATGATTCTTAGCTCCATAGAAGCTCTCCTTTTCATTGAACCTCACCTCTCTTGATACATAGACTCGTCTTATCTCCGGGTTGTAGACCTTGTATCCTTTTTGTGTTGGTGAATATCCAATGAATACACACTTCATGCTTCTAGGTTCAAGCTTGTTTCTTTGACCTTCTGGTGTGAACATAAAGCAGCTACATCCAAAGGTTTTGAGATGATGTAGGCTTGGTTTCTTGTTGTACAATGCCTCAAATGGTGACTTATTATCCAGGTTATTGGTTGGAAGACGGTTGATCAAGTAGTTTGAAGTCATCACGGCATCTCCCCAATGAAGTTTAGGTACTCCCTTGGCAATCATGATGGTCCTTGCTACCTCCATTAGGTGTCTATTTTTTCTTTCAGCTACTCCGTTTTGTTGTGGAGTATAGGCGCAAGATGTTTGATGGATGGTGCCAAGGTTGTTGAGTAATTCCTTGAACCGCTTGCTTATATACTCTCCTCCATTATCACTTCTTAAGATCTTGATTGTTGTTTTGAATTGTGTAGACACATAGTTGATGAAGTTGGTGAATGCTTCATAAACTTGATCTTTGGTATGTAGAAGAGTAATCCATGTGTATTTTGAGTAGTCATCTATGAATGAAACAAAATACTTATATTGATCTCTTGAATTACAAGGAGCGGTCCATACATCTGAGTGTACAATGCCAAAAGCTTCATCACAAAATGTAGATGAAGTAGGAAACACTTGTCTACAATGTTTCCCTAGTACACATGCTTCACATACTACTTCTTCTTGAATGAGATTGGGTAAGGCCACTTTGAGAACTGCAGAGCTTGGATGTCCCAACCTTTCATGCCATAGTGGACTATCTCCAATCTCCTTCCTACTAGATACTTCTACATCCGCCTTCATTCCAAGCGCTTTCACATCCGCTTGTTTATTTGTGTGCAAAAGATATACTCCATCCTCTACCTTCCCTTCTCCGAGCACTTTGTTTGTTTTAGGGTCCTAAAACTTAACAAAGTCAGTCCCAAACAATGCCACACAATCCAAATCCTTGGTAGCTTTATGAACTGATAGAAGATTAGATGAGAAACTAGGCATGTATAAGGCCTTTGTTCCTTTTTTGAAAAGTTCTAATTCCCCTATCCCTTCAATCGGAACTGAACTCCCATTTGCCACTTGCACATTCCCATGATAAGGCTCAAGATTTTTAAGCATGTCTTGATCCTTAATCATGTGATGAGAAGCCCCTGAATCCACAATCACTTTGTCCTTTTTTATGGAGCTTTTAGAACCGAGGAAGCCCTTACCAGATTCAGTGAGCTTGGCTAGGCTCTTGATGAGGGCTTCGAATTCGGACCTCTTGACCGTATCCTCAACTGGTTGTGCCACACCCATGAAGGCTCTAGGTCCACTTCCATTCTCCTTTAGCCTCTTAGGCCTCAAGTGTGGATGAAGGGTCCAACACTTCTCCTTAGTGTGTCCCTTCATTTTACAATGCTCACATTTCAACACCCTCTTGTCGAATGTAAGATTCTTCCTTGCAAGATGTGCAGCCTCGCTTGGTGCACGAAATAGGTCTCTTGACCCTTCCTCTCTTTGAATCATGCCACATACTTCCGCTAGACTTGGCAGCTTCTCAAATCTAAGTATGTGCTTGATAAGATCTTTGTAGGATGCGTTGAGCGCCAAGAGAAGCCCAAACACTTGATCTTGGTCACGCCTTTCTCCTAACTCCTTGGGGTCCATAGTTTGTGGCCTCAAGATCTCCAGTTCGGCCCACAAGCTTCTATACTCCCCAAACATTTCCTTGAATGGCTTCTCTCCTTGTTGAAGCTCATTCAACGCCCTCTTCACCTCAAATATCCTTGATATATTTGAGATGTTTCCATATACTCCCTTGAGTATATCCCACAACTCCTTGGCGGTATCCGCATATGAGTAGGCCGCCAGGATAGATGGCTCTAGTGAGCTTTGAAGAAGTGAAAGAGTGAACTGCTCTTCTTGCTCTTCCTTGTCATTGTATGGTTCGGCTTCTTCCTTAGGTTCAATGAACTTCCAAAGTCCTCTACCTCTTAGAACGGTCTTAGTAGTTTTTGCCCAAAGAAGGTAGTTATCTCCTTTAAGAACAACAGAAATCGCTACTCTATTCACCTCCATTCTCTTGTAGTAATACACAATCCCAGCTCTTTCACAACTTGAAGATCAACCGATCTCAAGGATATTAATCTCAGAGTGAATAGAACTTGGTAAGATGTATTGCTATAGATTAGAAGGTTTTGAAGATAGCTTAAAGGGATTATGAAGAGAGTTTAAGCGGTTGGATAAAGAACCCGCTCTGATACCATGTTGAATTTAGAAGTTTAGGGAGAGATAAGGATGAAGATAAGAGGATTGGCGTAATAAGAGAGAGAGAGATTGCTGAATTTTTCTTCTTATTCACACTCATTCAACCAATACAATGCACAAGTATATATAGACTTTACAAGCATAAGCTATGGAAAAAATATCTAAGGAAGAGGAAGAGAAGAGGTGTGATGATGGAGTGGTTGAGCTGCTCCAACAGTGCAGCTGCACCCATGCTGTTCCCATGCTGTGCCCATACCTTCTCCCTGCAGCGCCCATGCCTCCTTTGCTTCCTCACTTGGTTTAGTTAGCTTGTCTAGTTGATATCCAACAGCTTCCTTTTCTTCTAGTTCCTTATAAACTAGCTCTCCTTCTAGTTCCTTCACAACTAGTTCTTTCCTTTTCCCTCCTTTTCTTGAGTTTGAATTCTTCTTCTTGAGATCACATATTTCAACAAAAAGAAGAGCTTTGTTCCCAAGCGCTTCCACAAAGTTCTCTAGAAGTGACCGAGGAACTTAGGATGCAGGTCAGAGATGATGCTTTGGGGTAGACCGTGCAGTTTCATGACATCTCGGAAAAAGAGGTCGGTAATGGCGGTAGCATCCCATGCCTTGGAGCAAGTCATGAAATGGGCCATCTTGGAGAAACAATCGACCACCACCATTACAGAATCCTTACATTCGATTAGGGGTAGTCCCAAGAGAAATTCCATTGATAAGTCGACCCAAGGGGAGGTCGGGATACGAAGGGGCATGTATAGGCCGTACGGGTGGGCCTTGATCTTGGCACACTTGCAAGCCAAACATCATGCACAGAAAGCATCAACCATGCCTCACATCTTTGGCCAGTAGAAGTGGCTTCACAGCATATCCAGAGTCTTGTGCGTCCCAAAATGTCCCATTAAGCTACCACTATGACCCTCTTTGAAAAGGAACCCTTCACGGAGGTAGAAATCCTTGTAGGATTCCTTGTCATGTCTGGTATAGTCATCTTGGTACTGTTCCTTGAGGTGGGAGAAGCCAAGGATCTTGGCTTCAACAATGGTGATGAGGGCATGTCGTCAGGGCATCGGCCACCACGTTTTCTTTTCCCTTCTTATAGTTTATGACATAGTGGAACATCTCGATGAACTCGAGCCACTTAGCGTGTCATCTTTTCAGATTGGTTTGGCCCCAGAGAAGCTTTAGTGTCTCATGATCCAAATGGATCACACATTCTTTCGAGAGGAGGTAGTTCTGCCAAGTCTCGAGGACTTGGACCAAAGCGTAGAGCTCCTTATCGTAGGTGGGGTAATTGAGTGTGGCCTCGTTGAGCTTCTCACTGAAGTAGGCAATGGGCCATCCCCCTTGTGTTAGCACGGCTCCAATGCCGATGCCAGATGCATCACACTCGATCTCATAGACTTTACAAGATAGGAAAAGAAGAAGAAGGGGGCGTAAAGAAGAGAGAGAGAGGAGAAGGAGACATAAGGTGATGGTGGAGTCTTAGCTACTCCATCAGTATATCAATAGTAAATGATGCCCATACCTCCCCATGCTGCGCCCATACCTCCCATGCTGCACCTCTCCCATTTAGTTACTTAACTAGTTACCTTCTACTTCATTTCTAACAGCTTCCCCTTTCATCCTAACCGAGTCTTTTCTTGTTCTCTCCTTCTTGTCATTTGAATGATCTTTAATTAATTCATCACTTGAATGAGCACCTATTTCAACACTCCCCCTTAAGGTTGGTCGGTGAAGATCTCTTAGACCAATCTTGCTATGAATATAATCACAAGTGATAGATGAGGTTGCCTTGGTGAAGATATCTGCTAGTTGATTCTCACTTGTTACAAATGAGGGTTTGATGATTCCTTCTTGAATCTTTTCCCTCACAAAGTGACAATCAACCTCTATATGCTTCGTTCTTTCATAGAATACCGGATTGGATGCTATATGTATTGCAGCTTGATTATCACAGTCCACCTGCATTTCTTCTGCTTCATGTAATCCAAGATCCTCTAGGAATGCCTTCACCCATATTAGTTCTTTTGTTACCTCTTTCATAGCTCTATACTCAGCTTCAGCACTTGATAAGGCTATGACCTTCTGTTTTTTTTACTTCTCCAAGTCACTAGATTGCCTCCTACAAAAGGTACAAAAGCCAGATGTGGATTTTCTATCCTTCTTATCTCCAGCCTAATCCGCATCACAATATCCTTGAACCTTTGTGTTTCCATTGGCCTTCATCCATATGCCGTTTCCGGGGTTGTTCTTCAGATACCTTAGCAGCCTCTCAATCATGTTCCAATGATGTATAGTCAGCTTTTGCATATGTTGGCTCACACGGTTTACTGTAAAGCAAATGTCTGGCCTTGTGATAGTAAGGTAGATGAGCTTGCCCACCATCTTTTGGTATCTTTTAATGTCCCCTAATGGCTCTCCCTCAGGGTTATCTTGGTACCCTTCTTCTATTAGAGTTTTAGCCGGCTTGGATCCTAGCTTCCCCGTTTCTTCCAAGAGATCAAGTACATATTTCCTTTGAGAGATGAACATCACATCTTCAAACCATGTCATCTCAATTCCTAGGAAGTACTTAAGCTCTCCCAGGTCCTTTATATCAAAATCGGTCTTCAAGATCTTCTTGATTTGATCTATTCCATCATTGTCACTCCTTGTGATGATTAGATCATCAACATATATTAATACCACAACCATTCCTCCTTCACTTTGTATTGTGAACAAAGTATGATCAGCTTCAGATCTCATGAACCCTCTCTCCAAAAGGCAAGCACTTAGCCTTTGGTACCATGCTCTTGGAGATTGCTTCAGTCCATAGATTGCTTTCTTTAATCTACAAACTTTGTTGCCTTCCTTATGATATCCTTGGAGTGGATCCATATACACTTCTTCTTCCAAATCTCCTTGCAAGAAGGCATTCTTGACATCCATCTGCCATAGATCCCACTTCAAGTTTACTGCCACCGAGATTAAAATTCTTATTGAGTGGAGCTTAGCAACTGGAGCAAATGTTTCTGTATAGTCTTCCCCATAAACTTGAGTGTATCCTTTTGCTACCAGCCTTGCTTTATACCTCTCTATTTTTCTATCACTTGTATACTTGATCGTATAAACCCATCTACACCCAACCAGTTTCTTATCCCTTAGCAATTCAGTCAAGTACCAAGTGAGGTTTTTCTCCATAGACTTCATTTCTTTTTCCATGGCTTTTACCCATACTCCACTCTCACACGCTTCTTCATATGAGCTAGGGGATGGATTCCTTTCTGATTTTTCCAAGAAAGGCTTTATGCTCCATAGGTAATGATGCTAACGAGCAAAAATGCTCAATATGATATGTGATAGTGCTAGTTTGAGTCTTATCTCCCCCTTGTGATATGAGGGTGCTGTCGCCAATAGGATCTAAGCTCGCTGTACGCTCAGGATACTCTCTTATCACACAAGGAAGATGACTCGTACTAGACTCTCTTTGGAGCATGGTCAAGTTATTGTAGTAGACACGCTGTCGCCTCTGTCTTGTATTTCTTCTTAGTGATACTGTTGGCTCAGCCTCCTCTTCTTCAACATCCACTCCTCCTACACCTGGGTCATGTTCTACCTCATCCGCAGTTTCATGATCCAAGATTGAATCATTCTCTTCGTATACATCGACCCTTATCATTGCATCTTCAATGAACAGCGTCCAATCCATAGATGATGAGACCATTCCTTCAAGAGTATCATGATTCTTAGCTCCATAAAAACTTTCTTTTTCATTGAACTTCACCTCTCTAGACACGTAGACCCTTCTTGTTTCCGGATTGTAGACCTTGTAGCCCTTTTGAGTTGGTGAGTAACCAATGAAAACACACTTCATGCTTCTAGGCTCAAGCTTGTTTCTTTGTCCTTCTGGTAGAAACATAAATCACTCACATCCAAACGCCTTAAGGTGATCTAAACTTGGCTTCTTCTTGTACAATACTTCAAACGGTGACCTATCTTCCAAGTTTTTGGTTGGAAGCCGGTTAATCAAATAGTTTGAAGTCATATTCGCATCACCCCAATGAGATTTAGGTACTCCTTTGGCAATCATGATAGTACGTGCTACCTCCATTAGATGCCTATTCTTCCTTTCCGCTACCCCATTTTGTTGTGGAGTGTATGCCCAAGATGTTTTATGAATGGTGCCAAAGTTGTTGAGTAGCTCTTTGAATCTCTTGCTCACATATTCTCCTCCATTATCACTTCTTAAGGCCTTGATTGTTGTTTTGAATTGTGTAGAGACATAGTTAATGAAGTTAGTGAATGCTTCATAAACTTGGTCTTTGGAGTGTAAGAGTGTGATCCATGTGTATCTTGAGTAGCCATAAATGAAAGAAACAAAGTACTTATATTGATCTCTTAAATTACATGGGGCGTTCCATACATTCGAGTGTACTATGCCAAAAACTTCATCACAAGTTGTAGATGAAATAGGAAAAGCTTGTCTACAATGTTTTCCTAGTACACATGCTTCACACACTACTTCTTCTTGAATGAGATTGGGTAAGACCATCTTGAGAACTGCTGAACTTGGATGTCCTAGCCTTTCATGCCATAATGGGCTATCTCCAATCTCTTTCCTACCAAAAACCACTACATCCGTCTTCATTCCAAGAGCCTTCGGATCCTCATGATTATTTGCTTCCAAAAAGTAAACTCCATCCTCCACCTTCCCTTCTCCAAGCACATGACTTGTTTTAGGGTCCTGAAACTTAATAAAGTCAGACCCAAACAATGCTACACAATCCAAATCCTTTGTAGTTTTATGAACTGATAGAAGATTAGATGAAAAACTAGGCATGTATAATGCTTTTGTTTCCTTCTTGAAAAGTTCTAACTCTCCTATCCCTTCAATCGGAACTGAGCTTCCATTGGCTACTTGTACATTTCCATGATAAGACTCAAGATTTTTTAACATGTCTTGGTCCTTGATCATGTGATGAAAAGCCCCTGAATCTATAATAAGTTTACCCTTCTTTATGGAACTTTTAGAACTGAGGAAGCTCTTACCGGATTCTGTAAGCTTCACTAGGCTCTTGATGAGAGCCTCAAACTAGGACCTCTTGACCATATCCTCAACTGGTTGTGCAACTCTCATGAAGGCCCTATGTCCACTTCCACTCTCCCTTAGTCGCTTAGGCCTCAAATGCGGATGGAGAGTCCAACACTTCTCCTTTGTATGCCCCTTCATCTTACAATGCTCACATTCCAACCCCCTCTTGTCTCCAAATGTGTGATTCCTCTTTGCAAGATGTGCGGATTCATTTGGCACATGAAATAGGTCTGTTAACCCCTCCTCCCTTTGTATCATGCCACATACTTCCGCTAGAGTTGGCAGCCTCTCAAATCTAAGTATGTGTTTGATAAGATCCTTGTAAGATGCATTGAGTGCAAGGAGAAGCCCAAACACTTGATCTTGGTCATGCTTTTCACCTAATTCCTTGGGGTCTATAGTTTGTGGCCTCAAGATCTCCAACTCGGCCCACAAACTTCTATACTCCCCAAACATTTCTTTGAATGGCTTCTCCTCTTGGTTAAGCTGATTCAGCGCCATCTTCACTTCAAATATCCTTGATATGTTTGAGATATTTCCATATACTCCCTTGAGTATATTCCACAGCTCCTTGGTAGTATCCGCATATGAGTAGGCCGCCAATATGGATGGTTCTAGTGAGCTTTGAAGAAGAGAAAGAGTATATTGTTCTTCTTTCTCTTCCTTAGCTTTTTACTTTTGGTTCTTCACTACGGCTTCCGCTTCCTCCTTTGCCTCAACATACCGCCAAAGTCCTCGGCCTCTAAGAGTGATCTTAGTTGTTCTTGCCCAAAGAAAATAGGTTTCTCCCTTGAGCATGACTGAGATTGCTACTCTATTTGTCTCTATTTTCTAATAATAATAATACACAATTCTAGTTTTTTCATAACTTGAAGATCCTATGATTCCAAGGATATTAATTTCAGAGTGAATAGAACTTAGAAATGTGTACTGTTATAGATTAGAGGATTTGTTGATTACTTAGAAGATTATAAGAGAGTTAAGTGTTGGAAAACTCAACCTGCTCTGATACCATGTGAAATTTAAGTTTTAGAGATGATAGAATGATGAAGAATGGTGAGATAAGAGAAAAGAGTTTATGAAATTTCTTGTGTTCTAATTCTCTTATTCACTCACTTAACATTTACAAGAGATTTACATTGATAAATATACAGACTTTACAAGATAGGAAAAGAAGAAGAAGGGGGCGTAAAGAAAAGAGAGGAAGGAGAAGGAGACATAAGGTGATGGTGGAGTCTGAGCTACTCCAACAGTATCTCAATAGTAAATGATGCCCATACCTCCCCATGTTGTGCCCATACCTCCCCATGCTGTGCCCATACCTCCCATGCTGCACCTCTCCCATTTAGTTACTAAACTAGTTACCTTCTAGTTCATTTCTAACAGCTTCCCCTTTCATCCTAACCGATTCTTTTCTTGTTCTCTCCTTCTTGTCATTTGAATGATCTTTGATTAATTCATCATTTGAATTAGCACCAATTTCAACAGTGGACACACCGCTACGCTCATCTTGTATATCGTCCAGGCAGGGGATTGGGTGCCAGTACTTGACCGTGATATTGTTGATGGGTCTGCAGTCTACGCACATCCTCCAGCTAACGTCCTTCTTGAGAACCAAAAGGACTGGCACAACACATGGACTGAGGCTTTCCCGGACATAACCCTTGGCCATGAGGTTGGCAACCTGCTGCTCTAGTTCCTTAGCCTCTTCTGGGTTGGCGCGGTAAGCGGGACAGTTGGGAAGAGAGACTCCAGGAACAAAGTGGATCATGTGCTCAATGCCTCGGAGAGGCGGCAGTCCATGTGGGATCTCTTCAGGGAAGAAGGCTGAGTACTTCTATAGGATCCTTTAGAGCTCGTCCGGAATCGCGCCTTCTATGGTCCTGCACTCAATACGTCTTTGTAAACCATTAGTATAACTCGGCACTCATTGCCGATAGTTTTACAAGTGTCCCAAATAGATATAAGGAAGTTGGGTCGGGAGGTAGTATCTTAGACAGTCGGGATTGTAATTCATGCACTTGAACAGGTGATAAAGGAGCTAGATTAATGCGCCTAGAGTCATGCATGAATGAGTAGAAGTTGGATCGGCCATTAAGGGTGGTGTCCTTATCAAACTGCCATGGACGTCCTAAGAGGAAGTGACTAGCTTGCATTGGAACGACATCACACTGGATCGTGTCCTGGTATTTCCCTATGCTAAAAGCTAGTTCTACTTGTTCGGTAACAGGTATGACAGTCTTATTGTTCAACCAGCATAGTTTATAAGGGTGAGGATGCTTAGAAGTAGGGAGAAAGAGTTTGGCCACGAGGTGGGAACTGGCCTCATTGGTACAGGATCCACCATCAATGATCAAACCGCAAACCTTGCCGTTGATGGTGCAACAAGTATGGAAGATGTTGTTTCTCTGTCTGGCTTGCTCGGAAATGGTCAATGTACTTAGGCTACGCTGAATGACTAGCATGTCTTCAACGTCCGGGTACTCGGTCTCTTCTGCCGGTTGGTCGGGTTCAGGTTCATTCTCTTCGGTCGGCTCTTCATCCTGGGACTCGTAGTCACCTTCAGTCATGATAATCATGACCCGGTTGTTCGGGCAGTCCCATGAGTAGTGCCCTCATCCTTGGCACTTGTAGCAGATCACATCTCGACTTTGTCCGGTATTGGCTTCTTGTATTAGGGCGGGACAGGCTGGCTTAGGCTCTTTGGGTTTCATGGGTTTAAAGCGAGATTCTACAGCAATGGTCTAGGGACCACCGTGTGGCTTGGGAGTCGTAGACGAACCATTGGGGTTGGGAGACCAGCCTTGATTCTGGGGAACCCTTCCTCGAGAAACGGTAACGGCCTTTCTCCAGATCTGGGCCTCCAAGTGAATGGCCAGATGGAGAAGTTCGTCAAAACCTCGGTAGGATTGCCACTCTACCTTGCGAGCAATCCGGTTGGTATGGATCTTGTAAGCTCCAATCCTGGATTCCTCAATCCAACCAGACCGCGGTCTTACTTCAGACACTAAGTCAGTTCGTTCTACTTAAGTCCGGTTTTAAGGTCAATATTTTTCTAAGTATTTTTCAATGAATCGAGGTTCATGCAATCAGACATAGACAATCAGCAGAATAAGGGCAAATCGATTTTATATATATATCAAATGTGCTTCATACATAGTATTCAAACGATTATCATTCAGTTGAACTCTAGGCTAATCATAAATGTTTAAGTTGCACAATAGGCTACATAAATCCAAGTCTAGAAAAGATTTGTTTCCTACACACACGTCCCATCCACTGCTGCGGTCCTCACGGGTTCTTGGCTTTCCCACGATCATCTTAGACGTACGCTTTCCTGGTCAAGATCCTTCTCTTTCTCCTTCTCCTTATCTTTCTCCCTCTGTCTCGTATCCATCTTGAACCCCTTGATTCCCACGGACAAACTCTCTCTTACCGAAAATGATAAAGGATCGGACCGATGGTCTGTCTCTCTCTCTTTCTTTATCTTTCTCTCAGAATTTCTCCAAAGTTTTCCCTAAGGAATTCGATGTGTTTTGGCGCCCAAGACCTTATAATTATAAGAGAGAATCGACCAGAACCGCCAATAGGCAAACCGGTATGAAGGGAAGGCCGAATGGGTGCTTCTTGCTCATTGGCGCCTTTTCACGTCCAATCCCTTAACCGTCCTGTGGTTTCTCCTTTTCCAGAAGCAAAAGAGCTTGCTAGCTCAAGCTAAGCCTTCTGGTCTGATCAGATCATTCATGGTCTGATCATAGTCTGTTCGCCGTCAGTACGGTTCAGCGCACGTTTGGTAACCGCTCCGGTCCGTCCACACTGGTCCGGACCCAAACACTCTGTCATGCTGAGTTGAGCTTCCCACCAGCTTCCCCAGCTGACCAAGCAAGACCATCAGATCCAGTGAGCTGATCAACTCCCGGTGAGCTAGCTCCAAGCTTCACCTAGCTGACCGAGCTTGATCCGGACTGACAACAGCTTCCGTATCACTCGTCCAGCTATCCTTTACTTGTCTCCATCATTTTCAGGCTAAGTCTCAGCTTCCTGATGTACTTAACCCTTGATCCAAACAACGATACGCTGACTCCAAAATCGTATGACCTGATCAGCATATCTCCATGTACCGCGGTCCATCTGGCGATCCTATCTAGGATCGAGTACATGACAAGTCTCCCTCACTAACAATGTATTCGTCCCCGAATCCAAATTACAGTTTTCATTGTGCATAACTGGCTGTACCATTGTGGATACTCAGCCTTTATCCTTGACTCCATTTCCCAAGTGATAACTTCCTTACCATTGTATTCCCATGGCACGTTAACCATGGGAACGGTCTTCTTTCTCATTGCCTTCTCTGATCAATCCACGATCCAAACCGGCCTTGTCTCTAAGGTGAGGTTCGTACCTAGATCATCAGGAATCTCAGGCAACACAATCTCTTGGTCTGTCAAACACTTTTGGAGTTGGGATACATGGAATATATTGTGGAAAGCATCCATCTTAGAAGCCACTGCACCCACTCGTTCAATAATCTTGAACGCACCTAAGTACCTCGGACCTAGTTTCTTTCTTCCAGAAATCCTAGTCCGACCCTTGAAGGTGATCATCTTGAGATACACAAGATCTCCAACCACAAACTACAAGTGCTTCCTACGCTTATCAGAATAGCTCTTATGACGGTCTTGTGCCGCCTTCATATGGTCTTTCACCATAAGAATTTTCTCCGTAGTTTTCTCCACAATTTCAAGACCCAACATACTACACTCCCCACCGCCCGGAGGTGTCTTTCATGATCCTCCTTTGTCTTTGAGTACACGAGTATATCATCAATGAAGATGATCACAAACTTGTCCAAGTACTCGTGGAACACTCCATTTATCATGTTCATGAAAGCTGCCGGTACATTGGTCAGTCCGAACGGCATGACCACCAACTCGTAGTGACCGTAAAGCATCCAGAAAGCCGTTTTCTTAATATCACTTGGCTCAATCGGAATCTAATTATATCAAGATGCCAAGTCTATCTTGGAGAACTATTTTGCTCCCCTGAGCTGATCCAACAACTCATCAATCCGAGGCAACGGGTACTTGTTCTTTACGGTCACCCGGTTCAGCCCTCGGTAATCAATACACAGCCTGAAGCTTCCATCCTTCTTCTTTACAAAGAGGACTGGTGATGAGGCCCAAGCCACATCCGATCCGGAGAATAGCCACCCAGACGATGCCGAGACGGATACGGATGGGAGCCAAGGGACGTTGCCGGATATGCCAGTTTTGGTCATTGACCGCGAGCACTCGAGACCATACCAAACAAGGATGAACCTGGTGATTGCCCAAGGCTTGAAGATGTTGAAATATGTAATCTCAAGAAGAAGAATAATTCAAACTTAAGAGAAGGAGGGAAGGAAAAAGAGAACTAGTTGTGAAGAAACTAGAAGGAGAACTAGTTGAGAAGGAACTAGAAGAAAAGGAAGCTGTTGGATCTCAACTAGACAATCTAACTAAACTAAGTGAGGAAGCAAAGAGAGGTATGGGCACAAGCATGGGCGCATCAGAGCAGGGCATGGTGCGCGTCAGAGCAGGGCATGGTGCAACAAGACTATTGGAGCAGCTCACCCATCTCTCTTCCCTTCTTCACGCCCCTCCTCTCCTCTTCCTTGATTCTTCTTCATTTCAATGTAAAAAGTCTATAAATACATGTAATCTCTTGTAAAGAAGTGTGTGTGAATAAGAAGAAATATTCAGCAATCTTTCTCTTCCTTATTACGCCAATTCTCTCATCTCCATCCTTATCTCTTTCTAAACCTCTAAAATCAACATGGTATCAGAGCGGGTTTATCCTTCAACCGCTTAAATATCACCTTATAACTCTTCTAGCACTCTACAAATCTTCTAATCTATAACAATACATTCTCCTAGTTCTATTCACTCTGAGATTAATATCCTTGGGATCATAGGATCTTCAAGTTGTGAAAGAACTAGAATTGTGTATTGTCACTAGAAAATGGAGACAAATAGAGTAGCAATCTCAGTCATGCTCAAAGGAAACAACTATCTCCTTTGGGCAAAAACCACTAAGACCATCCTTAGAGGAAGATGACTTTGGCGATATGTTGAGCCAAAAGAGGTAGCGGAAGCTGTAGTGAGAAATGAAAAAGAAGAAGCTAAGGAAGAACAAGAGGAACAATACACGCTCTCTCTTCTTCAAAGCTCACTAGAGTCATCTATCTTGGCGGCCTACTCATATGCTGATTCCGCCAAAGAACTATGGGATATACTCAAGGGAGTATATGGAAATGTCTCAAATATATCAAGAATATTTGAGGTGAAGAGGGCGCTGAATGAGCTTCAACAAGAGGAGAAGCCATTCAAGGAAATGTTTGGGGAGTATAGAAGCTTGTGGGCCGAGTTAGAGATTTTGAGGCCACACACAATCGACCCCAAGGAGTTAGGAGAAAGACGTGACCAAGACCAAGTGTTTGGACTTCTCTTGGCACTCAATGCATCCTACAAAGATCTTATCAAGCACATACTCAGATTTGAGAAGCTGCCAAGTCTAGCTGAAGTATGTGGCATGATACAAAGGGAGGAAGGGTCAAGAGACCTATTCCGTGCACCAAGTGAGGCCGCACATCTTGCAAAGAGGAATCTCACATTCGACAAGATGGTTTTGGAATGTGAGCATTGTAAGATGAAGGGGCACACTAAGGAGAAGTGTTGGACTCTTTACCCACACTTAAGGCCTAAGCGGCTAAAGGAGAATGGAGGTGGACCTAGAGCCTTCATGGGAGTCACGCAACCTGTTGAAGAGATGGTCAGAAGATCCGAGTTTGAGGCTCTCATCAAGAGTCTATCCAAGCTCACAGAATCCGGTAAGAGCCTATTTAGCTCTAAAAGCTCCATTAAGAAGAATATGATCATTGTGGATTCGGGGGCTTCTCATCACATGATTAAGGATCAAGACATGCTGAAAAATCTTGAGCCTTATCATGGAAATGTACAAATAGCCAATGGAAGCTCAGTTCCGATTGAAGGGATAGGAGAGTTAGAGCTTTTCACAAAAGAAACTAAAGCATTATACATGCCTAGCTTCTCATCCAACCTTTTATCAGTTCATAAAGCAACAAAAGATTTGGATTGTGTGGCAATGTTTGGGACTGACTTTGTGAAGTTTCAGGACCCTAAAACAAATCATGTACTCGGAGAAGGGAAGGTGGAGGATGGAGTGTATCTGTTGGAAACAAATAAACAAGAAAAGCTTAAAGCTCTTGGAGTGAAGGCGGATAAGGAAGTTTTTAACAAGAAGGAGATTGGAGATAGCTCATTATGGCATGGAAGGCTAGGACATCCAAGTTCAGCTATCCTCAAGATGGTCTTACCCAATCTCGTTCAAGAAGAAGAAGTTTGTGAAGCATGTGTACTAGGGAAACATTGTAGACAGTTTTTCCCCTCTTCATCTACAACTTGTGATGAAGGTTTTGGCATTGTACACTCGGATGTATGGACCGCCCCATGTAACTCAAGAGATCAATATAAATATTTTGTTTCATTCATTGATGACTACTCAAGATACACATGGATCACACTCTTACATTCAAAGGATCAAGTATATGAAGCGTTTACTAACTTCACCAAATATATCTCTACCCAATTCAAGACCAAAATCAAGATCTTAAGAAGTGATAATGGAGGGGAGTATGTGAGCAACCGATTCAAGGAGTTACTCAATAATCTTGGTATCATACACCAAACATCGTGTGCATACACTCCACAACAAAATGGGGTAGCAGAAAGAAAGAATAGGCATCTCATGGAAGTTGCAAGAACCCTCATGATTGCCAAAGGAGTACCTAAGTTTCATTGGGGAGATGCAGTAATGACTTCAAGTTACTTGATCAACCGGCTTCCAACGAAAAATATGGATAATAAATCACCATTTGAAGTGCTACACAAAAGCAAGCCAAGCGTGAACCATATGAAGACCTTTGGATGTTCTTGTTATATGTTTCTACCGGAGGGACAAAGAAGCAAGCTTGAACCTCGAAGTATGAAGTGTGTGTTCATTGGCTACTCACCAACACAAAAAGGATACAAGGTCTACAATCCGGAGACAAGGAGGGTCTATGTATCTAGAGAGGTGAGATTCAATGAAGAAGAAGGATTTTATGGAAACAAGAACCATGAAGCTCCGGAGGATGTGACTTCATTACCTATGGATTGGATGCGGGTTAATGACGCTCTAATAAATGAAGTACAAGGAGAGAGCGAATCATCTGAAACCAGAGTAGAAGATGAGGCACATGCGGAGCAAGATCAGAATTCTGTTGAAGAAGAAGCGAATGATGGTGAGGGAGAACTTGAGCCAACCGTACCCCTAAGAAGAAGTACAAGACAAAGGCGACAACGTGTTTACTATGGCTACAACAACTCTGCCATGCTCCAAGGGGAGTCTAGTGCGAGTAATCTTCCTTGTGTGATAAGAGAATGTCCTGTGCGTACGGCGAGCTTAGATCTCGATCCTATTGGCGACAGCATTCTCTTATCACAAGGGGGAGATAACACTCAAACTAGCACTATCACATATCCCATTGAGCATTTTTGCTCGTTGGCATCCTTACCTATGGAGCATGAAGCTTTTCTTGGAAGAATCAGCAAGGAATCCATACCTAACTCATATGAAGAAGCGTGTGAGAATGGAGTATGGGTAAAAGCCATGGAAGAGGAAATGAAGTCCATGGAAAAGAACCACACTTGGTACTTGACCGAATTACCAAAGGATAAGAAATCAGTTGGGTGTAGATGGGTTTACACAATCAAGTATACAAGTGATGGGAAAATAGAGAGGTACAAAGCAAGGCTGGTGGCAAAAGGATACACTCAAATCTATGGGGAGGATTATACCGAGACATTTGCTCTGGTTGCTAAGCTCCACTCCATAAGAATCCTAATCTCAGTGGCAGTGAACTTGAAGTGGGATCTATGGCAGATGGATGTCAAGAACGCCTTCTTGCAAGGAGATTTGGAAGAAGAGGTATATATGGATCCACCCCAAGGATATCATAAGGAAGGCAACAAGGTTTGCAGATTGAAGAAAGCAATCTATGGGCTAAAGCAATCTCCAAGAGCATGGTACCAAAGGCTAAGCGCTTGTCTATTGGATAAGGAGTTCATAAGATCTGAATCTGATCATACCCTCTTCACAAGGCAAAGTGAAGGAGGAGTAGTGGTGGTCTTGATCTATGTTGATGATCTAATCATCACAGGAAGTGATAAAGATGGAGTAGATCAAATCAAGAAACTCTTGAAGATCGCTTTTGATATAAAGGATCTGGGAGAGCTTAAATACTTCCTAGGGATTGAGATGACACGGTTTGAAGATGGGATGTTCATCTCTCAAAGGAAATATGTGCTGGATCTCTTGGAAGAAACTGGCAAGTTAGGATCCAAGCCGGCTAAAACTCCAATAGAAGAAGGCTACCAAGATAATCCTGAGGGGGAGCCATTGGAAGATATTAAGAGGTATCAAAGGATGGTGGGCAAGCTCATCTACCTCACTATCACAAGGCCGGACATTTGCTTTGCAGTGAACCGTGTGAGTCAACATATGCAAAAACCAACTATGCACCATTGGAACATGATTGAGAGGCTGCTAAGGTACTTAAAAAACAGCCCTGGAAAAGGCATATGGATGAAGGCTAATGGAAACACAAAGGTTCAAGGATATTGTGATGCGGATTGGGCTGGAGATAAGCAAGATAGAAAGTCCACATCCGGTTTTTGTACCTTTGTGGGAGGTAATCTAGTCACTTGGAGAAGTAAGAAGCAGAAAGTTATAGCCTTATCAAGTGCTGAAGCCGAGTATAGGGCTATGAAGGAGGTGACAAAAGAATTGATATGGGTGAAGGCATTCCTAGAAGATCTTGGAATACATGAGGCTGAGGAGATGCTGTTGTATTGTGATAATAAAGCTGCAATACATATAGCATCCAATCCGGTATTCCATGAAAGGACCAAGCATATAGAAGTGGATTGTCACTTTGTGAGGGGAAAGATTCAAGAAGGAATCATCAAACCCGCATTTGTAGCAAGTGGGGAACAGCTAGCGGATATCTTCACCAAGGCAACATCCTCTATCATTGGGGATCACATACATGGCAAGATCGGTCTAAAGGATCTTCACCGACCAATCTTGAGGGGGAGTGTTGAAATATGTAATCTCAAGAAGAAGAATAATTCAAACTTAAGAGAAGGAGGGAAGGAAAAAGAGAACTAGTTGTGAAGAAACTAGAAGGAGAACTAGTTGAGAAGGAACTAGAAGAAAAGGAAGCTGTTGGATCTCAACTAGACAATCTAACTAAACTAAGTGAGGAAGCAAAGAGAGGTATGGGCACAAGCATGGGCGCATCAGAGCAGGGCATGGTGCGCGTCAGAGCAGGGCATGGTGCAACAAGACTATTGGAGCAGCTCACCCATCTCTCTTCCCTTCTTCACGCCCCTCCTCTCCTCTTCCTTGATTCTTCTTCATTTCAATGTAAAAAGTCTATAAATACATGTAATCTCTTGTAAAGAAGTGTGTGTGAATAAGAAGAAATATTCAGCAATCTTTCTCTTCCTTATTACGCCAATTCTCTCATCTCCATCCTTATCTCTTTCTAAACCTCTAAAATCAACAGAAGAAAGGCAAATGGCAACAACACAAGCTGGCAACATCGGCAAACGTCAAGGACCAAGTCCTTAGCGTTTTCACCTTGACACGGTGAAAACGCCCCACTAAAGTCATTTGGGAAAGGAACACTCTTTTTCCCTTGATCGGGTTTTATCCCTAAGTAGTTTTCCCAACAAGGTTTTTAACGAGGTTCACGACCCGGACGCATTGGGACCGAACCGATCATCACCTTGCCCATCCATGGTTCATGTGGTGGTCCCTCGGTCCTAATCCCTATCCCTTTCCTTTTTCATGTTTTACCGCTTTACCAAAAGACTTAAGTTACTGAATTACGGGTATGTAAAACACCGAAGGACACGCTGGTCCTTTTGTAAGGGTTTGTTGCCCTAATTCTCCCGCCTATATAAAGGCATGTAACCTCGCCCTTTGAACTCAGATTTGAATGAATGCAATTAGCTTAAAGCTTGCTCTAGAATCTCAAGTAGTGTAAACATCGTCGTCCTTGAAGCTCGGCTCGGACTTCGATCAGTCGTATCACGGCGTTGTCCAAACACCGTGTGGCCGGCTTTCGATCCATTGTTACCATTCCCCCTTTCCATTGCCTCTTTGCTCCATTGTTCCACCATCAATCACCCTTCACCACCCCCGTTCATCTCTATCTTCATTTCCATCTAACCAACCCACCGTTTAACTTCCGCCAAACCCCGCTTCAATATCGCCCAATACCGTACCGGCAATAAGTCTGTACTGCCGGAGGCCCCGTACCGCATCCCTCGACTCAACCGTGATACCGTACCAGTCCCGTATGACCGATTCCTTCCCGGTCACGTTCCGACTCAGCCTGATTCTGAAGCCAACGTTCCTGGAGCGTATCACATACGGTATGGACTTTTGGATAATGGGGCCACCCCTGGTTCTAGTTCTATCTTGAATGGGGCTGCCCTATCAGGAGGAACACCCTGTAGTGACCTGAACACATCCTCGAACTCTCTGACCAGCGGTATCCCATCCGGGTCACCACCCCCACGACCTCCTTAGTGGTGATGGTGGCCAAATAAGCTTCACAACTATCCAACAGCATCCTTTCCGCATGGATTATTGATACCACTTTCAACCCAGGAGTCGAACAAATCCCTTGGAGCCAGACCGGACGTCCACACCCTGTTTCAAACTGCACCCTTCCCCGGTGACAGTTCAGAGTGGCCTGATACTTTCCAAGCCAGTCCATGCCTAATATCACCTCGTGATTCTCAAAGGGGACTACAATCAGATCCACAGGCATTTCTCTGTCTGTGATCAATACCGGGATGTCCTTTATCAGCCCAAGTCAGTGCATAACTTGGCTTCTTGCTGCCTTCACTTTGCACGGTATAACCCTAGTTCCAACTTGGAACAAACCTTTTCCAATCATTTCCTGGGCTCACAAAGCTATGTGTAGCTCCAGTGTCAAACAGTACGTGTGTTTCCATACCACCAATACTTAAGGTCCCTACACAAGGTCCATTCAAAGTATCCTAATCCATTCTTGATTCCATACCATGCAATCTAATGAATTTAAAAGATCATGTTTATAAAAACTATTACCAGTGATCGATTGGAATTTTCCAGCCTCATCCGTGTCCTTGGACAGCTCGTACACCCTTGGTGTGGATGACTGACCCCGGTTCTGATTAGGCTTGCTTGCCTGACCCGGCCTCTCTCCGATCCAGAATGGTTCTTGGGAAAGTCCCTGCGGTAATGTCCCACCTTACCACATCCATGACAGGTGGCCGTGCCACTGCTAGAGCTCAGTCCTGGACAGTCCCGAGCTGAATGATCCATCTTCCCACAGTGGGTGCAAGCTCCCATGGTTTTCCAGCACTCACCATCATGGTGTCTTCCACACTTAGAGCACTCCGGCTTATCACTTGAGGGCTTACCCTCCTCGGCCGAGTCTCTCTTTCTGTTCCGGCCACTACTACACCCAGCAGTGGTTGTGTGGCTCCGTGACTTCTGTTTTGATTCCTCAGTGATGTCTCCAGGATTGCCATCCTCTCTACTAGCTCTGAGACGATATGGAAGGTGCAGACTGAGTAGTAGATCTTTAGGTCTGCCCTTGGGCCTCGGATGAACCTCTGGACCTGTACTGCCTCGTCCTCCAGCTCTCTTCCCACATACTTCCTGAGTCGGTTGAATTCCTCTTCATACTCACAAACTGTTTTGCATCCCTGGGTTAAGTCCAAAAACTTTGATTCCAAACGATCCCACGCCTCAGCAGGAACGTACTTTTGGTTGAACTCAACCTCAAAGTCCGCAAAGCGTTCAATGGTGCCATTGGTTCTCTTGTCGGTTCTCTTGTCCAAGGCCAACCACCAGTTGTGGGTATCCCTGAAGAACCCTTTGATAGGATCACTCAACCGGTAAGGATTTGATATGAACTTCAAAAGAAGAACTGATGAACTGAAGGGTCACACAAAGGTTGCGGAAGAGCCTTTGATATTCCCGTGCTTAGATGTTGCTAGATGTGACGCACCAGTCCAACAAAGAATGTTCTCGATCTGTTGCCTGATCTGACGCACAGATCCAACGAGAAAGAGAGTTTGTTTTCTTGAATATAACTCACCAAGTAAACCACAAAATGTTCAGCAAAGAACACAAAGATAAACTCAAAAATGAAAGGAAAGTTGGATTGCCTGAATGAACTGCAGAGTTTACATATTTATACTACTTAGTTATCAAAGAGACATAAGAGATTGTGCGGAAAATAATGCATGTAAAATGACAACATTGACTAGAATTTTGAAGGTCAGACAATGGTGGGGAAAACAAGGAAGACTGGTCAATCTGACCCTTCAGCTACTTGTCCAGATTCAATGTATCCTGCTGTATAAACCACGATAAGGAGATGGATGAACGGAAGGCTGTCCGCGGGATGGTTCAGGTGACTTTTACGTACAGGATGCATCTCTACTTGACCCAAGTCTTCAGAAAGCTTAAGAAGTCTTGCCTTAGAGAAATTAAGATCATCAAAATCCATGAATGGATCAAAAGGGTCTGTCCGATCATTAATATGCTCTGCGGTATGGACCAAACAGGCCAGAAGAGATAGGTTGTGATTCAAATCAAAATCCTCTCAATCCAAGTTGGTTCTGACTTGACTGGTAGTCTTAGCTTGAGGAGTTGGCAGGGAAATACATTCTGTGGTATGGCCAAATTGTCTCCAGGTCGTGGATCCATCCTTAGGTCCTTTTATGAACGTACGCGGGTTGATCCAATAGATGGCTCGGTCAGTAGGATTGGGATGGTGAACCTTGGATGAACTGATTGGGACGTTCTGAACTCCATGCTGAGCTGGTTCTATGTACTGCGGCACATCATTCCCTCCTTCTTTAAAAGGATATGTCCACAAATCCGGATCATCTACAAGAAAAGGAGAAAGATCATCAACATTAAAGCTTGAAGAAATGTTATACTTACCTTGCAAATCAAGCTGATAAGCATTGTTACTGATTTTTCTAAGGATCCGGAATGAACCATCGACCTGGGGCATGAGTTTGGATTTTCTTTCCTCTGGAAATCGTTCCTTCCTTAGGTGAACCCAAACAAGATCTCCTTCCTCAAAAAAAATCTCCTTTCGTTTCTGGTTGGCATATCTTTTGTACACTTCGGTCTTGGCTTCAATATTTGCTCGAACTTGTTCATGCAACTTCTTGTATCCACTTTCCTCTTGACATCTGTACTAACTCTTTCACTCAAAGGCAAAGACAAAAGATCAAGTGGAGATAAGGAATTGAAACTATATACAACTTCAAAAGGCGAAAACTTGGTAGTAGAATGCAATGCATGATTATATGCAAACTCAACATGAGGCAAGTATTCTTCCCAAAGCCTAAGATTTTTCTTAACTAATGATCTTAGCAATGCAGACAAAGTTCGGTTAACAACCTCAATTTGACCATATGTATGTGGATGAAAAGTTGTGGAAAACATCAATCAAGTTCCTAACTTAGACCACAAAGTTTTCCAAAAATAACTAAGGAACGTAACATCACGATCAAAGATAATTGTCTTAAGCATTCCGTGCAACCTAAAAATTTCCCTAAAGAATAATTCAGCAACTTGTACAGCATCATCGACTTATGGCAAGGTATGAAATGTACCATTTTTGAAAACCTATCAACAACCACAAAGATGGAATCTCGTCCACATTTAGTCCTAGGTAAACCAAGTACAAAATCCATAGAAATGTCTACCAAAGGATGAGAGGGAATGGGTAGAGCCGAATATAAACCTTGGTTGGATGTCTTAGCCTTGTATTTCTTGCAAGTTACATATCGGCCACAGATCCTTTCTACATCCTTCATCAAACTTGGCCAGTAGAAGTGATCATGAACTGCCTTGTATGTTTTCTTAACTCCAAAGTGTCCCATAAGACTTCCTCCATGAGCTTCCCTAAGAAACAATTCCCTCAAAGAACATTGGGGTACACACAAACGGTTATCATAGAACATAAATCCAGATTTTTGATAATATTTTCCATAATCCACCTTGAAACATTTTCAAAAAACATCTTTGAAATCCTGATCAGTTGCATATAAATCTTTAATAAATTCAAAACCAAGCAACTTTGTTTCAAAAGCTGAGAGAAGAGCATACCTACGGGATAAAGCATCAGCCACCATATTTTCCTTACCTTACTTGTACTTGATCACATAAGGAAAGGTCTCAATGAACTCGACCTAATGCGCATGTCTCTTGTTCAACTTCTGCTAGCCCTTAAGATGTTTTAATGATTGGTGGTCGGTGTGAATCATAAACTCCTTTGGCCAAAGGTAGTGCTGCCACGTTTGGAGAGACCTCACCAAAGCATATAGCTCCTGATCATAAGGGGCATAGTTGAGTGTAGCGCCTCCAAGCTTCTCACTGAAGTAACCAATGGGTTCCCTATCCTGCATCAAAACAGCACCAATACCCACTCCGGAAGCATTACATTCAATTTCAAAAGTTTTAGTGAAATCTGGAAGAATAAGTAAAGGGGCTTGAGTTAACATCCCTTTAAGGATCTGAAATGGCTCTTCTTGGGCTTGTTCCCATTTGAACCCAACGTTTTTCTTGATCACCTTAGTGAGTAGAGCTGCTATAGTACTGAAATTGGGCACAAACCTTTTGTAGAAACCAGCAAGGCCATGAAAGCTCCTCACCTCACCAACAGTTAATGGATTAGGCCAATCTCGAATGGTTTTGATCTTCTCTTCGTTCACTCTAATTCCATCTGCACCTACAACAAAGCCTAAGAAGACCACGTTATCTTTTCCAAAAGAACATTTTCCAAGATTAGCAAATAGGCGTTCCTTCCTAAGGATTCCAAGAACAGACCTCAAATGCACTTTATGTTCATCAAGGCTTTTGCTGTAAACAAGAATATCATCAAAATAAACAACAACAAAATGTCCAATAAAAGACCTCAAAACATGGTTCATCAAACGCAAGAAGGTGCTAGGTGCATTAGTGAGAACAGAGGGCATGACTAGCCACTCATACAAACCTAGTTTCATTTTAAATGCAATTTTCCATTCATCTTCTTCATTCATGTGAATTTGATGATAACCACTTTTCAAATTAATTTTAGAAAAGACAGTAGAACCATGCAATTCGTCTACCATGTCATCAAGCCTAGGAATGGTATGCTTATACTTTACCATGATATTGTTGATGGCACGGCAGTCCACACGCATATGCCACGAACCATCCTTTTTTGGCACAAGCAGAACAGGAACGGCACAGGGGCTGAGACTTTCCTGGATATAGCCCTTCTCAAGAAGATCTCCAATCTGTTTTTGTAGTTCCTTGGTCTCCATCGGATTGGTACGATAAGCTGGTCGGTTCGGTAGAGATGCACCCAGAACAAAATCTATTTGATGTTCAATGCCTCGTATTGGTGGCAATCCCTTGGGAATCTCATCTGTAAAAACATCAAAAAATCCTGCAAAACATCTAGCAACTCACTCGGAATCTCCGGTGGAAGGTCAGAAGAAGAAGAAGCCATAAGAGATTCTTTGTAGACAAGTAAAAAAATGGCTTTTGAGAGAAAATAGATTTTCTTACCTGATTTTCTTTGATAAAGAAGTTAGAGTTTCTTTGAGATGCTTCAGGGTAGTCCGATGTAGTCGCTTTGTTCCGACTGTTTTTAAGCTGGACCTGATCTTGGTGGACCTCCATAGGAGTCAAAGGAACTAGGGTGATCTTCTTTCCTTTATGATCAAAAGAATGTCGGTTGGTGAACCCATCATGTATGGCCCTTTTGTCAAACTGCCAAAGTCATCCCAAAAGTATGTGGCATGCATCCATGGGAAGAACATTACAAATGACCTCATCTTCATATCGACCAATGGTAAAGAGGGACTGTGACTTATTCCTTCACATACTGCCCACCGTCTTTATTAAACCATTCCAACCTGAAAGGTCGAGTTAGTGACCTTGTCACAAGCCCTAGTTTTCTGACAAGAATGTCACTAGCAACATTTGTGCAACTACCACCATCAATGATCAAAGAACAAACTTTTTCAGAGATTAGACAATGAGAAAGAAAGAGATTCTCCCTTTGTTCTCTTTCGTTGGTTTTGGGCTGAACACTCAAGGATCTTCTTGTGACATGTAGGAGACCATGAACAGGGTAATCAAAGCTGTCCTCTTCATCAAAGATCGGACCATAATCAGTTCAAAGGTTGATCTAAAGTTAATGGCTAGATCGGCATTCACCTCATCGAATATAGGACCAAATGTGTCATCCAAAGGCTTCCTAGCAACTAGAAGTGGTCCATGATGTGGATATTCAAATGGTTCTTCCCTATCAAAGACTGGTCCAAGATCCTCCTTGTCCTCTATGTCTTCCTCGGACTCCATCTCACCATTCTTCATGAGAATCATCACTCGTTGTTTAGGAAATTTATTGGCATAGTGTCCTAGTCCATGACACTTGAAGCACTTGATGTCTCTAGCACGGCTGGAAGTCTCCACTGTTTTTCCTTTGTCAACACAAGCAGAAACATCAGTTTTAAAAGAATTTGTTATGTTTGAAGACTTACCTTTCTCTTGATAGCTAGATCTGGGAGTAAAGACCGGTTTGAAGTAGCGTTTTGTCTTGGTTTGTTGCTCGATCAGAATGGTTTTGTGCAACATCTGGTTTAGACTTTCATAGTCTTGAAGATCCTTTCGATCTTGGATGTCCCAGTTGAGTCCAGCAAGAAATCTGGCCATGGTTGCTTCCAATGTCTTATCTACATCGGTCTTGATCATCAGGATCTCCATTTCCTCGAAATAGTCTTCTACAGACTTGGTGCCTTGCAGCAAATGTCTCAGCCTGTGGTGAAAGTCACGATGGTAGTTTTCTGGAATAAACCGTCTCCTCATCAAAGTTGTTAGTTCATCCCATGAAGCTATTGGTTGGCCTCCATTCCTTCTCATGCTAGTCACAATTTGATCATACCAATTAATAGCATAACCAGTAAATTCAGTAGCAGCCAATCTAACCTTTTTAAGTTCAAAAAAATTTTGGGAATCAAACACAAGTTCTATTTTTCTTTCCCAATCAAGGAAAGCATCAGGTTATTTTTACCATCAAATGTTAGGATTTTAAGTTTCAAACCTCCGAAGCCATTATCAATTCTTTCTTCCCTAGCAAAAGGATTGTCATCACCTGGACCTTGGTTTCGCAGACCTCTCCTAGGTCGGTTGATGGAACGAGTATCATCCTCTTGGTATTTCTCATCATTATGGCTGTGATGGTTCCTCCTTGGACGTCCTCGTCATGCTCCAGTTCTGGCTTGGTTTGTTGACTAATATGCATCTCATCAAGTCGTTGATGGATTTGTTCCAAACCTGCATTCACAAGGTTAGTAATATTATCATTCAAAGCTCGCATCTGCAAGTTAGATAAACTAGCATAAGAGTTTTCTGGTCGGCTCATTTCATCTTCACTAGTCATGGTTTCCTGAAAATCTTAAACACAAAAGATTAGTAGATAAAAAACCTCACACTCTCAAGTGTTTGATCTCACCCCCTCAAGTGTTTCTCTCAGAATTCTAATGGTTACTCAACAAGTTTCTCTCAATGTTCTAAGTGATCAAATCAAGTAGCCCAATGGTTAATCCAAGCAAACAAGAGAGTTTTTAAGATAGAATGATAAGAAATTAGATGTGAAAAATCCGTATTAACCACCTCAAAAGCTGGATTTCTCCTCAGCCAGCAGGCTTTCTCTTCCACCACAAATCCACACAATTCAATTTTTGAACTTCTTTTTTTTTTTTAAATTCGTAGATCTTTTTTTTTAATGTATGGATGGTAATGAGGGGCCCAGATTTAAGATAGGTAAAAGAAGAAGTGATTGAAGAAAATGGTAGATGGGAAAGATGGAAATAAAATACCGGAAGAGTGGCTCTAATACCACGTGAAGAAACCTTTGATAGGATCACTCAACCGGTAAGGATTTGATATGAACTTTAAAGGAAGAACTGATGAACTGAAGGGTCACACAAAGGTTGCGGAAGAGCCTTTGATATTCCCGTGCTTAGATGTTGCTGGATGTGATGCACCAGTCCAACAAAGAATGTTCTCGATCTGTTGCCTGATCTGACGTACAGATCCAACGAGATAGAGAGTTTGTTTGCTTGGATAAAACTCACCAAGTAAACCACGAAATGTTCAGCAAAGAACAGAGAGATAAACTCAAAAATGAAAGGAAAGTTGGATTGCCTAAATGAACTGCAGAGTTTATATATTTATACTACTTAGTAGTCAAAGAGACATAAGAGATTGTGCGGAAAATAAAGCATATAAAATGACAACTTTGACTAGAATTTTGAAGGTCAGTCAATGGTGGGGAAAACAAGGAAGACTGGTCAATCTGACCCTTCAGCTACTTGTCCAGATTCGATGTATCCTGCTGTATGAACCGCGGTAAGGAGATGGATGAACAGAAGGCTGTCCGTGGGATGGTTCAGGTGACTTTCACGTACAGGATGCATCTCTACTTGACCCAAGTCTTCAGAAAGCTTATGAAGTCTTGCCTTAGGTAAATTAAGATCATCAAAATCCATGAATGGGTCAAAAGATTCAAGAAGGAATCTTCAAAGCCTCCTTTGTAGCAAGTGAGGATCAATTAGCGGATATCTTTACCAAGGCAACCTCATCTATAACTTGTGATCACATCCATGGCAAGATTGGTCTAAAGGATCTCCACCAACAATCTTGAGGGGGAGTGTTGAAATATGTGATCATATAATTGAGAAGAAGAATTCAAAATCAAAGAAATAAGAGAAAAGGAATGAACTAGTTAAAAAGGAACTAGAAGGAAAAGGAAGTTGTTGGATATCAACTAGACAAGCAAACTAAATCAAAGGAGGAAGCAAAGAGGTATGGGCGCCCAAGAACAGTAGATGCACAGGGGGAGTAGCTTGGCCATGCGCCTACTCCTTCTCTTCCTCTCCTCCAATAAAGTTCTCTCCTAGATATTTTTCTTGTATACACTTGTACATTCTCTATAAATACTAGTGTAACCTCTTGTGAATGTAGTAAGAGAATAAGAACATTTAAAACTTTCATAAACTCTCTCGCCATTCTCCCTCTTATTCTCCATTCTCTCTGAACTTAAAACCTATATTTGTATATGGTATCAGAGCGGGTTAAGTATTCAACTGCCTAACTTCTTTTCATAATCCTTCTAAGTTTTCTACAAGTCTTTTAATCTATAGTAATACATCTTGCTAAATTCTATTTACTCTAAAATTAATATCCTTGGGATCGGTGGATCTTCAAGTTGTGAAAGAAATAGGATTGTGTATTACCACTAGAAAATAGAGACAAATAGAGTAGCAATCTCTGTCATTCTTAAGGGATAACTACCTTCTTTGGGCAAAAACCACTAAGACTGTCCTTAGAGGCCGAGGGCTTTGGAGGTATATTGAGCCAAAGGTGGAAGATAAAGCCATACCCTACAATGAGAAACAGGAGCAAGAAGAGCAGTTTACTCTCTCACTCCTTCAAAGCTCACTAGAACCATCCATCTTGGCGGCCTACTCATATGCAGATATTGCCAAGGAACTGTGGGATATACTCAAAGGAGTATATAGAAATATCTCAAATATATCCATGATATTTGAGGTGAAAAGAGCGCTGAATGAGCTTCAACAAGAAGAGAAGCCATTCAAGGAAATGTTTGGGGAGTATAGAAGCTTGTGGGCCGAGTTGGAAATCTTGAGCCCACAAACTATAGATTCTAAGGAGTTGGGTGAAAGGCGCGACCAAGATCAAGTATTTGGGCTTCTTTTGGCACTTAATGCATCTTACAAGGATCTCATCAAGCACATACTAAGATTTGAGAAGCTGCCAAGTCTTGCAGAAGTATATGGCATGATACAAAAGGAGGAGGGGTCAAGAGACCTATTTCGTGCTCCAAGTGAAACTGCACATCTTGCAAAGAAGAATCTCACATTTGGAGACAAGAGGATGTTGGAATGTGAGCATTGCAAGATGAAGGGACATACCAAGGAGAAGTGTTGGACTCTCCATCCGCATTTGAGGCCTAAGCAACTAAGGGAGAGTGAACATGGGCATAAGGCCTTCATGGGAGTCGCAAAACCAGTTGAAGATACTGTCAAGAGATCCAAGTTTGAGGCTCTCATCAAGAGCCTAGTTAAGCTGACAGAATCCAGTAAGAGCTTCCTCAGTTCTAAAAGCTCCATAAGGAGGGGTAAAATGATTGTGGATTCAGGAGCTTCTCATCACATGATCAAGTATCAAGACATCTTAAAAAATCTTGAGCCTTATCATGGAAATGTTCAAGTAGCCAATGGTAGCTCAGTTCCGATTGAAGGGATATGAGAATTAGAACTTTTTAAGAAGGAAATAAAAGCATTATACATGCCGAGTTTCTCATCTAACCTCTTATCAGTACATAAAGCTATAAAAGATTTGGATTGTGTGGCATTGTTTGGGATGGATTTTGTTAAGTTTCAGGACCCTAAAACAAATCATGTGCTTGGAGAGGGGAAGGTGGAGGATGGAGTTTATCTTTTGGAAGCAAATAAACAAGAAAATTCAAAGGCTATTGGCATGAAGGCGGATGTAGAAGTTTTTGGTAGGAAAGAGATTGGAGATAGCCCATTATGGCATGAAATGCTAGGACATCCAAGTTCAGCTGTTCTCAAGATGGCCTTACCCAATCTCATTCAAGAAGAAGTAGTTTGTGAAGCATGTGTACTAGGGAAGCATTGTAGACAAGCTTTTCCCATTTCATCTACAACTTGTGATGAAGTTTTTGGCATTGTACACTCGGATGTGTGGACCGCCCCATGTAACTCAAGAGATCAATATAAGTATTTTGTTTCATTCATAGATGACTACTCAATATACACATGGATCACACTCCTACATTCCAAATACCAAGTTTATGAAGCATTCACCAACTTCATTATCTCTCTACGCAATTCAAAACAACAATCAAAATCTTACGAAGTGATAATGGAGGAAAATATGTGAGCAAACAATTTAAAGAACTACTCAACAACTTTGGCATCATTCATCAAACATCTTGTGCATACACTCCACAACAAAATAGGGTAGCTTAGAGGAAGAATAGATATATAATGGAGGTAGCAAGGACTCTCATGATTGCTAAAGGTGTACCTAAATTTCAGTGGGGAGATGCAGTGATGACTTCAAGCTACTTGATCAGCCGGATTCCTACCAAGAACATGGACAATAAGTCACCGTTTGAAGTGTTATACAAGAAAAAACCGAGCTTAAATCATCTTAAGGTCCTTGGATGTAAGTGCTTCATGGCAAGCTTGAACCTCGGAGCATGAAGTGTTTATTCATTGGATACTCACTAACACAAAAAGGTTATAAAGTTTATAATCCAGAGATAAGGAGGGTCTGTGTGTCTACAGAAGTGAGATTCAATGAAGAATAAAGTTTTTATGGAGCTTGGAACCATGATACTCATGAAGAAAGGGTCTCATCAAGCTGGGAATGGATGCAGCCTAATGAAGCGCCAATAAGAAAGGAAGAAGTACATGGGAGGAATGAACCATCTGAGAACATAATGGATCATGGAAATGCGGATGATGCAAGTGTGGAACCAGAACAAGATCCAGCTGAAGAAGAAGCAGAAGTTGAAGAGGGGGAGCCTAAGCCAAGACTTCCTCTAAGACGAAGTACAAGGCAAAGTGATGAGGCCCAAGCCGCATCCGACCCGGAGGATAGCCAGCCGGACGATACCGGTACAGACACGGACGAAAGCCAAGGAACGTTGCCAGTTATGCCGGTATCGGCCATTGACCGTGCGCACTCGCAGCCGTACCAAACAAGAATGAACATGGCGATTGCCCAAGGAATGAAGAAATGCAAATGGCCACAACCCAAGCTGGCAACCTCGGCAAACACCAAGGACCCCGTCCATGGTCCGCGTGGTTGTCGTCCGTTTTACTAAGAACTTAAGTTACTGTTTTATGGGTATGTAAACACCCAAGGACACGTTGGTCTTTTGTAAGGGGCTTGTTGCCCTATTTCTCCCGCCTATATAAAGGCGTGTAACCTCTCCCTTTGAAGGCAGATTTGAATGAATGCAATTAGCTTAAAGCTTGCTCTCGAATCTCAAGTAGTTTAAACATCGTTGTCCTCGAAGCTCGGCTCGGACTTCGATCAGTCGTATCACGGCGTTGTCCAAACACCGTGTGGCCGGCTTTCGATCCATTGTTACCGATCCATCTATCCATTCTCACTTCGCTCCATCCCTTCCCACTCTCCAAACACTTATCTCCATCTTCTTCCATCTCTACCTTCATCCAACCCTTCCGCCGTCCAACCCTCGCCGTAACACCACCACTTTACCATCTCGTTTCTCCCATCCATACCGCCGAGGACCCGTACCGCAGCCCTTCCACCAACCGAGGTACCGTACCGGTACCCGTACGACCGCCTCCATCCCGGTCTCGTCCCAACTCAGCCTGATTCCGAAGCCAACGTTCCTGGAGCGTATCAGCTGGTATCAGAGCCAAGCTTCATCCGTCAGGTTGTAACTTTCCATTAAAACATCTTCCATTGTTTCTCTACCGTTTACCGCTTTGAACTTGTTCTTATTTCGCGCCTTACTTTCTAACAGTCTAGTCTTTGCCACGGTCATTATTGTCTCAAAGCTTTGTGCTTATAGCTAGCCTTTGGTCGCCGACGTGTGAAAGACTAAGTCTTAGTACCACCGAAGCACCATTGTTGCCCTAGTGAGACGAGAGGTTGAAGACGAGTAAGTGGGGACCATTTCTGGTCAACACACTTTACTCGCCTATTCTCTGACCCGGCCACGTGAGGAACATCCTGTCCTTGCCTTATTTGTGATCCGTCCCTTTGGCAGGACATGAGAAATCCGTGTGCTAGTTGTCTTTGCCGTTATTGTTAATAACTGTCCTTTGTCCTTTTTGCTTTAAACGTTCGGCAGTTGTCCTCTAGCAAAACAATCCTCTATCTTGCACCATACCGCCAGCTTTCATCTTTTGTCATTTTATGCGCGTAGGGTCCATCCCACAATCCCACGCTCCATTGTCCGTACTGGCAGGATACGTCAGCTCCAACAGCCGTACACCCCCGTGTCCTATCGATCCTGCGATTGACCCGTCCCCATCAGTACCAACCACGACCGGACGACCCTATTGGGCTACCGTCCCTCGACCCGGACGACCACGGCGGACTAACCTTTCCGGACCGAGTACCTCCGAGAGTCTCCCACCGTCCGTACGCCGCCGTCCGTACCCGACCACCGTCCGTACAGGCCAACCCCGCCGGCTTGACCTTACCGACTCCGACCCCGATGAACTCACCCCATTGTCCGTACCGCGCCGTCCGTACGACCCATCCGTACCGACCATACCGCCCATGGCCGAACCCGTGGAAGACTTGCCCCGTCCTATTGAGATCGGTGCCATCCTGGCCACCATACAGGCCCAAATAGAGCGCCTCACCGAGCGAATGGCCCGATACGATCTTCCACCTGATGCTCGACCGCCCCTCCCAAATCCGCCGGCCGATCTCGCCGACCGACCCCTTGAAGAACCCGGCCCGGCCTACCAATCCGATGATGGGTACGATCCATACCAACCCCGTCCAGGTCGACCCCGGCGCAGAGAGCGACCAAACGATCGGGATGACCGTGCACCTCGACCCGAGGCCCCGGTCCACAAACTGGTCCCACCGACCTTCGCGGGAAAGGTTGACCCGGAAGCCTACCTCGATTGGGAAAGGCGAATGGACCATCTGTTTGATTGTTACGATTACTCCGAACCCAAGAAGGTTACCTATGCCGCGGCCCAACTGACCGACCATGCCCTTACATGGTGGGACCGCGACTTGTCAGAACGCAGGCGACGACGTGAAGGCCTAATCCCTACTTGGGACGTTATGAAATATGTCATGAGGAAACGCTACGTCCCGCCCCTCTACCACCGCGATTTGCAAAAGCGGTTCCGGAAACTTCACCAAGGCACCCGAACCATTGAAGAGTACTACGACGAGTTTGAGCATCTGCGAAACCGTCTCGAGCTCAATGACTGTGAAGAAACCTTAATGGCCCAGTTCGTGGACGGCATGCAAGACCGGATTGCCCGCAAAGTAGAGCGGCAGTCTTACCAAGGGTTTGATGAGCTCTTGCACCTGGCCATCCACTTAGAAGCACTGATCAAGAAGAAAACCTCCTCGGCCTTCCGAGGAAAGACCCCCCCCGAACCAAGTCTGGTCTCCCAACCCTACAGCCACGTCCACCAGCCCCAAACCACCGGTTGCATCCAAGGCCATTGCCATTGACTCCCGTTTCAAGCCAAGGCAACCCGAAGCCAATGCGGGAAGAAGCCGGGACGTGATATGCTACAAATGCCAAGGCAGAGGGCATTACTCCAGGGACTGCCCCAACAACCGAGCCATGATCCTTACCCCCGAAGGCGACTATGAATCCCAGGACGAGGAGCCGGTCGAGGAAAACGACCCCGAGCCAGTTCAACCAGAAGGCACGGTTGAATATCCGGATGTAGGAGACCTCCTGGTCGTCCAAAGGAGCCTGAGCACCTTGACCTTGCCCGAGCCGACCGGACAGCGGGACAACATCTTCCACACACGCTGCACCATCAACGGCAAGGTTTGCGGCTTGATCATTGATGGTGGGTCCTGTACCAATGTGGCCAGCTCCCACCTCGTGACCAAGCTTTCTCTCCCTACCTCTAAACACCCTCATCCCTATAAACTGCGATGGCTGAATGATAAAACTGTTATACCCGTTACCGAACAAGTAGATCTAGCCTTTAGTATAGGGCATTACCGGGACACGGTCCAATGTGATGTTGTTCCAATGCAAGCTAGCCACGTCCTCTTAGGACGCCCATGGCAGTTTGACAAGGACGCCACCCACAACGGCCGTTCCAACTTTTATTCGTTTATGCATGAATCTAAGCGTGTTACCCTAGCACCTCTAACACCCGTTCAAGTACATGAACTCCAATCTCGCTTAGCCAAAACCACATCTTCCCGTCCCAACTTCCTAATATCCATTAGGGACGCTTGTAAAACCATCGGCAATGAGTGCCGAGTTGTACTAATGGTTTACAAAGATGTGCTGAGCGCAGGTACCAGGGAAGATCCCATCCCGGATGAGCTCCAAAGGATCCTGCAGAAGTATTCGACCGTCTTCCCTGAAGAGATTCCCCACGGGCTCCCTCCCCTCCGGGGAATTGAACACCGAATCGACTTCATTCCCGGAGCCTCCCTGCCCAACCGACCTGCTTACCGCGTCAATCCGGAGGAATCCAAAGAATTAGAGCGACAGGTTGCCGACCTCTTGTCCAGGGGATACGTCCGCGAAAGCCTCAGTCCGTGCGCCGTACCAGTCCTTTTGGTCCCCAAGAAGGATGGCAGCTGGAGGATGTGCGTGGACTGCCGGCCCATCAACAACATTACGGTCAAATACCGGCACCCAATTCCCCGTTTGGACGAACTTAGTGGCGCGTCCATTTTCTCCAAAATCGATCTCAAAAGTGGTTACCACCAAGTCCGAATGAGAGAAGGTGACGAATGGAAGACCGCCTTCAAAACCAAGCAAGGGCTGTACGAGTGGCTAGTTATGCCGTTCGGCCTTTCCAACGCCCCTTCCACCTTCATGCGACTGATGAACCATACTCTCCGAGCGTTCCTCAATAAATTTGTGGTTGTCTACTTTGACGACATCCTTGTCTACAGCAAGGATCTTACTGCACACGCTTCCCACCTAGATACGGTCCTACGAACCTTGCAACAAGAGGAGCTCTACGCCAACATGGCCAAGTGTACCTTCGGCGCTCGAGAACTTATCTTCTTGGGCTTTGTCCTCAGTGGTCAGGGTCTAAAAGTTGACCAAGAGAAGATCCGGGCCATCCAAGAATGGCCAACCCCTACCAACGTCAGCCAAGTCCGAAGTTTCCATGGCCTGGCCAGTTTCTATCGACGTTTCGTTCGGGACTTTAGTTCCATTGCCGCTCCCTTAACGGCTTTGGTGAAAAAGTCCTCCGGGTTTATATGGGAAGAACCCCAAGAGAAGGCCTTCCAAGAGCTCAAGGGTCGGCTCACTCAAGCACCTTTGCTAGCCTTGCCCGACTTCAACAAGACCTTCGAAATTGAGTGTGACGCGTCCGGTATAGGCATTGGAGCTGTGCTGACACAAGAAGGGCGTCCCGTGGCTTACTTCAGTGAGAAGCTCAGTGGAGCCACACTCAACTACCCCACCTACGACAAAGAGCTCTATGCGTTGGTCCGAGCACTTGAAACCTGGCAACATTACCTCCTCTCCAAGGAGTGCGTGATCCACTCGGATCATGAGACCTTGAAGCATCTCCGGGGGCAAACCAACCTGAAGAAGCGGCACGCCAAATGGCTCGAGTTCATCGAGATGTTTCCCTATATCATTAAGTATAAGAAGGGAAAAGAGAATGTAGTCGCCGATGCTCTTTCCCGTCGCCACGCCCTTATCACTACTGTTGAGGCCAAGGTTCTAGGCTTCGGCCCTCTTAAGGACCGGTACCAAGATGATCCCGGTCTAAAACTTCCCTATGCCGAACACGGGAAGGACTCCTTCAAGGATTTTCATGTCCACGACGGCTTCCTTTTTAAGGGCAAACGGTTGTGCATACCAGAGGGATCTATTCGAGAGCTGCTCGTTCAAGAAGCCCACAGTGGCGGTTTGATGGGACACTTTGGGACGCATAAGACCTTAGACATGCTGCGAAGTCACTTCTACTGGCCTAGGATGAGAAGTATGGTCGAAGTCTTCTGTGCAAGGTGTTTAACCTGCAAGCGCGCCAAGACCAAGTCCCATCCATACGGACTATACATGCCCCTGCCCATCCCAACCTCCCCATGGATCGACCTATCCATGGACTTTCTGCTAGGATTGCCTCCAATCGAAAGAAAGGACTCAGTAATGGTAGTGGTCGACCGTTTTTCCAAAATGGCCCATTTCATGCCCTGTTCCAAGGCATGGGACGCTACGGCCATTGCCGACCTCTTCTTCCGGGACGTTGTCAAACTTCATGGCCTACCCCGAACCATTGTCTCTGATCGAGACCCCAAATTTCTCAGTCATTTCTGGAGAACCTTGTGGAGGCGCATGGGAACCAAACTCCTTTTCTCCACTGCCGCGCATCCCCAAACTGATGGACAAACTGAAGTCGTTAACCGTACCTTGGGAGCTTTGCTCAGGACGGCCGTGGACTCCAACAAAGCCAGCTGGCTCCAAAGCCTACCTTATGTGGAGTTTGCCTACAACCGGGCAACTCACTCAACTACCGGCCTCTCCCCGTTTGAGATATGCTACGGGTTCAATCCGTGTACACCGCTCGACATGACTCCATTACCCCCTGAGAGGATGGAAGACCAAAATGGGGTAGCCAAGGCTGAATATGTCCGTAAGCTTCATGAACGTGTCCGCAGCCGAATCCTCAAGAAGACGGAACAGTACAAGCAGAAAGCGGACCGAGGGAGACAGCCAATGATCCTACAACCAGGAGAATGGGTTTGGCTACACACCCAAACTGAACGATTCAACAAAACCCGGCAGACGAAGCTACAACCGCGAGGAGATGGTCCCTTCCAAGTCCTAGAGCGCATTAACAACAATGCGTACCGGATAGACATCCCAGGTAAAGGTAACATGTCCACCACTTTCAATGTTGCTGATTTGTCCCGTTTTGATGCAGGATATCAAGTTTTGAGGACAAAACACTTTCAAGAGGGAGGGCATGATGAGGCCCAAGCCGCATCCGACCCGGAGGATAGCCAGCCGGATGATACCGGTACAGACATGGACGAAAGCCAAGGAACGTTGCCAGTTATGCCGGTATCGGCCATTGACCGTGCGCACTCGCGGCCGTACCAAACAAGAATGAACATGGCGATTGCCCAAGGAATGAAGAAAGGCAAATGGCCACAACCCAAGCTGGCAACCTCGGCAAACACCAAGGACCAAGTCCTTAGCGTTTTCACCTTGACCCGGTGAAAACACCCCACTAAAGTCGTTTGGGAAAGGAACACTCTTTTTCCCTTGATGGGTTTTATCCCTAAGTGGTTTTCCCATCAAGGTTTTTAACGAGGTTCACGACCCGGCTGCATTAGGACCGAGCCGATCATCACCTTACCCGTCCATGGTCCGCGTGGTTGTCGTCCGGCCCTAATCTCTATCCCTTCCTGTTTTCTTGTTTTTACCGTTTTACTAAGAACTTAAGTTACTGTTTTATGGGTATGTAAACACCCAAGGACACGTTGGTCTTTTGTAAGGGGCTTGTTGCCCTATTTCTCCCGCCTATATAAAGGCGTGTAACCTCTCCCTTTGAAGGCAGATTTGAATGAATGCAATTAGCTTAAAGCTTGCTCTCGAATCTCAAGTAGTTTAAACATCGTTGTCCTCGAAGCTCGGCTCGGACTTCGATCAGTCGTATCACGGCGTTGTCCAAACACCGTGTGGCCGGCTTTCGATCCATTGTTACCGATCCATCTATCCATTCTCACTTCGCTCCATCCCTTCCCACTCTCCAAACACTTATCTCCATCTTCTTCCATCTCTACCTTCATCCAACCCTTCCGCCGTCCAACCCTCGCCGTAACACCACCACTTTACCATCTTGTTTCTCCCATCCGTACCGCCGAGGACCCGTACCGCGGCCCTTCCACCCAACTCAGCCTGATTCCGAAGCCAACGTTCCTGGAGCGTATCACAAAGGAAACAAACTTGTTTCTACTACAATAATTCTGCCATACTCCAAGGAGAATCTAGTATGAGTAGTATTCCGTGTGTGATAAAAGAGTGTCCTGAGCATACAGCGAGCTTAGATCTCATTCCTATTGGCGACAGCACTTTCATATCACAAGGGGGAGATAAAACTCAAACTAGTACTATCACATATCCTATTGAGCATTTCTGCTCTTTGGCGACTTTATCTATGGAGCATGAAGTTTTTTTTGGCAGAATCAGTAAAGAATACATCCCTAGCTCATACAAAGAAGCATGTGAGAGTGAAGTCTGGGTAAAGGCTATGGAGGAGGAAATGAAATCTATGGAGAAGAACCACACTTGGTATTTGACCGAAATTCCAAAGGATAAGAAACCAGTTGGGTGCAGATGGGTGTACACTATCAAATATACAAGTGATGGAAAGATAGAAAGGTACAAGGGAAGGCTGGTAGCAAAAGGATACACTCAAGTCTATAGAGAAGATTATACCGAGACATTTGCCCTAGTTGCCAAGCTCCACTCAGTAAGAATCCTAATCTCGGTGGCAGTAAACTTGAACTGGGATCTATGGCAAATAGATGTCAGGAATGCCTTCTTACAAGGAGATTTAGAAGAAGAAGTATACATGGATCCACCCCAAAGATATCATGAGAAAGGCAACAAGGTCTGTAGATTAAGGAAAGCAATCTATGGGCTTAAATAATCTCCAAGAGCATGGTACCAAAGGCTAAGCGTTTGTCTTTTGGAGAGAGGGTTCATAAGATCTGAAGCCGATCATATTTTGTCCTCCAAAAAAGTGAAGGAGGAATTGTTGTGGTACTAATATATGTTGATGATCTAATCATCACAGGAAGTGACAGAGAGGGAGTAGATCAAACCAAGAAAACCCTGAAGATGGATTTTGATATAAAGGACTTGGGAGACCTTAAGTACTTTCTGGGAATCAAAATGACATGGTTTGAAGATGGGATGTTCATCTCTCAAAGGAAATATGTACTTGATCTCTTGGAAGAAAATGGGAAGCTAGGATCCAAGCCGGATAAAACTCCAATGGAAGAAGGCTACCAAGACTATCCTGAGCGGGAGCCATTGGAGGACATTAAAAGATATCAAAGAGTGGTGGGCAAGCTCATCTATCTTACTATCACAAGACCAGACATTTGTTTTGCAGTAAACTGTGTAAGCCAACATATGCAAAACCAAACTATGCATCACTGGAAAATGATTGAGAGGCTACTAAGGTACTTGAAAAACAGTCCAAGAAAAGGAATATGGATGAATGTTAATGGAAACACAAAGATCCAAGGATATTGTGATGCAGATTGGGCTGGAGATAAGAAAGACAGGAAGTCTACATCTGGGTTTTGTATATTTGTGGGAGGCAATCTACTTACTTGGAGGAGTAAAAACAGAAGGTTATAGCTTTATCTAGTGCTGAAGCTGAGTATAGGGCTATGAAGGAGGTGACAAAAGAACTAATATGGGTGAAGGCATTCCTAAAAGATCTGGGAATACATGAAGCTGACTAAATAATGTTGTATTGTGATAATCAAGTTGCATTACATATAGCATCCAATCCGGTATTCCATGAAAGAACCAAGCATATAGAGGTTGATTGCCACTTTGTGAGGGGAAAGATTCAAGAAGGAATCATCAAAACCACTATTGTAGCAAGTGAGGATCAACTAGCGGATATCTTTACCAAGGCAAACTCATCTATAACTTATGATCAAATCCATGGCAAGATCGGTCTAAAGAATCTCTACCAACCAATCTTGAGGGGGAGTGTTGAAATATGTGATCACATAATTGAGAAGAAGAATTCAAAATCAAAGAAAGAAGAGAAAATGAATGAACTAGTTAAAAAGGAACTAGAAGGAAAAGGAAGCTATTGGATATCAACTAGACAAGCAAACTAAATCAAGGGAGGAAGCAAAGAGGTATGGGCGCCCAAGAACAGTAGATGCACAGGGGGAGTAGCTTGGCCATGCGCCTACTCCTTCTCTTCCTCTCCTCCAATAAAGTTCTCTCCTAGATATTTTTCTTGTATACACTTTTACATTCTCTATAAATACTAGTGTAACCTCTTGTGAATGTAGTAAGAGAATAAGAACATTTAAAACTTTCATAAACTCTCTCACCATTCTCCCTCTTATTCTCCATTCTCTCTAAACTTAAAACCTATATTTCTATATTGTACTCGTCAGGGCAACGAGTTGAGCTGAAATTTCGAACCAATCTGCTCCTCCACTCGTCGGCCTCAGTGGGATCAAAACTTCCAGCAAAGTGTTTGGTTCCCAACTTGGATATGTGCTCCAGCACCTTAAGGTAATCAACCTTATGTGCCTTTCTCACTGGTGGATCGATCTCCACCAACTCCGTGGTACGTCTGGTCTGCGTTCCAGTTGTTCGTGTGGCTGTATGGACCGGAGGATTAGCCTGACCCACAGACAAGTTTACCAACAGGGTACAGGTCTGAGTCAGAGAAATCAACTGATCACCCATGGCTTCCAGAACATCCTTCATGGACGGTTGAACCACCGCGACCTTGGGTCCAACCTTGCCAACACCCGCAGTACCATCCTGATAGTCATGATCACCAGCATGGGGCGACTCAGCATCTTCCTCTCGCTCCAGCATTTCCTAATCCTCAGGAATGTCCACACGTGCCTCATTAGGTAGGATTGGTCCCTCTGGTAGTCCAGTCTCATTGTTAACTGGCTCATCAGCAGACGGCAACAACTGCGATGGATTGACCACATCAGTCTCAACTGCTCCGGATCCTCCAGTGGCGTCCATTCCCTTTTTTTATTTCCTCTTTGTACCCTTAGACGTATACAACACACACAAGAGGTTAGTTCATAACAGAATCCACAAACCCCTACTTAAACCTAAGGTTATGCAAAACAAGCATTTAAAACAAGTATAAACCCACAGCCTTACCGCGAGTCCCAACAGCCGAATGTGTGTGTACCATAACCCAAACAAATCCTAGAATCAAGCATGCTCTGATACCAACTTGTAAGATCCGATCCTGGATTCCTCAATCCAACCAGACAGCGGTCTTACCTCAGACACTAAGTCAGTTCGTTCTACTTAAGTCCGGTTTTAAGGTCAATATTTTTTCTAAGTATTTTTCAATGAATCCAGATTCATGCAATCAGACATAGAAAATCAATGGAATAAGGACAAATTGATTTTATATATATATCAAATATGGTTCATACATAGTATTCAAACGATCATCATTCAGCTGTACACTAGTCTAATCATAATTGTTTAAGTTGCACAATAGGCTACATAAATCCAAGACTACAAATTACTTGTTTCCTACACACAAGTCCCATCCACGGCTTTGGTCCTCACTGGTTTTTGGCTTTCTCATGATCATCTTTGACATCTTAGGCGTACGCTCTCCTGGTGCAAGATACATCTCCTTCTCCTTCTCTTTCTCTTTCTCCCTCTGTCTTGTATCCATCTTGAACGCCTTGATTCCCACGGACAAACTCTTTCTTACCGGAAATGATAAAGGATCAGACCGATGGTCTCTCTCTCCTTCTTTATCTTTCTCTCAGAATTTCTCCAGCATTTTCCCTAAGCAATTCGATGTATTTTTCTCCAGACCTTATATTTATAGGGGAGAATCGACCAGAACCGCCAATAGGTGAACCGGTACTAAGGGAAGGCCAAACGGGTGCTTCTTGCCCATTGGCGCCTTTTCGCGTCCAATCCCTTAACCGTCATGTGGTTTCTCCTTTTCCAGACGCAGAAGAGCTTGCTAGCTCAAACTAAGCCTTCTGGTCCGATCAGATCATCCATGGTCTGATCATAGTCCATTCTCCGCCAGTACGGTCTGGCTCATGTTTGCTAACCGCTCCAGTTCGTCCACACTGGTCCGGACCCAAACACTCTGCCATGCTGAGTTGAGCTTCCCACCAGCTTCTCCAGCTGGCTGAGCTAGACCAGCTCTAGTGAGCTGACCAACTCCCGGTGAGCTAGCTCCGAGCTTCACCTAGCTGAGCGAGCTTGATCTGGACTGACCACAGCTTCCGTATCACTAGTCCAGATATCCTTTACTTGTCTCTATCGTTTCCAGGCTAAGTCTCAGCTTCCATATGTACTTAACTCTTGATCCAGACCACGATATGCTGACTCCAAGGTCGTATGACCTGATAAGCATATCTCCACGTACGCGGTCTGTCCGGTGATCCTATTTAGGATCGGGGACATGACAGATCGTAGTTATCATCGGAGGGGTAAGCTGGTACGAGTCCTTCGGGTGAATGGTCGACATGGTCATTTGGTCAGTTTGGGGGATGTTGATGAACATCTGGCTGAAGGTCATATCGTGCCATACGTTCAGTCAACTGCTCAAGCTTGGCTTGGAGGACAGCTAGTACCGTACCTATCTCGATAGGATGGGGTATTTCTTTTACAGGTTCGGCCATAGTCGGTATGGTCAGTTGGTACAGACGGCAAGGTATGGACGATGGTGTAAGGTCATTGGGGTTGGAGTTGGTAAGGTTTTTGGGGTAGGAGTTGGTAAGTTCGTTGGGGTTGGAGTCGGTAACGTCAAGCCGATGAGGTTAACCAGTACAGACGGCGGAGGACCTTCCAAGGTGCTGGGCCCTGAGAGGTTGGACCGTCGGTGGTGTCTGGAATGAGGGACGATGGTCCAGTAGGGTTATCCGGTTGAACTTACGATCGAGACAGAATAGGACCGGTCGGTCGCGGAGGTTGTCAGAAATGGTGGGGTGCGGCTGTCGGAACTACCATGTCCGGCCAGTACGATCATTGGGTCGTGGGTTGTACGGCTTTTGGATGGTACCTACGCGTAAGGCAAACATGCAGTAAATGCTAAAGGTTTACCATGGTATAGTTAAAGAGCTAAGATAAGGTGGTACGACTTTAAGGATAAGATTTAAATGACCGTTAGCTAAGTGCCAAAATATAGCAAGGAAATAGTATAGTTTTCAAACGTTTGGCAAAACAAAGGATGGTGAAAGAAGACAAAAAGGAATAAGGACAGCTTGCATGCGGTTTTCTAATATCCAACCAATGAGACAAATCCCAATGATAAGGCAAGGACGGAATACTCCACACGTGGCTTGGCTAGAGGACAGACGAGTCAAGCGTGTTGACCAGGTAAGGTCCCCACGTATTCATCCTCAACCTCACGCACTTGGGCAGCAATGGCGACCCATGGATTAAGACAGTCTATCTCACATTCCGACCAAAGGCTAGCTACAAGCACAAGGCTTTGAGACGGTCCAGCCGGATCTAAGCTTAAAAGCGGTAAGGCGTTTAAAGAAATGATAGGAAAGAAAGAACAGTCGGAGAATATAACTTTAACGTAGAGATAAAAAGGAAAGGTTCAAAGAGAACGCGTTTATGATAGATACAACCTGATGCATGAAGCATTGGCTCTGATACCAACTGATACACGTGCGGAATGGTAGCTTCACTATCAGTTTGGTCAGGCTGATCTGGACATTCGGAAAGTTGTACGCGGAACCAGCGAGGATATGGATACGGGCTGAGTCGCAGAGAGGTTCTGATACACTTCAAATGGGCAGTTTGACCCGCAAGGAGATCAGTACGGTTGGTGAAGCTCAAGAGCAGTTTCAAACGGACGATAGGTTAAGCTAAGGGGATTTACTCGACCCAAAGACAATCAAAAGAGGGTAAGAACAGATAGAGGTTGAAAGCAAGAAGATGAAGTCTCACGATAAAACTCCTTGAGCGAGTTCCGAGTCAAGACTCAAGAAGAGCTCAAAAGGAGGTTCGTTCACAAGCTTAAACTACTTCTAAGGATCTACTCGACCTAGAAACAACTAAAGGAGTAAACAGGATATAAGAGGTTTGAAAATCAAGGGGAATGCCTCACGATTCAGTACCAGGGAGCGAGTTCCTAGCAATAACTCAAAAGAGCTCACTCGATGGTTCGTTCAACAACAATAACTCGGAAGAGCTCACTCGATGGTTCGTTCAACAGCAACAACTTGAAAAACTAGAAGGAAACAACTAAGCAGAAATGCATTCAATATTCAGTAATAGTTTGAAGATTACAAGCGGCGGTTCAGCCATTTAAATAGGCTGCCAATGTAGGTTAAAGGGTTCACAAAATGACAAGGCTCAATGCTAGAAAACACTCGCAATTTGGGCTAAAGGAAACAAACAACTAAAGTGAGTTAAATAAAAGGAAAGGAAGGCAAATTTGTTGGGCCTTCCTTGGATAGGATCATTGCCGTGATGTTTAAGTCTAACCAATTCGGCAATGATGCACCAAGTCTCCTTGCCTAATTAAAAACCCATCCGGTAAACCTCTTTGGGATAAACCCGAATGGGGAAAAAGAGTACAATCTTGGCGTCTTGATGAGGTCATTACCAAGTGATGGTAAGGACACTGAAGATTACTTCTCTTACGTCCTGGTTTGGGTTGTGGTTCACCGTCCATTGCCCATGAGTTCCTCGTTCTAAAGCGTCTTGAAGGTAGGAATTGAAGAGTGTCCTATAACGTTTGGCCTTGGTCCGCTTGATGTTGCCCAGCTGGATGGTAGGAATAGCCAGGACTTGATGAAGTATACGGCATATAGTTGGGATTGGTTCCATGATACTATGTGGTCTGGGATGTTATCCAGTACCGGAAGGAACCTCGGCATGGATAGCGGTACGGCCGGGGTCTATGGTATGGAGGATGGTGTCCTCGGTGCATGGAATAGTACCATCCTGACCTGGTGCCATACCGGATGGTTCCTAGGTGCGTGGATCCATATTGTCCCCTCCCTCTTCTAAAGGTTTTGTCCTTAAAATTGGTTCATCTTCTGCAAGGAAAGGGGCCAAGTCAGTAACATTAAATGAAGGGGATACCTTATATTTACGTGGGAGCTCTAGGTGGTAGGCATTATCGTTGATTATTTCAAGGATGCCGAATGGGCCATCTTCTCTTGGGGCGAGCTTATCCTTCCGATGTTTGGGAAACCATTCTGGCTAGAAGTGCAACCAAACCCAATCGCCAACTTCATAAGAAGCTCTTCTCCGATGCTTGTTTGCTTGCTTGGCCTATTGCTCTGTTCTCCTTTTGATGTTCTCTGAGACCTTTTGGTGCAACTCCTTGATGAACCGGGCCTTGTTGGTGCCAAGCATGCTATCTTTGTTTTCGGCTGGCAGGGGCAATAAGTCAAGCAGGGTGAGGGGTTGAACCAGTAGACGATCTCGAACGGGGATGCCTTAGTTGCGGATTGGACAGAGTTATTGTACGCAAATTTCACGTAGGGTAGACATTATAGCCATGTGTGCTTATTGTGGTTCAGCACAGCCCTTAGTAGAGCCCTCAAGGTTCTATTGATGACTTCGGTCTGTCCATCAGTCTGGAGATGGCACGTGGTTGAGTAGAGCAGCTTGGTTCCAAATTTTCTCTATAGGGTCTTCCAAAAGTGGGCAAGGAACCGGGGTTCTCGGTCGGAGACAATAGTTTATGGGATTCCATGCAGCCGGACGATCTCTCTGAAGAAGGTATCAGCTGTTTTGGGGGCGTCCAAGGTCTTGGAGCATGGAATGAAATGGGCCATCTTAGAGAAGCGGTCAAAAACTACCATGATGGAGTCGTTACCATCAAGCACGGGTATTCCCATAACGTAGTCCATTGATAGGTTGACCCAAGGTTCTGTTGGTATGGGCAATGGCATATAGAGCCCATGCGGTTGGGCTCGGGACTTGGCTACTCGGCAGGCAATGCAACGGGCACAGAAAAATTCCACCATTCTCTTTATCTTTGGCCAATAGAAGTGGCCTCTCAGTACTGCCAAGGTTTTCTGGACTCCAAAGTGTTCCATGAGTCCTCCTCCATGCGCTTCTTGGACCAAGAGGTCATGGATGGAGCTGTCATGAATGCAAAGCCATTTTCCTTTGAAGAGGAAACCTTCATGAGTGTAGTACTCCTTGTACTCGCCTTTACTTCGGTTGAGGTACTTGTCACTCAGGCCAGAATCCGTGGAGTACTGGTCCTTGATTCCTTCAAAGCCAAGGACATTGGCTTCAACTGTGGTGATCAAGGTATGGCACCTTGACAGTGCATCAGCTACAACATTTTCTTTGCCCTTCTTGTACTTGATGCTGTAGGGAAAGGTCTCTATATACTCCAGCCATTTGGCGTGCCTTCTCTTGAGGCTGGTTTGACCCCTTAGATGTTTGAGCATCTCATGATCAGTATGGATGACAAATTCTTTGGCAAGGAGGTAGTGTTGCCATTCCTCTAGGGCTCTAACCAAGGCGTACAACTCCTTGTCGTAGGTGGTATAGTTGAGCGTGGCTCCTCCTAGCTTTTCACTTAAATATGCTACCGGCCGACCTCCTTGAGTGAAAATTGTGCCTATGCCAAGCCCGGATGCATCGCATTCGACTACAAGTCTTTTGGAAATCTGGCAAGGTCAAGAGTGGGGCTTGAGTCAGTCTCTTCTTCAATTCTTCAAACACTTCAGCTTGTTCCGGACCCCATTTGAAGGTCTCGGCCTTTTTGAGGATGGCGGTCAAGGGCGCGGCAATGGAACTAAAGTCTTTGACAAATCGGTGGTAGAAGCTTGCCAATCCATGGAAGCTCCAGACTTGAGTGATGTTGACTAGGATTGGCCATTCTTCTATGGCCTTAATCTTCTCCTTGTCCACCTTGAGTCTCTGCGAACTCACAACAAAACCTAGGAAAACTAATTCGTTAGCACAAAAGATACACTTCTTCAAGTTGGCATATAAGCCTTCTTGCCGAAGTGTGTTTCAAACCAAATCCAAATGACCTAAGCGGTCCTCAATGTTCTGGGAGTAAATCAAAATATCATCAAAGTAAACTACAACAAACTTGTTGATGTAGGGTCGGAGGGAATGGTTCATTAATTGTATGAAGGTAGATGGGGCGTTGGATAAGCCAAACGGCATCACAAGCCATTCGTAGAGGCCTTGCTTGGTCTTGAAGGCAGTTTTCCACTCATCTCCTTCCTTCATTCTAACTTGGTGATAGCCACTCTTAAGATCAATCTTGGTGAAGATCTCCGATCCACCAAGCTCGTCTAGCATGTCATCAAGCCGCGGTATGGGATGCCTATATTTGATGGTGATGTTGTTGATGGCTTGGCAATCAACACACATTCTCCATGTCCCATCCTTCTTAGGTACTAAGAGAACTGGAACCGCAAAAGGACTTAAGCTTTCTCGCACATAGCCTATGTTCATCAGCTCTCGTACTTGGTTTCTTAGTTCGTGAGCCTCTTCGAGATTTACTCGGTAGGAAGGACGGTTTTGGAGTGCAGCACCAGGTATGAAGTCAATTTGGTGTTTTATGCCTCTTAGGGGGTAATCCATCTGGCATCTATTCAGGGAACACGTCCTGGTAGCGTCCTATAAGCCCTTTGCTTCTTCTGGTATGGGGGTATCCAGGATACCTACATCCTGCACATCTTTGAAAACCATTAGCACCACCGGGTTGTCCTGGCTCAAGGATTTTCTCACAACACTGGTGTTGATAAGGAAATTGGACTTGGCGTTAGGATCCTTGGATAGCTTACGCTGCAACTCATTCACCTCATTTGGCTTAAGAGGAGCAAGACTAATCCGTTTTTGGTCATGAGTGAAAGAATAAAGGTTAGTTTGGCCATTATGCGTAGCATCCTTATCAAACTGTCATGGACGTCCAATAAGAATGTGGCTAGCTTGCATTGGGACCATATCACAAAGGACTTGATCCTTGTATTGACCGATACTAAAAAGAATCATAACTTGCTCGTTAACATGAATAAGAGACTTATCGTTTAACCATTTGAGTTTATAGGGATGAGGATGTTTGGTGGTGCGAAGGTCGAGCTTGGCAACCATGTGTGAGCTGGCCACATTTGTGCAAGAGCCTTTGTCAATGATCAGCCCACATATCTTCCCATTTACCATACATCGAATGTGGAAGAAAGTCTCTCTTTGGGTCTCATCAGCATGTGAGGGTGCGGTACTGAGGATTCGCCTGATCACGAGCAACTCCCCTTCATCAGGATATTCAGTGATGGCTTCAGGGGCCTCCGCTGGCTCTTCCTCTGGCTCTTCAGTCTCCTCCTGAGACTCGTACTCACCCTCGGCTGTGATGATCATCACTCTATGGTTCGGGCAATGCTTTGCAAAGTGGCCGTAACCTTGGCACTTGTAACAGATGATGTCTCTTGTTCGTAAGGGGTTGGGATCAGTCCTTTGTAGAACGGCCAGCTTGGCTTCTGATGGCTTGGGTTTGAAATGGGTATCAATCACCGCGGTGGGTAGCTTGAAGTTTCTGACGTTAGGAGTCCAACTTGGCACTCCTTGGGGGCGCGGTCGGTTGAGACTGGCGCTCTTCTTCTTGACTTGGCTCCCAACTTGGATGGCCAAATGGAGTAACTCCTCAACTCCGCTGTAGGTTTGGCGCTCAACCTTTCGGACAATACAGTCTTGTAAGCCATCTAGGAATTGGGCCATCAAAGTTTCTTTGGTATGTCCAGTTAGAGCCAGTTCCGAAGGTGTTCTAACTCCTCATAGTACTCTTCAACGGATTTGCCTCCTTAGGTCAAACGGTGAAACCGTCGTTGAAGGTCTTGATGGAAGAGAGGTGGTATGTACCAGCGTCTCATAACAAACTTCATCACTTCCCAAGTTGGGATGGGGCCTTCTCGGTTCCTACGCCTTTCCGACTGGTCTCGATCCCACCAAGTTAAGGCATGGTCGGTTAGTTTATCGGCAGCATAGTCGATCTTTCTTTGCTTGTCATAGCTATAGCAACTGAAGATATTGTCCATACGTCATTCCCAATCAAGGTAAGCCTCCGAGTCTACTCGGCTGGCAAAGGTCGGGGCAGTCAGCTTGAGGCTGGGTATGTGCGGACGTAAGTGTCGGTCATCCAGGCCATCTTCATTTGGTCGCATGCATCTTCTGGGTCGGATCCATCTATGGTCGAGATCCTCGATGTCTTCCTTGGTAATGAAGCCTGCGTTGGGGCCTCGTTGTGCTGGAGGTATGGATATAGGGCCGGGATGAGGGCCATATCCTTGGATTGGGTCCGGAAGGAGGTCTGGTACGAGACGAGCCTCCGTTAGGTTGAGGCGCTCGGCCATATGCTGGATCTGCACCTGGAGGTCGGTAAGAAGGTTACCGATATTGGGTGCTCCGGGAGGTGCTTCCATCAGTTCACGCTGGCAGTCGTGTTTTGGGACCTTTCGGTAAAATTTTCTTGATGGCCGGTAAGGATTTATCGGTAGACGGTAAGGATTCCTTGGTAGGCTGTAAGGATTCCTCGATGCCCGGTAAGGGTTTCTTGGTAGCCAGTAATGATTCCTCGGTAGGCGGTATTGTTTTGCCGATAAGTATGGGGCCGTACGAACGTGATGTCAGCAGTCAGTCGGCGCCTGGTGCATTTGTCGGTAGATAATTCTTGGCGGTACGCGGACGTAAGGACAGTACGATCGGGGCAGCCTCGCACAGAGCAAACAAACAGATTTAATGTTCAGACAAACAGAATAACAGTGGAAATAATAATAATAAACATGGATTCAAATGTTCACAAAGCAATAAAATAGTTGGGCCTTTTAAGGGCAGTTCCAACTAATCACAAGACTTGGTTCCTTCGACCGGAATATGACACGTCTTTCTCAAGTTTGAATGAACAACAATGTCGATTGCTAAGCTATGGAGTCTGAAAACTTGGTCAAGCCTTTAACACTTAGGAGTACTTTAGGAGATGCAGATAAAATGACGTTTTGAGAGAAATGGGTTTAGCAAGGTGCGGATGCAATAAAAACTCAATTTTTATAGGTTTTCTCAAGGTTTTAGTTCATGAATGCAAGATAACTAAGACGCGGAAAGATTAAAACTTATAAAGCAAGCAAACCAAGCTAAGAACAACACAACCTCTTGGTTTTCAGGAGCCTTTAGAGCTCTGATACCAGTTGATACGCTCTAAATGAGCGGGTTGACCCACAAGGAGATCAGTCTGGTTGTGAAGCTCAAGAGCAGTTTTTGTTCAAATTATAAGTTTAAAGAGATTGAATAATGTTTAGAGACTAAGAGTGAGAACAGCAAGAGATTATGAAAGTTTGTATGTATTTTATTCTCTTAGTCATACTAATCTTTACAAGAGGTTACACATATATTTATAGACATTGAATGAGAGAAGGCACAGAAGAAGAGAAGAATGGCGTGAAGAAGGAAGAAGAGAAGAGAGGTTTTGCGTGAAGAAGAGAGGAGGGAGCAGCTCACCTACTCCAACAGTATTGGGCTCCATGCCTCTCTCTGGCGCCCCATGCTTGTGCCCATGCCTCTCCTTGCTTCCTTACTTAGTTTAGTTAGATCATCTAGTTGAGATCCAACAGCTTCCGTTTCTTCTAGTTCTTTCTTAACTTGTTCTCTTTCTAGTTCCTTTTCAACTAGTTTTCTCCTTTTCCCTCCTTCTCTTGTGTTTGAATTCTTTTTCTTGAGATCACATATTTCAACACTCCCCCTCAAGATTGGTCGGTGGAGATCCTTAAGACCGATCTTGCCATGAATGTGATCAGAAATAATAGTTGAAGTTGCCTTAGTGAAGATATCAGCTAATTGATCATTGCTTGCTACAAAGGCGGTTTTGATAATTCCTTCTTGTATTTTCCCTCTCACAAAGTGGCAATCAACTTCTATGTGCTTGGTTCTTTCATGAAATACCGGATTTGATGCTATATGCATTGCAGCTTGATTATCACAATACAATAGCATTTCTTCATCTCCTTGGATTCCAAGGTCTTTTAGAAGCGCTTTTATCCATATTAACTCCTTTGTCAATTCTTTCATGGCTCTGTACTCTGCTTCAACACTTGATAAGGCTATGATCTTCTGTTTTTTGCTCCTCCAGATTACTAGATTTCCTCCCACAAATGTGCAAAAACCAGATGTGGACTTTCTATCCTTTTTATCTCCAGTCCAATCCGCATCACAATAACCTTGGACCTTTGTGTTCCCATTAACATGCATCCATACACCTTTTCCAGGACTATTCTTTAGGTACCTTAACAACCTCTCAATCATGTTCCAATGTTGTGAGGTTGGCTTTTGCATATGCTGGCTCACACGGTTTACTGCAAAGCAGATGTCAGGTCTTGTAATGGTAAGATAGATAAGTTTGCCCACCATCCTTTGGTATCTTTTAATGTTCTCCAAAGGCTCTCCCTCAGGACTGTCTTGGTATCCTTCTTCTATTGGAGTTTTGGCCGGCTTGGATCCTAACTTCCCGGTTTATTCCAAGAGATCCAGCACATATTTCCTTTGAGATATAAACATTCCATCTCCAGATCGTGTCATCTCAATCCCTAGGAAGTACTTGAGCTCCCCTAGATCCTTTATATCAAAGTCGGCCTTCAAGAGTCCCTTGATTTGATCTACTCCATCTTTGTCACTTCCTGTGATGATTAGATCATCAACATAAATCAAGACTACCACTACTCCTCCTTCACTTTGTCTTGTGAATAGAGTATGATCCGCTTCAGATTTTATGAACTCCTTCTTAAAGAGACAAGCGCTTAGCCTTTGGTACCATACTCTTAGAGATTGCTTCAGCCCATAGATTGCTTTCTTCAATCTACACACTTTGTTGCCTCTATTATGATACCCTAGGGGTGGATCCATATATACTTCTTCTTCCAAATCCCCCTGCGAGAAGGCGTTCTTGACGTCCATTTGCCATAAGTCCCATTCCAAGTTTACAGCTACCGAGATTAGAATTCTTATGGAATGGAGCTTAGCCACTGGAGCAAATGTTTCAGTATAGTCCTCCCCATAGACTTGAGTATATCCTTTTGCTACCAGCCTTGCTTTGTACCTTTCTATTTCCCCATCACTTGTGTATTTAATTGTATACACCCATCTATTCCCAACCGACTTCTTATCCTTTGGTAAATCGGTTAAGTACCAAGTATTATTCCTTTCCATGGACTTCATTTCCTCTTCCATGGCTTTCACCCATACTTCACTCTCACATGCTTCTTCATATAAGCTAGGAATGTATTCCTTGCTGATTTTTGTGAGAAACACTTCATGCTCCATGGGTAATGTCGCCAAGGAACAGAAATGCTCAATGGGATATGTGATAATACTAGTTTGAGTGTGATCTCCTCCTTGTGATATGAGAGTGCTGTCGCCAATAGGATCGAGATCTAAGCTCGCCGTACGCTCAGGACACTCTCTTATCACACAAGGAAAATTACTCGTACTAGACTCTCCTTGGAGCATAGCAGAATTGTTGTAGCCATAAAAGACATGTTGTCGCCTCTGTCTTGTACTTCTTCTTAGAGGTATGGTTGGCTCCTGTCCTTCTTCAGCATCTGCTCCCTCTTCATCCAAATTCTGATCCGCTTCCTCATGTGCATTATCCGCACTATCTTGCTCTATTAAGTTCTCAGATGTTTCTTCTTGTACTTCTTCACATAGGCTTGGCGTTTCATCAAACACCATCCAGTCCATGGATGAATAGATCATTCCTTTAGAAGCATCATGATCCTTAGCCCCATAGAAACTCTCTTGTTCATTAAACCTTACTTCTCTAGAGACATACACTCTTCTTGTTTCCAGATTGTAGACCTTGTAGCCCTTTTGTGTTGGTGAATATCCAATGAACACACACTGCATGCTTCGAGGTTCAAGTTTGCTTCTGTGTCTTGGTAAAAACATGAAGCATGTGCATCCAAACGTTTTGATATGATTTAAGCTTGGTTTCTTCTTGTACAACACTTCAAATGGGGACTTATCATCCAGATTTTTGGTTGGAAGTCGGTTGATTAAGTAGCTTGATGTCATTACGGCATCTCCCCAATGGAACTTTGGTACTCTTTTGGCAATCATGAGAGTCCTTACTACTTCCATTAGGTGTCTATTCTTCCTTTCAGCTATCCCATTCTGCTGAGGAGTGTATGCACACGATGTTTGATGAATGATGCCAAAGTTGTTGAGCAACATTTTGAATCATTTACTCACATATTCCCCTCCATTATCACTACGCAATACTTTGATCTTTGTTTTGAATTGGGTAGAGATATAGTTAATGAAGTTGGTGAAGGCTTCATAAACTTGATCTTTGGTATGTAGAAGAGTGATCCATGTATATATTGAGTAGTCATCAATGAATGAAACAAAATATTTATATTGATCTCTTGAATTACATGGTGAGGTCCATACATCTGAGTGTACAATGCCAAATGCTTCATCACAAGTTGTAGATGAAGTAGGAAAAGCTTATCTACAATGCTTCCCTAGTACACACGCCTCACACACTACTTCTTCTTGGATGAGATTGGGTAAGACCATCTTGAGGACTGCTGAACTTGGATGTACTAGCCTTCCATGCCATAATGGGCTATCTTCAATCTCTTTCCTCCAAAAAAACTTTGGATCTGCCTTCATTCCAAGAGCCATTGGTTCCTCTTGTTTATTTGATTCCAAGATATACACACCATCTTCTACCTTCCCTTCTCCGAGCACATGGTTTGTTTTAGGGTCCTGAAACTTAACAAAGTCAGTCCCAAACACAGCCACACACTCCAAATCCTTTGTAGCTTTATTAACGGATAAAAGATTAGATGAGAAGTTAGGCATGTATAATCCTTTTGTTTCCCTTTTAAAAAGCTCTAACTCTCCTATCCCTTTAATTGGAACTGAGCTTCCATTGGCTACTTGTACACTTCCATGGCACGGTTCAAGATTCTTTAACATATCTTTATCCTTGATCATGTGATGAGAAGTCCCTGAATCCACAATGATTTTAGTCTTCTTTATGGGTGTTTTAGAGCTGAAAAAACTCTTACCCGAATCTGTGAGTTTGGCTAGGCTCTTGATGAGAGCTTCAAACTCAGACCTTCTAACCAGTTCTTCAACAGGTTGTGCAATTCCCGTGAAGGCTCTAGGTCCATTCCCATTCTCCCTTAGCCGCTTAGGCCTCAAGTGTGGATGGAGGGTCCAACACTTCTCCTTAGTGTGTCCTTTCATCTTGCAATGCTCACACTCCAACGTCCTCTTGTCTCCAAATGTGAGATTCTTTCTTGCAAGATGTGCAGCTTCACTTGGTGCACGAAACAGGTCTCTAGACCCTTCTTCCCTTTGTATCATACCGCATACTTCCGCTAGACTTGGCAGATTCTCAAATCGAAGTATATGCTTGATAAGATCCTTGTATGATGCATTAAGTGCCAAGAGAAGCCCAAACACTTGATCTTGGTCACGCCTTTCTCCTAACTCCTTGGGGTCTATAGTGTGTGGCCTCAAGATCTCCAACTCGGCCCATAAGCTTCTATACTCCCCAAACATTTCTTTGAATGACTTTTCCTCTTGTTGGAGCTCATTCAATGCCCTTTTCACCTCAAATATCCTTGATATGTTTGAGATGTTTCCATATACTCCTTTGAGTATATCCCAAAGTTCCTTGGCGGTATCCGCATATGAGTAAGCCGCCAAGATAGTTGGTTCTAGTGAGCTTAGGAGAAGAGAAAGAGTGTATTGTTCTTCTTGCTCTTCCTTAGCTTCCTCCTTCTCATTTCTCACTGCCGCTTCTGTTCCTTCTTTTGGCTCAACATATTGCCAAAGTCCTCGGCCTCTAAGAGTAGTTTTGGTGGTTTTTGCCCAAAGGAGGTAGTTGTTTCCCTTGAGCATAACCGAGATTGTTACCCTATTAGTCTCCATTTTCTAGTAATAATACACAATCTTAGTCCTTTCACAACTTGAAGATCCTATGATCTCAAGGATATTAATCTCAGAGTGAATAGAACTAAGGAAGGTGTATTGTTATAGATTAGAAGCCTTGTAGAGTATTAGAGGAATCAAGAAGAGAGTAAGCGGTTTAGTAGATAACCCGCTCTGATACCATGTTCAAATTATAAGTTTAAAGAGATTGAAGAATGTTTAGAGACTAAGAGTGAGAATAGCAAGAGATTTTGAAAGTTTGTATGTATTTTATTCTCTTAGTCATACTAATCTTTACAAGAGGTTACACATATATTTATAGACTTTGAATGAGAGGAGGCGCAGAAGAAGAGAAGAATGGCGTGAAGAAGGAAGAAGAGAAGAGAGGTTTTGCGTGAAGAAGAGAGGAGGGAGCAGCTCACCTACTCCAACAGTATTGCGATCCATGCCTCTCTCTGGCACCCCATGCTTGTGCCCATGCCTCTCCTTGCTTCTTTACTTAGTTTAGTTAGATCATCTAGTTGAGATCCAACAGCTTCCTTTTCTTCTAGTTCCTTCTTAACTTGTTCTCTTTCTAGTTCCTTTTCAACTAGTTTTCTCCTTTTCCCTCCTTCTCTTGTGTTTGAATTCTTCTTCTTGAGATCATATATTTCAACAGTTTTAAATGGACGATAGGTTAAGTTAAGGAAATTGACTCAACCCAAAGACAACCAAAAGAGGGAAAGAACGGATAGAGGTTGCAAGCAAGGAGATGAAGCCTCACGATACAACTCCTTGAGCGAGTTCCGAGTCAAGACTCAAGAAGAGCTCAAAAAGAGGTTCGTTCACAAGCTTAAGCTACTTCTAAGGATCTACTCGACCTAGAAACAACTAAAGGAGTAAACAGGATAGAAGAGGTTTGAAAAGCAAGGGGAATGCCTCATGATTAAGTACCGGGGAGCGAGTTCCTAGCAACAATTCGGAAGAGCTCACTCGGTGGTTCGTTAAACAGCAACAATTTGAAGAACTAGAAGGAAACAACTACGCAGAAATGCATTCAATATTCAGTAATAGTCTGAAGATTACAAGTGGGGGTTCAGCCATTTAAATAGGCTGCCAATGTAGGTTAAAGGGTTCACAAAATGACAAGGCCCAATGCTAGACAACACGCGCAATTTGGGCTAAAGGAAAGAAACAACTAAAGTGAGTTAAATAAAAGGCAAGGAAGGCAAATGTGTTGGGCCTTCCTTGGATAGGATCATTGCCGTGATGTTTAAGCCAACCAATCTGCCAATAATGCACCAATTTTCCTTGCCTCATTAAAAACCCATCCCGTAAACCTCTTTGGGATAAACCCGAATGGGGAAAATAGTACAATTCTCTTAGCGTCTTGATGAGGTCCTTACCAAGTGATGGTAAGAAAACTTAAGATGACTTCTCTTAATCCTGATTTGGGTCGTGGTTCACCTTCCATTGCCCATGAGTTCCTCGTTCCAAAGCGTCTTCAAGGTAGGCATTGAAGAGTGTCCTATAACGTTTGGCCTTGGTTCGCTTGATGTTGCCCGGCTGGATGGTAGGAATAGCCAGGGCTTGATGAAGTATATGGTCTATAGTTGGGATTGGTTCCATGATATCATATGGTCCAGGATGGTATCCAGTATCCGATGGAACCTCGGCACGGATAGCGGTACGGCCAGAGTCTATGGTATGGGGGACGGTATCCTCGGTGCCATACCAGATGGTTCCTCGGTGCATGGATCTATATCATGTTCTCTCAATGATAGGCTCTCGATGTCGGTATGCATTTCTTGGTAGGGAGTTGCAAGTAAAGTAAGGATTCCTCGGTGATAGGATATCGATACCGGTACGGATTTCTCGGTAGCGAGTTACCAATGCGATAAGTATTCCTCGGTGATAGGATCTCAATGCCAGTATGGATTCTCGGTGAAGAACTAGGGCCGGTACGGATAACTGCCAATGCTATGGAATGGGGACGATGATGAATGATGATGAAAGTAACTGAGAACAACAGGAACAGGATGACGATGGAATGGAGTGAATGTTGGAAAGGGGAAGATGGATAGAATGTGAAAGAAGGAACAATGGATTGATAACTGGCCACACGATGTTTAGACAACTCCGTGATACGACTGATCGTAGTCCGAGCAGAGCTTCGAGGACAATGATATTTAAACTTAATGAGATTCGAGAGCAAGCTTTAAGCGAATACGTTTATTCAAATCTGCTTTCAAATTGTGAGGTTACAAGTTCTTAAATAGGTGGGATTCTTAGGGCATCCAACCCTTTCAAAGGACCAGCGTTTGGGCGTTTTACATACCCGTTAAAACTGTAAAACAAGTCATTAAGTTAAAAGGGTAAAAAACAACAAAACAGGAAGGGATGATTAGTGCCGAGTGATAATCACTCGAGCCATGAATTGGCAAGGTGATTACTGGCTCGGGATTAATGAGTCCGGGCTATGAACCTCGTTAAAATCTTGCTGGAAAAACCTCTTAGGGATAAAACTCAACAAGGGAAAAAGAGTATTCTGTCCCAAAACGATTTTAGTTGCACGTTTTCACCGGGTCAAGGTGAAAACACTAAGGACTTGGTCCTTGGCGATCTTTGGTATCTCGGATCTGGTCCATGCATTACTCTTCAGTCCTTGGCTGATCAACATGTTCAACCTCGTTTGATAGCACTGAGAATGCTCACGGTCAATGGCCAAAACCGGCATGTTGGGAAATGATCCTTGGCTCCCATCCGTGTCCGACTCGGTATCATCCGGCAAGCTATCCTAGGGATCAGAGGAGGCTTGGGCCTCATCAAATCATTTCTCAAGGCGCTAGGCCTTGAAGCATTATCCAGGAGCATGTCAACCTCTTTCCAAGCCAGGCGATCCATTCCAGTGGATCAACCACGTGCATCAGCAGAACAACCGGAACAGAGGAAGAGGAGAGCAATTCCAGCCCTTCGATGCGTAACTTTAGATGCCACACTCGACCAAGACATTGAGTTTGCTCAACACGGAGAGCAGACTCGGAATACAGACTCGGATAGTGAAGCCTAGTCACCCCCACCACCAGCATACACAAAGGAAAGCATGGATAAGGCTGTATCATCCTACTTCTACAAGCCCTGAGGTAACATCCAATCTTCTATTGTACATATCATGCATTTTTAGAACCTTTTGTTTCTGTTTAACCTTAGATTCTTTTCCGAATTCTTTATCACACAAGGGACTGTGTGATTTATGTTTGGGGGAGTATCTAGGGAGTATTTAACTAGTTTACTTTGAATCTTATTGTCAAATTTTCATCCTTTAGTCTGCATAACATCATCTAAGGCATAGAAAAAAACAAAAACAATTTAAAATTTTTTGAAAATCTATTCCACATAAACAAAGTGTTCATGTAGTTGTATTTTCATTTTAGGATTGAGTCTAGTAATTGCATATAGGATTGCTGCATTGCATAGGGGAAATATAATGAAAACACCATGTAAACTTGCTGAAATAAGAAGTGAAGTTTGAAGTTAAGACAGAACCATGCTCCAATTACTTAACTTTGCATCTAGATTATGCTGAAAAAATGCTGAGATATGAAATTTATATCTCTATCTAGTAGAACCTAAACTGGACTTTAAATTATCTTGTTTATGCAAAATTGAACTCATGGATATCATATACATACTTCGGTTATCTTATCCCTTCTACCACCCTTTGTTAACCCAAGTAGTTGATTCCCATCTTTGGAACAGTTAGAATCTATTCCCTTAACTTTAACCTTCTTCCAAGCCATTTATTACTCTTTGTGTGATTATGAGGCCTTTTATGCCTAATTGAGCTTTGTTAGAACGTGTTAGGTTGGAGCTGACAAGGATAGGATCTCATGTAGTCTGGTTCACACTTTTTGGATCAGATAGGACTAGTGGGGTTTGCATTTGGGGATTTGGTTAGGATTTGGTGTTTCGGGTTGTTTAACTCGGTTTCATCACCTCGAGTTTGCAACCTGAGTCTGACATACACCTTAGGTTTTTGGGAAAGAAAGAAAAAGAAAAAGAAAAAGGCTATAAAAGATTGTTTTATATAAGTTCAGGGAGTTGGGAGTTAAAAAGAAAAGAAAAGTGTCTAGTAAAGGATTTGGAAGAGTTTTAAAAGAGAATAAAAGATCTAGGCTCAGAAAAGAAAAGAAAAGAAAGAAAGAAAAAAAGTTTTAGGAAAAAGAGTCCTAGAAAAACAGAAAGAAAACTCAAATCCGCTAGATTAATAAGAAAGAAACCACTCCTTAGAACCTGATTTCAAAAAAAACCATAGTAAAAGAAGAATCAAAGGCAAATGAAAGCCTAAAGGGTAGATTTATGATTCTTTCTGAGATTAGATGATAAGTTTGGGTTTATCTTTTATGTGTTTGGGTAGATGAGAATATATCCTTGTATACATAGATTGGCCCTGACCTTTAGCATTCTTCTAAAGCTCAACCATTTCCTGTGAGATCCCCATTCTGTTTAGATAAAACTTTTGAAGGGACCATCTTTGTCTCTTATCCTAAACCCTTAGCCAAATGAGATTCAATGATCCTTGCATATACATGATTCATGGTTACAAATCAATAAATGTTAAAGGGATTTAAATGATTTGAATGTATGTCTACGTCTATTCTGATGCTGGTTATTGTGAGAAGAGTATGGCTAAAGTTTTTGAAGTAGAACTCACTTGTTACTTTCAGCTTGTTTTGGTTCTGATTCCCCACTTTCAAAACCTTTCTCATCATCTTAGCTTCTATGTTTGCTTGAAGGCAAGCAAAGACTAAGTTTGGAAGAATTGATGAATATGATATTTGCATATTTTTAGCATACTTAATCCTCTACATTTTGTCATTTTCATTATCATTTCCATCAGTTTCCTATCCATTTTGCATACTTATCACATTTACATAGGACTTGCATTAGGTATTGTTGATTTTAGAGGTTTAGAAAGAGATAAGGATGGAGATGAGAGAATTGGCGTAATAAGGAAGAGAAAGATTGCTGAATATTTCTTCTTATTCACACACTCTTCTTTACAAGAGATTACATGTATTTATAGACTTTTTACATTGAAATGAAGAAGAATCAAGGAAGAGGAGAGGAGGGGCGTGAAGAAGGGAAGAGAGATGGGTGAGCTGCTCCAATAGTCTTGTTGCACCATGCCCTGCTCTGACGCGCACCATGGCCTGCTCTGATGCGCCCATGCTTGTGCCCATACCTCTCTTTGCTTCCTCACTTAGTTTAGTTAGATTGTCTAGTTGAGATCCAACAGCTTCCTTTTCTTCTAGTTCCTTCTCAACTAGTTCTCCTTCTAGTTTCTTCACAACTAGTTCTCTTTTTCCTTCCCTCCTTCTCTTAAGTTTGAATTATTCTTCTTCTTGAGATCACATATTTCAACACTCCCCCTCAAGATTGGTCGGTGAAGATCCTTTAGACCGATCTTGCCATGTATGTGATCCCCAATGATAGAGGATGTTGCCTTGGTGAAGATATCCGCTAGCTGTTCCCCACTTGCTACAAATGCGGGTTTGATGATTCCTTCTTGAATCTTTCCCCTCACAAAGTGACAATCCACTTCTATATGCTTGGTCCTTTCATGGAATACCGGATTGGATGCTATATGTATTGCAGCTTGATTATCACAATACAACAGCATCTCCTCAGCCTCATGTATTCCAAGATCTTCTAGGAATGCCTTCACCCATATCAATTCTTTTGTCACCTCCTTCATAGCCCTATACTCGGCTTCAGCACTTGATAAGGCTATAACTTTCTGCTTCTTACTTCTCCAAGTGACTAGATTACCTCCCACAAAGGTACAAAAACCGGATGTGGACTTTCTATCTTGCTTATCTCCAGCCCAATCCGCATCACAATATCCTTGAACCTTTGTGTTTCCATTAGCCTTCATCCATATGCCTTTTCCAGGGCTGTTTTTTAAGTACCTTAGCAGCCTCTCAATCATGTTCCAATGCTGCATAGTTGGTTTTTGCATATGTTGACTCACACGGTTCACTGCAAAGCAAATGTCCGGCCTTGTGATAGTGAGGTAGATGAGCTTGCCCACCATCCTTTGATACCTCTTAATATCTTCCAATGGCTCCCCCTCAGGATTATCTTGGTAGCCTTCTTCTATTGGAATTTTAGCCGGCTTGGATCCTAACTTGCCAGTTTCTTCCAAGAGATCCAGCACATATTTCCTTTGAGAGATGAACATCCCATCTTCAAACCGTGTCATCTCAATCCCTAGGAAGTATTTAAGCTCTCCCAGATCCTTTATATCAAAAGCGATCTTCAAGAGTTTCTTGATTTGATCTACTCCATCTTTATCACTTCCTGTGATGATTAGATCATCAACATAGATCAAGACCACCACTACTCCTCCTTCACTTTGCCTTGTGAAGAGGGTATGATCAGCTTCAGATCTTATGAACTCCTTATCCAATAGACAAGCGCTTAGCCTTTGGTACCATGCTCTTGGAGATTGCTTTAGCCCATAGATTGCTTTCTTCAATCTGCAAACCTTGTTGCCTTCCTTATGATATCCTTGGGGTGGATCCATATATACCTCTTCTTCCAAATCTCCTTGCAAGAAGGCGTTCTTGACATCCATCTGCCATAGATCCCACTTCAAGTTCACTGCCACTGAGATTAGGATTCTTATGGAGTGGAGCTTAGCAACCGGAGCAAATGTCTCGGTATAATCCTCCCCATAGATTTGAGTGTATCCTTTTGCCACCAGCCTTGCTTTGTACCTCTCTATTTTCCCATCACTTGTATACTTGATTGTGTAAACCCATCTACACCCAACTGATTTCTTATCCTTTGGTAATTCGGTCAAGTACCAAGTGTGGTTCTTTTCCATGGACTTCATTTCCTCTTCCATGGCTTTTACCCATACTCCATTCTCACACGCTTCTTCATATGAGTTAGGTATGGATTCCTTGCTGATTCTTCCAAGAAAAGCTTCATGCTCCATAGGTAAGGATGCCAACGAGCAAAAATGCTCAATGGGATATGTGATAGTGCTAGTTTGAGTGTTATCTCCCCCTTGTGATAAGAGAATGCTGTCGCCAATAGGATCGAGATCTAAGCTCGCCGTACGCACAGGACATTCTCTTATCACACAAAGAAGATTACTCGCACTAGACTCCCCTTGGAGCATGGCAGAGTTGTTGTAGCCATAGTAAACACGTTGTCGCCTTTGTCTTGTACTTCTTCTTAGGGGTACGGTTGGCTCAAGTTCTCCCTCACCATCATTCGCTTCTTCTTCAACAGAATTCTGATCTTGCTCCGCATGTGCCTCATCTTCTACTCTGGTTTCAGATGATTCGCTCTCTCCTTGTACTTCATTTATTAGAGCGTCATTAACCCGCATCCAATCCATAGGTAATGAAGTCACATCCTCCGGAGCTTCATGGTTCTTGTTTCCATAAAATCCTTCTTCTTCATTGAATCTCACCTCTCTAGATACATAGACCCTCCTTGTCTCCGGATTGTAGACCTTGTATCCTTTTTGTGTTGGTGAGTAGCCAATGAACACACACTTCATACTTCGAGGTTCAAGCTTGCTTCTTTGTCCCTCCGGTAGAAACATATAACAAGAACATCCAAAGGTCTTCATATGGTTCACGCTTGGCTTGCTTTTGTGTAGCACTTCAAATGGTGATTTATTATCCATATTTTTCGTTGGAAGCCGGTTGATCAAGTAACTTGAAGTCATTACTGCATCTCCCCAATGAAACTTAGGTACTCCTTTGGCAATCATGAGGGTTCTTGCAACTTCCATGAGATGCCTATTCTTTCTTTCTGCTACCCCATTTTGTTGTGGAGTGTATGCACACGATGTTTGGTGTATGATACCAAGATTATTGAGTAACTCCTTGAATCGTTTGCTCACATACTCCCCTCCATTATCACTTCTTAAGATCTTGATTTTGGTCTTGAATTGGGTAGAGATATATTTGGTGAAGTTAGTAAACGCTTCATATACTTGATCCTTTGAATGTAAGAGTGTGATCCATGTGTATCTTGAGTAGTCATCAATGAATGAAACAAAATATTTATATTGATCTCTTGAGTTACATGGGGCGGTCTATACATCCGAGTGTACAATGCCAAAAGCTTCATCACAAGTTGTAGATGAAGAGGGGAAAAACTGTCTACAATGTTTCCCTAGTACACATGCTTCACAAACTTCTTCTTCTTGAACGAGATTGGGTAAGACCATCTTGAGGATAGCTGAACTTGGATGTCCTAGCCTTCCATGCCATAATGAGCTATCTCCAATCTCCTTCTTGTTAAAAACTTCCTTATCCGCCTTCACTCCAAGAGCTTTTAGCTTTTCTTGTTTATTTGTTTCCAACAGATACACTCCATCCTCCACCTTCCCTTCTCCGAGTACATGATTTGTTTTAGGGTCCTGAAACTTCACAAAGTCAGTCCCAAACATTGCCACACAATCCAAATCTTTTGTTGCTTTATGAACTGATAAAAGGTTGGATGAGAAGCTAGGCATGTATAATGCTTTAGTTTCTTTTGTGAAAAGCTCTAACTCTCCTATCCCTTCAATCGGAACTGAGCTTCCATTGGCTATTTGTACATTTCCATGATAAGGCTCAAGATTTTTCAGCATGTCTTGATCCTTAATCATGTGATGAGAAGCCCCCGAATCCACAATGATCATATTCTTCTTAATGGAGCTTTTAGAGCTAAATAGGCTCTTACCGGATTCTGTGAGCTTGGATAGACTCTTGATGAGAGCCTCAAACTCGGATCTTCTGACCATCTCTTCAACAGGTTGCGTGACTCCCATGAAGGCTCTAGGTCCACCTCCATTCTCCTTTAGCCGCTTAGGCCTTAAGTGTGGGTAAAGAGTCCAACACTTCTCCTTAGTGTGCCCCTTCATCTTACAATGCTCACATTCCAAAACCCTCTTGTCGAATGTGAGATTCCTCTTTGCAAGATGTGCGGCCTCACTTGGTGCACGGAATAGGTCTCTTGACCCTTCCTCCCTTTGTATCATGCCACATACTTCAGCTAGACTTGGCAGCTTCTCAAATCTGAGTATGTGCTTGATAAGATCTTTGTAGGATGCATTGAGTGCCAAGAGAAGTCCAAATACTTGGTCTTGGTCACGTCTTTCTCCTAACTCCTTGGGGTCGATTGTGTGTGGCCTCAAAATCTCTAACTCGGCCCACAAGCTTCTATACTCCCCAAACATTTCCTTGAATGGCTTCTCCTCTTGTTGAAGCTCATTCAGCGCCCTCTTCACCTCAAATATTCTTGATATATTTGAGACATTTCCATATACTCCCTTGAGTATATCCCATAGTTCTTTGGCGGAATCGGCATATGAGTAGGCCGCCAAGATGGATGACTCTAGTGAGCTTTGAAGAAGAGAGAGCGTGTATTGTTCCTCTTGTTCTTCCTTAGCTTCTTCTTTTTCATTTCTCACTACAGCTTCCGCTACCTCTTTTGGCTCAACATATCGCCAAAGTCCTCTTCCTCTAAGGATGGTCTTAGTGGTTTTTGCCCAAAGGAGATAGTTGTTTCCTTTGAGCATGACTGAGATTGCTACTCTATTTGTCTCCATTTTCTAGTGACAATACACAATTCTAGTTCTTTCACAACTTGAAGATCCTATGATCCCAAGGATATTAATCTCAGAGTGAATAGAACTAGGAGGATGTATTGTTATAGATTAGAAGATTTGTAGAGTGCTAGAAGAGTTATAAGGTGAGATTTAAGCGGTTGAAGGATAAACCCGCTCTGATACCATGTTGATTTTAGAGGTTTAGAAAGAGATAAGGATGGAGATGAGAGAATTGGCGTAATAAGGAAGAGAAAGATTGCTGAATATTTCTTCTTATTCACACACTCTTCTTTACAAGAGATTACATGTATTTATAGACTTTTTACATTGAAATGAAGAAGAATCAAGGAAGAGGAGAGGAGGGGCGTGAAGAAGGGAAGAGAGATGGGTGAGCTGCTCCAATAGTCTTGTTGCACCATGCCCTGCTCTGACGCGCACCATGGCCTGCTCTGATGCGCCCATGCTTGTGCCCATACCTCTCTTTGCTTCCTCACTTAGTTTAGTTAGATTGTCTAGTTGAGATCCAACAGCTTCCTTTTCTTCTAGTTCCTTCTCAACTAGTTCTCCTTCTAGTTTCTTCACAACTAGTTCTCTTTTTCCTTCCCTCCTTCTCTTAAGTTTGAGTTATTCTTCTTCTTGAGATCACATATTTCAACAGGTATTGCATTTGCATTGCATATTAGATGATTCTCAGGTACTTCAGGGAGTTTATGGAAGTTTAGGAACAGACATGGATTAACTCGACCATGACACTTGGTTTCAACCCAAATCAGAGACCAAGGAAGCCACTCGGGAAGCATCACTCGGTTTCATATCGAGTTTGAAGACAAAACAAGGATCTTGGAGCCACTCGGTCAAGACCACTCGGTATCGTCCCGAGTCAAGACATCAAGATGATAAATTTGACTCCACTCGATCAACCATCCCTAGTCAAGCTCTAACCTTTGAAGATTGACCTCACTCGAGATGTCCACTCGGTTTAGCAAACCGAGTAGAGCCCCATTTTACTATTTTTACTTTCCTTAATTAATTTCACTTAGGGGTTTAATCTGCCTCTATAAATACTTATCTCTATGCCATTTTTGACCAAGTCTGTTTTGTTTTATGATATCTTTAATTACATTTCATTTGCTTTTAAGTACTTTTTATTTTTATTTTATTTTCTGGGTTTTTGGATCCTTAGATCTGCCCATTTTCATTACAAATTTTCATTTGGTTTATTCTGCAATCTTGTTTATCTAATCTATTTGCTTATGATTATGCAGTTTATTTCATTTTCTGGGTTTTTGCATTTGATCATTAGTTCATCATCTGAAGAAAAGGTGGATCTGGGTTAGATTTCATCTCTTTAATGTTGTTAATGCTTAATACTTACAATTCTCTTCTGGATTACGGTTCTTAATGCATATTCTTCTCTGATCAGTTGGAATATGATCCCAGATATTCACCACTCAAAAGGTGTTCAATGAATGTTTGATCATCTTAATTCCAGAGATTTTTTCATCCTAACCTAAGAGATTAGATGTCTAGGGAGCATTTGGCTTTAATGATCTGAATCTTTATGCCTATCTCAGTTATGTTTCATTGATGAGAGTCAAGATTAGAAAGTTTCTGAGATTTAAGGTTAATCACCATGAGAGTGGATTTAGCTTGTTTTGATGATAATTATCTAGAGAATAGCTTGCATAAGTTGTTTAAGAAAGCATCATTTTACCCCAGATCCCACCAAATCCTTAGGAATCTTATTTGTTACTCTGGTAGTTAATCTCATCTGCATTTCTTATTTTGTTTCATTTGCTATTTCATAGTTGTTACATCAAAACAAACCACAATCTAGCTTGACTTAGGATAAAACAATCAAATCCTTGAGAAGAAAAGAGGAAGGAAATCAAGAGCAGAAAAATGTTTAAGTTAGAAGAAGAAAATATTGTTTTTCAACCATGTGTTTGACTTCTTCTCACTTTCCATCAGAAACAAACATTCCTTTCAAAAGCCGACCACATACTAGCCACCAAAGAAAGATAAGCCGAGTAAATCTAAGAATGAAAATTTCTTAATCTTGCATGACTGTCGGATAAGCCAATCTCAGGTCGCACCTTTTAAAAACTTCAAAGCCGAGATCTGTCTTGCATGAAGATTGGATAAACCGAACCCAATTTTGTTCTGCTATAATTACAAAGCCGGGCTCGGTTTCGCAAAATAAGTCGTTAAATATATATATATATATATATATTACTCTCTCAGTATCAGTTAATCTGCACATCACGTCAAGTTACGCTACAATTGCATCTTACTGTCACCATATTCAGGCCAAATTTATACCGTCATGTTATGATACCCTGATCAAGTATTCGTACGAGACCATATTATTTGAGATCCAATGATAAAGATATCACCTAAGATAAATAAGTTTACACCCGCATACTTGAAGCATGACTTTGAAGAAGCCGCCCAAAATAAATAAGCCGATATCCACACATTTGGGGCTTGACTTGTTACATATCTAGAGAAAGCATAAATCAAATTATGCCTCATTAAGTAATTTCTCTCGCAATTTAATCGAATTACACTATATTCGGGCTCACTTTACCGCAACCCAGAGAGTCGGTCATACCAAATAAACCGATAACCGCACATTTGGGGTCTGATTTTCAAGAGGTCGTCTGAGACAGAATAAGCCAATATCTGCACAATCATGATCATACTTGTATAAAGAGTAATTACGACCGTGTCAAAAATTGAGGGTAAGTCAACCTCCTTGAGAGAATCACATAGAAATCAATTTTTGGCACAACCACATATTATTCTCATCTTATGAAAGCCACATATTTTTGACATATCGTACTTGACTTACTACAAAAAAAATCAACCTAAATATATTGGGAGATGTCCTATTTTAGGTCGATTTGTTTTGACAAAATGGCAGCTCGCCTCCACCAATAATAAACCCAACAAAAACAGGGATGGATAAATATGACGGAAAAACAATTTTGATAGGCCGCCTTAGAAACAAGGTAGGTCGCCTATACAATGGCAATATCGCCTTTTCTTTTCGACAAACTTCCATTCAAGGAAACTTTACAACAATATAAACTATTATACCATCAAAACTAGACCGCCTATGAAGGCTAAAATTTTCTTAGTACTCCAATTCGAGTTATCTACAAAAAAAATAGAAGACATAACCGTTTGAAGCAATAACAGAAACAAGTAACAGTCGATCTACTGACACACTTAGCAAAGCTGAGAATCAATTTTTCTAGAAGACTTAGACAAACATACGATGAAACAAAAGTAAAAGTCGAGTTACTTGAAACATGAATTTTAATGATTTAAGTCGTCATTTTATAACGCGAAACCACAGCAAGATAGCCGCCAAATCAAACTTAAACAAAAAAGCAAAGAGTAAATGACAAGTTGCATGGATTCTATTTGGGTAGAAACAACAAACAAGGTATTACAGCGGGGCTGCTTGATGTCTGATTTACGTGAAACAACTCGCTTACTTAGTTCACCTTTTTTACTTAAATAAAAAGCAGTTTTAAAAAGAGAAATAGAGAGAGAGAGAGAGAGAGAACACTTTTTAACAAAAGTCATCCATTATTGAGTAAAAACCCATCCGGGCAATGTTGGTGATTGCTTGAGGTACTTCTCCTCTAGGGCGGCAAACCTGGCAATCTCATCATCAATTGTCGACAAGCGGTCTTTGTTTTCGGCTGCCTCCAGCGCATCACATGTACCCCTTGCTTGATGGTACAGGGAAGCAACACAGTCGGCAACCTACATTTATTTGAAGTAGAACTTTACTTTTTCAAAGATGGCTCAACGTTTTGCTACTATGTCATCCCTTATCCTTCTCTCTTGGGCGACACGCTCTGCTCTTGAGTCCCTTAGTCGTGCTTGCTCGCTACTTAGATGCAGCACGAGTTTGTCATATTTTGCATAAAGGATCTCTTATCGCCTCTCTGAGTGTGCATCTCTCTGACCTGGCCTTATTTAGATACTCCTCGCACTCCGCCCTACTATCCAAAAGTTTGGTCTCAAAAGCTTTGGCCCTGTCATTTTCCAGTTTGTGCTGACTCTTGGCCTTCTCCACAGCAGCCAAACGTTTTTCAAGTTCCCCGGCATTACTTGAGGATGTTGTGTCTTTATTAATAATGTTCTAATAGAACTTTTTCACAGCCCAACCGGTATGAACAAGTACAAAATAATCAAATAACTATAATAGCATATTTGCTAACTACAAAAAGGTAATAATAACAAACAATTACCTTAACAACCAGCTGCGAGATAAACTCGAAGGTATCCTCGTTTTTGGGGTCAACGTCTTCCTCAGCAGGACATTTCGACTCACCCATCAATCTAACAAGCTTGGCACACACTTTAGCATCCCGCCTCAAAATTTCGTCATCGTCATGGTACTTGAATCTTAGGTGTTCTGTAGACAGTCATTTTTGATAGTTTGTCAGAACCACCAACATCAGACCCAGAAGCCCGCTTTTTTGTGGACTTAGTCGCCACAGCCTTGTCTTTTTTTGCCTCTGTGCATTCACAGTAATCACATGCGCTAGTTTTTCAGCCTGTTCTCCAAACGCCTTTTGGCAGCCACAGCTCTGTCCTTTGGCAGATTTTTGGCAAGTGATTTTCGGGTTTCAGTCCCAAAATCTGTTTGGACACCTCAAAAACACCAACGGCGGTCTCCTTAGTGGTGGAGGGGTGATGTAGGAACAAGCGGCGGGTTGTTCTCACGGGAATGTTGGAACAAGTCCAAGGTTCTCTCCGGGTTGAAGGCGGTGGTGGATTTAACTAGCTGGCCGTACGGCACTCTCTAGATAGATTCGTGGATAAGGTGGAATAGAAAGGGATCTAGGAAATGAGGAAGGTGATAGAAACACAAACAAAACAAAGAAAATATAGTAGAAACAAACATGGAGTTGTTCCTTGGATGGATTGCTGGCGTTGCAACTAACTGGCCGTACGGCTCTCTCTAGCTGGAACAGGGGGATGCGATTTGAGACATGAACAGGGAGAGGGGATAGACGCCACACAAATCTATGATCTGATCCGTGATAAGTCTGGTGACACTCAAGTCCACAAGGTCTCACGCACAAGGGAAAAGAAGATGTCGACTGCTCTCTTCTCCAAGAAGAAAAACTAGGGTTCTTTATTGACCAAAAACGTTCTATCTTTCTTACAACTCGAGCCTGGGGTTTTATAAGATAACCCTAGGTCAAACTACACGAAATAATGGAAACAACAAGAAGTTTTCAAGAAAGAAATAAGTAAATAAGTCTAAAACAATAAGGAGTGTAAAATAAAAAATGGTAAACTTCAAAAAAGGAAAGTCTGGTCGACAATGAGTTTTTTCTCAGTGCTCCAGGGACTAAGGCATTTGTAGAGCTTGTGAAAGATGTAGATGCTGATAACAAGCTCGGAAATGCGCACTAAGGGTATTGCCTCGTTAAAACCTTTCTTGGAAAACCCATTGGGACAAAATCGAGATAAGGAAAAAGAGTACAATTCCTTAGCACATATTTGTGTGTCTCGGACCTATGGTGGTGGTGGAGACACGTCTCCTGGATTCCAGAATGATTCTCCAATATCATCCTTGGAACTCTCATTACCTGCCATAACAAATAAGGTAGTAGTGGCATAACCTTGTAGAACCGGTAAGAAGAAGATGTCTTCTTTCTTGGGCTGTAAACATATATTCTCTTAGGACCCGCTAGTTGATGTAGAAGCTCCCCTGGTCACCACACAAACGTTTGAGAAGATCCAAGATAGGGAAACTCCAAATAAGGCAAGTCGGATAAGAGCCAAATTGGAAAATTGATATCTTCCAAACCAAATTTGGTTTTGACTTTATTCCGGTCCTGAGTGATTCTCTGTTGAGTCATGAATTGATAATAATTAACTTCATAGAAAAATATCTTCTGGTCTGGTCGGAATCATCTGATGAGTGCACGTAGATCCAAATCAGATAAGCTGGAGATCAACCGGTTTGTAAAGTTGATAACTTTGTCTTCTAAACTCCATTTTATCTGATTCCACTTCGAGGCAGGCTCTGACTGAGATGTTGTCTTGATGGCCTCATCACATAGTCTCAAACAGAATGCTTTAAGTACATATGTTCCCATTACAATGCACTTGATATCTACCTTAAGTGTCAAAGAAAGAACAGGTACCCTGAATGTGTACATAGGCCGAAGAGAACATACACCCCAATGGTATAAAAGCTTTGAACCAAAAGCAGGTACCAGCAGCATGTAATCATCTTGTGGTCATTGACAAGAGAAAGGACGTCATCCAAGACATGCTGATCAAGGAAGAGCCCCCGGATCCAAAACATATCCCATGTGCCGTGTTGAATACGGAAGACGGCAAAGGCCCTAATCATGCCACATATGAGCTGAGTTTGTGTCAAACTGAAATATGTTTACCTGTTTTAAATTACTCCATGAATTTATTAATGCATTTGATTTTTGCCAAAGGAGTTGGAAATATTGCAGGTATAAACAAGGAGATACCAGACTTAGAAGTTCAAACCCAAGTCCGAAGAGAAACTAAGCCAAAGGCACTATTAGCTCTTGGACGTGATGAAGACAGAGGAAGATTTCATTCTATACATCTCAAAGAGGAGCCACCAGATGCACCACGCATTAACAAGACACCAATAAACCAAGGTATGGTCCAAACCTCCCAAAAGAGACTGAAAGCTAACTTGCTTTCTCTTATTGCAGATTGTAAAGTTTCGAGGTCGAAACTTTATCAAGGGGGAGGGTATGATGAGGCCATCAAGACAACATCTCAGTCAGAACCTGCCTCGAAGTGGAATCAGATAAAATGGAGTTTAGAAGACAAAGTTATCAACTTTACAAACCGGTTGATCTCCAGCTTACCCGATTTGGACCTACGTGCACTCATCAGACGATTCCGACCAGACCAGAAGATATTTTTCTATGAAGTTAATTATTATCAATTCTTGACTTAACAGAGAATCACTCAGGACTGGAATAAAGTCAAAACCAAATTTGGTTTGGAAGATATCAATTTTCCAATTTGGCTCTTATCCGACTTGCCTTATTTGGAGTTTCCCTTGCTTGGATCTTCTCAAACGTTTGTGTGGCGACCAGGGGAGCTTCTACATCAACTAGCGGGTCCTAAGAGAATATATGCTTACAGAGAAAGAAGACATCTTCTTCTTACCGGTTCTACAAGATTATGCCACTACTACCTTATTTGTTATGGCAGCTAATGAGAGTTCCAAGGATGATATTGGAGAATCATTCTGGCATCCAGGAGACATGTCTCCACCACCATAGGTCCAAGACACACAAAGACGTGCTACGGAATTGTACTCTTTTTCCTTATCTCGGTTTTGTCCCAATGGGTTTTCCAATAATGGTTTTAACGAGGCAATACCCTTAGTGCGCATTTCCGAGCTTGTTATCAGCATCTACATCTTTCACAAGCTCTACAAATGCCTTAGTCCCTGGAGCACTGAAGAAAAACTCATTGTCGACCAGACTTTCCTTTTTTGAAGTTTACCATTTTTTATTTTACACTCCTTGTTGTTTTAGACTTATTTACTTATTTCTTTCTTGGAAACTTCTTGTTATTTCCATTATTTTGTGTAGTTTGACCTAGGGTTATCTTATAAAACGCCAGGCTCGAGTTGTAAGAAAGATAGAACATTTTTGGTCAATAAAGAACCCTAGTTTTTCTTCTTGGAGAAGAGAGCAGTCGACATCTTCTTTTCCCTTGTGCGTGAGGCCTTGTGGACTTGAGTGTCACCAGACTTATCATGGATCAGATCATAGATTCGTGTGGCATCTATCCCCTCCCTCTGTTCATGTTTCAAATCGCATCCCCCAGTTCCAGCTAGAGAGAGCCGTACGGCCAGCTAGTTGCAACGCCAGTAATCCATCCAAGGAACAACTCCCTGTTTGTTCCTACTATCTTTTTTTTGTTTTGTTTGTGTTTCTATCACCTTCCTCATCTCCTAGATCCCTTTCTATTCTACCTTATCCACGGATCCACCTAGAGAGTGACGTATGGCCAGCTAGTTAAATCCACCACCGCCTTCAACCCGGAGAGAACAACCTTGGACTTGTTCCCACATCCCCGTGAGAACAACCCGCCGCTTGTTCCTACATCACTATGAGTAAGTATAATAATGTTCCAATATTTAACTATCTCAACAGTACTACTTACTTGGAGGATGTGGGAACAATCACAATGTTGTTCTCCTTGGATGTTGACTAGGGCATCGGTATGCTTCTCCATTGTACCTAAAGCTTTCTCAAGTTCTTTTGGCTCTAACAAGTGCATTATCACGGTCTTGGGATCATTAGAAACAAACTGAATCAAATGATCAATTACCTTTACTTGATGCGGGTCATGGTTCTTAGTCTTCATGTCACATGATGATTCCTCTTTATCTGTGTCTAAGATGTTTACAACCTTTGAAACGGGTAGCTCTTTTGTCATCCATGTACCTATTTCAACATCTCTTGGCAAGGACAAGTGCATTAAAACAGTCGTGGCATTATATGTAGGAACAAATACAGAGTTGTTCTCACAGAGAATGACTCATTCAGAAATTTTAGATTGAACTAGACTATTGCTAGATGAGTCTAGTTTCATTTCTTTTGATGTGGATTTTAACACATGTTTAAAAGGGCAAGTTACAACAAAATGACCTATCAAGTGACACCTATAACATGTTACATCAGTTAACTTTTGAGGATTAGAGAACTTACCTCGGTTTGGCATTACTTGCGGCTTACGTGATTGCATTGAAGTTTGAGCAGGATTTTGAAATAAATTTTGTTGAACATCTCTTGCTCTTACTGTTGGCTTAGCCCTTGGTTGCTCTTTCAAAAACTTTGAAAACGAACTCTTGTGCTCATGAGTTGACAACATTCTTGGTTCTGACTTTAGGCTCTTTGGTGCTGCATGGTACTTGGAAGTTGTCATGTTGTTTCTCTGAGTTTGGGGCTTCTTCACAAAATCCCTGTACATCCTTGCTTTGAGGTCTCTCCAATCTCTTACTGGATTTCTGTTGTAGAATGTGGGTGTATCTTCTTTCAACCACCACTTGTAAGCATCTCTTTCAAGTCTATCAACAGCATATGATAGCTTTTCTTCCTTTGGAGTATTGTGTACTCGAAACCAATGCTTCATCTTGGTCTCCCATTGTAGGTAGTCCTCTGGTTCTTTACTAGAACCTGAAAAGATGAGGGATCCAGACTTGTTACCACGTTCTTGGTTAGAGTGATTTGTTTCTCTTGATGTGGCTGCTTGATAGATTCCCTTCTGTTTTGCTTTCTTTGATGGGGAAGCGTTGTTGTCTGGTTGCAACAGATCCTGTGGTGAATATCTATCACACATGATCCATTTTAATTTTTCCCACGTTCTAATTCTTTGCACCTTGTAATACCACATCTTGTATTCCTCTTTGTTCCACCACTTCAGGGCCTCACCCTTGAGTTGTCCAAGAGCGATTGAAAGCTTCTCTTTGCTGGGTGTATAATAGTACCAAAAGTACATATTCATATTCTTTTCTCACTGTATATAACCTGCTCCTGAAAACCAAAAGAATTCAGGTGCACAATAGTCAAAACTATTATCGTAAATTAACCTTGTTTTGGTCTTGTAGATTGCTTGGAATGATGTTTTTGATGTATAGCTCCATGAGGTTCGTGGCATGCTGTATTTTGGCCTTCGTGCCATCTTCTGTGGGGCTTGTTCATCACCAATACGTTCATCAATGAACTCATCTTCATCGGAGTGGATATGCGACTCCGCTTGGTAGTAGTTGGTATTTGGTTGCTCTTGGTCTGGTGGCTCTGGTTCAAGCTCGACTCCATCTGATTCTTCTTCATATTCAGGGTATGAAACATCATCTCCTGGCCACGGTGGTGCAGCATAATCAGCTTCCTCAGCGTACCACCCTTGGTTCGGCTCTTCTTGTTCATAGTTGTAGTTGCTGGACACGTAAGAGTTTTCTTCTTCTCCTTCTGAGTAATTCTCCATTGTTGCCTCTGACTTTTTTCTTAGGGTTTAGAGATGTAGTATCTCGCAAAAAGGAACAGCAAACAAGTCGTTAATAATCTTGCACAAGGAAAAGGAAACAATATCATAAAAAAGAAAAAAATAAATTTTTCAAAACAACTTTTTCTATTTTTTTTTAAAAACTTTTGACAAATTCATAAATAACAAATTCAAAACAAGAAAATATATATATTTTTGTTTATTTCAAATAAATACGAATTAAGAAAAATAATTATAATAAATTCAAACAAAATGCTTTTTATGGGTTTTCTTTTGATAAAACTGAAACAAAAAACAAAATAAAACAAATAAACTTGGTTTTTTTTTACTTTTTTAAAAGATCTGAAGCAAATAAAACAGCAACAAAAGAAGGATAGAAGGTTGGATGAACACAATCTGATTGCAGGAGCTTTATAAAGCTCTGATACCAGATGATGTAGGAACAAGCGGCGGGTTGTTCTCATGGGGATGTGGGAACAAGTCCAAGGTTGTTCTCTCCGGGTTGAAGGCGGTGGTGGATTTAACTAGCTGGGCACTCTCTGTTGATTTTAGAAGTTTAGGGAGAGATAAGGATGAAGATAAGAGAATTGGCGTAATAAGAGAGAGAGAGATTGCTGAATTTTTCTTCTTATTCACACTCTTCAACCAATACAATGCACAAGTATATATAGACTTTACAAGCATAAGCTAAGGAAAAAATATCTAAGGAAGAGGGAGAGAAGAGGTGTGATGATGGAGTGGTTGAGCTGCTCCAACAGTGCAGCTGCACCCATGCTGTTCCCATGCTGTGCCCATACCTTCTCCCTGCAGCGCCCATGCCTCCTTTGCTTCCTCACTTGGTTTAGTTAGCTTGTCTAGTTGATATCCAACAGCTTCCTTTTCTTCTAGTTCCTTATAAACTAGCTCTCCTTCTAGTTCCTTCACAACTAGTTCTTTCCTTTTCCCTCCTTTTCTTGAGTTTGAATTCTTCTTCTTGAGATCACATATTTCAACACTCCCCCTCAAGATTGGTCGGTGAATATCCTTTAGACCGATCTTGCCATATATGTGATCCCCAATGATCGAGGATGTTGCCTTGGTGAAGATATCCGCTAGCTGTTCCCCACTTGCTACGAATGCGGGTTTGATAATTCCTTCTTGAATCTTTCCCCTCACAAAGTGACAATCCACTTCTATATGCTTGGTCCTTTCATGGAATACCGGATTGGATGCTATATGTATTGCAGCTTGATTATCACAATACAACAGCATCTCCTCAGCCTCAAGTATCCCAAGATCTTCTAGGAATGCCCTCACCCATATCAATTCTTTTGTCACCTCCTTCATAGCCCTATACTCGGCTTCAGCACTTGATAAGGCTATAACTTTCTGCTTCTTACTTCTCCAAGTGACTAGATTACCTCCCACAAAGGTACAAAAACCGGATGTGGACTTTCTATCTTGCTTATCTCCAGCCCAATCCGCATCACAATATCCTTGAACCTTTGTGTTTCCATTAGCCTTCATCCATATGCCTTTTCCAGGGCTGTTTTTTAAGTACCTTAGCAGCCTCTCAATCATGTTCCAATGCTGCATAGTTGGTTTTTGCATATGTTGACTCACACGGTTCACTGCAAAGCAAATATCCGGCCTTGTAATAGTAAGATAGATGAGCTTGCCCACCATCCTCTGGTATCTTTTAATATTCTCCAATGGCTCCCCCTCAGGACTATCTTGGTAGCCTTCTTCTATTGGAGTTTTGGCCGGTTTGGATCCTAACTTCCCGGTTTCTTCCAAGAGATCCAGCACATATTTCCTTTGGGAGATGAACATCCCATCTTCAAACCGTGTCATTTCAATCCCTAGGAAGTATTTAAGCTCTCCTAGATCCTTTATATCAAAAGCAACCTTCAAGAGTTCCTTGATTCGATCTACTCCATCTTTGTCACTTCCTGTGATGATTAGATCATCAACATAGATCAAGACCACCACTACTCCTCCTTTACTTTTCCTTGTGAAAAGTGTATGATCAGCTTCCGATCTTATGAACTCCTTCTCCAAAAGACAAGCACTTAGCCTTTGGTACCATGCCCTTGGAGATTGCTTTAGCCCATAGATTGCTTTCTTCAATCTACAAACTTTGTTGCCTTCCTTATGATATCCTTGGGGTGGATCCATATACACTTCCTCTTCCAAATCCCCTTGCAAGAAGGCGTTCTTGACATCCATCTGCCATAGATCCCACTTCAAGTTCACTGCCACCGAGATTAGGATTCTGATGGAATGGAGCTTAGCAACCGGAGCAAATGTCTCGGTATAATCCTCCCCATAGATTTGAGTATACCCTTTTGCTACCAACCTTGCCTTGTATCTTTCTATCCTCCCATCACTTGTGTATTTGATTGTATACACCCATCTACACCCAACTGGCTTCTTATCCCTTGGTAAATCGGTTAAGTACCAAGTATGATTCCTTTCCATGGACTTCATTTCCTCTTCCATGGCTTTTACCCATACTCCACTCTCACACGCTTCTTCATATGAGTTAGGTATGGATTCCTTGCTGATTTTTCCAAGAAAAGCTTCATGCTCCATAGGTAAGGATGCCAACAAGCAAAAATGCTCAATGGGATATGTAACAGTGCTAGTTTTAGTGTTATCTCCCCCTTGTGATAAGAGAATGCTGTCGCCAATAGGATCGAGATCTAAGCTCGCCGTACGCTCAGGGCATTCTCTTATCACACAAGGAAGATTACTCGCACTAGACTCTCCTTGGAGCATGGCAGAGTTGTTGTAGCCATAGTGAACACGTTGTCGCCTCTGTCTTGTACTTCTTCTTAGAGGTACTGTTGGCTCAGGTTCTTCTTTGACAATGTCAATGCTTTCTACACCTGGATTAGGTTCACTTTCCTCATCCGTGGCTTCATGATCTGAGGTTGGGTCATTCTCCTCATGTACATCATCCCTTGTTCTTGAATCTTCAAAGAACGGTATCCACTCCATAAATGGTGAGCTCATACCTTGAGGGGTATCATGATTCTTAGCTCCATAGAAGCTCTCCTTTTCATTGAACCTCACCTCTCTTGATACATAGACTCGTCTTGTCTCCGGGTTGTAGACCTTGTATCCTTTTTGTGTTGGTGAATATCCAATGAATACACACTTCATGCTTCTAGGTTCAAGCTTGTTTCTTTGACCTTCTGGTGTGAACATAAAGCAGCTACATCCAAAGGTTTTGAGATGATGTAGGCTTGGTTTCTTGTTGTACAATGCCTCAAATGGTGACTTATTATCCAGGTTCTTGGTTGGAAGACGGTTGATCAAGTAGTTTGAAGTCATCACGGCATCTCCCCAATGAAGTTTAGGTACTCCCTTGGCAATCATGATGGTCCTTGCTACCTCCATTAGGTGTCTATTTTTTCTTTCAGCTACTCCGTTTTGTTGTGGAGTATAGGCGCAAGATGTTTGATGGATAGTGCCAAGGTTGTTGAGTAATTCCTTGAACCGCTTGCTTATATACTCTCCTCCATTATCACTTCTTAAGATCTTGATTGTTGTTTTGAATTGTGTAGACACATAGTTGATGAAGTTGGTGAATGCTTCATAAACTTGATCTTTGGTATGTAGAAGAGTAATCCATGTGTATTTTGAGTAGTCATCTATGAATGAAACAAAATACTTATATTGATCTCTTGAATTACAAGGAGCGGTCCATACATCCGAGTGTACAATGCCAAAAGCTTCATCACAAAATGTAGATGAAGTAGGAAACACTTGTCTACAATGTTTCCCTAGTACACATGCTTCACATACTACTTCTTCTTGAATGAGATTGGGTAAGGCCACTTTGAGAACTGCAGAGCTTGGATGTCCCAACCTTTCATGCCATAGTGGACTATCTCCAATCTCCTTCCTACTAGATACTTCTACATCCGCCTTCATTCCAAGCGCTTTCACATCCGCTTGTTTATTTGTGTGCAAAAGATATACTCCATCCTCTACCTTCCCTTCTCCGAGCACTTTGTTTGTTTTAGGGTCCTGAAACTTAACAAAGTCAGTCCCAAACAATGCCACACAATCCAAATCCTTGGTAGCTTTATGAACTGATAGAAGATTAGATGAGAAACTAGGCATGTATAAGGCTTTTGTTCCTTTTTTGAAAAGTTCTAATTCCCCTATCCCTTCAATCGGAACTGAACTCCCATTTGCCACTTGCACATTCCCATGATAAGGCTCAAGATTTTTAAGCATGTCTTGATCCTTAATCATGTGATGAGAAGCCCCTGAATCCACAATCACTTTGTCCTTTTTTATGGAGCTTTTATAACCGAGGAAGCCTTTACCAGATTCAGTGAGCTTGGCTAGGCTCTTGATGAGGGCTTCGAATTCGGACCTCTTGACCGTATCCTCAACTGGTTGTGCCACACCCATGAAGGCTCTAGGTCCACTTCCATTCTCCTTTAGCCTCTTAGACCTCAAGTGTGGATGAAGGGTCCAACACTTCTCCTTAGTGTGTCCCTTCATTTTACAATGCTCACATTCCAACACCCTCTTGTCGAATGTAAGATTCTTCCTTGCAAGATGTGCAGCCTCGCTTGGTGCACGAAATAGGTCTCTTGACCCTTCCTCTCTTTGAATCATGCCACATACTTCCGCTAGACTTGGCAGCTTCTCAAATCTAAGTATGTGCTTGATAAGATCTTTGTAGGATGCGTTGAGCGCCAAGAGAAGCCCAAACACTTGATCTTGGTCACGCCTTTCTCCTAACTCCTTGGGGTCCATAGTTTGTGGCCTCAAGATCTCCAGTTCGGCCCACAAGCTTCTATACTCCCCAAACATTTCCTTGAATGGCTTCTCTCCTTGTTGAAGCTCATTCAACGCCCTCTTCACCTCAAATATCCTTGATATATTTGAGATGTTTCCATATACTCCCTTGAGTATATCCCACAACTTCTTGGCGGTATCCGCATATGAGTAGGCCGCCAGGATAGATGGCTCTAGTGAGCTTTGAAGAAGTGAAAGAGTGAACTGCTCTTCTTGCTCTTCCTTGTCATTGTATGGTTCGGCTTCTTCCTTAGGTTCAATGAACTTCCAAAGTCCTCTACCTCTTAGAACGGTCTTAGTAGTTTTTGCCCAAAGAAGGTAGTTATCTCCTTTAAGAACAACAGAAATCGCTACTCTATTCACCTCCATTCTCTTGTAGTAATACACAATCCCAGCTCTTTCACAACTTGAAGATCAACCGATCTCAAGGATTTTAATCTCAGAGTGAATAGAACTTGGTAAGATGTATTGCTATAGATTAGAAGGTTTTGAAGATAGCTTAAAGGGATTATGAAGAGAGTTTAAGCGGTTGGATAAGGAACCCGCTCTGATACCATGTTGATTTTAGAAGTTTAGGGAGAGATAAGGATGAAGATAAGAGAATAGGCGTAATAAGAGAGAGAGAGATTGCTGAATTTTTCTTCTTATTCACACTCTTCAACCAATACAATGCACAAGTATATATAGACTTTACAAGCATAAGCTAAGGAAAAAATATCTAAGGAAGAGGGAGAGAAGAGGTGTGATGATGGAGTGGTTGAGCTGCTCCAACAGTGCAGCTGCGCCCATGCTGTTCCCATGCTGTGCCCATACCTTCTCCCTGCAGCGCCCATGCCTCCTTTGCTTCCTCACTTGGTTTAGTTAGCTTGTCTAGTTGATATCCAACAGCTTCCTTTTCTTCTAGTTCCTTATAAACTAGCTCTCCTTCTAGTTCCTTCACAACTAGTTCTTTCCTTTTCCCTCCTTTTCTTGAGTTTGAATTCTTCTTCTTGAGATCACATATTTCAACACTCTCTAGGTGGATCTGTGGATAAGGTGGAAAAGAAAGGGATCTAGGAGATGAGGAAGGTGATAGAAACACAAACAAAACAAAGAAAAGATAGTAGAAACAAACAGGGATTTGTTCCTTGGATGGGTTGCTGGCGTTGCAACTAGCTGGCCGTACGGCTCTCTCTAGCTGGGACTGGGGGATGCGATTTGAGACATGAACAGGGGGAGGGGATAGATGCCACACGAACCTATGATCTGATCCATGATAAGTCTGGTAACACTCAAGTCCACAAGGCTTCATGCACAAGAGAAAAGAAATGTCGGCTGCTCTCTTCTCCAAGAAGAAAAACTAGGGTTCTTTATTGACCAAAAATGTTCTATCTTTCTTACAACTCGAGCCTGGGGTTTTATAAGATAACCCTAGGTCAAACTACACGAAATAATATAAACAACAAGAAGTTTCCAAGAAAGAAATAAGTAAATAAGTCTAAAACAACAAGGAATGTAAAATAAAAAATGGTAAACTTCAAAAAAGGAAAGTCTGGTCGACAATGAGTTTTTCCTCAGTGCTCCAGGGACTAAGCCATTTGTAGAGCTTGTGAAAGATGTAGATGCTGATAACAAGCTCGGAAATGCGCACTAAAGGTATTGTCTCGTTAAAATCTTTCTTGGAAAACCCATTGGGACAAAACCGAGATAAGGAAAAAGAGTACAATTCCTTAGCACGTCTTTGAGTGTCTCGGACCTATGGTGGTGGTGGAGACACGTCTCCTGGATGCCAGAATGATTCTCTAATATCATCTTTGGAACTCTCATTTGCTTCCATAACAAATAAGGTAGTAGTGGCATAACCTTGTAGAACCGGTAAGAAGAAGATGTTTTCTTTCTTGGGCTGTAAGCATATATTCTCTTAGGACCCGCTAGTTGATGTAGAAACTCCCCTGGTCGCCACACAAACGTTTGAAAAGATCCAAGGTAGGAAAACTCTAAATAAGACAAGTCGGATAAGAGCCAAATTGGAAAATTGATATCTTCCAAACCAAAATTTGTTTTGACTTTATTTCAGTTCTGAGTGATTCTCTGTTGAGTCAAAAATTGATAATAATTAACTTCATAGAAAAATATCTTTTGGTCTGGTCGGAATCGTCTGATGAGTGCACATAGGTCTAAATCGGGTAAGCTGGAGATCAACCGGTTTGTAAAGTTGATAACTTTGTCTTCTAAACTCTATTTTATCTGATTCCACTTCGAGACAGGCTCTGACTAAGATGTTGTCTTGATGGCCTCATCAAGGGGGAATGTCGTCGAGTAGACTATTTCCTTATATCCTCCATCAAGCTCAGCCCAGCACCTAAATTGATTGGAGCCATTCTATATACTTCTTCTGAGTCAGACGATGATACAAGACGACACGGTGAAATCTCCCACTTTCCTGAAAAATCTAGATGTCAGGTCACCTATTAAGATAATTTAAAAAAAAAAGACAAGGACAAGGAGAACACCAGTTACCAGAATTAAGCCAAAGTTGACAACGTTTGATCCTTTGTATTTAAATGTTCAGCCACTTCTGATTGCCTAATGCCCTTATCAAATCAACTTTTGTTGTGAATTCGAGAGGAGGACTCTGAAAAATTCGTGAATAACTGCAGAAAAACCAAAATAAAGTTAGAACGCTTAACAGAAATAAAAGGTAAACATTAAAATTTGACCTAAATAGCTACAATATATGTCCGCCCATCTCACAAAATAGGATTTAGTAGAGAAAGTTGATGTGAGATCGTTGATTTTTACGAAAACATATTATCCGCTTCCATGTGTGATAAGTCGATATATTTAGGCTGGGCCAATACATAAAAGATTCTGCAACTTGTCTTATTTATTTGACATACTTCTTCCAAAAATATACTGTTTATCCGGACACCGGCTTCTGCACTAAGGACTAATAGGCCGGAAATGTGGCAGGTTGACTTAACTATAAGTTTTACAATAGCAATAACGCATTCACGGCAATATATATCACCAGTAGTTCATGTAAAGGAAACCACTGCCCGACATCTCAGAAGAAGGATTCATACATGCATACATAGCCTGGTGGTAAGTCCCATGGATGGTGGTTGATTAGAGGCAGCATGATTTCCACATCCTTAGAAATTCTCCATAAATATCTCCCCATTTGGATGGAGACATCAGTCGACCAGCTAGGGAAAATTCCACTGTCATTATCACACACTAGACCTTATGGGCCTCTAGTCATGTCCGCCTTATGGCGACGCACCCTCTGTTGTTGCCCACTCACTTGTTACGGTCACCAAAACAATCTCATATGTGGAAGATGAGCTTGCCTCACTGCTATTCACGTTTTCCTGTTCAGTATTATGAAGATTCTCTGAGAAATCATCAATCCTAATAATTGAGCTCACCTCATCGTCATCCTTCCAAAGTGTCTTGTTATTCCGAGAACCGCTCTCTGACCACGACTCATCTCTCAGTTATAGTATATTTTATGTACCGACCTCATGTTGTGGCGGCCTCTTCAGTAGCCATGAGCATCGGTTCAACGATAGGCAGAGGGAACCAGCTACTCAACATACTTAATTATATATCCTAGCCCGGATATAGGGAAAACCAAAGAACTCTAATCAATACAATGATCGGAAAGTTTTCAGTAACAATCAGAAAACTTATACCAAAATTAAAATTATATCGGATAATACATAGACGGCGGATCTTGCCAGAAATACTTATAATTGAACGTGAATAATTTACTCAAGATCAGAGCATTTAGGAGATACCTTTTTGCGGATGAAGAAGTGGAGAGTGATCACCTCGAGCCTCAAATATATTCGGAAAATGTGACTTTTGATCTTCCAACCTATGCGGTTCTTCAGGTTTGCCCTATATCACCCTTGAAATTATGAGAATACCCAAATAGCAAGGGAAAACAGAAATTCATAATCACTAAGTATGAAAGTTGACCTACTCAACTCAACTAATTATTCGGCGTATGTTATAACCAATATCCATATGCTACACATTGAAAGACAGCCTCCAATCATGGGGTAGGAAATCGACAACATCAAGGTGGAGACCACCTTAATAAGCATAAACACGTTAATTGTATCACACAGTCAGCTTGTGAACTAACATGCAATCTCCAAGCAGTTTACTTCACTTTTACAAAAAAAGGCTAACATATAAACTTCAGTTTACTATGTCGTCTTACAACAAACTATTCAACGTAGAGAGAAGCTGACCTTATTAGTCGCATAGCAAAAGATGACCTCATCAGTCGCAAGATAAAAGATGACCTCATCGGTCGCATGATAAAAGCTGAAATCATCGGTCATATTGTAAAAGTTGACCTCATCGGTCACATGATAAAAGCCAACCTCCTCGATCGCATGATAAAAGCCGCCCTCATCAGTCACATAGTGAAAACCGGTCTCTTCGGTCGTATAGCAAAAGATGACCTACCTGGTCACTCAACAAATGTCAACCTATTTGGTCGTGCAACGAATGTTGGCATACTCGGTCATTCACCGAATGTTGATCTAGTAGGTTGTGGCACTATAGCCGATCTAGACTCTACTTTGCATTTTTGGATAATATGATATAGATGTTGAAATAAGTGTTCATTCAAGTGATGAATTAATCAAAAAAAATTCAAATGACAAGGAAAAAGGGAACAAGGAAGGAATCGGCTAGGATGAAAGAGAAAGCTGTTAGTAATGAACTAAAAGGTAACTAGTTGAGTAACTAAGTAGAAGAGGAGAAACAAGTTGGTGTATGGGCACATCATGGGAGGTATGGGAGCCGCCTACTGTTGAGACACTGTTGGAGTAGCTCGGCCCCCATCACCGAGCTACCCACCTCTAGTGAAGCCTCACGCCTCTCCCTTCTTCTCTCTTCTTCTTCTCTTATCTTGTAAAGTATATATATGCTCATGTAAACCACTTGTAAATGTAAGCAAGTAAATAGGAGAATAAGAACACAAGAAATTTCAGAAACTCTTTTCTTTTATCTCGCCATTCTTCATCATTCTCTATCATCTCTAAAACTTAAATTCCACATGGTATCAGAGTGGGTTGATTTTTCCAACACTTAACTCTCTTATAATCTTTTTAGTAATCTACAAATCCTCTAATCTATTACAATATACCTTCCTAAGTTCTATTCACTCTGAGATTAATATCTTTGGGATCATAGGATCTTCAAATTGTGAAAGAGCTAGAATTGTGTATTATAATTAGAAAATGGAGACAAATAGAGTAGCAATCTCGGTCATGCTCAAAGGAGACAATTATCTTCTTTGGGAAAAAACCACTAAGACCACTCTTAGAGGCTGAGAACTTTGGCGGTATGTTGAGTCAAAGGAGGAAGCGGAAGCCATAGTGAAGAATGAAAAGGAAAGAGCTAAGGAAGAGTAAGAAGAACAATACACTCTTTCTCTTCTTCAAAGCTCACTAGAACCATCCATATTGACGGCCTACTCATATGCGAATACCACCAAGGAGCTGTGGAATATACTCAAGGGAGTATATGGAAATATCTCAAACATATCAAGGATATTTGAGGTGAATATGGTGCTAAATGAGCTTCAACAAGAGGAGAAGTCATTCAAAGAAATGATTGAGGAGTATAGAAGTTTGTGGGCCGAGTTAGAGATCTTGAGGCCACAAACTATAGATCCCAAGGAGTTAGGTGCAAGGTGTGACCAAGATTAAGTGCTTGGGCTTCTCTTGGTACTCAATGCATCTTACAAGGATCTTATCAAACACATATTTAGATTTGAGAAGCTGCCAAGTCTAGCGGAAGTATGTGGCATGATACAAAGGGAGGAGGGTCAACAGACCTATTTCGTGTGCCAAGTGAATCCGCATATCTTGCAAAGAGGAATCTCACATTTGGAGACAAGAGGGGTTGGAATGTGAGCATTGTAAGATGAAATGACATACCAAGGAGAAGTATTGGACTCTCCATCCGCATTTGAGGCCTAAGAGACTAAGGGAGAATGGAAGTGGACATAGGGCCTTCATGTGAGTTGCACAACCAGTTGAGGATATGCTCAAGAGGTCCGAGTTTGAGGCTCTCATCAAGAGCCTAGCCAAGCTTACAGAATCCGGTAAGAGCTTCCTCAGTTCTAAATGCTCCATAAAGAAGGGTAAAATTATTGTGGATTCAGGAGCTTTTTATCACAATATCAAGGATCAAGACATGTTAAAAAACTTGAGTCTTATCATGGAAATATGCAAGTAGCCAATGGAAGCTCAGTTCCGATTGAAGGGATAAGAGAGTTAGAACTTTTCAAAAAGAAAACAAAAGCATTATACATGTCTAGTTTTTCATCTAATCTTCTATCAGTTCATAAAGCTACAAAGGATTTGGATTGTGTAGCATTGTTTGAATCTGACTTTGTTAAGTTTCAGGACCCTAAAACAAGTCATGTGCTCGGAGAAGGGTAGGTGGAGGATGGAGTTTACTTTTTGGAAGCAAATAAACAAGAGGATCCGAAGGCTCTTGGAATGAAGGCGGATGTAGAGGTTTTTGGTAGGAATGAGATTGGAGATAGCCCATTATGGCATGAAAGGCTAGGACATCCAAGTTCAGCAGTTCTCAAGATGGTCTTACCAAATCTCATTCAAGAAGAAGTAGTATGTGAAGCATGTGTACTAGGAAAACATTGTAGATAAGCTTTTCCTATTCCATCTACAACGTGTGATGAAGTTTTTGGCATAGTACACTCGGATGTATGGACCGCCTCATGTAATTCAAGAGATCAATACAAGTACTTTGTTTCTTTCATTGATGACTACTCAAGATACACATGGATCACACTCTTACACTCCAAAGATCAAGTTTAAGAAGCATTCACTAGCTTTATTAACTATGTCTCTACACAATTCAAAACAACAATCAAAGCCTTAAGAAGTGATAATGGAGGAGAATATGTGAGCAAGAGATTCAAAGAGCTACTCCACAACTTTGGCACCATTCATCAAACATCTTGCACATACACTCCACAACAAAATGGGATAGCGGAAAGGAAGAATATGCATCTAATAGAGATAGCATGTACTATCATGATTGCCAAAGGAGTACCTAAATCTCATTGGAGTGATGCGGTTATGACTTCAAACTATTTGATTAACCGGCTTCCAACCAAGAACTTGGAAGATAGGTCACCGTCTAAAGTATTGTACAAGATGAAGCCAAGCTTACATCACTTTAAGGCGTTTGGATGTGAGTACTTTATGTTGCTACCAGAAGGACAAAAAACAATCTTGAGCCTAGAAGCATGAAGTGTGTTTTTTTTGGATACTCACCAACTCAAAAGGGCTACAAGATATACAATCCGGAGACAAGAAGGGTCTATGTGTCTAGAGAGGTGAAGTTCAATGAAAAAGAAAGTTTTTATGGAGCTAAGAATCATGATACTTTTGAAGGAATGGTCTCATCATCTATGGATTGGACGCCGTTCATTGAAGATGCAATGACAAGGGTTGATGTATATGAAGAGAATGATTCAATCTTGGATCATGAAACTACGGATGAGGTAGAACATGACCCACGTGTAGGAGGAGTGGATGTTGAAGAAGAAGAGCTTGAGCCAACAGTATCACTAACGAAGAAGTACAAGACAGAGGCGACAACGTGTCTACTACAACAACTCGGCTATGCTCCAAGGAGAGTCTAGTATGAGTCATCTTCCTTGTGTGATGTGAGAATGTCCTGAGCGTATGGCGAACTTAGATCTCGATCCTATTGGCGACAGCACCCTCATATCACCAGAGGGAGATAAGTCTCAAACTAACACTATCACATATCCTATTGAGCATTTTCGCTCGCTGGCATCATTATCTATGGAGCATAAATCCTTTCTTGAAAAAATCAGCAAGGAATCCATCCCTATCTCATATGAAAAAGCGTGTGAGAGTGGAGTATGGGTAAAAGCCATAGAAAAAGAAATGAAGTCTATGGAGAAAAACCGCACTTGATACTTGACCAAATTACCAAGGGATAAGAAACCGGTTGAGTGTAGATGGGTTTATATGATCAAGTATACAAGTGATGGAAAAATAGAGAGGTATAAAGCAAGGCTGGTAGCAAAAGGATACACTCAAGTTTATGGGGAAGACTATACAGAAACGTTTGCTCCAGTTGCTAAGCTCCACTCAATAAGAATTTTAATCTCGGTGGCAGTAAACTTGAAGTGGGATCTATGGCAGATGGATGTCAAGAATGTCTTATTTCAAGGAGATTTGGAAGAAGAAGTGTATATGGATCCACCCCAAGGATATCATAAGGAAGGCAACAAAGTTTGTAGATTAAAGAAAGCAATCTATGGATTGAAGCAATCTCCAAGATCATGGTACCAAAGGCTTAGTGCTTGCCTTTTGGAGAGAGGGTTCATAAGATCTAAAGCTGATCATACTTTGTTCATAATACAAAGTGAAGGAGGAATGGTTGTGGTACTAATATATGTTGATGATCTAATCGCCACAGGGAGTGACAAGGATGGAATAGATCAAACCAAAAAGATCTTGAAGATCGATTTTGATATAAAGGACCTAGGAGAGCTTAAGTACTTCCTAGGAATTGAGATGGCATGGTTTGAAGATGGGATGTTCATCTCTCGAAGGAAATATGTACTTGATCTCTTGGAAGAAAATAGGAAGCTAGGATCCAAGCCGGCTAAAACTCCAATAGAAGAAGGCTGTCAAGATAATCCTGAGGGGGAGCCATTGGAGAACATTAAAAGATATCAAAGGATGGTGGACAAGCTCATTTATTTTACTATCACAAGGCTAGATATTTGCTTTGCAGTAAACCGTGTGAGCCAACATATGCAAATGCCAACTATGCAGCATTAGAACATGATTGAGAGGCTGCTAAGGTATCTGAAAAATAACCACGGAAAAGGCATATGGATAAAAGCCAATGGAAACACAAAGGTTCAAGGATATTGTGATGCAGATTGGGCTGGAGATAAGAATGATAGAAAGTCCACATCCGGATTTTGTACCTTTGTGGGAGGCAATCTAGTGACTTGGAGAAGTAAAAAGCAGAAGGTCGCCTTATCAAGTGCTGAAGCCAAGTATATGGCTATGAAGAAGATGTCAAAAGAACTAATATGGGTGAAGGCATTCCTAGAGGATCTTGGAATACATGAACCTGAAGAAATGCTTTTGTATAGTAATAATCAAGCTGCAATACATATAGCATCCAATCTGGTATTCCATGAAAGAACCAAGAATATAGAGGTAGATTGTCACTTTGTGAGGGGAAAGATTCAAGAAAGAATCATCAAACCCGCCTTTATAACAAGTGAGAACCAACTAACGGATATCTTTACCAAGGCAATCTCATCTATCACTTGTGATCACATTCATAGCAAGATCGGTCTAAGAGACCTTCACCGACCAATCTTGAGGGGGAGTGTTGAAATAAGTGCTCATTCAAGGGATAAATTAATCAAGAAGAATTCAAATGACAATGAAGAGAGAACAAGGATGGAATCAGCTAGGATGAAAGAGGAAGTTGTTAGTAATGAATTAAAAGGTAACTAGTTGAGTAACTAAGTAGAAGAGGAGAAACAAGTTGGGATATGGGCATAGCATGGGAGGTATGGAAGCCGCTTACTGTTGAGACACTGTTGGAGTAGCTCAGCCCCCCATCACCGAGCTATCCACCTCTAGTGAAGCCTCACGCCTCTCCCTTCTTCTCTCTTCTTCTTCTCTTTTCTTGTAAAGTCTATATATACTCATGTAAACCTCTTGTAAATGTAAGCAAGTGAATAAGAGAATAAGAACACAAGAAATTTTAGAAATTCTTTTCTCTTATCTCGCCATTCTTCATCATTCTCTATCATCTCTAAAACTTAAATTCCACAATAGATTTACATAAGGTCATCCAATCTTTATTTTGGCAAAACTCGACTTGTCTCCTTTTACCAAACTTGGGAGGGGGACTATCTATTGGTACTGGACGTATGCCCTACCCATAACTGATGAGGGCTTGGAGACCAACAATATCGGAGCTGAAGAAGAGGTTAGAATTCTGATCATTAGGCACACAATAATGACCAGATCCAGAGCCAGGAGCTTAAGAGAGGAGTTCAACACATCACTGGAAAGTCTACATTTACTCATTCAGCAACAAAAACTCAAAGAGAAGCTCTTCCCTAAGGATATCACTCCAGAGACTCCTTGTGCTCCCCTAAAAGATCCCAGCATCACCGAGCTTCAAGATATAATGGAAGAACAAGATGAAGACTACGCTGAAGATATGAGACATCAAGGATTCTTCATCAACAACAGATATCAAGAGAATATATGCTTGCAGCCCAAGAAACAAGTTATCTTCTTCTTACCGGTTCCACAAGGTTATGCCACTACTACCTTATTTGTTATGACAGCTAATGAGAGTTCCAAAGATGATCATGTAGAATCATTCTGGCATCCAGGAGACGTGTCTCCAGCACCATCATAGGCCCGAGACACACAAAGACGTGCTAAGGAATTGTACTCTTTTTTCTTATCTCGGTTTTGTTCCAATGGGTTTTCCAAGAAAGGTTTTAACGAGGCAATACCCTTAGTGTGCATTTCCAATCTTGTTATCAGCATCTACATCTTTCACAAACTCTACAAATGCCTTAGTCCCTGGAGCACTGAAGAAGAACTCATTGTCGACACCACTTTCCTTTTTTGAAGTTTACCATTTTATTTTATACTTCTTGTTGTTTTAAACTTATTTACATATTTCTTTCTTGGAAACTTCTTGTTGTTTCCATTATTTCGTGTAGTTTGACCTAGGGTTATCTTACAAAACCCCAGGCTCGAGTTATAAGAAGGACATAATGTTTTTCATCGATAAAGAACCCTAGTTTTTCTTCTTGGAGAAGAGAGCAGCCGACATCTTCTTTTCCCTTGTGCGTGAGGCCTTGTGGACTTGAGTGTCACCAGACTTATCACAGATCAGTTTATAGGTTCGTGTGGCATCTATCACCTCCCCCTGTTCATGTTTCAAATCGCATCCCCCAGTTCCAACTACAGAGAGCGGCCAGCTAATTGAAACACCATCAATCCATCAAAGGAACAACTCCCTGTTTGTTTCTACTATCTTTTCTTTGTTTTGTTTGTGTTTCTATCACCTTCCTCATATCCTAGATCCCTTTCTATTCTATCTTTTCTACGGATCTACCTAGAGAGTGCCGTACGGCCAGTTAGTTACATCCACCACCACCTTCAACCCATAGAGAACAACCTTCGACTTGTTCCCACATCCCCCATGAGAACAACCCGCCACTTGTTCCTACATCACCTGGTCTCAGAGCTTTAAAAGCTCCTGACTCTCAGGTCGTGTTCCTCCAATTCTTTTTACCATTTTCCATTATTTTCTGTCTTATTGTTTTATTTCATATTACAAAAAAAAATCTATACATTGTTTTAGAGATTTGGTTTCAGTTTGTTTGTGATACATCTTTTAGATTTTCTTTAGCACTTGATCTGTTTGTTATTGACTTATAGTTGCAAGAACTATGGGAGAAGAAGTACCACCAGTGACCATGAATCAACTACTAGAGGCTTATCTAGATTGGGAGAAAAGAATGGAATACATCTTTGAGTATTACAACTACTCAGAAGCAAGGAAGGTGTCTCTAGCTGCCGCTCAACTCACCCAGAATGCCTTAGCATGTTGGGACAGAGATATGACCGAGAGGAGAAGACTTAGACATGGACAAGTCACTACTTGGGAAGATATGAGGTTCAGCATGCGGAAGAGATATGTACCATCCTACTATCACAGCGAGCTGCAGAAGAATTTTAGGAAACTTTCTCAAGAACACAAGTCAGTGGAGGAGTATTTTTGAAGAGTTTGAGACTCTTAAGAACAGGTTAGTAACTGAAGATGCTGAAGAGACTTTGATGGCACAGGTTCTTGATGGGCTACAGGATAGGATTGCTAGAAAGGTGGAAAGGCAAGCCTATCATGACTTTGAGGAGCTCTTACATCTAGCAGTTCAGGCAGAACATCATATCAAGAGAAAAACCGTCTCTGCCCCTATGAGCAAGCCAGCATGGACACCTCTGCCATCTAGGATGCTCGATAAGGACAAGTCAATATCAGAAGATCCAAGAGTCAAGAAGCCCATGACTGAAGCTTCTAAGGGAATGAGACCAGAGCAAGGTAAATTTCCATCTCAAAGATCTCGTGACATTACATGCTTTAATGTCAGGGCAAGGGACACTACGCAAGAGAATGTCCAAATCAAAGGGTGATGATTCTCAAGCCGAATGGCGAATTTAAATCACAAGATGAGGCTGGAGAAGAGCATGTGGAGTCTGAAGATGAGACTGTAGACTATCAAGATGCAGGAGAGTTGTTGGTCATAAAGAGGGTTCTTAGTGCACTCTACGACCCAGAGACCATACAAAGAGAAAACATATTCCACTCACAGTGCACCATCAACTCCAAGGTATGTTGTTTGATTATTGATGGAGGTTCATACACTAACGTGGCTAGCAAGTATTTTGTTTATAAGTTAGGTCTCTAGAAGAAAAAATATCATAGGCCATACAAGCTTAAATGGCTTAATGATGAGACTGAGCTCAAGATCACCGAACAAGTCACCATCGCCTTCAGCATAGGTAAGTATGCCGAACACTATTGTGTGATGTTGTGTCATGCAGGCTGGACACTTGTTATTAGGGAGACCATGGCAGTTTGACAAAGAGGCTGTGCACAATGGGCGTACCAACTACTATAGTTTTACACACAACAATAAGAAGCACAACCTGGCGCCTCTAACTGAACAAGAAGTGTTTAAAATGCAAAAATCTATGGACCAGAACACTGAGGTAAGAAAGACTAACCTTTTCATAAATTCTGCTAATGTTTCTAAGTCACTTGAGGAGAAAAAAATAATGCTACTCATGATCTTCAAGGAAGGTTTAGTTTCAGGTCAAGAGCAACAACAACCACCAGAAACTGTTATAGAGTTCTTAGAGAAGTCTACGGAATTTTATTCTGAAAAGAGTCCAACGAGGCTTCCTCCTATTAGAGGATGTGTTGTCAGTTCGCAAGAGCTGAAGGTTGATGAGGAGAAGATCAAGATGATACATGAATGGCCTACGCCAACCACCAAATCACATGATAAGAGTTATTATGGATTGACAAGTTTCTGTAAGAAATTTGTGTGTGAGCTCAGTACCATAGTTGCTCCAGTCCCTTCAGAGATCATAAAAGATGTTGGCTTTAAGTGGAGAGCAGCACAAGATGGTGCATTCAACAAGCCTAAGGACAGCTTAGCCCATGCATTGGTTCTGACCAACGGCCCAACAGAGATAGTAAATCGTACACTCTCGACCCTACTAAGAGCGACGGTCGGTAAGGTTTTAAGAAACTGGTTACTTTCTTTGCCTTATATTGCATTTGATTATAACCATGATCAACATTCAACTACTAAAAATCCTCACTTGAAATTGTTTATAGATGCAATCTTTTGACTTAACTGGACCATCTACTTTTGTCCCCAGCTATCTATTTTAGTACTGCTGGTAAAACGAAAATTCGATTTCATGAAGAGACTCCATCAATGGGTCAAGGAGAATTCAGAAAAGAAGATAGAGAAATACAGGCAGCAAGCTGATAAAGGACCAAGTGAGATTGTATTTGACTCTGGAGGATGGACGTGGTTATACATGAGACATGAGAGATTCTCCAACCATAGGAAATACAAGCTAACTTTCCGCGGAGATGGACCATTCTGGGTGCTAGAATGGATCAACGACAAGGCCTACAAGCTGGAGTAAACATATTTCCAACCTTTAATATTTCTGATCTATCTCCCTTTCATGGAGGTGAACAAATTCTGAGGTTAGAATCTTATCAAGAGGGAGGGAATGATGAAGACTTGGAGACCAACAATATCGGAGCTGAAGAAGAGGTGAGCATTCCGATCATGAGGCACATAATAAGGACCAGATCCAGAGCCAAGAGCTTAAGAGAGGAGTTCAACACATCACTGGAGAGTCCACATACACTCATTCAGCAAGAAGAACTCAAAGAGAAGCTCTTCACTAAGGATATCACTCCAGAGACTCCTTGTGCTCCTCTAGAAGATCCCAGCATCACCGAGCTTCAAGATATAGTGGAAGAACAAGATGAAGACTATGCTGAAGATATGAGAAATCAAGGATTCTTCATCAACAATAGAGATCAAGAGAATATATGCTTGCAGCCCAAGAAACAAGTTATTTCTTCTTACCGGTTCTACAAGCTTATGTCACTACTATCTTATTTGTTATGACAGCTAATGAGAGTTCCAAGGATGATCGTGCAGAATCATTCTGGCATCCAGGAGATGTGTCTCCAGCAACACCGTAGGTCCGAGACACACAAAGATGTGCTAAGGAATTATACTTTTTTCCTTATCTCGGTTTTGTCCCAACGGGTTTTCCAAGAAAGGTTTTAATGAGGCAATACCCTTAGTGTGCATTTCCGAACTTGTTATCAGTATCTACATCTTTCACAAGCTCTACAAATGCCTTAGATCCTGGAGCACTGAAGAAGAACTCATTGTCGACCAGACTTTCCTTTTTTTGGAAGTTTACCATTTTATTTTATACTCCTTGTTGTTTTAGACTTATTTACTTATTTTTTTCTTGGAAACTTCTTATTGTTTCCATTATTTCATGTAGTTTGACCTAGGATTATCTTATAAAACTTCAAGCTCGAGTTGTAAGAAGGATAGAACATTTTCGATCAATAAACAACCCTAGTTTTTTCGTGGAGAAGAGAGCAGCCGACATCTTCTTTTCCCTTGTGCGTGAGGCCTTGTGGACTTGAGTGTCACCAGCCTTATCAAGGATCAGTTCATAGGTTCGTGTGGCGTCTTTCAGCTCCATGTGTTCGTGTTTCAAATTGTATCCCCAAGTTCCAACTAGAGAGAGCCATACGGCCAGCTAGTTGCAACACCATCAATCCATCCAAAGAACAACTCCTTGTTTGTTCGTACTATCTTTTCTTTGTTTTGTTTGTGTTTCTATCACCTTCCTCATATCCTAGATCCCTTTCTATTCTACCTTATCCATGGATCTACCTAGAGAGTGCCGTACAGCCAGCTAGTTATATCCACCACCACCTTCAACCCGTAGTGAACAACCTTCGACTTGTTCCTACATCCCTCGTGAGAACAACACGCCACTTGTTCCTTCAACAATAACCCAATCCAAATCAATATCAGACTTTCTGAAAGTTCCAATCTTTCTGGTTCATTCACGATAGCCAATCTAACTAGTTTTTGATCGACCAAACTGGTTAGGTGACCTAATTGGTCCCTAGCTGACCTAACCGGATTTTTACTGATCTCAAAAGAATAGGAAGGAAAAATCTACTTGCAGGGCTCCGTTCATCTGACCGATTTCAAAATAGTATAAATATAGATTTCATGTCTTCATCATGAAATATTTAGAGATATCAACAAATCTCGACACAACTTCAAGAACTCTAATTCGCTTAATTTCTCTTTTACATGAACTACAAATTGTTTGATCTCTTCTAAGGGTGTGTAGGCAACTTTCCTCAAGATGCAACTATAAAATCAAAAACCTAATTGAACTTTTATGGTTCAACACTTTTCATACTACAAGTGACTGTATGTGCCAAGACAACTTAGAGCAGTGACCTTCTTCAATAAGAGCCGAGGCTCTTCTCCTTTCTGTGCCAAGTCAAGGGGCATGGTTGGCAGTTGTGGGTGATTCACAGCATCTCCATCAAAAGTAAGTCGGCTAGACTACACATTGGTCCGGGTTCATCTTTGGCTAGTTGATGAGAATTAGGCATTTATCCAGTGGTTTGGCATAACTTATCAGCGTTTGATAAGGCTATATCCAAAACACCCTAACCTATTTTCGATAATAATATTTCCATAAATATTAATATCGTCTAGCACAGACAGAATTAAACGATTCTCAAAACCACATTAAATTAATTTACTCATTCAATTCACAAAAATATATTAACATAATTATCAACTAACAACCTACAAGTTCATGATAAAATCATCACCATAAATTAATAAAAGCAATCAATAAATAAACAACAACCCCGGTATTTCATCTCATTTCTGCAGCCTTGATCCCACGAGTTCAATCAAGCTAAGATATACTGCATCATTACGCAAAGATGTATCAGTATATAATAAATACTGAGTGAGACGATTAACCCGTCTCACAGCTATACACACAGACCAATAAATAGTTTATAAGCATAATATATATATATGCTTACAGAATACAACAACCAATAATGCCACAATTTCATCAATTAATTAATTATCAGCAAATAATTAATTAGTTAAAATCTGCAAAAATAAATATTCAAAAATAACATCATATTTTTAATTTCAACAATTTCATAAATTTATTTCAACATAAATAATTCTAACAAATTTTGGCAATTTAATTTACAAAAAATTACTTAACCCAAACATCAAATCAACAAAACTAACAAACCACTCAATCCACATACAGCACATAAACTCAAACAAATATCTATTATATTATAAATTATTCGTAAAAACCCAGATAAGCCACGGTACTGCACTCACCTTAGCATTTTCGAGGTGTCGTGACAACATAACTGGCAAAACTCACAAGATCTAGACTCCCTGGAACTTTTAGGGTTTACTAAAGGTCATAACAACACAATCAGTACCTCTCTTTCTAACTCTTCAACCAATTATATCAACAAAACAACATTATACTAAACCAGAAATATCTGAAAAACAACAGAAACCATTAGCTTCTAAGAAGAGATCACGAATCGAAATCTAACTGTTCAGCTCTTAATCTCACCGTTGAAAATTAACTTTTATCTGTCATGAAACTATCCCCAAAATTTCAAGATGATCCGACCACAAATGAACTCGCCATCTCTCTTTGAATCCACGTTAGTCCAAATCGCGTCTGAAACATAACACTTCACTAAAACGCAAATAACTTTTACAATACTAACTCAAATCTAAATCCGCAAAGGAACCACATCTACTTCAAAGGCTTAGTTACAACTATGTAAAGTTTTGTTACCTTTGGAAAGGATTTATTTAGTTGAATTGCTTTTCTACCATGTTTTGTCAGTTCTGTCTGCATCTCTAAAGACTCATCTTCCTCCTCTCTCACCATCAACAACTTTCAACCTCTGTTTTCTATGTAGGTGACCACGAAATTTAGAGAGAAAAATAAAGGGTTTCAACACTTAAATTGGTTTAGGGTTTTTTTCCTAAAATTATAATAAAATCTCTCAACTCTCTGATACATATAAATCATCCTCAAAATTTCTAATTGCATCAAATAAATTCATTATTATTTTTGATCCAACACAAACAACCTAAAACATTCCTCGAGTCACCATTTTAACACCTCCAAACTTTATTTGTATTAAATAAAATCCATAAAATTTATCTAGTTATTCTAAAACAAATAAATTCTTTATGTTTTCGCCACACGGATGTTACAATTCTCCCCCACTAAAATAAATTCGTCCTCGAATCTGTAACATTAAAGCCCTCGCAAAAAGGACCCAACTACGAACCTTGCTTCAGTTTTTTTTTTTTTGGAAACCACCAGCGTATACAGCTGAAGAACTAACTTCACTCACTAATGACCTCACTTAGTCTACCTCAATTCTTCTCGGTGCATGATTCATATCTTCACTCTCAAGACAAGCTATCCTTTGAGTGACTGATGATATACCCTCCAAGAGAAGTAGATATTCTCTTTCGACAACCAATAACCATTACAGCCCTTACATTCCTAACCACCTAAAATATCAGACATAACCAACAAAATTTTGAAGAAGTCGATCTTATTAGGATCGATCGTTCCCCTCTGCTCAATATGATATTGGCGGCTATCCCCAATCAACAGCTTATCACACTCTAGAAGTAGCAGTTCAGCTCCATATACCTCCACAACCACATCATGACTCAACATAAACTACAACACACAAAATGGCTTTATTATAACTCCACGATTAATGGCACAACTCAGTATAGATTTCACGGCTAACAGAAAAACAAACACATAGCCTTTCTACTATCTACACAACATAGCATAGCCTTTCGGCAATCGACACAACACAACATAGCCTTTCGGCTATCGGCACATCACAACATAGCCTTTCTGCTATTAACAAAGCACATCATAGTCTTTCTGCTATCAACACAGCAACTCAGCATAACTTTCACGGTTAACAAACAAACAAAACATAGCCTTTATACTATCTACACAACACAACATAGCCTTTCGGTTATCAGCACAACACAACATAGTCTTTCGGCTATCGGCACAACACATCATACCCTTTCTGCTATTGGCATAACACATCATTTTTATACTCGGTTCAAATACTCCCAAAATTGAACACCACAAGACCCCACTTGATTTAGATGAATATGTGCCTTACCAGATCTCCGGAACAGCTCAGCACAAGAAGAATGACAAAGCATCTCAGAGTCTAGCGTGACCTGATCAGCTAAGTCCAGAAAGATCCTAAGATCACAAGTGGCTTACCAAAACAGCATCAAGAATCACACAGAAACCTGATCGGTAAATACCACACAGCAATGAGATTCCAAAACACGTAACCCCATCAAACAACATTAGGACAATATCCTAACCAGCCAAACCAAGTATAAGATCAACACAATATGATCTTTACAACCGAACCAAGTATAAACAATAACAGCATGGAGAATATTCAACAACAAACTCCGATTTTTATTGAATACAAGTAAAACGATATATTGTTTAGATATTCCAAGAATAAAATGAGTACCACAGCTTCAAAAACACAAATAAAACATCAACATTGCTAAAAAACAACAACTATGACTTCAGCTAAGTCTCCATCTTACCAAACCCCTTGAATTTTCTTTTGTTTTTCATCTTAGGTTTAGATCCCAAGTTTCCTCCTCAGCCCTATTGTAATCCCCGAAGACACTCATCTCCGGAACTTTATTCTTTTTAATCATTTAAACTCTATGAACTAGTACCTCCAAAGGCCTCGCCTTTACAACCATACTCGGCAATATGTCAGATGGAATCTCGGCCATCATCTGATCATCCTTATGTAGAAACTTTTTCAGCATAACAAGCTGAAATACTTTATGAAATGCCCACATCACATCTAATAACTCCATCTTATAAGCAATCGGCCCTACGCGCTCCAAAATATTAACATGATCTATATACCGAGGACTCAGTTTAGTCTCAGAAATACATATGTTCGGTCTTGTCAGAATTACTATCTTTAGATAGATCATATCCCCAACTGTAAACTCCAACTTCTTTCTACTCTTATTAGTGTATCTTTTCTATATTTTTGTGGTTCTTACATTTTCAGCTTGACCATACGGATCTATTTCAAAGTCTCATACACAAAATCAGATCACGACAAGCTCACGTCCCCACTTGAGTTCTCTACCACGGTGTCTTGTATGACTTACCATAGAGAATCTCAATAGAACGACACCGATAATAGCATGATAGTTAGTGTTTTATGCAAACTCTACTAAACTCGAGTGATCAAACTAATAACCTCTCCTAAAGAAGCACACCAAACCTCAACAAAACTTTCCATGAAACTATCATGCTCAACTCTCATTCCCATAATCACATAACATGATACATGCTTAAAAGGATCTCAACACCCTTTTATTAAACTCCAACTGCACACATTCCTCTTAATGCATCAGCAACAAGATTAACCTTACCAAAATAATAAGTTATCTCAGATCAAAATCACCAACCAACTCCAAGTACCTTTACAGCCCCAAATCCAGCTAGGTTTAAGCTTCAAGAACTCAGCTTGTTCTTTATGCTTAACAACCTAGATCACTCATGATTTTTTTCTTGGAGTACTTAGAGCAAATCTAGCTCGCACCACACGCTTACTTCCAGCAACAACTTTGATTATACTCAATAAAAACTCTTCTCGATTCGTGAATAACTTTCCTTTTCAAGTACCTTTTTTAGGAAATTTTCCTTTTTTTAAAGCAATCTTCCTTTTAGGAACTCCCTAGTACACTCCTCTTAAAAAACCTATAAGTACTCTCCGCTCATAAAATATCTAAGACATTTGGCAACACTTTCGCTTGACTCATAAGCCCGCAATCAGAACCCTTCTCTAGTGGGATTGATCTCACAACTACCGCGCAAACCATCATAGGTTTAATAAGTCATGGCGAGTCTCACTATATCCAACTTATGTCATGGATCCTGATTCTTGAAAAATAATAATTTTTTCTTGATATAACAACTTTACAACTTACCTCACTCCGTTAGATTTAAGCGACAAGATAACTTATAAATATTTGTTCAATACCTACCATGGTGCACTAAAAAAAATTTCTTACCATCTTTAATCTTTACCAAAATCAACTTGTCCACCTTGCAACCCCAAACTAACACACTTATGGTTCAGACTCCCAAGACTTCCTCTGAACTCCTCCAGAATACTCTAGACCATTCAAGAACTCTTTCAAAATCTCCAAAACCATTCCTGGCTACCTAGTTCTTCGTGGTTCCATAGAAGCTTGATTCAGTACCATAGTAGATAATTGCTCCAACATTTAAGCCAACAAATCCAGCATCACCCCTAATTGGTTTTGATCTCTTTGTTATACCACTCATGGCACATGATTAGTATTTTCTGGTGAAGCTCCACCAACAGCTCTCGCGTTAACACTAACACTACACATATCCCTATGCCCAGATCTCCACCAACGGGTTCTTAACTTCCATTTGCTCAACCTTCTCACTCCCTGATACACTCTTTATTGGTTCTCCAATAGTACTGAAATTAATTCTATTGGCATAATTCTATCACACCAAAAGCCTTGCAAAATTGTGATCGATTAATCTAAAACCAAAGAGGAAAGCTTATGTTCTAGCCCAGATCAATTGATCTAGGTTGGATCCAACAATTACTTCAGCTACATCGATTTCTTGATCACCACTTGACCATACTTCTTGCAGAAAATTCTTAACTCCTTAGCCACATCCCTTGACTAAACTTCCAGCACCACCACAAAAGTAACCTGGTTTCTACCAGTCCTTTCAGCACAGCTTAGTCCTTGATCGCGACATCGATCAGAACTTTCCGCATCAGCAAAACTAGCATAACTACCTATATCAAAGTTAATAGCAAGACCTGCAACAATATCAATCAGCAATGGTCTATAATGCTTATACAACTAGATAAACTAATAAGTGTTGAAATTAAGAGTATGGAGGCTTAGGGATTATTGAGAGAGTGATAGTTGTGGCATGAGAATAATAAGGAGTTTGAGGTTTGGATATTTAGAGAATGTTTAGAATGATGATGGTGGCATGAGTATTGATGTAATGAGGGATTATTGTTTGAGAATGATGATAAGAATGATGATGAGAATGAGAATGATAATAGTTGATGAAATAAGATGAACTAAGGAGAAGCATGGCGCCGGAGAGCTAAGGCTCCACCGGCGCCTTTAGGGAGATAAGCAAAGCTTCCTTTTACTCTTTTAATCTTCTTATTCTCTTATTCACAACCCTCTTTACATCACATTACATGTATATTTATAGAGTTTTTACATAGAGAAGAAGAGAAGAGGCGTGAAGAAGGAAGGAGAGAAGAGAGGAGTTTGCGTGAAGAAGAGAGGAGGGAAGGTAGCAGCTCACTGTTTGACTCCTGTTCAAGCTGCGCCCATACCCTGCTGCTGACGCCTCCATGCTTGTGCCCATGCCCTGGTTCTGGCGCCCCATGCTCTCCTTTGCTTCCTCTTTTCCACTTAGTTAGTCTTCTAGTTAGTATGTAACAGCTTCCTTTCTTCTAGTTACATCCTAACCAAGACTTCTTCTAGTTCCTTGTGAACTAGGTTTCCTTTCCCTCCTTCTCTTAGATTTGAATTCTTCTATCATAGAGATCACATATTTCAACACTCCCCCTCAAGATTGGTCGGTAGGTGTCCTTAAGGCCAATCTTGCCATGTACGTGATCCTCATTGATAGAAGATGATGCCATGATAAGGATATCCGCTAGCTGATCCTTGCTTGCTCCAAAGATGGTTTTGATGACTCCTAACCTCAATGAGACCACGGCTTCCTCTCCTATGGCCTTTACTCTTTCTTGCGGATTAGGCTTTGTCTTCTCTAAGCTTCACTCGGATCATGTCTCCTCGGGCTTCTTGTCTCAAACTTAATCTTGACTTCAAGCTCCTCGGATGACATCTTCTAGCTCATAGAATACTCACATTTTCATTGGCTTCCTCTTGATGACTCTTGGGAGTATACTCTATCCGTTGGACGCCACTTCCCGCTGCTTCTCGGATCACCACACCTAATAAGGTCTGCAAGGTGGTTTCTCCTTCGGTTTCCTTACAACATTATCCATAGCTACTCATATGTGTCTCCCGGCTTCCTCTCGCCATCGTCTCCTCATATGGTGCTTGGATTCCCTTGTTGCCTTGTTTACCGTTCCACAACTTCCTAGGTGAACGCCTCTTGGTCTGAACTTCACTCTCCATCTATCAAGATCAATCTTGGCTTAAACCCTTCATAGATTTGATCTTGATTCTTCAAAGAGCCATCCGCTCTAAGCCACTTATCATAAGACTCTCCCGGCTTCCTCTCGGAATGCCGCACCTATCCATAGTACAATGTGATAGTCCTCTTCTTCTTGGACCATCACCTAACTTGGTGCTTCAACGGTCTTCTTCAACACTCCCCCTCAAGCTTGGTTCGAGTATGGGAAGAACCAAATTTGACAAGGAAGACCGTTGCATAATTTGGAGCTCACCGCTTCTTCAACACTTCCCTTCAAGACTAGCCCATTGCCAAGGGACCACTCTTGCAAAGGAAAGAGCACTAAGCTTGATTATGCCAATGATGCCGTCTCCTCTTGGACTATCTATCCCCCTTGCCAATTAAGACAAGCTTCCATCTGCTAGCCATTTTGGATTAGGCCGCAAAGGACATCATCTACCTCCACATAACACCACCATGAATAGCTTGCTTGAGCCTATACACACTTCTTCTTGTAAATTGCTCCGCTTGGATCGCCACATGGTTGAGTATGATCACCACTCTCTCAAGACCTCCTGGATCAAGTGATTCGGCCTCAAGAGAGGATGAAGACCATGTGGAAGAATATGACCCTCCATAAGCACCCTTTAATCAATACCTTGGAGCAACTACTTCTTGGACCATCTGAATCTTCTGCTTGTTGAAAGATTCACCAATGAAAGATAGCATTAGCCTATGAGATTGGTTTTGGAAGTCATGAACTTCTTGGAAATGAGTCTTGCAGAGTTTGATTCGCCTGTTACTGAGGCTGAGAATTCGCCAAGAGCTTCACTGAGTCGTTGTTGCTCTTCTTCTTCTCATAGCAACAATCTCTCTTAACCTCTTCCTCTGAGGTTTCCCTCTCTTAGCAGCCTTACTCTTCTCCTTCTTAACGCTTGAAGTTACAAGCGAATGTGAGTTTCCAATCACCATAACTGGAATCAAACTCTCAAGAATCACAACACAAGCCCATCCAAAAACATTGCTTACTATCTCTTCACTGCTTCTTTTCCACAATTGATTTTTCTCTTATCAACTGTGTTTGTTTGATCAAAAATTATTGACCACTTCCTTTTCTTGGCAGGAAACATCTCAGTCTTGTGCTTCATCTCTGTTTCATGCAAGTCTTCTACGTGAACTCCTCTTGTCACGTCTCTTCCGCAAGTCTCTTCCAGGTTAAAGATGTGAACTCCTCTTGTCACTTCTCTTCCGCAAGTCTCTTCCGGGATTCAACCTTCTTCAGCTTCCTCTTTCTAAGGTAAGCTTCTCCTTTTCTCCAAGTTTTACTATGAGCTGTCTCATATTTTCCTTGAAGTCTCACGTGAACTAGATTTTTCTTTGGCTGTTTGTGCAGCCGGTTTAATGCTTCCATTCATTCTGAGGCAAGCACCTCTTCTTTCTTGATGAATGTCTTCATTTGATCACCAGCCACTTTACTTCCTGTCCAATGATTTGTTTTCACTTGGAGCTTGCTTGGATCACCACTTAAGGTCACCACCCAGCCTTCTCCTCTTCTAAACCATCACGCCAAAAACACTCTTCATCTCCTAGATGCCTTATTTCCCACGCCATACATGCCAAAGACCATCACGCCATGACAAGCTTCTTCATGGATGACTGATTCTAAAAATCCTCTGGATCTTGTTTCCAAAGAGGATCACCGAGGGATTAATGTTGATACAACCCCTTTTCAAAGTTTTGTATGTGGATCTACACTCCACACACAAGAAACACAAAGAAAGATATTTACTCTCTCACACACACCCTATTAAAAACGCTTGGAAGGAACAAATTACCCCAGAAAATCTCTCTCTCATGTGTTTAACAAAAGACCGAGCTCCTCAAGGCAAGGAGCCAAGGAAAGCCCAACGAAATCTCCCTCAATTTGTCATCATTTTCTAGTAACAATACACACCCTTAGTCCTTTCACAACTTGAAGATCTTATGATCTCAAGGATATTAATCTCAGAGTCAATAGAACTAAGAAAGTGTATGGTTATAGATTAGAAGACTTTGTAGAGAGCTAGAAGAATAACAAGAGATTAGGCGCTAGATCACTCAACTTGCTCTGATACCATGTTGAAATTAAGAGTATGGAGGCTTAGGGATTATTGAGAGAGTGATAGTTGTGGCATGAGAATAATAAGGAGTTTGAGGTTTGGATATTTAGAGAATGTTTAGAATGATGATGGTGGCATGAGTATTGATGTAATGAGGGATTATTGTTTGAGAATGATGATAAGAATGATGATGAGAATGAGAATGATAATAGTTGATGAAATAAGATGAACTAAGGAGAAGCATGGCGCCGGAGAGCTAAGGCTCCACCGGCGCCTTTAGGGAGATAAGCAAAGCTTCCTTTTACTCTTTTAATCTTCTTATTCTCTTATTCACAACCCTCTTTACATCACATTACATGTATATTTATAGAGTTTTTACATAGAGAAGAAGAGAAGAGGCGTGAAGAAGGAAGGAGAGAAGAGAGGAGTTTGCGTGAAGAAGAGAGGAGGGAAGGTAGCAGCTCACTGTTTGACTCCTGTTCAAGCTGCGCCCATACCCTGCTGCTGACGCCTCCATGCTTGTGCCCATGCCCTGGTTCTGGCGCCCCATGCTCTCCTTTGCTTCCTCTTTTCCACTTAGTTAGTCTTCTAGTTAGTATGTAACAGCTTCCTTTCTTCTAGTTACATCCTAACCAAGACTTCTTCTAGTTCCTTGTGAACTAGGTTTCCTTTCCCTCCTTCTCTTAGATTTGAATTCTTCTGTCATAGAGATCACATATTTCAACAATAAGGTCTTACCACACTCAAAAATCTATAACACGGAAAATCCACCAGGAAGAATCTACAACACCACAACGACACTCCATTGCTAAAACTTCCGATTCCCAGAACAACACTCCCTAGCAAAATAATAACTTTATGTGATACATCCCAAGTCAATACTCCCTTAAACGGCACAGTGCTGCCCGCCACAATAAAAAGTTCTAATCATCAACTATGTGCTTACTCCTACCTGTTTTGCACCACAATCACACACTGCGCCACACTCATTGTGATAATTCTGCTTCAACTCTGCAATTCTGCTTGTTTTGCCCATTCAGCGAAAACACCACCCTTGATGGGATGTAACAATAACACTTATTGGATTAACCATCGACAAATCAGCGAAAACTAATCTTTCCAACAATAAATAAAACCACAATGGAAAGAGACTTACCGTGGAACCTTTTTAACGGCTAGAAAAGATAACATACCCAAAACCCCCACAACAAAAGAAAATAAATGATATACAACTAGCAACAATCAAACGATACTCGATTCACTGCAGAAAACAATATAGCATAGCTAGAAGTCTAGCAGTTCTAGAAATAACTCCGCTCTGATACCAAATTGAAACACCCCAACCCATTTTCGATAATAATATTCCCATAAATATTAATATCGTCTAGCACATACAGAATTAAACAATTCTCAAAACCACATTAAATTAATTAACTCATTCAACTCACAAAAACATATTAACATAATTACCAACTAACAACCTACAAGTTCATGATAAAATTATCACCATAAATTAATAAAGCAATAAATAAATAAACAACAACCCCGATATGTCATCTCATTTCCGCAGTCTTGGTCCCACGAGTTCAATCAAGCTAAAATTTACTGCATCAGTATGAAAATATGCATCAGTATATAATAAATACTGAGTGAGGCGATTAACTCGTCTTACAGCTATACACACAGGCCAACAAATAGTTTATAAGCATAATACATATGCTTACAGAATACAACAACCAACAATGCAACAATTTCATCAATCAATTAATTATCAGCAGATAATTAAATAGTTAAAATCTGTAAAAAATAAATATTCAAAAATAACATCATATATTTAATTTCAACAATTTCATAAATTTATTTCAACATAAATAATTCTAACAAATTTTGGCAATTTAATTTACAAAAAAATACTTCAGCTCAAACATCAAATCAACAAAACTAACAAACCACTCAATCCACATACAGCATATAAACTCAAACAAATATCTATTATATTATAAACTATTCGTAAAACCCCAGATAAGCCACGGTACTGCACTCACCTTAGCCTTTTTGAGGTGTCCTGACAACATAACTGGCAAAACTCACAAGATCTAGATTTTCTGGAACTTTTAGGGTTTCCTAAAGGTCATAACAACACAATCAGTACATCTCTTTCTAACTCTTTAATCAATTACATCAACAAAACAACATTATACTTAAACCAGAAATATCTGAAAAATATCAGAAACGATTAGCCTCTAAGAAGGAATCACGAATCGAAATCTAACCGTTCAGTTCTTAATCTCACCGTTGAAAATTAACTTCTATATGTCATGAAACTATACCCAAAGTTTCAAGATGATTTGACCACAAATGAACTCGCGATCTGTCTTTGAATCCACGTTAGTCCAAATCGTGTTTGAAACATAACACTTCACTAAAACGCAAATAACTTTTACAATACTAACTCAAATCTAAATCCGCAAAGTGCCACATCTACTTCAAAGGCTTAGTTACTACTATGTAAAGTTTTGTTACCTTTGGTAATGATTTACTTAGTTGAATCGCTTTTCTACCATGCTTTATCAGTTCTGTTTGCATCTCTAAAGACTCATCTTCATTCTCTCTCACCATCAACAACTTTCAACTTCTGTTTTCTATGTAGATGACAACAAAATTTAGAGAGAAAAATAAAGGGTTTTAACACTTAAATTGGTTTAGGGTTTTTCTTTCCTAAAATTATAATAAAGTCCCTCAACTTTCTGATACATATAAATCATCCTCAAAATTTCTAATTGCATCAAATAAACTCATTATTATTTTTGATCCAACACAAACAAACTAAAACACTCCTCGAGTCACCATTTTAACACCTCCAAACTTTATTTGTATTAAATAAAATCCATAAAACATGGCTAGTTATTCCAAAACAAATATTTTTTTATGTTTTCGCCACACGGATGTTACAATATCTGTATATCTGGTAAGTAATGTTGTGCTCACTTAACGTAAACGAGATTTTTAATACTGTTAGTTGTTTTTGCTGAGTTTTTCCATGCGATGGGAGTCGGTCCTCTTGTTTATAGGCTTGGATATGAAGTTGTGTTGTCACCAGTGGCAAAGTTCGTGTCGCTGGGTTTACTTTGGTTGTTTAGTTGTTTCCCATGTTCTAAAAATCCCCGCTTAGCTCCGATTACATCCCGTCTAGTCGCTAGGCTCACTTTCGCCGCCTCGATTAATGACTAATCCCTCGAAAACGTCAGTCAACCGATTACTCCCCGCCTAATCTAATTAATCTCCGCCTAATCCGATTATCTTCCGCATAATCATGTATAATCCAATTATTTTTAAAATTTCAAGTATATTCAAACATTTATATTGAGAATTTGTGATATTTTATAATAAATTAGGTTAAAATTATAAATAAAAATCATAAAATAAATTATTAATACTACATTTTTATGTATTTACTATAATTTTAAAAATAATATTATTTAAAAGTTTAATATAATAGATAAATATATTTTTAAAATATTAAAATAACCTAAAACTAATTCCCGATTAATCTCCGTTTACTCCCCGATTAATCTCCTAGGTGCTATACCCACCCTCGCCGCCCGACTTGCAGGTAGCAAATTTTAAAACATTGGTTGTTTCTAATGATGGTCATCGTTCGTTTAGTTGTTTCTCTGTTTCCAGTTTCATCTTGATTTATCTATTTTTCTTTAAATTATCTTATAACTCGATTTAATCAAACTAGACTTTTGTAATCTCCATTTTATAGGTTATAACTTGTTTTAGTTTGTATTTGTATATATTTATATATAGAGATTAAAGAAATCGAAATGTTTGTTTCGTTGATATGTTATTTTTAAGTAAAATTTTGTATATTTACCAAATTTATTCAATAAAACATCAAAACTAGTTCACAATTGTTTTTTTTGTTACATGAGCAGTTTGAGTAAGATTAATTCAACGGGTAAAATAGAAAGTGGACCCCTAAATCTATACATACAAAAAGAGAATTATAATCTTACTATAAAAAAATATTTATATAATAATAAATTAATAATATTAGAAAATACAGTAAGTAAATGCGATGATAGACAAATAATAAAATAACTGAACAGTAAAGGACAGTCCTTGGGACTAGACTAAGTGGGAGTGATGAAGGGTCTGAGAAGAGGAGGCAGTCTCTAAAAGCTATTTTCTTTTCCTTCGTCTGGTAACTTTCAGATCCCAGTTTGTTAGTATCTCTGTCGTCACTTAATAATTGACCCTTCATCTTTTTCGTCTCCTTAAATCTAACCCCATTCTATAATTTACTTCCATGTCTTATGTTGTGTCGTTGCTCTTGATTACCACTTATAGAAGTAATCTAAACATGAGTTTCTTTCTATTTTTTTTTTCTTTCAGCCCTTTTATTTTAAGTCCATCTTCAGTAATTTATAAGCCATCCTAAATCCTCATTTTAAACAAAAACTGAGTTTTGACCGTTGAATACGTTTGCTCTATAAAATGATCTTGTCTTTATCTGTCGGCCAAAAGATAATTAGATACTTTAGGCTAAAGGCATTAGCTTTCCAGAAAGAATTATTCAATCAACCAAATTACTCTATGGTTAGTGATTAGTAATTAGTGGTGTATGTCATACTAGAACTTGTTCTATTTACATACCCTAAATTGTCATTAACTTCTACTATATATTGGCAAATGTAACATTTTAGAGACTATAAACAAACTGTATTTGATTATAACTTTGTAAGTGATAATAAGAATGGAACAAACATCACTTAAAATTCTAGCTACTATGTTTCATATTTGATTTATTAACTAGTATGAGAGTGTTAAGATCTATTTTACTTTTATATGTTTTTTCTTTATCCCTTTTTATGTACTCTAGAAATACACCATATACGAATAGACAGTATTAATTTATAATATACACATAGCATACGCATCTGAGCTGCTACATTTTACTCTCTAACATTTTTTTTTTGTTTTGAACATTTTGAATATTGATCAAACGAATACCGAGTTCAAATTTAGGTAAAAGCAAAAAGTACATGAGTTGGTTTAGCTTCTCTTTCACATCAATAAAATAAAATGCTTAGCAGCTGTATGGATCGAAATCATGGACTAATAAAAGAAAAGATAAGCACAATATATGTGAATGATATGTTTCCACGAGATTATATATTACATATATATTGCTTCACAAGACAAACAGCATCATGGCGTTGTCTACATGTCGGTTTATAGTTGCTCCATCTTTTCTAATGTTATATAAATTATGATCTCCTTTCATTTACGATATCCTAAGTAATAACAATCCTCGCTAGTTCAGCTTATTTTTCTCATTTTATTACATTGTTAAGTGGTAACAATCCATCATTGTTTATCTAGAATTACAAAAAAAAATAACATTGCTCAATATCAATACTTGTCCAACAGGAGTATATATTCATATGTGGCCTCCGTTTAGTTTCTACTTTAGTCCTAAAAAACGCTTCTAAGAAACAAAGTTTTTGCCTTTTGGGTTTGAATTTAAATTTCTGCATATATGTATTAGATGTTGCATGTCTTCTTATGCAGAGAAAGAATAATTCATGATGCAATAGTTCAGATTGTGAAAATGGTGAAACTACGCATAAGAAATAATTTTTTTTTACCAAAGTGCTTTTAGATTTGTTAAAAACATAAATTATATGTCTGTTTGTGTTTAACAACACATGCAACATCTTGCAGAGCCTTTCTTAATATTGTACTTCAACTTGGGTTTGGAAGACAAAGATGTAATCAATTAAGCTAATGACATATAGATTATGAGAAAACAATGTTTAGCATGTTGATATTTAATGAGAAACAGTATAAACAGCTGAAATGAAGGGCTAAATGGATTCATATTGGTGTTAGTTGAAGGAAGAAACAAAAGGAGGGGTGGAGGCAAAAATAAAAAGAGGAAAAGTATCGAGTGACATAGCCAAGAACATCAATTCTTGGACTCCTATTTACATTCCACATGTATATATATATATAATGCTATAAACATACATAGAGTTATCAACTCCATTTATAACAAAAACAAGAGCATGACCATCCATCGAAGTCTAACTCCAACGCAATGCAACTTCTTCAAATAGTGCGAAAAACCACCCACCAAAAAAGTCTTGGATTCCCGAATTCCCATTTGTTTTATAAATAATATATATATATATATATATATATGAATATATTTTTATAAATTGTAATAAATGATGATGAATTTATGATGATGTGAATAGAGTTCTGACAGAAAATGGGGTCCGTCTATAAATGTCCCATCTCTCCTTTTGTAGCGCGCATCTCTCGGGGGACTTGTATTTTCTGTCTGTGGCCCAATGCTCTCTCTGTCTCTCTCTTTCTTCTTCTCTCTCACATGTTAATCAGCAATGACAACAGTCTAAAGTTTTTCCTTTATTTTTTTGTTCTCTTTTGTCAACATGTGAAATGCTAAACCAACGTCTATTTTTTCTTCTTAGGTTCTTTTTTGATAAATGATCAGTGATTTTTCGACAGTAAACAGTCTATCCTTTGTATTTTTTTTTCTATTAATCGAGTAGATAAAGATATCAAGGAGTTGTGAAAAGGAAGGAGGAATCGTCAAATAAAAGAAAAAAATATAAAGGTAAGAATTTTTTGAAGTGTGAAGTGCCATTAAAGATGGGGCAAACCATCAGGATAACATATATACCAGACATAATCCAAAGAATATCACTTACTCTAAATTACTATTTCAATTTATTTGTAGTTTAGGTTTTTAATTTTAAGTGTTGTTTTGGGGGGTTCGGTGCAAATGTTTGGTAAAATTTGTATTGTATATTAATATGGGGTAGAAAAGAAATTGAAACATTGTAAAAAAATATTTTGATAATTTTCTTAATTCCTGGGAAAGGTTTGCATATGAAATTTTTCTATAATCAAGAATATTTGATATGAATCATTTATGGTATCAGGAAAGGTTTTGATGGTATTTGAATATAAGAGCACTTAGTAAGAGACTCAAGAAAAAGGTACTAGAAGTCTCTAAGTGAAAGACTCAAGTCTTTTATCAAAAAAGAAAGACTCAAGTCTAAGAGATTTTGATTATACATGTCACTCAGTATATGGATCAATTACTTTTCCTTAAATAAAACATTAATTTTAAAAAAATTGAAAGACTCAACTGAATTTCTCTAATTGTTTAGACTCTAAATATTTTTAGTAAACAATATATATATATAAGTGGTAAACGTGTTTTTTATTTTAAAGGTTTTACTTTTCTTTAATGTGTTTATATAATTATTATATTGCTTTATAAGTATAAGCATGTTTTCGTCACATTTACTATTAAAACTTTTTTTAAATCAACAATTAGAATTACTATGTTACAGTACTGTCATTTGATATTGTTATATCTTGTACTGTCTCTGACTTAATCTTCTTTTCTTCATCACCAAAACAATTATTGCCAAGGCAAAAAAAATTTGATCACCAATAAAGTTGTTTCCTTGAGTTTGTTATCCGTAACGTGGGTCTAACTAGTACATATAAATCGTATTTGTAAGAAATAGAGTAATTAAAAAAAAATTATTGAAGGAATTTTCGATTACGATATATGCTTCCATAATGATTTGATCACTAAAAGTATCAAATGAAATAGAAAATTTATATTGGTTAGTGGTCTATATTTGAAAGGAATAACCATAAAATTCAAATGTGGTTATGCGACCGTATCTACTGTGACAAAATTACATAAAAATCCGGAACATAAAACCTAAACACACACAGATAATGATTATAGATGTAGAGATACACATGAACGCACGTGGGAAGAAGCAGGAGTAACAGTAATAGTCTGAGTCTGTCATTTTGATCTCTTCAATTCACTGCCAAATTATTTTATCACTGTTAATCGTTGAAAAAAAAGACAGACAAGGCATGAGTCATTCCCTACTCTCACTTCCACTGCCACTCCTTTATTTTTTTTTGCTTTTCATTTTGTTTCCACTCATTAACCATTAAGCTATTTATTATGGGGAGTTCTTTCGATATGACCAATTGATAACGTGTCTCCTTCGTTTCTAGATTTGATTAGCATAATATTTCCTTAACATTCGACCAACTGATATAAAATATTTTATAAGTACATATGTTGCACTTAGAGATTGACTTGACTCCCTCTTGTTGTTGAAGGTGATAATGTTTCTATCTAGTGTTTCAACTTTCAACGAAGGTTTAAAGAACCTCATATACGTCACATAGTTTTGAGAAAAGAACTCAGATAAATAAGTTTACATAAGAATCTATATTTCAGCTTGCAATGGTGTAACTTATAAATAATTAATTTTTGTTATTGTTGGATATTATATTTTTAATACAGTATGAATATTTTTACTTATATTTATACATTTATATATATAATATAGGTTTATTAATTTGTAATCGTCCTGAATTGAATCACGATCTATCCAATAAGATAATCCAGTTTGGTAGCTGATTCAGATATATATATATATATATATATTTTATAATTGAATCAGATTGATTTGCGGTTAACTTTATAAACCTAATAATCCGAAAGATAATATGGTTTAGTGGCCATATACGATATAAACACATTGGTAATGATTTTTGTTTTTTGGATAACAATATTGTAATGATTTTTTTGGTAAATATTGTGGTACTACTTTATGAAAATTATGATGGTAATACTTTATCAAAATTATGATGGTAATAAGTCCAAAGACTAACCTTCATGAAAGATATACTTGTGGTATGAATGTTTAGAAGAAAATAAATATTGTTTTAATAGAAGAAAAAAAAATTCCAATGCAAGTTCAACATTTAACACTTAGGCTAGTTTTATATTTTTATAGTGCAACTACTAGTTAGGTATATATGGTTTTGAAAAACACTTCACCTTTTTTATTTTGTATAAAAACTCTCACAAATTAAGTTGTATGCAATTGGACGGATGTAGTTATACAATGTTTAAATCTACAGCCCTAGGATTTGACAGTTTATTTTAACGCCCTGGGATTTTCGTTTTCTTTTGTATAAGATAAATTTCATAGGCACTCAATAAATTTCAAAATCATGAAATATAGTAATATATAAATGAGATGGATAAATATAAAATTGAATGTTGACTGGGGAACAGAGTAAATGTTGAAAGAAGTGTGTAGCCATGGTCTTATCATAGAGGCAATAGTTGGAAATAACAAAAAATCGTATAATATTCGCTATATAATTCCATTTGTTCTTTATTTCCTTGGTTTCGTATGCAATCTTCTATCCAATAACGAATACAATATCGTCTCTCTCCATCAATGTAATACGAATGTCAAAATATATAAAAAATGAATCCTTTTGATCAAATTCCACAAACATCAAAATTCATTTTACATATATAGTACTTTAATAATTACTAATTACAAAAAAACATGATAAATGTTTTATTGTATCGTAATTTCTTACAACTATCATTTATCATTTCTTACAAGTATCATTTTTTCTTCTTTCTCAAAAATTCGTATTACTTTGTAATACTAATCACATCCTAGATCATATATTTATTTAGACCTTTGAGTTTAACCTAGGAAGAAGTGATAGGCCGATGGCTGAAGTAGCCGCGGAGACCTACTTGCTTAAATAGCGAAGGGTACATCTTTCTTAATTCTAAATATAATTTAGTAAATAATGTTTAAAGTTATTTAATATATAAAATAGCCTATGAGAGGAGAACAGAAGAGAAAAGAAAGAAGAGGAAGCCTTTGCCTTATCTCATGTCCCTTCTCTCTTACCTTTATTTTTAATTTTCAAATATTTCTTTATGCTCTCAAAGCAAACAACGTCTTGTCAATCCACTCAAGCCACCCAACTTCTTCATTATTGTTCATCTCTCTCTCTTCTTCCCTCCCTCTCTCACACACCTTTTTTTCTTAATTTCTTCTCTTCAATGTCACTTCCTTGACGATTTCTGTATACCTAGTTCGTTTTTTCTTCCTCAAACATTTCTTTTTCACTTTATTTGGTATTTTTCTTTGGTGCAACTTCACCTCACAATTGTTTTTTGTTGTTCTTATTTTTTTTTTTTGGGATTCATAGATGTGTAGTCTAATCATCTGGATTTGATGTGGTTTTAGTCTCACAAAGAGACCTTTGATTGAAATAAGAACAAAAGCAAGAATACATACATCCTCTTAATCTTGCACCCACCTCTTTTATTTTTCTAGGGTTTTATTTCTTTAAAAAAAATTAAATCTATTTTTATATTCTCTCTTTCTATCAACTTTTAATCACCTGGGTATGGAAGAATATCAGCACAACACCAGCTCCACTCCTCAAAGAGTAAGTTTCTTATACTCTCCAATCTCATCTTCCAACAAAAACGATAACTCTAGTGATACCAATACGAATAATAATAGTAACAATACTACTAATTATGGTCCTGGTTACAATAATACTAACAACAACAACAATCATCAACATCACCAACATATGTTGTTCCCACATATGAGTTCTCTTCTTCCTCAAACTACCGAAAATTGTTTCCGATCCGATCATGATCAGTCCAACAACAACAACCCATCTGTTAAATCTGAAGCAAGCTCCTCAAGGATCAATCACTACTCTTTGTTGATGAGAGCCATCCACAATACTCAAGAAGCTAACACCAACAACAACGACAACGTTAGCGACGTAGAGGCCATGAAGGCCAAGATCATTGCTCATCCTCACTACTCTACTCTCCTACAAGCTTACCTAGAGTGCCAAAAGGTTTCATTTTAATTCTTATTATTATATATTTATAATATACTTTCTCTATGATATATATATATATATATATATATTCACGAGTAATGGCTTATATAGCTTGGAGCCCCACCTGAAGTGGTTAATAAAATTACGGCGTCACGGAAAGAGTTTGAAGCTCGACAGCAAAGGTCAACACCGTCTGTGACTGCATCATCCAGAGACCCTGAATTGGATCAATTCATGGTTAGTTAAATTATTAGTCAAAACTGAATTTTAAGTGAGTTGGTTCTTTGGATATATATATATATATATATATATGTATGTTAATAGTTCTTGTTCTCTTTTGCATGTATAGGAAGCATATTGTGATATGCTGGTTAAATATAGAGAAGAGCTAACACGGCCCATTCAAGAAGCAATGGACTTTATACGTCGTATTGAATCTCAGCTTAGCATGTTGTGTCAGGGTCCCATACACATCCCCAACAATCCTGGTACATATCATCAATCTCACATATATATATATATAATATACACACATACTTACAAATGTGAAAATTGATTGTTGACAACAAAATGTAGTGGCAACGTAGGGCTTATAATGAATTGCTTAAATTTTGCCTCTTTCTTTGGTACCGGCGAAATTATTGTAACGGCTAGAGATTTTTATATATTTTATTTTATCCTATTACATACGTAATGAACCTTTTAATATTTTGAGATTGACATAATGTCATTGAGATGAATTGTTATTGGAAAATAAGTAAGATGCAAATAAGTGTTACTTATTTGTTCTTGTTTTTCTCATTGTGGAATCAATCCAAAGAAGGTGGGGTTTTGTTTTCTTTTCGTTCGGCCCAAAGTACTATCACGAGCGCTCTTGGTACTAACTTGTGAAGATTATTTGTGATATATTATTTTAACAATTATGAAAATGATCTAATGCTTGAAATGCTCTTAAATAACCAAAATATCAAAATTTATGAAAAGATGAAATGTTAAAGCAGATGGGAAGAGTGAGGGAATGGTATCATCAGATGAAGAGCAAGAAAATAACAGTGGAGGGGAAACAGAACTGGTCGAAATCGACCCTAGGGCTGAAGATCGAGAACTCAAGAACCATTTGTTGAAGAAGTACAGTGGATACTTGAGCAGTTTGAAGCAAGAATTGTCCAAGAAGAAAAAGAAAGGCAAACTTCCCAAAGAGGCAAGGCAGAAGCTTCTCACTTGGTGGGAGTTGCATTACAAGTGGCCGTATCCTTCTGTACGTATAGTTTTCCTCTCATCTCACTATGCTCTCATTTAAAAAAAAAAATATATATATATATATATTACTGAAACCACTTTTTTTTAAAACCAGTCTTTAAGCTAGCTAGATATTCCCTGTTTCCCTTATTTCCTCTAAGTTAGATGCTACGTTACCCCTTATATACAGCTGATTTGATAACAAAGATAAGTAGTAAAGATTGGATGGAATAATCCACAAAAATCAAGTATGGCAGACTGAAGCCATGTAAGACATAGAATACGAGGTTTTGGGAGGGGGGGGGGGGGGGGGTTTGTATGCAGAATGTTCTAATTTTTTCCCTTTCAACTATATATATATCTTTATTTATTACTCTCTTTCTCTCTGTTCATAACAAGTGTATTTTAAAGTTTTTATAAACAAAGAAAAAACGAAAATTTCTCTTATATTAAAATAATAAGGATAGAAGTAAAAACTTTACCAAAAATAATTCCTATAATGGTTCAAAATTTTAACTCTATAACTATACTTAATATGAAAGAGAGGGACTATTTGATTTAAAATTGGTTCTACTGCGAGAATGATATTACTAGTAATATTAATCACTATGTTACATGTTTTGGTTTTAGTATTCTATTTCTGGCCTTGCACAAAACTATTTTCTAACACATCTCAAAATCCTTTTTACTATATACATCAATAATTTATAACATATTTTAAGACTAAATTGTGAAACAACTTGGTAAAATATAATGTGTGATCCCAATAATTTATAACCGATTTGTAGTGACAGTGAATAAATAATCAAAAATATTGAGATCATATAGTCAATCAATACTTTTCTTTTTGTCGCCAAGTCAATCAATACTTAAATATACATATATTATATTAATTTATCGTCCAGAGTTCCTCATCGTCTTGTGTTTTCTTATAATATTTATTACTACAAAAGTAACTAAGAATGGGTGGTTTATGTTGCGTTGACAGGAGTCAGAGAAAGTGGCACTAGCAGAATCAACAGGATTAGATCAGAAACAAATCAACAATTGGTTTATAAACCAAAGAAAGCGTCACTGGAAACCTTCTGAAGACATGCAGTTCATGGTGATGGATGGTATTCAGCACCATCACCACGCAGCTCTGTACATGGATGGTCATTACATGGGCGATGGACCTTATCGTTTTGGCCCATAAAAGACCAAAAAGTGTTAGCCATATTATAATAACCTTTTAATATTGTTTTCTTGTTATAATTTCATGATTTGAAACTCCCTACATCACTTTGCTATCTATAGCTTTATTTGCTTTGCAATTTGTTATATCGTCCTAGGAGGTTACCAGACTTCCTAGTCAGATATCTTCATTTTAATTTCACTTTAAAAAAGTTTTATTTTTGTTTCTGCTAATGTTTTATTTATAATATATATGAGTTTTAATAATGTGTGAAAAGAAAATGTTATTCTGAAAATGTCTCCCTACGTTTCTTCTTTTGTTCTTAATTAAAATATAAGTGCACATCAATTCACTAGAGGAACTTGAGAAGATTCCGTGACCAGTAAAAACTGTCTAGGGATCGAGGAAGATGAAGACTTCGATGACTCTGACCTCAAATGATGGTGTTGAAGAATAAATGGTGTCGTAGAAGTGACCGTATCAAGAACAGACTAGTTACCCTTGTTTTGTTATGTGGCCTTAAAAGTTTTCATCTTCGAGCCTGTACTTGGTGATCCGGAGGAAGAGGAAGAGGAAGAAGCAGCAGCATCAATAGCTAAAGGTGAATCAACAATCGGAACCAAACCAGAAGTGGTTTTTGAATTTTCCGGAGCTAACCCAGACAGTGGTATTATTCATAAAAGGATATATTGTTTCACAGAAAATAACATCCCGAGACACCGAAATATCCCCAGTTTCAATGTTAAGCTACGCCAACACTTCTTAGCAAAAGGATACCCGATAAAGACTGACGAATTGCTACGCGAAGCAAACTTGTCACCTCTATGCTTCTGATTATTAACATAGAAAAGACAGCGGAAATTTCGTAGATGAGACATCGGTGGTGGTCGTTGATAATATGAGCGCAAACGGTGTTTTACCTTGAAGAATTTTTGTCGGATTTCGGTTGATAAGATAATTAGCAGCAATCGCACAATATCCCCAAAACTCTATCGGGAGAGATTCCTGAAACCGTAAGGCACTAGCAACGTTAAGTATACGTCAATGCTTGGGTTCCACATGTCCATTTTGTTTCTTGAGCTATGCCTCTTTAGTAAGGAAATCGCTTAGAGTAGTAATAAACTTGTATCACTTCGAAGATGCTTTACATATGTAGAAAAATGACGTTCAGTGAGTGCCAAAAGATTCTTCTTGTTTAGTGGTGAGAATTTAGATCCAAATTTATCTGGAGTAATCATCAATAATAGTAAGAAAATACCAAGAGCCACATATAGCCATAGTTCTATATAGATCCCAAAATCACAATGAATCATTTCAAAAACAGAACTTGATTTATTCAAATTCAGAGGAAAAGAATCTGTAACATCCCGATCCTATGAATTTGGATATGGTGAAAAGACCTATTAAAAGTGCATAAGACCTAAAACCTATTTTAGTGAAGAGCCATATTTTAAAGGAATGTAAGGGTTTTTGGATTTATTTTTGTGGTTATCAGAAGAGGAAGAGAGAAAATAGAGAACCAGAGGAAAAGAGAAAGAAGGAAAGGATAAATCCGACCAGTTCTAGGAGAAAGCAGTTTCATGGAACGATGCATGACTCTTTTCTTCTAAAACTTTATGGAACGATGCATGACATGAATAGTTAGCCATAGCTGCAAGCGGTTTCAAATTTATAGCTTTTGTCAGAAAATTATTGTTGTTCTACTGAGGCAGATCTCAACATATTGGATTTTGCTGCTGTCCAACTTTAAGAGCAGTTCTGACACGATTTCCGTCACGCTCAAGACTCAACTTTCTCGTTGGTAGAACAGGATGATAGACACATGGATAGAAGAAGACATAAGACCGAGTTGATGATATAATTGACCTTCTGAAGGGGTCTTCTCGGAAGCGGCCGAATGGTTCTTTGGATAGATAAGAGATAGATCCTTGCCTTAGTCAATCAAAAACTCAAAATGGATAAGGTGATGGATCGAAGTGGGACACAAGAAGTTGCGGAAAGGTTTTTTGATACTCCTTGAGGTTTATTTTGGATATTACACACCTAATAAACATTCAAAAATGTCTCTCCAAGATATGACACACTTGGGGGAAGACAAGGTTGATTTCTGGATATAACAGACCAGAGAATCGGGGTTGATTTCTGGATATAACACACCAGAGAATCGGGATTGATTGTTGGATATGACTCACCAAACAATCTTGAAGTGTTCTAAAAGAACTTAGAGAATTTTTTCTGAAAAGAAGTTGATTAAAAATTTAGTTGTTTTACCGAATGAGGCTTACATTGACTTATATAGAGAGGTGACTTGAACAGACTCAAGTTCCTCGAGATTCCTAATTCTTGGGACTCTAAACATTCATCCGAAGACTCTGAACAATGACTAGAAGTCTACAAGACAAGAATATGAAAGAGGTTTTGCGAACTTAAACAATAAAATGAAACTATAGTCTAACTTATATTATAAGGTGGTTTGAAGTTGGTCTAATGCATCAAAGGTCGGTCCAAAATATCAAGTGTGGCACTAAGTTATTCATCATAAGACTTAAGTGGATCTTGAGGTCTTATTAAAAACCTTAGTCGGAAAACCCATTGGGATAAAACCGAGCTTAAGGGAAAATAGTGCACTCAAGTCACTTTGAAAATGATTAACTTAGAGCGACTTGTGTTGAAATTATAAGTTTAAAGAGATTGAAGAATGTTTAGAGACTAAGAGTGAGAATAGTAAGAGATTATGAAAATTTGTATGTATTTTATTCTCTTACTCATACATATCTTTACAAGAGGTTACACATATATTTATAGACTTTGAATAAGAGGAGGCACAGAAGAAGAGAAGAATGGCATGAAGAAGGAAGAAGAGAAGAGAGGTTTTGCGTGAAGAAAAGAGGAGGGAGCAGCTCACCTACTCCAACAGTATTGCGCTCCATGCCTCTCTCTGGCGCCCCATGCTTGTGCCCATACCTCTCCTTGCTTCCTTACTTAGTTTAGTTAGATCATCTAGTTGAGATCCAACATCTTCCTTTTCTTCTAGTTCTTTCTTAACTTGTTCTCCTTCTAGTTCCTTTTCAACTAGTTTTCTCCTTTTCCCTCATTCTCTTGTGTTTGAATTCTTATTCTTGAGATCACATATTTCAACACTCCCCCTCAAGATTGGTCGGTGGAGATCCTTAAGACCGATCTTGCCATGAATGTGATCACAAGTAATAGTTAAAGTTGCCTTAGTGAAGATATCAACTAATTGATCCTTGCTTGCTACAAAGGCGGTTTTGATAATTCCTTCTTGTATCTTCCCTCTCACAAAGTGGCAATCAACTTCTATGTGCTTGGTTCTTTCATGAAATACCGGATTTGATGCTATATGCATTGCAGCTTGATTATCACAATACAATAGCATTTCTTCATCTCCCTGGATTCCAAGGTCTTTTAGAAGCGCTTTTATCCATATCAAATCCTTTGTCAATTCTTTCATGGCTCTGTACTCGGCTTCAGCACTTGATAAGGCTATGACCTTCTGTTTTTTGCTCCTCCAAGTTACTAAATTTCCTCCCACAAATGTGCAAAAACCAGATGTAGACTTTCTATCCTTTTTATCTCCAGCCCAATCCGCATCACAATAACCTTGGACCTTTGTGTTCCCATTAACATGCATCCATACACCTTTTCCAGGGCTATTCTTTAGGTACCTTAGCAACCTCTCAATCATGTTCCAATGTTGTGAGGTTGGCTTTTGCATATGCTGGCTCACACGGTTTACTGCAAAGCAGATGTCAGGTCTTGTAATGGTAAGATAGATAAGTTTGCCCACCATCCTTTGGTATCTTTTAATGTTCTCCAAAGGCTCCCCCTCAGGACTATTTTGGTATCCTTCTTCTATTGGAGTTTTGGCGGCTTGGATCCTAACTTCCCGGTTTCTTCCAAGAGATCCAGCACGTATTTCCTTTGAGATATGAACATTCCATCTCCAAATCGTGTTATCTCAATCCCTAGGAAGTACTTGAGCTCCCCTAGATCCTTTATATCAAAGTCGGCCTTCAAGAGTCCCTTGATTTGGTCTACTCCATCTTTGTCACTTCATGTGATGATTAGATCATCAACATAAATCAAGACTACCACTACTCCTCCTTCACTTTGTCTTGTGAATAGAGTATGATCCGCTTCAGATTTTATGAATTCCTTCTTCAAGAGGCAAGCGCTTAGCCTTTGGTACCATGCTCTTGGAGATTGCTTCAGCCCATAAATTGCTTTCTTCAATCTACACACTTTGTTGCCTCCATTATGATACCCTTGGGGTGGATCCATATATACTTCTTCTTCCAAATCCCCCTGCAAGAAGGCGTTCTTGACGTCTATTTGCCATAAGTCCCATTCCAAGTTTACAGCTACCGAGATTAGAATTCTTATGGAATGGAGCTTAGCCACTGGAGCAAATGTTTCAGTATAGTTCTCCCCATAGACTTGAGTATATCATTTTTCTACCAGCCTTGCTTTGTACCTTTCTATTTCCCCATCACTTGTGTATTTAATTATATACACCCATCTACTCCCAACCGACTTCTTATCCTTTGGTAAGTCGGTTAAGTACCAAGTATTATTCCTTTCCATGGACTTCATTTCCTCTTCCATGGCTTTCACCCATACTTCACTCTCACATGCTTCTTCATATGAGCTAGGAATGTATTCCTTGCTGATTTTTGTGAGAAACACTTCATGCTCCATGGGTAATGTCGCCAAGGAACAGAAATGCTCAATGGGATATGTGATAATACTAGTTTGAGTGTGATCTCCTCCTTGTGATATGAGAGTACTGTCGCCAATAGGATCGAGATCTAAGCTCGCCGTACGCTCAGGACACTCTCTTATCACACAAGGAAGATTACTCGTACTAGACTCTCCTTGGAGCATAGCAGAATTGTTGTAGCCATAAAAAACACGTTGTCGCCTCTGTCTTGTACTTCTTCTTAGAGGTATGGTTGGCTCCGGTCCTTCTTCAGCATCCGCTCCCTCTTCATCCAAATTCTGATCCGCTTCCTCATGTGCATTATCCGCACTATCTTGCTCTATGAAGTTCTCAGATGTTTCTTCTTGTACTTCTTCACATAGGCTTGGCGTTTCATCAAACACCATCCAGTCCATGGATGAATAGATCATTCCTTTAGAAGCATCATGATCCTTAGCCCCATAGAAACTCTCTTGTTCATTAAACCTTACTTCTCTAGACACATACACTCTTTTTGTTTCCGGATTGTAGACCTTGTAGCCCTTTTGTTTTGGTGAATATCCAATGAACACACCTCATGCTTCGAGGTTCAAGTTTGCTTTTGTGTCCTTCTGGTAAAAACATGAAGCATGTGCATCCAAACGTTTTGATATGATTTAAGCTTGGTTTCTTCTTGTACAACACTTCAAATGGGGACTTATCATCCAGATTTTTGGTTGGAAGTTGGTTGATTAAGTAGCTCGATGTCATTACGGCATCTCCCCAATGGAACTTTGGTACTCTTTTGGCAATCATGAGAGTCCTTGTTACTTCCATTAGGTGTCTATTCTTCCTTTCAGCTATCCCGTTCTGCTGAGGAGTGTATGCACACGATGTTTGATGAATGATGCCAAAGTTGTTGAGCAACTCTTTGAATCGTTTACTCACATATTCCCCTCCATTATCACTACGCAATACTTTGATCTTTGTTTTGAATTGGGTAGAGATATAGTTAATGAAGTTGGTGAAGGCTTCATAAACTTGATCTTTGGTATGTAGAAGAGTGATCCATGTATATCTTGAGTAGTCATCAATGAATGAAACAAAATATTTATATTGATCTCTTGAATTACATGGTGAGGTCCATACATCTGAGTGTACAATGCCAAACGCTTCATCACAAGTTGTAGATGAAGTAGGAAACGCTTGTCTACAATGCTTCCCTAGTACACACGCCTCACACACTACTTCTTCTTGGATGAGATTGGGTAAGACCATCTTAAGGACTGCTGAACTTGGATGCCCTAACCTTTCATGCCTTAATGGGCTATCTTCAATCTCTTTCCTCCCAAAAAACTTTGCATCCGCCTTCATTCCAAGAGCCATTGGTTCCTCTTGTTTATTTGATTCCAAGATATACACACCATCTTCTACCTTCCCTTCTCCGAGCACATGGTTTGTTTTAGGGTCCTGAAACTTAACAAAGTCAGTCCCAAACACAGCCACACACTCCAAATCCTTTGCAGCTTTATTAACGGATAACAGATTAGATGAGAAGTTAGACATGTATAATGCTTTTATTTCTCTTTTAAAAAGCTCTAACTCTTCTATCCCTTTAATTGGAAGGAGCTTCCATTGGCTACTTGTACACTTCCATGGCATGGTTCAAGATTCTTTAACATATCTTGATCCTTGATCATGTGATGAGAAGCCCCTGAATCCACAATGATTCTAGTCTTCTTTATGGGTGTTTTAGAGCTGAAAAAACTCTTACCCGAATCTGTGAGTTTGGCTAGGCTCTTGATGAGAGCTTCAAACTCAGACCTTCTAACCAGTTCTTCTACAGGTTGTGTAATTCCCGTGAAGGCTCTAGGTCCATTCCCATTCTCCCTTAGCCGCTTAGGCCTCAAGTGTGGATGGAGGGTCCAACACTTCTCCTTAGTGTGTCCTTTCATCTTGCAATGCTCACACTCCAACGTCCTCTTGTCTCCAAATGTGAGATTCTTTTTTGCAAGATGTGCAGCTTCACTTGGTGCACAAAACAGGTCTCTAGACCCTTCTTCCCTTTGTATCATACCACATACTTCCGCTAGACTTGGCAGATTCTCAAATCGAAGTATATGCTTGATAAGATCCTTGTATGATGCATTGAGTGTCAAGAGAAGCCCAAACACTTGATCTTGGTCATGCCTTTCTCCTAACTCCTTGGGGTCTATAGTGTGTGGCCTCAAGATCTCCAACTCGGCCCATAAGCTTCTATACTCCCCAAACATTTCCTTGAATGACTTTTCCTCTTGTTGGAGCTCATTCAATGCCCTTTTCACCTCAAATATCCTTGATATGTTTGAGATGTTTCCATATACTCCTTTGAGTATATCCCAAAGTTCCTTGGCGATATCCGCATATGAGTAAGCCGCCAAGATAGTTGGTTCTAGTGAGCTTTGGAGAAGAGAAAGAGTGTATTGTTCTTCTTGCTCTTCCTTAGCTTCCTCCTTCTCATTTCTCACCGCCGCTTCTGTTCCTTCTTTTGGCTCAACATATTGCCAAAGTCCTCGGCCTCTAAGAGTAGTTTTGGTGGTTTTTGCCCAAAGGAGGTAGTTGTTTCCCTTGAGCATAACCGAGATTGTTACCCTATTAGTCTCCATTTTCTAGTAATAATACACAATCTTAGTCCTTTCACAACTTGAAGATCCTATGATCTCAAGGATATTAATCTCAGAGTGAATAGAACTAAGGAAGGTGTATTATTATAGATTAGAAGCCTTGTAAAGGATTAGAGGAATCAAGAAGAGGATAAGCGGTTTAGTAGATAACCCGCTCTGATACCATGTTGAAATTATAAGTTTAAAGAGATTGAAGAATGTTTAGAGACTAAGAGTGAGAATAGCAAGAGATTATGAAAGTTTGTATGTATTTTATTCTCTTAGTAATACATATCTTTACAAGAGGTTACACATATATTTATAGTCTTTGAATAAGAGGAGGCGCAGAAGAAGAGAAGAATGACATGAAGAAGGAAGAAGAGAAGAGAGGTTTTGCGTGAAGAAGAGAGGAGGGAGCAGCTCACCTACTCCAACAGTATTGCGCTCCATGCCTCTCTCTGGCGCCCCATGCTTGTGCCCATACCTCTCCTTGCTTCCTTACTTAGTTTATTTAGATCATCTAGTTGAGATCCAACATCTTCCTTTTCTTCTAGTTCCTTCTTAACTTGTTCTCCTTCTAGTTCCTTTTCAACTAGTTTTCTCCTTTTCCCTCCTTCTCTTGTGTTTGAATTCTTCTTCTTGAGATCACATATTTCAACAACTTGAATGGAAGTGAGCATGTCTTGGTGTTGCCTTTCCTTAACTTCTTCATGCTTCCATGCTATCCTTAAGATGTTTCCTACGGAATCTTGAAGTTTTCTTGATCTTGCCCGGGTTATAGGACCTTTGGGAATAGCCAGGATTCCTTCCTCTTCTTTCCGAGTGTTGGCGTTTCCATGCTCATATCAAGTTCCCATGAACGTAAGAAGTTAGAAGACTATCTACATATCAGTGGAATGCCCCAGATGTCAGTTTTGCAGAGCCCCTTGCCAATCCAAATTCATATGTACACTCCAGCCAGAATAAGGGTTTTAATATAATGGCGGCTGAGATCTAGTTTGTGGAAACACTTGTTCTATAACCCTATTTCCAGGAGAAAGAAGATTTAATGAAAGTCCAGGACAGAAGGTTTAAGAAAATAAAATTTTACGAAAGGAAAAGTTCCCGAAGAAGAAAGTTTTCTGGAGGAGGAAAATTTCCCAAAAAGTAAGATTCCTGACGAGGATAACATGAATTATTTAGCGTCGTTTAGTGGCTAAGGTGAAGGCCTAACCATGCAATCCCCCTCTCATTTTATGTATATTTGGCTGAAGCTCTACAATCGATAGTTTAGTACTAAATATGTATTGTTTTTAAAATTATCTCTATTATCGAGTCTGATTTGCATGTTGATGTGTTAGTATTATGATATATATATATATATATAGTATGTGTATTAGGGTACTTGGACACAATATTGTGGGGTAACCCTGGGTTTTGTGTGCGGAATGTATGGATGGTAAGTCAATATGCCGCGCCAAATCGCCCTAAAGTCGATTAAGCGTCCACTGGCCGGTGTGATTGGACACTCTCCCATAAATTTTGTTAAGCCTCTTTGGAAGGTGAGTGATCACTTTAACTCGTGTAGAACCATTGTTTGCATTGTTTTTTAGGTGCTGTAATTGCAACATGTTCAAGGTTTAGACTCTCATGGTTCCGGTGGAAGCCCGGTTGAACTTTCGTTTTGCTCCTTGTTTCATATATCTTGCTGAGTAATTCTCATGTCACTCAGCTATCTCTTCTCTTGCAGGTTAGTTAGAAACATTTTTGGCAGGATCTGAAGGTCAGCATGTTACCCAAGATCATGCTAGGAAGCAAGTATCACAGAATCATTGGTTTGTTTTGAAAAATCAGAAAACTGCAACAACTTCAAAGCTTTAGAAGAGGGAATTCCTAATCCACAATGCCAAACTTCATTTGATTCCGAATCCTTTCATAGCTTTGCTGCAGCTACGTGCACTCCTCTAAAGAAATAAAGCCCATTGAGTTGTTCACCCGCTCTAATTAGCATCCTCGAGATACGGTCCTGAAGAACACACAGCCAATCAGTAATCTGAAATACACAACCACGATATCTGGTTAGTTGTAAGAATAAAATAAGATGACCCTGACGACCATAAACAAAGAAAACATCTCGAAGACAAAATGAAGAACCCAATTGTACTTTTCCGCACTTATATGAAGCTGTAAATCTTCCATCCAGAAGCTTAATAATAATTGTTTGCATATCAAAAACATCATTCAAGTAACCTATGCTTCCCATCATATAATTTGAAGCTCTTGTATCAATAATCCAAGATTCAACAAAATACATACCGGTAAGACGTTCTGTTGAGCCGATATTCGTTCTTCAGGCATTTGGACAAACGTTATCTATTGAGCATCATTTAAGCCAAAAATTCCAATTCTATCTGAAGCAGTGACATCGACTTAGCTGCTGCTAAAATTTACTAGGATCAGGAGTGAAAACACCACCCGGAAAACATGATTTACTCAAGCAGCACCGGTCTTAGCTTGATTTTTTTTGGTGTGGTAAGAATCCTACGACCAGCACCAGGTTTGGTTAGAGTTTCTTTTCCCACCAAGGAGGATATCCAATTTTCTAGAAACAATTTTCGTCGAGATGACCTGTTTTACCCAGAGAGTACATAAAACATAACCACTTATGTTGTCTGAAAATTGTCTCGGTCGCGAAACCTGTAATTTTAAACTAACACCATCTGCTTTTTTCTCCATTCATGCACCCAAGATGTTTGGATTATTCATTTTGCGTATAGACGTTATAAGATTGATCCAGACTGACCAGACAAGACAAAGGATTGCGAGAAAGAAGAGATGAGTTGACCAAATCATATATTGTTTCATCAAGACCCATGAGGAATTGATGCAAATTGTCTTCTTCATGGTCCTTTTGTATTTCCTATGCTGTCTTGGCACATTGATAGTCAGAGATACTGGTCCACAATTGAGTACATTTTCCCGTAGTAAGCCTCAAATTTGAGACCTTTTAGATGGCAATTGGCGAGTTTCTTTTTGAGGGGCTGAAATCGTTGACAATGTTTAACAGAAAACAATCATTGAATTTGGATCCAAAACTCATGAGAATCATGTAGGAGCAAATAAATGCAACACTACAGAAATTGAAATAAGGATCTTAAACGTGAAGAAAAGATGAATGGAGGTTAGATACAAATTTATTTCCTCCACTCTTTGAATCATCCGCATTGCGACTCAATAGTGATTCAAAAATCCTATGATACAACCATAAATAACTAGTTTCACAAACACGTGAAACACAATTCTTCTAAGTATATTTTATTATACTATACTCTCAAAAGACTTACTTTAATAGATAGAGATTTCTGGAGGAACTTTCACTTTGATTTTTGTTTATAACGTTTATTATAAAACTGAGGAATAGCTCTAGTTTTATAGAGGTTTTTGGATGAGATTTTCCAGTCTGTTCAGTCACAGTTTGAACAAAGTCACAGACAGAAAACCAGGAGACGTGGGGACAAGATGCTTCAACGATATTCATGAACCTGATTCTCTGGGATCGTGGAACTGCTTTGACTCTCATCCAAACATGACCATCTCTCTCTGGAGCTCCAACTTAAGCTTAACCACATCGTTATGTCCCATTTATATTCACACATATTTTTGAGTAAGCCCAATTGACTAAACTAAAAATATATCCAACAATCCCCACATGAATAGTAATGATACTAAACATATGAAGACTCGACAATAGAATTAACAAACTAATATTGAATTGACTATAGAAGACTTGACTAGAGTAGATACGATTTGACTAGACTACAAAGACTTTTGAGAGTATTAAAAATGTTAATGTGTTTGAGACTTGAAAGGTAGCAGTTTCAGCTTCCAACCAATCATTTTTAATATATGTTGGATTTACTTGACTAGGAAGTGAACATGATGTCTTGAACCAACCATACTTTAATGTAAGTCGAGACAACATATATTACACAATGATATTTTCTAATGGAACTCAAGATCTCTATTGTGTTCATTTTAGCTTTGAACGTTCCTGGTTATTAGTGAGTGAACTTAGAGAATATAGCAATACTTTTATTCTCCTAGAAACGGCCTGATGAGGCCATCAAGACAACATCTCAGTCAAAGCATGCCTCAAAGTGGAATCAGACAAAATGGAGTTTAGAAAACGAAGTTATCAACTTTACAAACCGGGTGATCCCCACCTTACCCGATTTGGACCTACGTGCAGCAATCAGACGATTCCAACCAGACCAGAAGATATTTTGCTATGAAGTCCACTATTACAAATTATTGACTCGACAGAGATTGAATGAGAACCAGAATCAAGTGAAAACCAATTTTTGTTTGGGAGATATCAGTTTTCCAATTCGGCTCTCACCCGAGTTGCCTTATTTGGAGTTTTCATACCTTGGAACTTTTCAAACGTATGTATGCGACCAGGGGAGCTTCTACATCAACTAGAAGGTCCTAAGAGAGTATTCACGTGCAAAAATGACCATTGGATCAGGCGAATCTAATCCTACTCATCAACACACCAAGACTTACCATATATGGACCATAGAGCATTCAAATCACATCCCCAACGTCTATATTCTGATTTGGTGCACTTCAACGGAGTTATTAGAAGGTTAATAAGTCATGGAATCATCCAGAAGCTTTCAAGATACAAGAGCACACGAATTTACCCTTTTTGGACCCAAGCATTCAAGCTTAACGGCTAGGTGATATCAAAGGCAATCCCTTTGATATTTCTCATTCAATTTTATTGTAAATTTCTTTCCTTTGTAAGATTTTAGACTTTTATAGAGTCCTAGAGGTCAAACCTATAAAGCACAAGTCATTTGTAACATTGAAAACAACCCTTGATCGAAATAAGTAATAAGAAAGTGTTTTCTTCTCACAAGTTGTGAATTCTTGTATCTTTTGTTCCTTAGTTCTTATTGAGTGATTCTTTAAGTCCTATTGAATTGCAGAATTAGTTGTTTGAGTGATTCATTAAGCTTATTTTGTGTCCATCGATTGAGTGATTCAATCAAACTATCCCCATCGCCAGAAGAACAACACTGTTGTTGTTCCTACACATATCTATCATCTATCTTACTTTTGCTTGCCATAGGTTTGGAGTCTGTTTTGTTCTGTCATTGTTCAACCTTACATCATCACTGAGTCATTTAGAGAGGGTCGTACGACCAGCTAGTTTTATTCACCATCTTCCCATCCGCAGAGAACAAAACCAGAGGCGTTCCTACATCACGGCCCCATTTCACACTCAAGAGGTGATCACCTATTAGCTTTGTTTTGAGTTGCATCCGGTAATACTTCACTAATATTCCAAAATTTGGTATCCTTAAAAGCTAATGCTTAGCCTCAACACATACATGTATCACTGTTTATTTTTATCTTTAGGAACTGGGTAGATACATAGTCTTATAGTGCTTAACTCTGAATTACTTGATTTAGTTTTCTTGTACTAGATGACATAGGAAAACATCTCGATGAACTCGAGCCACATGACGTGTCGCTTCTTTAGATTGGTTTGGCCCCAGAGATGCTTTAGTGTCTCATGATCCGAGTGGATTATGCATTCCTTGGAGAGGAGGTAGTGCTGCCATGTCTCAAGAGCTCGGACCAAAGCATAAAGCTCCTAATCATAGGTGGGGTAATTGAGCGTGGCAATGGAGATTCTCATTGAAGTAGGCACTGGGCCGTCCTCCTTGTGTTAGCATAGCTCCAATGCCTATGCCGGATGCATCACACTCGATCTCAAAGATCTTGCTGAAGTCGGGCAATGCCAGCAATGGGGCTTGGGTGAGCCGGTCCTTGAGTTATTGGAAGGCCTTTTCTTGGGGCTCCCCCAAGTGAAACCGGTAAACTTCTTGACTAGGGCCTTCAGGGGAGCAGCAATTGAGCTGAAGTCTCGAACGAATCACCGGTAGAAACTGGTCAAGCCGTAAAAACTTTGAAATTGGCTGATGTTGGCTAGGGTTGGCCATTCCTGTATGGCCTGAATCTTTTCCTGGTCCACCTTTAGACCATGATCGCTTATAACAAAGCCCAAGAAGATCAGTTCTTTAGCGCCGAAGGTGCACTTTGCCATGTTGGCATATAATTCTTCTTGTTGGAGGGTTCGTAGGACATCATCAAGGTGAGAGGCATGCTCGGTCAATGTATTTCTGTAAATAAGGATGTCGTCGAAGTACAGAACCACAAATTTGTTGATGAAAGCCCGGAGAATGTGGTTCATCAACCGCATGAAGGTTGAGGGTGTGTTGGATAGGCCGAAGGGTATGATGAGCCACTCGTACAGTTTTTGCTTGGTTTTGAAGGCAGTCTTCCACTCGTCGCCTTCTCTCATTCGAACCTCATGGTATCCGCTCTTTAGGTTGACTTTGGAGAAGATGGATGCACCATTGAGCTCGTCCAGCATGTTGTCCAGGCGGGAAATTGGGTGCTGGTACTTGATCGTGATGTTGTTGATGGGTCGGCAGTCCACAAACATTCTCCAGCTATCGTCTTTCTTGGGAACCAAAAGGACCAGCACAACACATGGACTGAAGCTCTCCCGGATATAACCCTTGGCCATGAGGTCGGCGACCTGCTGCTCTAGTTCTTTAGTCTCTTCCGAGTTGACACGGTAAGTGGGATGGTTGGGCAGAGAGGCTCTGGGAACAAAGTCGATCCTGTACTCAATGCCTCGGAGGGGCGGCAGTCTGTGCGGGATCTCTTCAGGGAAGACAGCTGAATACATCTGTAGGATCCCTTGGAGCTCGTCTGGGATCAGATCTTCTATGGTACCTGCACTCAACACGTCTTTGTAAACCATTAGTAAACCTCAGCACTCATTGCCGATGGTTTTACAAGTGTCCCAAATAGATATGAGGAAGTTGGGTTGGGAGGTAGTGTTCTTATACAGTCGGGATTGTAATTCATGCACTTGAATGGGTGATAAAGGTCCTAAGAGAGTATTTACGTGTAACAATGACCATTGGATCAGGCGGATCCAATCTTACTCATCAACACACCAAGACTTACCATATATGGACCATAGAGCATTCAAATCACATCCCCAATGTCTATATTCTGATTTGGTGCGCCTCAAAGGAGTTACTAGAAGGTTAATAAGTCATGAAATCATCCAGAAGCTTTCAAGATACAAGAGCACACGAATTTACCTTTTTTTGGACCCAAGCATTCAACCTTAACAGCTAGGTGATATCAAAGGCAATCCCTTTGATATTTCTCATTCAATTTTATTGTAAATTTCTTTCCTTTGTAAGATTTTAGACTGTTAGAGTCCTAGAGGTCAAGCCTATAAAACTCAAGTCATTTGTAACATTGAAAACAACCCTTAATCGAAATAAGTAATAAGAAAGTGTTTTCTTTTAACAAGTTGTGAATTCTTGTGTCTTTTGTTCCTTAGTTCTTATTGAGTGATTCTTTAAGTCGTATTGAACTGCAGAATTAGTTGTTTGAGTGATTCATTCAGCTTATTTTGTGTCCATCGATTGATGAGTCAATCAAACTATCCCCATCGCCGTAAGAACAACCCTGTTGTTGTTCCTACACATATCTATCATCTATCCCACTTCCGTTTGCCATAGCTTTAGAGTCCGTTTTGTTCTATTCTTGTTCAAACTTCCATCATCACTGAGCCATCTAGAGAGTGTCGTACGACCAGCTAGTTGATTCACCATCATCCCATCTCGTTGAGAAAAAAACCGGAGGCCTTTTTATATCATCTGGTATCAGAGCTATAAAAAGCTCATGCATTGAGGTTGTGTTCATCTAACATTTTATTCTTCTTTTGTTTCAGTTATCTGCTTCAGATCTTTAAAAAAAAGAAAAAAATCATTTGCTTTAGTTTGCTATTTGTTTCAGTTTTATCAAAAGAAAACCCATAAAAAATCCTTTTTGTTTGAATTTATTATTTTTTTTCTTAATTCGTATTTACTTGAAATAAACAAAATATATATATATATATATATATTTTCTTATTTTAAATTTGTTATTTACGAATTTATCAAAAGTGAAAAAATAGAAAAAGTTGTTTTGAAAATTTTCCTTTTCTTTGTAATATTGTTTTCTTTTCCTTGTGCAAGATTATTTGACGACTTGTTTGCTGTTCCTTTTTGCGAAATACTACATCTCTAAACCCTAAGAAAAAATTCAGAGGCAACACTCCAGAATTACTCAGAAGGAGAAGAAGAAAAGTCTTACGTGTCCAGCAACTACAACTCTGAACAAGAAGAGCCCAACCAAGGGTAGTAGCTGAGGAAGCTGAATATGCTGCACCACCATGGCTGGAAGATGACGTCTCATACCCTGAATTTGAAGAAAAATCAGATGGAGTCGAGCTTGAACTGGAGCCACTATACCAACACTCTTCAATTCCAAACTATGTCCAGAGTCACATCAACATGCTTCAAGAAACCAAAAGAACCTGGAGATGGCTGAGTGTTGAACTTTGTGAGGATGAGTATGATGACGAATCCAGTGAAGACTCACACGAAGATTACATTCATTCACATAGTCTAGAGAATACTTAGTTCCACAGAGCTGTACCAAGCCGAATACACCCCAAACCTGGAAGGCCATTCAACACCGCACCAGCTGAATCAAGGAACCACTCTAACCAAGGACGTGGTAACAATTCTAAATCTCTCATCTTTTCAGGTTCTAGTAAAGAGCCGGAAGAGTACCTAAGATGGGAGACCAATATGAAGCACTGGTTTCGAGTACACAACATTTCAAAGGATGAAAAGCTATCATATGCTGTTGATAGACTTGAAGGAGATGCTTACAAGTGGTGGTTGAAAGAAGACACACCCACATTCTACAACAGAAATTCAGTAAGAGATTGGAGAGACCTCAAAGCAAGGATGTATAGGGAGTTTGTGAAGAAGCCCCAAACTCATTGCAACAACATGCAACTTGCAAGTACCACACAGCCCCAAGGAGCCTAAAGTCAGAACCAAAAATATTGTCAACTCGTGAATACCACAGTGTTTAGGAGCAACCAAGGGCTAAGCAAACAGTAAGAGCAAGAGAGGTTAAACGAAATTTATTTTAAAATTCTGCTCAAACATCAATGCAATCAAGTAAGCCGCAAGTAATACCAAACCGAGGTAAGTTCTCTGATCCTCAAAAATTAACTTATATAACATGTTATAGGTGTCACTTGATAGATCATTTTACCGCAACTTGCCCTTTAAACATTTGTTAAAATCCACATCAAAAGAAACGAAACTAGACTCGCCTAGCAATAGTCTAGTTCAATCTAAATTTTTTGAATCAGTCATTCTCTGTGAGAACAACTCTGTGTTTGTTCCTACATATAATGTCACAACTGTTTTAATGCACTTGTCCTTTCCAAGAGATGTTGAAACAGGTATATGGATGACAAAAGAGCAAACCATTTCAAAGGTTGTAAAAATCCTAGACACAGATCAAGAGGAAACATCATGTGACATGAAGACTAAGGACTATAAACCGCATCAAGTAAAGGTAATAGATCATTTGGTTCAGTTTGTTTCTAATGATCCCAAAACCATGATAAGGCACTTGTTGGAACCAAAAGAACTTGAGAAAGGTTTAGGTACAGTGGAGAAGCATATTGATGCCCAAGTCAATATCCGAAGAGAACAATCTAGTTGTTGTTCCCACATCCTCCAAGTAAGTAGTACTGTTGAGATAGTTAAATATTGGAACATTCTTATGCTTACTCATACTCTCAAACATAATGCTTTAAGTACATATGTTCCCATGACAATGCACTTGATATCTACATTAAGTGTCAAAGAAAGGACATGTACCCTGGATGTGTATACATACCGAAGAGAGAACACACCCCAATGGTCTAAAGCTTCAAACCAAAATCAGGCACCAGAAGCATGTAATCATCCCATGGTCATTGACAAGGGAAAGGAAATCATCCAGGACATGCTGATCAAGGAAGAGCCACCGGATCCAACACCAATCCTATATGCCGTGTTGAATACGGAAGACGCCAAAGGCCTTAATCAGGCCACATATGAGCTTAGTTTGTGTCAAACTGAAATATGTATACCTGTTTTAAATTACTCCATGACTGTATTAACGCATTTGATTTTTGCTAGAGGAGTTGGAACTGTTGCAGGTATAAACAAGGAGACACCATACTTAAATGTTCAAACCCAAGTCCAAAGAGAAACTAAGCCAAAAGCACCATTAGCTCTAGGACGTGATGAATACAGAGGAAGAGTTCTTGCTATGCAGCTCAAAAGAGGAGCCACCAGATGCACCATGCATTAACAAGAAACCAATAAACCAAAGTATGATACAAACCTCCCAACAGAGACTGAAAGCTAACTTGCTTTCTCTTGGTGCAGATTGTACATTTTCGAGGTCGAAAAGTTATCAAGAGGGAGGGTATGATGAGGCCACCAAGACAACATCTCAGTCACAGCATGCCTTAAAGTGGAATTAGACCAAATGGAGTTTAGAGGACGAATTTATCAACTATACAAACCAGGTGATCTCCACCTTACCCGATTTGGACCGACGAGCAGTCATCAGATGATTCCAACCCGACCAGAAAATATTTGGGAGATATCAGTTTTCCAATTTGGCTCTCACCCGACTTACCTTATTTGGAGTTTTCATACCTTGGAACTTTTCAAACGTATGTTTGGCGACCAGAAGAGCTTCTACATCAACTAGAAGGTCCCAAGAGAGTATTCACGTGCAAAAATGACCATTGGATCTAGCGGATCCAATCCTACTCATCAACACACCAAGACTTACCATATATGGACCATAGAGCATTCAATTCTCATCCCCAATGTCTATATTCTGACTTGGTGTGCCTCAAAGGAGTTATTAGAAGGTTAATAAGTCATGAAATCATCCAGTAGCTTTCAAGATATAAAAGCACACGAATTTACCCTTTTTTGGACCCAAGCATTCAAGCTTAACGGCCAGGAAGAGAAACTAAGCCAAAAGCACCATCAGCTCTAGGACGTGATGAATACAGAGGAAGAGTTCATGCTATTCAGCTCAAAGAGGAGCCACCAGATGCACCATGCATTAACAAGAAACCAATAAACCAAGGTATGATCCAAACCTCCCAACGGAGACTGAAAGCTAACTTGCTTTCTCTTGGTGCAGATTATACAGTTTTGAGATCGAAACTTTATCAAGAAGGAGGGTATGATGAAGCCATCAAGACAACATCTCAGTCAGAGCATGCCTCAGAGTGGAATCAAACCAAATGGATTTTAGAGGACGAAGTTATCAACTTTACAAACCGGGTGATCCCCACCTTACCCGAATTGGACCTACGAGCAGTCATCAGACGATTCCAACCAGACCAGAAGATATTTTGCTACGAAGTTAACTATTACAAATTATTGACTCAACATAGATTAAGTGAGAACCAGAATCAAGTCAAAACCAATTTTGGTTTGGGAGATATCAGGTTTCCAGTTTGGCTCTCACCTAACTTGCCTTATTTGGAGTTTTCCTACCTTGGAACTTTTCAAACGTATGTGTGGCGACCAGGGGAGCTTGTACATCAACTAAAAGGTCCTAAGAGAGTATTCACGTGCAAAAATGACCATTGGATCAGGCGAATCTAATCCTACTCATCAACACACCAAGACTTACCATATATGGACCATAGAACATTCAAATCACATCCCCAACGTCTATATTCTGATTTGGTGCACTTCAACGGAGTTATTAGAAGGTTAATAAGTCATGGAATCATCCAAAAGCTTTCAAGATACAAGAACACACGAATTTACCCTTTTTGGACCCAAGCATTCAAGCTTAATGGATAGGTGATATCAAAGGCAATCCCTTTGATATTTCTCATTCAATTTTATTGTAAATTTCTTTCCTTTGTAAGATTTTATACTTTTATAGAGTCCTAGAGGTCGAGCCTATAAATCTCAAGGCATTTGTAACATTGAAAACAACCCTTGATCGAAATAAGTAATACGAAAGTGTTTTCTTCTCACAAGTTGTGAATTCTTGTGTCTTTTGTTTCTTAGTTCTTATTGAGTGATTCTTTAAGTCCTATTGAACTGTAGAATTAGTTGTTTGAGTGATTCATTCAGCTTATTGTGTGTCCATCGATTGAGTGAGTCAATCAAACTATCCCCTTCGCCGTAAGAACAACCCTGTTGTTGTTCCTACACATATCTATCATCTATCCCACTTCCGTTTGCCATAGCTTTAGAGTCTGTTTTGTTCTGTTCTTGTTCAACCTTCCATCATCACTGAGCCATCTAGAGAGTATCGTATGACCAGCTAGTTGATTCACCATCATCCCATTTCATTGAGAACAAAACCGGAGGCATTCCCACATCATCTAGTATCAGAGCTATAAAAAGCTCCTGCAATCAGGTTGTGTTCATCCAACATATCATTCTTCTTTTGTTTCTGTTATTTGCTTCAGATCTTTAAAAAAAAATATTTGCTTTAGTTTGCTATTTGTTTCAGTTTTATCAAAAGAAAACCCATAAAAATCCCTTTTGTTTGAATTTATTATTATTTTTCTTTATTCATATTTACTTGAAATAAACAAAAAATGAATATCTTTTCTTGTTTTAAATTTGTTATTTACAAATTTATCAAAAGTTAAAAAAAAATAGAAAACGTTGTTTTGAAAATTTTCCTTTTCTTTGTAATATTGTTTTCTTTTCCTTGTACAAGATTATTAACGACTTGTTTGCTATTCCTTTTTGCGAGATACTACATCTCTAAACCCTAAGAAAAAAATTCAGAGGCAACAATGGAGAATTACTCAGAAGGAGAAGAAGAAAACTCTTACGTGTCCAGCAACTACAACTCTGAACAAGAAGAGCCGAACTAAGGGTAATAGCTGAGGAAGCTGCCTATGCTGCACCACCATGGCCAGGAGATGACGTCTCATACCTTGAATTTGAAGAAAACTCAGATGGAGTCGAGCTTAAACTGGAGCCACTATACCAACACTCTTCAATTCCAAACTATGTCCAGAGTCACATCAACATGCTTCAAGAAACCAAAAGAACCTGGAGATGGCCGAGTGTTGAACTTTGTGAGGATGAGTATGATGACGAATCCAGTGAAGACTCACATGAAGATTACATTCATTCACATAGTCTAAAGAATAATTAGTTCCAAAGAGCTGTACCAAGCTGAATGCACCCCAAACCTGGAAGGCCATTCAACACCGCACCAGCTGAATCAAGGAACCACTCTAACCAAGGACGTGGTAACAAGTCTAAATCTCTCATCTTTTCAGGTTCTAGTAAAGAGCCGGAGGAGTACCTAAGATGGGAGACAAATATGAAGCACTGGTTTTGAGTAACAACATTCCAAAGGATGAAAAGCTATCATATGCTGTTGATAGACTTGAAGGAGATGCTTACAAGTGGTGGTTGAAAGAAGACACACCCACATTCTACAACAGAAATTCAGTAAGAGATTGGAGAGACCTCAAAGCAAGGATGTATAGGGAGTTTGTGAAGAAGCCCCAAACTCATTGCAACAACATGCAACTTGCAAGTACAACACAGCCCCACGGAGCCTAAAGTCAGAACCAAAAATGTTGTCAACTCGTGAATACCACAGTGTTAAGGAGAAACCAAGGGCTTAGCAAACAGTAAGAGCAAGAGAGGTTTAACGAAATTTATTTCAAAATTCTGCTCAAACATCAATGCAATCACGTAAGCCGCAAGTAATACCAAACCGAGGTAAGTTCTCTGATTCTCAAAAGTTAACTGATCTATCAAGTGACACCTATAACTGATATAACATGTTATAGGTGTCACTTGATAGATCATTTTGCCACAACTTGCCCTTTTAAACATGTGTTAAAATTCACATCAAAAGAAACGAAACTATACTCATCTAGCAATAGTTTAGTTCAATCTAAAATTTTTGAATCAATCATTCTCTGTGAGAACAACACTGTGTTTGTTCCTACATATAATGCCACGACTATTTTAATGCACTTGTCCTTTCCAAGAGATGTTGAAACAGGTACAGGGATGACAAAAGAGCAAACCGTTTCAAAGGTTGTGAAAATCCTAGACACAGATCAAGAGGAAACATCATGTGACATGAAGACTAAGGACCATAAACCGCATCAAGTAAAGGTATATATCATTTGGTTCAGTTTGTTTCTAATGATCCCAAGACCATGATAAGGCACTTGTTGGAACCAAAAGAACTTGAGAATGGTTTAGGTACAGTGGAGAAGCATATTGATGCCCAAGTCAACATCCGAAGAGAACAACCTAGTTGTTGTTCCCACATCCTCCAAGTAAGTAGTACTGTTGAGATAGTTAAATATTGGAACATTCTTATGCTTACTCATACTCTCAAACAGAATGCTTTAAGTATATATGTTCCCATGACAATGCACTTGATATCTACATTAAGTGTCAAAGAAAGGACAGGTACCCTGGATGTGTATACAGACCGAAGAGAGAACACACCCCAATGGTACCCTGGATGTGTATACAGACCGAAGAGAGAACACACCCCAATAGTCTAAAGCTTCAAACCAAAATCAGGTACCAGAAGCATGTAATCATCCCATGGTCATTGACAAGAGAAAGGACGTCATCCAGGACATGTTGATCAAGGAAGAGCCACTGGATCCAATACCAATCCTATATGCCGTGTTGAATACGGAAGACACCAAAGGCCTTAATCAGGCCACATATGAGCTTATTTTGTGTCAAACTGAAATATGTATACCTGTTTTAAATTACTCCATGACTGTATTAACGCATTTGATTTTTGCTAGAGGAGTTGGAACTGTTGCAGGTATAAACAAGGAGACACCATACTTAAATGTTCAAACCAAAGTCCGAAGAGAAACTAAGCCAAAAGCACCATTAGCTCTAGGACGTGATGTATACAGAGGAAGAGTTCATGCTATGCAGCTCAAAAGAGGAGCCACCAGATGCACCATGCATTAACAAGAAACCAATAAACCAAAGTATGATCCAAACCTCCCAACAGAGACTGAAAGCTAACTTGCTTTCTCTTGGTGCAGATTGTACAGTTTCAAGGTCGAAAAGTTATCAAGAGGGAGGGTATGATGAGGCCACCAAGACAACATCTCAGTCACAGCATGCCTCAAAGTGGAATTAGACCAAATAGAGTTTAGAGGACGAATTTATCTAACTATACAAACCAGGTGATCTTCACCTTACCCGATTTGGACCGACGAGCAGTCATCAGATGATTCCAACCCGACCAGAAAATATTTGGGAGATATCAGTTTTCCAATTTGGCTCTCACCCGTCTTACCTTATTTGGAGTTTTCCTACCTTGGAACTTTTCAAACGTATGTTTGGCGACCAGAAGAGCTTCTACATCAACTAGAAGGTCCCAAGAGAGTATTCACGTGCAAAAATGACCATTGGATCTGGCAGATCCAATCCTACTCATCAACATACCAAGACTTACCATATATGGACCATAGAGCATTCAATTCTCATCCCCAATGTCTATATTCTGACTTGGTGTGCCTCAAAGGAGTTATTAGAAGATTAATAAGTCATGAAATCATCCAGTACCTTTCAAGATATAAAAGCACACGAATTTACCCTTTTTTGGACCCAAGCATTCAAGCTTAACGGCCAGGTGATATGAAAGGCAATCCCTTTGATATTTCTCATTCAATTTTATTGTAATTTTCTTTCCTTTGAAAGATTTTAGACTGTTATAGAGTCCTAGAGGTTGAGCCTAAAAAGCTCAAGTCATTTGTGACATTGAAAACAACTCTTGATCGAAATAAGTAATATGAAAGTGTTTTCTTCTCACAAGTTATGAATTCATGTGTCTTTTGTTCCTTAGTTCTTATTGAGTGATTCTTTAAGTCATATTGAACTGCATAATTAGTTGTTTGAGTGATTCATTCAGCTTATTTTATGTCCATCGATTGAGTGAGTTAATCAAACTATCCCCATCGCCGTAAGAACAACTTTGTTGTTGTTTCTACACATATCTATCATTTATCCTACTTCTGCTTGCCATAGGTTTGGAGTCCGTTTTGTTCTATCATTTTTCAACCTTACATTATCACTGAGTCATCTAGAGAGTGTCGTACGACCAGCTTGTTGATTCGCCATCTTCCCATCTGCAGAGAACAAAACCGGAGGTGTTCCTACATCACAGCCCCATTTCACACTCAATAGGTGATCACCTATTAGCTTTGTTTTGAGTTGCATCCGGTAATACTTCACTAATATTCCAAACTTTGGTATCATTAAAAGCCAATTATTAGCCTCAACACATACCACTATTTATTTTTACCTTTAGGAACTGGGTAGATACATAGTCTTATAGTGCTCAACTCTGAATTACATGATTTAGTTTTCTTGTACTTGATGACATAGGGAAACATCTCGATGAACTCCAACCACTTGGCGTATCGTTTCTTTAGATTGGTTTGGCCCCGGAGATGCTTTAGTGTGTCATGATCTGAGTGGATCACGCATTCCTTGGAGAGGAGGTAGTGCTGTAATGTCTCAAGAGCTCGGACCAAAGCGTAAAGTTCCTTAACGTAGGTGGAGTAATTGAGTGTGGCCCCATTGAGCTTCTCACTGAAGTAGGCAATGGGCCGTCCTCCTTGTGTTAGCATGGCTCCAATGCCTATGCCAGACACATCACATTCGATCTCGAAGGTCTTGCTAAAGTCGGGCAATGCCAGCAATGGGGTTTGGGTGAGCCAGTCCTTGAGTTCTCGGAAAGCCTTTTCTTGGGGCTTCCTCCAAGTGAAACTGGTCGACTTCTTGACTAGGGCCGTCAGGGGAGCAGCGATTGAGTTGAAGTCTCGAACGAATCGCCGGTAGAAACAGGCCAAGCTGATAAAACTTACCTTGCTAACGTTGGCTGGGGTTGGCCATTGCTGGATGGCCCTAATCTTCTCCTGGTCCATGTTGAAATATGTGATCTCAAGAAGAAGAATTCAAACTCAAGAAAAGGAGGGAAAAGGAAAGAACTAGTTGTGAAGGAACTAGAAGGAGAGCTAGTTTATAAGGAACTAGAAGAAAAGGAAGCTGTTGGATATCAACTAGACAAGCTAACTAAACCAAGTGAGGAAGCAAAGGAGGCATGGGCGCTGCAGGGAGAAGGTATGGGCACAGCATGGGAACAGCATGGGCGCAGCTGCACTGTTGGAGCAGCTCAACCACTCCATCATCACACCTCTTCTCTCCCTCTTCCTTAGATATTTTTTCCTTAGCTTATGCTTGTAAAGTCTATATATACTTGTGCATTGTATTGGTTGAAGAGTGTGAATAAGAAGAAAAATTCAGCAATCTCTCTCTCTCTTATTACGCCAATTCTCTTATCTTCATCCTTATCTCTCCCTAAACTTCTAAAATCAACATGGTATCAGAGCGGGTTCTTTATCCAACCGCTTAAACTCTCTTCATAATCCCTTTAAGCTATCTTCAAAACCTTCTAATCTATAGCAATACATCTTACCAAGTTCTATTCACTCTGAGATTAAAATCCTTGAGATCGGTTGATCTTCAAGTTGTGAAAGAGCTGGGATTGTGTATTACTACAAGAGAATGGAGGTGAATAGAGTAGCGATTTCTGTTGTTCTTAAAGGAGATAACTACCTTCTTTGGGCAAAAACTACTAAGACCGTTCTAAGAGGTAGATGACTTTGGAAGTTCATTGAACCTAAGGAAGAAGCTGAACCATACAATGACAAGGAAGAGCAAGAAGAGCAGTTCACTCTTTCACTTCTTCAAAGCTCACTAGAGCCATCTATCCTGGCGGCCTACTCATATGCGGATACAGCCAAGGAGTTGTGGGATATACTCAAGGGTGTATATGGAAACATCTCAAATATATCAAGGATATTTGAGGTGAAGAGGGCGTTGAATGAGCTTCAACAAGGAGAGAAGCCATTCAAGGAAATGTTTGGGGAGTATAGAAGCTTGTGGGCCGAACTGGAGATCTTGAGGCCACAAACTATGGACCCCAAGGAGTTAGGAGAAAGGCGTGACCAAGATCAAGTGCTTGGGCTTCTCTTGGCGCTCAACGCATCCTACAAAGATCTTATCAAGCACATACTTAGATTTGAGAAGCTGCCAAGTCTAGCGGAAGTATGCAGCATGATTCAAAGAGAGGAAGGGTCAAGAGACCTATTTCGTGCACCAAGCGAGGCTGCACATCTTGCAAGGAAGAATCTTACATTCGACAAGAGGGTGTTGGAATGTGAGCATTGTAAAATGAAGGGACACACTAAGGAGAAGTGTTGGACCCTTCATCCACACTTGAGGCCTAAGAGGCTAAAGGAGAATGGAAGTGGACCTAGAGCCTTCATGGGTGTGGCACAACCAGTTGAGGATACGGTCAAGAGGTCCGAATTCGAAGCCCTCATCAAGAGCCTAGCCAAGCTCACTGAATCTGGTAAGGGCTTCCTCGGTTCTAAAAGCTCCATAAAAAAGGACAAAGTGATTGTGGATTCAGGGGCTTCTCATCACATGATTAAGGATCAAGACATGCTTAAAAATCTTGAGCCTTATCATGGGAATGTGCAAGTGGCAAATGGGAGTTCAGTTCCGATTGAAGGGATAGGGGAATTAGAACTTTTCAAAAAAGGAACAAAAGCCTTATACATGCCTAGTTTCTCATCTAATCTTCTATCAGTTCATAAAGCTACCAAGGATTTGGATTGTGTGGCATTGTTTGGGACTGACTTTGTTAAGTTTCAGGACCCTAAAACAAACAAAGTGCTCGGAGAAGGGAAGGTAGAGGATGGAGTATATCTTTTGCACACAAATAAACAAGCGGATGTGAAAGCGCTTGGAATGAAGGCGGATGTAGAAGTATCTAGTAGGAAGGAGATTGGAGATAGGCCACTATGGCATGAAAGGTTGGGACATCCAAGCTCTGCAGTTCTCAAAGTGGCCTTACCCAATCTCATTCAAGAAGAAGTAGTATGTGAAGCATGTGTACTAGGGAAACATTGTAGACAAGTGTTTTCTACTTCATCTACATTTTGTGATGAAGCTTTTGGCATTGTACACTCGGATGTATGGACCGCTCCTTGTAATTCAAGAGATCAATATAAGTATTTTGTTTCATTCATAGATGACTACTCAAAATACACATGGATTACTCTTCTACATACCAAAGATCAAGTTTATGAAGCATTCACCAACTTCATCAACTATGTGTCTACACAATTCAAAACAACAATCAAGATCTTAAGAAGTGATAATGGAGGAGAGTATATAAGCAAGCGGTTCAAGGAATTACTCAACAACCTTAGCACCATCCATCAAACATCTTGCGCCTATACTCCACAACAAAACGGAGTAGCTGAAAGAAAAAATAGACACCTAATGGAGGTAGCAAGGACCATCATGATTGCCAAGGGAGTACCTAAACTTCATTGGGGAGATGCCGTGATGACTTCAAACTACTTGATCAACCGTCTTCCAACCAAGAACCTGGATAATAAGTCACCATTTGAGGCATTGTACAACAAGAAACCAAGCCTACATCATCTCAAAACCTTTGGATGTAGCTGCTTTATGTTCACACCAGAAGGTCAAAGAAACAAGCTTGAACCTAGAAGCATGAAGTGTGTATTCATTGGATATTCACCAACACAAAAAGGATACAAGGTCTACAACCCGGAGACAAGACGAGTCTATGTATCAAGAGAGGTGAGGTTCAATGAAAAGGAGAGCTTCTATGGAGCTAAGAATCATGATACCCCTCAAGGTATGAGCTCACCATTTATGGAGTGGATACCGTTCTTTGAAGATTCAAGAACAAGGGATGATGTACATGAGGAGAATGACCCAACCTCAGATCATGAAGCCACGGATGAGGAAAGTGAACCTAATCCAGGTGTAGAAAGCATTGACATTGTCAAAGAAGAACCTGAGCCAACAGTACCTCTAAGAAGAAGTACAAGACAGAGGCGACAACGTGTTCACTATGGCTACAACAACTCTGCCATGCTCCAAGGAGAGTCTAGTGTGAGTAATCTTCCTTGTGTGATAAGAGAATGCCCTGAGCGTACGGCGAGCTTAGATCTCGATCCTATTGGCGACAGCATTCTCTTATCACAAGGGGGAGATAACACTCAAACTAGCACTGTTACATATCCCATTGAGCATTTTTGCTCGTTGGCATCCTTACCTATGGAGCATGAAGCTTTTCTTGGAAAAATCAGCAAGGAATCCATACCTAACTCATATGAAGAAGCGTATGAGAGTGGAGTATGGGTAAAAGCCATGGAAGAGGAAATGAAGTCCATGGAAAGGAATTATACTTGGTACTTAACCGATTTACCAAGGGATAAGAAGCCAGTTGGGTGTAGATGGGTGTATACAATCAAATACACAAGTGATGGGAGGATAGAAAGATACAAGGCAAGGTTGGTAGCAAAAGGGTATACTCAAATCTATGGGGAGGATTATACCGAGACATTTGCTCCGGTTGCTAAGCTCCATTCCATCAGAATCCTAATCTCGGTGGCAGTGAACTTGAAGTGGGATCTATGGCAGATGGATGTCAAGAACGCCTTCTTGCAAGGGGATTTGGAAGAGGAAGTGTATATGGATCCACCCCAAGGATATCATAAGGAAGGCAACAAAGTTTGTAGATTGAAGAAAGCAATCTATGGGCTAAAGCAATCTCCAAGGGCATGGTACCAAAGGCTAAGTGCTTGTCTATTGGAGAAGGAGTTCATAAGATCGGAAGCTGATCATACACTTTTCACAAGGAAAAGTAAAGGAGGAGTAGTGGTGGTCTTGATCTATGTTGATGATCTAATCATCACAGGAAGTGACAAAGATGGAGTAGATCGAATCAAGGAACTCTTGAAGGTTGCTTTTGATATAAAGGATCTAGGAGAGCTTAAATACTTCCTAGGGATTGAAATGACACGGTTTGAAGATGGGATGTTCATCTCCCAAAGGAAATATGTGCTGGATCTCTTGGAAGAAACCGGGAAGTTAGGATCCAAACCGGCCAAAACTCCAATAGAAGAAGGCTACCAAGATAGTCCTGAGGGGGAGCCATTGGAGAATATTAAAAGATACCAGAGGATGGTGGGCAAGCTCATCTATCTTACTATTACAAGGCCGGATATTTGCTTTGCAGTGAACCGTGTGAGTCAACATATGCAAAAACCAACTATGCAGCATTGGAACATGATTGAGAGGCTGCTAAGGTACTTAAAAAACAGCCCTGGAAAAGGCATATGGATGAAGGCTAATGGAAACACAAAGGTTCAAGGATATTGTGATGCGGATTGGGCTGGAGATAAGCAAGATAGAAAGTCCACATCCGGTTTTTGTACCTTTGTGGGAGGTAATCTAGTCACTTGGAGAAGTAAGAAGCAGAAAGTTATAGCCTTATCAAGTGCTGAAGCCGAGTATAGGGCTATGAAGGAGGTGACAAAAGAATTGATATGGGTGAGGGCATTCCTAGAAGATCTTGGGATACTTGAGGCTGAGGAGATGCTGTTGTATTGTGATAATCAAGCTGCAATACATATAGCATCCAATCCGGTATTCCATGAAAGGACCAAGCATATAGAAGTGGATTGTCACTTTGTGAGGGGAAAGATTCAAGAAGGAATCATCAAACCCGCATTCGTAGCAAGTGGGGAACAGCTAGCGGATATCTTCACCAAGGCAACATCCTCGATCATTGGGGATCACATATATGGCAAGATCGGTCTAAAGGATATTCACCGACCAATCTTGAGGGGGAGTGTTGAAATATGTGATCTCAAGAAGAAGAATTCAAACTCAAGAAAAGGAGGGAAAAGGAAAGAACTAGTTGTGAAGGAACTAGAAGGAGAGCTAGTTTATAAGGAACTAGAAGAAAAGGAAGCTGTTGGATATCAACTAGACAAGCTAACTAAACCAAGTGAGGAAGCAAAGGAGGCATGGGCGCTGCAGGGAGAAGGTATGGGCACAGCATGGGAACAGCATGGGCGCAGCTGCACTGTTGGAGCAGCTCAACCACTCCATCATCACACCTCTTCTCTCCCTCTTCCTTAGATATTTTTTCCTTAGCTTATGCTTCTAAAGTCTATATATACTTGTGCATTGTATTGGTTGAAGAGTGTGAATAAGAAGAAAAATTCAGCAATCTCTCTCTCTCTTATTACGCCAATTCTCTTATCTTCATCCTTATCTCTCCCTAAACTTCTAAAATCAACAGTCCACCTTTAGACCGTGACCGCTTATAACAATGCCCAAGATCAGTTCTTTAGCGCCGAAGATACACTTTGCCATGTTGGCGTATAATTCTTCTTGTTGGAGGATTCGTAGGACATCATCAAGGTGAGAGGCGTGCTCGGTCAAGGTCTTTCTGTAAATAAGGATGTCGTCAAAGTACACAACCACAAATTTATTAATGAATGCCCGGAGAGTGTGATTCATCAACCACATGAAGGTTGAGGGTGCGTTGGATAGACGCAAGGGTATGACGAGCCACTCTTACAGCCCTTACTTGGTTTTGAAGGCGGTCTTCCACTCGTCACCTTCTCTCATTCAAACCTCATGGTATCCGCTCTTTAGGTCGATTTTGGAGAAGATGGACGCACCACTGAGTTCGTCCAGCATGTCATCCAGGCGGGAAATTCGGTGCCGGTACTTGACCGTGATGTTATTGATGGGTCGGCTGTCCACACACATCCTCCAGCTATCGTCTTTCTTGGGAACCAAAAGGATCAGCACAGCACATGGACTGAGGCTCTCCCGGACATAATCCTTAGCCATGAGGTCGGTGACCTGCTGCTCTAGTTCTTTAGTCTCTTCTGGGTTAACACAGTAAGTGGGACGGCTGGGCAGAGAGGCTCCGGGAATAAAGTCTATCCTGTGCTCAATGCCTCAGAGGGGCGGCAGTCCGTGCGGGATCTTTTCAGGGAAGACAGCTGAATATTTCTGTAAGATCTTTTGGAGCTTGTCTGGGATCGGGTCTTCCATGGTACCTGCACTCAACACATCTTTGTAAACCATTAGTACAACTCGGCACTCATTGCCAATGGTTTTAGACAGTTGGGTTGGGAGGTAGTGTTCTTAGACAGTCGGGATTGTAATTCATGCACTTGAACGGGTGATAAAGGAGCTAGATGAATGCGCTTAGAGTCTTGCATAAATGAGTAGAAGTTGGACCGGCCATTATGCGTGGCATTCTAGCAAACTTCCATGGAAGTCTTAAGAGGACGTGACTAGCATGCATTGGAACGACATCACACTGGACCGTGTCTCGGTTTTGCCCTATACTAAAAGCTAGTTCAACTTGTTCGGTAACAGGTATGACAGTTTTATTATTCAACAAGCGCAGTTTATAAGGGTGAAGATGCTTAGAAGTAGGGAGAGAGAGTTTGGTCACGAGATGAGAGCTGGCCACATTGGTACAAGACCCACCATCAATGATCAAATCGCAAACCTTGCCGTTGATGGTGCAGCGAGTGTGGAAAATGTTGCCTCACTGTCCAGCTGGTTTGGGAAGGGTCAGGGTACTACGGCTCCTCTAGATGACCAGCAAGTTCCCAACGTCTGGGTACTCGATCGCTTCATCTGGCTGAGCGGGTTCGGGATCGTTGGGTCATGGGTCGTACTATTTTTGGATTGTACCTATGCGTAACAAGCAAGCGCTGAATGTTAAAGGTTTTACCGCGGTAAAGTGTTCAAATGGGAGGATATGGTGGTACAATTTAAGGATAAGATCAAAGGACCATTACCTAAATGCAAAAGGATAATACGGTATTCAAACGTTTGGGAAGCAAAAGAACGGTCAAAAACAAACAAAATAAGGACAGCTTGCACGCGGTTTCCTAGCGTCCAGCCAATGAAACAAATCCCAATGATAAGGCAAGGACGGAATATCCCATATGTGTCTCGGCTAGAGGACAGACGAGTCAAGCATGTTAACGAGGTAAGGTCTCCACGTACTCGTCTTTGACCTTGCATCTCACTCGGGCAACAATGGTGGTTCGTGGATTAAGACCTAGTCTATCACACGTTCCGACGAAAGGCTAGCTACAAGCACAAGGCTTTGAGACTGTAGAGCCGGATCTAAGCTTAAAACGGTTAAGCATTTAAAGAAATGACAGGAATGAAAGAACAGTCGCAAAATATAACTTTAACATAGAGATAAATAAGAGAGATTCAAAGAGAAGGCGTTTTAGGATATATACAACTTGATGCATGAAGCTTTGGCCCTGATACCAGCTGATACATGCCCGGAACGGTACCTTCACTATCAGTCCAGTTGTGCTGGTATGGACGGCCGGAATGCCGTACGCAGAACCTGAGAGGTTATTGATACGGGTCAAGTCGCGGTAAGGTTCTCTCGATGATAGCCTCTCGATGCCAGTAAGATCTCTCGGTAGCAAGTGCGGGTGCAGTAAGGACTCCTCAGTGATAGGATTTCGATGCCAGTACGGATCTCTCGGTAGCGAGATGCCGATGCGGTCAGGATTCCTCGATGACAAGGTCTCAATGCTGGTACAGGTTCCTCGGTAGCGAATTACCGTGGCGATAAGGATTCCTCAGCGATAGGATTATTATGCCGGTACGGGTTCCTCAGTGAGGAATTAGGGCTGGTACGGATAACTGCGGATGCGATGGAATGGGGCGATGGGGATGATGATGAAAGTGATAAGGATAACGAGAATAATATGAAGGTGGAATGAAGTGAAAGATGGAAAGGGAAGAGTAGATAAACATAAGGACAATGGATCGATAGCCAGCCACACGGTGTTTGGACAACTCTGTGATACAACTGATCGGAGTCCGAACTGAGCTTCAAGAAAAACGATGTTTAATCTACTTGAGATTCAAGAGCAAGCTTTAAGCAAATGTGTTTATTTAAATCTGCCTTCAAATGGCGAGGTTACAAGTTCTTAAATAGGTTGGATTCTTAGGGCATCCAACCCTTACAAAAGATCAGCGTGTCCTTGGGCGTTTTACATACCCGTTAAAACTATAAATAAAGTCCTTAAGTTAAAATGGTGAAAACAATAAAAGAGGAAGGGATTAGGGTTAAGTGATAATTACACAAGCCATGGATTGGTAAGGTGATGACCGGCTTGGGCCTAATGCATCCGGGTCGTGAACCTCGTTAAAAACCTTGTTGGGAAAACCAACCTCGTTAAAAACCTTGTTGGGAAACCACTTATGGATAAAAACCAACAAGGAAAAAAGAGTGTTCCTTTCCCAAACGGCTTTAGTGGGACGTTTTTACCGTATCAAGGTGAAAACGCTAAGGACTTGGTCTTTGACACTCCTTGGTGCTGATGGCTCGGGGTAGTTCCACCCGCCTTTCTTTAAGCCTTGACAGATTTCCAGGTTCAACCTCGTTTGATACCATTGAGAGTGTTCATGGTCAATGGCCAAAACCGGCATGTTGGGCAATGGCCCTTGAGTCCCATCTGAATCCGACTCGATATCATCTGGCAGGCTATACTCTGGATCGGAGGAGGCTTGGGCCTCATCATGCCCTCCCTCTTGAGGATGTTTTGTCCTTAAAACTTGATCGCCTGCATCAAAACCGGATAAGTCAGCGAGGTTGAATGTGGTGGACATGTTGCCCTGACCTGGAATGTCGATCCGGTACGCATTGTTGTTGATGCATTCCAGCACTTGGAATGGTCCATCTCCTCGAGATTGCAGCTTTGTTTGCCGGTGCTTGTTGAAATGTTGGGTTTGGGTGTGTAGCCAAACCCAATCGCCTGGCTGCAGTATCATGGGTTGCTTTCCTTGGTCGGCCTTCTTCTTATACTGCTCAGTCTTCTTAAGTATGCAGGCGCAGACCCTTTTATGAAGCTTACGGATGTACTCTGCCTTGGTGATTCTGTTCTGATCTTCCATCTGTTCGGGAGGCAGTGATACCATGTCCATCGGGTAAGCGGGTTAAAACCGTAACAGGTTTCAAACGGGGAGTATCTGGTGGTTGAATGGGTTGCCCTATTGTAAGCAAACTCCACGTATGGTAGGCTCTAGAGCCAGATATTCCAGTTTGAGGTTACTGCCATTCGGAGTAATGCTCCCAAGGTTCGGTTGACCACTTCAGTCTGTCCATCTGTCTGCGGATGGGCTGCTGTTGAGAAGAGGAGTTTTGTTCCCATTCGTTTCCAAAAGGTCTTCTAGAAGTGCCCGAGGAACTTGGGATCTGGTCAGAGACAATGGCCTGGGGCAAACCGTGTAGTTTGATAACATCGTGGAAGAAGAGGCCAGCAATGGCGGTAGCGTCCCATGTTTTAGAACACGGTATGAAGTGTGCCATCTTGGAAAATCGATCGACCACCACCATTACGGAGTCCTTCCATTCAATCAGGATAAGTCCCAATAGGAAGTCCATTGACAGATTAACCCAAGGCATGGTTGGGATGGGGAGGGGCATATACAGGCCGTATGGATGTGCCTTGGTCTTGGCTCACCTGCATGCTAGGCACCGTGCACAGAAAGCATCGACCATGCCTCGTATCTTGGGCCAGTAGAAGTGGCTTCGCAGCATGTCCAAAGTCTTGTGCATCCCAAAATGTCCCATCGAGCCGCCACTATGAGCTTTTTGGATGAGAAGTTCTGGGACGGATCTTTCCGGAATGCACAACCGCTTTTCTATGAAAAGGAACCCTACATGGAGGTGGAAATCCTTGTAGGATTCCTTGACGTGTCTGGCATAGGGAGCCTTTAGGCCTGGATCATCTTGGTAATGGTCCTTGAGGTGGGAGAAGCCAAGGATCTTGGCTTCGACAGTGGTGATGAGGGCGTGTCGCCGGGACAGGGCATCGGCCACCATGTTTTCTTTTCCCTTCTTGTACTTGATGACATAGGGAAACATCTCGATGAACTTGAGCCACTTGACGTGTCGTTTCTTTAGATTGGTTTGGCCCTGGAGATGCTTTAGTGTCTCATGATATAAGTGGAACATGCATTCCTTGGAGAGGAGTTAGTGCTGCTATGTCTCAAGAGCTCAGACTAAAGTTTAGAGCTCCTTATCGTAGGTGGGATAATTGAGCGTGGCCCCATTGAGCTTCTCACTGAAGTAGGCAATAGGTCATCCTCCTTGTGTTAGCAAGGCTCCAATGCCTATGTCGGATGCATCACACTCGATCTCGAAGGTCTTGCTGAAGTCGGGCAATGCCAGCAATGGGGCTCTGGTAAACTGGTCTTTGAGTTCTTGGAAGGCCTTTTCTTGGGGCTCCCCCAGTGAAACCGGTAGACTTTTTTGACTAGAGCTATCAGGGGAGCGGCGATTGAGCTGAAGTCTTGAACGAGTTGCCAGTAGAAACTGGCCAAGCCGTGAAAACTTTGTACCTGGCTGACGTTGGCTGGGGTTGACCATTCTTGGATGGCCCGAATCTTCTCCTGGTCCACCTTTAGACCATGAACGCTTATAACAAAGCCCAAGAAGATCAGTTTTTAGCGCCGAAGATGCACTTTACCATGTTGGCGTATAGTTTTTCTTGTTTGAGGGTTCATAGGATAACATCAAGGTGTGACGCATGCTCGGTCAAGGTCTTGCTGTAAATAAGGATGTCGTCAAAGTAGACGACCACAAATTTGTTGGTGAATGCCCGGAGAGTGTGGTTTATCAACCGCATGAAGGTTGAGGTTGCGTTGGATAGGCCGAAGGGCATGATGAGTCACTCATACAGCTCTTGCTTGGTTTTGAAGGCGGTCTTCCACTCGTTGCCTTCTCTCATTCGGACCTGGTGGTATCCGCTCTTTAGGTCAACTTTGGAGAAGATGGACATGCCACTAAGCTCGTCCACTATGTCGTTCAGGCAGGGAATTGGGTGCCGGTACTTTACCGTGATATTGTTGATGGGTCGGCAGTCCATACACATCCTCCAGCTATCGTCCTTCTTGGGAACAGCACATCACATGGACTGAGGTTCTCCTGGACATAACTCTTGGCCATGAGGTTGGTGACCTGGTGCTCTAGTTCTTTAGCCTCTTCCGGGTTAATGCGGTAAGGGGGATGGTTGGGCAGAGAGGCTCCAGGAACAAAGTTAATCATGTGCTCAATGCCTTGGAGGGGCAGCAGTCCGTGCAGGATCTCTTCAGGGAAGACAGCTGAATACTTCTGTAGGATCCCTTGGAGCTTGTCGGGATCGGGTCTTCCATGGTACCTGCACTCAACACGTCTTTGTAAACTATTAGTACAACTCGACACTTATTGCCGATGGTTTTACAAGTGTCTCGAATAGATATAAAGAAGTTCGGTCAGGAGGTAGTATTCTTAGACAGTCGGGATGGTAATTCATGCACTTGAATGGGTGATAAAGGAGTTAGATTAATGTTCTTAGAATCATGCATGAATGAGTAGAAGTTGGACCAGCCATTATGGGTGGCATCCTTATCAAACTGCCATGGACGTCCTAAGAGGACGTGACTAGCTGTGACACCCGTGATCCTCAACATGATCCTGGGAAAGACCGCATCGAGCTAAGTCAGCTAAAAGTGTCCGAGCTAACTAGCTGGATCAACTGGTAGGACTAGGTCACTAGCTGGTTCAGCTGAGTGGACTGGGACACTAGCTGGGCACTGAGTGGACTAGGACACTAGCTGGCCAGCTGAGTGGACTGGGATACTAGCTGAGCAGCTAAGAACTCAGTTAGGTCATGACCCAAGGGACTGACGGTTACGGATGGCAGTTACTGAGTTAGGGCCAAACGGGTGTGACAAGGGACATGAATAAAGATACTGGTTCGTTACCACATTTCATTGCATCCATCCCTGGTACAGTTACATTACTCGTCCCTTATAAATGCCGAGTCCCAGACCCAAAAAGAACACACACAGAAGAAAAGGGATCACTAGAGAATTGGAAAAGAACTTCTAAAGGAATATACGAGGGAAAGGGGTGTTCGGGAAGTATCCGATCAGTGGTGATTCCAGAACATGAAGGAAAACACCCTGATCATTTCAGAGACTAAGGTAAGTCCCTAATAAGCTTTGTGCCGGACTTATTCCAGCTTCATAGTCTCTTGGCTAGGGATTTCGGGGAAAGTGGAGATAACATGAAGCATGCATATGCATTACCCAATATCACGAAAGTGAATACGGCAAGTTTAACATGTTATCTTTCAGGTAACAAGGGTGATCCGGCAAAGGATGCTTAGGCGCGGGTTCAAGGCCGAGAGGATGGGTGGTGATTGGCTGGGTAGTTAGGATCGAACACATGTAATAGCATTATGCAAACTCGCTTGTTGTATCGAATCCTTTCATTATATCAACAAAGCTACCTAGTTTCCTTACAATCTATCGTTGATGAAATCTCTAAGATGCAAATCACTGCATAACCTCAAAGAAATGGAATTGCCTAAGGATCAGACCCTGAAAATTTGGTTAAGTAAAGAACGGAACGTCCTTGGAACCTCATGGTTCGGGATGGGTCTCTTCAGGTTGGTATCAGAGCATGTTGATTCTAGGATTGTTAGTGTGGATTGGGAAATCACCACTCGTTGGCTTATGAATCTTGCGGTAGGTTACCTTACCTAAATGGTTGCTATGTATCACTGTGACTAAATTTAAGTTTGCAGATGGGTAAGAGCAGCAAATCGGGAAAAAGTAAGAAGGATAAGGGCAAAGGCAAGGAAGGTGCCAATGAGACCCATGTGATAATAGAAGAGTTCGTGGAACAAAACCCAGCCGGTCCTGAGGCTGGGCAAAACCAAAGTCCACAAATTCGTGGAACTACGCGTACCTTAAGTGATGTGCCAGAGGAAGGAGCCGAAACATCCAATGCGGCTAGACTGTCTGACCCGGGGGTTAGGGTGACATGGATGACTGTGGAAAACCCAAATGTATTACTATCCACTAAAAAGCAGTGAGATACAATGAAAGCAATAATGACACAATTGGCCATTCTGACCCAAGCCTTAACACCGGATCCTGTGGTGCAGGCAACCAAGAATCAGACTACGGTGAATGCGGAAGTGGTTGAGTTGGATATACCATCAAAATCCTCAAGGAAGAGAGGAGATTATTTAAGCCTACTGGAACACGTTTCCAAGTTGGGTACAAGGCATTTCGCGGGAAGTTCGGACCCTATTGCGGCTGATGAGTGGAGAAGTCGGATACTGAGGAATTTTAACTCCACTCGCTGTCCGGAGGATTACCGGAAGGATATTGCTATCCACTTCCTTGAAGGCGATGCCCATAACTGGTGGCTAACGAAAAACAGAAAGGTGGTGAAATCCAGACCTTTGCTGACTTTGAACGGGAGTTCAATAAGAAGTATTTTCCACTGGAAGCCTGGGATAAACTTGAGTGTGTTAAGGGTGGAAATCCGTACGCATTGCTTAATATGCACATTTAACTCTGTCTCAGAGTTAGTGGAACGGGCTGCAATGATTGAAGTCGGTATTGAAGAAGAAAAACAAAATTGGGCAAGGTTCCAACCCCGTAACATCCAAGCATCAAAACCCACAGATAAGAAAAGGAAATTCGACAAGGTGGAAGAACCTAGTTCGGAATCAAAATGGAAATGCATGACTTGTGGAAAGCATCACAGCGGTACTTGCTGGAAAGCGATTGGAGCCTGCGGTCGGTGTGGGTGTAAGGATCATGCGATTCAGAACTACCCACGGATGAACCAAGGACAACAGAAAGTTAGTACCGAGGAACCGCGGACTTGTTTTCATTGTGGAAAGTCAGGGCATTTCAAGAGGGAATGCCCAAGGCTGGATGCAGAAAGAGGGTTAACCGCAGTATGGATGCATTACCGCCTCCTCCTAAACGGCAGACAGTAGCTCCACGTGTTTATGAAATGTCGGAAGAAGCAGGAAGGGCTGGGAACTTCAATGCGATCACTGGGACCTTGAGTATAGGTGGTGTAGAAACACACACTTTATTTGATTCTGGAGCTACACATTGTTTTGTGAGTCTGGATATGGTGGGTAAAGGTGGGTTCAAGAAAGAACCAAACACTGAATACAGAATGGTTACGGAAGCCGGTGGACAGGCAATGTATCCGTCTGGCATTGTCCGTGGAATCTGAGTTGCCGTCAAGGGAGTTAATATGCCAACTGACCTAATCATAGTTCCACTCAAGAAGTACGATGTTATCTTAGGGATAGACTGGTTGGGAAAGTACAAGGCGCATATTGACTGTCACCGAGGGAGAGTGCAATTTGAGAGGGAAAGTGGAATGTTGAAATTCCAAGGAATAAGGACAACTTCGGGAAATCTGCTAATCTCAGCAATCCAAGCGGAAAGGATGCTAGAGAAAGGGTGTGAGGCATAGATGGCCATAATCACCACAGATGAAGTTGGGGCAAAAGCGGAGTTGAAAGACATTCCGATTGCAAGGGAATTTGGAGATGTGTTTGAGGCCGTGAGTGGTGTACCACCGGATAGGTCCGACTCATTCACCATTGAACTGGAATCGGGTACAAACCCTATTTCCAAAGCCCCGTACCGGATGGCACCGGCAGAAATGGCTGAGTTGAAAAAGCAACTGGAAGAGTTATTAAACAAAGGGTTCATCAAGCTAAGTAGTTCCCCATGGGGTGAACCGGTCTTGTTTGTAAGGAAAAAAGATGGAAACTTTAGGCTTTGTATTGACTATCGCGGGTTGAACCGTGTAATGGTTAAGAACAAATACCCGTTGCCGCGTATTGATGAACTGCTGGATAACCTCAGAGGCGCAAAGTGGTTTTCAAAGATTGACTTGGCCTCCGGGTATCATCAGATCTCGATAGAGCCAACTGATATTCCAAAAACTGCCTTCCGCACAAGGTACGGACATTATGAATTTGTAGTAATGCCGTTTGGGTTAACCAATGCACCAGCAGCCTTCATGAAAATGATGAATGGTGTGTTCCGTGAATTCCTTGATGTGTTTGTAATCATCTTCATTAATGATATACTTGTTTACTCAAGGGATTGGGAAACTCATCAGGAACATTTACGAATAGTATTGGAAAGACTAAGGGAGCAAAAACTCTTTGCAAAACTGAGCAAATGTAGTTTTTGGCAAAGGAGTATTGGATTCTTAAGACACCTTGTGTCGGAAGAAGGAGTTTCCGTGGATCCGGAAAAGATAAAATCTATAAAGGATTGGTCACGTCCTAGAAATGCTTTCAAGATAAGAAGTTTCCTTGGCCTAGCCGGGTACTACTGGAAATTCGTTAAGGGTTTTGCAAGTTTGTCTCAGCCCTTGACTCGTTTAACTGGGAAGGACACCAAGTTTGTATGGTCTGAGGATTGTGAGGCAAGCTTCATCAATCTAAAGGCGATGCTTACCAGCTCCCCAGTATTAACCTTACCAGAGCCGGAGGAGCAATACGTTGTTTACACAGATGCATCAATCACGGGCTTAGGCTGTGTCCTGATGCAAAAAGTCTGGGTGATTGCCTATGCATCCAGGCAGTTAAAGAAACACGAGGGGAATAATCCAGTCCATGACTTGGAAATGGCTGCAGTTGTGTTCGCATTAAAAATTTGGTGATCATATTTGTATGGTGCCAAAGTGTAAATCTTCACCGACCATAAGAGCCTGAAGTACATATTCACCCAACCCGAGTTGAATATGAGGCAACAGCGATGGATGAAGATGGTTGCCGACTATGACCTGGATATTTCTTATCATCCGGGTAAGGCAAACCAAGTTGCGGATGCGCTAAGTCGGAGACGATTTGATATTGACGCAGATAAAGATCAGGAGAATCTTGTCAATATGATCGGGACATTGCATTTGAATGCAATGTCCACAGACGTGGAACCATTAGGTCTTGGGGCAATTAACCAAGCGGACCTACTTAGTAGGATTCGCATTGCCCAAGGGAAGGACTCAAAACTTAATAAGGATGCCCAAAATGAGCAATCCGAATACCAGGTTGTGAAAAATGGCACGATCATGGTTAAAGGAAGGGTATGTGTTCCCGATGGCCGAGAATTAAGGAATGAAATCCTTAAGGAAGCTCACCACTCAAAATTCTCAATCCACCCAGGACAGAACAAGATGTATCGCGATTTGAAGAGGTATTATCACTGGGTCGGAATGAAGAAAGAGGTGGCAGCTTGGGTATCCAAGTGTAAGACCTGTCAACTGTTTAAGGCGGAACATCAAGTACCAAGTGGAGTTCTACAGAACTTGCCTATTCCGGAATAGAAATGGATGTTACGATGGACTTCGTGACGGGATTACCTATGGGAGGATCTAAACATAATGCGGTTTGGGTAGTGGTGGATAAACTGACAAAATCTGCACACTTCATCGCTATCTCGGACAAGGATGGGGCTGAACAGATCGCGGCCAGATATGTTCAAGAGATAGTCCGACTGCATGGAATCCCGGTCAGTATTGTGTCAGATCGAGATACTCAATTTACTTCCAACTTCTGAAAAGCATTCCAGAAGGCTTTGGGAATAAGGGTGAATCTAAGTACAGCCTATCACCCCCAAACGGATTGGCAGTCCGAAAGAACGATCCAAACGTTAGAAGACATGCTGCAAGCATGTGTTCTAGACTGGGGAGGAAACTGGGAGAAGTACCTGATGCTGCTAGAATTCACCTACAATAATAGCTTCCAGGCGAGCATTGGAATGTCGCCTTATGAAGCATTATACAGAAGACCATGTAGAACACCATTGTGTTGGACTCCGGTAGGGGAAAGTAGACTGGTTGGGCTGGACCTCATAGATGAAACGAAGAAAAGGATGAAGTTCCTTAAGATCAAACTGAAGGAGGCACAAAACCGGCAAAAGAGTTATGCGGATAAACGCCGTAAGGAGTTGGAATTTGAAGTAGGTGACATGGTATACCTTAAGGCGGTAACGTACAAGGGAAAGGGGCATTTCTCTAAGAGGAAGAAATTAAGTCCACGGTACCTTGGACCTTACAAGGTAATCCAAAAACTCAGGAAATTCGCCTACAAACTTGACTTACCACCGAGACTGGAGGCATTCCACAAGGTATTCCATGTCTCCCAACTTCGGAAATGCCTCAGTGATTAGGACAAGGTCGAAAGCATTATACCAGCCAAGTTAAAGGAAAACTTAACAGTAGAAGCCAAACCAGTCCGAATCATCGATACAATGGGAAAAGGGACACGGAAGAAAAAGATGAAGATGATTAAGGTGGTTTGGAATTGCGGAGGGTTTGAGGAGGCTACTTGGGAAATTGAAAACAAAATGGAGGCTGATTTTCCTAAGTGGTTTGCTAAGATGGGTGAAGGGCAACAAGTGTCGGATTCGCGGACAAATCCCAATCAAGGGGCGGAGACTTGTGACGCCTGCGATCCTCAACAGGATCCTGGGAAAGACCGGATTGAGCTAAGTCAGCTAAAAGTGTCCGAGCTAACTAGCTGGATCAACTGGTAGGACTAGGTCACTAGCTGGTTCAGCTGAGTGGATTGGGACACTAGCTGGACAGCTGAGTGGACTGGGACACTAGCTGGGCAGCTGAGTGGACTGGGACACTAGCTGGACAGCTAAGAACTCAGTTAGGTCGTGACCCGAGGGACTGACGGTTACGGATGACAGTTACTGAGTTAGGGCCGAACGGGTGTGACAAGGGACACGAATAAAGATACTGGTTCGTTACCACGTTTCATTGCATCCGTCCCTGGTACAGTTACATTACTCGTCCCTTATAAATGCCGAGTCCCAGACCCAAAAAGAACACACGCAGAAGAAAAGGGATCACTAAAGAATTGGAAAAGAACTTCTAAAGGAATATACGAGGGAAAGGGGTGTTCGGGAAGTATCCGATCAGCGGTGGTTCCAGAACTTGAAGGAAAACACCCTGATCATTTCGGAGACTAAGGTAAGTCCCTAATAAGCCTTGTGCCGGACTTATTCCAGCTTCATAGTCTCTTGGCTAGGGATTTCGGGGAAAGTGTGGATAACATGAAGCATGCATATGCATTACCCAATATCACGAAAGTGAATACGGGAAGTTTAACATGTTATCTTTCAGGTAACAAAGGTGACCGGGCAAAGGATGCTTAGGCACGGGTTCAAGGCCGAGAGGATGGGTGGTGATTGGCTGGGTAGTTACGATCGAACACATATAATAGCATTATGCAAACTCGCTCGTTGTATCGAATCCTTTCATTATATCAACAAAGCTACCTAGTTTCCTTACAATCTATCGTTGATGAAATCTCTAAGATGCAAATCACTGCATAACCTCAAAGAAATGGAATTGCCTAAGGATCAGAACCTAAAAATTTGGTTAAGTAAAGAACGGAACGTCCTTGGAACCTCAAGGTTCAGGATGGGTCCCTTCACTAGCTTGCATTAGAACGACATCACACTGGACTGTTTCTCGGTATAGCCCTATACTAAAAGCTAGTTTGACTTGTTTGGTAACAGGTATGACAGTTTTATTATTCCACCAGCGCAGTTTATAAGGGTGAGGATGCTTCGAAGTAGGGAGAGAGAGTTTGGTCACGAGGTGGGAGCTGGCCACATTGGTACAGGACCCACCATCAATGATCAAACCGTAAACCTTACCGTTGATGGTGCAGCGAGTGTGAAAGATGTTGCCTCGCTGTTCGGCTGGTTCGGGAAGGGTCAGGGTACTCAGGATCCTCTTGATGACCAGCAAGTCCCCAACGTCTGGCTACTCGATCGCTTCATCTGGCTGAGTGGGTTCGGGATCATTCTCCTCGATCGGCTCCTCATCCTGGGACTCATAGTCACCCTCTGGAGTGAGGATCATTGCTTGGTTATTGGAGCAATCTCTGGAGTAGTGCCCTCGTCCCTGACACTTGTAATAGATCATGACCCGGCTTCTTCCGATATTGGCTTCCTATCTTTGGGCGGGTCGGACAGGCTTAGGTGCTTTGGATTGCTGGGGTTTGAATTAGGAGTCTACCGCAATGGTCTTGGGACCATCGTGTGACTTGGGAGCATGAGACAACCCAGTGGGGTTAGGAGACCAGCCTTAGTTTGGGGGAGCCCTACCTCAGGAAATGGTAGCGGCCTTCCTCCAAATCTGGGTTTCCAAGTGAATGGCCAGATGGAGAAGCTCATCAAAACCTCGGTAGGATTGCCTCTCGACCTTGCGGGCAATCCAGTCTTGCATTCCATCTATGAATTGGGCCATCAAGGTTTCACAGTTGTCGAGTTGCAAGCGGTCCCGAAGATGCTTAAACTCCTCATAATACTCTTCTATTGTCCGGGTGCCTTGGTGGAGCTTTCGGAAATACTTCTGTAAGTCGTGGTGATAGAGAGGAGGAACATAGCGCCTCCTCATTACATGCTTTATAGATTCCCAGGTGGAAATCATGCCTTCACGGTGTCACCTTCGTTCGGACAGATCGTGGTCCCACCAAGTGAGAGCATGGTCGGTTAGTTGGGCCACAACATAGGCAACTTTCTTGGGTTCGGCATAGTTGTAACAGTCAAACAGATGGTCCACGCGTCTTTCCCAATCAAGGTATGCCTCTGGGTCAACCTTTCCTGCGAAGGTAGGCGGAACCAGTTTATGCGCGGGAGCCTCGGGTCGAGGTGCATGGATCTAAAGATTACAAGCCTAAACTCCACTAACCTAATACTAATCAACCTAGATCTAACATCGCAAGGATCCTATCAAAAGACTACTCATTAATAGCCATGAAAACACAAAGTAAATGAATTGATCTTTGCATAACCATAATTATTAGAAGAATAGCAGTGAAGATTGAAAAGAAATCAAACTTGATAAACTCAGCAAATCTAGAAATCTCCAATCCCAAAATATCTCTAAATAAGTTTTTTAGCAAAAGATAAGATAAGATAAGATAAGATAAGATAAAATTAGGACTACAGTATTTATAGTCCAAGTCTAGGGGACCAACACAATCCCTAATTAACCAAAATAAAATTGAAAATACACTAAATTTGACTTCCTAAACCAAAGTTGACTTGGTTTAGCTTTATTAAAGGAATGAGTCAAGCAAGTCCTATCGGTGGAGCTTGGCCAGTGGGAGATGCCAATGGGAGAGGCCGATGGGGAACTCATGAGCTTTTCTTGGCTCCCCATCGATGGAGCTTGGCCGGTGGGAGAGGCCAATGGGGTAAATTAACTTATCTCTCTAACTAAAAACCCAAATCACTTGATATCACCTCCATTAGAACGCCAACTCAATTTGCTACAACGTTACTGAAGCACTCTGGAGATATATCACAACGTAAAGTCTCCAACCGAGTCAATCTTTGAGATACTTAGGATTGGTTATAGATTATCATTTATGTTTTCTCACACCATTTTCTCTCCTTGTTTTTTTTTTCAGCTCCAAGACCTATATAAGAGTGAAACACATGCAAACATGCATCTAGACTCTAAACATGTAATGAGAATGCAAGATAATGATAAAAACTCATTGCTAAAAAATTAAAAATCACAATATATTAACTCCTCCAAACTTATCTCTTGTTTGTCCTCAAGCAAACAATAAGAAACTTATTTGGAAAGATGTGTAAAAATCGGGATTCAAACCAGAAAGTGTCAAACAAAGGATTAAACACAATGTCCTTAAAGATAGTTAAATTGTGCAAGAAAAAACATCTTACTCTCTAGTACTTTTCCATGCTCATTGCAAAGCAAAACTCTAATACAACCTCTAAGTTTAAACAAGAACTCACAATCAAATAAAAGACATCTCTTTAACATTCATTAAGGTTCTTATTATGCGGTCTTGCTTATGGAAATCAAATCACTCTTCAACTGGTTCATGGGTTAAAAGCCTTTTGATGTGACTTCAAGAAAGAGAACAATTGATGCATACAAAACTCAACTCTCATTATTCTACCCCATCCCATTAAATGCATCCTATTTTCTATCCTTTAATCTTTACTGTCATTATCTTTTCAACCCCCATATGAATAGGCTCTTAGTTCTTTTTCAAACCTCACCCTCATGATCAATCTCTTTTTCTTAGTCTCCTAGGAAAACCTTTTAGTTCAACTCTTAACTCTTTTCTATCCCTTTAAACTTTTCCTTCTCTTGCTCCATATACTTATAATTTTATTTTTCTCTGTTTTAACTTATGGTAGCTATACTTTCCTTCTTCTTATAAACTTGGGATTTATAGCTTTTTGGTCTATTACTTGGGTTAACTAGGGACTCTTTTGATATTAATGATCAAGAGTTTCTTTCTTTCTTTTACAACACCCAAATCACCACCTATTCTAAACATTCAAGTCTTTCATTCCCCACCTAAAGCTAGACTTACCATCGCTAGCCTAAAAATGAGAGCTAACCTTTGTCATTCCCGATACTCTTAAGTTTTTGCAGAATCATATCATAATCAAAAAACACCTCACTCATAGAATATATCAAAGGGTTTGAAACAAATGGTCAAGGTTAAAGGTAGAGAACCATTCTAAAGATGAGAATAGCCATTCGGGTTAGCAAAGGGTGGTAAAATGGATAAGAAAACCCGAATGTTACCTTACTCAACCATGAGAATGCATTCAAATAACCATAAGCAAGAAAATTAAATTTAAGTTAAGTTCATATACATAGAGATACTTCAAGAAATCAAGTGAGCTCTGCAAAACTAGAAGGTGCATTTCGAAAGTGCAAAGGTCCAAGCATAGATTTTTCATTATTTCAAAGATGTTCAAGCAGCAAATAACTATGACTAAGGGCAATGATCTTAATCCTAAGCATGAACTTCTACAAGCAAACATCCCATACGCAAATGCAAATAAAAATTTCTTCTACACTCAATCTTACTATGCAAATGAAACTACAAAAATCTTTTTGTGTTTTACAAATTTTTCAAATTTCGGATTTTTCTATGCAATATATATATGCATAAGACTCAAATATGCAAAAAGAAAAATAAGAAAACAAAACAAAACACAATATTAAAAGACATAAATCACTCCCCCAAACTTGAATTACACCATCTCGGTGTAACAGACGTGAGAGAGAAGGTTAAAAGAAAAAGAAAAAATAAAATGGTATATACATTGAAAGGTAAAGGACCATACCTTGACCCTAGTCAAGAATATTGAGTGTGGAATGAGTGGAGTTGGAGAACTCCTAGGAGGGGATGAAGTAGTGGAATGAGCATTAGAAAAGCGTGTTCAACCTTTGAGTGTGACAGTGAGTACATCTTGCATCACATCTTCAAATCTCTTTGAACCAGTTGCCTTAAGCTTCGATGTGGGGACTGCTTTAACCATAGAAAAGGGATTTGACATTCCCTTACACTTTACTTTGTACTATAGCTCTCCATCAACACATCTCCGAGGGTGCAAGGTCATAGTGGGAACCAATGGAGAGTGAACAAGGATGGGATGGTTTTTTTGTTCATTGCCATCTTATTATTCTCAAGATTCTTCTTGGTGACTTTATCACTTTCATCACAACCATCAAACAAGGAGAATAAACACTTTCCTTCCAAATTTTGCTCATCAAGCATTAGAGTTTCATTCAAAACCTTAATATCATTTTTCCATTCAAACTCTTCATTGGTGATTGTTCCACAAAACTTGGTAGAAGAAGGCTTGATTGGATAAGTAACTGTAGGATTCACATTGCTTAGAGTCACACACTTGATTGAGAAGTCGATGCTTGCTCCTGCGGTGTTGAGAAATGGAGTTCCAAGATTGAGTGGAAGCATATATTGTTTTCCTCTATCTACTACCATGAAGTCTGTTGGGATTAAACAATCTCCAATTTTAAGTGGATAGTCTTCAATCAAACCAAGTGGAGGTTTTGAAGAGGCATCAGCATAAGTGATCGAAGAGGAGTATCCCTTCATTTCTTTGATACATATACTCTTCATCATCTCAAGTGACATAAAATTAAAACTAGCACCCGAATCACACAAGCCATTCTCAAATTTCTTATTTCCAAGTGTTCATACTTATTATTCAATTCACTATAAGCTCCTTGCATCTCATCCATTCTCTTGTTAATCGCAAAAGTGTCTTTGGTTTGTCCTTCTAAGAGTTGTTTAAGGAGCAAAGTATTGGGATCTTCTTTGAGTATTTGGGAAATTTGAAGTGGTTAGGTATTGTTTCGTATGAAGGTTTGGTTTTGGTTGTATTGAGGTTGAGGTTGGTAATTTGGGTTTGGTTGGAAGTTTTAATTGGGTTGGAAAGGTTGGTTTTTGTTTGAGTATTGTGGTTTTGTTTAAAGTTTTGATTGGGTTTGGTTGCAAAGCTTGGTTTGGTAGTTTGTGATAGGTTTGGTCCTGTGGGTTTTCAACATTGGGGTTGCGGTATGTATATCATTGATGTCCTTGAAGCTATCCTTGATGCTTTGATCCGGTCTACTAATGTCTCTCAACTCTCTATCATAGTCTCATCCATAACAAGCATCACTCTGAGCAAGATTCTTAATCAACAACTCTCTTTTTCCACATTCAAGTTGTCAAAACTTCCATAGCTTGCCATGTCAAAGGCGCGACGATACTTCTCAAGTCTGCCTCTATAAAAGATTCCAAGCAAATTCTCCCTTGAGATACCATGATGAGGGAAACTCCTAATGTAACCTTTTAACCTTTCTCATGCTTAAAAAAAATTCTCTTGGAATCTTTGTTTGAAACTAGCAATGTCATTTCGAATTTTTGCCATCTTTTTCTTAGAAAAGAACTTATTGAGAAATTCCTTCTCACACATATTCCAAGTAGATACCAAATCTGAACTAATGTTCTTCTCCCATAGGGAGGCCTTGTTCCCTAAGGAGAAAGGGAGAATATCATCTTGATTTATTCTTTGGTACTCCATTCATATTCACCATTCTGCAGAATCTCTTTAATTGATATAAGTGATCGAGAGGGTCTTCCAAGGACAATCCATTGTACCTTTGGTTCTGAACCATATTTATCAAGCTTGACTTAATCTCAAAGTTTTTAGCAGCAATGGAAGGTATCGGAATGCCTGTAGCATGATCTCTAATGTTCGGTGCATCGAATGCTCATATGGATCTAAGGACTGGTTTTCCTTGTTGGGGAACCCGCAGAAATCCGGGAGGTAAATCTTCATTAATCATCCCTAAGTGTTGTGTGTTGTAACTGATCTCTTGTAGCTCTCCTACATTCTCTTTCTAACCGGTGAATGTCCTCAATAGAATCAACCAGGTTTTGTGCACCGTGAATTCTAAAGTTCATGCACCTACAAAAAAGAGATATCAGAGTGGAAACAAGAGAGGGTGAAGTTGTAAATTCAATAAAGGAAATTTTGTCTCAAACACACAATTTACTTCTAATTGTATTAACAAGTTCCAAGTGGTAATGGCGCCAAATTGATATTAAATTTTATTGCAAATCAAGGTTATCAATTACTCAAATGCGTTGTAGCATAGATGAGAAATAATCCAACATGGAATCAAGTATTAACACATTAAGAGTACAAATCATGCTTTAATCTAAGTAAATATGTTTTTGGTTTTTGTAAACAAATTTTGAAAATATAAATAAAGCGGGAAAACAATTAAAACGTCAAATTAACAAAGAAATATCCTTCGAAATGTTATGGATAATCTAGACTAATGAATGCTAAGCTAGTGAAGTCTTAATATACTTCTTAAAACAAATACAATGGTTCCAAGACACTAAAATTGACTAATCCACTCTCATGGTACTAATTACTTCACTAATCACCTTAAATGTTCATAACTGTTGTTAAACATTAACTGATAAATAATTATTAATAGCATCTATTCTTCACATCTAAACACCCGAAACATTAACTCTCTTTGGTTAGGATAAAAAAAACTTGAAAAGTTTGGATCAAACATTTCATCAAACAGCTTGTGGGTGTGAGAAATGCTTAAGATCTAAACTAACAATCTCTTACTAATATTGCATTAAACACAACCTATCAAGCATGGATCTATGATTACAAGCCTAAACTCCACTAAACTAGCACTAATCAACCTAGATGTAACATCCTAAACCTCCTAAAAGAGACTACTCACTAATAGCCATAAAACACAAAGTAAATGGATTGATCTTTAGGAATTCGGTCAAACAAAACCTAAACTTTGTAGAACTTGCCAAAAGAAACACAAACTTTGGCCCTGACCAAATAAACACTAAAGTCTCATTGACTTTAATTTTTTTTAGTAATGTATTGTGACTTGCCAAAATAACACTCCGTTAACTTTTTAACAGAAAATTAAAAACGTCATTAACTCGACTGGTAAGTAAAACAACATCATTTTTTCATTGAGTTTGCTTAATGAGAAAAATTCAAAACTATGTCGTTATAATGCATTTATATACAAAACTTTGTGTTCAAGCAGACTCGAACTCGGGTTTAGAAAGCATGTCGTGGGCTTTTTGCCACTGAGCTAGTGACACTTTTGAGGTATTACCAAACATAACATCTTATATAATATCGCGAAGCCAAACTTTCTCCTCTGGCTTCCGCCGCCACATTCCTCTAGTCGGCCAAGATCTCCACTGCTCCTTCTCGTGGCACTGCTCCCCTCTGATCAGCTCAGACCGTCGGCAAATCTTTTGGCCTATAATTTTCTTCTGCTCACCTCACTTGCTCCTTCCAATTTGACTTCAAGGACTTCGCCATAAAATGCTCCAACGTTGCCAAAATTGTCGGATTTTCTCTTGCCACCTTTGCTATCGTCGTCTCGGATTTTCTGAACAATGCAATCGGCTTGTTATAGGGATATAGAATTAAATACAGATCCAATCACGCATAATTATGTTATGTTTGGTCAGAAAAATCCCTATATAGTGCTTCATCAAGCTCATTAGCAAATGCAGATCCAAATACCATATATAAGACGTTATGTTTGGTAATTTTTCGGAAGTGACATTAGCTCAGTGGCAAAACCCCCTTGAAGTATATTCTAAACCAGAGTTCGAGTCCGCTTGAACACAAATTTTAATTAAAAAACATTCAAAATGACGTCGTTTTGAATTTTTCTCATCAACCAATCTAAGTAACAAAACGATGTCGTTTTACATAACAGTAACAGTAGACATCAGATTAATGACGTTTACATTTTCTGTTAAAAACTTAATGGTGTGTTATTTTTGGCAAGTAAAATATGCAATATTAAACTTGTTTTGAAAGTCAATAAAAGTTTAGTGTTTATCTGGCGAGACAAAAGTCTGTGTTTCTTTTGGCAAGTTTTGCAAAATTTGTTGAAGTATGTGATCACTTAGGAGAAGAGAGGAATTCAAAATCAACAAAAGGAGGGAAAGGAAAACTAGTTGACAAGGAACTAGAAGGAGTCTTAGTTGAGAAGGAACTAGAAGAAAGGGAAGCTGTTCTAACTCAACTAGACAAACTAACTAAACCAAGTGAGGAAGCAAAGGGAGGCATGGGCGCAGCATGGAGAAGCATGGGTGCAGCATGGAGAAGCATGGGCACGGCAGAGGAACATGGAGTAACTCTGTGTGCTAACTCGGGTTACTCACCTCGAGTTAGTTAACCAGAGCTACTCCTCATGCACTTCTTCTTCTCTCCTTCTCCTTCATTGTAAAACCTCTATAAATACCAATGTATACCTCTTGTTGTAATTACAATAATAAAAAAAAAAGGAATACAAGAAAAGTCTTATTACATCTATTCTCTCTTTTCTAATCATACTAAACACTCTCTAATACTCTAACTCTTAAATTCAACATGGTATCAGAGCAGGTTCTCTATCCAACCGCCTAAACTTTCTTCATAATCTCTCTAAGTTATTTACAAATCTTCTAATCTATAGCAATACATCTTGCCAAGCTCTATTCACTCTGAGATTAATATCCTTGAGATCGGTTAATCTTCAAGTTGTGAAAGAACTGGGATTGTGTATTACTACTAGAGAATGGAGATGAATAAAGTAGCAATTTCTGTTGTCCTAAAGGGGGATAACTATCTTCTTTGGGCAAAAACTACTAAGACCGTTCTAAGAGGCCGAGGACTTTGGAAGTTCATTGAACTTAAGGAGGAGGCCATACCATACAATGAGAAGGAAGAGCAAGAAGAGCAGTTCACTCTTTCACTACTTCAAAGTTCACTAGAACCATCCATCTTGGCGGCATACTCATATTCGGATACCGCCAAGGAGCTATGGGATATACTCAAGGGAGTATATGGAAACATCTCAAATATATCAAGGATATTTGAGGTGAAGAGGGCGTTGAATGAGCTTCAACAAGAGGAGAAGACATTCAAGGAAATGTTTGGGGAATATAGAAGCTTGTGGGCCGAGTTGGAGATATTGAGACCACAAACTATAGACCCCAAGGAACTAGGAGAAAGACATGACCAAGATCAAGTGTTTGGACTTCTCTTGGCACTCAATGCATCCTACAAGGATCTCATCAAGCACATACTAAGATTTGAGAAGCTGTCAAGTCTAGCAGAAGTATGTGGCATGATACAAAGGGAGGAAGGGTCAAAAGACCTATTTCGTGCGCCAAGTGAGGCTGCACATCTTGCAAGGAAGAATCTCACATTTGACAAGAGGGTGTTGGAATGTGAGCATTGTAAAATGAAGGGGCACACTAAGGAGAAGTGTTGGACTCTTCATCCACACTTGAGGCCTAAGCGGCTAAAGGAGAATGGAGGTGGACCTAGAGCCTTCATGGGAATAGCACAACCTGTTGAAGATATGGTCAGAAGATCCGAGTTTGAGGCTCTCATCAAGAGTTTAGCCAAGCTCACAGAAACCGGTAAGAGTTTCCTCAGCTCTAAAACCCCTATATAGAAGAATAGAATCATTGTGGATTCGGGAGCTTCTCATCACATGATCAAGGATCAAGACATGCTAAAGAACCTTCAGCCGTGTCATGGAAATGTACAAATAGCCAATGGAAGCTCAATTCCGATTGAAGGGATAGGGGAGTTAGAGCTTTTCACAAAAGAAACAAAAGCATTATACATGCCTAGTTTCTCATCCAATCTCTTATCCGTTCATAGAGTTACAAAAGATTTGGATTGTGTGGCATTGTTTGGGACTGACTTTGTTAAGTTTCAGGACCCTAAAACAAGTCATGTGCTCGGAGAAGGGAAGGTGGAGGATGGAGTGTATCTGTTGGAGACAAATAAACAAGAAAACCTAAAAGCTCTTGGTATGAAGGCGGATAAGGAATTTTTGGCAAGAAGGAGATTGAAGATAGCCCATTATGGCATGAAAGGCTAGGACATCCAAGTTCAGCTGTCCTCAAAATGGTCTTACCCAATCTCGTTCAAGAAGAAGTAGTTTGTGAAGCATGTGTACTAGGGAAACATTGTAGACAAGTCTTTCACTCTTCATCTACAACTTGTGATAAAGCTTTTGGCATTGTACACTCGGATGTATGGACCGCCCCATGTAATTCAAGAGATCAATATAAATATTTTGTTTCATCCATTGATGACTACTCAAGACACACATGGATCACACTTCTACATTCCAAAGATCAAGTATATGAAGCATTCACTAACTTCATTAAATACATCTCTACCCAATTCAAGACAAAAATCAAGGTCTTAAGAAGTGATAATGGAGGGGAGTATGTGAGCAAACGATTCAAGGAGCTACTCAACAACTTGGGTATCATCCATCAAACATCCTGTGCATACACTCCACAACAAAATGGGGTAGCAGAAAGGAAGAATAGACACCTAATGGAAGTAGCAAGAACTCTCATGATTGCCAAAGGAGTACCTAAGTTTCATTGGGGAGATGCATTGATGACTTCAAGTTACTTGATCAACCGGCTTCCAACCAAGAACCTAGACAATAAGTCACCATTTGAAGCGCTATACAAGAAGAGACCAAGCTTGAATCATATGAAGACCTTTGGATGTACATGTTTCATGTTTCTACCAGAGGGACAGAGAAGCAAGCTTGAACCTAGAAGCATGAAGTGTGTATTTATTGAATACTCACCAACGCAAAAGGGCTACAAGGTCTACAATCCAGAGACAAGAAGGGTCTATGTGTCTAGAGAAGTAAAGTTCAATGAAAAAGAAAGCTTTTATGGAACTAAGAATCATGATAGTTCTGAAGGTATGGTCCCATCATCCATGGATTGGATGCGGTTTGATGAGTCACCAATAACAAGGGATGAAGTACAAGGAGAGAGTACAGCATCTGAGGACATCATGGAACCAGACCAAGATTCAGCTGAAGAAGAAGATAATATTGAGGAAGATGAATCTGAGCCAATCATAACTCTAAGAAGAAGTACAAGACAGAGGCGACAACGTGTTTACTATGGTTACAACAACTCTGCCATGCTCCAAGGAGAGTCTAGTGCGAGTAATCTTCCTTGTGTGATAAGAGAATGTCCTGAGCGTACGGCGAGCTTAGATCTCGATCCTATTGGCGACAGCACTCTCTTATCACAAGGGGGAGATAACACTCAAACTAGCACTATCACATATCCCATTGAGCATTTTTGCTCGTTGGCATCGTTACCTATGGAGCATAAAGCTTTTCTTGGAAAAATCAGCAAAGAATCCATACCTAACTCATATGAAGAAGCGTGTGAGAGTGGAGTATAGGTAAAAGCCATGGAAGAGGAAATGAAGTCCATGGAAAGGAATCATACTTGGTACTTAACCGATTTACCAAGGGATAAGAAGCCAGTTGGGTGTAGATGGGTGTATACAATCAAATACACAAGTGATGGGAGGATAGAAAGATACAAGGCAAGGTTGGTAGCAAAAGGGTATACTCAAATCTATGGGGAGGATTATACCGAGACATTTGCTCCGGTTGCTAAGCTCCACTCCATCAGAATCCTAATCTTGGTGGCAGTAAACTTGAAGTGGGATCTATGGCAGATGGATGTCAAGAACGCCTTCTTGCAAGGGGATTTGGAAGAGGAAGTGTATATGGATCCACCCCAAGGATATCATAAGGAAGACAACAAATTTTGTAGATTGAAGAAAGCAATCTATGGGCTAAAACAATCTCCAAGAGCATGGTACCAAAGGCTAAGCGCTTGTCTGTTGGAGAAGGAATTCATAAAATCTGAAGCTGATCATACTCTATTCACAAGGCAAAGCGAAGAAGGAATAGTGGTGGTGTTGATCTATGTTGATGATCTAATCATCACAGGAAGTAACAAAGATGGAATAGATCAAATCAAGAAACTCTTAAAGGCAGACTTTGATATAAAGGACCTAGGGGAGCTTAAGTATTTCCTAGGGATTGAGATGACGCGATTTGGAGATGGAATGTTTATCTCTCAAAGGAAATATGTGCTGGATCTCTTGGAAGAGACAGGAAAGTTAGGATCAAAGCCGGCTAAAACTCCAATAGAAGAAGGCTACCAAGATAATCCTAAGGGGGAGCCATTGGAGGATATTAAGAGGTATCAAAGGATGGTGGGCAAGCTCATTTACCTCACTATCACAAGGCCGGACATATGTTTTGCAGTGAACCGTGTGAGCCAACACATGCAAAAGCCAACTATGCAGCATTGGAACATGATTGAGAGGCTGCTAAGATATTTGAAAAACAATCCGGGGAAAGGCATTTGGATGCATGCCAATGGAAACACAAAGGTCCAAGGTTATTGTGATGCGGATTGGGCTGGAGATAAGAATGATAGAAAGTCTACATCTGGTTTTTGTACATTTGTAGGAGGCAATCTAGTGACTTAGAGGAGCAAAAAACAGAAAGTCATAGCCTTATCTAGTGCTGAGGCTGAGTATAGAGCTATGAAGAGTTGACAAAGGAGCTAATATGGATAAAATCATTCCTAAGTGATCTTGGAATACATGAAGATGAAGAAATGCTATTGTATTGTGATAATCAAGCAGCAATACATATAGCATCTAATCCAGTATTCCATGAAAGAACCAAGCACATAGAAGTTGATTGCCACTTTGTGAGAGGGAAGATTCAAGAAGGAATCATTAAAACCGCTTTGTAGTCAGCAAGGAACAACTAGCGGATATCTTCACTAAAGCAACCTCAGCCATCACTTGTGATCACATCCATGGCAAGATCGGTCTTAAGGATCTCCATCGACCAATCTTGAGGGGGAGTGTTGAAGTATGTGATCACTTAGGAGAAGAGAGGAATTCAAAATCAACAAAAGGAGGGAAAGGAAAACTAGTTGACAAGGAACTAGAAGAAGTCTTAGTTGAGAAGGAACTAGAAGAAAGGGAAGCTGTTCTAACTCAACTAGACAAACTAACTAAACCAAGTGAGGAAGCAAAGGGAGGCATGGGCGCAGCATGGAGAAGCATGGGTGCAGCATGGAGAAGCATGGAGAAGCATGGGCGCGGCAGAGGAACATGGAGTAACTCTGTGTGCTAACTCGGGTTACTCACCTCGAGTTAGCTAACCAGAGCTACTCCTCATGCACTTCTTCTTCTCTCCTTCTCCTTCATTGTAAAACCTCTATAAATACCAATGTATACCTCTTGTTGTAATTACAATAATAATAATAAAAAAAAGGAATACAAGAAAAGTCTTATTACATCTATTCTCTCTTTTCTAATCATACTAAACACTCTCTAATACTCTAAACTCTTAAATTCAACAAAATTTAGGTTTTTTGGCAGAATTTCCATTGATCTTTGCATACTCATAAGTATTAGAAGAATAGAAGTAAATGTTAAAAGAAAATTAAACTTTATAAAGTTGGGAATCCAAGAATCTACAATCAAAAACCTTAAACAAGTTTAACAAAAGATAAAAACCCTGAAAATTAGGGTGGAGAAGTATTATAGTTAATAAAGAAGCTTGGTCCAATCCTAAAATCGGACTTGTTTACAATCGGGTTAGGAGTCAATTTTTATCAGATGTTTTTGGTCCATCAGACAATTCTGGTTGATGGACTCCATCAAACATCCTTGATCGATGGGAATGGTTGATGGGCTCCCCAGATAAATTTCTTCAAGTCTCATCGGCCACCTCTGACCGCTGGAGGTTGGACAGTGGAGGTAAAGTTAACGTAACTCTCTAACCAGATACTCAAATTACTAGAAATCATGTCCATTGGAACAACACCTCAATGTATTACAACTTTGATGAAAGGCTCTGGAGGTATTGATGAGTCAATCTTTGAGATGCTTAGAATTGGTTTTATATCATCATTTATGTTTTCTCAAACCATTTGCTCTCTTTATTATTATTTTTCAGCTCTTAGACCTAGAAAAGAGTGAAACACATGCAAACATGCATCTAGACTCTAAACATGTAATGAAAATACAAGATAATGATGAAAATCATAGCTAAAAACACTAAAACAGAATATATCATGACCTCCCCAGTCAAGTATACACATCCTTAGCAAATCCTCAAAAAAGTTTGAATGGTGTTCTCGGATTGCCCGTCCGTCTGAGGGTGATATGTTGTACTCATATGTTCCTTTGTGCCCATCTCAGCCTTAAAAGCCTTCCAAAAAACCGAAGTAAACTTGGAATCATGATCCAACACTATACTCTCATGTACTCCATGAAGCCTCACAATCTCATTGGCGTAGTTCTTAACCAAAAAAGCATCTACATAACTCCTATTAATGGCCAGAAATTGTGATCACTTAGTCAAACGATAAACAATGACCCAAATATCATTTTGGTCCAAGAAACAGACAACCTTACCACGATATCCGGAACACCTCAATCCATTATTCGATAATAATATTCGCATCAATATTAAAATTCTCAAACACAAACAGAATTAAATAATTCATGAAAACCACACTAACTTAATTAACTCAATAATTTACGGCATCATTACGAAGAGATACATCAGTATTTAATAAATAATAACTTAGACGATTAACCCCTCTCACAAATATACACACATGTCAACTAATAGTTTACAAGTATAATACATATGATTACAGAATTCAGCAACCAACAATGCAACAACTTCATCAATTAATTAATTATCAGAAATTTAATTAATTAATTATCAGATATTTAATTAATTAAAATTTGAAAAATATTTAGAAATAACGTCATATATATAATTTCAATAATTTTTAGAAATTTATTTCAACATAAATAATTGTAACAATTTTTGGCAATTTAATTCACAACAATTTACTTCACCACAAACATCAAATCAACAAACTTAGCAAATCACTCAGCCCACATACAACACAGAAAATTGAAACAATCAAAACCTCTCTTTCTCACAAGATCTATACTCCCTGGAACTTTTAGGGTTTCCTAAAGGCCACACCAACACAATCAAAACCTCTCTTTGTCACCCATTTAGTTCTTAATTGCACCATTGAAAATCAACTACTAGGTGTCCTGAAGCTGTCCACAAAGTTTCATGATGATCTGATCACAGATGAACTTGCGATCTCTCTTTGAATCCACGTTGGTCCAATTCGTGTCTTTGGAAACGAATTACTTAGTTGAATCTCTTTTCTACAATTTCTTGCTTGTTCTGTCTACATGTCCTTTCACCAACGACTCAGCTTACTCCTCTCTCACATGTAGCAACTTCAAGCTCTTTTGTAATTGGTGGCCACAAAAGTTTTGATAGCCAAATGTAGAGTTCAGCACTTAAATTAGTCTAAGCTTTTTCTTTTTCAAAATTGAAATTAAGTCCCTCAAATTTCTGATCTTTGCAAATCATCCTTGTAATTTCTGATCTTATCAAATTAACTCATCATAATTTTCTGATCCAACACCAGCAACCCCCAAAACTCTTCAATTCTCCATTTTAACACCTCAGATTTTTATTTGATTTAAATAAGATCCATAAAACTCAACTCGTTATTCAAAATTTTTTTATCACATGTCCGGGACACGGATATTATGATTCTCTCCACTAAAATAGATTTGTCCTCGAATCTGTGAACTGCAAACCCCTCGCAAAAGGACCCAACTAATAACCTTGCTTCCACTTTTTTATCATGGAAATCACCAGCATACACAGCTCAATCACTAAATTCACTCACGAGTGATGTCACTTAGTCTACCTCAAAGCTTTTTGGTTCACGATTCGTATCCTCACTCTCAGAACCATCTATCTTATGAGTAACACATAATCCACCCTCCAAGAGAACTAGATATTCTATTTCAGCAATCAATAACCATTTCAGCCCTTAAAATCCTCCCCATCTAACCTCACAAAATAAAACAACTACGACTGATTTTAATCTTAAAAACAAATCTTAGCACGTTATATTTCAATATTTAGAATATCAAACATAACATAGTCTTCCCATAATATCAGACAAACCAACAAAAGATTGGATAGATCGATCTGATTAGGATCGATTGTACCTATCTGCTCAACATGATCTCGGCGACTGCCCCAATCAACAATTTATCACATTCCAGAAGTAGCAGTTCAGCTCCATATACTTTCACAACCACAACATGGCTCAGCATAAACTACAACCAACAAAATGACTTTATTGTAATTCCACGATTAATGACAAAACTCAACATAGCTTTCACGGCAAACCAAAAAACACAACATAGCCTTTCTACTATCTACACAACACAGCATAGCCTTTCAGCTATCAGTACAACACAACATAGCCTTTCGGCTATAGGCACAACACATCATAGCCTTTCTGCTATTAGCACAGCACATCATTGTCTATATTCGGTTCAAATACTCCCAAAACTGGAAACCACAAAACCCCACTTGGTTTGAATGAATCTGCGCCTACCGGATCTCTGGAACAGCTCAGCACAGTAAGAATGATAAAGCATCTTAGAGTCCAGCATACCCCGATCAGGTAAGTCCAGCAAAATCTTAAGATTTCAAGTGGCTTACCGAAACAGCATCAAGAATCACATAGAAACCTGACCGGTAAATACCTGTTGAAATTATAAGTTTAAAGAGATTGAAGAATGTTTAGAGACTAAGAGTGAGAATAGCAAGAGATTATGAAAGCTTGTATGGATTTTTATTCTCTTAGTCATACCCTTCTTTACATCACTTTACATGTATTTATAGAGTTTTTACATTGAAGAAGGAGAGAAAGGCGCAGAAGAGAAGAAAGAATACGTGAAGAAGGAAGGAGAGAAGAGAAGAGTTTGCGTGAAGAAGAGAGGAGGGAGCAGCTCACCTACTCCAACAGTGGAGAGCTCCATGCCCTGATTCTGGCGCCCCCATGCTGTCCTTTGCTTCCTCTTTTCCACTTAGGTAGTCTTCTAGTTTATTTGTAACAGCTTCCTTTCTTGTAGTTACTTCTCAACTATTTCTCCTTCTAGTTCCTTTTCAACTAGATCACATATTTCAACACTCCCCCTCAAGATTGGTCGGTGGAGATCCTTAAGACCGATCTTGCCATGAATGTGATCACAAGTAATAGTTGAAGTTGCCTTAGTGAAGATATCAGCTAATTGATCCTTGCTTGCTACAAAGGCGGTTTTGATAATTCCTTCTTGTATCTTCCCTCTCACAAAGTGGCAATCAACTTCTATGTGCTTGGTTCTTTTATGAAATACCGGATTTGATGCTATATGCATTGCAGCTTGATTATCACAATACAATAGCATTTCTTCATCTCCCTGAATTCCAAGGTCTTTTAGAAGCGCTTTTATCCATATCAACTCCTTTGTTAATTCTCTCATGGCTCTGTACTCTGCTTCAGCACTTGATAAGGCTATGACCTTCTGTTTTTTGCTCCTCCAAGTTACTAGATTCCCTCCCACAAATGTGCAAAAACCAGATGTGGACTTTCTATCCTTTTTATCTCCAGCCCAATCCGCATCACAATAACCTTGGACCTTTGTGTTCCCATTAACATGCATCCATACACCTTTTCCAGGGCTATTCTTTAGGTACCTTAGCAACCTCTCAATCATGTTCCAATGTTGTGAGGTTGGCTTTTGCATATGCTGGCTCACACGGTTTACTGCAAAGCAGATGTCAGGTCTTGTAATGGTAAGATATATAAGTTTGCCCACCATCCTTTGGTATCTTTTAATGTTCTCCAAAGGCTCCCCCTCAGGACTATCTTGGTATCCTTCTTCTATTGGAGTTTTGGCCGGCTTGGATCCTAACTTCCCGGTTTCTTCCAAGAGATCCAACACGTATTTCCTTTGAGATATGAACATTCCATCTCCAAATCGTGTCATCTCAATCCCTAGGAAGTACTTGAGCTTCCCTAGATCCTTTATATCAAAGTCGGCCTTCAAGAGTCCCTTGATTTGATCTACTCCATCTTTGTCACTTCCTGTGATGATTAGATCATCAACATAAATCAAGACTACTACTCCTCCTTCACTTTGTCTTGTGAATAGAGTATGATCCGCTTCAGATTTTATGAACTCCTTCTTCAAGAGACAAGCGCTTAGCCTTTGGTACCAGGCTCTTGGAGATTGCTTCAGTCCATAGATTGCTTTCTTCAATCTACACACTTTGTTGCCTCCATTATGATACCCTTGGGGTGGATCCATATATACTTCTTCTTCCAAATCCCCCTGCAAGAAGGCGTTCTTGACGTCCATTTGCCATAAGTCCCATTCCAAGTTTACAGCTACCGAGATTAGAATTCTTATGGAATGGAGCTTAGCCACTGGAGCAAATGTTTCAGTATAGTCCTCCCCATAGACTTGAGTATATCCTTTTGCTACCAGCCTTGCTTTGTACCTTTCTATTTCCCCATCACTTGTGTATTTAATTGTATACACCCATCTACTTCCAACCGACTTCTTATCCTTTGGTAAGTCGGTTAAGTACCAAGTATTATTCTTTTCCATGGACTTCATTTCCTCTTCCATGGCTTTCACCCATACTTCACTCTCACATGCTTCTTCACATGCTCCATGGGTAATGTCGCCAAGGAACAGAAATGCTCAATGGGATATATGATACTACTAGTTTGAGTGTGATCTCCTCCTTGTGATATGAGAGTGCTGTCGCCAATAGGATCGAGATCTAAGCTCGCCGTATGCTCAGGACACTCTCTTATCACACAGGGAAGATTACTCGTACTAGACTCTCCTTGGAGCATAGCAGAATTGTTGTAGCCATAAAAAACACGTTGTCGCCTCTGTCATGTACTTCTTCTTAGAGGTATGGTTGGCTCCGGTCCTTCTTCAGCATCCGCTCCCTCTTCATCCAAATTCTGATCCGCTTCCTCATGTGCATTATCCGCACTATCTTGCTCTATGAAGTTCTCAGATGTTTCTTCTTGTACTTCTTCACATAGGCTTGGCGTTTCATCAAACACCATCCAGTCCATGGGCGAATAGATCATTTCTTTAGAAGCTTCATGATCCTTAGCCCCATAGAAACTCTCTTGTTCATTAAACCTTACTTCTCTAGACACATACACTCTTCTTGTTTCCGGGTTGTAGACCTTGTAGCCCTTTTGTGTTGGTGAATATCCAATGAATACACACCTCATGCTTCGAGGTTCAAGTTTGCTTCTGTGTCCTTCTGGTAAAAACATGAAGCATGTGCATCCAAACGTTTTGATATGATTTAAGCTTGGTTTCTTCTTGTACAACACTTCAAATGGGGACATATCATCCAGATTTTTGGTTGGAAGTCGGTTGATTAAGTAGCTTGATGTCATTACGGCATCTCCCCAATGGAACTTTGGTACTCTTTTGGCAATCATGAGAGTCCTTGCTACTTCCATTAGGTGTCTATTCTTCCTTTCAGCTATCCCGTTCTGCTGAGGAGTGTATGCACACGATGTTTGATGAATGATGCCAAAGTTGTTGAGCAACTCTTTGAATCATTTACTCACATATTCCCCTCCATTATCACTGCGCAATACTTTGATCTTTGTTTTGAATTGGGTAGAGATATAGTTAATGAAGTTGGTGAAGGCTTCATAAACTTGATCTTTGGTATGTAGAAGAGTGATCCATGTATATCTTGAGTAGTCATCAATGAATGAAACAAAATATTTATATTGATCTCTTGAATTACATGGTGAGGTCCATACATCCGAGTGTACAATGCCAAACGCTTCATCACAAGTTGTAGATGAAGTAGGAAAAGCTTGTCTACAATGCTTCCCTAGTACACACACCTCACACACTACTTCTTCTTGGATGAGATTGGGTAAGACCATTTTGAGGACTGCTGAACTTGGATGTCCTAACCTTCCATGCCATAATGGGCTATCTTCAATCTCTTTCCTCCCAAAAAACTTTGCATCCGCCTTCATTCCAAGAGCCATTGGTTCCTCTTGTTTATTTGATTCCAAGATATACACACCATCTTCTACCTTCCCTTCTCCGAGCACATGGTTTGTTTTAGGGCCTTGAAACTTAACAAAGACAGTCCCAAACACAGCCACACACTCCAAATCCTTTGTAGCTTTATTAACGGATAAAAGATTAGATGAGAAGTTAGGCATGTATAATGCTTTTGTTTCCCTTTTAAAAAGCTCTAACTCTCCTATCCCTTTAATTGGAACTGTGCTTCCATTTGCTACTTGTACACTTCCATGGCACGGTTCAAGATTCTTTAACATATCTTGATCCTTGATCATGTGATGAGAAGCCCCTGAATCCACAATGATTCTAGTCTTCTTTATGGGTGTTTTAGAGCTGAAAAAACTCTTACCCGAATCTGTGAGTTTGGCTAGGCTCTTGATGAGAGCTTCAAACTCAGACCTTCTAACCAGTTCTTCAACAGGTTGTGCCATTCCCGTGAAGGCTCTAGGTCCATTCCCATTCTCCCTTAGCCGCTTAGGCCTCAAGTGTGGATGGAGTGTCCAACACTTCTCCTTAGTGTGTCCTTTCATCTTGCAATGCTCACACTCCAACGTCCTCTTGTCTCCAAATGTGAGATTCTTTCTTGCCAGATGTGCAGCTTCACTTGGTGCACGAAACAGGTCTCTAGACCCTTCTTCCCTTTGTATCATACCACATACTTCCGCTAGACTTGGCAGATTCTCAAATCGAAGTATATGCTTGATAAGATCCTTGTATGATGCATTGAGTGCCAAGAGAAGCCCAAACACTTGATCTTGGTCACGCCTTTCTCCTAACTCCTTGGGGTCTATAGTGTGTGGTCTCAAGATCTCCAACTCGGCCCATAAGCTTCTATACTCCCCAAACATTTCCTTGAATGACTTTTCCTCTTGTTGGAGCTCATTCAATGCCCTTTTCACCTCAAATATCCTTGATATGTTTGAGATGTTTCCATATACTCCTTTGAGTATATCCCAAAGTTCCTTGGTGGTATCCGCATATGAGTAAGCCGCCAAGATAGTTGGTTCTAGTGAGCTTTGGAGAAGAGAAAGAGTGTATTATTCTTCTTGCTCTTCCTTAGCTTCCTCCTTCTCAATTCTCACGGCCGCTTCTGTTCTTTCTTTTGGCTCAACATATTGCCAAAGTCCTCGGCCTCTAAGAGTAGTTTTGGTGGTTTTTGCCCAAAAGAGGTAGTTGTTTCCCTTGAGTATAACCGAGATTGTTACCCTATTAGTCTCCATTTTCTAGTAATAATACACAATCTTAGTCCTTTCACAACTTGAAGATCCTATGATCTCAAGGATATTAATCTCAGAGTGAATAGAACTAAGGAAGGTGTATTGTTATAGATTAGAAGCCTTGTAGAGTTTTAGAGGAATCAAGAAGAGGATAAGCGGTTTAGTAGATAACCTGCTCTGATACCATGTTGAAATTATAAGTTTAAAGAGATTGAAGAATGTTTAGAGACTAAGAGTGAGAATAGCAAGAGATTATGAAAGCTTGTATGGATTTTTATTCTCTTAGTCATACCCTTCTTTACATCACTTTACATGTATTTATAGAGTTTTTACATTGAAGAAGGAGAGAAAGGCGCAGAAGAGAAGAAAGAAAACGTGAAGAAGGAAGGAGAGAAGAGAAGAGTTTGCGTGAAGAAGAGAGGAGGGAGCAGCTCACCTACTCCAACAGTGGAGAGCTCCATGCCCTGATTCTGGCGCCCCCATGCTGTCCTTTGCTTCCTCTTTTCCACTTAGTTAGTCTTCTAGTTTATTTGTAACAGCTTCCTTTCTTCTAGTTACTTCTCAACTATTTCTCCTTCTAGTTCCTTTTCAACTAGATCACATATTTCAACAATACCACACAGCAATGAGATTCCATAACATGGAACCCCATCAATAGTATTAGGAAAATTTCCTAACCAGCCAAACCAAATATAGGATCAACACAATATGAGCCCTACAGCCAAACCCAGTATAAACAATAACAACATGTGCCACATATTCAATAAAATATCTGTCTTATTATTGGATATTAATGAAAAGTACTTCGTTTAGTAACACCAAAAATGACACGAGTACATCGGCTTAAACAGAAAGAATGTGAATACCAACACCGCTAAACACCAACACATGTGACTTCAGATAAGTCGTCATTGTGTCAAACAACTTGGAAATTTTGCGTTTCATCTTACCTTCAGGTTCTCAATTTTCCTCTCAACCCCATTGCAGTCCCATAAGACATTCATCTCCGGAACTTTATTCTGCTTGATCATTCAGACTCTGTGAACTACCACCTCCAAAGGCCTCGTCTTTACAGGTATTACTCAGCAAAATATCAGATGGAATCTCGGCCATCACCTGTTCATCCCTATGTAGACATTTCTTAAGCATAATGACATGGACTACTTTATAAAATGCCCGCACCACATCCAATAACTCTATCATATAAAGAATCGGCCCAACCCGTTCCAAAATATTAACAGGACCTATATATCGAGGAGTATGTAGTTGTTGTTGTTGTATGCATATTCTGCAAAAATCGAGTGATCAAACTAATGGTCACTCCAAAAACTCACACTAACCTCAACAAAACTACCCACAAAGCTATCATGATCAACTCTCATTTCCATAATCACATAGCACGACCCATGTTCCCAATGATCTTAACACCGTCTTCTGAATCTTCAACTGCATGCATTCCTCTTAAAGCATCAACAACAAGATTAGCCTTGCCAAATGATAAGCTATCATAGATCAAAACCACCCACCAACTCCAACTACGTCAATAGCCCCAAATTTAGCTCGGTTTAAGCTTCAAGAACTCTGCTTATTCCTTAAGCTTAACAACCTAAATCACTCATGATATTTTCTTTTGAGTACTTAGAGCAAAGCTGGCTCGCACCACGGGCTTACTCCCAGCAACAACTTTGATGATACCGAATAGAAACTCTTCTCGATTATTGAATAACATTCATTTCAAAATTTCCTTTTAGGCAACTTTCTTTTAGGAAGTTTTCCTTTTAAACAACTTTCCTTTTTAGGAACTTCTAACACGTTCCTCTTAAGCACCTAGAAGTACTCTACGCTCTTAAAATATCTAACACCTTTGGCAAAACTTACGTTTGACTCACCAGCCCACAATCACAATCTTTTTCTAGTGTGATTGATCATACAACTACCGTGTAAACCTTCATAGGTCTAATAAGTCATGTCGAGACTCCCTACATCCAACTTATGTCATGGATCCTGATTCTTGAAAAATAATAGATCCTTTTTGATTTAACAGCTTTACAAACCTCACTCTTTTAGATTTTAGAGATGAGATAACATACAAATATTTGTTCACTACTTAATACGGTGCAATACAACAACTTTTATTACCATCTTTAATCTTTACCAATATCAACTCGTCCAGCTTGCAACCCAAAACTAACCCACTTATGGTTCAGACTCCCAAAACTTTCTTTGAACCTCTCCAGAATACTCAATAACATTCAAGAACTCTTTAAAAACCTTCCCAAACATTTCTTGGCTACCCATCAGCTCTTTGTGATACATCCAGAGTCAATACCGCAGTCGGTAACCGCTCCAACGGCTAGGTCAGAAATCCTACCACATCTCCTAATTGGTTTGGATCTGCTCCTACAGAGTTACTCCCTTAAATGGCACAGCGCTACCGGCCACAAGAAAATGTTCTAATCATCAACTATGGGCTTACACCCAAAAAGATGAATCCTACAGCAAATAACATGGGTGTTTTGTATAAACACCCCAACCCATTATTCGATAATAATATTCCCATAAATATTAAAATCCTCAAGCATTAAAATAATTGAACAATCCTTTAAAACCACATTAACTAATTAAATTAATAAATTCACAAAAGCACTTCAGCATAATTATTAGCCAACAACCTACAAGTTCATGACAATTCATCACCATAAAACAATAACAGTAATAAAATAAATAAATAACAACCCCAATATGTCATCTCATTTCTGCATCCTTGGTTCCAAGAGCTGTATCAAGCTAAAATTTACTGCATCATTACGAAGAGATGCATCCATATTTATTAAATACTGAGTGAGGTGATTAACCCATCCCACAGCTATACACACATGCCAACAAATAGTTTACAAGCATAATACATATGCTTACAGAATTCAGCAACCAACACTGCAACAACTTCATCAATTAATTAATTATCAATAAATAATTAATTAATTATAATCAGCCAAAATATTCAGAAATAATGTCATATATTTAATTTCAACAATTTTCAGAAATTTATTCAACATAAATAATTCTAACAATTTTTAGTAATTTAATTCACAACCATTTACTTCACCACAAATATCAAATCGAGAAACTCAGCAAATCACTCAATCCAAATACAAGAAAGAAACTCAAGAAAATATCTATTATACTATAAAATATTCGTAAAAACCAAGACAAGACACGGTACTGCACTCACTTTATCATTTTTGCGGTTTCTTGACATCACAACAACAAATCTCACAAGATCTAGACTTCCTGGAACTTTTAGGGTTTCTTAAAGGTTAAACCAACACAATCAAAACCTCTATTTCTCACCCGTTCTGATCTTAATCGCACAGATAAAATCACCTACTAGATGTCCTGAAGCTGTCCCCAAAGTTTCATGGTAATACGATCACAGATGAACTCACGATCTCTCTTTGAATCCACGTTAGTCCAAATCGCGTCTTTGAAAATGTTTTACTTAGTCGAATCTCTTTTTTACAATGCCTTGCTAGTTATGTCTATATCTTCTTTCACCAATGACTCAGCTTACTACTCTCTCACATGTAGGAACTTCAACCTCTTTTTGTAATTGGTGGCCACAAAGTTTTTGACAGAAAATGTAGGGTTCAGAACTTAAATTGGTTTAGGGTTTTTCTTATCCAAAATTGATATTAAGTCCCTCAAATTTCTGATCTTTTCAAATCATCCTTGTAATATCTGATCTTATCAAACAAACCAATCATAATTTTTGGATCGAACACCAACAACCCCCAAAACTATTCGATTCTCCATTTTAACACTTCGGATTTTTATTTAATTTAAATAAGATCCATAAAATTCAGTTCGCTATTTAAAAAAAAAAAAAATTCCCGCCTCCGGGACACGGATTGAATAGATATATGACCAAAATATATAGGAGATTCATTACCAAAACATATGATATTTTCACCTGGTATATCTTATATGACCATATTTCCAAGAAATATTTCCAAATAAATTACTTTCAACTACTATAATCTATCATATTTGACTACTGATGTGGTGATTTATAAATTTGACTGATATTTTTTAAATAAATTATTTTTTCAAAAATATTTTCCATTTAAATAATTTTAATTTTACTCTTTAGTTAATTAGAAAAACTAATGATAACATTTATAATATATTTAGGACACTCTAACACCATAAAGTTTATATATTTTAAGATGAAGAATGTTTGGAAAATAACCTACTTGTGTTTTGGAATTTGAAAATACCTGTTTTGTTATTTTTTTAAAAACGAATATTAGTTTCTAAAAAATAACTTGTATAAAATATAATAATTCTTAATAGTGAAACATTTAAATTAAAAATCATAGTAATGTTTTCATAGCAGTAAAAAAATGATTTTATATTACTGAAATATTAGTGTTGATTATTATCCAAATTAACTCTTTATAATTATATTCAAATAAATCATATATATATATAAACATCTATATATATTAATAATTAAAACAATAAAATTAACTATGTTCTAGAATAAACAATTTGTTTTTAACTCTATTAAAATTTCTTCATACTGTTTAATCACTAAACTGCAAAAAGCCATAAAATTGAATTTGTCGCTTTAATTCCATTCTTATTTAAATAATTATGGTGATATTCCCCTTAATCTTAAATGATTAACAACTAATAATTAAAACTCTTACAAAGTCAATAGCCTAAACTATCAATTACGTTTTGGTCATTCCATAAATTTGTTCTTGTTTGTCTCCTTTTTCTTTAAACTTTATCAAAGACTTGAAATAAAAAATTTCCATAAGAAATCTCTATAAATTTTTAAAATAAAAGAAAACAAAAAATAGAAAATTATAAAATAGAAAATATAAAGTATCAGAAAAACAAATAAAAGAAGTAAACACACAAGTTCGAAGATGTTTAAAAACACCAAGGAAATCAATAGCCCGAGTTGACACCAGCCATTACCTGGTGGCCTCCTGATGGAGGAGCTTGGGGTGACATAAAAAGAAAGATGACATATAGGGTATCACCATAAATACTTTTTTTTTAAAACTCAAACTACATAACATTTTCGAATATTTAAGCAGTAGATCAATGTTGATATATAGTTCTCTGATCTGGACTGAGACTTGTTTATGTTTTTGTTCTAAGATCTTTCTTTTTTTTTGATTAGGCAATCAATCAAAGAATCTTATTTTAGTATTATTCTGCGGTTGAAACTAAAAGGAAGTGTATAGATATTTTTTATCTAAATTATTTTTAAAACTGTTATATAAAATAGTGGGTGTGAGAAATCATCAACATTGTTTCCATTCAAACTATCACAACACGTATTCTAATTTGGTAAGGTTGATCCAGTTATGTGGATATTATTTGTTTGCTTCATGGTCCTTGTTACTGCACCTGGTGGGGATTCGTTACACTTTCTATGACATTCAGAACACTCTCCTGCTGATGACTGTGGTGTGCAATGTGTGCGACATAAAATATTGCATTCTATCTCAGATTTTGCTTCCCCTTCGATGACAATTACCGCAATAATCATCATCAGTATACAGATAATACTCAACGTTTTCTCCATCACTTTCAGATTTTTAGTATTTTTTTCTTTATGTTTATCAGTTGGTGAAGAACAATGAAACCATGCATACCTATTTATAATTGTGGATTGATAACAATGAAACCACAGATAAATAATGTAATTCTGATATATTCAATTCAAGTCAAAGATTTAAAATTTACCATGCTTAGACTCAATTATTCTATGATGATTATCACACTATGAAGACATTTGAATTATACTTATTCTATAACTTATATAGTTTGGGATGTGTCAATAAGGCAGATGGTTGAATAGAAAGATATGACCAAAATATATAGGAGGTTCATTACCAAAACATATTATATTTTCACTTAGTATATCTTATATGACTATCTTTCCAAGAAGTTTTTCCAAATAAATTACTATAATCGATTATATTTGACTACTGAAGTACTAAAAATGTTGATTTATAAATTTGACTGGTCATTTTTAAATTCTTTATTTTCAAAATATATTTTCCATTTAAATAAATTTTAATTTACCATTTAATTAATTAGAAAAAACTAATGAAAACATTTATAATATATCCAAGACATTCTAACACCATGATATTTTATATATTTTTATATGAATAATTTTTGGAAAATAACCTGCTTCTGTTTTTAAATTCGAAAATAGCCGTTTTATTATTGTTTTAAAACTAATATTACTTTCTAAAAATAACTTATATAAAATTTAATAGTGAAACACTTGATATTAATGATTTTTGGAAATCAAGGTATCAATTACCAAAATATGTTGTGCATAGGTGGGGATTAATCCAACTTGGAATATAGTTTTAACACATTAAAAGTTTAAATCATGTTTTAATATAAGTGAATATATTTTTGGGTTTTTGTAAACAGAGTTTGAAAATGTAAATAAAGCGGAAAAATCACTATAACGGTTTTGGAAATCAAATTAACAAAAAAAATTCTTGGGAATGTTATAGATGATCTAAACTAATCAATGCTAAGATAATGGAGACTTTATCTACTACTTAGAGCAAATCCAATGGTTCCAAAACACTAAACTAGATTAATCCATTCTCATGGTACTAATCACTTCACTAGTCACCTTAAATGTTAATAGCTCTCGCTAAAAATTAATTGACTAATAAATATTAATAACATGTCTTCTTAATCTCCAAACATTCAAAACATCAATTCTCATTGCCTAGGATCGAAAAGAGCTTGAAAATTTGGATCAACAATTTCATCAAACACATTGTGGGTGTGAGAAATGCTTAGGATCTAAACCAACAATATCTTGCTAATCTAGCATTAAACTCAACCTAAAAAACATGGATCTAATGATTACAAGCCTAAAATCTACTAACCTAGTACTAATCAACCTAGATCTAAGATCCCAATGTTCCTAAAAGAGACTACTCACTCATGAGTATGAAAACACAAATCATTGGGTTTGATCTTTGCATAATCATAACCATAAGATAAATAACTCAAAGATATTATGAAATCAAAACCTTATAAGTATTAAAAGACCAATAATCCAAAATACAAGAACTTAGAGAAAGCTAAAAGTGGCTAAAGATCCTTAAACAAAACATAAGATAAGATCTCATGGAAATTAGGGTCTCAACATATTTATACCAAGACAAATAACTTAGTTTGAAATAGAAATCCGGAATGATTAAGCTTAATTTAGACTAAAATTGCAAAATCAGAATCGGTACAGCGGCCTCCTTACATCGGTGAACTTGACCGCTGCACCATGTCAGTGCGGTCCAGCGGTCTCCTCATGTCAGTGCCCAATGTCTTGCAATCTCTCTGATTTCTTGTCAGCTTCACACCGGTCAGCCTATGCCGCTGGAGGATGCCACTGTGATCATTTCTCTTTACTCAAACATTCTTTCTTGATGCAAATATCCATCTTAATGGCTTCAAAGCTCCACACTTTACTCCATGCACCTACCAAACAAGAAACTATGCAAAAATATTTCCCTAACTCTACATTAATGCAAAATATGAACAATGAAAACATACTGAAAGATGATAAAATCCTAACATATCAAATTCCCAAACTTGCTTTTTGCTTTTCCGCAAGAAAAAATAAGAGACAAGAAGTAGGATAAGCTTAAAGATTCAAAGCCAAAAAGTATCAAACGAAGGATGAAATACATTGTCCTCAAAGAGAGTTAAATGGTGTAAGAACAAACATCTTACTCTCTAGTACTTCTCCATGCTCATTTCAATGCAAAACTCTAATGCAACCTCTAAGGTTAAGAAAGAACTCACAACCAAATGGAAGACACCTCTTAAACATTTATTAAGGTGTTTATAGTGCGGTCTCGCTTATGGAAATCAAATCACTCTCAATCGGTTTTTGGTTAAAGCTTTTTGTGGTGACTTAATAAGAGGTTTTTGTTAGGTGGCTGCTCTCAAAAACATGAATGCTTCTCAAATGCAAAATCCATCTAAGAAAGGGAACAATTGATTCATACAAAACTCAACTCTCATTATTGTACCCCATCCCATGAAATGCTTCCTATTTTCTATCCTTTAAACATTATTCTCATTCTCTTTTCAGTCCCCATATCAAAAGACTCTTTGTTCTTTTCTCAATTCTCAGCTTCAGGATCAATTTCTTTTTCTTAGTCTCCTAGGAAAACCTTTTAGTTATACTCTTAGCTATTTTCTATTTCCTTAAAATTTTCTTTCTTTTGTTCCATACTCTTCTAAATTTTCATTTTTTTGTTTTAACTTACGGTAGTTATACTTCCCTTCTTCTTATATATACTTGGGATTTAGAGATTTTTGGTTTCTCACTTGGTTTAACTAGGAACGATTTTATATCAATGATCAAGATTTTCTTTCTTTATTTTCCAACACCCAAATCAACACTTATTCTAAACATTCAAGTTTTTTATTCCCCACCTAAAGCTAGACTTACCATCGCTAACCTTTGTTGTTCCCGATACTCTCAAGTTTTTGCAAAATCATAGCATTATCAACAAAAAGCCTCACTCATAGAATATATAAACGGGTTAGCAAAGGGTGGTATAGTGGATAAGAAAGCCCGAATGTGACCTTATTCAACCATGAGGATGCATACAAATCACCATAAACAAGATAATTAAATTCAAGTTAAGTTCAATTTCATAGAGATGATTCAAGAAATCAAGTGAGATTTACAAAACTAGAAGGTACATTTCGAAAGGTGCAAAGGTCCATACATGGATTTTTCGTTATTTCTAAGATGTTCAAACAACAAATAACTATGACTAAGGGCAACGATCTTAATCCTAAGAATGAAGTTCTACAAGCCAAACATCCCACATACAAATGAAAATAAAAAATGCTTCTAGACTCAATCTTACTATGCAAATGAAACTACAAAAATATTTTTGTGTTTTACAAATTTTTCAATTTTTTGGATTTTTCTATGGAATAGATGTATGCATGAGACTCAAATATGCAAAAAAAAAAGAAAGAAAACAAAACATAAGATTAAAAGACATAAAGTCATCCCCCAAACTTGAATTACACCGTCTCGGTGTTACAAAAGTGAGAGAGAATGTTAAAACAAAAAGGAAAAATAAAATGGTATATACACTTAAAGGGAAATGACCATACCTTGGCCTTAGTCGAGAATCCTAGGGTGAAAAGTGAGTGGAGTTGGAGAACTTCTAGGAGCAGTTGAAGTAGTGGAATGAGCATTATAGAAGCGTGTTCTACATTTGAGTGTGACAGTGAGTACCTCCTTCATCACATCTTCAAAGCCCTTTGAACCAGTTGCCTTAAGCTCCAGTGTGAGGATCACTTTAAACATAGAAAAGGGATTTGACATTCCCTTACACTTTACTTTGTACTGTAGCTCTCCATCAATACATTTCCAAGGGCGCAAGGTCATAGTGGGAACCAATGGAGAGTGGAGAAAGGTGGGATGGTGGTGTTTGTTCATTACCATCCTGTTCTTCTCAAGATTCTTCTTCCATTCTAACTCTTCATTGATGATTGTTCCACAAAACTTGATAGAGGAAGGCTTGATTGGATAAGTAACTGTAAGATTCACATTGATTAGAGTCACACACTTGGTTAAGAAGTCATTGCTTACTCCCACGGTGTTGAGAAATGGAGTTCCAAGAATCAGTGGAATATTATCCGGTTTACCTCTATCAACTACCATGATGTCTTTTGGGATTAAACAATCTCCAACTTTAAGTGGATATTCTTCAATCAAACCAAGTGGAGGTTTTGAAGAGGCGTCAACATAAGTGGTCGAAGAGGAGTACTCCTTCATTTCTTTGATACCTATACTCTTCATCATCTTAAGCGACGTAAAATTCACACAGCACCCGAATCACACAAGGCATTCTCAAATTTTAAATTTCCTAGGAGCAAGATATGAGGAATTTACCAGGATTCTCAACCTTGGGAAGACTCTTGGACTCAACCAATATGCAAGTTGAAGGCTTGAGCATTTCCATAACTTCTTCTACTTTTTTCCCGGTGGGCTAATATAACTTCAATAGACTTTTCATGAAGAGGGACTTAAATTAAACTACTCATAGGAGGCAAAGGGACTCCAATTGTGCTCGTTTTAGCTTTGAAGCTTGTGAAGGCCTTCTTTTTAGTTTTGGTAAGTATTCTTCCTGGGAATGGGATTGGAGGTTCATAAGGAGAAAGCTCATCCTTTAGTGCATCTTCCTCTTCAAATCTCATAGGAGTCGTGACTTCTTCCCTAGTAATCACCTCTATATTTGCTTCACTTTGACTAACCGCACCAACATTATCTACTCCATATAGAAGTCTAGTGATATTCCCAACATCCCTTTTATGATCATTCTCATCACTTGTGAGGATATCATTGCAAATTTTCTTGGGATTTGTTTCAGTTTTACTGGAAAGTGAATCCATTGGCTTCTTGGATGATGATGACACTTGAGCAACTCGATTGTCAAGGCTCTTGACATGTGAAGCCAAGTGTTCAAACTTATTATTCAATTCATTGTAAGCTCCTTGCATCCCATCCATTCTCTTGTTAATCTTAAAAGTACCTTTGGTTTGCCCTTCTAAGAATTGTCTGAGGAGAAGAGTATTGGGATCTTCTTTGAGGGTTTGGGAAAGTTGAAGGGGTTGGGTAGTGTTTTATATGAAGGTTTGGTTTTGATTGTATTGAGGTTGAGTTGGGTAGTTTGGGTTTGGTTGGAGGTTTTTATTGGGTTGGGAAGTTTGGTTTTGGTTTTAGTATTGTGGTTTTGGTTGAAAGTTTTGATTGGGTGGGAAGATTTGATTTGGTTGGAAAGATTGGTTTGGTAGTGTGGGATAGGTTTGGTCTTGTGGGGTTTTAACATTGGGACTGCGGTATGAGAGGTTAGGATGGTTGCGGTAGTTTTGGTTGAAACCTTTATTTTGAAACCCTCCTTGGTGCCCATATAAAACTCTGTCACATAGTTAACCGGTTTTTGAGTGAGAAAGAAAGCTTTGCTCATCTTGTCAAGTCTATCATTGATATCCTTGAAGCTATCTTTAATGTTCTGATCGGTCCACTAGGGTCTCTCAACTCTCTATCATAGTCTCCTCCATAACAAGCATCACTTTGAGTAAGATTTTCAATCAATAACTCACCTTTTTCACATTCAATTTGTCAAAGCTTCTATAGCTCACCGTGTCTAAGGCGCGGCAATACTTCTCAACTCTGCCTCTGTAGAAGATGCCAAGCAAATTCTCCCCAAAGATACCATGATGAGGGCAACTCCTAGTGTAACCTTTTAACCTTCACATTCTTCATATATGTTTTCTTGGTAACCTTGTTTGAAACTAGCAATGTTTTTTTGAAGCTTTGCTTAGGAAAGAACTTATTGAGATATTCCTTTTTACACTTATCCCAAGTAGATACCAAATCTGAACCAATTTTATTCTCCCATTGGGAGGCCTTGTTCCCTAAGGAGAAATGAAAAAGTATCATCATGATGGATTCTTCGGGTACTCCATTCATCTTCATCTTTCTGCATAATCTCTTAAATTGTTCCAAGTGATCAAGAGGGTCTTCGAAGGATAGTACATTGTACATTTGGTTCTGAACCATCTTGATCAAACTTGACTTAATCTCAAAGGTTGTAGCAGCGATGGAAGACGTTGGGATGCCAGTAGCTTGAGCTCTAATGTTTGGTGCATCGAATGCTCCAATGGGGATAAGGACTGGTTGTCCTTGTTGAGGAACTCACAGAAATCCCGAGGGAAAATCTGCATTATTCATCCCTAACCGCTGTAAGTGTTGTAACCACTCTCTTGTAGCTCTCCTAGCTTCTCTTTCTAACTGGCGAATATCCTCAACAGAATTAAGCAAGTTTTGTGGACCATGACTTCTAAGGTTCATGCACCTACAATAGAGAGAGAGATCAAAGTGAAAAAAAGAGATGTTAAGAAGAAAATGAAAGAAAGAAAACTTAGTCACAAAACACAATTAACTTCTAATGGTAGTAACAAGTTCCAAGTGGAAATGGCGCCAAACTGATATTAATGATTTTTGGAAATCAATCTTGAGCTCTAATGTTTGGTGCATTGAATGCTCCAATGGGGATAAGGACTGGTTGTCCTTGTTGAGGAACTCACAGAAATCCTGGGGGAAAATCTTCATTATTCATCCCTAACCGCTGTAAGTATTGTAACCACTCTCTTGTAGCTCTCCTAGCTTCTCTTTCTAACTGGCGAATATCCTCAACAGAATCAACCAAGTTTTGTGGACCATGACTTCTAAGGTTCATATACCTACAAGAGAGAGAGATCAAAGTGAAAACAAGAGATGTTAAGAAGAAAATGAAAGAAAGAAAACTTAGTCTCAAAACACAATTAACTCCTAATGGTAGTAACAAGTTCCAAGTGGAAATGGCGCCAATTTGACATTAATGATTTTTGGAAATCAAGGTATCAATTACCCAAATACATTGTGCATAGATGGGGATCAATCCAACTTGAAATCTAGTTTTAACACATTAAAAGTGCAAATCATGTTTTAATCTAAGTGAATATGTTTTTGGGTTTTTATAAACATAGTTTGAAAATGTAAACAAAATGGGAAAATCACTAAAACAGGTTTTGAAATCAAATTAACGAAGAAGGATCCTTGGGAATGTTAAAACTAGTAGAGTCTATATCTACTACTTAGAGCTGATCCAATGGTTCCAAAATACTAAACTAGACTAATCCATTCTCATGGTACTAATACTTCACTAATTAATTTACATGTTCATAAATCTCGTTAGAATTAATTGATTAATGAGCATATAACAGGTATTCTTAACCTTTAAAAATCCTACCATCCATTCTCATTGGCTAGGATCGAAAAGAGCTTGCAAGGTTTGGATCAAGCATTTCATCAAACACCTTATGGGTGTGAGAAATGCGTAGGATCTAAACCAACAATCTCTTGCTAGTCTAACATTAAACATAATCTAACAAACATGGATCTAATGATTACAAGGCTAGACTCCACTAACCCAGCACTAATCAACCTAGATCCAACATCCCAAGGTTCCTAAAAAAGAGACTACTCACTCATGAGTATAAGAACACAAATCATTGGGTTTGATCTTTGCATAATCAACCTAGATCTAACATCCTAAGGTTCCTAAAAGAGACTACTCACTCATGAGTATGAGAACACAAATCATTGGGTTTGATCTTTGCATAATCATAAACATAAGATAAATAACTCAAAGATATTAAGAAATAAAAACTTTATAGGTATTAAAAGACAAATGATCCAAAATATAAGAACTTAGAGAAAGCTAAGAGTGGCTAACGATCCTTAAACAAAAAATAAGATAAGATCTCATGGAAATTAGGGTCTCAGCATATTTATAATAAGACAAATAACTTAGTTTGAAATAGAAATTCGGACTGGGTAAGCTTGGGTTTAGACTGAAATTGCTAAATCAGAATCGGTACAGCAGCCTCTTTACGTCAGTGAACTTGGCCGCTATGTCCCAGCGGCATCGTCCACACTTTTACTCTATGCACCTACAAAATAAAACATTATGCAAAATGTGTCCCTAACTCTACATATGCAATACAAAATGCAAAATATGAAGAAAAAAAATTACTTAAAATATGATTTCATAGCAGTAAACAAATGATTTTATATTCCTGAAATATAAGTGTTTATTATTAGCCAAATTAACTTTTTATATTTATATCCAAATAAATCAAATAAATATATATATATATATATATATATATATTTGATAAGTAAAACAATAACAATCAAATAAGTTCTAGAATAAAAAATTTGAATTTATTCTATATTAAAATTTATTTGCTATTGTTTAATCACTAAATTGGAAAAATGCCATAAAACTAAATTTGTGGCTTTAATTCCATTTTTAGTTAAATATTTATGCTGATATTCTCCTTACTCTTAAAAGATTAACAATTAATAATTAAAACTCTAACAAAATCAATAGCCTAAACTATCAATCACGTTTTGGTCATTCCATAAACTTGTTCTTCGTTTGTCTCCTTTTTTCTTTAAACTTTATCAAAGACTTGAAATAACCAATTTCCATAAACATTCTTTATAAAATTTTGAAATATGAGAAAACCACAATAGAACATTAAAAGATAGAAAAGATCATGAATCAGAAAAAACGAATAAGAAGTTAACACACAATTTAGAAGATGTTTAAAAACAAAGGATACCAATAGCCAGGTGGCCTCCCAATGGAGGAGCTTGGAGTGAATAAAATAAAGATGACATTTAGACTATCACCTAAAATCTTTTTTTTTAAACTCAAACTATGTTTACAATTTTCAAATATCTAAGCATTAGATCAATGTTGATAGATAGTTCTCTGATCTAGACTAAGACTTATTGATGTTTCTGTTCTAAGATCTTTCTTTTTTGATTAGGAAATCAATCAAAGAATCTTATTTTAATATTATTGTACTGTTGAAGCTAAAAGGAAGTGTATAGATAATTATTTATATTTTTAAAACTGTTACATAAATATAGTGAGTGTAAGAAATCATTAACAATGTTTCCATTCAAACAATCAAAACATGTATTCTAATTTTGTAAGCTTGATCCAGTTATGTGGATATTATTTTTTTGCTTCATGGTCCTTGTTGCTGCACCTTGTGCAGATTCGTTACACTTTCTATGACATTATGAACACTCTCCTTTTGATGACTGTGGTGTGCAATATTTGCGACATAAAATATTGCACTGTATCTCAGATTTTGCTTCCCCTTTGATGACAATTGCCGCAATAATCATCATCAGTATGCAGAAGATACTCAACTTTTTCTCCATCACTTTCAGATTTTTAGTATTTTTTCTTTATGTTTATCAGTTGGTGAAGAACAAAGAAACCATGCATCCCTATTTATAATACTGGATGAATAACAATCAAATATGAGTGTGTATTATTAACTAAATTAACTTCTTATATTTATATCCAAATAAATCAAATATATATATATATATTTATATAGATATTTGATAATTAAAACAATACAAATTAAATATGTTCTAGGATAAAATATTTGAATTTAATGCATCTATTAAAATTTCTTCTCTATTGTTTAATCATTAAACTGCAAAAAGCCATAATACTGAATTTGTGGCTTTTATTCTATTCTTAGTTAAATATTTATGCTGATATTCCCCTTACTCTTAAACAATTAACAATTAATAGTGAAAACTATAACAAAGTCAATAGCCTTAACTATCAATCACGTTTAAGTCATTCCATAAACTTGTTCTTGGATTGTCTCCTTTTTCTTTAAACTTCATCAAAGACGTGAAATAACGAATTTGCCATAAAAATTCTCTATAAAATAAGAGAAAACAAAAATAGACAATTAAAAGAAACAAAAATTATGAATAAGGAAAAAAATAAACGGAAAAGAAGTAAGCACACAACTTCGAAGATGTTTAAAAACCAAGATTATCAATAGCCAGAGTTGAAACAAGTCATCGCCTAATGGCCTCCCGATGGAGGAGCTTGGGGAGAAATAAAAAGAAAGATGACATTTAGGGTATCACCATAATATGTTTTTTTAACTCAAACTATGTTTACAATTTTCAAATATTTAAGCATTAGATCAATGTTAATATATAGTTCTCTGATCTAGACTGAGACTTGTTGATGTTTTTGTTCTATTGATATGAGCATGGAAACGCCAACACTTGGAGGAAAAGAAGATGGAACCATGTCCATTCCCAAATGTCCTATGACCCGGGCAAGATCAAGAAAACTTCAAGAAGCTGTAGGAAACATCTTAAGGATCACATGGAAGCATGAAGAAGCTAAGGAAAAACAACACCAAGACATGCTCACTTCCATTCAAGTCGCTCTAAGTTAAATCATCTTCAAAAGTGACTTGAGTGTGCTCTTTTTCCCTTAAGCTCGGTTTTATCCCAATGGGTTTTCCGGCTAAAGGTTTTTAATGAGGCCTCAAGTTCACTTATATCTCTTAGATGATTAGCTTAGGAGCTTCTTTGATGCCTTGGACGATTTCATGAAGCTATGGACCGACTCAAGCATTAACTTTATGATATAATTTAGATTATGGTTTTATTTCATCTTTTCCATTTCGCAAACTCTTTTATCTTCTTGTCTAGTCGACTTCTAGTATTTGTTCAAAGTCTTAGGTGATTGTTTAGAGTCCCAAGAAGTAGTAATCACGAGGCACTTGAGTCTGTTCAAGTCACCTCTCTATATAAGTCGATTGTATGCCTCACTTGGCAATCATCCAACTTTTTAATCAACTTCTTTTCAGAGAAAATTCTCTAAGTTCTTTTAGAACATTTCCGATTGTTTGGTGTGTCATATCCAACAATCAACCTCGGTTCTCTGGTGTGTCATATCCAGAAAATCAACCTTTGTCTTCCCCGAGTGTGTCATATCTTGGAGAGACATTGTTGAGTGTTTATTAGGTGTGTAATATCCGAAATAAACCTCAAGGAGTATCAAGGAGCCTTCCACAACTTCTTGTGTCCCGCATCAATCCATCACCTTGTCCAGTTTGAGTCTTGGATTCACTAAGGCAAGGATCTATCCCATATCTATAGAACCATTCGGCCGCTTCAAAGAAGACCTTCAAACGGTCCTTTTCATCATCAACTCGGCCATATGGTTTCTTCTATCCTTTTGTCTATCATTACAACCTACCAACGAGAAAGTTGAATCTTGGGCGTGACCGAGATCGTGTCATCTATGCTCTTTTTTTTTTGATTAGGCAATCAATCAAAGATTCTAATTTTTATATTATTGTGCATTTGAAACTAAAAGGAAGTGTATAGATAGTTTTTCATCTTAATTATTTTAAAAACTGTTACATAAAATAGTGGGTGTAAGAAATCATTAACAATCTTTCCATTCAAACAATCACAACTTGTATTCTAATTTTGTAAGGTTGATCGAGTTATGTGGATATTATTTTTTTCTTCATGTTCCTTGTTGTTGCACCTGGTGGGGATTCGTTACACTTTCTATGACATTCAGAACACTCTTCTGCTGGTGACTATGGTGTGCAATGTTTGTGAAAAAATATTGCATTGTATCTCTGAATTTGCTTCCCCTTCGATGACAATTACCACAATAATCATCATCAGTATGCAGATAATACTTAAATTTTTTTCCATCTCTTTAAGACTTTTAGTATTTTTTTCTTTATGTTTATCAGTTGGTGACGAACGATAAACCCATGCATCCCTATTTTATAATTATGGTTGAATAACAATGAAATCACAGATAAATAATGTAATTTTGATATACTCTCAAAGATTTAAAATTTACCATCTTAGACTCATAAATCTAAGATGAGTATCACACTATGAAGACATTTGAATAATACTTATTCTATAACTTATAAAGTTTGGGATGTGTCAATAAGGCAAATGGTTGAATAGAAATATATGACCAAAATATATATGAGGTTAATTACGAAAATATTTGATATATTCACTTGGTATATCTTATATGACCATCTTTCCAAGAAAAGTTTATAAATAAATTACTTTCAATTACTATAATCTATTAGATTTGATTACTAATGTACTAAAAATGATGATTTATAAATTTGACTGGTTTTTAAATTATTTATTTTTCAAAAATATTTTTCATTTAAATAATTTTAATTTTCCATTAATTAATTAGAAATAAATAATGATAACATTATAATATATTGATAATCTTGCATTTTACACTGCATTCATTATGTTTTTGCTATTTTCTCCACATTTTTATCATATCATTTAGTAAGTTGCGTTTATAATCAATTTGCACATCATCTCCCTTTGAGATCATTTAGTCGCATTTATAAATATTTCATAAGCATTGAAGCTTCATTAGGTGATATTTTGAGTCTTAATCTCATGAGGATGAACCAATAGGGAGGCACATCTTGAAGATCATGGCTCCCATCGGACACCATCCACCGATGGCACTCAAGAAATACCACCAGATCATCCCATCGGCCATCTCCATCGGACAACATTGACTGATGGCAACTAAGGAAAACCACCAGGCTCCCCCATCGGTTGATCTCATCGGACAACCTCCACCGATGATACCAGCTCCGTCCATTTATTTTGTAAAGCTAAACCAAGTCAACTTTGGTTTAGTTAAGTCAAATTTAGTTTATTTCAATTTCATTTGGTTAAATATGGGTTATGTTGGTCTCCTGAGATTTTCACTATAAATACTCTAGACCTAATCCATCTTATCTTATTTTATCTTTTGTAAAAATTTGTTTAAGGATTTTGGATTAGACATCTCTGGATATTCTGAGTTTAAAAAGTTGGATTTCCTTTCTATATTTACTTCGATTCATCTAATATTGATTATTATGCAAAGATCAACTTGCTTGCTTTGTGCTTTCATCGATATAAGTGAGTAGTCTATTTTATGGTCTTTGAGATATTAGATCTAGGTTGATTAGTGCTAGGTTAGTTGATTTTAGGTTTGTAATCATATATACATGCTGGATAGGATGAGTTTAATGCTAGATTAGTAAGAGATTGTTGGTTTAGATCTTAGGCATTTCTCACACCCACAAGGTGTTTAATGAAATGCTTGATCCAAATCTTCCAAGCTCTTTTCGATCCTAACTAATGAGAGTTGATGTTTAGGATGTTTAGAGGTTATAAATACTTGTTTTCATGCTCATTGATCAATTAGTGTTTAATGAGAGTCATGAACATTTAAGGTGATTAGTGAAATGATTAGTACCATAAGAGTGGATTAGCCAAGTTTAGAGTCTTGGAACCATTGGATTAGCTCTAAGAAGTAGATTAAGACTCCACTAGCTTAGCAATGATTAGTCTAGATCTTCCATAATATTTCCAATGATCCTTCTTTGTTAATTTATTTCAAACACCATTTTAGTTATTTTTCCGCTATATTTACATTTTCAAGCTTTGTTTACAAAAACCAAAAACATATTTGCTTAGATTAAAGCATGATTTGCACTCTTAATGTTTTAAGACTTTGTTCCAAGTTAGATTGATTCCCATCTATGCTACAACGATTTGGGTAATTGATAACCATGATTTGCAATAATATTAATATCAATTTGGCTCCTTTGCCGCTCGGAACTTGTTAAAACCATTAGGAGTTAATTGTGTCTTGAGACTAAGTTTTCTTTCTTACATTTACTACTTAACATCTCTTGTTTCCACTTTCATCTCTCTCTCTTGTAGGTTCATGAACCTTAGAAGTCACGGTCCACAAAACTTGGTTGATTCTGTTGAGGATAGTCATTGGTTAGAAAGAGAAGGTATAGGAGCTACAAGAGAGCGGTTACAATACTTACAGAGTTTAGGGATGAAAAACGAAGAATTTCCTCCAGGATTTCTATGGGTTCTTCAACAAGGACAACCAATCCTTAGACCAATATGCACATTTGATACACCGAATATTAGAGTTCAATCTACTCGCATTCCGAAACCTTCCATTGCCGCCAATAACTTTGAGATTAAGTCAAACTTGATCAACATGGTTCAGAACCAAATGTACAATAGATTGTCCTAGGAATATCATCTCGATCACCTAGATCAATTTGAGAGGTTATTCAGAACGGTGAAGATGAATGGCGTCCCCAAAGAATCCATCAAGATGATACTTTTCCCTTTCTCATTAGGGAACAAGGCCTCCTAATGGGAGAAGAACATTGGTACAGATTTGGTATCCACTTGGAATATTTGTAAGAAGGAATTTCTCAATAAATTCTTTCCAAACCAGAACACAGCAAAGCTTCAAAACGACATTGTTAGTTTCAAACAAGGTTACCAAGAGAACTTATATGAAGCATGAGAAAAGTTAAAGGGTTACACTAGGAGTTATCCTCATCATGGTATCTCTAGGGAAAATTTGCTTGGCATCTTCTACTGAGGAACACTTGAGAAGTATCGTCGCGCCTTAGACAGCTTCAAGGACATCAATGATAGACTTGACAAGATGAGCAAAACTTTCCTTCTCACTCAAAAACCGGTTAACTATGTGGCAGAATTTGATAATGGACAACAAGGGTATCAACAAGGATATGCTGAGCTGGGAGCTTATGTTGAGGATAATGGAGAGATATAAGAGGAAGTTAATTATGTGGGCAACCAAGGAGGAATTCAAAACAAACGTTTCAACCAAAACTACCGCAATCATCCCAACCTCTCATACCGCTATCCTAACATTGAGAACCCACACGACCAAACCTATCCAAAACCACAACCCCAAAATTTCCAACCACAAAACCAAACATACCAACCATGGAACCAAACTTTCCAACCATAAAACCAAACTTACCAACCAAACCAAAACTTTCAACAAAGACCTCAATACTCCAACCAAAACCACACTTTCCAATCAAATGAAAACTTTCAACCAAGACCCACCTATCAAAACCAAAATTTCTTACCAACTACAACCCAACCACTCCAATATATACCACCAATAACTACTAAACCCAATATCCTTCTCCTTAAACATATTGGAATGGCAAACCAAGGACACTCTCGAAATCAACAAATCATGGATGGTATGCAGGGTGCTTACAATGAGCTGAGAAAAAAATTTGAACACTTAGCATCCCATGTCAAAAACCTTGACAATCAAGTTGCTCAAGTCGCTTCTTCTTCCAAACGTCCTATGTGAACTTTACCCGGAAAGCCAGAACTAAACCCAAAGGAATACATTAATACAATTACTATTCGTTGTGGTAAAGAACTCCATAGTCATGATCTTAATGAGGACATTGAGCCTAAAGGAAAGGGAGTGGTGATAGAAGTAAAGGATGTTGAAGTTATAAGCAACATAAATGGTTAGGAAGACATAGCCGAGAGAGATGTTGTCGATAAGGGTAAAGGAAAAGTTATTGACACATCTACTAAGACTCTTCCATATGAAGATTCTCTTAAATCGAAAACTTTTGCAAAAAGACTCATGGACCCAAACTTCTATTTTGAGCCGTTTCAAAAAAAGACTCATGGAAAAGTACAGAGCAATTTTTGATAAACAAATGAGTGAAGTCACAATGTCACAATGTCACTTCTTTATGCCTTTTTCCTGTCTCCTCCATGTAACAAATTTCTCAAAGATGCAGTGAAGGAGAGACAAAAATCATTGGAGAGTATCGTTGTCTTAACTCATGAAGTGAGTGCTACCATTCAAAGGAAGGTAGTAGCCAAGAAGGAGAATGACCCTTGTAGTTTCACTCTCCCATGTTCCCTTGGTCCTCTGTACTTCAAAAAGTGTTTATGTGATTTAGGAGCCAGCATTAGTCTGATGCCATTCTCAGTTGCTAAACATCTAGAATTCACGAAGTTCAAAGAATGTAGAATCTATTTGGTCCTCGCAGATCGGTCTATTAGAACCCCCATTGGACTCCTTCAGGACCTACCAGTAATGATAGGGAATTTTGAGATACCAATAGACTTTATTGTCCTTTATATGGATGAAAAGGCAAAGGAACCACTCATTTTGGGAGGCCCATTCTTGAGAACAGCTGGTTCAATGATAGATGAAAAGAGAGGGAAGATACATTTGCATTTAGGTGGTGAGGTACTAAGCTTTGACATTCATAAGATACTAAAGAAGCCAACCATTGAAGGACAAGCATTTTTGGTAGAAGAGATGGAAAATCTTGATGATGAACTGCTAGAAGAGATAACACAAAAAGATCCTCTTCAAATTGCCTTACCAGTTAGGCAAAGAGATTATGGATTGTTGAATGGTGAAAGCAAAAGATATGAAAGATTTTTAGACGTTGGCAAGGGATTCTTAGAAGATGAAGCATTTTGAGAGTTGAAGCGAAATCACGTTGAGAGTAAGAATGCTAATGGGGAAGGAAATACCAAATGCCATGAAAGAGAGGAAGATTGGAGTGAGCTAAAGGCTCCTAAGGTTGACCTCATACCTCTTCCACAAGGCCTAAGGTACACTTTTCTTGGAACAAACTCTACTTACCTTGTGATAATTAGTGATCTGCTTAATGAAGAAGAAGTTTCCACCCTTTAGGAAAACTAAAGCAATTTAGAAAAACCATAGGTTATTCACTTGTTGATATTAAAGGAATCTCGGAAACCTTATGTACGCACATGATCCATTTGGAGAATGAGTCGATGACTTCTATGGAACATCAAAGGCAGTTAAATCCTAACCTTAAAAAATGTTGTATGGAAAGAGATACTCAAACTTTTAGATGCGGGAATCATCTACCCGATCTTGGATAGTACTTGGGAGATACCAAAAAAAGGAGGAATCACAGTTGTCAAAAAATGTAGAGATGAGTTGATACCAATGAGGAACATAGCTGGTCATAGGATGTGTATTGACTATCACAAACTCAATGCTGCCTCTAGCAAAGACCATTTCCCCTACCATTCCTTGACCAAATGCTGGAGAGACTAGCAAACCACACCCACTATTGTTTTCTCGATGGGTACTTGGGATTTTTTCAAATTCCGATACACCCAAATGACCAAGAAAACCAACTTTTACATGTCCTTTCAACGTTTTAACTCTCCAGAAACTTTTCAACGTTGTATGATGTCTATATTTGAATATGTGATTGAAAGTGTGGTAGAAGTTTTCTTGGATGACTTCTTCGTCTATGGAGATTTGTTTTCCTCTTATCTTTCTAATCTTTGCAGGGTTCTACGTGTTGTGAAGAGACAAATCTTGTGCTGAACTGGAAAAAATGCCACTTCATGGTCAATGAAGGAATTTTTTAAGTCACAAGATATCTGAGCGAGAGATTGAGGTAGATAGAGCTAAGATAGAAGCGATGATGATTTTAGCTCGACCGGTTTCCGTGAAAGGGATAAGAAGTATTTTGGGCCATGTGGGTTTCTACATACGGTTCATTAAAGACTTTTTGAGAATAGCTAGGCCTTTTTACAATACTTTTGTGAAAGTTGGTGACTTTTGAGTTTGTTGAAGAGTGTTTGGAAGCTTTTTAGAGGATTAAGAAATAATTAATCAGCGCTCCAATTTTGCTCTGAATTGGGATTTGCCAATCAAAATCATATTTGATGCAAGCGACTATGCAGTAGGAGCGGTTCTTGGGCAGAAGGTCGATAAATAACTCTATGTCATATACTATGTGAGTAGAACCCTCGATGATGTGCAGTGTAAATACGCTATGACGGAGAAAGAGTTACTTGCTATAGTATTTTCTTTTGAGAAATTCAGATCCTACCAGGTTGGTTCAAAGGTAATAGTCCACACAGACCACCCAACATTGAGGCACTTACTGGCTAGATTTTGCTACTAAAAGAATTCGACTTAGAAATTAAGGACAAAAAGAGGATTGGAAATGATGTTACTGATAATTTATCAAGAATGAGAGTTGATTGTGAAATCCCTATAGATTATTCACTTCCAGAAGAAGCTCTAATGGCAATTCGACTTATTGAGATGACAAATCAAACATTGCAAAAACTTAAAGAAGTAAGGAGTCTACAAGAAGATGAACCGTGGTACGCAGATATCGTAAACTACTTAGCATGTGGAAAGGAGCCAATCAAGCTAGACCCTTATGCGAAGAAAAAGTTTTTTAGAGATATTAATCGATTTTATTGGGATGATCCATACCTTTACACACTTTATAAGGATGGTTTGTATCGCAGATGCATCTCTGAAGAAGAATTTGATAGTATTTTGCAACAATGTCATGGTATGAGTGTTGGAGGTCATTTCGTTACTTTCAAAACTGTTCAAAAAGCCTTGAAAGAAGGATTTTGGTGGCCCACGATGTTCAAAAATGGACATGAATATGTAGCAAAGTGTGATATATGCCAACGAAAAGGAAGCATAAGCAAGTGGATTAAGATGCCTCAATCCCCCATTTTTGAGGTAGAGATTTTTGATGTGGGGAATAGATTTTATGGGACAAATTTCTATCATCCTATGGTAACAAGTACATCCTAGTAGCGGTTAACTATGTCTCAAAATGGGTTGAAGCTTTAGCTAGTCCGACGAATGACGCCAGAGTAGTGTTAAAGATGTTCAAAACCATAATTTTCTAAGATTTGGTATTTCACGTGTTATGACTTGTGATCAGCAATGGAGGTTCACATTTCATCAATAAAGTTTTTGAGGATATTTAAAACAATATGACGTTAAGCATAAGGTTGCAACCCCGTATCACCCACAGACTAGTGGCCAAGTTAAGATTTCCAACCTGGAAATAAAGTCGATCTTAGAGAAGACAGTTGGTGCAACTAGAAAAGATTGGTCTGCCAAGCTAGATGATGCAATTTGGGCTTACAGGATAGCTTTCGACACTCCAATCAGGATGACACCCTTCAATTTGTTGTATAGAAAACCTTGTCACATGCCAGTGGAGTTAGAGTACAAAGAAATGTGGGCAGTTAAACTTCTGAACTTTGACATAAAACAAACCAAGAGAAGAGAATGATATAGCTAAATGAGTTGGATGAGATTAGACTTGAGGCTTATGAGAGTTTGAAGAGTTACAAAGAGAAGACCAAAGCTTTCCATGACAAGAAGATTTTACCTAGAGACTTCAAAGTTGGTGAACAAGTTTTACTTTTCAACTCAAGGCTAAGATTGTTCCCCGGAAAGCTAAAATCTCGTTGGTCTGGCCCACTCACTATTAGAGGATTGATACCATATGGAGCTATCATCCATGAGAACAAATCTGGTGAAGACATTGTGGTAAACGGTCAACATTTGAAACTATATATAGCAGATCGTATCCTTGAAGAGGGAACCACAATTCTTGCTGAACCTCATTCTGAATGAAAACAGGAACGTCGAGCTCATGACGTTAAACGAGCATGCTTTAGAGGCAGTCTCATGTTATCATTGTACATACATCTTTCCTTTCATCAAATTTATAGTTTTGTTTTGATTAAGTTTGTGGTATATTTAAAATTCAGGATTAAGGCCCCATTGATCACTCTCATCGGACGACCTCAATCGATGGAGACCTCAGATTTCAGCCTGAGCTTCTCATCAAACGAGCTCATCGATCAAGAGCCATTGATGGAGCCATCATACACTCTCATCGGATGACTTCAATCGATGGAGACCTCAGATTTCAGCTCAAACTTCTCATCGGACGAGCTCATCGATCAAGAGCCATCAGAAACTCTCATTGGACGATTTCAATCGATGGAGACCCAGATTTCTGGCCGAACTTCTCATCAGATGAGCTCATCGATCAAGAGCCATCGATGGAGCCATCGGATGATTTCAATCGATGGTGAGCTCGAGGTAAGTCTTTTAACCACTCCAAACCGGTTCAAATCAAGTGAGCATCCAGTTTATGTAAGATTTCAAGGTGGTTATACCAAAATTTTCTCTTCTTCTTCTTCTTCTTCTTCCCTAGCTTCACAACACTCTATCCCTTTCATTCACTTGGTTTTAAAAATATCATAACAAAAGTCACAAGAACTATTTCAATTCTTGCTTATTTTCACCGATTCAAAGAGAAAACTTCGTCATTTTGTGGCATCTTTTGAGTAATTCCTGCCTCTTTCCCCAATTTTTCGTCCATTGTACTCCCCTCTCATGGTAAGAATTTTGCCTATGTTTTCCGAGGACTAAAGATATACTCTCATTCGGCTAGGCATTTTTGGGACCTCATTGGTGATGGTTCATACAGGCAGAGTGCGAGTATAAGCACTCTAATTCGCAATTCTGCGATTAGATATGTTCACAAGATTCTCGCCCATATATTCTCGTGTGTAACAGAGACTGGCGTAGTGACCTGGGTTGATATGCAATACATGATGCTTGGTGTCATTCTTTTGCTTCCCGACGAACCAATATTGAGTACCAACAGTTTCTTTGTGAGCTTCCCCACCATCTTCATCAACTATCTCCTCTATATCCAAGATTGGATCATGACTACTACATTCCATACCCCGATATTGAGCATTAGTGGCCTCTTGAATCCTATCTTCATTGCCCAAGAGATTAAACTCACATGAAACGTTGATGATTTCACTAGTCTGGATGCTTACTACCTTTACCGTTCCCACCATCTCGGAGGAACATTGGGTGCATCTTATGCTTGGAGATTTTGATCTCTCCCCGGAAAGGAAAAGAAAATCATAATTTCAAACAGCAACCTCACTTCAATAAAAGAACAGGCAAATGTCGAATTCCTTCATGGCGAACAGCATTGGTATAACAAAGAACGGGATGGAGATTTAACAGGTATTACTACGAAAACAGAGAAACGAATACATCAAACACTAGCAGGACCATCTGGAGAAGAAAATTCATCTCCACGGACCACGTATGGGAGTTCGCAGTATCACTTTGATCCCTATGATGAACCCATTCACTCCCCAGCTATTGAGCGGCTCAACACATATCAACATGCTCCATCGCCTAGTGAAATGGCAAGGAAGTGGTTTAAAGAAATGCTTCAAAAAGTGCAAAGAACTCTCAAGCGACCTTAAACACCTTAAAGAGCGGTTTTCACCTGCAGGATGCTACAACTCTCGAACTGATGAAGTGGTAGACTCCATCGCAGACCGCCCAGTTGAAAGAGAAAATCTTGTAGAGGATGAAGGCCAGATAAAAATGGATGACGATGTTGGAGAAAGACATTCATTCCATGGAATACCAAGCACCTCAGATCACCAAGAACCCCCACGAGCTTCAGCATACAAAGGGCGTCAAAGGTGACCCACACGTTCTCCCACCCCCATTCCACAATCGAGTAACGAATCAAACTCGTTTGACTCCTTTGCTTGGTATTAGGTACTACCCTTTCTCACCTTTGTAAATAGTTCTTTCTTCTACTTTTTGTTGATGATCTCTTCTCTATATTTATGTCACACCGAGATGGTGTGAAATAAGTTTGGAGGAGAGAGGATATTCTCTATGATCTTGTGTTCTGTTTTATTTTCTTTTCATTTTGAGTTTTGCATTGTACATATTTTCCTTTCATTTTGATTTTTGCATTGTACATATTTTCCTTTCATTTTGAGTTTTGCATTGTATATAGCTATGCTTTCATAAAAAAAAAATTAAGCATTTAGATTTGCATTTAACCATTCTCATTTCATATTAGGATAAAGTCTAGAAGCATGTAGTTTTCATATGCATAGGGGATAATGTTGAGATTTCCTAGGTAAGTTAAAATTTGGATTGAGATCGAGGCCCTAGACTTAGTCATTCAATGCATAACCTCGGTTTTGAAAACCCCCAAAAATCCATCATCGGACCCTTTCCCTTTCAAAAACATATAGCCCTGGAAAATATTGCTTGACCTTTGAAATAACTCTCTTATTATGGAATTCAATTTGAACTTTAATCTCTTGCTAATGATTTTGATATACTCGTCCATAGATCTTAAAGTCACACTCGGATTATCTTTTGACCCTTTTCACTACCCTTGTTAACCCGAGTGGCTATCTTCATCTTTAGGATGGTAACCACACCCTTAACCTTACCATTTTCTTCAAGCCATCTTTTTTTGTGTGAGTGAGGCCTTTTCCATGCTTCTTGTATAAAATCTTTAAAGAAGGTGATCGACAAAACTTCTCCCACTAGATTAAGGGGTGGAATTTGGTTTAAGATTGGTTGGTGATTTTTAGGACTTAATGTGGTAGGAAGTACCAGAACAAAACAGGAATTGGAAAGTCTTTGAATTAAAAAGATACATAAAAGAAGCTTCTAAATATTATTTGAGAAAAGGAAAAGCTCAAGGAAAAAACTAAGTTAAAGAATGAAAATTTGTGTCTCTTCTCTAGGTGAGTAAAAGAACTAAAACTTGAGTTAGAAAGGGGCACCCAAAGAGGAAAGAAATAAGAGCTTAAGGAAAAAGAAAATCTTTAGTTAGCAAAATAAAAAAGGAAAAGAAAACAGAGATTAGATTCCAGTTCATGGATTGCATGGTCCTATAGTTTGAGAGTCTATATGGGTTTTGAATGATCTTAATCATGAGGAAAATTTGTGATAAAAATGCTAAATTCTAATATTGATGATTATGCAAAGATCAACCTGCTTGCTTTGTGCTTTCATGGCTATTAGTGAGTAGTCTATTTTTGGGTCTTGGGATGTCAGATCTAGGTTGATTAGTGCTAGGTATGTGGAGTTTAGGTTTGTAATCATAGATCCCTGCTTGATATATTGAGTTTAATACTAGGTTATCAAGAAATTGTTGGTTTAGATCTTAGGCATTTCTCACACCCACAAGGTGTTTGATGAAATGCTTGATCCAAATCTTCCAAGCTCTTTTTGATCCTAACCAATGAGATTTGATGTTTAGGATGTTTAGAGGTTATGAAGACTTGTTTTGAATGCTCATTGATCAATTAGTGTTTAACGAGAGTTATGAATATTTAAGATGATTAGTAAAGTGACTAGTACCATGAAAATGGATTAGTCAAATTTAGAGTCTTGGAACCATTGGATTAGCTCTAAGTAATAAATTAAACTCCACTAGCTTAGCATTGATTAGTCCAGATCATTTATAACATTCCCAAGGATCATTCTTTGTTAATTTTATTTTAAAAACCGTTTTAGTTATTTTCCCACTATATTTACATTTTCAAGCTTTGTTAACAAAAACTAAAAACATATTTTCTTAAATTAAAGCATGATTTGCATTCTTAATGTGTTAAGATTTGATTCCAAGTTGGATTGATTCTCAACTATTCTACAAAGTATTCGGGTAATTGATAACCTTGATTTGCAAAAATATTAATATCACATATTCAGGACAATCTAACACCATAATATTTTATATATTTTTATATGAATAAAGTTTGGAAAATAACCTGCATATGTTTTTGAATTCAAAAATACCTTTTAAAACTAATTTTAGTTTCTAAAAATAACTTATATAAAATTTAATAATACTTAATACTGAAACACTTAATGAAAAAATCAAAGTAGTGTTTTCATAGCAGTAAATAAAATGACTTTATATTACTAAAATATTCGTGTTGATTATTATCCAAATTAACTATTTATATTTATATCCAAATAAATCAAATATATATATATTTGATATTTAAAACAATAAAAACCAAATATGTTCTAGAATAAAAATTTGAATTTAATAACTCTATTAATATTTCTTCGCCATTGTTTAATCACTAAACTGCAAGAAAACCATAAAACTGAATTTTTGGCTTCAATTCTATTCTTAGTTAAATATTTATGCTGACATTCCCCTTACTTTTAAACGATTAACAATTAATAGTTAAAACTCTAACAAAGTCAATAGCTTTAACTATCAATCACGTTTTGGTAATTTCATAAACTTATTCTTGGTTTGGCTCCTTTTTCTTTTCTTTTCTTTTTTCATCTAATTGCTTTATTAATGGGCAAAGATATAATCACGGTTTACATAAGATAGTAAAAACTCGAAAATGAATGAAAGACATGCCAAATATACTGAGATTCAACAGCTTCTCTAGCAAGATGATCTGCACGAGAATTCCCCTCCCGCGGACAATAAGCAAATTTGATATCTTCAAAGTATGTAGGTCATTGTTGAATTTCTCTAAGATAATGTTGGAGACGTAAATTCGTTGAGAAGGTATTGATATAATGCATAAGATTAAGGTTATCACCTTCAAATTCCACTTTCCGGTATCCTAATCCCCAAACAGCTTGTAATGCCCACAAAGTGGCAGTAGCTTCAGCCTCCTCTACGGTATGTCTCCCTTGATATTTCCACATAGCACAGTGCTCTAATATTCCATCACTATTTCGTATAATCCATCCAATCCCTGATGGTGTGTCACCTAGGTGGTGTGAAGCATCAATATTACACTTTACCCATCCTTGTGTCGGTTTTTTCTATAATCCTCTCCGTCTTGATGTTTGGAAACTATGGTTATGTTGCATAAAGGTAGAATTTCCCACTTTACTTTCCACCCATTCTTTTGTATCACCTATAGCCTTCTGTAATGTCTCCATTGGAGTTTCTGATTGGCGTTTAAAAATCAAACTACATCTTCCCTTCCATAGTTGCCACAATATCCAGAAGGGAAGACATTGAATATGTTTCTCCAAATTTACATTATTTTAAATTTGAAGGCAATAGCGCATCATATCTTCAATAGATAATAAAGGATTTAAAAGCTGTGAGTAAGGGATACCTGATGCCTTCCATACTGCTTCAGCATGAATGCTTGTAAAAAGAACGTGCTTAGTAGTTTTACACTCCGTCACACGTAGTGAGCAGAATTCGTTGACATTAATGTTACGACGACGGAGATTTTCAGCTGTTGATAAGGCCCGAGAATTTACTCACCAGAGAAAGTGTTTCAATTTAGGCGCTATGTCCAGTTGCCAGATTCCTTTTGCTATATCATGATGTGCAGCCAAGGTTGGTCTTGGTTCATCTTCTTGAGTAGTATTGGATGCGGCAATCCAGTATCCTGATTTAACAGTGTAGTTACCATCTCTAGAATGACTCCATATGAGCGAATCTTTTATCGACTGAAACGATAGAAAAATCTTCTTGATCCAGTGGTGATCTTCTGGATGAATGAGGGTATCAAGTTTACTCTGATACCAATGTCTAGATATCGGGTCTATAATGCAGCTAACTCGAATATCCAAATCCATAGTTGGGTTTAGAATAGCCGCTCTGGGGGGAGTCATTGGAATCCATGGATCATTTCCAAGACTTGTGTTTTCCCCATTCCCAATAGAAATTTGAATACCTTTCCTAAGTAATTCTGCACCAAATCGCAAGGAGGTCCATCCGTAAGAAGGTTGTGCTCCTCTAGTGGCATTGAGAATATGGTTATCCTTGAAATATCTTGCCTTTAGCATTTTAAAAACAAGACTATCCGGACGTTTAAGGATTTTCCAGACTTGGTTTGCCAATAAGGCCTGGTTAAACTGGTGAAGATCACGAAAACCAAGTCCCCCACTTTTCTTAGAAGATGTAATTTTCTTCCAAGAAACCCACGATAATGTTCTTTAGAAACCGGTATAGCAAAATCAACTGCTTTGATCAACATTTCTTTTCCAGCTAATGTAAGAAACCGAGTGTGCCATCCATTGATCTTGTTATGAACACTGTCTTTGATATATTGTAACATTTCTTTTTTCTTGCGACCAAACTGTTCTGGCAATCCTAGATATTTACCACCACCACCAATATTTGGAATCTGTAGGCGTTGCATAATATAATTCCTTGTATGTTGAAACACCTTGCTACCAAATGTGATAGAAGAATTATCTATATTTATCTTCTGACCAGAAGCTTTCTCATATTCTTGGAAGATATGTAGTAGTTGTGATGCTGACGCACGATCTGCTTTAAGGAAAAATAATGAATTATCCGCAAAAAGAAGTTGTGATATCCTTGGCCCCCCATTACTTAGTTGAATCCCTTGTATTCGCCTTTCACTCTGAGCTTTTGAGTTTAAAGAACTTAAAACATCAGCGCATAGGATAAATATATAAGGTGATAATGGGTCACCTTGTCTTAGTCATCATGTGGCTTGAAAAAAAACATGTGGGCTTCCATTTATTAAGACTGAAAACGATACTGATCTTATGCATATCATTATCCATGTAATCCACTTTGCATCAAAACCTTTCTTCTTAAGGACTTCTTCTAAGAAATGCCACTCAATGCGGTCATAAGCTTTACTTATATCCGTTGTGGCAGCCATATACAAAGTTGAGCATCTTCTTCTAACTTTGAGGGAATGTAGGGCTTCATGGGCAATAAGCACATTGTCTGTGATATATCTTCCTGGTATAAAGGCAGCTTGATTTTCTGAGACTATATGATGCATAACTTTCTTGAGTCTTCTGACAAGAATCTTTGAAATGATTTTATATACCACATTACACAATCCTATAGGTCGAAAATCCTTCAATGTTTTTTTAGATTTTCAATCTTTGGGATAAGGCAGAGATTCGTATGATTCCGGTCTGAAGAAAACATACCAGTAGTAAAGAACTTTTTAATCTAAAAAACAATAGCATCTTTAATGATTTCCCAATGGTATTGATAAAAGGATGTGTTAAACCAATCTGGACCAGGTGCTCGTGTTGCACCAACAGAAAACAAAGTTTGCTTTACTTCTTCAGTTGATACTTCAGCCACAAGTTCTGTGTTCATCTCTGAAGTAACAACAGAGGTAGGACTATGTAAAACTTCATCCAAATTGTATGAACCGGTACTTGTAAAAAGATTTTTAAAATAACGTGTAGCTTCTGTACCAATCTCCTTGTTTCCGCAAATCTCTTCTCCATTTTCACCTTGAATCTTAGTAATTCTATTTCATACATTACAAGTTTTAGTAGAGGCATAAAAAACCGAGTATTAAGATCACCTTCTTGGAGCCATTGATTTCTACTCTTTGTTTTCCAATGTATTTCTTCATCTTTGTAAGCTTACAGCAGTTGTCTTCTTAGGTTTCTCAGTGTCTCTGTACTTGTCAATCCATCCGTATGAGCTATATCAATTTCATGACTCAATAACTTGATTTGTCTTGCTGAATTAGAGCTATTTTGTCGTTTCCATGCCGAAATCTCTTTTCTGCAACTAATAATACAATCGTTAAAACCCTCAATAACATCGTTAATATTCACATTCCAGCTTCTTTTGATAATCTCTGTTACCTCTTCATTTTCCCCAACCGAATGTTGTATCTATAAGGCTTAAACCCAGCTGTTTTCAGACTTCTAATCTTGATGATGGATGGACGATGGTCTGATTCAATTATCTCTAAGTATTCTACATTTGATTCTGGGAACAAGGCCTTCCATTCATCATTTGCAAAAGCACAATCAAGCCATGATTCAACAATGTAGTGACTCCTTTTGCCTAACCAAGTCATATTATTTCCTATGTAAGTCAAGTCAAAAACATTACAAGTATGGAACATGTTGGGGAAATCTTGTAAACTCCAAGGTTCTCTAATGTTACCCCCTTTTCTCTCACACGTTTAAAATCTCATTGAAGTCTCCACACATTAACCATGGTCCAGTTTGAGTGCTTGAGATTCTCTCTAATCTTTCCCATAGTATGTGTCTTAAACTCCGAATTGGGTGACCATAAACGCAAGAGAAATCAAAGGAACCATCTTTATTAATAACCTTACAATCGATAATACGTTCATCAACATCAAAGAAAGTAATAGAAATATGCTTTTCCACATCAAAGCTAATCCCCCACCTATTCCTAACGGCAACACACACTTGACGAAATCGTAATCTAGTTGAGCAGCAACATCTCGGACCAAATCATCACAATTCTTTGTTTCGAGAAGAAAGAGTAAGTCTGGGGAGTAAATTGCTTTAATCCCTTTAAGACGTCGAACCACCAGAGTACTCCTTAACCCTCGGCAGTTCCAAAAGACTGTATTCATTGTGACTCCGTTGGCTTTTGGCACACCGTGCCTTCACTTATGTGTTGTGGTGTTGCAGTTGTTCGTGAGCTCTGTGATCGTTAGCTACTTGCTCCAACTGATGGCTTAAAAATCCAGTTTCGCCCCTCACGACTCTCTGACTGTCGTATGCGCCATCTAATGACACTTTCATTAGTGTCACACACCACAACTTGACTCATATCATAACATGCAATCGGATCCAAGGTCTGACTATCCGCTTCCTCTGCTTTGCGCTTCTTAGACTTTGTCTGATTTTTCCTTTCTGTTGTTCTTGTTCTTCCTTGACTTTCAAATGACTCAGGACCATCATTTGGGTGACTTGCATCACTGTTCTGTGGAAGATCATCATCATCATCATCGTCATTGTCGTCTGGTTTAACTGCAACTTCTGGAAATTTAGTTGGACATTCCGGCGAATCATGAGTCATCAAACCACATGAGGCACAAAAATTCCTCAACGTTTCATAACGGAACTTGAGGACTATGTCCTCATCTCCAAATCAAAAGATCCTCCTGAACCGTAACGGGAAATCAACCGACCAGGCCATGCGAACATGTACATAGTCAACCAACACCACACCATCACCATGAAAATCTGTCTCTATAAAGTTTCCAAGTTTATTTCCAATCGACGTTACCATACGGTGGGTAAGAAACTTCAAAAAGATTCCTTGGATTTGAATCCAAAAGTCAATTCGTTAAACTCATCTTCCGTTTGTAAAGGGGTCCAACGATGGATAGTGATCATCCACTCATTAAACGACCACGGCCCTCTACGAAGAACAAGCATCATTTCTTCTGATGGAAACAGAAATTGAATCTTCCTACTATCAACAATTCTTCCAGAGACTTCATCACCAAGCCCCCACAGATGAGGCAAGGCATTGAGCATAGCACGAAGGTTCTGTTTACACGGGTTAACAGATTTTGGTGAAAAGACTGAACTGTGTTTCAATCACTGCTTCTTCACACCTGTCGAAAGGTAAGGAGATCACTTCATCATCAATTCCAAGAGTAATCACCTGTAATTGTTTTCTCATTTTTCTTTAAACTTTATCAAAGACATGAAACAACGAATTTACCATAAATATTCTAAATAAAATTTTAAAATAAGAGAAAAAATAGAACATTACAAGATAGAAAAGATCATGAATCAGAGAAAACAAAATAAAAAAAGTAAACACACAATTTTGAAGATGTTTAAAAGCAAATGATATCAATAGTCAGAGTTGACACCAGCCATTACCTAATGGCCTCCAGATGGAGGAGCTTGCGGTGACATAAAAAGAAAGATGACATTTAGGGTATCACCAAAAAATATTTTTAAAAAATACTCAATGTTTACAATTTTCAATTATTTAAGCATTAAATCAATGTTGATATATAGTTCTCTGATCTAGACTGAGACTTGTTAATGTTTTTGTTCTACGCTCTTTCTTTTTTGATTAGGCAATCAATCAAAGAATATCATTTTTATATTAATGTGCGGTTAAAACTAAAAGGAAATGTATAGATAAATTTTCATCTTGATTATTATAAAACGGTTACATAGAAATAGTGGGTGTAAGAAATCATTAACAATGTTCCTATTCAAACAATCACAACATGTATTCTAATTTTGTAAGATTGATCCAGTTATGTCGATATTATTTTTTCTTATGTTCCTTGTTGCTTCATCTGGTGGGGAGTCGTTACACTTTCTATGACATTCAGAACACTCTCATGCTGATGATTGTGGTGCGCAATGTTTGCGACATAAGATATTGCATTGTATCTCAGATTTTGCTTCCCCTTCGATGAAAATTACCGCAATAATCAGCATCAGTATGCAGATGATGCTCAACTTTTTCTCCATCACTTTCATATTTTTAGTATTTTCTTTATGTTAATCAGTTTGTGAAGAACAATGAAACCATGCATCCCTATTTATAATTCTGTATGAATAACAATGAAACCACAGATAAATAATGTAATTTCAATATAATCAACTCAAGTCAAAGATTTAAAATTTATCAATTTTAGACTCAATTAATTCTAAGATGATTATCACACTATGATGGCATTTGAATAATACTTATTCTATAACTTATAAAGTTTGGAATGTGTGAATATGGCAGATGATTGTATAGAAATCTATGACCAAAATATATAGGAGGTTCATTACCAAAATATATGATTTTTTCACTTGGTATATCTTATATGACCATTTTTCCAAGAAAAGTTTCTAAGTAAATTACTTTCAATTACTATAATCTATTATATTTGACTACTGATGTACTAAAAGTGTTGATTCATAAATTTGAATGGTTTTCTAAATTATTTATTTTTCAAAAATATTTTCCATTTAAATAATTTTAATTTTACCATTTAATTAATTATAAAAATTAATGATAACATTATAATATATTCAGAACAATCTAACACCATGATATTTTATATATTTTTATATGAAGAATATTTGGAAAATAACCTGCTTATGTTTTTTAATTTGAAAATACCCGTTTGTTATTTTTTAAAACTAATATTAGTGTCTAAAATAAATTATATAAAATATAATAATACATGATAGTGAAAAACTTTAACGAAAAAATCAAAGTAATGTTTTCGTAGCAGTAAACAAATGATTTTATATTACTGAAATATTCGTATTGATTATTATCCAAATAAACTTTTATATTTATATCCAAATAAATTAAATATACATATATATATATATATATATTTGATAATTAAAACAATAAAAATCACATATTTTCTAGAATAACTTTTTTGAATTTAATAACTCATTAAAATTTCTTCGCTATTGTGTAATCCCTAAACTGCAAAAAAGCCATAAAACTGAAATTGTGGCTTTAATTCTTTTCTTAGTGTAATATTTATGCTGATATGCCCCTTACTCTTAAACGATTAACAATTAAAAGTTAAAATTCTAACAAAGTCAATAGCCTTAACTATCAGTCACATTTTGGTAATTCCAGAAACTTGTTCTTGGTTTGTCTCCTTTTCTTCAAATTTTATCAAAAACTTGAAATAACGAATTTGCCACAAACATTTTCTTTAAAATTTTAAAATAAGAGAAAACAAAAAATAGAACGTGACAAGATAGAAAATATCATAAATCAGAAAAGAACAAAAGAAAAGAAGTAAACACACAATTTCGAAGATGTTTAAAACCCACGGATATCAATAGCCAGAGTTGACACCAGCCATTACCTAATGGCCCGATGGAGGAGTTTGGGGTGACATAAATAGAAAGATGACATTTAAGGTATCAGCATAAAATCCTTTAAAAAAAATACTCAAACTACATGTACAAAATTTTCAAATATTTAAGCATTAGATCAATAGTTATATGTAGTTCTCTGATCTAGATTGAGACTTGTTGATATTTTTGTTCAAAGCTCTTTCTTTTTGGGTTAGGCAATCAATCAAAAAATCTTATTTTTATATTAATGTGCGGTTGAAACTAAAAGGAAGTGTATAGATAATTTTTATCTTAATTATTTTTAAAATTGTGACATAAAAATAGTGGGTGTAAGAAATCATTAAAAATGTTTCCATTCAAACAAACAACATGTATTCTAAGTTTGTAAGGTTGATCCAGTTATGTGGATAATATTTGTTTGCTTCATGGTCCTTGTTGCTGCACCTGGTGGGGACTCGTTACACTTTCTATGACATTCAGAACACTCTCCTGCTGATGAGTGTGGTGTGCAATGTTTGCGACATAAGATATTGCATTGTATTTCTGATTTTGCTTCCCCTTCGATGACCATTACCGCAATAATTATCATCAGTATGCAGATAATACTCAACGTTTTCTCCATCACTTTCAGATTTTTAGTATTTTTTTCTTTATGTTTATCAGTTGGTGAAGAACAATAAAACCATGGGTCCCTATTTATAATCATGTATGAAGAACAATGAAATCACAGATAAATAATGTAATTCTAATATATATAATTCAAGTCAAAGATTTAAAATTTACCATGCTTAGACCCAATTAATTCTAAGATGAATATCACACTATGATGACATTTGAATAATACTTATTCTATAACTTATAAAGTTTGGGATGTTTCAATTGGGCAGATGGTTGAATAGATGACCAAATTATATAGGAAGTTCATTACCAAAAGATATGATATTTTCACTTGGTATATCTTATGACCATCTTTCCAAGAAATGTTTTTAATAAATTAATTTTAATTACTATAATTTATTATAGTTGACTACTGATGTACTAAAAATGTTGATTTGTAAATTTGACGGGTTTTAAAATTACTGATTTGTCCAAACCATTTTCCATTTAAATAATTTTAGTTTTATCATTTAATTAATTATGAAAAACTAATTATAACATTATAATATATTCAAGACAATCTAACACCATGATATTTTATATATTTTTATATGAAGAATGTTTGGAAAATAACCTGCTTTTTTTAATTCGAAAATACCTGTTTTGTTATTGTTTTAAAACTAATATTAGTTTCAAAAAAAAAAATTATAAAATTTAATAATACTTAATGGTAAATCTATTTAATGAAAAAAAATCAAAGTACGAGTATCGACAGGACCTAAATTATCAACAGGTTCCCCAAGCACGTTGAAAATTTGTCCTATCATTGCAGTAAACAAATGATTTTATATTACTGAAATATCCGTGTTGATTACTATCCAAATAAACTTTTTATATTTATATCCAAATAAATCAAATATATATATATATATATATTTAATAATTTAAACAATAAAAATCAAATATGTTCTAAAATTTTGAATTTATTAACTCTATTAAAATTTCTTCTTTATTGTTTAATTATTAAACTGCAAAAAGCCATAAAACTGAATTTGTGGCTTTAATTCTATTCTTTGTTAAATATTTATGCTGATATTCGCCTTACTCTTAAACTATTAACAATTAATACTTAAAATTCTAACAAACTCATTAGCCTTAACTATCAATCACATTTTGGTAATTCCAGAAACGTTTTCTTGGTTTGCTCCTTTTTCATCAAACTTTACCAAAGACTTGAAATAACGAATTTGCCATAAACATTCTCTCAAAAATTTAAAATAAGAGAAAATAAAAAAAAAATACAACGTTACAAGATAGAAAAGATCATGAATCAGAATAAAACAAATGAAAAATAAGTAAACACACAATTTCAAAGATGTTTAAAAACCACGGATATCAATAGCCAGGTTGACACCAGCCATTACCTAATGGCCTCCAAATGGAGGAGCTTGGGGTGACATAAACGAAAGATGACATTTAGGTTATCAGCATAAAATCTTTAAAAACATTAAAACTACGTTTACAATTTTCAAATATTTAAGCATTAGATCAATGTTGATACATAGTTCTCTGATCCAGACTGAGACTTGTTGATGTTTTTGTTCTAAGCTCTTTGTTTTTTTGATTGGGCAATCAATCAAAGAATTTCATTTTTATATTATTGTGCGGTTGAAACTAAAAGGAAGTGTATAGATAATTTTCATCTTAATTATTTTTAAAACTGTTACATAAAAATAGTAGGTGTAATAAATCATTAACAATGTTTCTATTCAAACATTCACAACATGTATTCTAATTTTGTAAGGTTGATCCAGTTATGTGGATATTTGTTTTGCTTTATGGTCCTTGTTGCTGCACCTGGTAGGGAGTTGTTACAGTTCTATGACATTCAAAACACTTTCCTGATGATTGTGGTGTGCAATGTTTGCGACATAAGATATTGCATTGTATCTCAAATTTTGCTTCCCCTTCAATGACAATTACCGCAATAATCATCATCAGTATGCAGATAATACAACTTTTTCTCTTCCACTTTCAGATTTTTAGTATTTTTCTTTATGTTTATCAGTTGGTGAAGAAAAATGAAACCATGCAACCCTATTTATAATTATGTATGAATAACAATGAAACCACAGATAAATAATGTAATTCTAATATATTCAATTCAAGTCAAAGATTAAAAATTTACCATTCTTAGACTCAATTAATTCTAAGATGATTATCACACTCTGATGACATTTGAATAATACTTATTCTATAACATAAAGTTTGGGATGTCTGAATAAGGCAGATGGTTTAATTAAAATATGACCAAAATATATAGGAGGTTCATTACCAAAAGATATGATATTTTCACTTTGTATATCTTATATGACCATCTTTCCAAGAAAAGTTTCTAAATAAATTACTTTCAATTACTATAATCTATTACATTTGACTACTGATGTACTAAAAAATTTTATTTATAAATTTGACTGGTTTTTTAAAATTATTTACTTTTCAAAAATATTTTCCAGTTAAATAATCTTAATTCTGCCATTTAATTAATTATAAAAACCAATGATAACATTGTAATATATTCAGGAAAATCTAATACCATGATATTTTATATATTTTATAGGAAGAATGTTTGAAAAATAACCTGCTTATGTTTTTGAATTCGAAAATACCCTTTTTGTTATTGTAGGAAAACTAATATTTGTTTCTAAAAATAAATTATATAAAATTTATAATATTTAATAGTGATACATTTTAATGGAAAAATCAAAGCAATGTTTTCACAGCAATAAACAAATGATTATATATTACTGCAATATTCGTGTTGATTATTATCCAAATTAACTTTTTATATTTATATCCAAATAAATCAAATATATATATATATATATTATAATTAAAACAATAAAAATCAAATATGTTCTACAATAAAAAATTGAGTTTAATAACTCTATTAAAAATTCTTCGCTTGTGTTTAATCACTAAACTGCAAAAGCCATAAAACTGAGTTTGTGGCTTTAATTCTATTCTTAGTTAAATATTTATGCTGATATTCCTCTTACTCTTAAACGATTAACAATTAATAGTTAAAACTCTAACAAAGTCAATAATCTTAACTCTCAATCACATTTTGGTAATTTCATAAAATTGGTCTTGGTTTGTCTCCTTTTTCTTTAAACTTTATTAAAGACTTGAAATGACGAATTTGCCATAAACATTCTCTATAAAATTTTAAAATAAGAGAAAAAAACATTACAAGATAAAAAGATCATGAATCAGAAAAAACAAACGAAAAAGACGTAAACACACAATTTCTAAGATGTTTAAAAACCAAGGTTATCAATAGCCAGAGTTGACACCAGCCATTACCTAATGGCCTCTCAATGGAGGAGTTTAGGGTGACATAAAGAGAAAGATGACATTTAGGGTTTTAGCATAAACTCTTAAAAACAATACTCATACTACGTTTACAATTTTTAGATATTTAAGCATTAGATCAATGTTGATATATAGTTCTATGATCTAGACTGAGACTTGTTGATGTTAGTATCTATGGCCAGACTTCACTCAAGAGAAGACATGCTAAGTGGTTGGAGTATATTGATACTTTCCCATATATCATAAAGTACAAGAAATGAAAAGAAAACATAGTGGCGGGTGAGTTATCTAGGAGACATGCTTTGATCTCAAGTATGGCGGCAATAGTCATGGGTTTCATACATTAAGGAGCTGTATAAAGATGACCCTGATTACACAGATGTATTTCAACTCTGTGGCAAAGGAGCTTTTGGGGCTTACTACCTTCATGATGGGTTTTTTTATTTTGAGATAAGAGGCAATGCATACCCCAGGGATCATTGACAGAGTTGTTACTATAGTAAGCACACGGATGAGGCCTCATAGGACACTTTGGTGTCGACAAGACTTTAGATGTAGTTGCTGATCACTTCTTTTGGCACCATCTTAATAAAGACATTAAGAAACACTGCTCCTGATGTGTCATTTGTCACAAAGCCAAGCCAGCTTATACCATCATGGTCTTTATTTACCTTTGCCTATCCCTAACGCACATTGGGTGGATATTTCAATGGATTTTTTGCTAGATTTACCTAAGATCAGGCACAAAGATTCAGTCTCTGTCGTGGTGGATTGGTTCTCGAAGATGGCATATTTCATACTGTGTGACAGAACTAATGATGCCACAATGACCGCTGATATATTCTTCAAAGAGGTGGTACGTTTACATGATATCCCTAAAACTATTGTTTCTGACCGAGATTCTAAGTTTCTAGGGCATTTCTGGAGAACCTTGTGGAGAAACCTTGGGATGAAGCTATTGTTCTCTAACACTTGTCACCCACAAACAGAAGTGGTCAATCGTACTCTATCAGCTTTATTTAGAGTCACTCTTGGTAGAAATTTGAAAATCTGGTTAGATTGTCAGCCTTTTGTTGAATTTGCTTATATCCATGCTACTAACTCAGCGACTAAGATGTATCCTCTTAAAGATGTGTACCGATTTAATCCTTTGACACCTTTACATGTCTCACCAATACCCCAAGCTGAGCAAGTTAATCTAGATGGCCTCACAAAAGCAGAACTTGTGAAAATATTCATGAGAAGGCCCAAAAAATAGCATGAAGAAGACCAAAGAGTAAAAGAGGAGATCTGAATAGGGCCACAAGAAACTAGTCTTTGAACCTGGAGAATGGATGTGGCTGCACATGAGACCAAAAAGTTTCCCAAACTAGAGGAATTCTAAGCTTACACCAAGCGGAGAGGGCCCATTCAAGTGCTCGAAAAGATAAACAAAAATGCTACTGCTAGGAGCTGCCAAGTGAGTTCAATATATCACATATTTTTAATGTTTCTGATCCATCTCCTTTTGATACAGAGGATCCAGTTTTGAGGATAAAACATTCTGAAGAGGGTGGGTATGATGAGGACATCAAACCACACATAGACAAAGAATACCTGAGTTACGAGATGCACTCATTACTCCCTCCAAGACGAGAAGGATTTAATAAAGAAGTGGAGACACTTATGAATATCAAAGCACTTGGAGGCATGCCAGAAAACATCAAAGAAATAACAAACATTCAAGAAACGCCGTGTGTTTCCAATTGTGACATTATGGAGACTTTTGCGTGTATCAGTATCGAGGAAATATCTCCAGCTAAAAACCATGGTAAGGTACTTTTATTAATTGGTTTAGATAAGCCAGGAATGAAGAATTCTACAGATAGCACATCGGAGTCACCAGATACACTCAAACAAGTAATGAAGCAGATAAAGGGAAACTAGGACAAGAAGATGAGCTGTGAGCTAACCAAGCAGATATACAATGATAAATTCACCAAAATGACGTAAACGAGTTACAAGAGGCAGGATTCATCCAAGACTTCAAGCTACAAGTAACAAAACCAGATCAAAACATATCCTTCGCGAATGGAGCCATAGCACGCCAAAATCAGGTATTTTCAATATTTATGGTATTTTTCAGGTAAAGGAGAGTTACCCTAGTGGTTCTCAATGCCTCCAGAGACCCTAGTTTGAGCCTCAGCATGTGTGCACGCCCTTAAGTAGTTTTTACTAAGAGTCCTTTAGTATTTTAAGAGTTTTTCCTTTTGTATTATTTCGGATTCTGTTGCACTCTCATTTAAGTTATTGAGTCAGCCTCAGGGATAGCTGAAGAACCATCATTAAATTTCCTTTGTAGCTGTGTATGATACAACTTTTTACCTATCAATAGAATAAAGCAGTTCTCTTATTTCTTCTAGCTGTCATTGCTTGAATCTTTCTCTTCTCTTCTCATGTGTTATTCACATTAAGGTTGAGGTTATCTTGCTCTATCAGAGATATTTCCATTATCTATGTGGTGCTTTCGATCCATTTCACTTATCATCTTTTGATCCAATAAGAGAGAGCTCATCGCCAACTTGTTAGGTCTCCGCTTCAATTCAAGCCTTGTTATTATAAGTCTTGTCTTACCATTCTCATTCATTGTCTCCCTGGAGAGAGTGTCATAGCCAGGCAGAGATTCTAAATAAATCACTAGTCACAGGGTAAAGGGCAAAGGGCAAATTTTAACCTGGACAATTTCGTAACTGCCGATTTATATTTGTACAATTGATTAGTGCTATTTTATATTTAAATCGTTATTAAATTCAAATTTCTGACCTAACATTACAAAAAATGTCAAAATCAAAGTCTTCTTTAACGGTGGTTAGATAACCGTTTACCGATGCCAGATGGTCGATGACGTGTACAAAACGACATCGTTTTAGTCTCTTTCGAATCAAATTTTTTTTGCAAAAATGGTTACTGCCTGGACTCGAACTCGGGTTTATAGGATGATGCAGGGGAAGACATTTACCAGTAGGCTATGATCAATATTATTGATTACACATACATACTTATTTATATACCAAATATTTCATAAATCCTAAAAAAAAAAATTGGTTCCTACCAACACTCGAACACGGACACGTGGGATGTCTTGGAAAGCCTCTTACCGGTAGGCTACAATAATAATCAATATAGATTCATATATATATATATATATATATATATTTCTTTATATGCTATATATTTTAATAATCCTTAGTTTTAAAAAAAAATTAGGTATCAAGTTATATCAAGTTGACTATACACATAATTATTTATATACATTAAGATTTTAATTTCCTAATTTAATTAATTTAACCGTAAAAATTAGAAAATTATTTAAAATCTAGAAATTTTGATTTAGGTAAATAATTTTCTTAATAAAAATTGAATTTAAGCCATTTTAAGTTTAGGTGTTGGATCTTATGTGTTAGTTTGATAAGCTCAGAAATTACGGGGATTATTTGCAAAAATCCAAAAGTTGAGGAACTTAATTATAATTTTGGAAACAGAAATCCTAAACCAATTTAAGTGATGAATCCTGGATTTTTCTTTTAAAATTTTGCGGCCACCAATTACAAAAGAGAGGTTGAAGTTGTTACTTGTTAGAGATGAAGAAGCTGAGTCATTGGTGAAAGGAGCTGCAGACAGAACTAGCAAGGCATGGTAGAAAAGAGATTCTACCAAGTAAATCATTTCCAAAGATCCGATTTGGATTAACGTGGATTCAAACAGAGATCGCAAGTTCATCTGTGATCGGAACATCATGAAACTTTGGGAATAGTTTCCGGACATCTAGGAGTTTATTTTCAATGGGTAAGATAGAGAGGGTTTGATTGGGTTGATGTGACATCTAGGAACCATACAAGTTCCAGAGAGTCTATATCTTATGAGATTTGCTGGTTATATTGTCACGAGACCACGAAAAGGCTAAGGCGAGTGTAGTATTGTGGCTTATCTGGGTTTTACAGAATGTTTCTAGTATAATTGTTTTATCCTAGAGTTTTATGTTTAGTTTGTTGACTGGTTAATTTGTTAACCTTGTTGATTTGATGTTTAGCTGAAGTAAATTGTTGTAAATTAAATTGCCAAAACTTGTTAGAATTATATTTGTTGAAATAAATTTCTGAAATTATTGAAATTAAATATATGGATTTATTTCTAAATATTTTTGGCTGAATTAAATTAATCAATCAATTTTTGAAAATTAATTGATTGATGAAGTTGTTGTTGTGTTGGTTGCTGAATTCTGTTAGCATATATATTATGCTAGAAAAATATTTTGTGGCATGTGTGTATAGTTGTGAGCCGGGTTAATCGCCTCACTTAGTATTTATTAAATACTGATGCATCTCTTTGATATGATGCAGTAAATATTAGTTTGATGAATCTTGTGGAACCAAATATATGGAATGGAGATGACAAATCGGGGGTTGATATTTATTTATTAATATTACTATTATTGTTTTATGGTGATAATTTTTCATAAAATTGTAGGTTGTTATTGATAACTATTCTGATGTATTTTTGTGAGTTTATTGAGTTAATTAATTTAATTTGGTTTTTGAGAATTGTTTAATTCTGTTTGTGCTAGAGGATTTTAATATTTATGGAAATGTTGTTATCAAAAAATAGGTTGGGTGTTTCAAGAATGATTTATTATTGGATATTTAGAGTTGTTATTAATGCTCACTGATCATTTGATTGCAAACAGAAGGTACTGATGACTAGCTGATTAGTGAAGAGATAGGTACAATGGAAATGGAATAGTTGAGAAGAGTACTTTGAGTTTTAAGGACTAGTTTTGATAAGTTGGATGAGCTCCATTTATTTGCAAGTAGTCAGAATCGACTTTCTTTCTTAATTTCAAACTGTTACCTGATTTCTTGCTTTATTTTACATTCAAATCTTGTTACAAATCCATAAACACTTATTTTCTTAGATTGATTAACCACACGAATTTCTAGTGTGTTGATTCTTGTTTCCTAGCAAATTGATATCTTAAGTGTTACAATAGTACAATATGTCAATTGTGGTGTTGCAAACCATGATAATCAATTTGCCTCCATTTGTGGGGAAGCAAAAAAATTAGCCATTAAGATTATATTGTTATTCAACACTAAGCTTTTATTTTTTTAACTAATTAGCTAATCTCCCTTTTGGATTTTTCTCTTTCTCTTCCACTAGGTGTGTGAATTTTTGCAGTCGCGGTCTGTTAAACCATAGAAGTTCAATTGGGTTTTTGATGGTATAGGTTAACCTTGAAGAAGGTTTCCTACGTACCCTTGAGAAGGGATCAAGCCATTTGTAGTTCATGTAAAAGAGAGTTTAGACGAATTAGGGTTCTTGATGTTGTGTGGAGATTGCTAGGTATCTCTCAATGATTCATCATGTCTCTGTAGAAGAGAGAATCTCGATGATTCAAAATATCTCTGTAGAAGAGAGAATCTCGATGATTCAAGAAGTTTTAGGATCTGGATCTCGATGATGCAGAATCTGATTGTTGTGAGATGTCTATGTAGAAGGGAGAAGCTATCTATTTATAGTGATTTGAGAAGACTTAGGTTTAAGTATTCATGGGCCAATTTGATTGGGTTTTGAGATAATCCTATATTGATTTGGATTGGGTTATGGATAGGGCATAATTCAGGTACCAACAGTTAGCCCCCCCCCCCCCAGTTCGATAAAAGGGGATAAGTCGAGTTTTGTCAAAATAAGAGTAAAATGACCTGATGTAAATCAATATCATATTATCAAGAAATTTGGATCAAAGTCGGCATGCGACCGTTGAGGCCAGCTTTTTGTGTGACCATTGAGGTCATCTTTCAATACGACCACTGAGGCCGACTTTCTGTGCAACCGCTGAGGTTGACTTTTGGTGAGAACATGGAGGTCATCTTTTGGTGCGACCGTGGAGGTCAGCTTTTGGTGCGACCGCTGAGGTAGGCTTTTGATATGTTTGTGGGTTGATTTTATCGAAGGCGAGCTGCCATTTTGTGAAAACAAACTGACCTAAAACAGGACGTCTCCCGTTATAGTTAGGTGGATTTGATTTGTAGAAAGTCGAGTGTTATTCATTAATTTTGGATTGCGAGTTCTATACTTGGCTTTTATATGATGAAAATAATATGCGGTTGTGCTGAAAATCGATTTTGGATTGTGAGTTCTTTTTTTAAACCTTGTTCTTCCACAGACTGATTTTGCAAATATGTGCCATACAGCTTGAATTAACATGACGATGGAGATGAGGTTGATCTCTATAGAAATATAAGTCTTGGGGATTTCTGTTGATATATTGTGGGTCTCGTGGGTCCTTATGGTTAGCTGGTAAACCTGTCTCGAAGTTGACCAATCTGACATCTTCGGAATAAGACGAGATCGTATTGTATATGTTGAACAGATTATATATGTTGCAGAAGAACAGTAATAACTCTTTGTGTACACCTCGTATTACTGCACGATTAGATTTTCAGGAAATATTACTCTTGGGGCAATTCGTTGATAGGTTGATTGCAACCTGATTCGTTATATTCCATCAGGAAATCAACTCGCAATGAAGCAGATTGGATTTGTTTTTTAGGGCTTTGAACAGACTGTGTTCCATCCAAGCAAATGACTATAACTTTGATTATATAGCTCAGACTAAGGCGATGTCAAGTTTTTTAGAAAGCTGAATCTTGGGGCGACCCGTGGAAATTTTGATCGTAATCTGGGTCATCCAATATATTAGGAATTTGTGTTGAAAGATGACGGTTTGGATCTGCGTTTTAGAGCTTTAGACAGAGTACATATGTTTTAGTAAAATGGTGATAACGTTTACTATACAGGTCCGATTAATGCAAGATCGGCTTCTACGGAAATATGACTCTTGGGGCTTTCCATGGATAGGTTAATCTTTGTGTGGGTCACTCTAATCTGTCGGTAATATGTCTTGCAAGTCTGTGATATAGATCTGTTGATTATTGATGTTGAACTTTGGGCTTTTGTTGTACGAATCCCCACAGACGGTGCCACCTGTTGAACCATAGAAGTTCAATTAGGTTTTTGCTAGTATAGCTGTACCCTGAGAAGGTTTCTTCTGTACCTTTGATGATGCGAAAATCAACCACAAGACTTGGCAGTTTCGATGGTAGAACACACGAAGATGGAAGACAAAGAAGATGGATGAAGATGTTGGATAGATCCTTGCATAAACGAATCAAAAGACTCAAGTTTATCAAGGCTTGTGGTCGTTGATAACAACACAAATAGCTACGGAATGGATCCTTGTTGATGGATTGAAAGGTCACACAATGGATGCGGAAGTCCACTGATATTCCTCAATGCCACACCAAGATATTACACACTTGGTGGTGACAAGGTTTGATTCTTCAGATATGACACACCGAAGGATCAAAAGATTGTTGGATATGACTCACCAAAAAATCAGAAAATGTTCACAAAGAACAAAAGAGATTAATCTCAAGATATTTGAATAAAAAGTTGGGTGCCTTAGAATGAGGCTTACAATGTGCTTAAATAGGAAAGGAGACTTGAACAGACTCAAGCTCCTTCGAGAGTGACTCTTGGGAGCTCTAAACAATCATCCTAAAATTTAGAAACAAAGACTGAAGACTTGGACTAGAAGATATATATCATAAGGTGATGCTTGAGTCGGTCCATGGCATGAGGAAGTCGGTCCACAGCTTCATGAAATCATCCAAGTTAATCATCAAAGTGGGGTAAGTGGACTTGAGGCCTCATTAAAAACCTTAGATGGAAAACCCATTGGGATAAAACCAAGTTAAGAGAAAAAGAGCACACTCAAGCCACTTGATGATGAACTCGGAATGGCTTGTATGGAAGTGATCAGCTCGTGGTTGATTGGTCTTGGACAAACTTCTCCTTGCTTCCAAGACAACTTTAGAGTTGTTCCAACATCTTCTTAGAGTTTTTTTTTGTTCTTGCCCGGGTCATAGGACCTTTGGGAATGGTCAAGGCGTCTTCCTCTTCTTCTCCAAGTGTTGGCGTTTCCATGCTCATATCACCCCCTCCCTCTTGAAAAGGATTTGTCCTCAAATCTGGATCATCTGCAACAAAAGGGATCAAGTCAGTAACAGTAAAACTGTTGCTTATATCATACTTACCTTGCAAATCCAGCTGGTAGGCGTTGTTGTTGATCTTTTTGATGATCTTGAAAGGCCCATCGATCCTTGGCATAAGTTTGGACTTCCTTTCATCCGGGAACCTCTATTTCCTTAGGTGAACCCAAACTTTGTCACCTTCTTCAAAGACCTTCTCATGCCTTCCTTTGTTGGCATGCTTGACATATTGTCTTGTCTTCTCTTCAATGTTTCGTCTTGCTTGCTTATGTATCTGCTGTATCAGCTTGGCCTTCTTCTTTCCATCAAAGCTAACTCTTTCACACTTAGGCAAAGGTATTAGATCCAAAGGATAAGTAGGATTAAACCCATAAACAATTTCAAAAGGAGAAAACTTAGAAGTAGAATGCACAGCATGATTATATGCAAATTCACAATGAGGCAAGTAGTCTTCCCATGTTTTCAAGTTTTTTTCTTATGAATGCACGCAAGAGAGTTCCTAATGTTTTATTCACTACCTCAGTCTGCCCATCAGTTTGCGGATGACAAGTAGTAGAAAACATTAACTTAGTACCTAGCTTACACCAAAGAGTCTTCTAGAAGTAACTAAGAAACTTAGTATCTCTACAGAAACTATAGTCCTAGGCATAACATATAAGCGTACAACCTCCTTAAAGAACAAGTTAGAAACATGCAATGCATCGTCAGTTTTGTGGCAAGCTATGAAATGTGCCATCTTAGAAAACCTATCCACCACAACAAAGATAGAATATTTTCCGGTTCTAGTCCTAGGTAATCCAACAATAAAGTCCATAGAGATGTCATTCCAAGGGTGATAAGGAATGGGTAAAGGAGTATACAAACCGTGGCTTTGAACCTTGGACTTAGCTTGTTTACATGTTGCACATATTTCACATATCCGCTCCACATATCTTCTCATGTGTGGCCAAAAGAAATGGTCCTGCAAACCTTTTAGTGTCTTGGCAATGGCAAAATATCCCATAAGACTTCCTCCATGTGCTTCTCTAACAAACAAGTCTCTTAAAGAACAGTTAGGCACACACAAATGGTTATCATAGAAAAGGAAACCATCCTGCCTAAAGTAATGGCCAGAACCAAATATTTCACACAACTTGTATGCATCACCAAAGTCAGAATCGGTTTCATACATAACTTTGATTTGCTCAAAACCCAAAAGCTTAACATCAAGAGTGTTTAAAAGAACATACCTCCGAGATAGTGTGATATGAGCATGGAAACGCCAACACTTGGAGGAAAAGAAGAAGGAACCATGGCCATTCCCAAAGGTCCTATGACCCGGGCAAGATCAAGAAAACTTCAAGAAGCTGTAGGAAACATCTTAAGGATCACATGGAAGCATGAAGAAGCTAAGGAAAAACAACACCAAGACATGCTCACTTCCATTCAAGTCGCTCTAAGTTAAATCATCTTCAAAGTGACTTGAGTGTGCTCTTTTTCCCTTATTCTCGGTTTTATCCCAATGGGTTTTCCGGCTAAGGTTTTTAATGAGGCCTCAAGTTCACTTATATCTCTTAGATGATTAGCTTAGGAGCTTCTTTGATGCCTTGGACGATTTCATGAAGCTATGGACTGACTCAAGCATCAACTTTATGATATAACTTAGATTATGGTTTTATTTCATCTTTTCTATTTTGCAAACTCTTTTATTTTCTTGTCTAGTCGACTTCTAGTCTTTGTTCAAAGTCTTAGGTGATTGTTTAGAGTCCCAAGAAGTAGTAATCACGAGGCATTTGAGTATGTTCAAGTCACCTCTCTTTATAAGTCGATTGTATGCCTCACTCGGCAATCATCCATTTTTAATCAACTTCTTTTCAGAGAAAATTCTCTAAGTTCTTTTAGAACATTTCCGATTGTTTGGTGTGTCATATCCAACAATCAACCTCGGTTCTCTGGTGTGTCATATCCAGAAATCAACCTTTGTCTTCCCCGAGTGTGTCTTATCTTGGAGAGACATTGTTGAGTGTTTATTAGGTGTGTAATATCCGAAATAAACCTCAAGGAGTATCAACGAGCCTTCCGCAACTTCTTGTGTCCCACATCAATCCATCGGCTTGTCCAGTTCGAGTCTTGGATTCACTAAGGCAAGGATCTATCCCATATCTATCCAAAGAACCATTCGGCTGCTTCAAAGAAGACCTTTTAAACGGTCCATTTCATCATCAACTCGGCCTTATGTCTTCTTCTATCCTTCTGTCTATCATTCCAATCTACCAACAAGAAAATTGAGTCTTGGGCGTGACCGAGATCGTGTCATTTGGTATCAGAGCAAGCTTTTCAATTTGGTAGTAAGTTGTTCATCTTCTTTTTCTTTCATCTTCTTGATCTTTCATCTTCTGTCTTTTCATTTCCAACTCCTCATCTTCTTGGCCGAGATTCTCATCTCGCCAATTCTGGTCTTCTATTCTTTCTATTCTATTTCTTCTAAAGATCCGTTGGATCTCATTCAAAAAAAAAAAAAAAACGAAACAAAGCAAAAAGAAAAACAAAAACAAAAGAAAAAGTCACCAAGAAACATACTACATATCATTGGATTCGGGGTTGTTGTTATATTTCTCATCAAATTTGATTTGATTTGTTTGATAAGAACTCTGTGAGAAAATCTTTGAGAAAAGTATTTGAGGGAAACACTTGAGAGAAACACTTGAGAGGAAACACTTGAGAGGAAAACACTTGAGAGAAACACTAGTGAGAGCTTATTCTTCTAACTGTTTGTTAAGTTTTGCAGGAAAGATGTCTCATAGTAAAGCTGAGAGTGAAAATACCAACTGCCCAAAGAGAGCCAGACAACCAAACATGGACGTACAAACCCTCATGGAAGAGATGAGGCGGCTCTTAAGGCATGAACTGGACCCTCTCCATGAGAGAATGGACACCATTCAGAAATCGGTGAACCAAGGACTTCCCCAACATCCTGCTGAAAGGAGAAGAAGGGCGCAAATGCCAATAGATGAAGATGAAGGGCCAGATTATGACAGCCGTGGAAGCCAAGCTTCTAATGGACGTCCAAGACGTGCAAGAGAAGTAAGAGAATGCCATGAAGATAATCTTAATGGTCTTAAGTTGAAAATACCACCATTCTATGGAAAGAATGATCCAGACGCCTACTTGGAGTGGGAGAAGAAGATAGAACTAGTCTTCGATTGCCAGCCTTACACTGAACGGAAGAAGGTTCAAGTGGCAGCAACCGAGTTCTATGAGTATGCAATCAATTGGTGGGATCAACTTGTTACCAATAGGAGACGCAACCAAGAACCGCATGTAGAGACTTGGGAGATGATGAAGAACCTAATGAGAAAGCGGTTTGTTCCAAGTCATTATCACCGGGAGTTGCACCAGAGGCTTAGGAGGTTAAGCCAAGGCAGTAAGAGTGTGGAGGATTATTACCAAGAGATAGAATCTCTCATGATCAAAGCCGACATAGATAAGGATCATGAGGCAAGAATGGCAAGATTTCTAAGTGGTTTAGCGAGAGACATTCAAGAAAGGATAGAGCTTCAAACTTATGGAGACTTAGAAGAGATGCTTCACAAGGCTATCCCTGTGGAACAGCAGATCAAAAGAAGGAGTCCTTCTAAGAATTCCTATGGAGCCGGAACAAACTATTCTAGATCAAGCTACAAACCGGAGGACAAGACCATTGTCAAACCAAAGACTGATTCCAAACCTTACACCACAACTCAAGAAGTCAAGGTAAAAGCTGTAGCTACTTCTTCTAAAAACCGTGATGTTAGATGCTTCAAGTGTCAAGGGAGAGGACACTATGCCAACGAATGTATCAACAAGAGAACCATGATCCTTTTGGATAATGGTGATATAGAAACCGATGAAGAAGAAGAACTTGAAAGAGAAGAGAGCTCTGATGCTGAGGAGATTGAGTTACAAGCAACAGGAGAGCTATTAGTCACAAGGCGATCACTAAACATTCAAGCCAAGGATACGGATCAGGAACAACGAGAAAACTTGTTTCACACTAGATGTCTGGTACAAGGCAAAGTTTGCAGCCTTATCATCGACGGAGGAAGCTGTACCAATGTGGCAAGTGAAACCATGGTAAAGAAGTTAAGTTTAGAAGAGTAGAAACATCCAAAGCCCTACAAGCTTCAATGGCTGAATGATGAAGGAGAGATGATCGTGCATAGCCAGGTATTGGTTCCTTTAACAATAGGCAAGTATCAGGACAAGATATTGTGTGACGTTCTACCAATGGAGGCCGGTCACATTTTACTTGGAAGGCCGTGGCAATTTGATAAGAAGGTCATCCATGATGTGTTTACCAATCGGTATTCCTTTGTACACAATGGTCGGAAGACCATTCTTGCTCCATTGACGCCACCAGAAGTTTATCAAGATCACCTATGGCTAAAACAAAAAGACAAAGAGAGAGAATCCCTAAACACTTCACCACCAAACAAAGAAGAGAGTTTGAGAAAAACCAAGAAAAAGATCTTTGAGAGCAAACCCGAGAGAAAATTAAACTTCCTTGTGAGATACTAGTGTTGTTAAGAGAGCCATGTTCTCTAAGCAAACCATTCTCTTGTTTGTTTACAAAGAGGTTTTGGTAAACCTTACTAACTCAGTGCCGGAAGTTCCGAGCAACATTTCTTTTCTTTTGCAGGAGTTTGAGGATGTCTTTCCGGAGGAGAATCCCAAGGGATTACCACCTATCCATGGGATTGAACATCAAATTGATTTTGTGCCTGGAGCTTCACTTCCGAACCGTCCAGTATACAGAACCAATCCTGTGGAAACTAAGGAACTTCAAAGGCAAGTGGAAGAGCTAATGGCTAAGGGCCATATCCGAGAGAGCATGAGCCCTGGTGCCGTACCGGTACTACTTGTTCCAAAGAAAGATGGCACCTGGAGGATGTGCGTGGATTGCAGAGCCATTAACAATATCACTGTAAAGTATCGTCACCCTATCCCTCGTTTAGATGACATGTTGGATGAATTGCATGGTTCTTGCATATTCTCTAAGATAGATCTTAAAAGTGGATACCATCAGATTAGGATGAAAGAAGGGGATGAATGGAAAACCGCTTTTAAAACTAAACATGGGTTATATGAGTGGTTGGTAATGCCTTTTGGACTGACAAATGCACCTAGTACATTCATGAGATTGATGAACCATGTCCTTAGGTCCTTTATAGGCATTTGTGTGGTTGTATACTTTGATGATATCCTTGTCTATAGCAAGAGTTTGGATGAGCACGTTAATCACCTAGAGGCGGTTTTGAATGTCCTTAGGAAGGAAAAACTCTATGCCAATCTGAAGAAATGTACTTTTGGAACAGATAACTTGGTCTTTTTAGGCTTTGTTGTAAGTGCAGATGGCGTGAAAGTAGATCCGGAGAAGATCAAAGCTATCATGGAGTGGCCCAGTCCAACCAATGTTAGTGAAGTAAGAAGCTTCCATGGACTTGCTCGTTTCTACAGACGATTTGTCCAGAACTTTAGCACCATAGCTGCTCCATTGACCGAAGTGATCAAAAAGGAAGTTGGATTCAAGTGGGAAGAAGCACAAGAAGCCGCTTTCCAATGCCTTAAAGAGAAGCTTACTAATTCTCCTCTTCTTGCCCTTCCTGATTTTAACAAAACTTTTGAAGTTGAATGTGATGCCTCAGGGATTGGTATTGGTGCAGTGTTAATGCAGGAGAAAAGGCCTATAGCATTTTTCAGTGAGAAGCTTGGAGGAGCAACTCTCAACTATGCTACTTACGACAAAGAGATGTATGCGTTAGTAAGAGCTCTCCGAACTTGGCAACATTATCTCTGGCCTAAGGAGTTTTGATACATACAGACCATGAATCGCTCAAGTATCTAAAAGGTCAGAATAAGCTAAGTAAGAGGCATGCCAGATGGGTTGAATTCATAGAGACTTTCCCCTATGTAATCAAGTACAAACAAGGTAAGGAAAACATAGTGGCCGATGCACTATCTCGCAGGTATATTCTCTTAAGTACTCTTGATGCTAAACTCTTAGGATTTCAGGAAATCAAAGGTATGTATGAAACAGACTCTGACTTTTGTGATGCCTATAGAATGTGTGAGAAATTTGCCTCTGGCCATTACTTTCGGCAAGATGACTATGACAATCGTCTATGTGTACCTAACTGTTCGTTGAGAGATTTATTTGTTAGGGAAGCACATGGAGGAAGTCTCATGGGCCACTTTGGCATTGCCAAGACACTTAAGGTGTTACAAGACCATTTTTTTTGGCCACACATGAGAAGGGACGTGGAACAGATTTGTGAAAGATGCACAACCTGCAAACAAGCTAAGTCCAAAGTCCAAAGCCACGGTTTGTATACTCTCTTACCTATTCCTTATCACCCTTGGAATGATATATCCATGGACTTCATTGTTGGATTACCTAGAACTCGAACTGGAAAGGATTCCATCTTTGTGGTAGTAGATAGGTTCTCCAAAATGGCACATTTCATAGCTTGTAACAAAACAGATGATACATTGCATGTTGCTAATTTGTTCTTTAAGGAAGTGGTACGTTTGCATGGTATGCCTAAGACCATAGTCTCTGATAGGGATACTAAATTCCTTAGTTACTTCTGGAAGACCCTTTGGTCTAAGTTAGGTACCAAACTGTTGTTTTCTACTACTTGTCATCCACAAACTGATGGACAAACCGAAGTAGCTAATAGAACTTTAGGAACTCTTTTGCGTGCATTCATAAGGAAAAATTTGAAGTCATGGGAAGATTACCTACCTCACTGTGAATTTTCATAGAACCATGTTGTGCATTCTACTTCTAAGTTTTCTCCTTTTGAGGTTGTTTATGGGTTCAACCCAACTTCCCCTTTGGATCTAATCCCTTTGCCTGAGTGTGAAAGAATTAGCTTTGATGGAAAGAAGAAGGCCGAACTGATACAACAAATACACAAACAAGCAAGACACAATATTGAAGAAAGGACAAAGCAATACGTCAAGCAGGCCAACAAGAGAAGACAAGAAAAAGTCTTTAAAGAAGGTGACCAAGTGTGGATTCACTTAAGAAAGGAAAGGTTCCCGGAAGGAAGAAAATCCAATCTAATGCCAAGAATCGATGGACCTTTCAAGATCATCAAAAAGATCAACAACAATGCCTACCAGTTGGACTTGCAAGGTAAGTATGATATAAGCAACAGTTTTAATATTACTGACTTGGTTCCTTTCCTTGCAGATCATCCAGATTTGAGGACAAATCGTTTTCAAGAGGGAGGGGCTGATATGAGCATGGAAACGCCAACACTTGGAGGAAAAGAAGAAGGAACCTTGGCCATTCCCAAAGGTCCTATGACCCGGGCAAGATCAAGAAAACTTCAAGAAGCTGTAGAAAACATCTTAAGGATCACATGGAAGCATGAAGAAGCTAAGGAAAAACAACACCAAGACATGCTCACTTCCATTCAAGTCGTTCTATGTTAAATCATCTTCAAAGTGACTTGAGTGTGCTCTTTTTCCCTTAAGCTCGGTTTTATCCCAATGGGTTTTCCGGCTAAGGTTTTTAATGAGGCCTCAAGTTCACTTATATCTCTTAGATGATTAGCTTAGGAGCTTCTTTGATGCCTTGAATGATTTCATGAAGCTATAGACCGACTCAAGCATCAACTTTATGATATAACTTAGATTATGGTTTTATTTCATCTTTTCTATTTCGCAAACTCTTTTATTTTCTTGTCTAGTCGACTTCTAGTCTTTGTTCAAAGTCTTAGGTGATTGTTTAGAGTCCCAAGAAGTAGTAATCACGAGGCACTTGAGTCTGTTCAAGTCACCTCTCTTTATAAGTCGAATGTATGCCATACTCGGCAATCATCCATTTTTAATCAACTTCTTTTCAGAGAAAATTCTCTAAGTTCTTTTAGAACATTTCCGATTGTTTGGTGTGTCATATCCAATAATCAACCTTGGTTCTCTGGTGTGTCATATCCAGAAAATCAACATTTGTCTTCCCCGAGTGTGTCATATCTTGGAGAGACATTGTTGAGTGTTTATTAGGTGTGTAATATCCGAAATAAACCTCAAGGAGTATCAAGGAGCCTTCCGCAACTTCTTGTGTCCCGCATCAATCCATCACCTTGTCCAGTTCGAGTCTTGGATTTGTTGAAATTATAAGTTTAAAGAGATTGAAGAATGTTTAGAGACTAAGAGTGAGAATAACAAGAGATTATGAAAGTTTGTATGTATTTTATTCTCTTAGTCTTACTAATCTTTACAAGAGGTTACACATATATTTATAGACATTTGAATGAGAGGAGGTGCAGAAGAAGAGAGGAATGGCGTGAAGAAGGAAGAGGAGAAGAGAGGTTTTGCGTGAAGAAGAGAGGAGGGAGCAGCTCACCTACTCCAACAGTATTGCACTCCATGCCTCTCTCTGGCGCCCCATGCTTGTGCCCATGCCTCTCCTTGCTTCCTTACTTAGTTTAGTTAGTTCATCTAGTTGAGATCCAACAACTTCCTTTTCTTCTAGTTCCTTCTTAACTTGTTCTCTTTCTAGTTCCTTTTCAACCAGTTTTCTCCTTTTCCCTCCTTCTCTTGTGTTTGAATTCTTCTTCTTGAGATCACATATTTCAACAGGATTCACTAAAGCAAGGATCTATCCCATTTCTATCCAAAGAACCATTCGGCCGCTTCAAAGAAGACCCTTCAAACGGTCCATTTCATAATCAACTCGGCCTTATGTCTTCTTCTATCCTTCTGTCTATCATTCCAATCTACCAACGAGAAAGTTGAGTCTTGGGCGTGACCGAGATCGTGTCATAGTGCATCAGCCACTATGTTTTCTTTACCTTGTTTGTACTTGATAACATAAGAAAAAGTCTCTATGAATTCAACCCATCTGGCATGTCTTTTGCTTAGGTATTTTGCCCCTTTAGGTACTTGAGAGATTCATGGTCTGTGTGTATTACAAACTCCTTAGGCCAAAGATAATGCTGCCAAGTTCGTAAGGTCCTCACCAAAGCATACAACTCCTTGTCGTAAGTTGCATAGTTGAGAGTTGCTCCTCCAAGCTTCTCAATAAAGTATGCTATTGGTCTTTTCTCATGCATTAACACAGCACCAATACTAATCCCTGAGGCATCACATTCAATCTCAAATGTTTTATTAAAATCAGGAAGGATAAGGAGAGGAGAATGAGTAAGCTTCTCTTGAAGGCATTGAAATGCGGATTCTTGTGCCTCTTCCCACTTAAATCCAACGTCTTTCTTGATCACTTCAGTCAATGGGGCAGCAATGGTGCTAAAGTTCTTGACAAAGCGTCTGTAGAAGCCAGCAAGTCCATAGAAACTTCTTACTTCACTAATTGTTGTTGGACTTTGCCACTCCATGATTGCTTTAATCTTCTCCGGATCTACCTTTACACCATCTGCACTCACAACAAAGCCTAAAAAGACCAAGTTATCTGTTCCAAAAGTACACTTCTTAAGATTGGCATAAAGTGTTTCTCTCCTTAACAAATCAAAAACAGCCCTAAGATGTTCTATATGCTCCTCAAAGCTCTTGCTGTGCACTAGGATGTCATCAAAGTGCACAACCACAAAAATGCCAATGAAAGATCTAAGGACATGATTCATTAACCTCATGAAGGTACTAGGTGCATTGGTTAATTCAAAAGGCATGACTAACCACTCATACAATCCATGCTTAGTTTTAAATGCAGTTTTCCACTCATCTCCTTCTTCCATCCTAATTTGATGATATCCACTTTTCAAGTCTATCTTAGAAAAATGCAAGAACCATGCAATTCATCTAACATGTCATCTAAACAAGGAATAGGATGGCGATACTTTACAGTGATATTTTTGATGGCTCTGCAGTCCACACACATCCTCCAAGTTCCATCTTTCTTTGGAACAAGTAGCACCGGTACGGCACAAGGGCTCATGCTCTCCCGGATATGGCCTTTATCCATTAGCTCTTCCACTTGCCTTTGAAGTTCCTTAGTCTCCACAGGGTTGGTTCTATATGCTGGACGGTTAGGAAGGGAAGCTCCAGGCAAGAAATCAATCTGGTGCTCAATCCCATAGATAGGTGGTAGTCCATTGGGATTCTCCTCCGGAAAGACATCCTCAAACTCCTGCAAAAGAAAGGAAATACTGCTCGGAACTTCCGGCATTGGATTAGTAAGGTTGACTAACACCTCCTTGAAAACAAACAAAAGAATGGGTTGCTTAGAGAACAGAGCTCTCTCTTACACGTCTTGGACATCCTTGTTCCTCATTAGAAGCTTGACTTCCACGGCTGTAGTAGTCGGATCCTTCCTCATTGTTTACTGGCCTTTGTGCCCTTCTTCTTCCTTCAGCAGGACGTTGGGGAAGTCCTTGATGTTGATTTTAGAGGTTTAGAAAGAGATAAGGATGGAGATGAGAGAATTGGCGTAATAAGAAAGAGAGATATTGCTGAATATTTTCTCTTATTCACACTTTTCTTTGCAAGAGATTACATGTATTTATAAAGTTTTACATAGAAGAAGAAGAAGAGGCAAAGGAGAGAAGGAGAATGGCGTGAAGAGGAGAAGAGAAATGATTTGTCTGCTCCAATAGTCTTGGTGCACCATGCCCTGCTCTTACGCGAACATGCTTGCGCCCATACCTCTCTTTGCTTCCTCACTTGGTTTAGTTAGATTGTCTAGTTGAGATCCAACAGCTTCCTTTTCTTCTAGTTCCCTCTCAACTAGTTCTCCTTCTAGTTTCTTCACAACTAGTTCTCCTTTTTTCCCTCCTTCTCTTAAGTTTGAATTCTTTTTCTTGACTATGTGATCACATATATCAACACTCCCCCTCCAGATTGGTCGGTGAAGATCCTTTAGACCGATCTTGCCATGTATGTGATCCCCAATGATAGAGGATGTTGCCTTGGTGAAGATATCCGCTAGCTGTTCCCCACTTGCTACAAATGCGGGTTTGATGATTCTTTCTTGAATCTTTCCCCTCACAAAGTGACAATTCACTTCTATATGCTTGGTCCTTTCATGGAATACCGGATTAGATGCTATATGTATTGCAGTTTGATTATCACAATACAACAGCATCTCCTCAACCTCATGTATTCCAAGATCTTCTAGGAATGCCTTCACCCATATCAATTCTTTTGTCACCTCCTTCATAGCCCTATACTCGGCTTCAGCACTTGATAAGGCTATAACTTTCTGCTTCTTACTTCTCCAAATGACTAGATTACCTCCCACAAAGGTACAAAAACCGGATGTGGACTTTCTATCTTGCTTATCTCCAGCCCAATCCGCATCACAATATCCTTGAACCTTTGTGTTTCCATTAGCCTTCATCCATATGCCTTTTCCAGGGCTGTTTTTTAAGTACCTTAGCAGCCTCTCAATCATGTTCCAATGCTGTATAGTTGGTTTTTGCATATGTTGACTCACACGGTTCACTGCAAAGCAAATTTCTGGCCTTGTGATAGTGAGGTAAATGAGCTTGCCCACCATCCTTTGATACCTCTTAATATCTTCCAATGGCTCCCCCTCAGGATTATCTTGGTAGCCTTCTTCTATTGGAGTTTTAGCCGGCTTGGATCCTAACTTCCCAGTTTCTTCCAAGAGATCCAGCACATATTTCCTTTGGGAGATGAACATCCTATCTTCAAACCGTGTCATCTTAATCCCTAGGAAGTATTTAAGCTCTCCCAGATCCTTTATATCAAAAGCGATCTTCAAGAGTTTCTTGATTTGATCTACTCCATCTTTGTCACTTCCTGTGATGATTAGATCATCAACATAGATCAATACCACCACTACTCCTCCTTCACTTTGCCTTGTGAAGAGAGTATGACCAGCTTCATATCTTATGAACTCCTTCTCCAAAAGACAAGCGTTTAGCCTTTGGTACCATGCTCTTGGAGATTGCTTTAGTCCATAGATTGCTTTCTTCAATCTGCAAACCTTCTTCCCTTCCTTATGATATCCTTGGGGTGGATCCAGACTTGTACCTCTCTATTTTCCCATCACTTGTATACTTGATTGTGTAAACCCATCTACACCCAACTGATTTCTTATCCTTTGGTAATTCGGTCAAGTACCAAGTGTGGTTCTTTTCCATGGACTTAATTTCCTCTTCCATGGCTTTTACCCATACTCCATTCTCACACGCTTCTTCATATGAGTTAGGTATGGATTCCTTGCTGATTCTTCCAAGAAACGCTTCATGCTCCATAGATAAGGATGCCAACGAGCAAAAATGCTCAATAGGATATGTGATAATGCTAGTTTGAGTGTTATCTCCCCCTTATGATAAGAGAGTGCTGTCGCCAATAGGATCGAGATCTAAGCTCACCGTACGCTCAGGACATTCTCTTATCACACAAGGAAGATTACTCGCACTAGACTCCCCTTGGAGTATGGCAGAGTTGTTGTAGCCATAGTAAACACGCTGTTGCCTTTGTCTTGTACCTCTTCTTAGGGGTACTGTTGGCTCAGGTTCGCCCTCACCATCATTCGCTTCTTCTTCAACAGAATTTTGATCTTGCTCCGCATGTGCCTCATCTTCTACTCTGGTTTCAGACGATTCGGTATCTCCTTGTACTTCAGTTATTAGAGCGTCATTAACCCGCATCCAATCCATAGGTAATGAAGTCACATCCTCCGGAGCTTCATGATTCTTGTTTCCATAAAATCCTTCTTCTTCATTGAATATCACCTCTCTAGATACATAGACCCTCCTTGTCTCCGGATTGTAGACCTTGTATCCTTTTTGTGTTGGTGAATAGCTAATGAATACACACTTCATACTTCGAGGTTCAAGTTTGCTTCTTTGTCCCTCCGGTAGAAACATATAACAAGAACATCCAAAGGTCTTCATATGATTCATGCTTGGCTTGCTTTTGTGTAGCACTTCAAATGGTGATTTATTATCCAGATTTTTGGTTGGAAGCCGGTTGATCAAGTAACTTGAAGTCATTACTGTATCTCCCCAATGAAACTTAGGTACTCCTTTGGCAATCATGAGGGTTCTTGCTACTTCCATGAGATGCCTATTCTTTCTTTCTGCTACCCCATTCTGTTGTGGAGTGTATGCACACGATGTTTGGTGTATGATACCAAGATTATTGAGTAACTCCTTGACTCGTTTGCTCACATACTCCCCTCCATTATCACTTCTTAAGATCTTGATTTTGGTCTTGAATTGGATAGATATATATTTGGTGAAGTTAGTAAACGCTTCATATACTTGATCCTTTGAGTGTAAGAGTGTGATCCATGTGTATCTTGAGTAGTCATCAATGAATGAAACAAAATATTTATATTAATCTCTTGAGTTACATGGGGCGGTCCATACATCCGAGTATACAATGCCAAAAGCTTCATCACAAGTTGTAGATGAAGAGGGAAAAAACTGTCTACAATGTTTCCCTAGTACACATGCTTCACAAACTTCTTCTTCTTGAACGAGATTGGGTAAGACAATCTTGAGGATAGCTGAACTTGGATGCCATAGCCTTCCATGCCATAATGAGCTATCTTCAATCTCCTTCTTGTTAAAAACTTCCTTATCCACCTTTACTCCAAGAGCTTTTAGCTTTTCTTGTTTATTTGTTTCCAACAGATACACTCCATCCTCCACCTTCCCTTCTCCGAGTACATGATTTGTTTTAGGGTCCTGAAACTTCACAAAGTCAGTCCCAAACATTGCCACACAATCCAAATCTTTTGTTGCTCTATAAACTGATAAAAGGTTGGATGAGAAGCTAGGCATGTATAATGCTTTAGTTTCTTTTGTGAAAAACTCTAACTCTCCTATCCCTTCAATCGGAGCTGAGCTTCCATTGGCTATTTGTACATTTCCATGATATGGCTCAAGATTTTTCAGCATGTCTTGATCCTTAATCATGTGATGAGAAGCCCCCGAATCCACAATGATCCTATTCTTCTTAATGGAGCTTTTAGAGCTAAATAGGCTCTTACCGGATTCTGTGAGCTTGGCTAGACTCTTGATGAGAGCCTCAAACTCGGATCTTCTGACCATCTCTTCAACAGGTTGCGTAACTCCCATGAAGGCTCTAGGTCCACCTCCATTCTCCTTTAGCCGCTTAGGCCTTAAGTGTGGATAAAGAGTCCAACACTTCTCCTTAGTGTGCCCCTTCATCTTACAATGCTCACATTCCAATACCCTCTTGTCGAATGTGAGATTCCTCTTTGCAAGATGTGCGGCCTCACTTGGTGCACGGAATAGGTCTCTTGACCCTTCCCCCTTTTGTATCATGCCACATACTTCAGCTAGACTTGGCAGCTTCTCAAATCTGAGTATGTGCTTGATAAGATCTTTGTAGGATGCATTGAGTGCCAAGAGAAGTCCAAACACTTGGTCTTGGTCACGTCTTTCTCCTAACTCCTTGGGGTCGATTGTGTGTGGCCTCAAAATCTCTAACTCGGCCCACAAGCTTCTATACTCCCCAAACATTTCCTTGAATGGCTTCTCCTCTTGTTGAAGCTCATTCAGCGCCCTCTTCACCTCAAATATTCTTGATATATTTGAGACATTTCCATATACTCCCTTGAGTATATCCCATAGTTCTTTGGCGGAATCAGCATATGAGTAGGCCGCCAAGATGGATGACTCTAGTGAGCTTTGAAGAAGAGAGAGCGTGTATTGTTCCTCTTGTTCCTCCTTAGCTTCTTCTTTTTCATTTCTCACTACAGCTTCCGCTACCTCCTTTGGCTCAACATATCGCCAAAGTCCTCTTCCTCTAAGGATGGTCTTAGTGGTTTTTTCCCAAAGAAGATAGTTGTTTTCTTTGAGCATGACTGAGATTGCTACTTTATTTGTCTCCATTTTCTAGTGACAATACACAATTCTACTTCTTTCACAACTTGAAGATCCTATGATCCCAAGGATATTAATCTCAGAGTGAATTGAACTAGGAGGATGTATTGTTATAGATTAGAAGATTTGTATAGTGCTAGAAGAGTTATAAGGTGAGATTTAAGTGGTTGAAGGATAAACCTGCTCTGATACCATGTTGATTTTAGAGGTTTAGAAAGAGATAAGGATGGAGATGAGAGAATTGGCGTAATAAGAAAGAGAGAGATTGCTGAATATTTCCTCTTATTAACATTTTTCTTTACAAGAGATTACATGTATTTATAGAGTTTTACATACAAGAAGAAGAAGAAGAAGAAGAAGAGGCAAAGGAGAGAAGGAGAATGGCGTGAAGAGTAGAAGAGAAATGATTTGGCTGCTCCAATAGTCTTGGTGCACCATGCCCTGCTCTTATGCGCCCATGCTTGCGCCCATACCTCTCTTTGCTTCCTCACTTGGTTTAGTTAGGTTGTCTAGTTGAGATCCAACAACTTCCTTTTCTTCTAGTTCCTTCTCAACTAGTTCTCCTTCGAGTTTCTTCACAACTAGTTCTCCTTTTTTCCTTCCTTCTCTTAAGTTTGAATTCTTCTTCTTGACTATGGGATCACATATTTCAACACTTGATTCACCGACTCTTGTATGGTGTTCATCCTTTCATGAACGGGGTCTAGCTCCTACCTCAAGAGGCTCCTTATTTCCTCCATGAGATTTTGCACGTCCATGTTGTTGTTTCTGGCTCTCCTTGGATGGTTGGTGTTATCAATTCCAGCTTCACTATGAGACATCTAGATGATATGTGGGAACAAGTTAAAAGATGTCTTGAATTTTTCCTGCAAAACTCAACAAACTGTTAGTAATAAAAGCCTCACTATTATTTTTTTCTCTCAAGTGTTTCACTCAGGTGTTTTACTCAACTCTCAAAATGTCCTCACTCAGAGATTTTTCAATTTTTCTTATCAAATAAATCCCAATCAAATTCAATGAGAATTTTCTACAATCCGAATGATCAAAGGATAGAAAAAGAATGTGGGAACACGTTTGGTTTTGTTCCGAAAGAATAAAAGATAGAAAGGAAAAAAAAGTGTTGAAACACGTTTGGTTTTGTTTCTCTCTTTTTTTTATTAAGGTAGAAAGGAAAGGAGTGGGAACAAGTTTGGTTTTGTTTCTTCTCTTTTTTTTAATAGATGATCCAACGCATCTTTGGATAGAGCGATAGAAAGAAAATATATGAATGAAGGATAAAACAGAGTGATGGCGAGTCGAAGACACACGACCAAGAAGGTGAGGGAATAGAAATGAAAGGTCAGAAGATGAAGGATTAGAAATGAAAGATCAGAATTTGAAAAGTTATGAAAACTCACTACCAAACTCGAAATTGCTTGCTCTGATACCAAATGATGCGAAAATCAACCCCAAGACTTGACAGTTTCAATGGTAGAACACACGAAGATGGAAGACAAAGAAGATGGATGAAGATGTTGGATAGATCCTTGCATAAACGAATCAAAAGACTCAAGTTTATCAAGGCTTGTGGTCGTTGATAACAACACAAGTAGCTAAGGAATGACTCCTTGTTGATGGATTGAAAGGTCACACAATGGATGCGGAAGTCCATTGATATTCCTCAATACCACGCCAAGATATTACACACTTGGTGGTGACAAGGTTTGATTCTTCGGATATGACACAACGAAGGATGGAAAGATTGTTGGATATAACTCACCAAACAATCGGAAAATGTTCACAAAGAACAAAAGAGATTAATCTCAAGATATTTGAATAAAAAGTTGGGTGCCTTAGAATGAGGCTTACGATGTGCTTAAATAGGGAATGATACTTGAACAGACTCAACCTCCTTCGAGAATGACTCTTGGGAACTCTAAACAATTATCCTAAAACTTAGAAACAAAGACTGAAAACTTGGACTAGAAGACTTAGGCGAGTTTGACTAGAATTTAAAGAAGATTGCGGACTAAAAAATATGAAATAAAAACCATAATCTAAAATATATCATAAGGTGATGCTTGGGTCGGTCCATGGCATGAGGAAGTCGGTCCATAACTTCATGAAATCGTCCAAGTTAATCATCAAAGTGGGGTAAGTGGACTTGAGGCCACTTGATGATGATTAACTCGGAATGGCTTGTATGTAAGTGATCAGCTCGTGGTTGATTGGTCTTGGACAAACTTCTTCTTGTTTCAAGACAACTTTAGAGTTGTTCCAACAGCTTCTTGGAGTTTTCTTGTTCTTGCCCGGGTCATAGGACCTTTGGGAATTGTCAAGGCGTCTTCCTCTTCTTCTCCAAGTGTTGGCGTTTCCATGCTCATATCATTTGAGAAGTGATCAATTCATTCGTAGTTTATGTAAAAGAGAGTTTAGACGAATTAGGGTTTTAGAGGTTGTGTGGAGATTGCAAAGTATCTCTCGGTAATTCATCCTGTCTCTAAAAAAGAGAGAATATCGATGAATCAGAATGTCTCTGTAGAAGAGAGAATCTCGATGATTCAAGTTGTTTCAGGATCTGGATCTTGGTGATCCAGACTCTCATGGTGTTGTGAGATGTCTCTGTCGAAGAGAGAAGCTCTCTATTTATAGTGATTTGAGAAGACTTAGGTTTTAGTCTTCAGGGGCCAATTTGATTGGATTTTGAGATAATCCGATATTGATTTGAATTGGGTTATGGATAGGGCATAAGCCTGGTGCCAACTTGGTCTAACGAATCATACTGAGCGAGTCAAAGACATCTATTGGTTGAAAAGGGATCTTGCAAGAGCATGGAGACAAGAAGAGCAGTTGGTTCACTTGAAAAGGGTTAGGAGTGAACATGGATCACAATCCACCACCAGTTTATAATGAGAGTGAGGACCAAAGGAATGGTCAAGGAATTGTAAGGGGAGAGCCAAGACATTTGCTGCATCATGCAGACAGATCCGCTAGAGTACAGCTTGGAGACAAAGATAAGACCGATATCCATGGGAACAGAACCAGTATTAGGATCTAATTTTTATTGGTTTGCTATGGATGATCTGATTGATAACTTTGATCAATTTATTGGTTTTGTAGAACTGTAAATATCTACGGGATCTCGGAAGATATTTTAAAACTTAGGCTATTAATATTTTCACTTGGAGAGAAGGCACCCATATGTGTGGAAAATAAATTTCCTCACAACTCAATCAGGTTTTGGGATCAATACAAGAGGGTTGTCTTTACACAAAGAACTAATGAAAGCTTTTGTAAAATAAGAACTCCTTAAAATATAAATAGATATATATATATATATATATAATATCCTTTTTGTATGGATCTTAAAGGATTGTAGTCTTTGTATTGTATGTTGAAATATGTGATCTCTATGATAGAAGAATTCAAATCTAAGAGAAGGAGGGAAAGGAAACCTAGTTCACAAGGAACTAGAAGAAGTCTTGGTTAGGATGTAACTAGAAGAAAGGAAGCTGTTACATACTAACTAGAAGACTAACTAAGTGGAAAAGAGGAAGCAAAGGAGAGCATGGGGCGCCAGAACCAGGGCATGGGCACAAGCATGGAGGTGTCAGCAGCAGGGTATGGGCGCAGCTTGAACAGGAGTCAAACAGTGAGCTGCTCCCTTCCCTCCTCTCTTCTTCATGCAAACTCCTCTCTTCTCTCCTTCCTTCTTCATGCCTCTTCTCTTCTTCTCTATGTAAAAACTCTATAAATATACATGTAATGTGATGTAAAGAAGTTGTGAATAAGAGAATAAGAAGATTAAAAGAGTAAAAGGAAGCTTTGCGTATCTCCCTAAAGGCACCGGTGGAACTTTAGCTCTCCGGCGCCATGCTTCTTCTTAGTTCATCTTATTTCATCAACCATTATCATTCTCATTCTTATCATCATTCTTATTATCATTCTCAAACAATAATCTCTCATTACATCAATACTCACGCCACCATCATCATCCTAAACATTCTCTAAGTATCCAAACCTCAAACTCCTTATGATTCTCACGCCACAACTATCACTCTCTCAACAATCTCTAAGCATTCATACTCTTAATTTCAACATGGTATCAGAGCAAGTTGAGTGATCTAGCGCCTAATCTCTTGTTATTCTTCTAGCTCTCTACAAAGTCTTCTAATCTATAACCATACACTTTCTTAGTTCTATTCACTCTGAGATTAATATCCTTGTGATCATAAGATCTTCAAGTTGTGAAAGGACTAAGGGTGTGTATTGTTACTAGAAAATGATGACAAATTGAGGGAGATTTCATTGGGCTCTCCTTGGCTCCTTGCCTTGAGGAACTCGTTTTTCTTTTGTTAAACACATGAGAGAGAGATTTTCTGGGGTAATTTGTTCCTCCCATGCGTTTTTAATAGGGTGCGTGTGGGAGAGTAAATATCTTTCTTTGTGTTTCTTGTGTGTGGAGTCTAGATCCACATACAAAACTTTGAAAAGGGGTTGTATCAACATCAATCCCTCGGTGATCCTCTTTGGAAACAAGATCCAGAGGATTTTTAGAATCATTCATCCATGAAGAAGCTTGTCATGGCGTGATGGTCTTTGGCATGTATGGCGTGGGAAATAAGGCATCTAGGAGATGAAGAGTGTTTTTGGCGTGATGGTTTAGAAGAGGAGAAGGCTGGGTGGTGACCTTAAGTGGTGATCCAAGCAAGCTCCAAGTGAAAACAAATCATTGAACAGGAAGTAAAGTGGCTGGTGATCAAATGAAGACATTCAGCAAGAAAGAAGAGGTGCTTGCCTCAGAATGAATGGAAGCATTAAACCGGCTGCACAAACAGCCAAAGAAAAATCTAGTTCACGTGAGACTTCAAGAAAAATATGAGACAGCTCATAGTAAAACTTGGAGTTGAAAAGGAGAAGCTTACCTAAGAGATAGGAAGCTGAAGAAGGTTGCATCCCGGAAGAGACTTGCGGAAGAGAAGTGACAAGAGGAGTTCACGTCTTAAACCCATAAGAGACTTGCGGAAGGGACGTGAAAAGAGGAGTTCACGTAGAAGACTTGCAGTAGACGGAGATGAAGCACAAGGCTAGCAGACGAAAGCTTGTCCTAATTTGCAAGTGGGATAGATAGTCCAAGAGGAGGCGGCATCATTGGCTTAATCAAGCTTAGTGCTCTTTCTTTGCAAGAGTTGTCCCTTGGCAACGGGCTAGTCTTGAGGGGAAGTGCTGAAGAAGACCGGTGAAGCTCCAAATTATGCAACGGCCTTCCTTGTCAAGTTTGGTTCTTCCCATACTTGAACCAAGCTTGAGGGGGAGTGTTGAAGAAGACCGTTGAAGCAACAAGTTAGGTGATGGTCCAAGAAGAAGAGGACTATCACATTGTACCATGGATAGGCGCAGCATTTCGAGAGGAAGCCGAGAGAGTCTTATGATAAGTGGCTTAGAGCGGATGGCTCTTTGAAGAATCAAGATCAAATCTATGAAGGGTTAAAGCCAAGATTGATCTTGATAGATGGAGTGTGAAGCTCAGACCAAGAGGCGTTCACCTAGGAAGCTGTGGAACGGTAAACAAGGCAACAAGGGAATCCAAGCACCATATGAGGAGACGATGGCGAGAGGAAGCCGGGAGACACATATGAGTAGCTATGGATGATGTTGTAAGGAAACCGAAGGAGAAACCACCTTGCAGACCTTATTAGGTGTGGTGATCCGAGAAGCAGCGGGAAGTGGCGTCCAACGGATAGAGTATACTCCCAAGAGTGATCAAGAGGAAGCCAATGACAATGTGAGTATTCTGTGAGCTAGAAGATGTCATCCGAGGAGCTTGAAGTCAAGATTAAGTTTGAGACAAGAAGCCCGAGGAGACATGATCTGAGTGAAGCTTAGAGAAGACAAAGCATAATCCGCAAGAAAAAGTAAAGGCCATAGGAGAGGAAGCCGTGGTCTCATTGAGGTTAGAAGTCATCAAAACCATCTTTGGAGCAAGCAAGGATCAGCTAGCAGATATCCTTATCATGGCATCATCTTCTTCTATCAATGAGGATCACGTACATAGCAAGATTGGCCTTAAGGACACCTACCGACCAATCTTGAGGGGGAGTGTTGAAATATGTGATCTCTATGATAGAAGAATTCAAATCTAAGAGAAGGAGGGAAAGGAAACCTAGTTCACAAGGAACTAGAAGAAGTCTTGGTTAGGATGTAACTAGAAGAAAGGAAGCTGTTACATACTAACTAGAAGACTAACTAAGTGGAAAAGAGGAAGCAAAGGAGAGCATGGGGCGCCAGAACCAGGGCATGGGCACAAGCATGGAGGTGTCAGCAGCAGGGTATGGGCGCAGCTTGAACAGGAGTCAAACAGTGAGCTGCTCCCTTCCCTCCTCTCTTCTTCACGCAAACTCCTCTCTTCTCTCCTTCCTTCTTCACGCCTCTTCTCTTCTTCTCTATGTAAAAACTCTATAAATATACATGTAATGTGATGTAAAGAAGTTGTGAATAAGAGAATAAGAAGATTAAAAGAGTAAAAGGAAGCTTTGCGTATCTCCCTAAAGGCACCGGTGGAGCTTTAGCTCTCCGGCGCCATGCTTCTTCTTAGTTCATCTTATTTCATCAACCATTATCATTCTCATTCTTATCATCATTCTTATTATCATTCTCAAACAATAATCTCTCATTACATCAATACTCACGCCACCATCATCATCCTAAACATTTTCTAAGTATCCAAACCTCAAACTCCTTATGATTCTCACGCCACAACTATCACTCTCTCAACAATCTCTAAGCATTCATACTCTTAATTTCAACATTGTAAAGACACTTCACTACAAACATGGATCACTACATTGGATATAAGACTTTACTATGTTAGAGCACCTCCAACGGTATGATGGAGGTGTGTTTCTAAAAAACAAAATATTAATAAAAAAAATAAAAATAGTTGGAAAACAGATTAAGATAACCATTACAATGGATTTTCTGGAATTTGTCAACTTCTTATTGGTTTAGTATTTTTAAATAAAATAAAAAATTTAAATATATAATAAATTATATTAAAATAGTAGTATAAATTTTTGAGAAGTCCATTTCAGTTTCTCAACAGATGGAAATATACATAGGATTTAATTCGATTTCCATAATTTTTGTCTTCTAGTTGGGTGGTTGCATACCACTAGGTTTAATGGTATATTGTTGATGATTGGACCATACAACCAAACTCTTAGTTTTTATTAATTTACATCACCTTTGGTCTTAGGATTAAAACGTTCTATTTTATAACTTTTTTTATCCTTAATTATCTACTATTACTAGGACATGAATCAACATAGTTTTACATAAGTAATTTTATTCCATGTTCACAAATTACAATACTATATCAATATGAAAGAATAAATGAATATAATTTGACTACACAAATGAACAAAATACAAACAGGACCTTTCACTACAAACCTCCCATTAAAAAAAGAAAAGAAAGAAAAACAGACTTTATTTTGTAGAGCAAACCTCCATAATGGCTTGCGCCAAGATCTGGAGTGAAAAAACCTTATTAGAAACAATTATAACACTGAAAGCAATCAACGAAATATTCTTACAAAACTCATCAACGTTCTGATTCACAATTAACAGCCGAAAGCTTAGAGACCCATTTGTTGATCAAAGATCTTCTCCTTGTATCCCACATGGTTCTCTTTTGCTTACCACGATTTGTGTCCTCAACAAAACCTTTAACACGGTTCAGAGCAACTTCCATCGTTTGGTCTGACATATTAGCAAAACAAACTCTGAACCAACCAGGTTCATCGCAGTGACACGATGAGCCTGGAGAGATGTTTAGACCGACTTCACACACAATCTTTGTCCATAATGAGTGCTCGGCCTCGAAAGTGTTGGAGTTCAAGAGGTGTCTTAAGTCAACCCAACAGAACAAACCTGCGTTGCTCTTCAAACAACCGATCCCCGCTTCCTTGAGACCCGAAACTAGCCTGTCTCTTCTCTCTTTCAGCCTCTTCTTGTTCTCTTCCAAGTAGTTGGTCGTGAATCTTTCGTCAGACAGCAAATTGGCTAGAAGATGTTGAGTTTGGGAAGAAATGAGCCCAAAACTCGACATTTTCGTGGCGGCTGACACAACTTTCTCGTTGTTTGAGTAAATCAAACCAACACGAAATCCAGGGAGGCCTAGATCCTTGGACAAACTGTAAACAACATGGATTTTCTCATCGAAATCCATGTTCTTCTCCTTGGCCACTTCCAGAACGCTAGTGAACTCAGGAGAGTCAAAACCCGTTCCAGAGTAAATCTCATCACTCACCAAATGGATTTTCTTGGTGGACGTGAAGGTCAAAAGAAGATCAAGCTCTTCACGTGTGGTAGAGGTTCCAAGAGGGTTTGAAGGGTTCGTTATGAGAACTCCTTTAACGTTTAAGTTAAGTTTGTGAGCTCGTTCATAAGCGTTCTCTAATGCTTCCTTCGTAATCTTGTACCCATTTGAACTTTCACAATGGATAGGAACAATCTCTACTCCAGTTCGCCATTTGAGATCTCTATCAAACCTTCAAGAGATTAGCCAACAAACAAATTTAGTATTTCTTTTCTTGTAATCAACTATATTTTTTTTTTAACTTTAGTATAAATCTATACACGTACCCTGGATAGTAAGGTGCAGGGATGAGAATAGCATCTCCTGGATTAGCAAGGCAAAACATTAGAGTTTCATTTGCTGAGGTTGACCCAGCTGTGAGCACCATCTTGTTCGTAGCAAATTTCACTTTGTTTCCTCTGATTTTCCCCATGAATTTCGCCAAGGCCTGTCGTGTAAAAGTTTTAGTCGCATAATAATCCGGAAAATAAATTAATGTTTTATTATGTATAATACGTATTTGTCTTAAAAACAAATAAATTATATATATATATATATATGTATTTGTTGCGATATCGAAAACAACTTACATCCTTGAAAGCCGGCAAGCCATGGTAATCTTGGAAAAGAGCCAAATTTCTAAACACAGACTCATCGTTTTTCTTCAAACCCAAGACTTCTGGGTGCTCTTCAAGCCACGACTCTATTAGGTCAAAAGAAAGCTGCACAAACGAGGGATACAACAACCGATCATTGGGTATTAATCCAATTACTAAGAAGAATATGTCCAGATCAGTTTATAGATTCATACAAACCTGGTTTTCAGCAAGACCCATCTGAACAATCCCACTAGGGTTAAAGGTCTCGTGAAAAGGATTCTTCTCGTATTCTTGCCATCCAAGGAAGTAAGATGAATCTTGTCCATGAGAGTCGCTGCTAACTTTGCTTGACAACATTTTTTATATGTAATAACTCGGTGATCACTATATCAAGTACAAGTTCTTACACTTGTAGCTCAGCTATAGAGAAAGAAAGAGAAAAAAGAAGACAATAATGAAAGTTTTGGTTGACAGAGAATGTGAGCCCTGTTGAGGAACAACGACGAATGATGGTGAATATATAATGCTAAGAAGGCATGATGAGGTGATCTATTAGGAGACATTGGTCCGACATTATTAGCTATAGTGAAATTAAAGTAGACGGTGTTGATTCTTTTGACTTAAACACCCACACGTACATATTATTTAATTATTCTGACCTACACACACACGTACATAATTATTTTTCTTTAATGCTATTAAATGTTTTTTCCTTTTATATGTTTTAAGTTCCTTATTTTATTCTTTAATTTGAGTATATATCGTTTGGAAGTATTATTTATTTCCTCCTTTCCTTTGAGTTTCCGATGTATTTGTTTTCCTATCTGTATATTCCTTTTTTATTTTTGGACAGTACTGTACAGCAAGTAAATAAACAAACAATCGATCGTAAATTATAGGATCACGGATAATTTAAGTCGTAGAATACAACAATTAGTAAATTGGATATAAAAGGTACTGTACTTGGGGCTTATGTTGTAATACCTTTTTACAGAACTACTACGTTTGTGAGATATGTATAGTGAGTCAGTTTAACAAGAAATGACTTTTATTTTGATAAATAAAAATTGCTAGAAAAGGTAATTTAGTAGCAAAAGAGTACCCGTAGACATTGGTGAAAATGTATGTTATTTTCTTGAATAAAGTCATACAAAATATAATCACTTAATATTTTCATAGATGCATAAATAATAATATAAATTATAAGACATGCGGACCAGAAAAATTAAAAACTCTAAGATTATAGATTACACACTACATTTATTCGAATGTGAAAAATTCACGCGTTTTGTAATAAATAGGTGTATAAGTAAAGGTATGACAATTCTACGTAGACAAATAAACTACTATATGAGATTATCCTGTAAGGCTGTAACAATAAAATGAAAGGGAACAAATCATCCAAATTCAAAGTTGTAACGCCCATGTTCCCAAAAATAAAAGGCGAATCTAGTTTTTTTAGATTAGAAAATTAAGTATTTCATATTTTATTCAAATAAAATAAAATATGTGATGTTAATAAAGAAAAATAAAAACGATTGGGGTTATTTTTGATAAATCATGAAGTTGTTCTGGATTAAATGATAAATTCAAAAGTATGTGATTGATTTGCAAAAATCACAAAGTCGGAGGATTGTTTTTAATTTTGGAGAAGTTGACCAATTAACCCTAATTTTTCATCCTCGTTAGTCATAATCTTTTTAAATCAAAAACAAAGCTTCCACAGCCTTGAGAGAAGAGGGAAGAATAGATGCTAAGTTGTTTTGGTGCTGTTGGTGTGAGGGAGGGTGAGAAGGAGGCTGTGTAAAAGTTCTTCCCAGATTCTTTGTGTCCGAAAAAGGTATAAGGTACACTTATCTCTTGTCGTGGATGTTGTGTATAAAATACTTAACTAGATCTTAACCAGTCTAAACCATAGAAGTTTTCAGGTAACTGATGACATATTCCTTCGTAAGTATCATGGGCTGTAGGTGATGATAATGTAAGGCCGTTTTGAATTGATTAATACTTTTGTTAAACCAAGTTAAGCAGTTGTTCTTGTGGAATAAAACCAAGTTAAGTGGTTGTTCATCCCAGAGAATTCCAGGAAATTGTAGAATTTGGTCTTGAAAATTTCTACGTTTGGCTAAACTGAATGCATTACCATGGTCGAACTAAAATTACGGGGGTTCTCGCTTTAATTTTTGTGTTTTCGCTTTAATTTTTGTGTTAGAAATTAATTTCATGTGCTTGTGTGTTTGTTGAATTTTGGTGTTTAAATTGCTATTAAATTTTGAAAAATTACTAAAATTACTGTAATAATTAAATCGTGGTTTTGCTGATTTTATTTGATTTTCTGGCTTAAAAATATTTTAATTAATTATTACTTGGCTGAATTTAATTGATTTTAATAGGGAGTAGAAAAATTATTAAATTGCTAAAAATAATTATTAATATATTTTAAATATTATTGAAATTTTGTGTTGATTTTTTGGCATTTGTGGCATTGTTATTCCAATCATAGAAATCATGTTGGAAATTGTTTTGTAGGTTTATGTCCATAATTGATCAAATAGACAGTTTGATCGCCACTGCGTCTTTTCGTAATGTCGCAGGTAAAGGAAAAGAAAATAAGTTTTAGTTGGAGCTCGTGGGACTGCGGCTTGATATATCATGGTTTTATTGTTTTTATAGTTTTTAAGCCATGATATATGCATTTTATCAAGTATTTGACGTCTTTTTCTAGTCTCTATTGAGTCTTTTGTAGGTTTACACACATTTTGGGACTGCATGGATATTCTGGAGCTTTTGTGGAGGATTGCACGTGATAAATGAAGTTGATACACTGGTGTCGACCGAGACAACTTCAGCGTCGACCGATGCATCCAATTTGGAAGATTTACAATTTTAGGTAATAAATTAGGGTTTTTAGGTTTTTTGACAACTCTCTCTCTCTCTGCAATTATCTCTATATATCTCTCTTCTTTGTACGTCACTTTGAAGCTTTAGGAGTTTGGGGCTGATCTTACTTTATCATCATCTTCGATAGAAGATTTCGAACCTCTGTTTCTATTACTCTGTTTTATTTATGATATCTATTTCATTCATGTCTCTGTTATCTATTGTCATGTCTGAGTAGATCTCTTGTTAGGTTTAGGGATTCTCATTGGGGATTTCATGGAATGAATTGTGGATTGATTGATTAGGATTCATATATGTTAGTTCTTCACCTAAGTTGCAATTAAAGCTAGTTCTAGACTTATCATATGGAATCTAGATATTAGGTTATTAAATTGGCGCGAAGGCGTGATTTAAAACGGGATAGAACCTAGAGTGGAAAAATAGATAATTGCAAAGATATTTGGATTAGATAATTTTGAATAAATCAACATGTGATTACTGCATGTTTAGACTTTAGGATTCACAAAGATATCTGGTTTCTTAATTTCTACTCATAGTTAATTCTCGCAGTGATGTCTGGTTTATTTTATCTTTATGTTTGAGTTCAAAAACTGGTACTAGGAGAGTTTTATTTATTTATTTCAGATTTTTGTTTATTTTGAATTGCACTGAACCGTTAGTTGCTAGTTGCTAATGTCTGAATTTGATGTTTACTAAATCATGAATGTTGAGTTGGTAGTTTTAATTTAATTTATTTACAATGCTAGGTATAATTTTTATTATTTATGGAAATAGTAAATATATAGTATCGGTTCGGGGGTGCTTCAATAGTAGTTTACTTTTGCTGGTTGCAATGAAATGCACTTGTTAGTTTCTAGAATAGTACATTTTCATTCTTTAACAAAACAATACTAATTTTTTTATTTTTGTAAACTTTTTAAATATATTAATTAATTTGGCCAAACTGGATATTTGGCACGGTTTGGTGTACAGTCCAAACAAGACACATTTTGATTTAAAATGCTTGTACGGTACAAAAAATCCCAATTTAACCGAGAACAGTGGTAAAATCAGAAAAACTTTCGCATTACTGAAAGATGAGTCCTCCGCCTCCGCTTAGAATGATGTAATCGCTTCAATGACTGCTCCTAATACACCAGATTGGCCAAACATTGACCCGGACGATGGGAGAAGCCTTTGACTTCCGAGGAACTGAGAGTGAGGCAACCACTCCCAACCCTTGATTATGTCATCCGACAAGAGATGCTTCCAACGCGATGTAGCTTTGCATTCTGCCTCTAACTTGGACTGTGAGGGCCACACTCAGACCATCAACGAAAATTTCTGCTATGAATGCATAAGAAAGGCTTTAACGAATGTTGAGGGTCGACTGATAACAATATTTATTCACGATTTTTTGAGTCAGATTATTTCCTTTTTTATTAAGAACAAGATGTTTTGTGTATATAATTGTAATAATAGGTTACTAGGTTTGATGGAGCCAAAATAGTAGGTAAAGAGGACATGAGCATGAATTGTGAAGAGAAGATGATGATATTCTGTCATCAGCGATTGGTACAAGTGTTTATATTTTAAATAAATTAGATAAAGTTCATTGTTATTTACATTTGTAAGCATATAAGGTTAGGTTCATAATGTTTGCTAGGTTTTTATTCGAAGTGTTGAACATGTTTATAGTTGGGAATACTTGCATAGATATAAACTGATACATCACAAAAGTGGGGCAATTTTACATTAGTAATGTGAGATCTAGACAGTTTTTTATGCATCTCATATGCATATTGTTCATATACTCTGTATAATTTTATGTACATTAATATTTGTTCTATTTATGCATTTAGGATGTTAGTAAACCTGAGTTTCTTGCAAACTCCTTCTTATCCTAGATTGATTTAGGTCATTATAATTTTTAGTATAAAATATTGTTCTCTATGGAATCAATATATTAAGTTCTAATATGATGCACTGTGCACTTGACACCAAGTCATGGACTGAGTACATACCAACTGCTTGGTTAAATTTCGTCAAGCACCACCCAAGTCAGATATAAAGCCCATGAATCCGATCAAGGATATAGATGAGGAACTTATGGTATTAAAGGACGGGAATACTGCTCCATTAAAGCATCATGAAATCTTGAGGAGAGAAAAAAGGAAAAAAAAAATATCCAAAAGCTTTTGGTTCTGGATTCATCATTTTTATAATCACAATTTGAACACCTACCTCTTTTATTTTCTCATCAAACCTGTAACCAGTTTGATTCGACCTGGTTCATCTGTACTTACTTTTATTAAACGATTAAAAAATCAAAATCGGTCTCTAGTCTGTTATTTCCATGTATCTTATTACTGAACTGAAGAATATCAACCAAATAAATACCAAAATATCCTTGTTTGAATTATATAAACAACATTTGGTGCCTCCGGAAAAGAGACATCTTACTCTTCCAAATGTACAAGGTATCCGAAGGATCTTTGGCAATGATAGGACATCCAAACGACAATGAGTTAGGACCCTCCATGACAGACAAGAGCAGCAAGGGGTCAACAGACCCTTAATTAAAGCAAAAGTGCCACATTTAGGCCACAAGTAATACTTATATCAATACACTAGGGCGATATAAAATAAGGAAAACCAGCAGACTTACCGCCTACGGTCATTCCTACTACGATGGATACTAATACTTATATCAATATCCCAACTGGCTCTGCCCCACCACCCAAGGAACAACCAAGAAATCCTTGATTAATGTGCTGTTACAATGTCTGGTCATGCAAATGAGAAAATTTGCCAACAGCACCAATATACATCTCAGCGAAATTGCCATAGACCAAGCTCATTTCCAGAGTCGAATCAATGAGATCCAAGCACTGGAGACCCAATCTCTAAAACAGTTACCTGAAGGAAACATGCCACACTCGCTGTTTGATGTCGAAGGAACCTCATGGCCCCAACACATATTTCTCATAAACAACATCTCCCGGCTAATCATAATCCGCTCTGCAAATATTAGCACCCCTACATTCCAGGAAGCAAACCAGAAAACCCCTCAACTCACTGGGAAATCCTATAATTCTTAGCATGGTAGATAGCTTGAAATATTAGTTTAGCAGATAAATATATTGGATCACGAATTTACAGAACAATGAGCTCTGCCCCAGAGATGAACCGAGTGCTCATGGACGCACAAAATAACCCATTCTCCTACCAAATGTGCTGCAAAAAGGTGCAAGAACACTGAAAGTTAAGATCTCCCACCTACAAGAGGACAACCAATCCCAAACAGTATGTAGGAGCCTTCACAATAACAATGGAATGGGTCCAGGTGCGCCTGAGTAACGCGGCACGACATGCTCATGATTCTCTGTTAAAATTCTGTGCAAGGCAGCATTCAGCTGGTTCTCTCATCTCCCCCAATGACTCAATCAAAAGCTACAAATACCTAATGACGGCTTTCTTAAAAAGTTATTCAATATTCATTGAGTGTAATTCTTCAAGCAACAAACTACAGGCCTTAAAAAGAAGAATAACAAACCACTCAAAAATTATATCTACAAATTCAAGGCCATGGCCTCGAAAGAATCAGACACTAACAAATTATGCTTTGAGCTCTTCAGCACTGTGTCACGGCCCATGTTGTTTCAACACGTGGTTGGGCTAAACCATGAGCTTACATGTTCTTAATATAGTATTATATGGGGTTTCTTTCGTCTTAATGCACTGGACTAAAATCTGCCCACATTTAAGAGCAATTAAGGTTATATCTTCTATAGCAGCTATTACTGGGTTTAATCTCCACCATCCATTTTGAATGTTGTTTTTTTGTAAAAATAGAGGGTGAGATCCTCTTTGTAGTCATCCAACATTTTTATCATTTTTAGAGAAATTCAACAATTCCTCTAGTTTTTTCCCGAATTTTCTTTCTTTCTGAGTACTCTCTAAAAAGGATCAGCTTTCATTGAGTGTTTGGCTGACTAGTATATTTACATGAGGAATAGAGAAGCTAGGGTCACACACTTTGATCTTCAAATATCAAGTCTGTGACAAGTTGTAGCAGAGGCGAGAAAGTTACTAACGAATAGTGGTACACAACAAAGAAGATGTTACCAATGGAGTTAACAGCGGCAACGATCAGGGACAACAAGGATGACACAGTTATTCCAACTTAAAGAGAAGGTTTTTGGTGGCCCTCATTGCAGGTGGGCATCAAGGCGATGCACGAAGTTCTTATATTGTGCAAGAAGGCAGTTGCCAATAAAGGGACTATCAATGATGGAGCGGGTACATTGGGCTAACCAAGACCATCATGATTTGATGGGGACCTATTAGAAAGTTTGTCAACACCAGTGGATTTCTTCCCATAAGCGCTTGTTTAATTTTGGCTGCGTTTTACGGTACTAGCTTGAATTTGAACACCCTAAAACTTTCTCAATCATTAGCCTATCTTTTTTTCGTGAGCGGTTATCTGAAAAATAATAATGAGTATCTCCATCCATGACTTCCTTGATCTCGTTCTTATCATCAAGCTTTTTCATTGTCTTGACATCCAAGAAATATTCAACATTTCCATTGCAGAATTCTCATCAGCTCAAAAATTGGCCTTGACCGATTATTAGAAGATGTGTACTGATTGGTTTGGAAATCATGTTGTGCAGATCGGTGGAGATATCACACCGATGATGGACATTTCTTTGTCTTCTTTTCTGCTATGTAAACATTTTCCCTAAGGTTGTTTTCAGCTTCTTTAGTAATGTACATGTAAGTGCTTGTTGATTCACAGACTGAGGCTTTAGTTGACAATTGTATTCATTGTAGTTGTTCTCTTGGAAAACTCCAGCAAACATTCCTTGCGATTTCTTTGGAAACACTTGATCTTGAGGATTCTCCATATTCGTACTTCTGTAGGAGAAAATTCAAATGGTTTAAGTAGTTCTGGTTGAAGTCTCGGTTTTGATAGTTCCCTTGAGCTTAGCTCACTTCCTCGGTATCTTCAAGCCAAACTTCATCATCTGCATTCTCAGCAATATCCTCATCTGTAGCGATTTCTCTCTCGAGCAGCTTAAAGATACTTGATTTTTTTCCTTCAACACCTTACCTTGTCTGTTTCCACACTATGAACAGCAACCTCTGAATAGCCTTCAGCATGTTGAAATTAAGAGTATGGAGGCTTAGGGATTGTTGAGAGAGTGATAGTTATGGCATGAGAATAATAAGGAGTTTAAGGTTTGGATATTTAGAGAATGTTTAGGGTGAAGATGGTGGCGTGAGTATTGATATAATGAGGGATTATTGTTTGAGAATGATGATAAGAATGATGATGAGAATGAGAATGATAATGGTTGATGAAATAAGATGAACTAAGGAGAAGCATGGCGCCGGAGAGCTAAGGCTCCACCGGCGCCTTTAGGGAGATAAGCAAAGCTTCCTTTAAGCTTCCTTTTACTCTTTTAATCTTCTTATTCTCTTATTCACCACTCTTTCTTTACATCACTTTACATGTATTTATAGAGTTTTTACATAGAGAAGAAGAGAAGAGGCGCAGAAGAAGGAAGGAGAGAAGAGAGGAGTTTGCGTGAAGAAGAGAGGAGGGAAGGGAGCAGCTCACTGTTTGACTCCTGTTCAAGCTGCGCCCATACCCTGCTGCTGACGCCTCCATGCTTGTGCCCATGCCCTGGTTCTGGCGCCCCATGCTCTCCTTTGCTTCCTCTTTTCCACTTAGTTAGTCTTCTAGTTAGTATGTAACAGCTTCCTTTCTTCTAGTTACATCCTAACCAAGACTTCTTCTAGTTCCTTGTGAACTAGGTTTCCTTTCCCTCCTTCTCTTAGATTTGAATTCTTCTATCATAGAGATCACATATTTCAACACTCCCCCTCAAGATTGGTCGGTAGGTGTCCTTAAGGCCAATCTTGCCATGTACGTGATCCTCATTGATAGAAGATGATGCCATGATAAGGATATCCGCTAGCTGATCCTTGCTTACTCCAAAGACGGTTTTGATGACTCCTAACCCCAATGAGACCACAGCTTCCTCTCCTATGGCCTTTACTCTTTCTTGTGGATTAGGCTTGGTCTTCTCTAAGCTTCACTCGGATCATGTCTCCTCGGGCTTCTTGTCTCAAACTTAATCTTGACTTCAAGCTCCTCGGATGACATCTTCTTGCTCACAGAATACTCACATTATCATTGGCTTCCTCTTGATGACTCTTGGGAGTATACTCTATCCGTTGGATGTCACTTCCCGCTGCTTCTCGGATCACCACACCTAATAAGGTCTGAAAGGTGGTTTCTCCTTCGGTTTCCTTACAACATCATCCATAGCTACTCATATGTGTCTCCCGGCTTCCTCTCGCCATCGTCTCCTCATATGGTGCTTGGAGTGCCTTGTTGCCTTGTTTACCGTTCCACAGCCTCCTAGGTGAACGCCTCTTGGTCTGAGCTTCACTCTCCATCTATCAAGATTAATCTTGGCTTCAACCCTTCATAGATTTGATCTTGATTCTTCAAAGAGCCATCCACTCTAATCCCGCTTATGGTAAGACTCTCCCGGCTTCCTCTCGGAATGCCGCAACTATCCATGGTACAATGTGATAGTCCTCTTCTTCTTGGACCATCACCTAACTTGGTGCTTCAACGGTCTTCTTCAACACTCCCCCTCAAGCTTGGTTCGAGTATGGGAAGAACCAAACTTGACAAGGAAGACCGTTGCATAATTTGGAGCTTCACCGCTTCTTCATCACTTCCCTTCAAGACTAGCCCATTGCCAAGGGACCACTCTTGCAAAGGAAAGAGCACTAAGCTTGATTATGCCAATGATGCCGCCTCCTCTTGGACTATCTATCCTACTTGCCAATTAGGACAAGCTTTCGTCTGCTAGCCATTTTGGATTAGGCCGCAAAGGACATCATCTACCTCCACATAACACCACCATGAATAGCTTGCTTGAGCCTATACACACTTCTCCTTGTAGATTGCTCCGCTTGGATCGCCACATGGTTGAGTATGATCACCACTCTCTCAAGACCTCCTGGATCAAGTGATTCGGCCTCAAGAGAGGATGAAGACCATGTGGAAGAATATGACCCTCCATAAGCACCATTTAATCAATACCTTGGAGCAACTACTTCTTGGACCATCTGAATCTTCCGCTTGTTGAAAGATTCACCAATAAAAGATAGCATTAGCCTATGAGATTGGTTTTGGAGTCATGAACTTCTTGGAAATGAGTCTTGCAGAGTTTGATTCGCCTGTTACTGAGGCTGAGAATTTGCCAAGAGCTTCCTTGAGTCGCTGTTGCTCTTCTTCTTCTCAAAGCAACAATCGCTCTTAACCTCTTCCTCTGAGGTTTCCCTCTCTCAGCAGCCTTAATCTTCTCCTCCTTAACGCTTGAAGTTACAAGCGAATGTGAGTTTCCAATCACAATAACTTGAATCAAACTCTCAAGAATCACAACACAAGCCCATCCAAAAACATTGCTTACTATCTCTTCACCGCTTCTTTTCCACAATTGATTTTCCTCTTATCAACTGTGTTTCTTTGATCAAAAAATTATTGACCACTTCCTTTTCTTTGCAGGAAACATCTCAGCCTTGTGCTTCATCTCTGTTTCATGCAAGCCTTCCACGTGAACTCCTCTTGTCACGTCTCTTCCGCAAGTCTCTTCCGGGTTAAAGATGTGAACTCCTCTTGTCACTTCTCTTCCGCAAGTCTCTTCCGGGATTCAACCTTCTTCAGCTTCCTCTTTCTAAGGTAAGCTTCTCCTTTTCTCCAAGTTTTACTATGAGCTGTCTCATATTTTTCTTGAAGTCTTATGTGAACTAGATTCACACTTTCTTTGACTGTTTTTTGTACAGCCGGTTTAATGCTTCCTTTTCTTTGGAGCTTGCTTGGATCACCATTTAAGGTCACCTCCAGCCTTCTCCTCTTCTAAACCATCAAGCCAAAAACATTCTTCATCTCCTAGATGCCTTATTTCCCACGCCATACATGCCAAAAAATCATCACACCATGACAAGCTTCTTCACGGATGGATGATTCTTAAAAAATCCTCTGGATCTTGTTTCCAAAGAGGATCACCAAGGAATTGATATTGATACAACCCCTTTTCAAAGTTTTGTATGTGGATCTAGACTCCACACACAAGAACCACAAAGAAAGATATTTACTCTCTCACACACACCCTATTAAAAACGCATGGGAGGAACAAATTACCCCAGAAAATCTCTCTCTCATGTGTTTAACAAAAGAAAAACGAGTTCCTCAAGGCAAGGAGCCAAGGAGAGCCCAACGAAATCTCCCTCAATTTGTCATCATTTTCTAGTAACAATACACACCCTTAGTCCTTTCACAACTTGAAGATCTTATGATCTCAAGGATATTAATCTCAGAGTGAATAGAACTAAGAAAGTATATGGTTATAGATTAGAAGACTTTGTAGAGAGCTCGAAGAATAACAAGAGATTAGGCGCTAGATCACTCAACTTGCTCTGATACCATGTTGAAATTAAGAGTATGGAGGCTTAGGGATTGTTGAGAGAGTGATAGTTATGGCATGAGAATAATAAGGAGTTTAAGGTTTGGATATTTAGAGAATGTTTAGGGTGAAGATGGTGGCGTGAGTATTGATATAATGAGGGATTATTGTTTGAGAATGATGATAAGAATGATGATGAGAATGAGAATGATAATGGTTGATGAAATAAGATGAACTAAGGAGAAGCATGGCGCCGGAGAGCTAAGGCTCCACCGGCGCCTTTAGGGAGATAAGCAAAGCTTCCTTTAAGCTTCCTTTTACTCTTTTAATCTTCTTATTCTCTTATTCACCACTCTTTCTTTACATCACTTTACATGTATTTATAGAGTTTTTACATAGAGAAGAAGAGAAGAGGCGCAGAAGAAGGAAGGAGAGAAGAGAGGAGTTTGCGTGAAGAAGAGAGGAGGGAAGGGAGCAGCTCACTGTTTGACTCCTGTTCAAGCTGCGCCCATACCCTGCTGCTGACGCCTCCATGCTTGTGCCCATGCCCTGGTTCTGGCGCCCCATGCTCTCCTTTGCTTCCTCTTTTCCACTTAGTTAGTCTTCTAGTTAGTATGTAACAGCTTCCTTTCTTCTAGTTACATCCTAACCAAGACTTCTTCTAGTTCCTTGTGAACTAGGTTTCCTTTCCCTCCTTCTCTTAGATTTGAATTCTTCTATCATAGAGATCACATATTTCAACACTCCCCCTCAAGATTGGTCGGTAGGTGTCCTTAAGGCCAATCTTGCCATGTACGTGATCCTCATTGATAGAAGATGATGCCATGATAAGGATATCCGCTAGCTGATCCTTGCTTACTCCAAAGACGGTTTTGATGACTCCTAACCCCAATGAGACCACAGCTTCCTCTCCTATGGCCTTTACTCTTTCTTGTGGATTAGGCTTGGTCTTCTCTAAGCTTCACTCGGATCATGTCTCCTCGGGCTTCTTGTCTCAAACTTAATCTTGACTTCAAGCTCCTCGGATGACATCTTCTTGCTCACAGAATACTCACATTATCATTGGCTTCCTCTTGATGACTCTTGGGAGTATACTCTATCCGTTGGATGTCACTTCCCGCTGCTTCTCGGATCACCACACCTAATAAGGTCTGAAAGGTGGTTTCTCCTTCGGTTTCCTTACAACATCATCCATAGCTACTCATATGTGTCTCCCGGCTTCCTCTCGCCATCGTCTCCTCATATGGTGCTTGGAGTGCCTTGTTGCCTTGTTTACCGTTCCACAGCCTCCTAGGTGAACGCCTCTTGGTCTGAGCTTCACTCTCCATCTATCAAGATTAATCTTGGCTTCAACCCTTCATAGATTTGATCTTGATTCTTCAAAGAGCCATCCACTCTAATCCCGCTTATGGTAAGACTCTCCCGGCTTCCTCTCGGAATGCCGCAACTATCCATGGTACAATGTGATAGTCCTCTTCTTCTTGGACCATCACCTAACTTGGTGCTTCAACGGTCTTCTTCAACACAGCATACCGATTGCTAACCACAATGTATCGATAAGTCCAAATAGTACTCAATACCGATCTGTTGGATGTAGGTGAATCAGTCATCAGAATCTGTCTAGTCTTTAATATTGCATGAAGCTCATAAGATGGAGAGTGCAGCTCTCTATCTTTTCTGATTATGAACTGGAAGAGAGACATATCCTGGCATGATCTTCCTAAAAACGCATAGAATAGAGTTTGCAGCTCTTCATCTCATCAAATAAGCGATATCTACACATCATGGTCTAGCAGATATGGGTGTTTCTAAATTATCTCCTTTTCTAGACTTTTCATCTTGAAACTTTTCATTTTTAGAAACTTTAGTCTTCTGAAACTCTTGTGGTGGGGCTTTCTATTTCTGGAATCTTTCCATTTCTTAAAACTTTTTATTTTTGGAAACTTTCCATTTTAGGATACTTTCCCATTTTGAATTTTTCCTTGCGTGCAAAATTATTCTCTTGAACATCTTTTGTTGGGGCATTCCTTTTCTGGACTATGTGTCCAGACTTTCTATTATTGGACTCTTCTTTATATAGTTATCGTTTTGACTTTCCTTAGTCCTATTGCCTCTGGACTTCCCTTTTTAATCTTCTTTGCCTTAGGTTTTTGAATTAGGGTTCGTGGAACAATTTTTTCATAAATTAAGTCATATTCGCCTTCATCTTCATTTCCTCTCTCTCTATATCTCTCTCACTCTCTGGATCTTCTACTGATCGGTAACCACAGCATACCAATTGATAGGAGAGATGATTGCACACCGATTGGTGACAGTGTCACCACCAATCAATGAAATGTTTTGCATGTTCTACGTTTAGATCTGTTCTTGCATTACTCAACATCTTAAAAAAAATTTAGTAAAAATAATATACATAATTCCTAAAAAAATCTAAAATATTAATTCTAAGGCATCGTAATTGTTCCCAATAATGACGCCAAAAACTTAATATGTGGTCAGGTTTTAAACCGAATAATAAATAGTGCAAGTGCATAATGCATCAAAAATGCATTATCGATACACAGAGAACAATAGTTTTCACTAAGAACTATAATGATATGAATAAGTTAGGATATCCTAAATGCATAAATAAAATAGATAGTAATATACATGGACTTATACAACATATATTAATGCCATACAATAATTATAAGATGCATAAAGAACCGTTTAGAGCTTAGGTTACCAATATAAATTGTCCCATTGTCATGATGAATCAACATATATTTATACAAGCATTCTCAATAATAAACAGTTGTCACTTTTTGACTAAGAACTAAAAAGTATTGTGAATCTAAACAAATATACTCACAAGTGCATACGACAATAAACTTTGTCCAGTTGTGTTCAAAACATAAGTATTTTCTCTTCATAAACAGTTCAACCCTTCTAACAATCTTTTTTGGCCCCGATGAAATAGATTAAAGACATAGTCTAAACTCTAAACAAGAAACTAAGCATTAAGCAATATGATAAAGACAATATAAATTTATAAATGTATTAATCATAAAATTATATAAATACCCCTTAAAAATTATAATTAAATGTTATGAAGTAAGTCTTAAGAACTAGGAAATAACAAGGAAAATAAAACCCTAAAACATTAAATAAAACTATTTGCAAAGGGTATAAGCCCTTATGACTAAAGGAATATAGAGGCTCTGGGAACATTTTGCTCCATAAATGATAAGAGAATTGTGTGCTGATGTTTATCATATAGGGTTCTACGCACCGTGTTTCCAATTGTATCACTGATTAGTGACTATGTGTACCGATCTTATCTTAATACCTATCGGTGACTGTCTTGCACTGATCTGTGATGGCCCATTTCTCGACCTTCTCTTGATGAATTAAGGCTCATTTCCTCTTAACTCTTTTTTTTTTTTTGCCTCCAGTAAACCCAATAACATATTATTACAAATGTATACATAAAACATCTGGTTTTTACTAAAACAACTCAAAATCAGTTAGTAAACAGACTCTGAAACCGTTAATAAATAATATTATCAAAGGCTTTAAAGATCTCTCTACAGCTATGCAAGCAGCTCGGACTCGCGGGGCAGAACTTGAGATTCGCCTGTCCACCAAGATCCCGAAGTTTGAGGCTGAAATTTCAAAACTTGAGGATGAAGGGCTCTAGCTGGTGTGCAAGCTTCATGATGTAGATAGAATGATCAATTTCTCTCTAACGCATAAATGCGTTAGTTATTTTGAAATTTTTGACGTAAAAGCCCAAACTGCTTCAGATCTCAAGAGATTCGATGCCGATGGAGATTAACACGAGGAGTGGGATCCCAAGGTGTCTGGATTAGTTTGTTACCAACGAGGTTAAAGATGTCGAACACAGTACCCGGGAGGGCTATAATACATTTTTTTTTGGATCTTTTGGTTTTGGTTGCCCTTTGTTTTATTTCCAACTCGTCAACATGTTTTGAGTTTTATATTTGAGTTTTTTTGTGTTGCGGGAAGCAGCAATGGTGGCAGGCTCGACTTATTTCTGAGGTTTCTAACGATAACTAGGATCATAGTATTTAGTAAATAATCTGTAATGCATCTGAATAATGGTTAAAGTTTTGATTTATTGTTTAAATGAGATTGGATTCGTACTTCTTAGTGGTAACTTAGAATGTGATGTTGGTGATGCGCTGGGGGCGGGCTGATGTAAAAGCATGTATTTGAAGCAGTTTTTAACAGTTGAGTTGTTTACTTGTATAGTCGTGCTCAGGACTTTGTACAAAGAAGAATAGTGCAATCCACTAGATGGGCCCTGGCTTTGTTCTAATTTGTTCTAAAATTGTCTATCACTTTGTGCATATGTGAGTTTAAAATACATGGAGTATGGGAAAGAGAAAAAAGAAAGGTAGAGAATTTAGATTAGAATTTAGGAACCCATTTGAGGGTTTAAACTTTAAAGTATGAGAGCTTTTAGTTTGAGAATTTATAATGGAAGTGGAAAACCTTAGAAAAATCAAGTAGAAGTAACTGATATCTTGAAAAGTTAATAAGATATTCTCAAATGATATATGGCATGCAGTTATATTGATATCTTCAAAAGTTAATAAGATGGTATCAAACATGTGTGATATACAACTAATACTATTATGGGGTAAAACCTCATTCAAATACGGACGTATTAGGATTTGTCCTAGACACGGGGATAAATGTTGTCTTTCAATGATGAGTGTATTAGGGTGTCTTAGATACTACATCAAATATTTAATTGTTCTTAGTTATCATTTTCAGTTCCCCAGGCAGACACACTGGTCTTCAAAAAAACTATTCAGGATAGCCAGTATCGGCCCGTAGTCGGTTGATGCCTAAAGCAAATCAAATCGTTAATACTTTTTTAATTGTAAACTTAGTTTCACAAAAATGTAAAATAACTAATATTAATTATCTAAAAAATCATCTAAAACATTAATACATTCTTAACCATAAAAATAATCATCCTTTTTTTTTGCTGCAAAATCATTAATCAACTTTGAATAATCGAGGTTTTCAACCAAATCGTATTTTATTGATATTATCGTCAATCTATTCAATCTTTCTTGGGACGTAGTCGATCTTATATAGTTTTATGAGTTTTAACTTCGAAAAACTTCTTTCTGCACAATCAACTGAAACTGGATTTGTGAGTAAAATGTGATACACGATCTATGTCTGGATAACAATCATCTATTCTTTTCAAAAATTCCAACGCTTTGACCGCTTTTGTGATTTCTGTTGGCAATACTTATATTAAAAGTTTAACCTCCATAAATAGATTTTTTCTAAATCTCTATGTCCATCATGATTTAGAGAACATTCAAGTTTCATACAAAATATCACTAACTCATCATATTTTGCTGATCTTAAATTCTTTAAACTAAACAAAAATCCAAAAATCTTTTTATAGTACTCAAATTTGACCTCAAGATATCAAAATTTATTTTTTAACCACATATTTATTAATATATCTGAATATGATGTTATGAAATTTTTTACAATATTTGGTGATTAAAGCCCTTGTTTTAGAGGATTTAGTATAGTTCCATCTCGTCATAGGGGCGTATCTGATAATTTAGGAGACGTAAGAAAAAACATAAATCAAGGGTTCTAATAAACGTACTTTGACCCGGCTCTGAATACATACTTCTCTTCTGGTAGCTACCAATAAAGGAGTACTACATCGTCATCGCCAGTATGTTTCTAGAAGCCACGTCTAAGCGGCCAACCGTAAAATAGATTGTCTTTGGCAACTACTCGTAAAATATTATAGGAAACTTTGGACAATAACTAGAACTTAAAAAAAAAAAAACAGTGAACACGAAAGCAATTTTTCGACCAAAACTTTTTGTCTCTAAGATTTCTTTAATAAAATGATGACAGCGAGATGATACTCAAATTCATACATGTGTTTCATGGCTGTCATCAGCCTGTATCTCGAGATAGATAATTTTTACAAACCCTTATTATTCTTATATAAACCCTTAATATTCGATACAAGCAAAAGACTTTCTCATATTTGTGACATGTATCAATCTTACGTATTCTTTTTTACGGTTTATATATTTAGTATTTACTAGTTAATCTTACACATTCTTTTTGACGGTTTATATCTTTATGTTTTACAATTTCTACTGGCATTGACCTATATGTTATCTAAATCTTAGATACTAAATTACAAAATATTTACATACCCTCAACTTTTTATGATTTGATATAATAATTTTCCAAAGTTTTATTGAATCATAAATTTTATAAAATTTGAAAATTTTCACAAATTTAATATTGTAACTCAATTCGATCACGAAAAAAATCATATGTGTATGGGCGAATATTTAGTCTTAGTTCTATTAAATTTAAGTCACTTTATAACAAGAACGCTGGGTGGCCATATCTTTCCTGGACTATCCATAAAAGGTTAAAAACCAACATGTTTTATTGGATAACTCCTCATATAGTTTTTGAAAGGGAATTTCTGAATGGTCAGCCTAAATTCTTTTGACCATCCGTAGTTTGTTTTGGTCATTGTAATTATTTCATTTGGCCATTACCACCAATAAGAGATCACTAGTACGTCGCAATGTTCTCTATGCATAACATATCCACCCGGTTACGATAATTAATTATATAATATAGGTGAATTCTTTTACTAACAATGTGCTATTAATTAATGACATTAATTTTGTGAAAAGTTGAAGATATCCGCACGTACACACTAGAGTTGATAGGCAACAGCAGAGAGCTAAAAGGACAATGTACCAACGAAATACGAATAAATCTACTAAGCAACATACGTGTTCACTAAAAAAAAAAAAAAAAAAAAAAACATACGTGTTCACTTATTAAACAACCAAAATCAATCTACATCATACAGACTGTTGTCTTATCTTCTTTACGTTGACTATTTTAATAAAACTTTAATGCCTTTCAAATTTCCATCTATTTTTTTAATAATTTCGTTAAAATGTATTAGAAAATATGTTTTGACGTATTCTACTTGTTTTAATGTTAATATCTTTGTGGCATCACTACTTGATTTAAGCATGCATCGCACATATTGCTGACAAAAAAAATGAGAACGCGTCCTCTTAAATCCTGTAGTAGCAAGTAACAAAGGTCACCAACTCATTAACTATATTGAATATCCTTTAATAAAAAAAAAGTTGTTAAACAAACATATTAATCAACTGTTAAAACCTAGTGACAATATCATACAAATAAGAATGAAAACAAATAATAGTCTTGCAAATTTTTCTGTTAGCAAAAGTTGTGTAAACACTTTATAAAAAAAAACTGTATATTCATTTGTATCCAATCTTTTTTAATGATGAAAATACTATCTTTCAGAAGCAAGCATCCTAGCTTGCCAAAATTAGATAGTAAAAAACAACACAACTGCAATGTTTAAAAAACAATCTTGTTTGGATTATCAAAGAAAAATGTTTCCTGTATTGTGAAAGTTACTGCAATAATATTAGAGAACATACGCATTACTTTCGAACTTTGCTTGAAGACTGTTTTTTTTTTTTTTGAGACGCACCGGCATCTGCGAAAAACTTGTGAAGCCACGTAAACAAAAGTAGGCCTTACAAAATTCTCAATTTTTAGATTCGCTGAACCTACTACAAATTTCACGTTAGAAAAGTTGGCTTGTAAGAACAAAAACGGTAAACGTTGCAGTGTTGGGGCATGGTATGGTAATGAACCAGTCCAAAGTTTCGATTCGATAGTACTTAAAGTCTTCAAATGCGATGTTAAATATCTGTACTATAATTTTATTTATTTATTGGAGTTATTTTGTTTTCTATAAATGTAAAAGATAGCCACAAAACTATTTAAACATTTAAAAAGTATACAGCTAGATATGACATGTTAGAAACTGTAGTTGGGGTGCTTGTGTGGTCGTGACTATAAATGAATCATGACTTAGCATAAATGCATGCTATGTCAGATAATTAATTCATATTGTGATTACACGGCTCTACATGATTTTCAAGTGTTTATTAATCATATTCATAAGTCCAATCACAAGCTGTTAGTACAATTTATTTGTACTCCATAATAAGTGTCTTTTTATCACTCTATTTTTGCTATATTAAAAATACTTTTAAATTGTAATGCATATTTCAACAAATTTTAAATTAATATCTATTATTTTGACTTAAGTATAGAGATAAATTGTGTTATATACTAATATAGAATAATAAAATATTTACTTTCAAATCCCAAATTTTTTAAAAAACCTTTTAAATTCCAAAATTTTCAAGAACTTTACTTTGTTACTTTAAAATGGTAGGTCAGCTTTAAAAAGTAAAAACAAAATCCACAAAATAATTCGTATTTGTATTTTTGAACTATTTTACTTTCATCTATATTAGAATTTTTGAATTCTAAAAGTTAATTTGGACTATTTTGGCGAGTTTGGTTTAATATATTTTGTCATAATCATTTTTAAAAATTAATGACGGATTAAATTACAAATTTTTTTTTTTAACTTTGCATGATTTATCTGCATTTTTTTAGATTTGCAACACAGATAATTTATTTTGTAAAACCCCCAAAATAAAATGATAATTCAAATAAAACAGATAGATTATATTGCTGAAAGGTAGAGATGTCAAAAATGGATCAATATCATTGGTTTAACCCAACCAAACCCAATCTATCAATCATAATGAATTGAAATTTGTTATCCTAATGAGTTGATGGATCAAACCGGTTATGGTTAAATGGATTGATGGATCAAATGAGTTGGTTTGTGATGAGTTGATGGGTTAACCACTTATCCAATAATATTTTGAAATTCAATTAAACCAACTTAACCAATTCTCACAACCTTATAATTTTCCTTCCAAAATACAAAAATGCAAATATTTAATTTTCACCCCAAAATATAGACATATAAATTTAACGTAAAAATGGATCCTCAAATTTTCCGCCAAAAATGGATATGTTATTTGCCCACTAAACGGGTCGATATTTTTCCGCCAAAAACAAATCCATCATTTTTCCACTAGAAAGGATCCAAAATTTTTCTGCCAAAAATGAATCCATACTTTTTCGGCCAAAATAGATCCACCGATTTCCCGCCAAACGGATACACAATTTTCCTGCCATAATGGATCCACCATTTTCCTACAATAATGGATCCACAATTTTCCTGCCAAGAATGGATCTATCATTTTCCTGCCAAAAATAAATCTATTTCCCACCATAAACGGATCCACCATTTTTCCCTCCACAAATAGATCTGTTATTTTTTCATCAAAAACATATCTACCATTTTCCTACAAAAAAGGATCCACCATTTTCCCGCCAAAAATAGATCCGCAATTTTCCCGCCAAAAATAGATCCGTCACTTTTTCTACCAAAAACGAATCTGAATTTCCTCACCAGAAACATATACATCATTTTCCCACCAAAAATGAATTTATCATTTTCCTATAAAAAATAAATTCGTCATTTTTCCGCTAAAATAGATCTGCAATTTTTCCACCAAAAATAGATCCATCATTTCACCCGGCAAAAATGGATCCACTATTTTCACGCAAAAATAGATCCATCTTTTCCCGGTAAAAATGGATCCACAATTTTCTCGCCATAAATAGATCTATATTTTTTTCATCAAAGATGGATCCATCATTTTTCTGCCAAAACAAATCCACCATTTTCCCGCCAAAAATGGATCTACCATTTTCCCGCCAAAAATGGATCCACCATTTGATGATGATGATCATTATGATGATGTGATGATGATGATAACAATGTGTATGGTGATGATAATAATGATGATGATGATGATGATAATAATAATGTGTATGATGATGATGATGTGGTGATGATGATTGTAATTGTGATGATGGTGAATTGATGTTGATGATGATGATAATAATGTTTATCGTTATGATGATAATGATTGTAATGATAGTGATATTGATGATAAGTATCATTATTGTATTATAATAAATATATATTAATTATTTTAATTAATTAATTAAATATATCAATTCATTGAACCATTAACCCATCAAATTAGATGAGTAATGAGTTGATCCAATCCAACTAATCAAATGAGTTGGATCAACTCATTACCCATTTAACATTCAACTGAATGGGTGATGGGTTGGTTATCCAACGATTTTGACACTATTATTTCCACATAAGTCATGGAACTGAGCAAGATTGAAAACAACAAAAACAAAATAAGTTAATACAATTATGTGTATGTGTTTATAAGTTTATTCCTAAAGACTCATAACCAAACTCTTAAAAGCGGAGTGAAACGAATTTCGACGAAATCTGTATTGAATAGAGACTAAAGTTGTATTTTTAATAAAAATTATATTAGAAATATAAAATTAATTTTTGAACGAAAATTTCTATTTTAGAATGACTGACGTCTTTTTGTTGCAGGTGAAACAAACCAACTCATTTTTTTCAATAGAAATACTTCTATTAATATTAAAAAATTTCAACAAGAAATGAATTACATTATGCACACAAAAAATATTATTTTGATTAACTCAATAAATTACCACACTAAATCAATATAATTATCAACAACCAACATATTAACAAAACTTTATCACCATAATATAATAACATAAATAAAATAAATAAACAATATACTCGATATGTCATTTTTATTTGAGAGTGTTAGTTCCACGAGCTTCAATAAGCTAAATTTTTTATGCATCATTACAACATATTACATATGCTTATATGTTTTAACAACCAACACAACTACAACTTTGTCAGTTAATTAATTATTATTAATTAATTAATGTATTTAATTCATCAAAAAACCAGAAATAAATCCATATATTTAATTTTATTAATTTTGAAAAATATATTTCAACATAAGTAATTCTAGTATTTTTAGCAATTTAATTAACAATAATTAATTAATTTACTGCGGCATAAATATCAAACAATCATGCTCAGCAAATAAACCAATTAACAAACAATACATAAAACTCTAGCACAAAACTATTATACTATAAATAATCCGTAAATTTAACATAATCCACGGTATTAAACTCAGATTAGCATTTTTGCGGTCTTCTAACAACATAACCAAAAACTCTAACAAGATCTAAACTTCCTGTAACCTTTAGAGATTTCTTAAATGTCACAACAATACAATCACAATCTCTCTTATTCACCATTCAACAAATCACATCAATAAAACAACATTCTACCTATATTGAAATTGTTTTGGAAAACAATAGAAATGACAAGTCTTAAATAATGAGTCAGAAAGTAAACTTTAACCATCCACTTTACAATCTCACCGTTGAAAATAACCTTCTAAATGTCCTGATGGTATTCCCAAAGTTTCATTATGATCCATGTTGGTACAAATTGCATGTAAAACAAAATACCTCACAAAAACGTGGATAACTTTAAGAATACTGACTCAAATATAAATCCTCGAAATGGTAAATTTGGGCATAAAGTTTTTCTAAAACACTCTTGTTTGCTTTAACCCGACCTAACATTCTTGGAGCTCCAACATGAACTTAGCCAATCGAGATCCAGTTGATGAAATTTTTTTAATATCTAGTTGAAAGATCCAGAAGTTCTCATCCTTTCACCTCTATCTCTAACCAACTCTCTTATTCTCGATCCTACCTTTACAATCACTCATGTAGATCCTACCAATATTAACATAGATGTTGACTCAAAGTTCCAATCTCCTCGTTTAGAAACTCTTCCCCCCTCAGGGGTCTGATCCAACCAGAGGCGGATGTAGAGACTAAATTTATGGGGGGGGGGGAAACTGAATCTTCTTACAAAAATAAGGTTCAAAATATCAAAAATTTGTATGTAATTTTAAAATTTTACCAGGGGCAATTCCCCCCCCCCCGTCTCGAACCATGTAGATCCGCCCCTAGATCCAACATAATCCTAGACTTTTTCATGTATATATATTTTTCTGGAATATCTTTGGACTAAATACCCAGGATAAACACACACCATATTCGGATTGACTTACTATTAACAAGCATATTTTTGGTGCTAATTTAGAAACCCATATAAAGAAATCAAAGCTTAACTAGATTATTAGCCTTACTTGTCATGGTTGGAACTTCACTTCAAACCACAAGTCAGGTGAAGATGGAAGAATTGTGATAATCTTGAAAATTTCAGCTATTACCACAATTCTTCTGCAATCTCAACAACTCCTAACACGTGAAGTTAACATAAATGGAGGTCACAAATTCTGTTATGCATTCTATGCCTCAAATATTGAGGAAGAGAGAACTGACCTCTTGTGTGAACTTATTCAACTCCATTATTTACTAGGTCTAGATAACTGCCATTGGGTAGTATAGGAGATTTTAACCAGATCATGCACCCATGAGAGCACTTTGACCCAAATATTAACTCTATGTTCTCTTTAATTCTTGAGAAACGGGAATTTTCCAGCAACTGGAACTGATTGATATGAATTTCTTACACTTTGTCAAACAAAAGAGATGTAAATACAACACAAAAGTTAGATCAGTTACTTATCAATATTCACTAGTTTTACAACCACATTTCTAGCCCGTAGATCTCTGACCACCCCCCATGCATCCTTAACTTTAAAGTCCATGTCCCGTCATTTGGTACCAAGTCTTTCAAGCTTTTCAACTACCTCAAAATCCCCCTAAATTCCAATCCATGATTGAGGCTATCTGGATTCAAACTGGAATTTCATTGCAACCTCAGCCAAGTTTATCATCCCTGAATGCAAAACTAAAATTACTAAAAAGGGAGCTAAAATACTTAAAAGAGAGAACTACTAGAACATTCCAAACTGATTACGAGATGCTTACAATTTACTTTCACCTGTACTGGTACAAGCGCTACAATATATCCTACGTATTTAGACAATACAAAGATGTATGTTCAAACTCACCCTCAGAAAAGAGTATACAAAGATGTATGTTCAAACTCAATAGCAATAATGCACCAGGACATGATGTACTTGTTGAAATTATAAGTTTAAAGAGATTGAAGAATGTTTAGAGACTAAGAGTGAGAATAGCAAGAGATTATGAAAGTTTGTATGTATTTTATTCTCTTAGTCTTACAAATCTTTACAAGAGGTTACACATATATTTATAGACATTTGAATGAGAGGAGGTGCAGAAGAAGAGAGGAATGGCGTGAAGAAGGAAGAGGAGAAGAGAGGTTTTGCGTGAAGAAGAGAGGAGGGAGCAGCTCACCTACTCCAACAGTATTGCACTCCATGCCTCTCTCTGGCGCCCCATGCTTGTGCCCATGCCTCTCCTTGCTTCCTTACTTAGTTTAGTTAGTTCATCTAGTTGAGATCCAACAACTTCCTTTTCTTCTAGTTCCTTCTTAACTTGTTCTCTTTCTAGTTCCTTTTCAACCAGTTTTCTCCTTTTCCCTCCTTCTCTTGTGTTTGAATTCTTCTTCTTGAGATCACATATTTCAACACTCCCCCTCAAGATTGGTCGGTGGAGATCCTTAAGACCGATCTTGCCATGAATGTGATCACAAGTAATAGTTGAAGTTGCCTTAGTGAAGATATCAGCTAATTGATCCTTGCTTGCTACAAAGGCGGTTTTGATAATTCCTTCTTGTATCTTCCCTCTCACAAAATGGCAATCAACTTCTATGTGCTTGGTTCTTTCATGAAATACCGGATTTGATGCTATATGCATTGCAGCTTGATTATCACAATACAACAGCATTTCTTCATCTCCCTGGATTCCAAGGTCTTTTAGAAGCGCTTTTATCCATATCAACTCCTTTGTCAATTCTTTCATGGCTCTGTACTCTGCTTCAGCACTTGATAAGGCTATGACCTTCTGTTTTTTGCTCTTCCAGGTTACTAGATTTCCTCCCACAAATGTGCAAAAACCAGATGTGGACTTTCTATCCTTTTTATCTCCAGCCCAATCCGCATCACAATAACCTTGGACCTTTGTGTTCCCATTAACATGCATCCATACACCTTTTCCAGGGCTATTCTTTAGGTACCTTAGCAACCTCTCAATCATGTTCCAATGTTGTGAGGTTGGCTTTTGCATATGCTGGCTCACACGGTTTACTGCAAAGCAGATGTCAGGTCTTGTAATGGTAAGATAGATAAGTTTGCCCACCATCCTTTGGTATCTTTTAATGTTCTCAAAAGGCTCCCCCTCAGGACTATCTTGGTATCCTTCTTCTATTGGAGTTTTGGCCGGCTTGGATCCTAACTTCCCGGTTTCTTCCAAGAGATCCAGCACATATTTCCTTTGAGATATGAACATTCCATCTCCAAATCGTGTCATCTCAATCCCTAGGAAGTACTTGAGCTCCCCTAGATCCTTTATATCAAAGTCGGCCTTCAAGAGTCCCTTGATTTGATCTACTCCATCTTTGTCACTTCCTGTGATGATTAGATCATCAACATAAATCAAGACTACCACTACTCCTCCTTCACTTTGTCTTGTGAATAGAGTATGATCCGCTTCAGATTTTATGAACTCCTTCTTCAAGAGACAAGCACTTAGCCTTTGGTACCATGCTCTTGGAGATTGCTTCAGCCCATAGATTGCTTTCTTCAATCTACACACTTTGTTGCCTCCATTATGATACCCTAGGGGTGGATCCATATATACTTCTTCTTCCAAATCCCCCTGCAAGAAGGCATTCTTGACGTCCATTTGCCATAAGTCCCATTCCAAGTTTACAGCTACCGAGATTAGAATTCTTATGGAATGAAGCTTAGCCACTGGAGCAAATGTTTCAGTATAGTCCTCCCCATAGACTTGAGTATATCCTTTTGCTACCAGCCTTGCTTTGTACCTTTCTATTTCCCCATCACTTGTGTATTTAATTGTATACACCCATCTACTCCCAACCGACTTCTTATCCTTTGGTAAGTCGGTTAAGTACCAAGTATTATTCCTTTCCATGGACTTCATTTCCTCTTCCATGGCTTTCACCCATACTTCACTCTCACATGCTTCTTCATATGAGCTAGGAATGTATTCCTTGCTGATTTTTGTGAGAAACACTTCATGCTCCATGGGTAATGTCGCCAAGGAACAGAAATGCTCAATGGGATATGTGATAATACTAGTTTGAGTGTGATCTCCTCCTTGTGATATGAGAGTGCTGTCGCCAATAGGATCGAGATCTAAGCTCGCCGTACGCTCAGGAAACTCTCTTATCACACAAGGAAAAATACTCGTACTAGACTCTCCTTGGAGCATAGCAGAATTGTTATAGCCATAAAAGACACGTTGTCGCCTCTGTCTTGTACTTCTTCTTAGAGGTATGGTTGGCTCCTGTCCTTCTTCAGCATCCGCTCCCTCTTCATCCAAATTCTGATCCACTTCCTCATGTGCATTATCCGCACTATCTTGCTCTATGAAGTTCTCAGATGTTTCTTCTTGTACTTCTTCACATAGGCTTGGCGTTTCATCAAACACCATCCAGTCCATGGATGAATAGATCATTCCTTTAGAAGCATCATGATCCTTAGCCCCATAGAAACTCTCTTGTTCATTAAACCTTACTTCTCTAGACACATACACTCTTCTTGTTTCCGGATTGTAGACCTTGTAGCCCTTTTGTGTTGGTGAATATCCAATGAACACACACCTCATGCTTCGAGGTTCAAGTTTGCTTCTGTGTCCTTCTGGTAAAAACATGAAGCATGTGCATCCAAACGTTTTGATATGATTTAAGCTTGGTTTCTTCTTGTACAACACTTCAAATGGGGACTTATCATCCAGATTTTTGGTTGGAAGTCGGTTGATTAAGTAGCTTGATGTCATTACGGCATCTCCCCAATGGAACTTTGGTACTCTTTTGGCAATCATGAGAGTCCTTGCTACTTCCATTAGGTGTCTATTCTTCCTTTCAGCTATCCCGTTATGCTGAGGAGTGTATGCACACGATGTTTGATGAATGATGCCAAAGTTGTTGAGCAACTCTTTGAATCGTTTACTCACATATTCACCTCCATTATTACTACGCAATACTTTGATCTTTGTTTTGAATTGGGTAGAGATATAGTTAATGAAGTTGGTGAAGGCTTCATACACTTGATCTTTGGTATGTAGAAGAGTGATCCATGTATATCTTGAGTAGTCATCAATGAATGAAACAAAATATTTATATTGATCTCTTGAATTACATGGTGAGGTCCATACATCCGAGTGTACAATGCCAAACGCTTCATCACAAGTTGTAGATGAAGTAGGAAAAGCTTGTCTACAATGCTTCCCTAGTACACACGCCTCACACACTACTTCTTCTTGGATGAGATTGGGTAAGACCATCTTGAGGACTGCTGAACTTGGATGTCCTAGCCTTCCATGCCATAATGGGCTATCTTCAATCTCTTTCCTCCCAAAAAACTTTGCATCTGCCTTCATTCCAAGAGTCATTGGTTCCTCTTGTTTATTTGATTCCAAGATATACACACCATCTTCTACCTTCCCTTCTCCGAGCACATGGTTTGTTTTAGGGTCCTGAAACTTAACAAAGTCAGTCCCAAACACAGCCACACACTCCAAATCCTTTGTAGCTTTATTAACGGATAAAAGATTAGATGAGAAGTTAGGCATGTATAATGCTTTTGTTTCCCTTTTAAAAAGCTCTAACTCTCCTATCCCTTTAATTGGAACTGAGCTTCCATTGGCTACTTGTACACTTCCATGGCATGGTTCAAGATTCTTTAACATATCTTGATCCTTGATCATGTGATGAGAAGCCCCTGAATCCACAATGATTCTAGTCTTCTTTATGGGTGTTTTAGAGCTGAAAAAACTCTTACCCGAATCTGTGAGTTTGGCTAGGCTCTTGATGAGAGCTTCAAACTCAGACCTTCTAACCAGTTCTTCAACAGGTTGTGCAATTCCCGTGAAGGCTCTAGGTCCATTCCCATTCTCCCTTAGCCGCTTAGGCCTCAAGTGTGGATGGAGAGTCCAACACTTCTCCTTAGTGTGTCCTTTCATCTTGCAATGCTCACACTCCAACGTCCTCTTGTCTCCAAATGTGAGATTCTTTCTTGCAAGATGTGCAGCTTCACTTGGTGCACGAAACAGGTCTCTAGACCCTTCTTCCCTTTGTATCATACCGCATACTTCCGCTAGACTTGGCAGATTCTCAAATCGAAGTATATGCTTGATAAGATCCTTGTATGATGCATTGAGTGCCAAGAGAAGCCCAAACACTTGATCTTGGTCACGCCTTTCTCCTAACTCCTTGGGGTCTATAGTGTGTGGCCTCAAGATCTCCAACTCGGCCCATAAGCTTCTATACTCCCCAAACATTTCCTTGAATGACTTTTCCTCTTGTTGGAGCTCATTCAATGCCCTTTTCACCTCAAATATCCTTGATATGTTTGAGATGTTTCCATAAACTCCTTTGAGTATATCCCAAAGTTCCTTGGCGGTATCCGCATATGAGTAAGCCGCCAAGATAGTTGGTTCTAGTGAGCTTAGGAGAAGAGAAAGAGTGTATTGTTCTTCTTGCTCTTCCTTAGCTTCCTCCTTCTCATTTCTCACCGCCGCTTCTGTTCCTTCTTTTGGCTCAACATATTGCCAAAGTCCTCGGCCTCTAAAAGTAGTTTTGGTGGTTTTTTCCCAAAGGAGATAGTTGTTTCCCTTGAGCATAACCGAGATTGTTACCCTATTAGTCTCCATTTTCTAGTAATAATACACAATCTTAGTCCTTTCACAACTTGAAGATCCTATGATCTCAAGGATATTAATCTCAGAGTGAATAGAACTAAGGAAGGTGTATTGTTATAGATTAGAAGCCTTGTAGAGTATTAGAGGAATCAAGAAGAGAATAAGCGGTTTAGTAGATAACCTGCTCTGATACCATGTTGAAATTATAAGTTTAAAGAGATTGAAGAATGTTTAGAGACTAAGAGTGAGAATAGCAAGAGATTATGAAAGTTTGTATGTATTTTATTCTCTTAGTCTTACAAATCTTTACAAGAGGTTACACATATATTTATAGACATTTGAATGAGAGGAGGTGCAGAAGAAGAGAGGAATGGCGTGAAGAAGGAAGAGGAGAAGAGAGGTTTTGCGTGAAGAAGAGAGGAGGGAGCAGCTCACCTACTCCAACAGTATTGCACTCCATGCCTCTCTCTGGCGCCCCATGCTTGTGCCCATGCCTCTCCTTGCTTCCTTACTTAGTTTAGTTAGTTCATCTAGTTGAGATCCAACAACTTCCTTTTCTTCTAGTTCCTTCTTAACTTGTTCTCTTTCTAGTTCCTTTTCAACCAGTTTTCTCCTTTTCCCTCCTTCTCTTGTGTTTGAATTCTTCTTCTTGAGATCACATATTTCAACAGTTTTGTCACCTATGTGTTATAAAGCGACTTGACCTGTTGTTGGAAATGATGTTACTAAAGCTGTTTCCCAGCTTTTCCACTGTACATGTTGGAACCCAAAATTATAAGCCTTTGGATTGTGTAAATATTTTGTTATAATATGAAAAGAAATGCGAAAATATCTTTTGGACTCTAAATAAAAAATCTTTCACTTTAATGAAATACAAGAGTAAAAAGTCTCACATTGCTTATCACAAGAGAAATCTTGTAGTATATATATGGCAATCTCTTATCAAATTTCAAAAGTTTGTGGGGACACTATGGAAAAAGAGTGAGATGTGCCTTTATGCAAACCACACACACAAACGCGAGGGCCGCCGTCAGCTATAACTGTTCCATCTGTTCCTAGCAATATTAATGGACTTCAACCTAACAAGTTTGATGGTATGAACTTCAAGCAGTGGCAGCAGAGGATTCACTTCTTTTTTGACCACTCTGAATTGGGCCAGGTATCTTACTGAGGTCGAACCAGTGCTACCCACGTACAATACTGATCCAAGGGATCTTGCTAGGCTTGAAGCATGGAGGCATGGAGACTTCTTGTGCAAAGGCTACATTCAAAACCGGTTGGTGGGTCAACTGTTTAGTGTGTACAGTGAGGTGATGCTCTGGAAAAGAAATACAAGTCCTTCAATGTAGGCTCTGGGAAATTTGCAACTGGAAAAGTTCTCAGATTCATGATGGTTGATTCACGACCTATTATGGATCAAGTGCATGAGCTACACTTGATATTACAAGAGATTGCTGAAGAAGAGATGAAGCTTTCTGAGACATTTACAGTAAACTGTTTCATCAAAAAACTTCCCCCAAGTAGGGCGAATTTTAAGAATTATCTTGCTTACAAGCAAAAGGCATTGCTGTTGGAAAATCTGATCACCTGGCTTCAAAATGAGTCACTATAGCGTGAAAAAGAAGGGCCAAATCATACTCACGATGTCAATGTCGCTGAGCATAAGAATAAGGACAAGGGGAAGACAAAATTCCAAAAATCTGGGCCAAATAAGATTGCTCAACCACCACCCACGAGCTTCAAGAAATAAGCTCAACATCCCACGAATAACAAATTCGCTGGAAAGTGCAACTACTGTGGCATGATAGAAAATAGATCCTCGGAATGTCGTAAAAATACGATGGAGAAAAATCAGGCAAACCTAACTGAAGGTGATCTGTGTGCTATGGTTATAGAATCCAATGTGGTTGAAGATAACCCCAAAGAATGGTGGTACGACACAGGTGCATTACACACATCTGTATTGACAGAGAGATGTTAAGTACCTATCAGAAGTCAAAAACTAATAACCAAGTGAATATGGGAAAACATCTCCCAATCCAAGATTGAAGGTACTGGAAAAGTTGTGTTAAAGATAACTTTTGGAAGGGAGGTTACTCTGACCAACGTGAAGCATGTACCAGACATGAGGAAGAATATGATCTCTGAGACTCTCATGAGTAAGCACGCATTTGGAATCAACTTTGAATCCGAACAGCTGATCCTCAGGAAGAGTGGTGTATTTATAGGAAAAGGTTTTGTTAAGAACGGGCTTGTCAAAATATCTATAATGAAAGTCCTTCAAAAAATTGATGTACCTGATTCCAATGTTTCAATGAATAAGAGTCCAGTTTCTTATGTCGTTGAGTCTTCTAATATTTGGCATGAAAGATTGGGATATGTAAACTATAAGTCTATGCAAAGACTAATGAACTCACATGATCCCAAAGTCCAAAATAAACAAAGACAAATGTGAAATTTGTGTCCAATCAAAACTCACGAAAACACCATCACCTCATGTTGAACGAACAACTGAACCTCTAGGTTTAATACACACTGATCTATGTGACTTGAAGTATTTACAAACCAGAGGCGGTAAAATGTTCTTTGTGACTTTCATAGATGATTGCACAAGATACTGCTATGTCTACTTACCAAGAAGTAAAGAGAAAGTCTTGGACAAATTCAAAGAGTACAAACTCGAAGTTGAAAAACAACTGGAAAGACTATAAAAATAGTCAAAAGTGATAGAGCAGGCGAATATGATGGACCTTTCAATGTGCTCTGTTAAGAGAATGACATCATCCATCAAATAACTGCTCCCTACTAACTAGAATAAAATGGAGTTGCGGAAAGAAAAAATCGAACTTCAAAAGAAATGATGAACGCAATGTTGAAGGAATCTGGTCTAGCCCAGAATCTGTGGGGGGGGGGGGTAGCGCTTCTCACTACAAATTATATCATCAACAAAATACCTCATAAGGTAACTGGCAAAACATCATATAAACTTTGGAAAGGAAATATACCTTTATACAAATACCTCAAAGTGTAGGGGTGCTTAGCTAAAGTCGCAGTTTCACCTCCTAAAAAGGTCAAGATTGGACCTAAAACCGTGGATGCCTTATTCATTGGATATGCACACAATAGCAGTGCTTATAGGTTTCTGGTAATCAAATCAGATGTGCCAAACATCCATGTCAATACAATTATGGAATCAAGAAATGCTTCATTTTTTTGAAAACATATTTCCGTGTCAAGATAAATAACATACTAAGCTAACTTGGGAAGAAAGAGATGTTGTTACCTCCGTTGGTGAGGCAAATGCTTATGTAACTTCTGTAATTGAAGCAGAAGATCGTGTAGACAAACCTAGATGAAGCAAGAGGGCTCGTAAGGAAAAGTCTATGGATGAAGATTTTATGATGATATTTCTCACTGAGAATGATCCAAAATCTTATGTTGAAGCCATGTCTAACCTTGATGCAGACCTCTGGAAAGAAGCAGTCAATAGTGAATTTGATTCTATATTGCAGAATCATACAATTGATATGGTTGATTTACCTCCAGAGTTTAAACCAATAGGATCTAGATGGTTGTTCAAAAGGAAATTGAAAACCGATGGCTCAACTGATAAGCACAAGTCCAGACTTGTGGTGCAAGGACATAGACAGAAAGAATGTCTATATTTCTTTGACACTTATTCTCCTGTGACGAGAATAACTTCAATCAGACTCTTGATCGTAATTGCTGCATTAAGAAATTTTGAAATCCATCAAATGAATGTTAAAACTATCTTTCTGAATGGAGATTTAGAAGAGGAGATATATATGAAACAACTTGAAGGTTTTATGGTTGAGGGTCAATAACAAAAGGTTTGGAGGCTCTTAAAATCATTGTATGGGCTGAAGCAAGCTCCAAAACAAAGGCATGAAAAGTTTAACAATGTAATGATGTCAAATGATTTCAGCGTCAATGAATGTGATAAATGTATTTACTTCAAAAGTGCTCCTAGCGGGTATATTTTACTATGCTTGTACGTGGATGACATGCTCATCATCGGCAACAATAAAGATATCATCCAGCAAACCAAGAGCATGTTTAATAGTCAGTTTGATATGAAAGACATGGGCCTTGTGGATTTTATTCTTGGCATTAAGATCACAAGAAGTCCTGACGGGATAACCTTATCTCAGGATCATTATGCTGAAAAGATACTTGAGAGGTTCAAGACTTACTCTAGTGGAATTGCAAAGACTCTTGTAGATACTATGTTGCACTTGACCAAAAACGAGGGCGAGACAGTCTTACAAGGGGAGTATGCTCCGGTAATTGGAAGTCTGATGCACTTAACCAATTGTACAACACCCGATCTAGCACATGCGGTTAACGTATTAAGTCGCTACACATGTAATCTAGGCCATACACACTGGAAAGCCATAACAAGGGTATTAAACTATTTGTGATACACCAAAAATTATGGGCTGCACTACGATAAAGAACCAGCAGTCTTGGAAGGATATAGTGATGTAAAGTGGATATCAGACTCAAAGAACACAAAATCCACAAATGGATATATATTTATGTTTGGAGGTGAAGCAATATCTTGTAAATCTTCCAAACAAACTCTATTGGACAGATCCACCATGGAATCTGAGTTCATCGCTTAAGACAAAACAGCAGAAGAATTTGAATGGCTTCGTAATCTCTTGGAAGATATTCCAATGTGGGAGAAACCAGTCTCAGCTTTATGCATACATTGTGATAGTCAACCGGCTATAGCTCAGGCAATGAATACTCTATATAATGGTAAATCTCGCCATATTAGACGAAGACATAAGACCATTAGACACTTGATCTCAACCGGTGTTACATCTGTCGATTACATCAAGTCAGCTGACAACCTTGCGGATCCATTTACCAAAGGTTTAACAAGAAATCAAGTATTGAAATCATCTAAGGGAATGGGTTTATTGCCTATGACAAAGAAGATGCTTGATGGAAACCCCACTAACATGAGTGGAGATCCCAAGACGTCAGATCAAAAGGGACAACAAAATCAAGCCGAATCTGATTAAAGCACTGAGTATTACTCAGATCCTACGATGAAAAACAATGCTACCTGTAAGTATCTAAGGTAAATTAATGACTTTTTAATGATATAAGACCATAAACCTTCATATATATGAATATAGAGTATAAACATGATACTTTTGTGTATATGGAAGGTTAAAATGGCAATCATCTAGTGAGTTTAAAATGAGGCCATTTCTAGAAGGATGAAGTTCATGAAAACCAGGCAAGTTCAAGGCCAAAATGAACACAATAGAGAACTTAACTCTACAAGAAGAGGAAGCTGTGTTATATATGTTGTCTTGGTTTACACAAAACTTTGGGTGGTTTATGATATCGTTCACTTCCTAAAATGTAGATCCAACATGTATTAACAATGAGTGGTTCAAGGTTGGAATATGCTACTACCTCAGATGCAGTTAGTTTTTCACGTATACTCTCGAAAAGTCCATTTGTCTAGTCTAGTCAGGAAGGTCTATCAAGTCAACATTATATAATCGAATCTGCATTATTTAGAGTAATTTCTATTCATGTGAGAGATTATTGGAACCCAAAATTATAAACCTTTGGGCTGTGTAATATTTTTGTTATAATATGAAGAGAAATATGGAAATATATTTTGGGCTCTAAATGAAAAGCCTTTCACTTAAATGAAATGCAAGAGTAAAAAGTCCTTATCAAGCTTATCACAAAAGAAATCTTGTAGTATATATATGGCAATCTCTTATCAAGATTCAAAAGCTTATGGGAACACTATGGAAAAGGAGTGAGATGAACCTTTATGCAAACCACACACACGCACCACCGCCGGGCCGGGCCTGGGCCTTAGGTCTTGGTCTTGCTGAATGTGAGCTCTCGCCCACAATAAGATATTCTTTTTGGAGCAAATTTATACTAAAATTTTTGCATAATTGTCTAGATAAATCCTAACAGAGTCAGTCTAATTATTCTCAGTAAATCTATATGTTTTAGATTTGTGTCAAGATAATCTCGGAAAAAACTTCCATATAATTATTGGAATAGATTTAGATAATTATTGAAATAGATCTGATCCTCATCTCAACATAAACATGAATATTTCCAGAATATTTTTGGAATATTCTTTTTTATCCTTTGACTTGATGATAAAGTTTTCTTCTCATATAAATAGGCGCCTACCCTCTTCATTATTTTTCATGCTAAACATAAAGCAATTAGAGAATAGTTCCAGAAAAAACCCTAATTGTCTTCCTATGTAAGACTCGAGAGCTTCGTAATAGTTACATTTGTTAGATTCTATTTTCGGGTGTTGCGAATCAGTCTCGTCACAGTTGTATTCTGAGATTAAAAAATCGCATATAACCGTCACACATTACGTGTGATTTATTGAGTTAAGAAAAATATCAAATTTTGACTCCGTGAATTCGTTTTTTCCATAATGGTTTTCTTAAACGTTTTCTACCCTTATTTTATCATTTATATTGATTTCAGTTTCATGATTTTTCAATCAAAATTTTCGCAGTCTTATTCTACATTCATCCCAACTTCAACAAATGCAACCATTTTATCAACTGTCCTAAAAGTACTAGATGCTTCTCTTGTCTTAGACTACATACCTATCTCGTGCTGTAAGATCCAATGCAAAGTCATCTCAAAGTTTATAGTTCCAAACTCAAGCCTGTACATTCCAGCTTAATCTTAGAACACCAAACTGCATTAGTAGAAAACATTCTGTTGGATGCTGAGATTTTTAATGGACACCACAAATCGAAAGGGCAAAGAAAATAGCTAAAAAGTTGATATATCCAAATATTTCGATACAGTCAGGTGGAAATACATTAATAATAGTCTTAAAGCCATATTGTTCCCATAACTTTAGCTCAGATGATTCCAAGCGTGTATCTGCACTCCCTACTACTTGATTGGATATTGATGACAATCTTCATGATTAGTTTAAAGGGAATAGAGGATTAGGGTAGGGGGATCATCTATCCACGTACATCTTTTCATCTGCAGTGAACATGTGTCCAAAATGTTAGTTAAAGTAGTGGAAGAAGGAAGAATCAAATACAATTTCAGATTGATGCTATTCCTGTGAAGAAAACACGCCCTAATCTCACAAGCGATAAGTTACAGATGTTGTACTCAAACTAGGCTCGACACAAAAGTAAAGAACAAGATGATTTGGATTTAATGACACCAAAAACAGCCGCAGAAAAGCTGATTAATAAGTATAAGAGAATTATCTCGACAAACAAGAATAACTCAATTATCTTTCAGAGAAAAAGGTTTTAATAAAAGAAAGATGAGTTCTACAATCAGGAATACAAGAAATATAAAGAAAAATGATGAGGGTAAGATATCGGTTTACAAGAGATAAATCTCGGAACCATACTGTGATACCCGGTTTCTTGGGTAATACTGGTCAACGAGTTGACCTCAAGATCTCGCCAAAACCTTCCTAAATAACCTGCAAGAGAAGAGAGAGTGAGCAACAAGGGAGTCACTCAGTGAGGTATGAGATGCTAGGGGCAACACGCAAGTCGAACCCGGCTTAAACCACAACCACGAAAATCCAGATCTAAATATGTAACAAACACGGCACCTAAAACACCCAAAAAAATACACACCTAAGTCACCTAACACAGCTCTACATATATATCACATACTAGCACTCAACATGCGGGTCAAACAATATGTGAAATCATATAAATATCCTATATCCGGTTTAACAAGAAAGACACAGATTCGATCAAAGAGACATACACATTCAGACACTAAACAATCATAAAAGGATTTAAGACAACGTAAGAAATGCGCGGTTAGCCCTCACCTTATCTATTACACGATGAAACCGACTATTCCTTTACTCTTCCTGAACTTTTCTTTTTCTGGACTTTCCTTTAATAGAAAATTTTCAAAGTTAGAAAACTTCCAAAAATAGAAAATCCAAAAACAGAAATTAGAGTTTCCGAATTATATCAACTATGGTTTCTTAAAATATATCATACCAGATGTCATATTCAAAGTCAGATTCCAGCCGCAGATTACCTCAGAATCCGGATCGGATAGAAAATTTTCAAAGCTGACGTCGGGGGCTTTCCATTGATAGGTTTATCATCTTCTAACTCCTTATGGTTCATCAGAAAACTGCTCTTGAAGTTGGGCAATGTCTAGTTCGGATCTTTAGACATCCTTCTTAGAATAACAGCCATAACTTTCAGATTAGATATCCTAATTACAATCCGCTTGCGGCTATGACTAGATATAGAGGTCTTGTGTGTCATCATTAAATTTGAGAAAAAATAATTCCATCTTCTTCTCCGTTTCTCCTTTATTCAAGAACTGGTCGGATCTGTTTTTTCCTTCTTCTTCTTTCTCTTTCTCTTTTCTTCTTTCTTCTCAATCTCTCCCACTCTCTCTTAACCAGAGAGGCACGAAATTGAGAAGTAAAACCCTAATAATCCTTTATATAAGTCCTCTCATTAAATTAGGTTTGGGTTAGGATTTGATTTTAATAGGTTTTTAATGGGCCTTGACACCATAATAAAAAATCATGGGACTGGGAGGTTACAATTCTTCCCCACTTAATTGGAATTTGTCCTCGAATTCTTGGCCATATGCTTTCTATACAAGTAAAAACTTGATTGGTCGTTGGACATTGAAGCACAATCTCTAATAGTTTCTTCTATGGTATTCTAAATCCAGTTCCACTACCCCTATAACTACTAAGTTACTACAATTACTAAGTTACTAAATCTAATAAATCTAATCTCCCTCAGGACTGTTTCTTGGGTCAGAACCGGTTTGACATAACATGTGGCTCTGATACCAAATTATGATACCCGGTTTCTTGGGTAATCCTGGTCAATGAGTAGACCTCCAGATCTCGCCAAAAACCTTCCTAACTAACCTGCAAGAGAAGAGAGGGTGAGCAACAGGGGAGTCACTCAGTGAGTTATGGGATGATAGGGGCAACACGCAAGTCGACCCGGCTTAAACAATAACCACGAAAGTCCAGATCTAAATATGTAACAAACACGGCACCTAAAGCACCCAAGAAAATACACACAATGGTCTCTAACCAAGATAAGTGCTCGTCCACCCTCCGAAGAGGCTTAACTCTATGGGATAGTGCCCAATCACACCGCCCAGTGGACGCTTTATCGACCTTAGGGTACTACGTTAGGAAGATTGACTTGCCCTCCATACCCTCCGCACAGATGACTCTGGGTTATACCGCAGTATCCCACCTAAGTCACCTAACATAGCTCTACATATATATCAAATACTAGCACTAAAGATGCGGGTCAAACAATATGTGAAATCATCTAAATATCCTATATCCGGTTTAACAAGAAAGACACAGATTCGATCAAAGAGACATACACATTAAGACACTAAACAATCATAGAAGGATTTAAGGCAAAGTAAAAAATGCGCGGTTAGCCCTCACCTTATCTACTACACAATGAAAACGACTATTCCTTTAATAGAAACTTTTCAAAGTTAGAAACCTTCCAAGAATAGAAAATCCCAAAATAGATATTAGGGTTTCTGAATTATATCAACTATGATTTCTTAAAATATATTATACCAGACGTCAAATTCAAAGTCAGATTCCAGCTGCAGTTTACATCGGAATCCGGATCGGATAGAGGCTTTTAAAGCTGACATTTGGGGCTTTTCATTGATAGGTTGTCGTCTTCTAACTCCTTACGGTTCATCAGAACACTGCTCTTGAAGTTGGGCAATGTCTAGTTAGGAACTTTAGACATCCTTTTCAGAATAACAGCCATAACATTCAGATTAGATATTCTAATTACAATCCGCTTGCGGCTATGACTAGATATAAAGGTCTTTTATATCACCATTAAATTTGAGAAGAAAATAATTCCATCTTCTTCTCCGTTTCTCCTTTATTCAAGAACTGGTCGGATCTGTTTTCTCCTTCTTCTTCTTTCTCTTTCTCTTTTCTTCTTTCTTCTCAATCTCTCTCACTCTCTCTTGACCAGAGAAGCACGAAATTGAGGAGTAAAACCCTAATAATCCTTTATATAAGTCTCTCATTAAATTAGGTTTGGGCTAGGGTTTGACTTTAATAGGCTTTTAATGGGCCTTGACACCGTAATCAAAAATCACGGGAGTGGGAGGTTACAATTCTTCCCCACTTAATTGGAATTTGTCATCGAATTCTTGGCCATATGCTTTCCATACAAGTAAAAACTTGATTGGTCGTTGGACATTGAAGCACAATCTCTAATAGTTTCTTATACGGTATTCTAAATCCACTACCACTACCACTATACCTACTAAGTTACTACAATTACTAAGATACTACATCTAATAAATCTAATCTCCCTCAGGACTGTCTCTCGGATCAGAACCGGTTTGACATAACATGTGGCTCTGATACCAAATTGTGATACCCAGTTTCTTGGGTAATCCTGGTCAACGAGTTGACTTCCAGATCTCGCCAAAAACCTTCCCAACTAACCTGCAAGAGAAGAGAGGGTGAGCAACAGGGGAGTCACTCAGTAAGGTATGGGATGCTATGGGCAACACGCAAGTCGAACCCGGCTTAAACCACAACCACGAAAGTCCATATCCAAATAAGTAACAAACACGGCACCTAAAGCACCAAAGAAAATACACAATGGTCCCTAAACAAGATAAGTGCTCGTCCATCCTCTGAAGAGGTTTAACACTATGGGATGGTGCCCAATCACACCACCCAATGGATACTTTATCGACCTTAGGGCGCTACGTTAGGCAGATCGACTTGCCCTCCATACACTCCGCACACATGACTCCGGGTTATACCGCAGTATCCTTTCTAAGTCCCCTACACAACTCTACATATATATCATATACTAGCACTCAACATGCAGATCAATCAATATGTGAAATTATTTAAATATCCTATATCTGGTTTAACAAGAAAGACACATACTTGATCAAAGAGACATACACATTCAGACACTAAACAATCATAGAAGGATTTAAGGTGAAGTAAGAAATGCGCGGTTAGCCCTCACCTTATCTACTAGATGACGAAAACGACTATTCCTTTACTCTTCCCGAACCTTTCCTTTTCTGGACTTTCCTTTAATAGAAACTTTTCGAAGTTAGAAACCTTCCAAAAATAGAAAATTCCAAAACAGAAATTAGGGTTTACGAATTATATCAACTATGGTTTCTTAAAATATATCATACCAGACGTCATATTCAAAGTCAGATTCCAGCCGCAGTTTACATCGGAATCCGGATCGGATAGAGGCTTTTCAAAGCTGACATTTGGGGCTTGTCATTGATAGGTTGTTCTTCTTCTAACTCCTTATGGTTCATCGGACCACTGCTCTTGAAGTTGGGAAATGTCTAGTTCGGATCTTTAGACATCCTTCTCAGAATATCAGGCATAACTTTCAAATTCGATATCCTAATTACAATCCACTTGTGGCTAGGACTAGATATAGAGGTCTTGTGTATCACCATTAAATTTGAGAAGAAAATAATTCCATCTTCTTCTCCGTATCTCCTTTATTCAAGAACTGGTCGGATCTGTTTTCTCCTTCTTCTTCTTTCTCTTTCTCTTTTCTTCTTTCTTCTCAATCTCTCCCACTCTCTCTTGACCAGAGAGGAACGAAATTGAGGAGTAAAACCCTAATAATCCTTTATATAAGTCCTCTCATTAAATTAGGTTTCGGTTAGGGTTTGACTTTAATAGGCTTTTAATGGGCCTTGACACCGTAATCAAAAATCATGGGAGTGGGAGGTTACAATTCTTCCCCACTTAATTGGAATTTGTCCTTGAATTCTTGGCCATATGCTTTCCATACAAGTAAAAACTTGATTGGTCGTTGGACATTGAAGCACAATCTCTAATAGTTTATTCTACGGTATTCTAAAACCAGTACCACTACCACTATAACTACTAAGTTACTATAATTACTAAGATACTAAATCTAATAAATCTAATCTCCCTCAGGACTGTCTCCCGGGTAGAACCGATTTGACATAACCTGTGGCTCTGATACCAAATTGTGATACCCAGTTTCTTGGGTAATCCTGGTCAACGAGTTGACCTCCAGATCTCGCCAAAAACCTTCCTAACTAACCTGCAAGAGAGGAGAGGGTGAGCAAGAGAGGAGTCACTCAGTGAGATATGTGATGCTAGGGGCAACACGCAAGTCGACCCAGCTTAAACAACAACCACGAAAGTCCAGATTCAAATATGTAACAAACACGGCACCTAAAGCACCCAAGAAAATACACACAATGGTCCCTAAACAAGATAAGTGTTCCTCCACCCTCCGAAGAGGCTTAACTCTATGGGATAGTGCCCAATCACACCGCCCAGTGGACGCTTTATCGACCTTAGGGCTCTAAGTTAGGCAGATCGACTTGCCCTCCATACCCTCCGCACACATGACTCCGGGTTATACCGCAGTATCCTGCCTAAGTCACCTAACACAGCTCTACATATATATCATATATTAGCACTAACCATGCGGATCAAACAATATGTGAAATCATCCAAATATCCTATATCCGGTTTAACAAGAAAGACACAAATTCGATCAAAGAGACATACACATTCAGACACTAAATAATCATAGAAGGATTTAAGGCAAAGTAAGAAATGCGCGTTTAGCCCTCACCTTATCTACTACACAACAAAAAACGACTATTCCTGTACTCTTTCCGAACCTTTCATTTTTTGTACTTTCCTTTAATAGAAACTTTTCATAGTTAGAAACCTTCCAAAAATGGAAAATCCCAAAACAGAAATTAGGATTTCGGAATTATATCAACTATGGTTTCTTAAAATATATCATACCAGATGTCATATTCATAGTCAGATTCTAGCCGCAGTTTACATCGGAATCCAGATCGGATAGAGGCTTTTCAAAGCTGACTTAGGGGCTTTCCATTAATAGTTGATCGTCTTCTAACTCCTTACGTTTCATCGGAAAACTGCTCTTGAAGTTGGGCAATGTCTAGTTCGGATCTTTAGACATCCTTCTCAGAATAACAGCCATAACTTTCAGATTAGATATCCTAATTATAATCCTCTTGCGGCTATGGCTAGATATAGAGGTCTTGTGTATCACCATTAAATTTGAGAATAAAATAATTCCATCTTCTTCTCAGTTTATCCTTTATTCAAGAACTGGTCGGATCTGTTTTCTCCTTCTTCTTCTTTCTCTTTCTCTTTTCTTATTTCTTCTCAACCTCTCCCACTCTCTCTTGACCAGAGAGGCACGAAATTGAGGAGTAAAACCCTAATAATCCTTTATATAAGTCTTCTCATTAAATTAGGTTTGGGTTAGGATTAGACTTTAATAGGCTTTTAATGGGTCTTGATACCGTAATCAAAAATTACGGGAGTGGGAGGTTACAATTCTTCCCCACTTAATTGGAATTTGTCCTCGAATTCTTGGCCATATGCTTTCCATACAAGTAAAAATTTGATTGGTCATTGGACATTGAAGCACAATCTCTAATAGTTTCTTCTACGGTATTCTAAATCCACTACCACTACCACTATAAATACTAAGTTGTTACAATTACTAAGATACTAAATCTAATAAATCTAATCTCCCTCAGGACTGTCTCCCGGGTCAGAACAGGTTTGACATAACTTGTGGCTCTGATACCAAATTGTGATACCCGGTTTCTTGGGTAATCCTGGTCAACGAGTTGACTTCCAGATCTCGCCAAAAACCTTCCCAACTAACCTGCAAGAGAAGAGAGGGTGAGCAACAGGGGAGTCACTCAGTAAGGTATGGGATGCTATGGGCAACACGCAAGTCGAACCCGGCTTAAACCACAACCACGAAAGTCCATATCCAAATAAGTAACAAACACGGCACCTAAAGCACCAAAGAAAATACACAATGGTCCCTAAACAAGATAAGTGCTCGTCCATCCTCTGAAGAGGTTTAACACTATGGGATGGTGCCCAATCACACCACCCAATGGATACTTTATCGACCTTAGGGCGCTACGTTAGGCAGATCGACTTGCCCTCCATACACTCCGCACACATGACTCCGGGTTATACCGCAGTATCCTTTCTAAGTCCCCTACACAACTCTACATATATATCATATACTAGCACTCAACATGCAGATCAATCAATATGTGAAATTATTTAAATATCCTATATCTGGTTTAACAAGAAAGACACATACTTGATCAAAGAGACATACACATTCAGACACTAAACAATCATAGAAGGATTTAAGGTGAAGTAAGAAATGCGCGGTTAGCCCTCACCTTATCTACTAGATGACGAAAACGACTATTCCTTTACTCTTCCCGAACCTTTCCTTTTCTGGACTTTCCTTTAATAGAAACTTTTCGAAGTTAGAAACCTTCCAAAAATAGAAAATTCCAAAACAGAAATTAGGGTTTACGAATTATATCAACTATGGTTTCTTAAAATATATCATACCAGACGTCATATTCAAAGTCAGATTCCAGCCGCAGTTTACATCGGAATCCGGATCGGATAGAGGCTTTTCAAAGCTGACATTTGGGGCTTGTCATTGATAGGTTGTTCTTCTTCTAACTCCTTATGGTTCATCGGACCACTGCTCTTGAAGTTGGGAAATGTCTAGTTCGGATCTTTAGACATCCTTCTCAGAATATCAGGCATAACTTTCAAATTCGATATCCTAATTACAATCCACTTGTGGCTAGGACTAGATATAGAGGTCTTGTGTATCACCATTAAATTTGAGAAGAAAATAATTCCATCTTCTTCTCCGTATCTCCTTTATTCAAGAACTGGTCGGATCTGTTTTCTCCTTCTTCTTCTTTCTCTTTCTCTTTTCTTCTTTCTTCTCAATCTCTCCCACTCTCTCTTGACCAGAGAGGAACGAAATTGAGGAGTAAAACCCTAATAATCCTTTATATAAGTCCTCTCATTAAATTAGGTTTCGGTTAGGGTTTGACTTTAATAGGCTTTTAATGGGCCTTGACACCGTAATCAAAAATCATGGGAGTGGGAGGTTACAATTCTTCCCCACTTAATTGGAATTTGTCCTTGAATTCTTGGCCATATGCTTTCCATACAAGTAAAAACTTGATTGGTCGTTGGACATTGAAGCACAATCTCTAATAGTTTATTCTACGGTATTCTAAAACCAGTACCACTACCACTATAACTACTAAGTTACTATAATTACTAAGATACTAAATCTAATAAATCTAATCTCCCTCAGGACTGTCTCCCGGGTAGAACCGATTTGACATAACCTGTGGCTCTGATACCAAATTGTGATACCCAGTTTCTTGGGTAATCCTGGTCAACGAGTTGACCTCCAGATCTCGCCAAAAACCTTCCTAACTAACCTGCAAGAGAGGAGAGGGTGAGCAAGAGAGGAGTCACTCAGTGAGATATGTGATGCTAGGGGCAACACGCAAGTCGACCCAGCTTAAACAACAACCACGAAAGTCCAGATTCAAATATGTAACAAACACGGCACCTAAAGCACCCAAGAAAATACACACAATGGTCCCTAAACAAGATAAGTGTTCCTCCACCCTCCGAAGAGGCTTAACTCTATGGGATAGTGCCCAATCACACCGCCCAGTGGACGCTTTATCGACCTTAGGGCTCTAAGTTAGGCAGATCGACTTGCCCTCCATACCCTCCGCACACATGACTCCGGGTTATACCGCAGTATCCTGCCTAAGTCACCTAACACAGCTCTACATATATATCATATATTAGCACTAACCATGCGGATCAAACAATATGTGAAATCATCCAAATATCCTATATCCGGTTTAACAAGAAAGACACAAATTCGATCAAAGAGACATACACATTCAGACACTAAATAATCATAGAAGGATTTAAGGCAAAGTAAGAAATGCGCGTTTAGCCCTCACCTTATCTACTACACAACAAAAAACGACTATTCCTGTACTCTTTCCGAACCTTTCATTTTTTGTACTTTCCTTTAATAGAAACTTTTCATAGTTAGAAACCTTCCAAAAATGGAAAATCCCAAAACAGAAATTAGGATTTCAGAATTATATCAACTATGGTTTCTTAAAATATATCATACCAGACGTCATATTCATAGTCAGATTCCAGCCGCAGTTTACATCGGAATCCAGATCGGATAGAGGCTTTTCAAAGCTGACTTAGGGGCTTTCCATTAATAGTTGATCGTCTTCTAACTCCTTACGTTTCATCGGAAAACTGCTCTTGAAGTTGGGCAATGTCTAGTTCGGATCTTTAGACATCCTTCTCAGAATAACAGCCATAACTTTCAGATTAGATATCCTAATTATAATCCTCTTGCGGCTATGGCTAGATATAGAGGTCTTGTGCATCACCATTAAATTTGAGAATAAAATAATTCCATCTTCTTCTCAGTTTATCCTTTATTCAAGAACTGGTCGGATCTGTTTTCTCCTTCTTCTTCTTTCTCTTTCTCTTTTCTTATTTCTTCTCAACCTCTCCCACTCTCTCTTGACCAGAGAGGCACGAAATTGAGGAGTAAAACCCTAATAATCCTTTATATAAGTCTTCTCATTAAATTAGGTTTGGGTTAGGATTAGACTTTAATAGGCTTTTAATGGGTCTTGATACCGTAATCAAAAATTACGGGAGTGGGAGGTTACAATTCTTCCCCACTTAATTGGAATTTGTCCTCGAATTCTTGGCCATATGCTTTCTATACAAGTAAAAATTTGATTGGTCATTGGACATTGAAGCACAATCTCTAATAGTTTCTTCTACGGTATTCTAAATCCACTACCACTACCACTATAAATACTAAGTTGTTACAATTACTAAGATACTAAATCTAATAAATCTAATCTCCCTCAGGACTGTCTCCCGGGTCAGAACAGGTTTGACATAACTTGTGGCTCTGATACCAAATTGTGATACCCGGTTTCTTGGGTAATCCTGGTCAACGAGTTGACCTCCAGATATCGCCAAAAACCTTTCCTGAGCAACAGGAGAGTCACTCAGTGATGTATGGGATACTAGGGGCAACACGCAAGTCGACCCGGCTTAAACCACAATCACGAAAGTCCATATCCAAATATGTAACAAACACGGCACCTAAATCACCCAATAAAAACAGACAATGGTCCCTAACCAAGATAAGTGCTCATCCACCCTCCGAAGAGGCTTAACTCTATGGGATAGTGCCCAATCACACCGCCCAGTGGATGCTTTATCGACCTTAGGATGCTACGTTAGGCAGATCGACTTGCCCTCCATACCCTCCGCACACATGACTCCAGGTTATACCGCAGTATCCCGCCTAAGTCACCTAACACAGCTCTACATATATATCACATATTAGCACTAACCATGCGGATCAAACAATATGTGAAATCATCCAAATATCCTATATCCGGTTTAACAAGAAAGACACAAATTCGATCAAAGAGACATACACATTCAGACACTAAATAATCATAGAAGGATTTAAGGCAAAGTAAAAAATGCGCGGTTAGCCCTCACCTTATCTACTACACAACAAAAAACGACTATTCCTGTACTCTTTCCGAACCTTTCATTTTTTGTACTTTCCTTTAATAGAAACTTTTCATAGTTAGAAACATTCCAAAAATAAAAATCCCAAAACAAAAATTAGTGTTTCCGAATTATATCAACTATGATTTCTTAAAATATATCATACCTGACATCATATTAAAAGTCAGATTCCGGCCGCAGTTTACATCAGAATCCGGATCAAATAGAGGCTTTTCAAAGCTGACATTTGGGGCTTTCCATTGATAGTTGATCGTCTTCTAACTCCTTACGGTTCTTCAGAAAACTGCTCTTGAAGTTAAGCAATGTCTAGTTCGGATCTTTAGACATCCTTCTCAGAATAACAGCCATAACTTTCAAATTAGAAATCCTAATTACAATCCGCTTGTGGCTATGACTAGATATAGAGGTCTTGTGAATCATCATTAAATTTGAGAAGAAAATAATTCCATCTTCTTCTCCTTTTCTCCATTATTCAAGAACTGGTTTGATCTGTTTTCTCCTTCTTCTTCTTTCTCTTTCTCTTTTCTTCTTTCTTCTCAATTTCTCTCACTCTCTCTTGACCAGAGAGGCACGAAATTCAGGAGTAAAACCCTAATAATCCTTTATATAAGTCCTCTCATTAAATTAGGTTTGAGTTAGGGTTTGACTTTAATAGGCTTTTAATAGGTCTTGACACCGTAATCAAAAATCACGGGAGTGGGAGGTTACAATTCTTCTCCACTTAATTGGAATTTGTCCTCGAATTCTTAGCCATGTGCTTTCCATACAAGTAAAAACTTGATTGGTCGTTGGACATTGAAGCACAATCTCTAATAGTTTCTTCTACGGTATTCTAAATCCACTACCACTACCACTATACCTACTAAGTTACTACAATTACTAAGATACTAAATCTAATAAATCTAATCTCCCTCAGGACTGTCTCCCGGGTCAGAACCGGTTTGACATAACCTGTAGCTCTGATACTAAATTGTGATACCCGGTTTCTTGGGTAATCCTGGTCAACGAGTTGACCTCCAGATCTCGCCAAAAACCTTCCTAACTAATCTGCAAGAAAAGAGAGAGTAAGCAATAGAGGAGTCACTCAGTGAGGTATGGGATGCTAGGGGCAACACAAAAGTCGAACCCGGTTTAAACCATAACCACGAAAGTCCAGATCCATATATGTAACAAACATGGCACCTAAAGCACCCAAGAAAATACACACAATAGTCCCTAAACAAGATAAGTGCTCATCCTCCCTCCGAAGAGGCTTAACTCTATGGGATAGTGTCCAATCACACCACCCAGTGGACGCTTTATCGACTTTAGGGTGCTACGTTAGGCAGATCGACTTGCCCTCCATATCCTCCGCACACATGACTCCGGGTTATATCGCAGTATCCCGCCTAAGTCACCTACACAGCTCTACATATATATCACATACTAGCACTCAACATGCGGGTCAAACAATATGTGAAATCATCTAAATATCCTATATTTGGTTTAAAAAGAAAGACACAGACTCGATCAAAGAGACATACACATTCAGACACTAAACAATCATAGAAGGATTTAAGGTGAAGTAAGAAATGCGCGGTTAGCCCTCACCTTAGCTACTACGCGACTATTCCTTTACTCTTCCCAAAATTTTCCTTTTCTGGACTTTCATTTAATAGAAACTTTACAAAGTTATAAACCTTCCAAAAATAGAAAATCCCAAAACAGAAATTAGGGTTTCCGAATTATATCAACTATGGTTTCTTAAAATATATCATACCAGACGTCATATTCAAAGTCAGATTCCAGCCGTAGTTTACATCGGAATCCGGATCGGATAGAGACTTTTCAAAGCTGATTTCTGGGGCTTTCCATTGATTGGTTGATCATCTTCTAACTCTTTACGGTTCATCAGGAATCTGCTCTCGAAGTTGGGAAATGTCTAGTTCGAATCTTTAGACATCCTTCTCAGAATAACAATCCTAATTACAGATTAGATATCCTAATTACAATCCGCTTACAGCTATGGCTAGATATAGAGGTCTTGTGTATCACCATTAAATTTGAGAAGAAAATAATTCCATCTTCTTCTCCGTTTTTCCTTTATTCCAGAACTGGTCAGATCTGTTTTCTCCTTCTTCTTCTTTCTCTCTCTCTTTTCTTCTTTCTTCTCAATCTCTCCCACTCTCTTTTGACCAGAGAGGTACGAAATTGAGGAGTAAAACCCTAATAATCTTTTATATATGTCCTCTCACTAAATTAGGTTTGGGTTAAGGTTTGACTTTATTGGGCTTTTAATGGGCCTTGACACCGTAATCGAAAATCACGGGAGTGGGGTGTTACACATACAATCCTTAACTAGCATAGAAAACATTTGAAATTTAAAAACAAAGTTTCTATAGAAATCTTGGTGAAGTCCCACGCCTAAACGAAGATGGTCCAGTGATTGGTCAACCTAGCAAATGATAAAAAAAAGGTATGAAATCCATGAACCTTGTTAAAAACTTTCCTTGGAAAACTGCTTAGAAAAAACCGAAGAGAAAGAAAAAAGAGTGTGTGTTTCATGATCATTTGCTAAGCTTCTTGTGCATGAATCTTGACCAGGAAGGTTTTGATACCACTTTTAATGCCAAAGTGATCCTTATTAAGCTTTTCATGATATGTTAAAACTCTAAATACTCGATAGAGAATCCAAGTCCAGACTTAAAACCAATGCTCCGAGAGGATTTCCATTGGCCTTCTTGATTTCAAAGAAGAGTTTCCAAGCATCATTGGCTCCAACTTGATCCTTTAATCCATGTGCATTCCTTGATCTTTTTGTCCAGTCTATGGAGCTTTCCGGAAGCGCACCATGCTACCCTTACTGAATAGGATTTTTCCTCAAATCCGTTGGACCTACCACAACAAACCTCAGAGTTAGTATAAAAATGTGTAAATTAAAGATAACTTACCTCAGAGTTTTAGCGTATTTTTGAGGTTTTTTGGATCTACAAAATAATTTGAACATCATTGTTGCTATCTTTAAGGGTGAAAAGAAACATTTTCATTATATTTTCCTTTAGTAGATTCACAACATCATATCTATGGAAAGTGTTTAGAGCGTTTGTTGTTCGCTTTGTATCTAGGAAGTAGTTAGGCAAAGAAACTCCATTTTCTGGAAGTTTATTAGTTGTTTTTATTCTTCAGTTCAACCGTTTCTTCCTTGCCAAACTTAGATTCTTATTTTGCTTTTATCATGTCAAGCCAATGAAAATTTTCAATGTTAACAAGTAGAAAATCAACAACAGGACAAAGGTCGTAATATCTTCATGTTATGTCCCTTGTATTTTGGTTGAAAGTCTGTGTTGTCAATGACACTTAGGACTTGAGTTTCCTTGACACCATGATGTTGAAACTTCAGCAAATATATTTGTATAACAAGCTTCTTCTCACAATCATACGCAAAGTATTTGGCATTCAGATCAGCTTGATATCATTTAAGGATTTTACTAGCTGCTTTCATCTTGTTTTACTATGCACGTTCACTTCTTTCGTTACAATGTGGCTCATTTTATTATGATGGGTCCTTTGCCATTCTGGTATCAAAGGGGTTAGCCTTTTTTACCTTTCTCTTGTTTTCTTTTAAGTTGGATTTGATCAAGGTATACCTCATGGGATGGTAATGGCACGAGAGTAATCTTCTTCCCTTTAAAGTAAAGGTGTCTCGGTCTAAAAACCCAACATGTATCACTCTCATATCCGATTGTCATGGTTATCCCAAAATTATATGACCAGCCTCCATATGAAATAATACATCACACAATATCCCATCCTCGTATTTACCAATGGTGATAGGCACGTCGTCTTGATGTTTCCCTCACATTTCTCCTTCATCATTAAGCCATTCAAGATCATATGGCTTATGATAGTTTTTGACACTCCAGCCCAGCTTCTTAACCATAGTCTCAGTTGCCACATTAGTACAACTGTCTCCCTTAATGATCAAACTACACATTTTCCCTTTGATGAGACATCGCGTGCAGAACAAATTATCTTGTCGGGCTTGCTCTTGGGTCTTGGATTAAATACTCAGTGTTATTATGCCTACTAATAGCTCTCCATTAGTCGGCAGCTCCACATAATATTTTTCATAGGTTTTCCGCCAGCTGCTCCTCTTCCGTCTCATAGTCTCAATTTTCTCTTAGGATCATCACCCTCCGATTAGTACATTCGCTAGCTTAGTGTTATCTTCCCTGGAACTTGTAACACTTAACAACACTAGTCAAAACATCAGCCAAATTCTGTCTTCCTTGATTAACAGCAATTGGTCCTGGGACTTTCTTGGTAATGTTGTTGATATATTTTGATTTTTCTTTGGCTTCTCTTAGCTTTGTTACTTCCGATCCCATAGCTTGGTCGTGTAGTCACCATTCTTTTGATTTGTTATTTTATAGTATATAAAGTTGGGGAGAAATTATATTAAAGAAATGTTGGGGAGAAATTCTATATCATTAGAGAAAGAAAGAACATACAATTATTTATTTTTCTTTCTCTCATAGATTTTAAAAAGAAAACATAAATTAAGTTTTTTTTGTATGATGAAAAATGGTTTAAATAATTAAATTCTTTTGAGAAAAAGCTTGGGAAAATTATGTATTAAATTATGTATTAAATTATGATAAAAATGTGTGAAAGCGCTTGTAATTGAGCTTTTTTGTAAGAAAGCTATATATGACAAATAATATATTTTCATGAAAAAACGCTTGCTAAAATTGTGACACATGTTCTATTTAAACAGTTTTTGTGCATATCAAAGGTTATATGGTTTAAATATTTACAAAATTTGATTTTACAAATTATCTAATGTCAGAAGTTTTAGTTTTAGATAAAAAATAAAATTTATGTCATAAATAATTTTATGATAGTGTTGATTTTGCAAATAAGTAGTTTCAAAATTGGTAAATAAGTTGGATATGATGCTCGTGTGGTTTAATCATGTAACATAATATTTGATCATGCTTTGAATGGTGGAGAAAAAGATAATGTTTTTTGTTAACTAGGAGTAGTTCAAGGTTTTGGTCTTAATCTCCCCACGGGTCGAGACTGTTGAAATATGTGATCTCAAGAAGAAGAATTCAAACTCAAGAAAAGGAGGGAAAAGGAAAGAACTAGTTGTGAAGGAACTAGAAGGAGAGCTAGTTTATAAGGAACTAGAAGAAAAGGAAGCTGTTGGATATCAACTAGACAAGCTAACTAAACCAAGTGAGGAAGCAAAGGAGGCATGGGCGCTGCAGGGAGAAGGTATGGGCACAGCATGGGAACAGCATGGGCGCAGCTGCACTGTTGGAGCAGCTCAACCACTCCATCACCACACCTCTTCTCTCCCTCTTCCTTAGATATTTTTTCCTTAGCTTATGCTTGTAAAGTCTATATATACTTGTGCATTGTATTGGTTAAAGAGTGAAAATAAGAAGAAAAATTCAGCAATCTCTCTCTCTCTTATTACGCCAATTCTCTTATCTTCATCCTTATCTCTCCCTAAACTTCTAAAATCAACATGGTATCAGAGCGGGTTCTTTATCCAACCGCTTAAACTCTCTTCATAATCCCTTTAAGCTATCTTCAAAACCTTCTAATCTATAGCAATACATCTTACCAAGTTCTATTCACTCTGAGATTAAAATCCTTGAGATCGGTTGATCTTCAAGTTGTGAAAGAGCTGGGATTGTGTATTACTACAAGAGAATGGAGGTGAATAGAGTAGCGATTTTTGTTGTTCTTAAAGGAGATAACTACCTTCTTTGGGCAAAAACTACTAAGACCGTTCTAAGAGGTAGAGGACTTTGGAAGTTCATTGAACCTAAGGAAGAAGCCGAACCATACAATGACAAGGAAGAGCAAGAAGAGCAGTTCACTCTTTCACTTCTTCAAAGCTCACTAGAGCCATCTATCCTGGCGGCCTACTCATATGCGGATACCGCCAAGGAGTTGTGGGATATACTCAAGGGAGTATATGGAAACATCTCAAATATATCAAGGATATTTGAGGTGAAGAGGGCGTTGAATGAGCTTCAACAAGGAGAGAAGCCATTCAAGGAAATGTTTGGGGAGTATAGAAGCTTGTGGGCCGAACTGGAGATTTTGAGGCCACAAACTATGGACCCCAAGGAGTTAGGAGAAAGGCGTGACCAAGATCAAGTGTTTGGGCTTCTCTTGGCGCTCAACGCATCCTACAAAGATCTTATCAAGCACATACTTAGATTTGAGAAGCTGCCAAGTCTAGCGGAAGTATGTGGCATGATTCAAAGAGAGGAAGGGTCAAGAGACCTATTTCGTGCACCAAGCGAGGCTGCACATCTTGCAAGGAAGAATCTTACATTCGACAAGAGGGTGTTGGAATGTGAGCATTGTAAAATGAAGGGACACACTAAGGAGAAGTGTTGGACCCTTCATCCACACTTGAGGCCTAAGAGGCTAAAGGAGAATGGAAGTGGACCTAGAGCCTTCATGGGTGTGGCACAACCAGTTGAGGATACGGTCAAGAGGTCCGAATTCGAAGCCCTCATCAAGAGCCTAGCCAAGCTCACTGAATCTGGTAAGGGCTTCCTCGGTTCTAAAAGCTCCATAAAAAAGGACAAAGTGATTGTGGATTCAGGGGCTTCTCATCACATGATTAAGGATCAAGACATGCTTAAAAATCTTGAGCCTTATCATGGGAATGTGCAAGTGGCAAATGGGAGTTCAGTTCCGATTGAAGGGATAGGGGAATTAGAACTTTTCAAAAAGGGAACAAAAGCCTTATACATGCCTAGTTTCTCATCTAATCTTCTATCAGTTCATAAAGCTACCAAGGATTTGGATTGTGTGGCATTGTTTGGGACTGACTTTGTTAAGTTTCAGGACCCTAAAACAAACAAAGTGCTCGGAGAAGGGAAGGTAGAGGATGGAGTATATCTTTTGCACACAAATAAACAAGCGGATGTGAAAGCGCTTGGAATGAAGGCGGATGTAGAAGTATCTAGTAGGAAGGAGATTGGAGATAGTCCACTATGGCATGAAAGGTTGGGACATCCAAGCTCTGCAGTTCTCAAAGTGGCCTTACCCAATCTCATTCAAGAAGAAGTAGTATGTGAAGCATGTGTACTAGGGAAACATTGTAGACAAGTGTTTCCTATTTCATCTACATTTTGTGATGAAGCTTTTGGCATTGTACACTCGGATGTATAGACCGCTCCTTGTAATTCAAGAGATCAATATAAGTATTTTGTTTCATTCATAGATGACTACTCAAAATACACATGGATTACTCTTCTACATACCAAAGATCAAGTTTATGAAGCATTCACCAACTTCATCAACTATGTGTCTACACAATTCAAAACAACAATCAAGATCTTAAGAAGTGATAATGGAGGAGAGTATATAAGCAAGCGGTTCAAGGAATTACTCAACAACCTTGGCACCATCCATCAAACATCTTGCGCCTATACTCCACAACAAAACGGAGTAGCTGAAAGAAAAAATAGACACCTAATGGAGGTAGCAAGGACCATCATGATTGCCAAGGGAGTACCTAAACTTCATTGGGGAGATGCCGTGATGACTTCAAACTACTTGATCAACCGTCTTCCAACCAAGAACCTGGATAATAAGTCACCATTTGAGGCATTGTACAACAAGAAACCAAGCCTACATCATCTCAAAACCTTTGGATGTAGCTGCTTTATGTTCACACCAGAAGGTCAAAGAAACAAGCTTGAACCTAGAAGCATGAAGTGTGTATTCATTGGATATTCACCAACACAAAAAGGATACAAGGTCTACAACCCGGAGACAAGACGAGTCTATGTATCAAGAGAGGTGAGGTTCAATGAAAAGGAGAGCTTCTATGGAGCTAAGAATCATGATACCCCTCAAGGTATGAGCTCACCATTTATGGAGTGGATACCGTTCTTTGAAGATTCAAGAACAAGGGATGATGTACATGAGGAGAATGACCCAACCTCAGATCATGAAGCCACGGATGAAGAAAGTGAACCTAATCCAGGTGTAGAAAGCATTGACATTGTCAAAGAAGAACCTGAGCCAACAGTACCTCTAAGAAGAAGTACAAGACAGAGGCGACAACGTGTTCACTATGGCTACAACAACTCTGCCATGCTCCAAGGAGAGTCTAGTGCGAGTAATCTTCCTTGTGTGATAAGAGAATGCCCTGAGCGTACGGCGAGCTTAGATCTCGATCCTATTGGCGACAGCATTCTCTTATCACAAGGGGGAGATAACACTCAAACTAGCACTGTTACATATCCCATTGAGCATTTTTGCTCGTTGGCATCCTTACCTATGGAGCATGAAGCTTTTCTTGGAAAAATCAGCAAGGAATCCATACCTAACTCATATGAAGAAGCGTGTGAGAGTGGAGTATGGGTAAAAGCCATGGAAGAGGAAATGAAGTCCATGGAAAGGAATCATACTTGGTACTTAACCGATTTACCAAGGGATAAGAAGCCAGTTGGGTGTAGATGGGTGTATACAATCAAATACACAAGTGATGGGAGGATAGAAAGATACAAGGCAAGGTTGGTAGCAAAAGGGTATACTCAAATCTATGGGGAGGATTATACCGAGACATTTGCTCCGGTTGCTAAGCTCCATTCCATCAGAATCCTAATCTCGGTGGCAGTGAACTTGAAGTGGGATCTATGGCAGATGGATGTCAAGAACGCCTTCTTGCAAGGGGATTTGGAAGAGGAAGTGTATATGGATCCACCCCAAGGATATCATAAGGAAGGCAACAAAGTTTGTAGATTGAAGAAAGCAATCTATGGGCTAAAGCAATCTCCAAGGGCATGGTACCAAAGGCTAAGTGCTTGTCTTTTGGAGAAGGAGTTCATAAGATCGGAAGCTGATCATACACTTTTCACAAGGAAAAGTAAAGGAGGAGTAGTGGTGGTCTTGATCTATGTTGATGATCTAATCATCACAGGAAGTGACAAATATGGAGTAGATCGAATCAAGGAACTCTTGAAGGTTGCTTTTGATATAAAGGATCTAGGAGAGCTTAAATACTTCCTAGGGATTGAAATGACACGGTTTGAAGATGGGATGTTCATCTCCCAAAGGAAATATGTGCTGGATCTCTTGGAAGAAACCGGGAAGTTAGGATCCAAACCGGCCAAAACTCCAATAGAAGAAGGCTACCAAGATAGTCCTGAGGGGGAGCCATTGGAGAATATTAAAAGATACCAGAGGATGGTGGGCAAGCTCATCTATCTTACTATTACAAGGCCGGATATTTGCTTTGCAGTGAACCGTGTGAGTCAACATATGCAAAAACCAACTATGCAGCATTGGAACATGATTGAGAGGCTGCTAAGGTACTTAAAAAACAGCCCTGGAAAAGGCATATGGATGAAGGCTAATGGAAACACAAAGGTTCAAGGATATTGTGATGCGGATTGGGCTGGAGATAAGCAAGATAGAAAGTCCACATCCGGTTTTTGTACCTTTGTGGGAGGTAATCTAGTCACTTGGAGAAGTAAGAAGCAGAAAGTTATAGCCTTATCAAGTGCTGAAGCCGAGTATAGGGCTATGATGGAGGTGACAAAAGAATTGATATGGGTGAGGGCATTCCTAGAAGATCTTGGGATACTTGAGGCTGAGGAGATGCTGTTGTATTGTGATAATCAAGCTGCAATACATATAGCATCCAATCTGGTATTCCATGAAAGGACCAAACATATAGAAGTGGATTGTCACTTTGTGAGGGGAAAGATTCAAGAAAGAATCATCAAACCCGCATTCGTAGCAAGTGGGGAACAGCTAGCGGATATCTTCACCAAGGCAACATCCTCGATCATTGGGGATTACATATATGGCAAGATCGGTCTAAAGGATATTCACCGACCAATCTTGAGGGGGAGTGTTGAAATATGTGATCTCAAGAAGAAGAATTCAAACTCAAGAAAAGGAGGGAAAAGGAAAGAACTAGTTGTGAAGGAACTAGAAGGAGAGCTAGTTTATAAGGAACTAGAAGAAAAGGAAGCTGTTGGATATCAACTAGACAAGCTAACTAAACCAAGTGAGGAAGCAAAGGAGGCATGGGCGCTGCAGGGAGAAGGTATGGGCACAGCATGGGAACAGCATGGGCGCAGCTGCACTGTTGGAGCAGCTCAACCACTCCATCATCACACCTCTTCTCTCCCTCTTCCTTAGATATTTTTTCCTTAGCTTATGCTTGTAAAGTCTATATATACTTGTGCATTGTATTGGTTAAAGAGTGAAAATAAGAAGAAAAATTCAGCAATCTCTCTCTCTCTTATTACGCCAATTCTCTTATCTTCATCCTTATCTCTCCCTAAACTTCTAAAATCAACAGAGACTAGCCTTAGCTAATATCTGATGACATGGCGTATATCATCCCTACTATCGAAAATCAAATTAGGGAATACATGGGACCAACACTAGTGTTTAACCACTACCCAACGCACCGGTTGTAAAAACAATGTTTCGAACAAATATTATATTATCTTGTATATGTTGGATAGATTTTTGTAATAAAACCAATTGGGCTTAATAAAAATGGTATGTGGATACAAATAGACAATAATGGATTGACTAATCTAGGTTAAAGTAAATATGAGTCAAATTGTGAATCTCTAGTTTAACGATTCCTCGAATATTAGACTGTTACTTTACCACGACTACATTCATTCTCTTCTTTTAACGCTAATTAATTTTAATTTCATTTATATTTTCTGTAGTCTTGCTAATTTGTGCACGTACAGTTAGCACACTATTTATTGAAACAAATGAAAAAACAGTTCCATAATCTACCAAGAATGTGATAAGCTACAAATTTAATACTTGGTTGGAATTGGTTTTATTGTGTCTTAGTTCAATTTTTTAGGGAGAAAAGTATTTACATACATAATAGATTAACTGGAATTTATATAGATTAACCCAAATTAAATCTCATTTACTAGAATAACACATAATTTAGAAATATCTTAACAAAAGAGTGTAAAAGATTTTAAATGTCTAACTTTAAAAAATATTTACAAAAAATGTTATTATGGATTAAAAATATATATACATATGTATAATTAAAAATTTAAAAATAAATAAAATATAGAAAATTAAAAAACCAAAATATTTAAGAAATTAAAAATTAAAATATATTATAAATGATATCTTTCTCTTAAAACATAATCTCTGTAGACTCTCTCTAAACTCTCTCTCATAAATTCTCACTCTAAACTATATCTCTCTAAACTTTCTAAGAAATTCTCTCTAGACTCTCTCTCTATTAACTCTCTCTCTATACTTTATCTCTTAACTTTCTCTCCCTTTAAACTCTCTCTCTAAAATCTCTCTCTAAACTTTCTCTTTCTATTCTCTCTCTTTCTCAAATCTCTCTCTAAAGTCATATGCACTTTCTCTCTCTACATTCTATCTAAATTTTCTCACTCTAAACTTTTTCTCTATAAAATTTGTCTCGCTACAATTTCTATTTCTCTCTCTTTTAAACTATCTCTAAGCTTTCTCTTTCTCTCTCTCTAAGATTTTTCTTTCTCTCTCTCAATAACTCTATATTTCTCTCAATCTCTTTTTCTCTCACTAAACTCTCTCTCCAAATTTTATCCCCTAAACTCTCTCTCTCTCTATGTTCTGTCTCTAAACTTTCTCTCAAAAGTTTCTCTCTAAACTATCTCTCTCTAAAATAAGTCTGCGATATCTAGATTGAAACTTACTTTGCGATAACTTGCAAATATATAAAATTTTGCGGTGTGAGGAAATAAATCTGCAGCTAAAATAACATTACCATTACATTAACAAGTATGCGGTAACGCGCTAATTTTTATAACTTTTCGATAAGGAAAATAAATCTGCGGCCGAAATAACTCTGCCACCATATAATCAAGTTTGTGATAACATGATAATTCAAATAAATTTGCGGTCAAATAAAATAACTTGGCGAATTGGAAATAACATTGCCAATACGTTAACAACTCTGCAGTAACAAGCTAATCCACATAAGTTTGCAGTAAAAGAAAATAATTCGGCGAATTACAAACAACTCTGCCATCACGTTAATAACTCGGCGAAATACAAACAACTCTGCCATCACTTAATAACTCTGCGGTAACAAGGTAAAACAAAAACTTGGCAGTAACCGAAAATAACTCTACCATAAAAATATCTATGCGGCCACTATAATAATTTTGCGGTAACGTGCTAAATAAAAAACTTGACAGTAACTAAAAATGAATCTTCCAACGAAAATATATATGTGGTCACTATAATAACTTTGTGCTAATGAGTAAATTCAAATAACTTGGAAGAAATGAAGATAACTCTGCCAAAGAAAATATCTCTGCGGCCACTTTAATAACTCTGCGGTAATGAGTAAATTTAAATAACTTAGTAGTAATTGAAAATAACTATGCGGCTGAAAATAACTCTGCAGTTAGTTAAACAACTCAGCGATAAACGAGTAAATTCAAATAACTATGCGAAGATAATATTTATGCGGTAACATAGGACGGAGTGACATTTTCATAAATATCAAATTCGTGGAAATTATTTAGTAGTGGCAGTTTCATAATATATTTTTTTCTTACAATGCATTTCAAGGGTACTTTTGGGTTTTAAATATATAAAAACAAACTAATAATTAAAAATAAGTTATGTTTATTTAGTAATAAATGTATAAACTGTAAATAATTTTATGATAGTGTTGATTTTGTAAATAAGTAGTTTCAAAATTAATAAGTAAGTTGGATATGATGGTCATGTGGTTTAATCATATAACGTGATCTTTGATCATGTTTTGAATGGCGGGAAAAAGTAATGTTTTTTGTTAACTAGGAGTAGTTCGGGGTTTCGGTCTTAATTTCCCCCCTCCCACAGGTTGGGATTACACTTTGCTAATACATGGTGACATGGCGTAAATCATCTCTGCCACAAGGGTCGATCCATTATTATTCCTTTATTTTATGTATATAAAATGTTAACTCAAACCCACTAAAATAATAAGTAAACAGGATCGATTTATGAGTTTTAACCTATTTTGATATTCCTAAAAAGGATAAAATTGAGAGAATTACGCAAAAATTACGTGGAATCTTGTTTTTCTAACAAACTATCAGCTAAAAAATCTTTTACAACCTGTACGCCCACATAAATACAAGAAACAGATGGTTGTATTCAACAATAAGACCAAAAGACCCGATTTCGCTTACTACATAACGCGTGTAGATCGTTTTCATTCATTAAAGCAATAAATCATAAAAGAAAAAGAAGTCAAAGTCTCGAAAAGGAATCTGGTATCTGATTAACAAAACATTGTCGTGCAATTATTAAAACCCGAAGCCAAAAGTGGGTGTTTAAAATAATTTTTTCTTTTGGAACATTAAATCGTGCGTACGTGCGTCAAGAATAATTAAACATTACCCATCTTATGGATTCCCAACCACCAGATTAGGCTTTTAGCTCGCATGCGCTCAAACAAGCATAACAATTCTTTATAGAAATTATTTACTTAAAATAGTAATTATAATTTAAGACATAGCCATCTTGGTTAGATGTCTATACCTCGACAATAAGTTTTGGTGGACACAATAACCTGGCGTAGTGATCTGGAACATTTTTGAATGGTTGGTAGGGGTTTATGCAATACTTATAATTCAATCTAAATCAATATTGAACTTTATTAAATAAATTTATATGGCTCCTTTGTGGTTAGTCTACTTAAACCATTACCAAAATAGTTAGCCGACCTAGTCAGTTTTTAGTCGACCAAACCGATTTTCGGTCGACCTCGACGGACCAGAAAGAAAAAGTCCTTTAGGAAGGCTCATATCGTTTAATTGAATTCAGACTAATTTAAATATAGATGTCATGTTGACAACTAGTACATTCTGAATTCTTGAGAGAAATCAGCTCTGCTAATCTTATTTTTATAATTCTTCTTGTACATCTTTGTTTACAAAAAATTAATAAATAAAATCGATTCAAAACCCCTATTGAACTTGTACTGTTCTATAGTTGATGCCGTCTGTGAAGGATCTTATGATTTTTTCTTCATCTTTGTCTTGAACAATGGTGGCGCAAGACAATTCGACGAACAAACAGGGCTAGTGCAATCTAGTTGACAAAACACGAAAACACAAAGTTGAAAACTACATCGCCATAGTCAATCCGTCCAGAAGAGTCAACGACAATGATACACTGCCAGTAGGCAACGACAAAATCAACAACTAATTTGAGCCAAAGAATGTTGAAGTAGCACAAGCTCTGGATCATCTAGAGCATCTAAGGACGATAATGGAGCAATCAGAATTCACACCCTTCATGTGATATACTTGTTTGAAAAAATACGCAAAGGAGGATGCCGTAACAATCATGACAGTTTGAGCAACTGCAACTACCACGAATGCCGACGTACGCACACTGCCTAACAATCGATCTCTGTTTGGTGATCTAACCCCCGTGAACATGGCTTCGCAAGATCTGATGGATGAGCTCACCACAAATCGAAGCCACAAAGCAGAACAAAAAAAGACAATCAGAGAATTTAAGTCTTAGATGCATCTTGCCACTAGCTCGGCCCCAGAGATCGATAAATTCATCAAGGAATCTCAGCCAGCACACCCTTTAAAGCTTGAATCTGCAAGACAGACATGCAAAGTATCAGAAAGTTTAGACTCCTAACTTACAATGGAAAAGGAGACCCCAAAGAATCACTTGGCAGCCTTCATAATTGCCACTGGGCGGACTCAACTTTTGGTAGAAAACAGAAGTGCAATCCTCTGTCAGTTGTTTGTCAAAAATATAACTGGTGCCGCATTATAGTGGTTCGCAAAACTAAAGCCTGATACAATCAATTCATTCGGTGATCTTTCTCAAGCTTTTATGAAACAATATTATATCTTTATGCTCTCTGAGGAATATAAAGCTGATCTCTGGAGTATGACACAAAGCAAAGGAGAAAGTCTAAGAAATTACATCGATCGTTTCAAATCATTCACGCCACGAGTTACCATTGATGACATTACGGCTATAGAAGCTTTACGCAAAGGGTTATGGTACAAATGTTGATTTCAGGAAACCCTAACATCGCCTAAAGCATCCACACTTGAAGACACTTTACATCATGCGAAAGTTTACATTAAAATTGAGGTAGACATGAAAAGTGGAAGGCATATCACATCCCAAAAAATTGTGTCACTAAGCAGAAGGAAGTATACCGAGAACCTCAACAACATTACAAAGATTAAATTATGGCTCTAGCTTTGACGACTCTTAAATTGATGAATGATCGATGTATACGATTGATGAATCCATTGAAACATGATTATTGAAATCGTTTAATCTTTTTTAGGCCTCATAAAGTGATTTTAATTCATTGGAGTTTAGATCATCATTATAGTTGGAATGTCAAAGAGTTATTAATGCTGGAAATTATAACCATGAGGGGAGTTTGTTTGATGAAGATAAAGCTTCTGAGCGTGGTAAAAGGCAGGCATTGATATTGATGAAGCTTTTTTATTATATGTTTAACAAAGAAAAGACACCAACAAAGAGAGAAAACACGCAATCTTCTGTAGTTAGAATAATTTAGAGCAAGTCCATCGTTTATAAATGACAGTGTCTCAAAAATATTTTTTTAAAAAAATGCTAAATAGTAAAGACCATTTTTGGATAGACCCTGAAGATTCCAGATCTAAGCCATGTGTCACTAGAGCATTGAAAGGTTTTTTTTTTCTTTTTGTTTAATTTTTGGTTAAAGTGTTTATTTCTATTTCATTCTTTTACACGAAAAGAAAAGTAGCTTTATCTGTTGAAATCTCTATGAATCAAAAATCTTCACCAATCACTTTAATTTTTTCTCTTATCGTGAATATTTATCTGCATGTTAACTTAACCAGTGATTAGGTTAGATTTTTGAGAATTTATTGAAAAACTCTGATTTGATAATTCCTCATTGCATGTGTGTAAATATTTGGAAATTTCTTGAAATTGATGGTAGTTATTAAAATCGTTTCAATTACTCTTTTTATGAATTTAGAACTTCTATTTCAAGATTTAAAAGTTAAGATATGAGTTAATCTTTGAATTTTTCTATGTATCGAACTCTATCTTTTCTCGTCGATTATTTTTCTATAAACCATGGAGTCACCATATGCTAATCTAATTACCTTCAAATCGGATATCAGAGTGTAGGTTTTGATTGTGAATTATGAGTTTTTTAATCTGCAATAGATAATAATTTTTTGCTAGTTTTATAAGCTCTTTGCTGAGAGATTTTTTGTGGAGCTGAGTTATTTAGAATCTGAGAACCATTCATTCTACTCACCTATTATCAGAGTTTTAAGAATTGTCTTATATTTTTTTTTCTAGAGAATTCAAGAAGAGTTAAAACAATGTTTAGTATAAATTAAGTATTAGAATTTTACTAAATAGAAGTGGCAAGATGTTGGTGTGTTTTTGTTTCTTAAATTTGTTGAGTATAGGCATAGATGGAGTGGTCGTTATGAAGCTCACATTTGGGATAAAAAGTACCTGAAACCAAAACCAGAACAAGAAGGTAAAACAAGGTTTCTCTTTTCTTATTTTTTTTCTTTGCATTTGACAAAATTACTTTTGTCATCTACCTTGTGTTTAGTTTGGAGTATCAAAGCTGATCTTTTATTTTCTTTTATATTGTCATGGTTGACGCAAATTTCATTAATTCATATTATCTAGGTTAGCTAAAAGCTTTGCGAGTTTTGCTTATGTTTTGTCTATCTGAACACACTGGAAAGAAATATTGATCTAACATGATACATAAAGTGGTGGGGAGTCAAAAACTCCATCAACAAGAATCTTCATCAAAAGCATAAGAGGATGCAAAGGTCGAAGATGCATGTACTTAGCTCAAAACACTAGAACACATATCCCAGGAAACAGAACCATACAATGCCAAACCTTGGCATCCTCCATGGCTCCCAGAGAAAGAAACAGAAATATCATCACCATCAATCTCTTTTAATTTAAGCGCCCTGTAAACTAACGTTTCCGAAAAACATACAGAAGGTTGAATTATTTTTATTTTCATTGGTAATAATTCTTGTGCTTCATTTACGCTTGAGCTTTTGATGAGTAATTCAGAGCTTGCCCCGGAATGATAGGAAGCATTGGTTGTATGAAATGGGAATAGAAAAATTCCCCATACAGCTTGGAAAGGTCAGTATTCACGTGGATCAGGAAAAACTACTATTATTTTAGAGGTTATCGCTTCACAAGATCTCTGAATTTGGCATGCATTTATCGGACATCCAGGTATCTTAAATGATATCAATATTCTTGACCGGTCACCAGTTTTTGATGATATATTAGAAGGTCAAGCTCTGAGAGTGGATTACTTTGTCAATGGATAACACTACAATTTGGCTTACTATCTCACTGATGGTATATATCTAAAATTGGAAACTTTCATCCAATCGGTACCATCTTCACAAGGTCCGAAAGCATCATTATTTGCTTAATGTCAAGAAGCTGCTAGAAAAAAATGCCAAAGTGCTTTTGGAGTCTTACAAGCATGATTTGTGATTGTCAAAAATCATGCTCTTAGTTGGGATAAGACAAAAATATGAAAGATAATGAGAGCATGTATCATATTGCACAATATGATAGTAGAAGGCGAGCGAGGTTGATACAGTCTTCACAATGTATCAGAATTCTATCAAGGAGAAGGCAGCGAGATTTCACATGTGGATTTAATGTTTTCTACAAATATGCCTACCAATTTCAGCTATATGATGGACACTCAAAATTGACTTCGAGATACAAGAATACATGAACAATTGAAAGGTGACTTGGTTGAACATATATGGCAAAACTTTGGCACAACTTAAAATTAGACCCAAAACAATTATGTTCTTCGTAATACTTCTATATATGTATCTATCATTGTTTGTTTTCTGTTATTATATCTAATTTTGAGTTTTAAGTTGTTTTTGTAATATATGTTTAAAATAAATATAATGTAATATAATGTAATAGGCATGACTAATGTGGAGTGTCCCATCTATAATATCTTTATCTAATTTGATTTGTTAAATATTAAAAAAGTACTAATCCAATCATGATATATACTTTAAGAGTGGCTTTAGACAAGTTGCAAGTGTCTTGGTAAAGACATTTTTATCTCTTATTGTTGATCATTATCTTTAATTTAATTTTAAAAAATTGGGAAGACATTCTAATTTTTGACTAATGGACCTGATCTAGAGCTCTTAGAAGATAAACAATCAATAATGATGACCTTGGATGATTTTGATGATAGTTAGAAGGAAATGACACATTCAAGTAGGGATGTTGTGATGAGTAATTTTATTCTACCCTACCTAACCCTAAGAAAATTCTCCAATAATATTCTGTTAAAAATACACTGTTAAAAAATATCCTGAAAAACATATCTTATTTGGGTAACCCAAACAATACCTACATATTTTAGGGTTACCCATGAGTATACGTGGGTACCTAACTATATGTCTATATATGTTGTGTGTTTTGATTTTATGTTTATTTTACTATTAATGTTTTTGTTAAATATTTCTTATTTATACTAACATTATAAAAAATACAATATCAATAATTCTAATATAATTTCGAAATTAACAATATTTTTTAATATCAATAATCTAATCCAAATAAATTATTTATTATTTATTTTAATATAAGATATATTATGTCTTTTTTATATTTATTTTACCAATATATTAATTTGTTAAATAATCTTTAAACATTATACTAACATTATTAAATATACAGTGACAATAAATTAAAATATAAATTAACAATGACAATAAATTAATGTTGATAAAATTAAAATAATCAAGATTTTACGTTTTTGGCAGAAAAATGGGATTTTATGTTTTTAGCGGAAATTGGGGTTTTGCATATTTGGTGTGAAATAGGATAAAAAATTTTGGGGAGAAAATGAGATTTATGTTTTTGGCGGAAAAATGAAATTTTACGTTTTGGCAGAAAACATGATATGGAGGTCTTATCTTTATGGAGCGAAGGTGCAAATACTTACGGACCATAAGAGTCTAAAGTACATTCTTACTCAGCCGGAATTGAACCTTAAGCAAAGGAGGTGGATGGAGTTTGTTGCAGATTATGATCTGGATATAGCTTACCATCCCGGTAAGGCTAACCTAGTGGCGGATGCCTTTAGCTGCAGATGAGCGGAGGTATCAGCTGAAAGGGAGGCTGATAAACTTGAAGAGATGGTGAGGACATTGCGACTCACCACTCTAATGGGTCATGACGAACCCTCAGGGTTGAAGGCAGTGAACCAAGCTGATCTCCTTACCAGGATCCGTCAAGCACAATGCTTGGATGAGAACCTGAGGAATATTGCTGCCAATGACAAGACTGAGTATCAAACGGCGAGTAATGGTACCATCTTGGTCAATGGCAGGATTAGTGTTCCTAATGATAAGGAACTGAAGGAAGAGATTATGAGGCAAGCTCTAAGTCTAAGTTCTCGGTACACCCAAGGTTGAACAAGATGTACCGAGATTTGAAGAGATATTACCATTGGGTGAAGATGAAAACTGATGTGGCCGAATGGGTGGCCAAGTGTTCCACTTGCCAACTCGTCAAGGTGGAGCATCAAGTTCCCAGTGGCTTACTTCAGAATCTGTCCATCCCAGAGTGGAAGTGGGATCACATCACAATAGACTTTGTAACCAGTTTTCCTACCACCCGGAACAAGAAGGATGCAGTGTGAGTCGTGGTCGACCGTCTGACTAAGTTAGCAAATTTTCTGCCCATACGAAAAGAGTATGGAGTTGATGAGATTGTAAGGATCTACTTGGATGAGATAGTGTGGTTGCATGCTGTGCCGTCAAGCATTGTCTCAGATAGGGATCCGAGGTTCACATCATACTTCTGGCAAGCTTTTCAAAAAGCTTTGGGGACCAGAGTAAACATAAGCACGTCATATCATCCTCAAACGGATGGTCAGTCCGAGAGGACGATCCAGACCTTGGAAGATATGCTAAGGGCATGCACTTTTAACTGGGGAGAGTCTTAGGAAAGGCACTTGCCCTTGGTGGAGTTTGCTTACAACAATAGCTTCTACACAAGCATTGGCATGTCGCCATATAAGGCTTTGTATGGAAGACCTTACATGGCACCCTTATGCTGAACCCAAGTGGGGGAGCGTTGTATGTTGGGTCCAGAAATCATGGAGAAAACTACGGAGAAAATTCGTATAGTGAAAGACCATATGAAGGCGGCACAAGACCATCAGAAAAGCTATGCCGATAAGCGTAGGAAGCACTTGGAGTTTGTGTGGAAGATCTTGTGTATCTCAAGATGGTCACCTTCAAGGGTCGGACTAGAATTTCTGGAAGAAAGAAACTAGGTCCGAGGTACTTGGGTCCGTTAAAGATTATTGAACGAGTGGGTGCAGTGGCTTACAAGTTGGACTTGCCGTCTAAGATGGATGCTTTCCACAATGTATTCCATGTATCCCAACTCTGGAAGTATTTGACAGACCAAGAGATTGTGTTGCCAGAGATTCCTGATGATCTAGGTACGAACCTCACCTTAGAGACAAGGCCAGTTTGGATCGTGGATCGATCAGAGAGGGCAATAGGAAAGAAGACCGTTTCTATGGTTAAAGTGGTATGGGAATACAATGGTAAGGATGTTATCACTTGGGAAACGGAGTCAAGGATGAAGGCTGTGTATCCAGAATGGTACAGCCAGTTTATGCACGAAGAAAACTTGGATTCAGGGACGAATCCATTATTAGTGAGGGAGACTTGTCATGTCCCCGATCCTAGATAGGATCACCGGGCGTACCCTGGTACGTGGAAATGTGCTGATCAATTCATACGACTTTAGAGTCAGCGTACCATGGTTTGGATCAAGGGTGAGTACATTAGGAAGCTGAGACTTAGCCGGGAAACAATGGAGACAAGTAAAGGATAGCTGGACGAGTGAAATGGAAGCTGTGCTCAGTCCGGATCAAGCTCGGTCAGCTAGGTGAAGCCCGGAGCTAGCTCACCTGGAGTTGGTCAGCTAACGGGAGCTGATAGTCTAGCTCGGTCAGCTGGGGAGGCTTGTGGGAAGCTCAACTCAGCATGGCGGAGTGTTCGGATCCAGACCAGTGTGGACGGACTGGAGCAGTTACCAAACGTACGCTGGACCGAACAGCAGTAAACGGACTATGATCAGACCATGGATGATCTGATTGGACCAAAAGGCTTAGCTTGAGTTAACAAGCTCTTCTGCATCTGGAAATGGAGAAAAACGGCTGGACGGTTAAGGGATTGGACGCGGAAAGGCGCCAATGGGCAAGAAGCACCCGTTCGGCCTTCCCTTCGTACCGGTTCGCCTATTGGCAGTTCTGGTTGATTCTTCCCTATAAATATAAGGTCTTGAGCGCCGAAAAAACGAAAAAGAAGAAGAGGGGGAATTCTAGAGGGAAAACTCTGGAGAAAATCTGAGAGAAAGATAAAGAAGGATTAAGAGACCATCCGTCCGATCCTTTATCATTCCGTAAGAGATAGAGTTTGTCCGTAAGAATCTTGGCGTTCAAGATGAATACAAGACAGAGGGAGAAAGAGAAGGAGAAGGAGAAGGAGAAGGATCTTGCACCAGGAGAGCGTACGCCTAAGGTGAGTGGTGTGAACCACAAACCATTGGACATAGCCGGCAGATCATTCCGTTCGTGCGTATGGTCCGGTCTGTTCAATGTTTCACATCCATCTCCAATTTTCTATACTCTGCTTCATCTCTTTTTCTTCTATGTGTTATGTGAACTGTTTATGAGACAGGAAGACACTGAACCTCGGCCTTGACCGGTTTAGGAATACATAGTCCTTGCCCATTAGCCAGATTGTTGTGGATCGAGATTTATATGATTGAGACCGAATTGATGAATTCTGTTGTTACAAATTTTTCTTCCATGTATATTTATGATGGTCATTTTCTGACCTAATATGGCTTCATAGCCTAGGATCGGATCCATCCATGCAATTGATTGTTTTTATTGATGATAGATCTAATAAGTACTTGTGGGTGCTATGTGATGGATTCAGATGTCAAAGTTGGACGTGGAAAAGCCAAGGACCCGTGAGGACCGCAGCCGTGGATGGGACGTGTGTGTAGAAAACAAGTCTTTTGTAGCATTGGATTTATGTAGCTTATTATGCAACTTAAACAATTACGATTAGCCTAGAGTGCAACTGAATGATGATCATCTGAATACTATGTATAAACCATATTTGATATATATATATATATATAAAGATCGATTTGCCCTTATTCTGCTGATTGTCTATGTCTGATTGCATGAACCTCGATTCATTGAAAAATACTCAGAAAAATACTAACCTTAAGACCGAACTTAAGTAGAACGAACTGACTTAGTGTTTAAGGTAAGATCGCGGTCTGGTTGGATTGAGGAATCTAAGATCGGGCTTTATAGTTACTGCCACAAGTTACAACAATCGTGGGAGGATGGAGATTTTTTTTCTTTTTTTTTAAAAGAACGATATAATCTGATTTTTTTATTATTCTTGAAACAATAACTCCATTTTCTACTTACAAAATTATGTAGTAGAAATTATGAAACATGAAACTGATTGAATGAATGAAACTGCTTTTATAAGTTAAAATATCTATTATACATTAAATTAAATTTAAAATTAAATAATAATATTTAGTGCTTACTTAATGATAAAAATATTAAATTAGATCATCTTAGCTTAAACTTATAACCATTTCGACTAGTGCTATTTAAAAAATAAATGACATCTCTAACTTTTATAAAACATAATTAAAATGTGAAAATAATAGTAGCATACAAAATTTTGCTAACAAACCAAAACACAGAACACCCAAAATGTTTAAGTAGAAACTGAAACGATTACAAATAGCATTGGTCAAATAATTATGAAATACTAACAAAATATTTTTGGAATTATTGAAATTAGTTTAAATATAAATTAAATAAAAGAAAACCTAAAAACATTTTGTAAACTTGAAGGTATGAAACATAGATGAAATAGTATTAACTTAAACTATAAAAGATTATAGTACATTTATGTTACAAAATTCAAATTATGAAAACAATCAATGCCATGAAATAAGTAACAAATCATGACAAAATTGTTACCAATTTTTGTTATTACGAGAGATTGAATTTTTAGTCACCAACATCGTATATCACTTACCGATGAGTTTTAGTTACAAATTTGCAATAAATTTTGTGACTGTAAATATAGTTACAAATTCGACATAATCAGTGACATTATTTTGCTATATATTGTTTCGTCTCAAAATTGCCACGCATTAGTAACCACTTCATGACTATATATTTTCGTCACAATTTCGTATATAAATTGTCACAATATTGTGACAACAAAAATTAGTATTAAATTTTAGTCACAATATTCGGATTTTTTTTGTAGTGTTTGTGCGGTTATCACTCGGCCCTAGTCTCTATGCTTTTCTCTTTTCATATTTTTACCATTTTCACTTTAATAAGAACTTTTATGTTTCAACCGGCCATAAAACGCCCAAAGAACATGCTGGTCTTTTGTAAAAAGTCGGATGCCCTAAAGCCATCCGCCTATTTAAACTCATGTAACCTCAGCTTGAAAACTCAGATTTGAATAAACGCATTGGTTTAAAGCTTGCTCTCGAATCTCAAGTAGTTTAAACATCATTGTCCTCGAAGCTCAGCTTGGACTCCGATCAGTCGTATCACGGAGTTGTCCAAACACCGTGTGGCCGGCTCTCGATCCATTGCTATTACGCTTAATCCATCATCCCCTTCCATCTTTCACTTTGTTCCACTTTCCCATTATCCCCATTATCCTTAGTTACTTTCATCATCATCATCTATCGTCCCCGTTTCATTACTTCTGCCACCATCCGTACCAGCCCTGATTCCTCACGGAAGAACCCGTACCGGAAACACCATCTTAGCGCCGAGGATCCCTTACCGCATTGGCATTTCACTACCGAGAGATCCGTACCGGTGTCGTGAGCTTACCATCAAAGAATCCTTACTGCATCGCCTCTCGCTACCGAGAGATCCATACCGGCATTGAGACCTTACCGCCGAGGAATCCTTACCGCATCGGCACCTCATTACCGAGAGACCTTACCGGCACAGAGAAGTTATCGCCAAGAGAACCAGACCATGACTCAGCCCGTACCTGAAAACCTCGAAGGCTCCGCGTACGACCATCCCGGTCATCCGTACCAGCCCGACTAGACTGATAGTGAAGCCACCGTTCAGAAAGCGTATCAATTGGAGTCTCTTTGCCTAATATGAGAAGTTTGATTCAAGTTCATCTTCATGTAAAGTTTATTGAAGCTATCTTAGCCAACATGGCAAAAGTAGAAGAAGTTATGGAAATCCTCAAGTCTCAAACTTTCACATTGGTTGAGTCCTAGTGTCTTCCCAAGCTTAAGAATTCTGGTACATTCCTCATATCTTGCTCCCATGGAAATATGAAATTTGAGAATGCCTTGTATGATTCGGGTGCTAGTGTGAAAGTTATGTCGGTTGAGATCATGAAGAGTATAGGTATCAAAAAATGAAGGAGTACTCCTCTTCGATCACCTATGATGCCTCTTTGAAACCTCCACTTGGTTTGACTGAAGACTATCTACTTCAAGTTGGAGATTGTTTAATCCCAACAGACTTTATGGTAGTTGATAGAGGAAACCAGATAAACTTCCACTCATTCTTGGAACTCCATTTCTCAATACCACAGGAGCAAGCATCAACTTCTCAACCAATTGTGTGACTCTAATCAATGTGAACCCTACAATTAATTATCCAATCAAGCCTTCCTCTACCAAGTTTTGTGGAATAATCACAACTGAAGAATTAGAATGGAAGAATGAAATTAAGGTTGTGAATGAAACTTTAGTTCTTGATGAGGAACTTTTGGATGAGGAGTGTTTATTCTTCTTGTTTGATGGTTGTGATGAAAATGGTAATGTCAAGAAGTTGAAGGAAACCAAGAAGAATCTTGAGAAGAACAAGATGGTAATGAACAAACACCATCATCCCACCCTTGTTCACTCTCTATTGGTTCCCACAATGACATTGCACCCTTGGAAATGTATTGATGGAGAGCTAGAGTACAAAGTAAAATGTAAGAAAATATCAAATCTCTTTTCTATGGTTAAAGCGATCCTCACACCGGAACTTAAGACAAACAGTTCAAAGGGTTTTGAAGACGTGATGAAGGAAGTACTCACTATCACTCTCAAAGGTAAAACATGCTTCTCTAATGCTCATTCCACCACTTCAGCTGCTCCTAGGAGTTCTCAAACTCCACACCCTAAGATTCTCAACTAGGGCCAATGTATGGTCCTTTCCTTTCAATGTATATACCATTTTATTTTTGCTTTTTTAACCTTCTCTCTCTTCTGTTAGACCGAAATGGTGTAATTCAAGTTTGGGGGAGGGCTTTACGTATTTTAATCTTGTGTTTTGTTTTCTTATTTTTCTCTTTTTGCATATTTAAGTCTCATGCATACATCTATTACATAGAAAATTTTATAAAAAGACAAAAAAAATTTTGTAGTTTCATTTGCATAGTAAGATTGAGCCTAGAAGCATTTTAATTTTCATTTTTATATGGGATGTTTGGCTTATAGAATTTCATGCTTAGGATTAAGATCATTTTCCGTAGTCATAGTTATTTTTTGCTTGAACATCTTTGAAATAATGAAAAATCCATGTTTCGACCTTCGCACCTTTCAAAATGCACCTTCTAGTTTGGTAAAGCTCACTTGATTTCTTGAAGCATCTCTATGAATTTGAACTTAACTTGAATTTAATCTTCTTGCTTATGGTGATTTGAGTGCATTCTCATGATTGACAGGTCACATTCGGGCTTTCTTATCAATTCTACCACCTTTCCTATCCCGAATACATTCTCATCTTTAGAATGGTTTTCATACCTTTAACTTTGACCACTTATTTCAAACCCTTTGATATATTCTATGAGTGATGTCTTTTGTTAATAATGCAATAATTTTGAAACAACTTGAGAGTTTCGGGAACGACAAAGGTTAGCTCTTATTTTAGGCTAGTGATGCTAAGTCTAGCTTTAGATAGGGAATGAAATACTTTAATGGTTAGAATAGGTGTTAATTTGGGTGTTGGAAAAGAAAGAAAGAAAATCTTAAACATTGATATCAAAAGAGTCCCTAGTTAACCCACCAAAAAGCTTTAAATCCCAAGTATATAAGAAGAATGAAAGTATAGCTACCATAAGTTAAAATAGAGAAAAAGAAAAATATAAGTATATGGATCAAAAGAAAGAAAAGTTTAAAAAGATAGAAAAGAGCTAACAGTTGAACTAAAAAGTTTTCATAGGAGACTAAGAAAAAGTGATTGATCATGAGGGTGAGGATTGAAAAAGAACAAAGAGTCTATTGATATGGGGGTTGAAAAGAGAATGACAACAAAGTTTAAAAAATAGAAAATATGATGCATTTAATGGGATAATGTAGAATAATGAGAGTTGAGTTTTGTATGCATTAATTGTTGCCTTTCTTAGATGGAATTTTTATTTGACTAGCACTCCTATTTTTGAGAGCAACCACCTAAAGAAAACTCTTTTGAAGTCACATCAAAAAGCTTTTAACCCATAAACCGATTGAAGAGTGATTTGATTTCCATAAGCAATACCACATTATAAGCACCTTAATGAATGTTAAGAGATGTTTTTGCATTGCAATGAACATGGAGAAGTACTAGAGAGTAAGATGTTTGTTTTTGCACCGTTTAACTATCTTTAAAGACATTGTGTTTCATCCTTCGTTTGATACTTTTTGGTTTGAATCTCAATTTTCACACATCTTTCCCAACTAGTTTCTTATTGTTTGCTTGAGTAAAAGCAAGAGCTAAGTTTGGGAGAGATGATATATTGTGTTTTAGTTTAGCAGTGTTTTATCACTATCTTTCATTATCATTATATGTTTAGAGTTTAAATGCATATTTGCATGTGTTTCAGTCTTATATAGGTCTTGGAGCTGAAGAAAACAATAAGGAAAGCAAATGGTATGAGAAAACATAAATGATGATATAGAACCAACCCTAAGTATCTCAAAGATCGACTTTGTTGGAGACTTTACGTTGTGCTATAACTCCAGAATTCTTCATCAAAGTTGTAGAAAATTGAATGGCATTCCAATGAAGGTGATTTCAAGTGATTTGGGTATTTAGTTAGAGATACATTAATTTTACCTCCACCGGTCTTCCTCCAGCGGCATAGGCTGACCGGTGTGAAGCTGATGAGAAAACTGGGAGATTGCAAGAAGTCATGCAGCGACATGAGGAGGCCGCTGGATCCTAGTGACATGGTGCAGCAACGTGAGGAGGCCGCTGGGACGTAGCGCCTAAGTTCACCGACGTAAGGAGGCCACTGTACTGATTTTGATTTGACAATTTCAGCCTAAACCAAGCTTAACCAGTCTGGATTTCTATTTCAAACCAAGTTATTTATCTTAATATAAATATTTTGAGATCCTAATATCTGGAGATCTTATCTTATGTTTTGCTTAAGGATCTTTAGCCACTCTTACTCTCTTCTTAAGTGTTTTGGATCTTTGATCTTTTCATTTTGATAAGGTTTTGATTTCATATTATATTTGATTCTATTCTCTTAATACTTATAAAATCTATTTACTTTGTGTTTTTATGCCTATTAGTGAGTAGTCTCTTTTAGGAATCTTAGGATGTTAGATCTAGATTGATTAGTGCTAGGTTGGTGGAGTTTAGGCTTGTAATAATTAGATCCATGCTTGTTAGGTTGTGTTTAATGCTAGATTAGCAAGAGATTATTAGTTTAGATTCTAAGCATTTCTCACACCCACAAGGTGCTTGATGAAATGTTTGATCCAAAATTTTCAAACTATTTTCGATCATATCCAATGAGAATTGATGTTTAGGATGTTTGAGGTTAAGAAGACATATTATTAATATTCATTAGTCAATTAATGTTTAGCGAGAGGTATGAACATTTAAAGTGTTTAGTACCATGAAAGTGAATTAGTCAAGTTTAGTGTCTTGGAACAATTGGATTACCTCTAAGAAGTAGATTAAGACTCCACTAGCTTAGTATTGATTAGTATAAATCATCCATAAACCTTTCCAAGGATCTTTCTTTGTTAATTTGATTTCAAAAACCGTTTTTAGTTATTTTCCTCTTTATTCACTTTCAAATTCTGTTTACAAAAACCCAAAAATATATTCACTTAGATTAAGATTTGATTTGCATTCCTTATGTGTTAAGACTAGATTCCAAGTTGGATTGATCATGTTCTATGCACAACGTATTTGGGTAAATGATAATCTTGATTTGCAAAAGTCATAATATCATTCATCAAGTTTTTATAATAATTGCTCTCACTTATCCATTATTCGATCACTATCATAACTGTTTTAGTAATGACTACTAATACATTACAAATATTGTCAGGCCAGTAAATTTTATTCTTCTTAAAAGTCCATAATAACTTACATTACAAATCGATTTGATTTTTTCTCCCAGATACTTTTATCTTTACTGAATTAATTAATAATACATAATTGAATAAATTTAAATTCAAATTAAATAGGATTAAATCACATAATAAATTAGATTGTATGTAATATCCCCAAAACATTCGTTACAAACACATCTACTAAAGTAATTAATGGAAAAATATTTCTTTACAACCGATCGGATTATTAATTGGGAGCTGTCATCAAGTTCAGTTTAAAATATTTCTTTCAATGCATTAGTTACAATTTAAAATATTTTTCATTTTCTTATTTAACTCACATTTTTTATTCTTATGACGTCCATATGTTTTTTGTTTATTTTGTTGCATTACAGGAAAAATCTTAGCTTTGGAAAGAAATTTTTAGAGTTTTCTTATAAAAACCATCAAACTTATTTAAATTTACAAATCTAACATTAATATCAAAATTGTGTAGGTCAATCTACTGTTGTAGTGTCGACTCACTTCTAATCTGAGATTGATGATAGTGTGGCTGCCATAGCCAGTAGTAGTCATAAAACACTGGGTTTTGAGGAAATGGGATTAAGGAATTATAATTTTGGTCTGGGAGGCTTGTTGGTTTTGATTTAAAGTTCACCATTTTGATCTTGGCGACTTCTCTAGCTGATATCACATTCAAAGAATCTTCTTCACGAAACAGAGATGCCAGAGATGAAGGCACTTGAGAAAACGGACCATTGGGATTTCCGATTCCAATTTGAGTTGACTCACTGACTTGAGGCTTCAATTGAATTAAAAATGAAAACTTTGAGCGTTTTGTTTCCATCATGAAGATAACATTTGAAAAATAGAGAAGCTTTAACAAACCTCAGCCTTGTCGGTATGAAAGAAGAATAAGGGAAACACTGAGTCGAGAGAGAGGTAGAGTCGCGAGTCAAACAGGCAAAAAACAACATGATTTTTTTCAACTGAATTTAGATATTTTGCAAAAACAACATGATTTTTTCCAAAACAACATGCAGTTTTTAAGAGTCAAAACGTCGTTGTTTTATCCATTTTGTTAGTTTTCTTACAGCAACCATACGGGCCCATCGACACTATAAGGATATATTATATTGCGGGTGACTTTTGAGGTTGATAGATGATATGCACAATTTTGACGTTGATGTCAAATTTTAATAAGTTTGATGGTTTTTTAACAGAAATCCCAAATTTTTATGTCACTCTAGTCATTCTTCAAGGTTAGTTTTTTTATATTTTCTTTGTGTATTTTTTTATTGACTTCTTTGGTGCCTGAGTTTAGAAACATAAAACCATTTACGTTCACTTATCAAATTTAATAGCAAATTTTGTATTAATGATGTACCTTGTTACAATTTAGGTTGAAATTTGGTAAAAAATTCATATAAAACATATTTTTTGTGGTACATATTATTTTGATGCCAATAATTAATATATATAAATACAATTATGTGAATGATAATTTCTAAAAATTAAGCTTAATTTGGAATGCTCTTTATCTGGTACATATTATTTCCTTTTTCTAATTTTAAGTCTGTACATCTATGTTTGATGTCAATAGTTATAAAAATATATGAATAGTAATATGTAAAAGTTAACCTTACTTTGAGTTTATCTTTTTCCCAAGAAATCTACAAAACATTTTATTAAATTCGCATTTAATTTTCCTACATAAATTTATATAATTTATATGCTATTTATTTTCTATATGTCTTTACTTTATTGTTTGAATATATTTTATTTTGTTGGGTTTTGTTGTGTACCTAATAACTAACAGTTGTTTCCCTCTCACAGCTCCACTGGTTTGGTTTTGTTACTTTTATATATGCTTAATTTCACATGGCACAAAACAACTCCAATTTACCAATTGACCTACCCCCATATTTTTCCTTGATGAAATTGATGATAAAGTTTATTCTAAGCGCATAGTTGTTTGTCTACAATATTCATGCAAGACCCGCAACTTCAAAAGAAATAATATACAATGTTTGTTTTTGGATGAAAAAGGTTAATAAATTTTATTTTAGATTAATACCATAATTTATGTCAACCTTATGTTTATATTTATTTTTTATAATGTAGGCTAATCTTATACAAGCATCTATTCATCCATGTCTCCATAAGTTTAAGAGTAAACTTGAAGAGGACCATTTATTTTCGATAACAAATACAACCACAACAATGAAACTTTTATTCCAATTTATTCACAAATTAAGACCATAAACCTGATTAGAAATATGGCAAAACATTTTATGTTACTGTTCAATATATGTTTAAACTTTCACTAACTGTTTAGATTTAATTGAAAACAGGGAGAATGAAAAATATTGGGAAGAAACAACAACAAAATCGACCTACTTAACAATAACTCTGATTTGGCTACTAAGTTATATTATATTTTTTAATTAATGACATTGAAGGCTATTTTCTATCAGGCCAACAAGGTCATATATGCAAAATATGGTAGGATATTTTTGTTATGGGATAACATTTTCTTAAAATGAACTGCTATCATTATGTTTTTTTAAGTATTAATAAATCTAACAATTGAAGAATTTGGAGGCATGGGTGGCATAGAAGAAATTAGAGGCAGGAGTCTACTGGGAAGCATGAGTGGAATGGAAGAGCTTGAAGACAGTGATGATGAATAAGCAACACCAGAAGAAGATGTTTCAAAAGAGGAAGCTCTAGTGACAGAGAATGCGGAAGCATAAAATCAAAGTATGTGGGATTAATAATTCTCAAGGTTATGAAAACCACCAGATTTACTACCGTTTAATAAGAATGATGTTACTTTATTCTCTATCTATGCATAACAATTATGATTGTGCAATGCAAATTTACACAGAATAATACTCTTTATTATTATTTTAATTATATACTATATACGCGCACCGTGCGGGTGTTCCCCTAATATAATATATGTTGGATAGAAAAACTAAGAATAATTTATTTTTGGATTTGGTTTCACTACCAGAAATGAATCTATAATAATATCTATTAACAAGAAGAAAATAAAGATCAATATCTTAATCACAATAAAGAAAATAAAATATTTTGGAACCAGAAACTCTCAGAAATATGGTGAAAACTTGTTTCCTAAAAATCACAATTTGGGAAGATGATGGAAACGTTTGTTAACACAATGCAAACTTATTTTTCATATTTAAAAACTTGCTAATTAATCATTTGAAAATTAGATATTATGATTTTATTATTTTTAACCTAAAAACTCTATCTAGTTTAAAAAATATAAAATATATCATTTTCATGTTCTCCAAAAGTCAATCATAAACTACAAAATTTAGAAGTGTAATCTGATTTTAGAAATATATAATATAATGTTTGATTTTTATGATTATAATTTTTGTTAAAATTCTTATACTATTTAGTAAATTTGTATTATTTCAATTTATAATACAGTATAACATATATAAATTAATACTCGATAAATTAATAACCTCTCTAAATTAATAAATTTATACTGTACCGAGTTAGACTGGTGTAATAATTGATATATTTCGATAAGATAATAAGATACTAATGTATAATAAGATAATAAGATAATTGAAATGTAGTTTTTGCTATATTTTGTTTTTATAATATTTGTGTTGCATGTAACTATAAGAAATATTATAAAAGAGTATATATATATTTTCTGATGATACATTATAAATATATATATATATATATATATATATATATATATATATATATATATATATTTCATAAAACTTTCATGGTGGCAACACTTTAACTTGTAACCTTCCAGACTTTGACTTCCATTTTAATCCTCTAAGATGATGTTTTGATAGTTTAAATTTTAAACTTTCAAAGTTACTCGGTTGGCATTAACATTTCAAAAACATTAACCTCGTTAAAATAACTGTTAACTCCATCAACTTTTTTAACCACATGTGAATTTTAAATTTTTTTTTGAGTATTTGGCGAATTGAATCTTAGTTATTTTAGAATGTGAAATTCTGGTTAATTCTTGGTATTAACATATCTCTTATTACACCGAGTTAATGTTTTCTTAACGAAGTTAATTGTTTCGTCATATTGGTGTTAACTGTAATACTATTTTAAGGATTTAAAATAACAAAGTTATGCTTTAGGTATTTAAAGTAGGAGTCAAAAACTATAAAAGTTTAAAACTAAAGAATTCGCCACCTTAAAAGTTGTTAATGAGAATATTCCATAACTAGTCTCTTGTGTACTATTTGCTAGGCCTGGGCATAATAACCGATACCTGAACCCGAACCCGAATTCGACCCGAAGTAAAGAGTTCGGATCGGGTATGGGTGTATTAAAATACCCGATCGGGTGTATATTTTTTACTCATCGGATATATGTACCCGATCGGGTATACCCGAACAACCCGACCCACCCGAACTCCACTCAAAATAATCCAAACTTGTATAAAATTTAAATGTTTTAGTTTTTCTTATTTTCATTTTCATATATATTAATTTTCATATGTTAGTTTAGTTATATTATATAATTTTTATTTGAAATTTTTTATTATTTCATGTTAAATGTTTCATAAATTCAAGAACAAATAAAAAAATAAATTTTATGTTTTTGTTTGGTGGTTTGAATTTTTTGGGTTTATTTTGATATTCTATCTAGTTTTAATAAATTTGGGTTGATTTAAAAAATAAAATAGTGAATATATATGAATATATATTAGTTTTTTAAGTTTAGTTCAAAAAATTATTTGAGTTTGAGTATACCTGAAAATACCCGAACCCGATGGGTGTTTATCCGAACCGGACCCGAAATTTTAAAATACCCGATCGACTTCTATATCTCTAAACCCAAACACCCGAACATAATACCCAACTCAAACCCGATCGGATACCCAAACGCCCACCCCTACTCTTTGCTAATAAGATCTCACAAGAGACATATTACAATCCAATAAAACCAAAAACATCTGGGAAAAATAAAAGCCCAATAAAGGCCCAAATTTCTCAGCGATCAAAAAGATTCAGAAACCTATTCTAACATCTTAAAGACCAAAGTCGGTGAAAACAGGGAAAGAACTTAACAGAGAAAAATCAAAATCCCAATTTTGATTCATTAAGAGTTGAAGAAACAGAGGAAATCAAATCCACTGAGAGAATGATGTTAGGGTTATTCGAATCAAAACCCCAAAGATTCTCTTATCAGTCATCATAAATTGGTGGAAACAAAGCAAAATTGAAATAAAAAAAATGGGAGGCGAAGATGGTGAACGCGATAAAGATGATAAATGGAATCCTCCACAGCCACAGAAGGCAGATTTAAAGCTTTGGGGAATCTTGGCGTTTACTGTTATTGGCGCAACCGCCACCACTTTCGCCGTGAGTTAAACTTTTCAATAAAGCTGTTTTCTCTATTGTAGATTGATTTTTGGTGTGAGACTTTGGTTAGGGCTAAAATTGTTGGATTTAATTTTTTGTTAAATTACTGGGTTTTGATTTTGAAATGTGTATTTGGTGTATAATAGAATTGGATAAGGTTCTAGTTGATTCTGAATTAGAGGTGGCTTTTGAGTTTTTGTTCATTGTGATTAATAAAAATGTGAGTTAATAATAGTGAATATGAGTATTGATTGTTGAGAAATGATTAGTTACTTAGTTGGATAGCTAACTCGATGGTTCATTTTTGAGGTGCTTGTAAAATTTGCGTTCGTTGTTATTGATTATGGTGGATTGGTTGAAAGTTAAAATATAAAGTCTGTGGGATGGAATTGTGGAAAGATTAAGCTCTAGAAACATAACTTCACTGATCTTTTGATATTTTTCATGAATGAATCTATGATATCTATCTTGCGATCCCGCCAAAAAGTGTGAATGTGATGATGATTAGTAAAAATCTGTTTATCGCTTTGTGTACGGTTATATATATATATATATATATGATCGAGAAGTGGCTGCTTGTTTTAAAGAGTTTTCATTTTTGATTTTATGTGCTTTCTGCTCCACTTTTGAGGATTGATGAATGATGATTTTGGAATCATTAGCGACTGAGTTGGATAAGTATCTAGTTGGTTCTTTTAAGAGGTGCTTCTTTAGTTCGTGTTTACTGTGATTGATAATTTGACTCTTCAGTACTAATTCAATGGAAAATTTTATGCTCTGGTTGGTAATATCGGGTAATGGTGGGCTGCTTGAAAGTTAAAATAAAAGATGATTAAGCGAGATAAACATAACTTCACTAGAATAATGGATTCTTTTGTTATCTGCCATAAATGAATCTAAGACATGATTCGGCCAGAAAGTGTACTTGGTTAAAACCTGCAGAATCACGGAATTATATTACTAATCTGTCATTTGTGGTTAATATAGTCCTCTGTTTGTTTTTGGTTAATTTTTTCTTGGATTGTAGTGTCTGATGCTTCTATTGTTTGGTAGGTTCATCAGCTGCGAAGAACTTTTGATTGGGTCTATACCCAGGTAGTAAAACCAGTCGTTTCTCTGAGATGTTATCATATAGTTTGTTTTTTAGTTCCCAGTTAAGATAATAAAATAGATATTCAAGAAAAAGTAATATTAGTACATCCTTTATTTGGTTTTTCGTTGGCCATTCTGCTATAATTGATATTAGTGATTCACATTTTCCAGACTAGCTAAGCTCTCAACTTTTGTAATTTGGTCATTGAAGGTAGCTAGATCACAATCAGTGCGGAAAGGAGCAAGAAGCGGTTCTTTCCGAACAGCTTTTCAGGAGGAATCATGGAGAAGGTACAACAAACGGATGCAAGAGGAGTATGAGGATGAGATGGAGAGAGTGGTAAGTCTAACTGATATTTGTCGTACAGAAAACTTATGTTGCTAAGGAAAGGAAACATTGTTAAGTTTGTATATTATGCATTTCACAACCTAGTTTGATCTCACTAACTTCGGCATATACTTACAAAATTTCTGCAACCATACATGTAAGAAAAATGTTTTATCTTATATTTGAATCACAGTTGCATACTTTGTCTTTGATGTTAAGATCGTAACAAAAATGAGATGGTTTTGTAAAAAAACCGGTTATTAAAGTGTAGTATTTACTTGAACATGCGTTCAGATCTTTTGATGCTGTTTTACAGGAACGAATTAGACGTATGCAAAGCGTTTTCAACAGAGAGAGGAATAAATTTAGGAGGGGCTATGAGAACTGGAAAGAAAATGATCCCAGTGCACAGCAATACCATCAGCAATTTCAACGTCATGACTGGTACTGGAAAACTGAGTCTTCACATAGAAACCAAAGAACCAATTACCAGGAGCCTCCTGATCAGAGAAGAGTCTATCCATTGTCACACCATTACTCGGTTTTGGGGCTCAGCAGGTAATGGTATAGTTATATATTGAAATGAAATGCAGCACGTACACACGCAGTGATAGTTAACCATGTTTTTAGCTTTACACTATATGTTGCAATAGGGTTGATTATAAAGGTGATATGCCACTATAATAGGATAAACAAGTGTCATTTGACCATTGGGTTGTTTGAGAGAGTTTTAAATGCTCTTTGATTAACTTGAGGGTTATTTTTTGGTCTTGGTTTTGTTTCTTCTTAGTTTTGGTCATTGATTTCTATCCCAATCGCCCATTCTAGGTCAATAAAGAAACAATTTGATTCTTTTTTTCACAATTCAGAGTCTGAACCTGTTAGAAGCTTCATAAGCTCTTTGTTTATTCTTTTAAATATAGATGGATCAGCAAAACTAAATGGGCTAATCTATAGCAAAAGGTTCATCAATCGACATAACTAAATGGGTAAATTAATCTATAGGAAAAAGGTTCAAGTTTTACATGAATCAACATCATAATTGAGCAGTCTTGAAGTAAAGGGTCAGCTTTTGTTCCTATACAGGAATCTGAAGTTCAGCATGTTTCATTGATTTGATGGTTCGCCTTACTTCTGCTATGGTTATCGGAGTCCGAATGATTAGTATATTGTCATTCTGTCAATACAAGTAATGGTTGACAAGTCGAGGGAACTTAATATCTGTTTGTTGTGTTATTGTGTTTCAGGTCCCGGGCAACTCCATACACAGAAGCTGAGATTAAGGTAAGCTTAGGAATAATCTTCTCCTAGTTGTACTCGTATATGATCATATTCATAGTTTTATTTGCTTATGCGCACAAATAGTATGCATTGATTCAGATTTGTTGCACGTCCAGAAAGCATTCAGGGAAAAGGCTATGGAGTTCCATCCAGACCAAAATCAGGATAATAAAGGTATGTTATTCATATGCTCTATGCGGATTCCGCCTGACCATCTTAACCATTGTGTTTATCATACCGGGTCGAATTTGATGGCGGTCTCATCTATTGTTTGCAGTTGTAGCTGAAGCAAAATTCAAAGAGGTGTTACTTTCATATGAAGCTATTAAAAAAGAAAGAAAAGATATGTGATTTTTTTTTTGGTGGGAGCATTGGGATACTTTTTACGAATTTGGCATTATAGGTTAATTTAATAATTAATAGTCTTGAGGTTTGTTTTTAGCTCAAATATGGTTCTTTGTTGTAATATATTACCAAATCAAACCAGCTTAAATAAGTTGTAAACAAGGAAATCTAAAAGATAAAGAGATATTTTTGTTTTGTTTTTCCCTTTTTGGATGATTAAGACCTAATGGTCTAAACTAATACATCCATAAAATGTTAATTGCAATATTTAGACCATCCACAATGGTCAAAATGGTTAGGTGTCTATAAAATTAAATAATTTTAATTTTAATAGTTGTAGAGTCTTTAAAATTGTTATCAGTATCTTCATACAGACATTAAGACACATTATCAGTCACTGTAGATACAGTAGTATCTTATGTTTATTACTAGTTTAATTTAAAAACACTCAAAAAAGATTATAGAAAGAAGCTGCTTTTAGGGCTTGATTGGTTCTCCCGCAACCATCGCAAACGCTATGGTTGCAGGAGGTTGCGTTTATTACCAATCATATAAATCGCTACATACCGCTTGAAATTACCAGATTTCAAAAGTTCATTCCAGCTAACGTTGGCTGTTGTAGATGGTTGCGGTTAGTTATAATTATTTTTTACTTTAATAAATTCTTAAATGCTTTATATATGTATTAACTAATCTAATATATATACATATATAAGCACAAAATATTTTAACTAAAAATGTTTTAAACCTCTTAAAATAAATAATTTTAGTAAGTTATTCAAAAATTTATTTAAAAATTTATTTAAAAATTTATTTAAAAATTTATTTAAAAATTTATTTTAAATTATTATATCGATACATTTTATAGAAATAATTTATTTTAAATATATTTGATAAAAATTAAATATCAACCGTATCTGCAACCGATGTCAACCAATCAATAATTTCGCGCAAACGCACCGTTTCAAAATATGAAAACAGTTGTACAAATCACTGAATAACGTTATAATCGTAACCATTCACTCCCACAAACTTCCACAACCGCAACAGCTGCATTTAAACCAGTCGAACCCTTAGCAGACCAGTTTTAATGGGATGTAGACAATCATTATAATTTCTCTCTCTCTACAAACTATTTGAGTATATTTTTAATTTCTATGGGTGTATTTGGAAAAATGTAAATGTTTTTTTCTTTTTGAAAATAAGCAACGAGATTAAAGTGGCACGTGCTTTTGGGGAAGCTAAATTGATACAGGTCCTAGCCTTCAAGTATTCACTTTCAAGGTTGTTGTTGATGGATAGTTGAAGATCCAAAGAGAACCTCAATCTAGATCTTCAAAGAGAGATGGATGTAGAAACGGATTCAAGATGCAAGGAGAAACTCAACTTAGATCTTGAACAATAGAGATAAATGGATCAATGGCATCACTCAGATTGTGAAATATCTGAGATACATCAAGCTCAAGAACCGAGCCCAACTCAAGGATTCAAGAGAAAATATGGTTATAGGGTTTCACACTCCATAGAGACAAACAAGGGAAAAAAACTCTAAATTTTCTTACTAAAAATGTACAACCTCCTTACAATGCAATTTTATCATTTATACATGTTACCCAATAAAAGACATGGAAGCCCTAAACAATAGGCCAAAAATGGGCTTACACATTAACCACAAACACACCAAGAATACTTAGCAAAATAAGAGAAAAATAAAGAAAAGAAAGCTTTGTTTAATGAAAATGCTTTTTGGGATAGAATCTTCACTTCCCTGTCTTCCATACTTGTCATGGATTATTTCCATGCTGGAGAACAAGTGGGAAGAAGTTGAGATGCACTAGACCTTTCTGCCTCGTTAAAACCCCTCCGATAAACCCAAAGGGATAAACCCAAAGTAGGAAAAGAGTACAGCTCCTTCTAAAGACTTAGGGGTGTCTTCACACTTGCGTGATGGTGAAGACCCTCAAAAGTTGCTTCCCAAAGCACATAACAGTCCAAACATCTTCTAGAAGGTCCTCTCTACCTTCAAGATCCTTTTTGGAGTTGTTTCTGGAGCTTGGTTCTTATCATTCCCTCTCTTTTATAGAAGTTTTGACCTCAAAACTTGTTCAATACCTGGATCAAAAGGGAATAAATCAGCAGCATCCATAATGGAATAGGCAATCAACTCACCTGGATGAAAAGAAAAGAGTAAGAGTTTGAGGGAAAAGACAACTACTTCCCTAGATAGATCAAACTCCTCTATCTTTGGGTTTAGGTGATTGGAAAGAAGTTATGTATATGGGGGTGCTCCTAGAGGGTAAGTGATATGATCATGGACCAGCTATCTAATGGAGATGAAGATACCAAGATCCAACCATCTGAAGAAGATGCCTTAGTTATTCTTAAATGTCACATGACTCGTGCAAGAACAAGAATACTTGATGAAACTGTGGGAACAAGTCAAAAGATGTCTTGGAAGCAAGAAGATTTCTTTGGCCGAATCTTGAGTAACCAAGACACACTTATCACCATTCAAGCCGCTTCACCTTCAAGTTAATCATCATCTAGACAAGTGGATTGAGTGTGCTTTTTTTCCCTTGGTTTGGTTTTATCCTAATGAGTTTTCCAACATAAGGTTTTTAATGAGGCCTCAAGTTCATTTTTACAACCATGGTCATGAAGTTTAGACACCTTCTTGATGCAATGGACCGCTTTCTTATCTACCTTATGTTATAAATTTAGACTATGGTTTTTTAGACCACAAAAAAAATTATATGTGTCTATATATTTTTAATATAATTTAGATAAAAAAAAGTATAGAGTAACTATTACTAGAAAAAATTGTTATAAAAATATTCAATAAATATTGTATGAGTTCTAATATTATATTAATTTAAATAAATATTTTTTTGAAGTGTTAATATATTATAGTTTTTTTTGTTTTGAGGCCACAAAATTCTCAGGACCGGCTCTGCTTATGGTTGCAGCCTTGCAAGTGTTAAAGCATGGTCTGATTATTCTCACTTTAAAGCACTTTAAAGCATGGTCTGCAGTGTTATCAGCACTAAAAGGTGCTAGGAACTAACCCATGTCTAAAGGTTATACTAACCGTATTATACGTTTGTCAAAGAAATTTAGGAAGCTCAAGTGGTCTCACTTTAAAGCAAACTCAGTGACTCTAGATATCGGTAGAAGTGTTACAAAAGAGGGTTCTTTAAGGTGGTCCTACTTGGTTACATTCTCGTATTTGAGATAAACGACGGTTTTGATTCTTGATGGTTTCATGGAGTTTATGCATTGTTTAATTTTTGGTTTGTTTCAAATGTATCACGGTTTTGAAGGGCGTTTCCTTCATGGCATTAATATAATTTTTGACGTTAACAAAAAAAATACTAAACAAAATAGCGTGAATGATGATACAGGAAAATATCAATATTTTGAAAGAGAATTAATAATCTATCAAATGATTTCGGTGGAGAAAGAGATGTAAAAGCTTTGTACGAAAGTATTACTGTTAAAACATGGGCAAGAATATATATATATATATATATATATATATATCAGAGCCATGTGTGGTAATATAGGTTTTAGTAAAGTTTCCTAAGTGTCTTGCTGGTCAAATTAGATTATAAATCTCTAAAGAGTTGAGCCATTAAAACTTAAAATATGATAGATTCTAAAGAGTACTAAATTTTAATCCTAAAATTACACAAAATGAGTTCATATTACAAGTCAAAATCACTAAGATCTGAGTATGTCTTGTCTTCAAGAACTACTAAGAAAAATACTAGAGTCAAAAAGATTATAAATAGTCATGAAACAACCAGTGATGATTTCCAATGATCAATTGATAATTGGGAAATTCCAAAAGTTCAAAAGGTTCATATTTATAGAATATCAAAATTAATTTTTAAGAAAAAACTTCTCTATAAAACTGAAAATATTCAATTAACTAAAATTTTTGAAACAATTCCTTTGTTATCCAAAAATGCTTAGCAAAACATAGAGAAATTTTTTTTAATATATACACATCGGTTTAGTTCAAGTAGGTATTAAACCAGTTTCAAAAGAAGGATTAAATATTTTAATTTAGCTATCCTAAGAGATACACGATTTAAATTATTTGAAGATTCCTATTAAGCTCGATAGAGTTGAGTTTATGTACTTGACCAATTTCTTTTGATTGCTATCCAAACTTCACTGTTTCATTAAATGACAAACATATATTAAAGTCTCTAGTTTTACAAGTTAAAACCCACAATTATAAAATGGTCGAAGGTTCAATTCCCATTGCTTTGATCTTCAGAGTTCATTACAAAGCTATGACAAATGCTTTCTCTTCGAAAATAAATCTTTCAAGTAAAAAAGGAGAAAGAATTCTGCTTGAAATCGATCTTGCAAGATCTAATTCAGTTATACTGAGATCTATTTGATGGAAAGATATAAATCTTCCAGATGAATGGGTCCTCAAAGGTGCTACTAAACCCAAACCCACAAAACCTCAAGAACCTATATAGCCAAATACATGATTAAAACACAGAAAATTTTCATGATAAAAAGTAAATCTTTCCTTTATTAGGAATAACCAAGATCGCCTAGATGAATATCTATGTAAATCTTCATCCCTTCCAGAAACTTTTAACCTAGGAAGAGTCTTGCAACTGGCTCAAGATTTTTCCAAAGAAGAAAAATATCCAAAATACCAACCTCGATTTTCAACCTCCGATATTCCAAATTTTATTTTAAGAAATGTTGATTTTCGTACATAAATTCCAAAACCTTTTTACTCAGCAGAAAATAGTTTTACGAGTAATGAATTCTCCAAAACATCTGAGCCAACAAGCCCCACTTTTTCAGCTATTACAGATAACTTGCTAAATGAGTTGAATATGCTTGAATTTTTTTTTTTATATACAAAACATTTCTACAAGATGATTTCTATTAAACAATAACAGCCAAAAAGACTTTGTTTTTTTAAAAAACTTTTTAAAAGATAGAACTCAAGTTCAAAAATAATTTTACAACTATCTCCAAAAACATAAGATCCAAATTCTATTTTCCAACTGGTTGAAGATTACGCAAATAAAAACAATTTCTTTTTCTCTTCTCAAAAACTGCAAATCCTATTGCCCACCGCAATAAAACCCCTGAGTGGGAAAGTCTTGCCAACTATAAAATCATAAATTCAAATCATCTCCCTCATCATGTAATAAAGCTTAAATGGTTAGGCACACTAATTGAAGCAATTCCTTTTAAACTTTCCCAAGATGATGATAAGGCTAATATCAAAAATATCATTACCCAACATAACTTTTCAAACACAAATCTTGGCACTATAAGCAAACAGCTTGACAGAATTGAGAAATCAATTAAAAAAAGCCCATTACTTTGACACAAACCTCTTTTGAAAAGAAGAAAAAAAATCCAATTTTCAAACTTTTCCAAATTTCAAGCTTTGCATTAAAACTTATCAAAAACGGACCTAGAGTTCATTCGTGCACTCTAAATGCAGTTAAGTAGAATAGAAATAGGTGAGAGTAGCCTGCCAAACAATTGTGAAATCCCTGATACTCCTACTTCTAAAATCCAAATAAATACCCTGGCCAATGATTCAGAGATGAGTGAATACTCTGAAAGCTTTCAAACAACGATCCCAAAAATAAACCATCTTGATTAGAAAAAGCCATCAGGAACACCAATTAGTTTCTGCTCCCGATCTAGTATAAATCCAACCAATAGAGAAATCTAGGTTCAATCCCAGTATATGACGGGAACATTGACGGCATATCTGACTATAATTTCTTATGTCTCCACCAAAAAAATGAAAATAGCTGCAAATGCATATAGAACTCAAATAGGAAATGAAGATAAAACCGTAGCTGAACTGCTTATCGCTGAGTTTTTGTACCAGCTTAAAGGATGATGGGATAACTATCTTACCAACCAGCAAGTATTGAAATACTTGATGCCGTCAAAATTGATGAGTATAATGCCCCAATCTTAGATAATTTTGGAAATCCCCAACAGGACTCTGTAGCCACTTTAGTTATACCCATAACTCTACATTTCATAGGAGAACTGATGAGGCCCAAGCCTCCTCCAAACGTGAGGAAGAATCCCTGGACAATACCGACTTGGACACATCCAGAAGCCAATGTCCCTTAACCAACGTACCTGTTTAGCAAACCGAGTAGAACCCTGTTTTTTCTATTTTCACTCTCTTTAATTATTTTTACCTAAGTGTTTAATCCGCCCCTATAAATACTTAACCCTAGATCATTTTCTTCCAAGTCTGTTTAGTTTTAAGTTTATTTACATTTCACCTAAGCACTTTTCATTGTTCTTAACTTTTCTGGGTTTTTAGATCCTTAGATCTGCCCATTTTCATTACGAATTTGCATTTTGTTTATTCTGCAATCTTGTTTATCTACTCTATTTGTTTATGATTATGCAGTTTATTTTGTTTTCTGGGTTTTTGCTTTTGTTATGTGTTCTTCATCTGAGTAGTGAAATTTAGGGTTCTTGGGGAAAATGGTAGATCTAAGTTAGATTTCGTGTCTTTAATGTTGCTAATGCTTTAATACTTTCATTTCTCTTCTGGATTAGGGTTCTTAATGTTTATTCTTTTCTGATCAGTTGGAATATGATTCCAGATATTCACCACTCAAAAGGTGTTCAACGAATGTCTGATCATCCTAATTTCAGAGATTTGTTCATCCTAGCCTAAGAGATTAGATGTTTAGGGAGCATTTTGGCTTTAATGATCTGGTTCTTTATGCCTATCTCAGTTATGTTTCATTGATGAGAGTCAAGATTTGAAAGTTTATGAGATTTGAGGTTAATCATCATGAGAGTGGATTTAGCTTGTTAAGAAGATCATTGTCTAGAGAATAGCTTGAATAAGTTGTTTAAGAAAGCATCATTTTAGGATAGATTGAACCCTAGATCTCACCAAACCCCCAGGAATCCTATTTGTCATTCTGCTTGTTAATCTCATTTGCATTTCTTATTTTCTTTCACTTTTCTAGTTCATACTTGTTACATCAAAACCAACCATCATCTAGCTTGACTTAGAACAACCTGATCATATCCTTTTTGATTACATCTTTCCCATTATGGATTGACACCTCAAATGCTTCAACGACAAGATTTGGGGAATTGATCTAATAGAGTCGAAACATGTTTCTCAATTTGGTGCCATTGCCAGGGATGGTTTGTTTCATTTTGGATTTCAGACTTTTAAGATCAAGAACTAATTTCTTTTCGTTTTCTGTTTTTCAGGTACCACTCGACATGTTCACTCGACTTGAAGTCGAGTTTGTTCAAATTTTTAACCAAACTCGTTCTACACACTCGAGCAAAACCTCGAGTTTGCCCTACTTTCATCTTCACACTCGGTTTAACAGACTCGACATCAGCAACCCGAGTTTGACAGTTTTCCACGTTTGCATGCAACCACGACTATCTCTTAAGCAGTACATAGACGCCATAAACCAGAATCCTCCATAGGCTTTGCAAGAATACAGGAAAAGACAGGAAGAAATCAAACAACAAAAAGATATGGAAGAGGAGAGACCTATAATGAGACCCAGAAACATATGAGCAGGGGATGCTCCAAATGCACATACTCAGAGGCAAGGAATTGTGCTTCCAGTTGTCCAGAATAACAAATTTGAGATCAAGATTGGTGTTATTTCAATGATCCAGAGCAACAAATTCCATGGCCTACCAATGGAAGACCCTTTAGACCATCTTGATGAGTTTGAGAGACTATGCAATCTAACCAAGATAAATGGTGTCAGTGAAGATGGATTCAAACTCAGGGTTTTTCCTTTCTCTTTAGGCGACAAGGCACACATTTGGGAGAAGACTTTGCCTCATGGATCTATTACATCTTGGGAGGAATGCAAGCAAGCCTTCTTTGGCAAGTTCTTCTCCAACTCCAGAACAGCTCGATTCCGCAATGATATCTCTGGATTTGATCAGAAGAATGGTTACACTTTCTGTGCAGCCTGGGAAAGATTCAAGAGTTATGCAACAAAGTGTCCTCATCATGGATTCTCCAATGAGTCCATACTCAGCACACTTTACAGAGGAGTTCTTCCTAAAATCAAAATGCTATTTGATACAGCAAGCAATGGAAATTTCCTCAACAAGGGTGTAGATGTAGGCTGGGAGCTAGTAGAGAACTTAGCTCAATCAAATGGCACTAATAGTGAAGACTATGATAGAACAGTCAGAGGAACCTCAACAACTGAAGATCACTACATGAAGGAGATCAAGGTGTTGAAATATGTGATCTCTATGATAGAAGAATTCAAATCTAAGAGAAGGAGGGAAAGGAAACCTAGTTCACAAGGAACTAGAAGAAGTCTTGGTTAGGATGTAACTAGAAGAAAGGAAGCTGTTACATACTAACTAAGTGGAAAAGAGGAAGCAAAGGAGAGCATGGGGCGCCAGAACCAGGGCATGGGCACAAGCATGGAGGCATCAGCAGCAGGGTATGGGCGCAGCTTGAACAGGAGTCAAACAGTGAGCTGCTCCCTTCCCTCCTCTCTTCTTCACGCAAACTCCTCTCTTCTCTCCTTCCTTCTTCACGCCTCTTCTCTTTTTCTCTATGTAAAAACTCTATAAATATACATGTAATGTGATGTAAAGAGTTGTGAATAAGAGAATAAGAAAATTAAAAGAGTAAAAGGAAGCTTAAAGGAAGCTTTGCTTATCTCCCTAAAGGCGCCGGTGGAGCCTTAGCTCTCCGGCGCCATGCTTCTCCTTAGTTCATCTTATTTCATCAACCATTATCATTCTCATTCTCATCATCATTCTTATCATCATTCTCAAACAATAATCCCTCATTACATCAATACTCACGCCACCATCATCATCCTAAACATTCTCTAAATATCCAAACCTCAAACTCCTTATTATTCTCATGCCACAACCATCACTCTCTCAACCATCCCTAAGCCTCCATACTCTTAATTTCAACACAAGGCTCTAACAGAAAAGATAGACAAGTTTCTGCTCAATAATCAGAAACATGTACACTTTGTGACTGAGGAATAGGTACTACACCAAGAGGAAAGCTCAGATACCACAGAAGAGATCGGCATAAACTTGACCCCGTTGTCACCCATTCAAGTGCAAGGTTGACCAAGGATACTTCCTCCTGATCCAACTTCTTTATTTCCATCCGTGAAACTTGTAAACCATCAGAAATGAGTACCGAGTTGTATTAATGGTTTACAAGGATGTGTTAAGTGCAGGTAGCACAGAAGAACCGGTCCCAGAAGAGCTCCAGAGGATCCTGCAGAAGTACGCGTCCATCTTCCCTGAAGAAATCTTGCATGGTTTACCCCCTCTATGAGGCATTTAGTATCAAACAGTTTTCGTCCCAGGGCCTCACTTCCAAACCGTCCTGCCTACAGTGTCAACCCCAAAGAAGCCAAGGAGCTTGAACAATAAATTTCTGACTTTATGGCCAAGGGATACGTCCGAGAGAGCCTCAGCCCGTGCACTGTTCCGGTCCTCTTGGTCCCTAAGAAGGATGGCAGTTGGTGGATATGCGTGGATTGCCATCCCATCAATAACATCAAAGTCAAGTACCGACATCCTATTCCCCACCTTCAACAGAGATCCCAACTTCCTTGGGCATTTCTAGAGAATCCTATGGAGGCGCATGGGATCCAAGCTCCTTTTCTCTATGGCCGTGCATCCTCAGAACAATGACCAAACCGAAGTAGTCAACCGCACGTTGGGAGCATTTCTTAGGGCAGCTGTCGATTCAAACCGAGCCAACTGGCTCCAGAGCTTGCCATATGTAGAGTTTGCTTACAACTGAGCTACCGGTTTTCCCCATTCAAGATTTGCTATGGTTTCAACCCCCTTATGTCCCTGGACATGATCCCACTGCTACCGGATCATATGGAAGACCAGAATGGGGTCACCAAATCCAAGTACATCAAGAAACTCTATGAATTGGAACAACATCCTGAAAAAGATGGAACTATAAGAAGAAGGCAGACTGCGGACAGCAACCTATGGTGTTACAACAGGCGACTGGGTTCGCTACAACCTCGAGGAGATGACCCCTTCCAAGTGCTAGAAACAAGAATTTGTACTGGATCGACATTCGAAGTAAGGATAACATGTCTACCATTTTCAACATTACTGAGTTATCCCATTTTGATGCAGGAGATCAGGTTTTGAGGACCAAATATCCTCAAGAGGAAGGGCATGATGAGGCCCAAGCCTCCTCTGAATGTGAGGAAGACTCCCCGGATGATACCGACTTGGACACATCCAGAAGCCAAGGTCCCTTACCCAACGTACCGGTATCAGCCACAGACCGCGTCCAGGCCAAACACTATCACATGAGGTTCAATCTTGTTATCAGCCAAGAACTGAAGGTGAATGCATGGACCGGACCCGAGCAAGTGAAGATGAACAAGAATTAAGTCCTTAGTGTTTTCACCCTAACCCAGTGAAAACGTGCATCTAAAGTCATCTTGGCTTAAGCACTCTTTTTCTCTTGATTGGCTTTTACATGCCCGAGTCGATCACCTTCCTTTCCAGTTCATGGATTGTGGAGTGCCATTCGGCCCTAATCTCTATCTCTTCCTATTTTTACCTTTTTACTTCAGAACATTGCTAGTTAAGTTATTTACCGGGCATGTAAAATGCCCAAGGACACGCTTGTCCTTTGTAAAGGTCGGATCACCCTAATTCATGCCTATTTAAACCATGTAAACCTCGATCTTTAAAGGCAGACTTGAATAAACTATTTAGCTTTAACGCTTCTCTCGAGACTCACTCATAGATTAAACATCAGAAATCTTTGAAGCACTGCTTGGATTCTGATTAGTCTTATCACATTGTTGTTCAACCACTGTGTAGCCAGCTCTCGATCCACCTTGTTCCCTTATTGCTTTCCTTACCATCATTCTTACCATTGCTTTCCTAACCATCATTCTTACCATCGCTTTCTTTACCATCATTCTTACCATCGCTTTCCTTACCATCTTTTTACCATCACTTTCTTTACCATCGCTCTTACCATTGTTTTCCATAGCATCGTTCTTACCATCGTATTCCTTACCGTTCGTCTTATCACCGTGTTCCTTCTTACCGCCCCATTTTTCCCTACCATTGCATCTCAACAAACCTATCGAGAGATCCTTGACCGCATCGGAGACTGGCTACTGAGGAAACCTGACTGATCCCGTTCTGTACTGCATCCGGTCTTTGGCTGTTCTTCCAGGACCTGACTGGGTCGACCGTGGAGTTAATCGTTCTGGGAGCGTATCAAGATCCTTCTGTCCTTAGAGACAAAAACACTGAACTCCTTTCAAATATAAAATGCAAAAGCTAAGCGATTTCAATTGTACAAAAACACTTTTCTTACTAGAGTTTTACTCTGTCAAGATTCAAACCAACCTTTTTGGAAAGAGTTTTACTAGGAACTCGACCTTGGAGAAGAACTTTCTAGTAAAATATCAAATCTCTTGATAAATCTTTCATCATAATCATTATCATCATCATCATCATCATCATCATCATCATCATCATCATCATCATCATCATATGATTCTGATTCATCAATAGCTTCGGAAAAGCTTTACAAGCGGACGAAAAATAGGTCATCATCTGACTCAGAATCAAATGAAAAACCCTCCACATACTTAGAAAAGACCAAGACTTTAAACTTGAAATTCTAAATTCCATTTCTGATCCAAGCCTAAAAAATAAACTTTAGAGACAATCTTTTCACCAAATGAGAAAAAATAAAAGTTACAGAAAATTCTTTGAAAAACCGTGGCCCAGCACTTCCAGATCTTCTTATGATGTAACAACCATCCTAAACAAAAGAAAAAAAAGATAATTCCAAAACAACAATTCAAGATCAAAGAGTTGAAATAAAAGAAGGAAAATGACCTAAAAATCCTCAACAATCATTGCTATAGATCTTTTGGAAAACATATACAGTGTTACAAATCTTTAACGAAAATCTTTGTCTCGATTTCTGATAAATGCAATAATGCCCGACAAAGAAAAACAATAAGTGCCATGAAGACCAAAAACATCTTGGTGGAGACAATATTTTGCTAGTGGAACTTAATGGAGCTAGTGGATGCATTATCAAAGCTGAATGAAGTTAGTTGACACATTTCATTATGTTTTACTATTTTTAATTTATGTAATTCTCTTGTAAAACTCCTATATAAAGGAGTTTAAGTATTTATTTGTGGACACACTCTCATTTTCTGATTCCCCTTTTCTCTCTTATCCATCTCTCTCTCTGAAAATCTCTTTCTCATAGTCTTTTATCCAGAACATTTTTGCAATCTCCTGTAAGTTTTATAAATTATGTTTTCATCTTATTTTAGCAATTTTATTTTAATTTATTCCTAAGTGGCTGGTCTTACCACCCAAAAATTATTTTAATTCTATAAACTATTTTAATCTACTTTGTATTATGACTCAATTACGTTATGACTCAATTGCAATATATATATATATATATACATATATCTTATATAATATAGAAGGGTTGCAATTCTAAAAAATTCTGAAATCCTGCCTAGTGTTCATATCTTAATTGACCCGTTTACCCTTTTCAAATTAACCTTATCTTCATAATATCTAAAATCATATTATCTAAATTCCAAAATTATAAAATAAAAAACATATTACATGATTAAAGAATAAATATACAGATTTTACCTTATTTCCAATATTTAACCTTATTTTCTGATTTATGTAAATGATTTCTTTAATTATGACATACGTCAAAATTTATTTGGAATTTATTCACTTTCTTTTCCATATTTTCTAAAAAATATATAAGATTACAAGATTAATTGACTAATAAAATGAAAAACATATACAAAATATAATATCAAATAAATATACAGGTAATGTTTATCTTAATTAAAATTAAGATTTATTATATTTAAATATAAATTCAATGAAAATGGATTAATTATATCAAAAAAGATTTTATTTTGCTATTTTATGAGTCCTAAAATATACATTTTCCTAACATTCATTCCAAAACAAAAGACATAATTGTGTAAGCTTTTGAAATTAATCCATTGATGATAGACTATTAATCTACCAATTCAAGAAGGACGTTGCTTTTTAACATTAATGTACATTCATTAATATATGTAATAAATAACATTGTTGTTGAGAAATTGGTTAAGTTCTGCTACAGGTTTTGTGCAGATACGGGTTTGATTGGCTCTGGTTTAAGGTCAATTAATGAACCAAGAGGAAATTCAATAACCATAAGGATTGAAGCTGGTCTAGCTCTGATTGAAGACCGGTTATTGGTATGATCAAAACTGAGTCATTTTGATAAGAGGAAGCTACTCGACGCTGTTACGAAGCTGAAGAATGTGTTGGTCTAAGGAAACGGCATCAAATTTGTTAATGGTCATAACATAATGGGAGTCAGTGATCTGGAAGTATATAAGGGTGAGAGATTAACAAATCATGTATCGCTTTTACATTTTTCCTCTTAAGATCTTTGGGTTTATTCTTCTCTTGGGTTCTTGATGAGAGAAATACGATGAGAGAGTGTGAGCTGTAATCGGAGGGTTTATCCGAGAAGACAACTTGTAATCTGAAACAGTGAGTAAATATTGGATTCCGAGAGAAAGATCTCGGCCAGACGTAGGGTTTGTTATACACCTGAACTGGATAAATGTGCCTGTGTATTTCTTGAAGTTTTTCCTTTTAAGTTTCGTTTGAATCTTCTTCTTCCTCAAGCTATCTGTGAATATTGAAATAATTGAGATCAAATTGACCTGGGTTTACAACAGTTGGTATGAGAGCCATTTGGTTTTAGAGATCGAGTTCGTACGGATCACAGAAATTGCAAGAGGCGTTTAATGACTCGAACGATGTCTTCAACAAGGTTGAGGTTGTGAATTTCAATGGATTGATTAATTACAATCTGTGGAAAGAAAAGCTCCTGGCACATCTGGAGATGATTGGACTAATGGAACCTTTAAAAATCCAAGAAGTTGAAATGAAAGGAATGACTACTTCCATGAAAGAAAAAGATGTCAAGCAAAAGGGAATTACTGGACAAGCATCAGAAATGCCAAAAACTCCAAAGGAACTTGCCATGGCCGATAAACAAAGGAAGGTATGATGCACAATCATATTAAGTGTAAGTGATCTGGTGCTTCGAAAAATCATCAAAGAAGAAACTGCAGCTGGAATGTTTAAGGTTCTTGATACTCTCTACATGTCAAAGTCTCTTCCAAACCGTATATACTTGAAGCAGAGATTATACAGTGACAAGATGAATGAATCCCTGTCTATTGAAAACAACATTGATGAGTTCTTGAGAATAATAACAGATTTGAGAAATATCAAAGTTAATATTTCGGATAAGGATCAGGCCATCCTCCTTTTGATGTCTCTTCCAAAGCAGTTTGATCAGCTGCGTGATACGTTGAGATACGGAAAATCTGACCTTACTCTTGAAGAAGTTATGAGTGCTATCTACTCCAAGCAGCTAGAATTTGGAGATATGGGTAAAGCTAATATGAACCCAAGGATAAGGGTTATTTGTCAATAATGGTAATAGGGGAAGAGCTGAGAATAGAGAAGGGAATGCTGGTAGGAAAAAGGGAAGATCCAGGTCTAAGTCTAGAACTAGAAAACAAGGTTTCTGGTTATGTGGAAATGAAGGGCATTTCAAGAAGAATTGTCCTAAGAATAAGGGTCAGGGAAATTCTCAAAGTTCAAATCAGGCCAAAGGTGACTCATCTGCTGTTACAGGGAATGAATTTGTAGAATCCCTTTTGGTATCAGAAGTTCCTGGAACAAATCTTACTGAACCGATTGACTTCAATGAGATTTGGATTCTTGATACAGGATATACATTTCATATCACTCCAAGAAAAGATTGGTTTATAAATTTGAAAGAGTACGACGCAGGGATGGTAAGAATGGTGAATGAAAGCATGTCGGCAGTTAAGGGAATTGGTACTATAAGGATCAGAGCTACAGATGGATCTCTTGTATCAATCATTGATGTTAGATACATACCAGCCTTCACAAGGAATTTACTGTCTCTAGGAACTTTTGAGGAGAAAGCTGCTCATTTGGGTCTGAAAATGGAGTTATGAAAGTAAAGAAAGGCTGCAGAACACTTTTAAAGGAACATCGGAAAGGCTCCATATATCTTCTACAAGGTTCAACATTTATGGGGAAAGTAAATGCTATACACCACCGGGATGAAACAAGTCTGTGGCACTGTCGACTTGGCCGTCTGGGTCAGAAAAGCTTAGATCTCTTGGTAAAGAAAGGATATTTTGAGAAGGACAAGATCAAGCTTACAGTTCTGTGAGAATTGTGTTTATGGGAAAGCTCATAAGGTTAGTTTCCCTACAGGAAAGCACATATCAGAAAATTGTCAAGACTACATCCATGCTGATTTGTGGGGGTGTCCAACAGTACCACAGTCTTTGAGTAATTGTCATTATTTTCTGAGTTTAATTGATAATTATTCAAGGAAATTCTGTGTTTATTTCTTGAGGACTAAAGATCAAGCGTTTGAAAAGTTCAAGGAATGGAAGTTGAGAAGCAGTCAGGTCAGAAGGTAAATAATTTGAGGACTGATAATGGGTTAGAGTACTGTAATAAGGAATTTTATGGGTTCTGTTCAGCAAATGGTATAGTAAGGCATCGGACAGTAGCTCACACTTCACAACAGAATGGAGTGGCTGAGAGAATGAACCGTACAATTCTCGAGAAGGTGAGAAATATGTTGTGTGAATCTGGTATGCCTAAGGCATTTTGGGCTGAATCAGTAAATACTGCAACTTATTTGATAAACAAAATTCCTGCATCAGCTATTGATTACCAAATACCTTAACAAGTTTGGTCAAAGTCAGCGCCAAACTACAACAATTTGAGAAAATTTGGATGTGTATGTTACTATCATTCAGATGAAGGGAAGCTACATCCAAGAGCAAAGAAATTTTTTTTGTTGGATATCCTACAGGTGTTAAAGGATACAAGCTATGGTCTGTGGAAGACAAGAAAAGTGTCATAAGTAGAAATGTGACATTCAATGAGAATGAATGCTACAAAGACTTGGAAAAATTGTCTGATGTTAGTCAACAAGAAAATACTATGTCTCTTGTTTTAGAACTTGGTTTATCGGAAAACGGTAATACAAGTTTAGATGGAGATAATCAGGAAGTATCTCCGCGGATTCAACCAGACAGGAATGAGGCGTTAGAACGGGTAGATTCAGGCTCTGAAACAGAATAACTTCTTGAGAATGGATCAGAAACTGTTGGATCAGGTTTAGAGAACTACTTACTAGCTAGGGACAGAGCAAGGAGAGTCATTACCCCACCACAGAGATTCAGTGATGAAAATTATGCTAGTTATGCGTTGTTTGCATCTGAAGATGGTGATCCGGTGGAGCCAAGTGATTATAGGTCAGCAATTAGAGATCCAGATAAAGAAAAATGGATAAGTGCCGGAAATGAAGAGATGGATTCACTTCATAAGAACTTTACATGGATCTTGGTAAAGAAACCTAAGAAGAGAAAGGTTATTGGCTGTAAGTGGATTTTTAAAAGGAAATCTGGAATCCCTGGATTTGAAGAGCCTAGATTTAAGGCGAGGCTTGTAGCAAAAGGATTTGCTCAAACAGAAGGATTAGACTACAATGAGATTTTTTCTCCTGTAGTGAAGCATGTTTCTATCAGATATTTGATGTCTATAGTGGTTAATGAAGACTTAGATCTGGAACAGTTAGACGTGAAGACGGCCTTCCTACATGGATACTTAGAAGAAGAAATTTTAAGGAGTCAGCCTGATGGTTATGTTGAAAAGGGCAAAGAGGAATGTGTGTGTTTGCTAAAGAAGTCTCTGTATGGGTTGAAGCAAAGTCCTAGTCAGTGGAATCAGAAATTTAAGTCCTAGGCTTTAAGAGAAGTGATCATGATCAATGTGTTTACATCAAGTGCACTAGTGGTACTTATCTTTACTTACTTCTTTACGTAGATGATATGTTGGTAGCATGCAAATATATGAAGATGATTTCAGAACTGAAAGCTCAACTCAACTCTAAGTTTGAAATGAAGGATTTAGGCACTACAAGGAAAATTCTTGGCATTGATATATTCAAGGACAGGAAACTTGGAATTCTAAAGCTACCACAGCAAGGTTACTTGGAGAAAGTACGTAAAAGTTCAGGATGGATGAAGCAAAGGCAGTCCATACCCCATTAGGAGTTCAGTTCAAGCTGTCAGCTGCGGATGAGGATCAACTAGATGCAGATGCAGATTTTATGAGGTCAGTTCCTTATTGTAATGCGGTTGGTAGTTTAATGTATGGAATGATTGGAACTAGGCCAGATCTTGCATATCCTGTTGGTGTGATTAGTAGGTTCATGAGTAGTCCATGTAGAGAACATTGGAATGCTGTGAAATGGGGTTTGAGGTATTTTAGAGGATCCACTAACATGAATCTGGTTTTTAAGAAAGGAACAGATTTCAAAATCTATGGATTTTCTGATTCAGATTATGCTGCATACTTGGATAGAAGGTCTTTGTCAGGTTATGCTTTTGTATCTGGTGTTGTGTAATCAGCTGGAAGTCTAGTTTGCAGAAGGTTGTAGCTTTATCAACTACAGAATCTGAATATATAGCTATGACAGAAGCTGCTAAAGAAGCTATATGGTTGAAGGGTTTGAGCAGGGAGTTTGGATATTCACAGGAAAGAATAGAGTTTTTCTGTGATTTTCAGATTGCTTTGGCTTTGGCAAAGAATAATGTCTTCCATGAGAGGACTAAGCACATTGAAGTGAAAATGCACTTCATAAGAGATAAGCTTGTTGATGGTGAATTGCAGGTATCTAAGGTGCACACAAGTGAGAATCCTGCTGATGATTTAACAAAGGTATTATCTACCAGTAAGCTCAAATATTTGTTGAGCTTACTGGGTGTCTCTGAAGGTTAAGCAGGGAAAAATCCAAGATCAGAATCCACAAGGGTCGAGAAGCAAGTCAGAACAAACCAAGGTGGAGTTTGTTGATAAATTGGTTAAGTTCTGCTACAGGTTTTGTGCAGATAAGGGTTTCATTGGCTCTGGTTTAAGGTCAATCAATGAACTAAGAGGAAAGTCAATAACCATAAGGATTGAAGCTAGTTTAGCTCTGATTGAAGACTGTTATTGAGCTGATCAAAACTGAGTCATTTGGATAAGAGGAAGCTTCTCGACGCTGTTACGAAGCTGACGAATGTGTTGGTCTAAGGAAACGGCATCAAATTTGTTAATGGTCATAACAGAATTGGAGTCAGTGATCTGGGAGTATATAAGGGTGAGAGATTAACAAATCTTCTATCGCTTTTGCATTTTTCCTCTTAAGATCTTTGGGCTTATTCTTCTCTTGGGTTCTTGGTGAGAGAAACACGGTGAGAGAGAGTGACCTGTAATCAGAGAGTTGAATGGAGAAGACAACTTGTAATCTGAAACAGTGAGTAAATAGTGATTCCGAGAGCAAGATCTCGGCCAGACGTAGGGTGTGTTATACATCTGAACTGGATAAATGTGTATTTCTTGAAGTTTTTCCTTTTAAGTTTTGTTTGAATCTTCTTCTTCCTCAATATATCTTGTCTATTGAGATACTTGAGATCAAATTGAGCTGGGTTTACAACAAATGTAATTATGACAATCAGTTTGTTCATAATTGAAAGCTATCACCGTGTTTCTTTGTTAAGAAACATGAAATTAAATTGTCTAATATGTATGTACTTTAATTGTTTAAATATACTCCTATTCACTAGAATTGAATTTTACAAATATCAAATATATAGCCCAGTGTTAATCTAATCCTAATGGCATGTAACATAACATATTTTAAATAAATACATTATCATCAAGGGGACTTATCAAACATCTTCTGACAATCTCAATAGATTTGAAAAATAAATGCAGATAGACCCAATTTGTTTTGATATTAAACTGAGATAGCCTTGGTATTGTGCGGGCATATCACACATTAAAACACTCATAATTTCTTATCGGCCCCAAAAATATCAAGGGACAGTTTAATATCAACTGAAATATAAAATATCAACTAAAATATTTTAAAAACCACAAATTAATTGGAACAAACTCAAATTTAAGGAATCCCAAGAAATTAGAAATATGTTTGCTTCAAACATACCACCCTATAAATACATCATCTACTCTAAAGAGGAAACAAAAACCAACAAGTAATCACCCAAACAAAATGAAGTAATTATATCATCCATCCTGCAACTCATCCCAACATTCGGAAGGTATATCCATTATATAATAAATAAAATTTGTAACAGTAATTTTAATTTCATTGGTATCATGATCCGCCAAGTTCACCAACTATCGACTGAACATCCTGCAACAAAAAAACATGTAGAACATGTCACCCCTTCATCTTTGATCAGATACTTAAGAATAAATATATTTTCTTTATTTTTTGGTTCTTAAAAGTTTATCAATACCACAAATCAAACTTCTCTTCATGTTGAAGGTCTCTCAACAATGCTATTCCAATGTATTCCCAAAGTAAGGCCATAAAATGAGTAGAATATGACAACATGTTTCACGGTATTGTTCAATATATGTTTAACTTTTCACTAACTGTTTTAAATTAAATGAAAACTGGGAGAAGGAAACATAACAGGACAAAACAAAAACAACATCCAAGTACTTAACAATAGCTCCAATTTAGGTACTTGGGGGTCTTACCCATCTTGTCTAATGACATTGAAACCTAATTTATATCAGGTTAACAAGGTCATAAATGCAAATATATGGTAGGAAATTACAAATGTGCATAAGAAGAATATTTTTGTAGTGGGATAAAATTTTCTTAAAATAGATTGCTACCATAATGTTTTTTAAAAAAGTACTAATAAATCCATCAATTGAAGAATTTGGCAGCAGGGGTGGCGTGGAAGGAATATGAGACATAAGTCTATTGGGAGACATGAATGGAATGGAAGATTTTGAAGATAGTGATGATGAAGAAGCAACACCGAGAACAGCAAACAAGAAAGGAAATGTTTCTAAGGTGTAAGCTCTAGTGACAGAGAAAGCGAAATCAGACGGACAAACTACTGCAAACTAAAAACATTAACAGAATTGTTAGAATGGTGAAACTATGTGATATTAAAAACACTAATATCTAATATCATATAAGTTAATTTTCTTAAAAATTATTACATGAAAACATAAATTTTTGAATGATTATTCATTATATTTGATCATTAGTTTGAATTGAATGTGTTTAACTTATATTTGATCATTATACACATAGCCTTGAAGTGTTCTTCGAATTCAAAATGGGAGATTTAAATTCAAATGCTTCAATTAATCATATATATACACACAAAATTCATAAATATATATATATATATATATAATATAACTATATTAGAATATATATATATATATAAACAAAAAACAGGATTAGAAAGGATTGGGAAGAAAACATAAATCTACAGACACAAATTAAAAAAAATCCAACAAATAAGGAAAGACAGTATAAAACACAATAAAATTTAATATATAAAAAATAAGTCAACTTTCCATCTTAAAATATATACAGAAAAAATCAAAAACATATATAGCACAACTACATGTTAAAAATATATATACAAAAATAAATATAATATTCATAAACAACAACATGAACCCGCGCATCGCGCGAGACTTGCTCTAGTGTATATATATATATATATATATATTATATTTAGGTATAACTAGAAAACAAAGTTAAGGTAAAATAAATAGGTTGTCATTTATTTACTTCAAGATCAGCTCAATTTGTAGAAATGATTTTTTATCAACCGTTTAACATAAAATAAGATTTTAATATACTTGCCATAAAAATATGGAATTTGGAATTAAAAGATAATTTTTATCACCAAATATATATATATATATATATATTTGTAAAATGATAATTTTTCTGTAACTAAGTCTAAGCATATAAAAATAAAGTTTCTAAAAATAAATCATATGAACTTATTGATATACAAATATGAAGAATGTTTGATAAAGAAACTTTTTATTTTAAACATTTATAAAATATTTTTACCTTATTTAAATTTGTGTAGAATATGTATAATACATGTTTTACATGTTCTAACAAGAACTGCATTTGTATTCTAGGACTTGTACATGTTTAATGACTATATAATTCATGTACATGTAAAGTTTTGTATAGAATAGGTTTCTACAAGTTATTCTTATTCTATAACAATAGAATACATATTCTGAAAAATGAAATACATATTATCGACAAAATATAATACATATTCTATATTTTTAAAAATACATTAATATAGGAACTGAAAACATATATGGTTAATCTTAATTAATTATAAAAACTAAATTAAATAAAAAAATAAAATGAAAATATTAAATAATAATTAATATAAATTAAATAAAAATACAAAGATTCACATTAAAATTAAAATAAACAAATCAATTATATAATAAATCCTAATTTAGAATACATCTTCTGAAATTGTTTTGAATTCCATAAATATAGGAACTGAAAATATATCTGTTAAATATTTAATAATTAAAATCAATTAAATTTAAACAATAGAGGAAGGATTGTTGACGTGAAAAAGGAGTATCATTAAAATAAAATATCATAAATCAAGTAAATAATAAATCCTAAATGTTGATGTTGATGTTTTCTTCTTCATCTTCTGCTTCTCCTACTCTATCTTCTTCTTTTCTTTCCATGATTTTTTTTTCATATATCATGATAATGTTTCATGTCTATGCAAGATGTGGTGTGTGGAAATTTCATGAAAACAAAGAGTGAAGATTTATCGTTGATGAAGAAAAACGTGAGAGATTTCTTACTCTTCAATCTACTACATCTCTTGATGAGTTGAAAGTGAAAGTATAAGAAGACTATGGAATGGTAGAAAATATGGTTTTGATGAATGATAGACAAGTGAAAAGTTTTTTCCATATTTGAGAATGAAAAATACCATTCGTTTGTATGTGATGTTTACTTGTAGAGTTGATAATAGTAGGAGTGGAGTCAATTTCAATTTGAATATATAGCCACTGTGATCCAAATGATGGAGACCATGATTGAAATATGCAAAGATATTGCTTAATCTTCAATATGCTCATTTTAGTGGAAAACTACCAGTTATGGTTATTACGAAAGATAAAAATTAAAGTAAGTGATGGTGTTGAATCTATGTTTTCATATTCAATGGTAACTAAAGGGAAATATTTCAGAAGTAAGCAAGTTTTTCAGGCAATGATGGAATGTATACGATGAAGTATAATTGTGAGTACAAAGTTACAAAATCGGATCAGATGTTGTGATGTATATGTTGCATAGAGAATATTTGCAAATGGGGTCTTCGTGCTGAGTGTTTAAAAGGGTATACTTATTTTAAACTCAACAAGTATGTGGGCAACCATACATGTGCTCCTTCAAAGAAGAGAAAATTCTGTAGGACACCTTCAACAAGGACCATTGGACATCTTATTATGCATAATTATGATGGTATAAAGGAAGGGCTTAAACGAATGACATCATAAATACTATTCATACAGAGTTTGGATGCGAGTTAAATTATTGCCAGGCTTGAGAATCTCATGCGTATGCAGTTAACAAAGTTTGAGGAATTCCGGAAAAATGTTTTTGGTAAGATAGCAAAATACTTGCATATGATACAAGAACTGAATCCTGGTACATATACAAATTATGAAATTGATTGCAATGGCAAATTCAAATATCTGTTTATTTGTTTTGGTCAATCAGTAAGAGGGTTCAGCAAGGAAATTCAGAATGTGATAGTAGTTGATGGAACATTTTTGAAGAGAAAATACAAAGGAGTTCTACTAGTTGCGACTGCTGTATATGGTAACTCAAATTTGTATCCAATTGCATTTGGAATTGTTGATTCTGAAACTGATGCTGTCCGAGAGGTTTTCAATGCAACTTCAGATTGTTTTACTGGATGATGAAGGTTTAGCATTTGTGTGAGACATCTGTCGACTGGTAAATCAGTTTGAAAAATCTACCCATTGGCTACACATGGTATTCGCATCAACCACTTGATTAATAATGTGGTAACATATTACAAGGGAAATGGTGTGGCTGTTTGGTTGCAAAAGCGTCAAAAGCATACAAAGTTTCTGAATTTGAGAAAATAGTCTGGCAAATTGGTCAGTCCTGCTATCGAAGATTATTTACATGATGCAGATGTGACACAATGGGCTCGATGTCATTTTCTAGATACATATATGAAATTAACACCATCAATCCTGCTTAATCGATTAATTCAGTGTTGAGATCACCTAGAGAGTATCCAATAATGCCTTTGTTTGTTAGACAGCATCAGAGAAATTTTAACACTATGGTTTTATGAACATATATAATTATGTGCAAAGCAGAACGATCCTTTAACTATTGAGATCGAAAAAAATATTTCTATAAGAGTAGAGAAAGGAAAATATTCAAAAGATTCTTGATACTGGAAGAAATCCGATACTTCATGTCAAGTCTCCCAATGAAGAAGCACAATTACCCGGGGGAGAGGAATTGTCCAAATTTGAAATTGCTTACTCTTTCTGCCTCATTTTAGTTCTTCATTGTCAAAGTGCCTATAAGGGAGTATTTGATCTAGTAAAAATCTGGTCATACCATCCTCACCCTCTAGGAGCATCCCCGGCTGCATCACTTCTTTCCAATCACGCAAACCGAAAGATAGAAGAGTTTGATCTATCAAGGGAAGTATTTATCTTTTCCCTCAAACTCTTACTCTTTCCTTTTGATCCAGGTGAGTTGATTGCTTATTTCATCATGCATGCTTCTGATTTGTTTTCTTTTGACCCAGGTATTGAACGAGTTTTGAGATAAAAAAAATCTATAAGAGAGAGGGAATGATGAGAACCATGCTTCGAAAACAACTCCGAAAAGGATCTTGAAGGCAAATAAGAGCTTCTAGAATATGTTTTGACTGATATTTTCTTTTGGAAGCAATATTTGGGTGTCTTCACCATCACTAAAGTGTGAAGACACCCCTTAGTCATTAGAAGGAGTTGTACTCTTTTTCTACTTCGGGATCATCCCATTGGGTTTATTGTAGGGGTTTTAACAAGCCAGCAAGGTCAAGTGCATCTGCAATTCTTCCCAATTGTTTTCCAGCTTGGAAATAATCCATTACAAATATGGAATATAAAGAAGTGAAGATTCTATCCCAAGAAAGCATTTTCATTAGACAAGGCTTTATTTTCTTTATTTCGCTTATTTTGCTAAGTATTTTTAGTGTGTTTGTGGGTAATGTGTAAGCCCTTTTCTGGCCCATTGTTAGGGCTTCCTTATATTTTATTGTGTAGTCTATATAAAGGTTGAAACTCCATTGTAAGAAGGTTGGACATTTTTAGTAAGAAAAATTAGAGATTTTCTCTCTTTTGGTCCCTATTGAGTGCATCACTCTAGAACCATATTTTCTCTTGAATCCTTGAGCTGGGCTTGGTTCTTGAGCTTTTTGTATCTCAGATCTTTCAAAATCTGAGTGCTGCCATTGATCCATTTATCTCTATTCTTCAAGATTTAAGTCAAGTTTCTCCTTGCATCTTGAATCTGCTTATACATTCATCTCTCTTTGAAGATCTATATCAAGTTTCTCTTTGGATCTTCAATAATTCATCAAAAAAAGCTTGAAGATGAATTACCAAAGAAGAAACAATGACAAGGGGGAGGATCGGTGGTTGGATGAGAAAAATGGGAAATACCCAGATTAATATTGAGATTAAGGTAAGTGATACAAAGTTTGTGATGCCTGCAATCCTCAATTGGATTATCAGGTATGACTTTGTCTGAGGGAAAAGGAGAAAAACTCGGACAAGCCTCAGAAGAGCTTCCCATCAGTTTGGAAGAATGAATCAAGGCGGAAACCAGGTAAGGAACAAGCTAAACCAGCTCAACTGATCCAGCTAGTTAACTGGGAGGCATCAACAATAGCTGGGTCAGCTGGATGGATTGTGTCACTACCTGGGCAGCTAGGAACCTAGCTGGGTAGCTGTATGAGTGACTGACTGTTACGGATGATGGTTACCGAGTAATGACCAAATGGGTATGAGGTCGGAAGAGAGTGGTAACTGTCAGTTGGTTACGAGATTCCATTTATCTGTCCAAAATGGTTATTTCTTGAGAATCCTTGTAAAGAACGCGTTTCAGACTTGTTTAACACAGAAAAAGAAAACGTATGAGATAACCCAGAAAATCCTGAAGAAGAGTTTTTAAGGGAAAACACCAAGAAAACTCAAGTAGGATACAAAATATTAAAGAAGAAACGATGCCGAGTTGACATGCTCCAAAATGAGAGAAAAAATCCTCTAAGGTAGCGGTACGGTACATGGAACGTTAGAGGTTTCTCAGTAAATGATTGAATGGATAAAAGATTATATGATGACTGGATTCTAGGATAAGCTAAAGAGATGGATGAAGGTAAGAGATGAAATGTGAAGTAATGAGCCTCACAATTCAGCATCGGTGAGTGAGTTCTGAGATATAAATCAAGGAACACTCAATTCTGGTTCATTTACAAGCTACGACTCGTAAAAAAAGAAATTTAATAGGAAAAACATGATTATCAAAGATGCATAACTGTCTCATACAAGAGTAGTTAAGCCCTTTTTTAGGTCGCTACTTAGTTTAAGGTTCACATAACTTATAAAGGCCCAATGCTTTAACAGACGTAATTTGTGCCAACTAAGAGGAAGCTCTTAAAAAGTAAACGATAAGAGAGAATAGAAACCCGTTTGTTGTTGGTCTTCTTGAGATAGGATCATGACCATATTTGTTAAGCCTTGTACTTGTATTTTCCTTAGCTTTTGCAAATAAGACTTGGTCATGATGCGTCACGTATCCTTGCCTAGTTAAAAACCTCTCGGCAAATCTCTTTTGGTAGTTATATTGGTGCCATTCTGGAGTGATGTGATCATGGGAAGGCAGCATCTACCAGACCAAGAAGAGATCAACAATAGAGATGTCTTAGTCATTCCAGAAGGTTCAATGACTCGTTCTAGATCAAAGAAGCTCAAGGAAGTTGTCATTGGCATGCTTAAGTCTATTGAAGAGCAAAAAGAACGCCATAGTCCAATTCTCAATCATGAAACCTTCACTTTTATGGAGTTCTCTCCAACCATCTGATCAACAATCTAGCAAAGGCTGTTGTGTGTGCTCTTTTTCCCTAACTTGGTTTTGTCCCACTGGGTTTTCCAAGTTAGGTTTTTAATGAGGCCACAACTGTCCTTACCATATGCTAATTGTTGGTCCATTTTAGTTATTTGAGTTCTATATTTATTTTTAAGTATTTTCATGTTATGTTTTGTTTTAAAAACTTGTTATGTGTTGCACTTAGGCATGGGAAACATTTTTTATGTTGTTTTGTTATTTCCAAGGACTTGTGCATGTACAAGCTCCTTGTTTAAGTGCCTGGCCGAAACTCTTTGTAGAACACATCATTTTTCAATCAAAAACTTATTTCTTTCTTCTCTAAGTCTTTCTGAGATTTGGGGTTTGCTGGTGTGTATTATCCAGCCTTGGATTCTTTTATTTAGTGTGTCATATCTGGATCAGGTGCCTTGGAGTATCAAGAGAACAATCCATCCTTCTTGTGTCCCACCTCATTCCACATCCCTTGGGAAGTTTGAGTCTTTGATTCACTTCTGCAAGGATTATCCTTGTTTCATCAGTTCCAGATCCAGAGATTCATCCTAGGTAGTTATCAAGTGGTATAAGAGCAAATCTCTGGAAGGAAGTTTCTAAACCCTCTCACTTCTCCTATCCTTTTCGAAATTTGCTTACATATCTATGGTTCATAAATTTCGATCTGTTACCAACCATTTCAATCTGTTCTGATTTGATTTCTGGTCAAAATTCTGTGTTAAGTTTTGAGTCTGATTCGTTTTGAGCTTGGTTAGGTTGAGTTTCTCTTTGTTTCGTGTGACTTTTGGTTTATCTGACTGTTGGTCTTCACGAAATTGTTGTGGAACAAATCTGTGCATGTGCCTACATGTTAAACTCTTCATGAATATGTTTATGTCTGCAAATTGATCTTTTTTTTTCTGGAAATATTTTAGCCAGGTTCTGTGTCTTTTGTTGTTTGGATCAACATGACAGGGAATGAAGAGGAAAGAAGCAACTCCAACAAACTGTTCTATGAAGCCATGACTGCTCAGTTTCAACAAATGATGAAAGCTACAATGGATGAGTTTAAAGAAGAGCTTAGGCAGAAATCAGCAGAGCATGGACAGGGAAGGAGAAGAGCAACACAGCCCGAAAACTCTAACCATAACCATCAGAATGAGGAAAGGCAGAGAAGAAGGAGAGAAAAACAACCTGAGAATTCTCACAACACACATCAAGAAGAAGCTGATAGTTACTATGGAACGCGAAGTTCATCATCTGATAATAGTCAAAGAAAACAGAGAAGTTCCAGACAAGGAAGGGGTTACCACAGAGATGAGCTTGCTGGTTTAAAGCTTAAGATTCCACCATTTCATGGCAAGACAGATCCTGATGCATACTTGGAATGGGAGAAGAAGATAGAGCTCGTTTTTGATTGTCAACATTACACTGAGGCTAAGAGAGTGCAAGTTGCTGCTACTGAGTTTTATGATTATGCTTTAAGCTGGTTGGATCAGCTTGTTACATCTAGAAAGCGCAACAGAGATTATCCAGTGGAAACATGGCAAGAAATGAAGACTATTATGTGCAAGAGGTTTGTTCCCAGCCACTATCATAGAGAGCTGCATCAGAGGCTGAGAAAACTCCAACAAGGTCACCGTTCAGTAGAAGAATACCACCAGGAAATGGAATTTTTGATGATCTGGGCTGATATTTCAGAAGATAGAGAAGCAACTATATCTAGATTCATGGGTGGACTGAACAGAGATATACAAGACACTTTAGAAATGCAGCAATATGAGGACCTTGAAGAAATGCTACACAAAGCCATTTTGGTAGAACAACAACTGAAGAGAAAGGGTAGCTCTAGACCAGGCTTTGGTTTTCGGCGTTCTAGCTTTCACAAAGAGGAGAAACCGATTTATCAGAAAGAAATCAAACCTTCTCCATTCAAGAAAGAGGATGACAAACCAAACACTCTCTTCAGGGATAAAAGAAAGAAAGAAGCTGAAGTTACCAGAACCCGAGATGTTAAATGCTTCAAATGCCAAGGAAGAGGACATTATGCTAATGAGTGTATTAATTAGAGAGTTATGGTGTTACTGGAGAGTGAAGAGTTTGAATCTGCTGATGAGACACTAGGATACTCAGAAGGAGAAGAATCAGAAGAGGAACCTATGAAGGGAGAATTGTTAGTTGCTAGAAGAGCTTTGAACTTGCAAACCAAGGCTGCAGAACTTGAGCAAAGAGAGAACCTATTTCACACCCGCTGTATGGTTCAAGGAAAGCTTTGTAGTCTAATAATTGATGGAGGAAGTTGCACTAACGTGGCTAGTGAGACAATGGTCAAGAAACTTGGTTTAAAGGTTAACAAGCATCCCAAACCATACAAACTACAATGGTTGAATGAAGGAGGGGAAATGAAAGTTAACAATCAAGTAACTGTACCAATCATCATTGGCAAGTATGAAGATGAGGTTCTCTGTGATATCTTACCAGTAGAAGCAGGACATATCCTTTTGGGCCGACCTTGGCAGTCGGATAGAAAGGTTATACATGATGGTTTCACTAATAAGCATTCTATTGAGTTTAATGGCAGAAAAACCGTGCTGGTGCCCATGACACCTAAAGAAGTCCATCAAGATCAGCTCCAACTCAAAAGCAGGAAGGAAAGAAAGAAGTATCAGTGGAAATTAAAAGCAAAACAAACAATTTCTATGCCAAGGCTGGTGATATCAATAGAACTATCTATGCTAAACAGCCTGTCTTATTGTTTGCTTATAAGGAATTTTTCCTAAGCCTGACTGACCTTGCACCGGAACTTCCGAGTGAGATGTCTTCTTTGTTACAGGAGTACAATGTCTTTCCAGAAGACAATTCCCAGGGCTTACCACCAGTACGTGGGATTGAACACCAAATTGACTTTGTTCCTGGTGCAACACTTTCTAACCGACCAGCCTATAGAACCAATCCCATTGAGATAAAAGAACTGCAACGACAGGTTGAAGAAATTATGAAGAAGGGACAGAACAAGCTTAGCAAGAGACACGCCAGATGGGTTGAATTGATTGAAACTTTTCCATATGTGATCAAATATAAACAAGGTTAAGAAAACATAGTTGCTGATGCACTATCCAGAAGGTATGTTCTCTTGAATTCTCTTGATGCTAAACTACTTAGATTTGAACAGCTTAAGGAAATGTATGAAACTGACTTAGATTTTCATGAAGCTTTCAAATCTTGGGAGAAATCTGCTACTGGTCACTATATTAGGCAGGATGGGTATTTCTTTTATGAAAATCGATTATGTGTGACTAACTGCTCTTTGAGAGATTTTTTTTTGTTAGAGAAGCTCATGGAGGAGGATTGATGAGGCATTTTGGAATTTCCAAGACTCTTGAATGTTTGCAGGATCATTTTACTGGCCACACATAAAGAGGGACGTGGAAAGAGTTTGTGGGAAGAGTGTCATTTGCAAACAAGCTAAGTCTAAGGTTCAGCCTTATGTTAGTGTTGATGGGAAAAAGAAGGCAGAGATGGTGAAACAGATTCATGCTGAAGCAAGAAAAAACTTGCAGAATAAAACTAAGCAGTATGCTCGAAAAGCTAACAAAGGCAGGCGTGAGATGATCTTTGAAGTCGGAGATCCTGTTTGGGTTCATTGGAGAAAGGAGAGGTTCCCAAATGAAAGGAAATCAAAGTTGATGCCAAGAATTAATGGTCCCTTCACGGTCACACAGAAAATCAGCAACAACGCCTATAAACTTGATCTACAAGGTAAGTATAATGTTAGTGATACCTTTAATGTTTTTGACTTGGCTCTTTTTGTTGCAGATGATCCAGATTTGAGGACAAATCTTTTTCAAGAGGGAGGAGATGATGTGATCATGGGAAGGCAGCATCTACCAGACCAAGAAGAGATCAACAATGGAGATGTCTTAGCCATTCCAGAAGATTCAATGACTCGTGCTTGATCAAAGAAGCTCAAGGAAGTTTTCAATAGCATGCTTAAGTCTATTGAAGAGCAAGAAGAATGCCATAGTCCAATTTTCAATCATGAAACCTTCACTTTTATGGAGTTCTCTCCAACCATATGATCAACAATCTAGCAAAGGCTGTTGTGTGTGCTCTTTTTCCCTAACTTGGCAAATTCATGTGTTCTACCCTGTCTAATTCTCCTCGGAGATAAGTATTAAAGAGCGGTCAGTGCTTCTTAACCTTATTCCTCTTGATGGTTCCCACAGGGAGAATTGGTATGGAGTCATCCTGGTCTTGAGGGTCTTGGTTGGTTTCCGTGGTAGCCACTGGCCCTTGTTTTTGTTCCTTAGGATTCCTTGTACGCTGTCCCAAGCATTAGGATTCCCTGGTACCATACCGGGTGGAACCTTGATAAGAGAGATTGTATAACAAGGTAGATGATCAGCAGTTGGACAAGAAAAGGGGAAATACCTAGATCAATCACCGAGGTTAAGTTAAGTGTGTTCTGTGACTTTGTGCCTAGACTTGTTTCCAACAAGGAAGCCTAAATGACTGAGGATTCGACATTATTTTTGGGGAAAACATCTAGATATTTAAACATGCATATAAATTTTTCGATATCACGAAAGTGATTACGGGGAACTTACCATGTTTAACTTTTTGGTATTTTTATGATGGGAAGGATGCTTAGACGCTGACTCATGACCTAGAGGATGGGTGGTGATTTGATAGGTCAATTAAGATCGGAAACATATAATAGCTTATATGCAAACTCAGTTTTTGTAGCAAATCTTTATGTTACATAAATAAAGTACTTCGTTTCTATGTTACCTTGACTGTTTTATGTATAATTTAATCTCGTACATGGAATAACATCAAACATAACTTGTTAGGAATTAGACCCTAAAGTTTGGCTAAGTAACAAAAGGCATCCTTGAACATGGGAAGTTGGGGACTGGTCCTTTCAAGTTGGTATCAGAGCATGCTTGTACTAGGACTATTAATATGGGTTGGGAAACCACCACTCTTTGACATATGAATCTTGCGGTAGGTTGCCTTACTCATACGGTTTAGTATTAAGTATCAACATGACTTACTTTTAAGTTTTTCAGATGGGTAAGAGCCGCAAATTAGAAAAGAGTCAGAAGGATAAGGGAAATGCAAAAAAAAAATACCTAGGAAACTCTTGTAATGGTAACATACGAGGAAACTCGGGTCATGGTAACACACAAGGAATGTGTGACAAAAACCAGCCCATCCTGTGGTTGGTCAGAATCAAAACCCACTTTCATGAAAATCTGGGTGGGGAAAAAAGTTTCTGGATAATGTGGCCGAGACATCAAATACGGTATGTTGGTCTGACTCAGGTATTGATGGAACAAGAGTAATAGTGAAAAATCCGAATGTGTTTCTATCCGTCCAGGAGCAGTGGGAAATAATGAAGGCAATAGTAGCACAGTTTGTCGTTTTGATCCAAACATTTGCATTGTTTCCTATGGTGCAAGTGACCAAGAAAAAAAACTAGCGTGAATGCGGAGGTGATCGAGTTAGATTCACCAACTCGAGGAAGAGGTGAGAATATCTGAGTCTGCTGGAACACATTTTCAAGTTGGGAAAAAGGCATTTCACGGAAAGTTTCGTTGTGACAGATGAATGGAGAATTTGGATCTTGAGGTTTTTGAACTCCACTTAGTGTCCAGAGGATTAGAAAAAGGATATTGCAGTCTATTTCCTCAAATGAGATGCACATAACTGGTGGTTAACCATAGAGAAGTGGAGAGGTGGTGACTTTCAATGATAGTTTAACAAGAAATCATTTCCACCGAAAGCCTTAGGAAATATGTGGGGCTAGAACTTGAAGAATAACAAGCGCAAGTGCGCTATTTCATATGTGGGTTTAGTGTGGAGATCCATAACCACTTGATACGTACATTCAAATCTGTATCATAGTTAGTGGAATGTGCTGTAATGAGTGAACTTGGTATCAAAGAGGAGGAACAAGTAGGAAGATAAAGAAAATTTGATTAGGTAGAAGAAGCCTGTTAAGATGTAAAGTGTGGGGAATATAAGACTTGTGGGAAAATCATAGCAGTATTTGCTGGATGGCCATTGGTGTGTGTGATCGGTGTGGAAGTAAGGATCATGCGATTCAAAACTATCCACAAATGAATCAAGGGCAACATAAAGCTAATGATGACAAGACAAATACTTGTTACCGTAATGGAAAAGCAAGGCATTTTAAGAGACAATTCCAAAACCTTGAAGAAGAATACAGGAAAAACAGGGAACATCGGGGACTTCAATCGATCATTGTATGTTTTGTATACCTTAATCTAATTCAATTTACGCATGGCTTTCATAAGGTATAAGGGATTTTGGGTACTCAGTATTATAAGAGAATGTGTAGAGAATTTGAGTATAGGTGGTGTAGAAATATATACCTTATTTGCTTCTGGAGCTACACACTGTGTTGTGAGTTATGATAGTATTGGTAAAGGTGGAATAAAGAATGAACCAAACACCAAATACAGAATTGTCTGGGGGACATGCAATATATATAACCGGGACTATCTGGGAAATATCTGTTGTTGTTCATGGTATTAATATGCCTACAGACCTAATTGTAGTTCCAATCCAGAAACATGGTGTTATCTTGGGAATGGACTGGTTGGGAAGGTACAAGTCGCATATTGACTATCACCAAGGACACGTTCAATTCAAGAGGGAAAACAGAATGTTAAAATTTCAAGGAATAAGAACAAATTAGGGAAATTTGATGATCTCAGCAATCCAAGTGGAAAGGATGCTAGAGAAAGGGTGTGAGGCACAAATGGCCACAATTACCACATTCCGATTGCAAATGATTTTGGGGATATGTTCGAGGCTGTGAATGGTTTGCTACCAAATATATCTAATCCTATATTTGAACCTCTATATCGGATGGCATTGGCAAAAATAGTCTAGTACAAAAAATTGGAGTTATTAAATAAGGGATTTTTCATCGGTCAAGAAAATGGATGGAAGCTTTAGACTTTGCATCAGTTATCATGGTCTGAACTGTGTAACAGTGAATACCAAATACCCATTACCACGGGTTGTTGAACTGCTGGATCAACTTACAAACACAGAGTGATTCTCAAAGATAGACTTGGCATCGGGATATCATCAAAAAACCCCCATAGAGAAATTCAGAAAATTGCTTTCCATACAAGAAGTATCCGATTCTTAGGGCACATTGCATTGTAAGATGGATTTTCTGTGGATCCGGAAAAGGTAAAATCCATAAAGGATTGGTCACGCCCAATGTATGCTACATATATAAGAAGTTTTTTGGCTTGACCAGTTACTACTGAGATTTGTTAAGGGTTTTGAGAGTTTGTCTCAGAAATTGACTTATTTATCTGAGAAGGATGCCAAGTTTGTATTGTCGGAAGAATGTGAGACAAGCTTAATGGATCTAAAGAAGATGCTTACAAGTGCCCTGGTATTAGCATTACATGAACCTGATGTACATTTCTTGGTTTATACAGATGTTTCCATCACTGGCTTATGATGCGTTCTGATGCAAAAGGGGAAGGTGATTCTCTATGCATCTAGGCAATTGGGAAAATATCAAGATAATTACCCGACCCATGACCTACAGATGGCTGCAGTCGTATTTGCGTAAAAGATTTGGCTATCATGCTGAGATGGTGATAAGGTGAAAATCTTTAAGGATAACAGGAGCTTGAAATATATATATTTACCCAGCCAGAGTTGAACCTGAGGCAACAAAGATGGATGAAGCTAGTTGCTGACTATGACTTGGATATTTCAAATCAGCCCAACAAGGCAAACCAAGTCACTGATTCCTTAAATTGATGACCTATTTGTTGATTTTAGAAGTTTAGGGAGAGATAAGAATGAAGATAAGAGAATTGGCGTAATAAGAGAGAGAGAGATTGCTGAAGTTTTCTTCTTATTTACTCTCATTCAACCAATACAATGCACAAGTATATATAGACTTTACAAGCATAAGCTAAGGAAAAAATATCTAAGGAAGAGGAAGAGAAGAGGTGTGATGATGGAGTGGTTGAGCAGCTCTAACAGTGCAGCTGCGCCCATGCTGTTCCCATGCTGTGCCCATACCTTCTCCCTGCAGCGCCCATGCCTCCTTTGCTTCCTCACTTGGTTTAGTTAGCTTGTCTAGTTGATATCCAACAGCTTCCTTTTCTTCTAGTTCCTTATAAACTAGCTCTCCTTCTAGTTCCTTCACAACTAGTTCTTTCCTTTTTCCCTCCTTTTCTTGAGTTTGAATTCTTCTTCTTGAGATCACATATTTCAACACTCCCCCTCAAGATTGGTCGGTGAATATCCTTTAGACCGATCTTGCCATATATGTGATCCCCAATGATCGAGGATGTTGCCTTGGTGAAGATATCAGCTAGCTGTTCCCCACTTGCTACGAATGCGGGTTTGATGATTCCTTCTTGAATCTTTCCCCTCACAAAGTGACAATCCACTTCTATATGCTTGGTCCTTTCATGGAATACCGGATTGGATGCTATATGTATTGCAGCTTGATTATCACAATACAACAGCATCTCCTCAGCCTCAAGTATCCCAAGATCTTCTAGGAATGCCCTCACCCATATCAATTCTTTTGTCACCTCCTTCATAGCCCTATACTCGGCTTTAGCACTTGATAAGGCTATAACTTTCTGCTTCTTACTTCTCCAAGTGACTAGATTACCTCCCACAAAGGTACAAAAAACCGGATGTGGACTTTCTATCTTGCTTATCTCCAGCCCAATCCGCATCACAATATCCTTGAACCTTTGTGTTTCCATTAGCCTTCATCCATATGCCTTTTCCAGGGCTGTTTTTTAAGTACCTTAGCAGCCTCTCAATCATGTTCCAATGCTGCATAGTTGGTTTTTGCATATGTTGACTCACACGGTTCACTGCAAAGCAAATATCTGGCCTTATAATAGTAAGATAGATGAGCTTGCCCACCATCCTCTGGTATCTTTTAATATTCTCCAATGGCTCCCCCTCAGGACTATCTTGGTAGCCTTCTTCTATTGGAGTTTTGGCCGGTTTGGATCCTAACTTCCCGGTTTTTTCCAAGAGATCCAGCACATATTTCCTTTGGGAGATGAACATCCCATCTTCAAACCGTGTCATTTCAATCCCTAGGAAGTATTTAAGCTCTCCTAGATCCTTTATATCAAAAGCAACCTTCAAGAGTTCCTTGATTCGATCTACTCCATCTTTGTCACTTCCTGTGATGATTAGATCATCAACATAGATCAAGACCACCACTACTCCTCCTTTACTTTTCCTTGTGAAAAGTGTATGATCAGCTTCCGATCTTATGAACTCCTTCTCCAAAAGACAAGCACTTAGCCTTTGGTACCATGCCCTTGGAGATTGCTTTAGCCCATAGATTGCTTTCTTCAATCTACAAACTTTGTTGCCTTCCTTATGATATCCTTGGGGTGGATCCATATACACTTCCTCTTCCAAATCCCCTTGCAAGAAGGCGTTCTTGACATCCATCTGCCATAGATCCCACTTCAAGTTCACTGCCACCGAGATTAGGATTCTGATGGAATGGAGCTTAGCAACCGGAGCAAATGTCTCGGTATAATCCTCCCCATAGATTTGAGTATACCCTTTTGCTACCAACCTTGCCTTGTATCTTTCTATCCTCCCATCACTTGTGTATTTGATTGTATACACCCATCTACACCCAACTGGCTTCTTATCCCTTGGTAAATCGGTTAAGTACCAAGTATGATTCCTTTCCATGGACTTCATTTCCTCTTCCATGGCTTTTACCCATACTCCACTCTCACACGCTTCTTCATATGAGTTAGGTATGGATTCCTTGCTGATTTTTCCAAGAAAAGCTTCATGCTCCATAGGTAAGGATGCCAACGAGCAAAAATGCTCAATGGGATATGTAACAGTGCTAGTTTGAGTGTTATCTCCCCCTTGTGATAAGAGAGTGCTGTCGCCAATAGGATCGAGATCTAAGCTCGCCGTACGCTCAGGGCATTCTCTTATCACACAAGGAAGATTACTCGCACTAGACTCTCCTTGGAGCATGGCAGAGTTGTTGTAGCCATAGTAAACACGTTGTCGCCTCTGTCTTGTACTTCTTCTTAGAGGTACTGTTGGCTCAGGTTCTTCTTTGACAATGTCAATGCTTTCTACACCTGGATTAGGTTCACTTTCCTCATCCGTGGCTTCATGATCTGAGGTTGGGTCATTCTCCTCATGTACATCATCCCTTGTTCTTGAATCTTCAAAGAACGGTATCCACTCCATAAATGGTGAGCTCATACCTTGAGGGGTATCATGATTCTTAGCTCCATAGAAGCTCTCCTTTTCATTGAACCTCACCTCTCTTGATACATAGACTCGTCTTGTCTCCGGGTTGTAGACCTTGTATCCTTTTTGTGTTGGTGAATATCCAATGAATACACACTTCATGCTTCTAGGTTCAAGCTTGTTTCTTTGACCTTCTGGTGTGAACATAAAGCAGCTACATCCAAAGGTTTTGAGATGATGTAGGCTTGGTTTCTTGTTGTACAATGCCTCAAATGGTGACTTATTATCCAGGTTCTTGGTTGGAAGACGGTTGATCAAGTAGTTTGAAGTCATCACGGCATCTCCCCAATGAAGTTTAGGTACTCCCTTGGCAATCATGATGGTCCTTGCTACCTCCATTAGGTGTCTATTTTTTCTTTCAGCTACTCCGTTTTGTTGTGGAGTATAGGCGCAAGATGTTTGATGGATGGTGCCAAGGTTGTTGAGTAATTCCTTGAACCGCTTGCTTATATACTCTCCTCCATTATCACTTCTTAAGATCTTGATTGTTGTTTTGAATTGTGTAGACACATAGTTGATGAAGTTGGTGAATGCTTCATAAACTTGATCTTTGGTATGTAGAAGAGTAATCCATGTGTATTTTGAGTAGTCATCTATGAATGAAACAAAATACTTATATTGATCTCTTGAATTACAAGGAGCGGTCCATACATCCGAGTGTACAATGCCAAAAGCTTCATCACAAAATGTAGATGAAGTAGGAAACACTTGTCTACAATGTTTCCCTAGTACACATGCTTCACATACTACTTCTTCTTGAATGAGATTGGGTAAGGCCACTTTGAGAACTGCAGAGCTTGGATGTCCCAACCTTTCATGCCATAGTGGACTATCTCCAATCTCCTTCCTACTAGATACTTCTACATCCGCCTTCATTCCAAGCGCTTTCACATCCGCTTGTTTATTTGTGTGCAAAAGATATACTCCATCCTCTACCTTCCCTTCTCCGAGCACTTTGTTTGTTTTAGGGTCCTGAAACTTAACAAAGTCAGTCCCAAACAATGCCACACAATCCAAATCCTTGGTAGCTTTATGAACTGATAGAAGATTAGATGAGAAACTAGGCATGTATAAGGCTTTTGTTCCTTTTTTGAAAAGTTCTAATTCCCCTATCCCTTCAATCGGAACTGAACTCCCATTTGCCACTTGCACATTCCCATGATAAGGCTCAAGATTTTTAAGCATGTCTTGATCCTTAATCATGTGATGAGAAGCCCCTGAATCCACAATCACTTTGTCCTTTTTTATGGAGCTTTTAGAACCGAGGAAGCCCTTACCAGATTCAGTGAGCTTGGCTAGGCTCTTGATGAGGGCTTCGAATTCGGACCTCTTCACCGTATCCTCAACTGGTTGTGCCACACCCATGAAGGCTCTAGGTCCACTTCCATTCTCCTTTAACCTCTTAGGCCTCAAGTGTGGATGAAGGGTCCAACACTTCTCCTTAGTGTGTCCCTTCATTTTACAATGCTCACATTCCAACACCCTCTTGTCGAATGTAAGATTCTTCCTTGCAAGATGTGCAGCCTCGCTTGGTGCACGAAATAGGTCTCTTGACCCTTCCTCTCTTTGAATCATGCCACATACTTCCGCTAGACTTGGCAGCTTCTCAAATCTAAGTATGTGCTTGATAAGATCTTTGTAGGATGCGTTGAGCGCCAAGAGAAGCCCAAACACTTGATCTTGGTCACGCCTTTCTCCTAACTCCTTGGGGTCCATAGTTTGTGGCCTCAAGATCTCCAGTTCGGCCCACAAGCTTCTATACTCCCCAAACATTTCCTTGAATGGCTTCTCTCCTTGTTGAAGCTCATTCAACGCCCTCTTCACCTCAAATATCCTTGATATATTTGAGATGTTTCCATATACTCCCTTGAGTATATCCCACAACTCCTTGGCGGTATCCGCATATGAGTAGGCCGCCAGGATAGATGGCTCTAGTGAGCTTTGAAGAAGTGAAAGAGTGAACTGCTCTTCTTGCTCTTCCTTGTCATTGTATGGTTCGGCTTCTTCCTTAGGTTCAATGAACTTCCAAAGTCCTCTACCTCTTAGAACGGTCTTAGTAGTTTTTGCCCAAAGAAGGTAGTTATCTCCTTTAAGAACAACAGAAATCGCTACTCTATTCACCTCCATTCTCTTGTAGTAATACACAATCCCAGCTCTTTCACAACTTGAAGATCAACCGATCTCAAGGATATTAATCTCAGACTGAATAGAACTTGGTAAGATGTATTGCTATAGATTAGAAGGTTTTGAAGATAGCTTAAAGGGATTATGAAGAGAGTTTAAGCGGTTGGATAAAGAACCTTGCTCTGATACCATGTTGATTTTAGAAGTTTAGGGAGAGATAAGAATGAAGATAAGAGAATTGGCGTAATAAGAGAGAGAGAGATTGCTGAATTTTTCTTCTTATTTACTCTCATTCAACCAATACAATGCACAAGTATATATAGACTTTACAAGCATAAGCTAAGGAAAAAATATCTAAGGAAGAGGAAGAGAAGAGGTGTGATGATGGAGTGGTTGAGCAGCTCCAACAGTGCAGCTGCGCCCATGCTGTTCCCATGATGTGCCCATACCTTCTCCATGCAGTGCCCATGCCTCCTTTGCTTCCTCACTTGGTTTAGTTAGCTTGTCTAGTTGATATCCAACAGCTTCCTTTTCTTCTAGTTCCTTATAAACTAGCTCTCCTTCTAGTTCCTTCACAACTAGTTCTTTCCTTTTCCCTCCTTTTCTTGAGTTTGAATTCTTCTTCTTGAGATCACATATTTCAACACTATTGACATTGACATAGATAAGAATCGAAAGAATCTTGTTAATATGGTTAGGACATTGCATTTGAATGTGTTAACCAGATATGTAGAATCATTGGGCTTGGCGGTTGCAGACCAATCAGATGGACTTAGTAGAATCCACATTGCCCAGGGAAAATACATGAATTAAACAAGAATGTCCAACATGAGCAAACCAAGTATCAGGTTCCAAAGAATGGTATGATTTTGGTCAAGGGAAGGGTCTCCGTTCCGGATAACCAAGAATTAAGGGAAGAAATCCTTTAGGTAGCACACCACTCTAAGTTCTCAATTCACACCAAAAAAACAAGATGTACCATGATATGAAAATGTACCACCATTGGGTAGGAATACAGAAGGATGTGGTAGCATAGGTGTCCAACTGTAAGACATTTCTGTTGAATTTAAGAGTTTAGAGTATTAGAGAGTGTTTAGTATGATTAGAAAAGAGAGAATAGATGTAATAAGACTTTTCTTGTATTCCTTTTTTATTATTGTAATTACAACAAGAGGTATACATTGGTATTTATAGAGGTTTTACAATGAAGGAGAAGGAGGGAAGAAGAAGTGCATGAGGAGTAGCTCTGGTTAGCTAACTCGAGGTGAGTAACCCGAGTTAGCACACAGAGTTACTCCCTGTTCCTCTGCCGTGCCCATGCTTCTCCATGCTGCACCCATGCTTCTCCATGCTGCGCCCATGCCTCCCTTTGCTTCCTCACTTGGTTTAGTTAGTTTGTCTAGTTGAGTTAGAACAGCTTCCCTTTCTTCTAGTTCCTTCTCAACTAAGACTCCTTCTAGTTCCTTGTCAACTAGTTTTCCTTTCCCTCCTTTTGTTGATTTTGAATTCCTCTCTTCTCCTAAGTGATCACATACTTCAACACTCCCCCTCAAGATTGGTCGATGGAGATCCTTAAGACCGATCTTGCCATGGATGTGATCACAAGTGATGGCTGAGGTTGCTTTAGTGAAGATATCCGCTAGTTGTTCCTTGCTGACTACAAAAGCGGTTTTAATGATTCCTTCTTGAATCTTCCCTCTCACAAAGTGGCAATCAACTTCTATGTGCTTGGTTCTTTCATGGAATACTGGATTAGATGCTATATGTATTGCTGCTTGATTATCACAATACAATAGCATTTCTTCATCTTCATGTATTCCAAGATCACTTAGGAATGATTTTATCCATATTAGCTCCTTTGTCAACTCTTTCATAGCTCTATACTCAGCCTCAGCACTAGATAAGGCTATGACTTTCTGTTTTTTGCTCCTCCAAGTCACTAGATTGCCTCCTACAAATGTACAAAAACCAGATGTAGACTTTCTATCATTCTTATCTCCAGCCCAATCCGCATCACAATAACCTTGGACCTTTGTGTTTCCATTGGCATGCATCCAAATGCCTTTCCCCGGATTGTTTTTCAAATATCTTAGCAGCCTCTCAATCATGTTCCAATGCTGCATAGTTGGCTTTTGCATGTGTTGGCTCACACGGTTCACTGCAAAACATATGTCCGGCCTTGTGATAGTGAGGTAAATGAGCTTGCCCACCATCCTTTGATACCTCTTAATATCCTCCAATGGCTCCCCCTCAGGATTATCTTGGTAGCCTTCTTCTATTGGAGTTTTAGCCGGCTTTGATCCTAACTTCCCGGTCTCTTCCAAGAGATCCAGCACATATTTCCTTTGAGAGATAAACATTCCATCTCCAAATCGCGTCATCTCAATCCCTAGGAAATACTTAAGCTCCCCTAGGTCCTTTATATCAAAGTCCGCCTTTAAGAGTTTCTTGATTTGATCTATTCCATCTTTGTTACTTCCTGTGATGATTAGATCATCAACATAGATCAACACCACCACTGTTCTTTCTTCACTTTGCCTTGTGAATAGAGTATGATCAGCTTCAGATTTTATGAATTCTTTCTCCAACAGACAAGCGCTTAGCCTTTGGTACCATGCTCTTGGAGATTGTTTTAGCCCATAGATTGCTTTCTTCAATCTACAAACTTTGTTGTCTTCCTTATGATATCCTTGGGGTGGATCCATATACACTTCCTCTTCCAAATCCCCTTGCAAGAAGGCGTTCTTGACATCCATCTGCCATAGATCCCACTTCAAGTTTACTGCCACCGAGATTAGGATTCTGATGGAATGGAGCTTAGCAACCAGAGCAAATGTCTCGGTATAATCCTCCCCATAGATTTAAGTATACCCTTTTGCTACCAACCTTGCCTTGTATCTTTCTATCCTCCCATCACTTGTGTATTTGATTGTATACACCCATCTACACCCAACTGGCTTCTTATCCCTTGGTAAATCGGTTAAGTACCAAGTATGATTCCTTTCCATGGACTTCATTTCCTCTTCCATGGCTTTTACCCATACTCCACTCTCACATGCTTCTTCATATGAGTTAGGTATGGATTCTTTGCTGATTTTTCCAAGAAAAGCTTTATGCTCCATAGGTAACGATGCCAACGAGCAAAAATGCTCAATGGGATATGTGATAGTGCTAGTTTGAGTGTTATCTCCCCCTTGTGATAAAAGAGTGCTGTCGCCAATAGGATCGAGATCTAAGCTCGCCGTATGCTCAGGACATTCTCTTATCACACAAGGAAGATTACTCGCACTAGACTCTCCTTGGAGCATGGCAGAGTTGTTGTAACCATAGTAAACACGTTGTCGCCTCTGTCTTGTACTTCTTCTTAGAGTTATGATTGGCTCAGATTCATCTTCCTCAATATTATCTTCTTCTTCAGCTGAATCTTGGTCTGGTTCCATGATGTCCTCAGATGTTGTACTCTCTCCTTGTACTTCATCCCTTGTTATTGGTGACTCATCAAACCGCATCCAATCCATGGATGATGGGACCATACCTTCAGAACTATCATGATTCTTAGTTCCATAAAAGCTTTCTTTTTCATTGAACTTTACTTCTCTAGACACATAGACCCTTCTTGTCTCCGGATTGTAGACCTTGTAGCCCTTTTGCGTTGGTGAGTATCCAATGAATACACACTTCATGCTTCTAGGTTCAAGCTTGCTTCTCTGTCCCTCTGGTAGAAACATGAAACATGTACATCCAAAGGTCTTCATATGATTCAAGCTTGGTCTCTTCTTGTATAGCGCTTCAAATGGTGACTTATTGTCTAGGTTCTTGGCTGGAAGCCGGTTGATCAAGTAACTTGAAGTCATCACTACATCTCCCCAATGAAACTTAGGTACTCCTTTTGCAATCATGAGAGTTCTTGCTACTTCCATTAGGTGTCTATTCTTCCTTTCTGCTACCCCATTTTGTTGTGGAGTGTATGCACATGATGTTTGATGGATGATACCCAAGTTGTTGAGTAGCTCCTTGAATCGTTTGCTCACATACTCCCCTCCATTATCACTTCTTAAGACCTTGATTTTTGTCTTGAATTGGGTAGAGATGTATTTAATGAAGTTAGTGAATGCTTCATATACTTGATCTTTGGAATGTAGAAGTGTGATCCATGTGTGTCTTGAGTAGTCATCAATGAATGAAACAAAATATTTATATTGATCTCTTGAATTACATGGGGCGGTCCATACATCCGAGTGTACAATGCCAAAAGCTTCATCACAAGTTGTAGATGAAGAGGGAAAGACTTGTCTACAATGTTTCCCTAGTACACATGCTTCACAAACTACTTCTTCTTGAACGAGATTGGGTAAGACCATCTTGAGGACAGCTGAACTTGGATGTCCTAGCCTTCCATGCCATAATGGGCTATCTTCAATCTCCTTCTTGCCAAAAACTTCCTTATCCGCCTTCATACCAAGAGCTTTTAGGTTTTCTTGTTTATTTGTCTCCAACAGATACACTCCATCCTCCACCTTCCCTTCTCCGAGCACATAACTTGTTTTAGGGTCCTGAAACTTAACAAAGTCAGTCCCAAACAATGCCACACAATCCAAATCTTTTGTAACTCTATGAACGGATAAGAGATTGGATGAGAAACTAGGCATGTATAATGCTTTTGTTTCTTTTGTGAAAAGCTCTAACTCCCCTATCCCTTCAATCGGAATTGAGCTTCCATTGGCTATTTGTACATTTCCATGACACGGCTGAAGGTTCTTTAGCATGTCTTGATCCTTGATCATGTGATGAGAAGCTCCCGAATCCACAATGATTCTATTCTTCTTTATAGGGTTTTTAGAGCTGAGGAAACTCTTACCGGTTTCTGTGAGCTTGGTTAAGCTCTTGATGAGAGCCTCAAACTCGGATCTTCTGACCGTATCTTTAACAGGTTGTGCTATTCCCATGAAGGCTCTAGGTCCACCTCCATTCTCCTTTAGCCGCTTAGACCTCAAGTGTGGATGAAGAGTCCAACACTTCTCCTTAGTGTGCCCCTTCATTTTACAATGCTCACATTCCAACACCCTCTTGTCAAATGTGAGATTCTTCCTTGCAAGATGTGCAGCCTCACTTGGCGCACGAAATAGGTCTTTTGACCCTTCCTCCCTTTGTATCATGCCACATACTTCTGCTAGACTTGGCAGCTTCTCAAATCTTAGTATGTGCTTGATGAGATCCCTTGTAGGATGCATTGAGTGCCAAGAGAAGTCCAAACACTTGATCTTGGTCACGTCTTTCTCCTAGTTCCTTGGGGTCTATAGTTTGTGGTCTCAATATCTCCAACTCGGCCCACAAGCTTCTATATTCCCCAAACATTTCCTTGAATGTCTTCTCCTCTTGTTGAAGCTCATTCAACGCCCTCTTCACCTCAAATATCCTTGATATATTTGAGATGTTTCCATATACTCCCTTGAGTATATCCCATAGCTCCTTGGCGGTATCCGAATATGAGTATGCCGCCAAGATGGATGGTTCTAGTGAACTTTGAAGTAGTGAAAGAGTGAACTGCTCTTCTTGCTCTTCCTTCTCATTGTATGGTATGACCTCCTCCTTAAGTTCAATGAACTTCCAAATTCCTCGGCCTCTTAGAACGGTCTTAGTAGTTTTTGCCCAAAGAAGATAATTATCCCCCTTTAGGACAACAGAAATTGCTACTTTATTCATCTACATTCTCTAGTAGTAATACACAATCTCAGTTCTTTCACAACTTGAAGATCAACCGATCTCAAGGATATTAATCTCAGAGTGAATAGAGCTTAGCAAGATGTATTGCTATAGATTAGAAGATTTGTAAATAGCTTAGAGAGATTATGAAGAAAGTTTAGGCGGTTGGATAGAGAACCTGCTCTGATACCATGTTGAATTTAAGAGTTTAGAGTATTAGAGATTGTTTAGTATGATTAGAAAAGAGAGAATAGATGTAATAAGACTTTTATTGTATTCCTTTTTTATTATTGTAATTACAACAAGAGGTATACATTGGTATTTATAGAGGTTTTACAATGAAGGAGAAGGAGGGAAGAAGAAGTGCATGAGGAGTAGCTCTGGTTAGCTAACTCGAGGTGAGTAACCCGAGTTAGCACACAGAGTTACTCCCTGTTCCTCTGCCGCGCCCATGCTTCTCCATGCTGCACCAATGCTTCTCCATGCTGCGCCCATGCCTCCCTTTGCTTCCTCACTTGGTTTAGTTAGTTTGTCTAGTTGAGTTAGAACAGCTTCCCTTTCTTCTAGTTCCTTCTCAACTAAGACTCCTTCTAGTTCCTTGTCAACTAGTTTTCCTTTCCCTCCTTTTGTTGATTTTGAATTCCTCTCTTCTCCTAAGTGATCACATACTTCAACAATTTCAACTCGGTAAGGCGGAACATCAAGCTCTGAGTAGACTACTTCAAAGTTTACCCATGCCAGAATTGAAATGGGATCATGTTATGATGGACTTCGTGATGGGGTTACTGATGGGAGGATCTGAACATAACACGATTTGGGTGGTGGTGTATAGACTAACCAAATCCGCTCACTTCATTGCTATCTTGAAAAAGTATGGGGCCAAGCAGATCGTGGCAATATATGTGGAAGAGATATTCAATTTGCATGGAATTCTGGTGAGTGTTGTATCAGACCGGTACACTCATTTCACTTTTAATTTTTGGAAAGCTTTAGGGATCATACTGAACCTGAGTACGGCTTATCACTCACAAATGAATGGACAGTCTGGTGAACGATCCAAACACTTGAGGACATGTTTGTGAGCATGTGTTCTGCATTGGGGAGGAAATTGGGAGAAGTACTTAATGCTGATTGAATTCGCCTACAATAATAGCTACCAAGATAGTATTGGAATGTTCCATTATGAAGCATTATCGGAAAGAACATGTAGATCACCGTTCTGTTGGGGACCTGCAGAATAAAGAAATAGTTTGGCTCGGGCATCATAGACAAAGAGATGGAAATGATGAAATTCCTTAAAGTTAAACTAAAGATAGCACAAAACCGACAAAAGAGCTACGTCGACAAACACCTTAACGAGTTAGCATTTGAAGTAGGTGACTTGGTGTATCTTAAGGCGATAACTTATAAAGGGAAAGGGCATTTCTCTAAGAGGAAAAAGTTAAGCCCACAATATATCAGACCTTGTAAGAAAGTCCAATGACTTGGGAAAGTCGCATATAAATTCGAGTTGCCACCGAGACTATATGCTTTTAAAAAGGTGTTTCAGGTCTTGCAACTTTGAATATGCCTAAGTGATGAAGACAAGGGATGACCATTATACCAACCAAGCCAAAGAAAATATAACGGTGGAAATCAAACCAATTTGGATCATCGATGGGATGAAGAAAGGAAGTCAAAAGATAAAGATAAAAATAATCTAGGTGGTTTGGAACTACAGAGGACACGAAGAAACTACTTGGTAAATAGAGAATAAAATGAAAACTGATTTTCTTAAGTGGTTTAAGAAGATGGGTAAACATTAACCTGAGTCAGATTCAGGGATGAATCCCATTCCAGGGAGAAGACTTGTTATCTCCGGGATCCTTAATAGGATCTACGGGTAAGAATTAGTCTGAGGGAAAAGGAGAAAAACTCAGAAAGTCTTGAAAGAGCTTCCCATCAGCTTCGTGGAATGAATCTATGCAGAAACCAGCTTAAGTTATCGAGCTAGCTAACTGGGATGATTCAACACTAGCTGGGTCTGCTGGATGGACTGTGCCACTAGCTGGACAACAGGGAACATAGTTGGGTAGCCTGATGAGTGATTGACCAGTTATAGTACTTTAGGTATCAAATCCACGAGGAGGTACTTTGTATTACAAGTATAGATAAAACTAGTAAAGCTAAGACAATTATAAAGAGATGGTGGTTTATAGGTTCCCGGTGCAAGTAAAGTAAATAAAATAGTAAATCAAATATAAACTATTGAGGGAAAGTGTTGGGCATTCAAGAGATCGCATGAGGTTCTGTAATCTATTTATTAAGAATCTAAGATAATGCATATTTACTTCCAAGTCTCTGACATATAAAACATTAGAGCTTGATTAATGTATTTTCATAGAATTAACCGGCTAAAATCCTTATACTTCATTACTCAATTCATGAAGCCAACAACACATATATCAAATCATTATTATCATCTTCAATCCTAGTCCATAAAACTCCATAAATAATTGGTATATGCTTGTTATGAAACAATATCAGATCCAAGCTGGTTCTAGCAATTAAGAGAGCGAATAACAAACTTAATGACCTAAGATCAGTGGCTAATTCATGATACTACCAACATGCATTAAGATTAAACATAGAAAAATGAACATTGTAAATGATCATGCAAGTATCAGATCTTTCCACCTTTACTTACATATACATTACCCCCTTTGATTTCCCACTAAATCTAACAAGTAAGAAAGGTGGTGGATCTTCCAAGAGGTTCAATGAACAAGATGGCTTCTTTAAGTATCTTTGGTCGTGGCTAGGGTTTCTGAAGTTTCTCTGGAGCATCACACACAAGGCACAAAGAAGCATTTGGTCGTGGCTAGGGTTTCTGAAGTTTCTCTGGAGCATCACACAAAAGGCACAAAGAAGCACAAGAAAAAGTGTGGGATTGTCAAAGAAAGATTTATTGGCATTGTTCATTTGAAGGAAACATCATTTTTTATCTCTGAAGTGTGCTATTGATTCTATGTTGGCTAAATATGGATTTAGTATGAAAAAGTGAGAGGTCAAGGTTATATTGGAGCTAGCACTATGAAAAAAGGAGAATTCAATGGATTAAGATCATCGATTTTGAATGATTTATTGGCATTGTTCATGTGAAAGAAACATCATCTTTATCTCTGAAGTGTGCTATTGATTATTTGTTTGCTAAATATGGATTGAGTTTGAAAAATGTGAGAGGGCAAGGTGATTATGGAGCTAGAAATATGAAGGAATAATTCAATGGATCAAGATCATCGGTTTTGAAATAAAGTGGCTCAGCATTTTATGTTCATTGCTTTGCCCATCAGTTTCAGCTAGTTGTCGTGGAAGTTGCAAAAAAAGCATCTAGAAGTCGGAGAATTTTTTGACATAATTTATGTTTTGTTGAATGTAGTTGGAGCTTTTTGTAAGATAAAATATATGATCCATGATTTCTATCAAAAATAGTGGAAGAATGGATTAGCAATGATGAAATTAAGACCGGAACTGGATTGAATCAGGAGCTTTCCCGTAAAAGACCTGGAAATACTCGTTATAATTCATATTATAAGACTTTATTGCGACTGGTTGAGTAGCTTTCGACTATCATTAAAGTTTTTGAGTATATCCAAGGCGAAGGTATAGGCAGCCCCAAAAGACAATAAGCTTATGGTATTCTCAAATATTTTCACACCTTTGATTTATTATATACATTTTGGTGCTACATGTTTTGGGACTCACCGATAATTGATCAAAGGCTCTACAAAGAAAAGAGCAAGATATCTTGAATGCTATATCATTGGTGGAATCCACTAAACGTCAGTTGAAAAAGCTTAGAGATGATGGATGGGATGTGTTTATGGGTAAATTTAGTTCTTTTAGTGAGAAAAATAAAACTTAAATGCTCATTACAGAGGAAGAATTAGTAGATTCAAGAAGACCAAGGAAAAGGACCAGCATAACCAATTAGCATCACTATAAGGTGAATTGTTTCTCCACTGTCTTAGATATGCAACTTCAAGAGTTCAATGATCGTTTTAATGAGATGAATTCTGAAATACTTGTTTGCACATCACCCTTAAGTCCGATAGATTCTTTTTAACAATTGGACAAGGCAATGCTCGTGAGATTTGCTGTGCTTTATCCCAACGATTTTAGTTTTATGGAGCGTAAATATCTTGATCATCAACTTGACATCTACCTTGATAATGTGCAAAAATATAAAAGGTTTACTAAGTAACAGAATATTGCTGATCTTACTCGTGTGACGGTGGAGACAAAGAAACATCTTTCACATCCTTTTGTATATCGACTTCTGAAGTTATCTTTGATTCTTCCTGTTGCAACCACAACCGTCAAAAGATGTTTTTCTGCAATGACTGTTGTGAAGACGGCTTTGCATAATTGTATTGGTGATGTATTCTTGAGTGATTAACTCATTTGTTATATTGAAAATCATATGTTTGATACCGTTTTAAACAAACAGTAATCAAGAAATTCCAAGACATGAGCGAGCCTAGAGGACATCTTTAAATTTTATATTTGTCATGACACTTTTGATGGTTTGAATACAGTTTTTGCTATTTTGAATTTTTTATGGTTTGGATACAATTTATGATTTTTATTATATTTAGCATGACCCTGATAAATATATGTTCTGTCTACGCCACTGTATGTATATATATGCAATGTTCATACCAAATTGAATGGGTCATAGTAACACATTAAGTTATTTTTGTTTAATCTTTCAAGAATATAAACTTTGATCTATTAAATATCTATGTTTATAAGTTATGGTAATTCATATATAAGTTACTATATTTAAATCTAGAAACTTTCTTATTCTTATTTTATTTATTTTAATTGTCTAATAGAACTTGTTTTTAATATTTTCCTTTATAAATAAAGACACGACAGAGAAATGAGGTTGTTTAAAAAGTTGGGCTATCATAATTGGACTGGTTAAAAAGTTTGGCCATTTAAAAGTATAGTTACAAAATTAATAAAATGAGCCATTTAAAAAAAGTAATACTTTGTTAATATTTTTTATGAATTATTACTTAATTTAAGTAGATATTGTTTTAAATATACATGTGATACCTTGGACCAATATAATAGGTTTATAAAATATTTGGAGGACATTTTAAGATGGTGTACCTTCAGCTTTTATATATTATAAATGAACTTACTTGTAGGTATGACCAAAAAATATAAATACTTCAATCAACCAATTAAATTGGTAAATAACTAACATAAGTCTTATTAGTCAAAGCCCTACAACATCTGCATTAACTAAATTGGCATGTTCATGTTTTAAGACTCACACACACACATATATATATGTATATATATAAACTTCTGAACCACCATGTAAAGTTAGGAAAATCTATCAAAACATATTTATAAATATATCCTCATATCCAAAATATTTAGACAAAACACATGGAATTGGAAAAAAAATTCTTCCTTGTTGTTGTTGTTGTTGTCATTGTTTTCTTTATCTCTCCGGTTAGATTCTCTCGCCAGATATTTCATTAATATATATCTATTGAGTAAATCAATTTAAGTAACTAACATGTGTTATGTATTTGTATTTGTTAGGCACTTTGTTGATGAGTATCTCTGGAATTGGAGCCAATTCATAATGCATGGAATCAAAAGAGTGTGAATTGCGATTTTCGAATAGTAACGGGCAATGTGTGGCAGGAATGTGCAATTGTTCGAGCCTAAAGTCTGAAATGGAAATGACGAATACAATAATTGTAAGACTGACAATGACTGTCCTTATCATAAATGCCCTTACGACTTTTATTATGGTTGTCTTCAAGGAGAATGCAATTGTTCAAAATATGCATCTCTAATGTGGAATTATTATATCGACCATAAACCAATAACATTCATAAAACAAAACTTATCAATTTTCACGTTTAAATGATTCATAAATAGATCACAATTTCAGTTTTAAAACCATATAATCCAATCGCAAATATATATATATATATATATATATATATAAAAATGAGATAAGAATCATGGAATGAAGGTTTCTTGAACAAAATGGATAAGACAAAATGTATTCATCGGATATTAATATTCTACAATGATAGTAAATACTAAATAGTATGTGATGCAAGAGAAAAACGTTTAGAGGTCAAAATATTTTTTCTAAAAATTTTGCATAAAATTTAGAAGTATATACTATAAATATACCATGCATGTTGTCAGATTTTACAATCCTTGTATTCCCTCTGTTTCCCTTTATTTGTAATTTAAGATTTTTCATATTAATTAAGAAAACTTGAATTTGTTTATTTCACCTCTCACTACAGTATCTCATATATATTTTCATTGGTCAATACATTATAATAATAAGGGAAATACGGTAAATTTTATCAAATTAATGCATTTTAAGCCCCAAACAATATTTATGATGAAATTATTTTCAAAATTATAAAAATTTACTTAATATGAAACCGAGGGAGTATTCGTGTTTCGCTTATCACAATATCACATAACTATTATTTTCAATAAAAATAAACTTGAAAATTACAAAAAGATAATCATATTTTTATTTTATACTTGGTCAAAATCTGTATCATATAGAAATTGTTATATCCATTTATTTCTTTAAAACTGTTTAAATCGATACACTAATATTTACTTTTATATTAAAAACTTAATCAAATTATGTAAACTCAAAGTAGAATATTGGAGTTCTCTTTTATCTTATATATAAATACAAGATTTCTTTATGATGAGCGTTTTTAAGATTAATAGGTTTTAGTATGTACTGATTTCCTGGGCTACTATAACTAACATAAAGCTTAATAGGAATCAAATTTATTATTAAATAGAGCTAACATACTACATTTGATCAAAATTAAACTAGCTTTCAAAGTTTCATGGGTGTTAATTGACACCCTTTCTAATACACTACTAGCTCCATTAATGATTATAAGCGGATATTGATTGAGAAGCCATTGTCGTTTATATTGGAAATAAATATCACACATCAGAAGTTGGAAAAGGATCTAAGTAATATATAAAAATATGGGTCAATCCACTTAGTGCGAATTAGTTTTGATTTGGAAGATCATAATTTAATATGGTATTAGAATCCGATCACACACTATGCAAGCCAATCCATAATCGGTCCGATCTAAAATTTAAAATATGCATCTCTGATGTGGAATTATTATATCGACCATAAACCAATAACATTAATATAAACAATTATCAATTTTCCTGTTTAACTAATTTGCAAAGTAGATCATAATTTCAGTTTTATGACCAACTGCAAATATAATCCAATATTGTAATATAACCAATCACAAATAGATATATAAAACATGAGAGAAGAATCATGGGGTGAAGGTTTCTGGGAAATATGGACCGGAAAATGTATTCATCGGATAATAATTTTCTACAATATGGATTGTAGCATTGAAAAGAAAAATATTTTTCTAAATATTTTAGATAAAATTAAATAGAATTATATAATATAATCTAGCATGCGTTCAGACATATTTAACCCTCGTTTACTCTCTCTTTCACTTTATTTGCAATTTAATTTTTTTGCACACTAGCGAAGAGAAATATGAATTTATCTATTTGATCCTTCATTAATATATCTCACATATATTTTCATTGGTCAACACACTAAAATAATAAGACCAATACTATAAATTTGATTTAACTAATGCATTGGAAACCCAAAACAACATTTATAATGATTTTCCAAAATTCTATAAATATCCTTAATATGAAACAGATGGAGTATTATTGTTTCATTTATCACAATATCAGAGACCTATTATTTTCAATAAAATTTACTAGATAAGTACATAAAATAAGCATATTTAGTTTTATACTTGGTCAATATATTTTTCATATGAAATAGTGTTATATCCATAATTGTTTTTTATAACTGTTTAAATCGATTGCATTACTATTCTTAAAGGTAGTATAACTAATTATTTGCATTTTTAAAGCCATACATGATCAATTGAATTGTATTTTAGTGTCTTTCTGTTTTATATATATTTTATTTTTCAGTTTTTTTTAATTTACTTTTTAATCAGAAATTATGCAAATTCAAAATATAATATTGGAGTTCTATTTTATTTTATATATAAATACAAGATTTATTTGTGATGAGTGTTTTTTTAAGGTTAATAAGTTTTAGTAAGTACAAATTTACTGGGCTGCAATTAACATAAAACTTAATAGGGATCAATTTTTATTGTTAGATAGAACCAACATACTACATTTGATCAAGATTCAAAATTTTATGGGTGTTCATTGATACCCTTTCTAATACACTACCAGTTCCACTAATGATTATAAGCAGATATTAATTGAGAAGCCAATGTGGTTTATATTTGGAATAAATATCTCAGACCGCAAGTTGGAGAGAGATTTAAATGATATATAAAATGAGTCAATCCACTCATTTTGAAATAGTTATAAGTTTGAAACTCATAATCTAATATGGTCAGCTCATCATTTCCAGAACATACCAAAATCAGTGGCTAGACGTGTCATCATCATAAATGCCTCATATCAAAGTTGGATATAAACCTAAATAATATAAAAATAATATGCGTAAATTCAGTTATCACTATTTTTTTTTAATTTGGAAACTCATAATCTAATAGTTTATTTTTGGTGATACTCACACATCAAAGAATAAGAAGACTAACATGCCCACCGACCCATAAAATTATTTTACCTGTGTCATTATTTAAACTTTTATTATTTTTATTTTGAACTAGGAGAAAGAGAAAATACTATAAGAGTCAAATAGACACTAGCCAATTTGGCTGATGTAACTAAATATATATATATATATCTTGCAAATTTAAATTATTTTATTAAAAGGGTGTTAAGTGAAGGTAGTTCTCATAAGTATTTTTCTAAAACAATATGGATAAAGTGTTTAATATTTTGAACCTTGTTTGTCCCAAGTTTTTAAAGCTTTTTGGAATTTATCCAGTTTTTTGAATTAATAATGTATAGAATAGTTATAAAAATCATATCATTGGAATTCTTGATTATGAGAGAAAATAGATGTAATTTCTTCATATTATCGTAATTTTAGTTGTAGTATCAAACAGTCTATTAATATTTTAATTCAATCTGCATGTTTGGTATTGATAATTCTTTTATTATATTTCTATTTTTTATATGTAAAATATTGTATTTATTACCATATTAAAAATCTATGTTAAGTAAATAAGTATTAAAATTAATACGTTTGACTATGTTTTCTTCTGGATCATAATTTCAAAGGTTAATTTGATATTTTAATCAAGAAATTTCATTGAAATTACAGTATTAACATTTGTTTGAAACAGTATAATAAGCATATAACTATAGAATACACTGCCAATTGCGTATTCAATGTATTTCAATAATTATATAACTATAGAATACATTGCCAATTGCGTATCCAACGCAGTTTAAACTTTTTGTGAAGACTAATAACTCACAAAAATATGAAACACATGTAACACAAAAATTAAAATATTATTTAATGTGATTCTAGTAATATTTAGCTAAATTAAGTGATGTACAGAGGTGTGAAGAAGAAAAAGAAAGGAAGCTAGTATCATGTACACCAACACAGGCAATCTCAAATCTTAAGGTAACTACTAGAAGAGATACAAAATATGTACTGGTTTAGAGTCCTATGTTTAAGGTAACTACTAGATACAACTTATGTACAATAATATATGCTAGTACGCACTCTCAAGATGGACCGAGATAAGAGAGAGCATTCTTGATACACATCGAAAGAAACTTTGCTCAAGACAAAGGTTAGGTAAGAGCATAAAGAAGTTGGTCTTTAGTAGTCACATTAGTCACTCGAGGAGAGATTGATTGCACTAAATCTCGAATGACATGAAAGTCCATGGCTACAAGTACTACAAGGAAACAACCGTAAAGTAACGGACAAATTAGTTAGAAATCCAGTGAAAACCACAGTTCCCGATGTCAGAGGGACCATGTCAGAGGAATCGTATCGGAAAGCCGTCGATATTTTCCGACAGAATTTCTGATGATTTTTGACGTCTAGATTTCTGACGAATTTCGGATGTTCAGATTTCCGAGGGATGCAATATTTGGTTTTTCCATCAGAAATATGGCTTTCAAAAATTCATATTCGTTAGTATATTCTAGTGGATTTCCAATTGCACTATTTTGGATGGATTTCCAATGGCCTTATTTCTGATAAATTTTTGTCGGCCATTTTTCTGATGGCAGTATTCCGGCAGTTTTCCGATGGCAGTGTTATTTTTAAAATTTAATCAATTTTCAAATTAAATTAAATTGTTGTCACATTAAAATAGATAATTTAAAATTAAATTCAATTCAAATGTTGAAATTAAAATAAGCAAATTAAAATTTAAATCCAGGAAAACGTTCAAATTGTTTTTAAAATACTAATTAGACGGTAGCCGAGAACCGCCAGCATTGCTTCGATCTTCTCTTCCATGGTTCTCACTCACTCTTTGTCGGATTCTCTTTTGGCTTCAAGCTATGAGTCTCTCTCTCCGCAATTTGCTGGTATTCAATGGTTTGAATCTTTTTTCCTCAACATATTGACCTCGGTAGTCTTCTCTGCGAGTTCCACCCGGAGAGATGAATCTCCAAAAAGAACCTTGAAGTAGTCAAAGAAGGAGAAGAGGAATCATGTTGAAAACCATATACACAGCCTTTCGTCTTCTTTGTAGTCTGCAAAACAAAAAAAAAAATTGAATAAGAAATAAAAATTTTATTTGATAACTACATCAAAACTTAAAATTTTACTAACTTAATAAACTATTTCATTCTCCTATACAGGAAGAACTTTGGTGCAGGGAGGAATATCTTCAATGGTCGGTTAAGATAGGAGATACTCATCACGTGTAACTGCATCTTTGATCTGACCATCTTTCCTGCTACTGTGTGTATCCCATATTAATCTAAGATTGGTAGGTTCGGCACTGTCTTGTAGAAACTCAAAAAATAAATGATGAAGAAAATAAGTAAATAAAAAATAAAGTAAAAATATTTACAAGTTGTTTAGTTCAGGATTTCTTACTTGTGGCTCCTAAATTGTGTGTCGATATGTCCTTTCCGTTGTGGTCATTCCTTCGGTTTGTAGAGTGGGTTTCCAAACTTGTGATGTTGTCCTCTTGCTTCCAGTAAGCAACAAACCCGTTCCATAGCTCCGGGGTTGTACTAATCTCCCAAGGAATCTCATTGTTCTTCCACTTTGCCTTTCACTCATTCATCTTCCGGAGTACATCAATGCCGCCTTTGCATCGAAATCACGTCTCACCGAGGCGGTGATATCACTCTCCCAGGGGAACTCTTGTTGAAAAAATAGTGACGAGTAAATATTAAATCTATCCATTCAAATCTATATCTTAAATATATAATCCCAAAACAAAAATATAAATTAAAAACTTAGAAAATTAAATATCCTAAATTTCTAATTCAAATAATTTTTTACAAAAAAAATTAAAATAATTTCTAGTAAATATGAGGTTTTAAAACTTCAAAACAAATTAAATAATGGGTAAAGAAAATAAAACAAAAACAAAATCATAAATCTACTAAAATACAAAAATTATTTCTAACAATCCAAATGTTAATATCTAACAACCTATATCTTAAACATAACCAATCAATTCTAAATCCTATACCAAAATTCCAAATCACTAGAAATTTCAATTGAAATATAGGATAAATCCAACAAAATATAACAAAATGTAACTTACAAAATATAATTCTAAATCCAACAAAATATATAACCAATCACAGATTTGAAGGATTTCCGGTCATGAATTTCGTTGGATTAGAGTAGATCCACGAGAACAGAAGAGGTTGATGGTAGGACTAAAGTCTTTGGGCTGTTACTCACCTTGAATCCAGCATTTAATGCCTTGATTTAGCATCTTCTAAGAGAAAAGGAACTTCCAAGTCTTGATGAAGTATGCTCTCAAGTTCAAAAGGAACAAAGTTCCATTGGACTCTTTCATAGAAAAGCTTTTAAGACAAATAAGGGTGTGTACAAGCATGAAGATAAGAAGACCTTGGTGTGTAATCATTACAAGAAGAAGGGTCATATCAAAGATAAATGTTAGATTCTCCATCCTGATCTTAAACCGGAAAAGTTCAAAGCAAACATGGCATGGGAAACACCGAGCAATCAAGAACAAGCTGTGATGTGAAGTTCCTTTGAAGATGGATACAAGGTCAGGCAAAAGGGGGAGAAAAAGGCAGGCCAAGAAGAGGATCCACTAGATAAGCTTTATTTTGATGCTCCACAATATCACCGATTAGTGGGTAAGTTAATTTACTTAACTATAACCAGACCTGATTTGTGCTATGTTGTGAACCAGGTAGGCCAATATATGAAAGAGTCAACAGTGTATCACTGGAACATGGTAGAAAGAATTTTTTGATACATCAAAGGGAGTCCCAGCCAAGGCATTTGGAAGGGAAAGAATGCAAATACCGAAATAGAGGGCTATTGTGATGCTGATTTTGCGGGTGATATTGAAGATAGAAAATCAACAACAGGCTATTGTACATTTGTTGGAGGAAACTTAGTGACTTGAAAGTCAAAGAAGCAAAAGGTGGTGTCATGTTTAAATGCGAAATCCGAATATCGAGCTACGAGGAAGCTAACAAATTAGCTTACTTGGCTTAAAGCTCTTCCTGAAGACCTTGGTATCAAGACTCCCATCACATTTCATTGTGACAATCAAGAAGCAATCCACATTGCAACAAACTCGGTCTTTCATGAAAGAACCAAGCATGTAGAAGTCGATCAGAGAAGGATTAATTCTTCCGTGTTACACAAAAAGTGAGGATCAATTGGCAGATATCTTCACCAAGGCTGCAAGTCTCAAGGTTTGTGCTCATAGACCTTTCACGCCATTGATCAATGCTCTTCTCTCCCATGGACATCATACTCTTTTCCCCCAAAATAGTTTTGTCCCATGTTGTTTTTCTATTTTGAGGTTTTTAATGAGGTGATGTTCACGGGTGTCTAAGTTTAACCTTTTCATATTTGGCAGCTTGAATGGGAGTATTGATCATAGAAGAGTTGTACGGATGACCGTACGACACTGTTATAAGGCTGAAGATTGGATTCAAGAGAATCACTAAGGAAACGTCTTGTGAAAAACTCGTGATTCATTTCAGCATGTTCTTGACTCAAAGATAATCAATAGAGAACATTCTAGAAAAAGACTCAAGGTTTTTCAACATGTGGTAAATGTGTGATCAAAGATCTTTCTCTCCATGAATTTAAAGGTTACTCTGTTGTCTTCTTGTAAAATCTTATCTCCTCACATGATATGTCACTAGATTCTCTCTTGAGTATAAAAGAGGAGGCGCTAGTCTTGGATCTTGCCATCTTATGCAATGTTTTTTTCGTTACTCTCTTTGTCTTTCATTCAGTAGTCCGCTTATGTCAACACTAAGTGGGCAAGACGCTATAAAATCAATCTTTGCATGTTGTACAGTTTGGACTTTCTTACAAAAGAATTGTCCCTTTGAAACAAAAAAATTTAAAATGAAACTGTTGCCAATAAAAAAAAAAAAGAGAAAATATAAAAACGCTTACATATTACCAACAGAGTTAATCCCTGTCCTTTCTTAGTAAAGCCCGATCTATGTTCAATGATGTGTTTCAGATGTATTTGTATTCTTTTGGGTCCAAACCCTTTCCTTTGTTTTTTCTCTCCGTGTTCTTGTCTTCTACAATGTCTCTCTATAAAGGACTGTACTTCAATCTCTATTGGTATCATTCAACTTGTTCTCCAATAAGGTCTAGACCCACCAGTAAGAAAGATATACCCTGAAACAAGAGGAAGTAAAAATGGATTCCTTGGGCCGATAAAAGACTCCGAGTTGCAGCTGTCAATAACAGAAACGCTAGTGAGAGCTCTTTCATATAAATCCTATTGTGCTTCTTCTTCTTCTGCTTAGTCTTCTTCATCTTCTCCGCCTTTTTCTCAGCTTCTGTTTCAGGTGCAGACACACCTCTTTGATGTTTCTTTTTCGATGTTTCTTTTTCAGCTAAAGAAGCAAGATCTCCCTCTGATGACCGTCCTGATTTTTTCGTAACAACCCACTCATACGCACTTCCCAGCTGAAACAAACCCGATACCATTGCGTTGAACTTGGTGACAGACATTGTGTTTTCAAAGAGAAGGTATGGGACAATAAAGGGAAATGACTTTGGGGCAGGAAGGATGTTGAGGAATGACATTGTGGCAGGTATGTAGCATACAACCCAAGCGGGAAGCTCAGCCTCCGGTACAAACATTGTCATTGGCAAGATAATACAAAAGAGGGTGAATGAGTAGAAGGGCAAGATGAGTTTCCTCAAGAGGAAGAAGAGGAATATCAAATTGAATTTTTTGCCTATGCTTATCTGCAAAACACACACAATGGTATCAGAAAAACCAAAAAAATGTAAGCATTATGCGAGTCTGAAATCGGGTAGTGTGACCCATCAACATTACTATCACAAACAACTAGGCTACATATAAATATTAAAGATGTATGTTTATTTTTATATTTTGTTCGCGCACCTTTGATTTAATGACTGCGGGCAAACAAAGGCGAAATAGTTGCATAGGTCCTGAATGCCACCTGTGTTGTTGCTTTCTGTAAGCCTCATAGGATTCAGGCAATTCACATATGCACTGAGAGACAAACACAGAGTATTACATTAGTGACTGTCAAGAATCATACGCATAGTTGGTGATAACAATAACAACTATTATTGCTACTATACCTCGACATCGTTAAGGAAAATGAATTTCCAGCCATGAAGGTGAGCACGAACAGCAATGTCCATATCCTCAACAGTAGTTCTCTCAAGCCAACCACCAGATTCTTCCAAAGCCTTGATCCTCCAAACACCAGCAGTACCATTGAATCCAAAGAAATTCAAAAACACACTATTCACTTGTTGTTCAACCTCAAAGTGAAATGCCAAGTTAATGTTTTGTAGTCTTGTCAATAAGTTTTCTTCATTATTCACAAATGACCATCTCGCTTGGACCAATCCTAGTTCCTCATTGTCCTATTAGAAAAAATCACCTCTTAATTAGTACCTAATATATTTATGAATTTGACCAAACGCTTGAAATTATCTATTACCTTAAAATGAGGAATTGTTTTTCTGAGAAAATCAGGGAGAGGTTGAAAATCAGCGTCAAAGATGGCAACAAATTCATAGTTTTTCACATAACTACAGTTCATAGCAGACTTGAGATTTCCAGCTTTGTAACCTTCTCTGTTTACACGGTGACGATACACAATTCTTGCACCTTGATTTTGCCATTTATGAACCTCCTCTTTAATCAAACTCTGTGTGAGAGGATCATCAGAATCATCAAGAATTTGTATCAAAATCTTGTTTTTTGGCCAGTCTAAGTTACAAACAGCAGCTATTGATTGTTTATAAACCTGCAAAAAAAAAATCAAAAAATTAAAACTTGTTGAAATTTAGTAACCAATACAAAAAAAAATTGTTTGGGCTTTGCTAATACCTCTTTTTCATTACACATTGGAATCTGAACAAGAACCATAGGGAGGAAACAACCATTATCACCAAATTCAAGATCAGCAATAGCATCCGGTTTAGGAACCGGTTTAATCTTCTTAAACCGAATCCAGAAACATCCAAGACAGAGAATAAGCCTATCAAGACTTTGAACAAGGAAAAGAACAATACAACCATTGGCTAAGAACTGAAGTGGTGGAGCAAGATACTCCACGCGCAACAAAACCCAGCGCGTGTAAGCCCAATCAAAGAACCCTTTAATACCAAAAGGAGTAGTGAAAATAAACTGAAGCTGAAGCTTTGAAGTTCCAAAATGCCATCCTTTGAAATAAGCAGCAATCTCAAAAGCTAAAAGGATCAGCGAAAGCCAAAGAAACACCTTTAAACAAGAGTACAAAACCTTCGATTTTCTTGACATTCCAGTGTCTGTATGACCAGCGGCAATACGACGACGTACGGCGGTGCCAAGAGTGATTAATGCAGAGCCTAAAGAGGTGAGACAACCAGCAGCACGATGAGCTTTAAGAAGAAGAACCCAAGTGAGCTGACGTGCGTTCTTGTTACGAAATTTTTTGTCACGAGGTGATGATGAAGAGATTAAGAAATCTTTATCTGATGATGATTCAAGTTCCACCATTGACCAGTTGTTTGGATTCTCCATTTTTACAACAACTGGTGTTCCTTTATGATTCTTGTTTCCTTTACCCCACCATTCAAATTTTGGTGCCATTGTGTTTGGATCAATAAAGGAGAGATCAAAGAAAGAGATGTGAAATGAAAACAGCTATAAATTGGATCTCATTAACAGCAAGAGGATAAAAAAAACGTGTAACTGTGAGAAGAAGAAGGTAAGGAAGAAAACTCTGTTCCCGAGATATGTTTTGTAATGAAGAAATTTAAAGAGAGAGAGAGAAAAAAAAAAAAAAAAGCAAATGGTAACAGCTCAACACGTTCTTTTTTTCAAGAATATACAAATACCCAGAAGAATATAATGAGAGAAACTACACCGAATCGTCAAAACGTTTTGATATGCTCTTTTTTATCTCCACCCACGATTGATTTTAATATTTGTTTTTTGAAAAAAAATGATGACGTAGAAAAACCCCAACAGTTTCTAGATTCCCAGAACAAATGAAATGGTTAGCCTTGTCTGAATAAAAAATGAAAAAATTGTCTTTTACCAAAAATTTTGGCCTTCTTCATCTTGTTCTTCGTCTGCATTTTGTTCCACAAAATCTCTGACTGTTGGACACAATATACAATTTGGTATCTTTTGTTATTTCGCGTGTGATATTAACTAGGACTACTTCGAGTTAATGATCACACGCGAAACAAAATGAACAGTTAAACTATATAGAAAATATCGTGATTTTGAACAATATCTGCAAAAGCAAATCAATAAAGAAGAAAAAAAATAGATGAATGGATTTTGAGATATGGATTTTTCTGTTTTTACTGTGATTGAATTTGTAATGAGTGGGCAAGACAGAAAGGAAAGACCAAGTCTTTTGCTATACCGTTCATTTAGACATTTGCCTTCTAACTAATCATTTTTTCATTTTTAACGGGTTATTTTTTTATTATCTCTATTTGTAAAAAGATAGAAATCTCGCTATAATCATATAGAGTTGCACACATATACTTTCCGATTTTCTCTGTCAAAATTTGTCGTCTAGAGATTTACAATCGTTGTGTTATTTCAGTCTAACACACACTATCGCTGAGACCTAGGGGTGAAAAAAAAACCTAAATCCAAAAACTGAACTGAATTCGAGCCGAAAAATCCGACTCCAAAACCGAACTATGTACCTGTAAATTCTAAACGGTTTTTACATTTTCCTGTTATCTGAACCGAACCAAAAAATCAAAAATATATCCGAAAACCCAAAATAAAATTATATATATAAAAATATTATGTGTATATGAAAAAATCAAAAATACTGAATTTTACCAAATTTTATAATAATTAAATATATTAATTATGAAAATTAAATATATTTTTATTAAAATTAAATATATTTTATTAAAATATAATATTTTTTTAGTTTTTTTCCTAAAAAAATATTTTAATCCGATCTGAATCCTATACATATCCGAACCGAATCGAATGCCCAAACCTAGCTATACCGCTCAATGTGTACTATGGTGTCTATCTTGTGTCTAAGTTGATGCAGACTACAACGCAAATTTTTTTTGTATTGTTTTTTTTTATTATTATCTGAAGGTTATCCCAGATATTAGACCTACACTAATCTCTCTTAGACTCATTTTTCGCGTAGACTTTTATTCTATGGGTTGAATGAACATGAATAGAACGAACCCGAGTCTCAAATACATGCACATATTCAACTCCAAGCTATTGGAAAACAACCACTTGGTTCACCGTAACGTCAATGATTGGCTACTTTACATGTTAAGCATCCAAAAAGGTTCTCTTGGATAAAGTGTTTTTTTCTTAGCTTCCAAATTTTATTTTTCATCTCTGCTTATTGTGAGTCAGACTGGGCGGCGTGCCCTCTCACTCACCGACAATAGTTCAAATCTTAATCTTTTGCAAAGCATAATTAAACACGAAGTAGTAATATCAAATATATATATACTTTTTGGTGGCACTTGTAGGTATTAATGTATTATAGTAGCTTTTGATTTTGTAGTATAACTATTGTCCGTGAATGTTTGTGGTATGCCACGTTTGGACGTGTGTGCCGTCTTTTGGACTCAAATTCCTCAGCATATATTATTGCTTTGGTTTACAAGAAAACTGTCACCAAACTCTCCTTTTGCATTAACTAAATTCAATATTAAAATATTATTAAAATTATTCATTTAATTTTAAATATTAGTTTAATTTATACTAAAATATAATTATTCAATCGTAATTAGCTAATATATTTATTCATAATAAATTTCATTTATTTTATAAAAAATTAATTACATAATATTTTCATAATTATTTTTCACCATCTTTCTATACATATTATTTTGTTTTTATCTTCGTTCATATATAATTAATAGAATTACAAAGTTATTCTTAACATCTATCAAAATTATATATACTATATTTTCATGTTATTCTTATACTCTATTTGATTTTATCAATTTCATATTTTTGATGATTTGAACTGTTAACAAATTTCAAAAGATATATTTAATTATAGTATAGAGGTTCTTATGACTATTTCATGTAAATTTTGTTTTAAACCTTAATCATTTGACACTTATTTCATCATTACTGATTCTTTTATAAAATTTCATCATTTGATATTTTTATAAATTTTCATCATTTGATATTTTTATATATTTTAATGTTGTTTATATATATTTTAATGATGAATAGGACATATGCATTGGATTTTGATAGACGAGTTAGAGACTACGTAAATTTCAATGAGCTAAGTTTTTTTTTTAATTTAGATGATTAACAAAGAAATTTATATATTTATTTTACACCGAATATATTAAAACATAAGATAAGTCAATGGTTCTTCCTATTCCGTTTTAGATTAATAAAAGGAAAATATTAATGTATATCCTAAAAAGTAAATTTAATTAAGAAAATGACTATGATTGTTTGTTAGTCGTTAAGAAAATGACTTACAGTAACTTCTCAGAAGATCAAATGAAATTATTGTTGAGTCTTTTTCATATTTCATATTACTTATCTAATGTTATTTTATAAAAGGTTCTTATAGATGTTTTCTGTTGTGGAATATTGATATAAGATGATATATATATATGTATTATATAATATTATTTATGTGTATGTGAAAGTGGAGAGTACAACGCAAGTCAAAATAATTTGTATTGCTTGATGGACATACACATCTACATATGTGAGTTACATTTTTCACCTATTTATAGATAGTAAAAGAGGTGAGTAAGTCGGTTAATTAAATCGGTGTACATGAGTTACCCAAATAGATAATTATTATATTTAACATTCCCCTTAATTATCTATTTGTACTAATATATTACTTACTGTTTCGTTAAAAACCTTGTCATGAAAAAACCCATAAGATAAAAACCATGATAAAAAAAAGAATACAGTTATGTAATTTCCTCCTGAAATGCTGGATCAAGTTTCTTCTTCATAAATCTCGTAAATGACGCAATCCGATATTATGAACATATTTTCTGAATGTTGTTGTGAGAAGCGCCTTTGTGAATAAATCAGCTGCATTGTCAGTGGATCGAAAATATTGAATGTCTACTTCTTGATTTTTCTCAAGTTTTTGTATGTAAGATAAAAATCATGGGGGGATATGTTTTGTTATGTCGCTCTTGATATAACATTCTTTGAGTTGTGCGACACAAGCAGCATTTTCTTTAAATAATTTTGTTGGCTTTTTATTAGTGATTACTCTGCTTCATTCTTGTATATGTTGATGTTGATTTTAGAGGTTTAGAAAGAGATAAGGATGGAGATGAGAGAATTGGCGTAATAAGGAAGAGAAAGATTGCTGAATATTTCTTCTTATTCACACACACTTCTTTACAAGAGATTACATGTATTTATAGACTTTTTACATTGAAATGAAGAAGAATCAAGGAAGAGGAGAGGAGGGGCGTGAAGAAGGGAAGAGAGATGGGTGAGCTGCTCCAATAGTCTTGTTGCACCATGCCCTGCTCTGACGCGCACCATGCCCTGCTCTGATGCGCCCATGCTTGTGCCCATACCTCTCTTTGCTTCCTCACTTAGTTTAGTTAGATTGTCTAGTTGAGATCCAACAGCTTCCTTTTCTTCTAGTTCCTTCTCAACTAGTTCTCCTTCTAGTTTCTTCACAACTAGTTCTCCTTCTAGTTTCTTCACAACTAGTTCTCTTTTTCCTTCCCTCCTTCTCTTAAGTTTGAATTATTCTTCTTCTTGAGATCACATATTTCAACACTCCCCCTCAAGATTGGTCGGTGAAGATCCTTTAGACCGATCTTGCCATGTATGTGATCCCCAATGATAGAGGATGTTGCCTTGGTGAAGATATCCGCTAGCTGTTCCCCACTTGCTACAAATGCGGGTTTGATGATTCCTTCTTGAATCTTTCCCCTCACAAAGTGACAATCCACTTCTATATGCTTGGTCCTTTCATGGAATACCGGATTGGATGCTATATGTATTGCAGCTTGATTATCACAATACAACAGCATCTCCTCAGCCTCATGTATTCCAAGATCTTCTAGGAATGCCTTCACCCATATCAATTCTTTTGTCACCTCCTTCATAGCCCTATACTCGGCTTCAGCACTTGATAAGGCTATAACTTTCTGCTTCTTACTTCTCCAAGTGACTAGATTACCTCCCACAAAGGTACAAAAACCGGATGTGGACTTTCTATCTTGCTTATCTCCAGCCCAATCCGCATCACAATATCCTTGAACCTTTGTGTTTCCATTAGCCTTCATCCATATGCCTTTTCCAGGGCTGTTTTTTAAGTACCTTAGCAGCCTCTCAATCATGTTCCAATGCTGCATAGTTGGTTTTTGCATATGTTGACTCACACGGTTCACTGCAAAGCAAATGTCCGGCCTTGTGATAGTGAGGTAGATGAGCTTGCCCACCATCCTTTGATACCTCTTAATATCTTCCAATGGCTCCCCCTCAGGATTATCTTGGTAGCCTTCTTCAATTGGAGTTTTAGCCGGCTTGGATCCTAACTTGCCAGTTTCTTCCAAGAGATCCAGCACATATTTCCTTTGAGAGATGAACATCCCATCTTCAAACCGTGTCATCTCAATCCCTAGGAAGTATTTAAGCTCTCCCAGATCCTTTATATCAAAAGCGATCTTCAAGAGTTTCTTGATTTGATCTACTCCATCTTTATCACTTCCTGTGATGATTAGATCATCAACATAGATCAAGACCACCACTACTCCTCCTTCACTTTGCCTTGTGAAGAGGGTATGATCAGCTTCAGATCTTATGAACTCCTTATCCAATAGACAAGCGCTTAGCCTTTGGTACCATGCTCTTGGAAATTGCTTTAGCCCATAGATTGCTTTCTTCAATCTGCAAACCTTGTTGCCTTCCTTATGATATCCTTGGGGTGGATCCATATATACCTCTTCTTCCAAATCTCCTTGCAAGAAGGCGTTCTTGACATCCATCTGCCATAGATCCCACTTCAAGTTCACTGCCACTGAGATTAGGATTCTTATGGAGTGGAGCTTAGCAACCGGAGCAAATGTCTCGGTATAATCCTCCCCATAGATTTGAGTGTATCCTTTTGCCACCAGCCTTGCTTTGTACCTCTCTATTTTCCCATCACTTGTATACTTGATTGTGTAAACCCATCTACACCCAACTGATTTCTTATCCTTTGGTAATTCAGTCAAGTACCAAGTGTGGTTCTTTTCCATGGACTTCATTTCCTCTTCCATGGCTTTTACCCATACTCCATTCTCACACGCTTCTTCATATGAGTTAGGTATGGATTCCTTGCTGATTCTTCCAAGAAAAGCTTCATGCTCCATAGGTAAGGATGCCAACGAGCAAAAATGCTCAATGGGATATGTGATAGTGCTAGTTTGAGTGTTATCTCCCCCTTGTGATAAGAGAATGCTGTCGCCAAGAGGATCGAGATCTAAGCTCGCCGTACGCACAGGACATTCTCTTATCACACAAGGAAGATTACTTGCACTAGACTCCCCTTGGAGCATGGCAGAGTTGTTGTAGCCATAGTAAACACGTTGTCGCCTTTGTCTTGTACTTCTTCTTAGGGGTACGGTTGGCTCAAGTTCTCCCTCACCATCATTCGCTTCTTCTTCAACAGAATTCTGATCTTGCTCCGCATGTGCCTCATCTTCTACTCTGGTTTCAGATGATTCGCTCTCTCCTTGTACTTCATTTATTAGAGCGTCATTAACCCGCATCCAATCCATAGGTAATGAAGTCACATCCTCCGGAGCTTCATGGTTCTTGTTTCCATAAAATCCTTCTTCTTCATTGAATCTCACCTCTCTAGATACATAGACCCTCCTTGTCTCCGGATTGTAGACCTTGTATCCTTTTTGTGTTGGTGAGTAGCCAATGAACACACACTTCATACTTCGAGGTTCAAGCTTGCTTCTTTGTCCCTCCGGTAGAAACATATAACAAGAACATCCAAAGGTCTTCATATGGTTCACGCTTGGCTTGATTTTGTGTAGCACTTCAAATGGTGATTTATTATCCATATTTTTCGTTGGAAGCCGGTTGATCAAGTAACTTGAAGTCATTACTGCATCTCCCCAATGAAACTTAGGTACTCCTTTGGCAATCATGAGGGTTCTTGCTACTTCCATGAGATGCCTATTCTTTCTTTCTGCTACCCCATTTTGTTGTGGAGTGTATGCACACGATGTTGGTGTATGATACCAAGATTATTGAGTAACTCCTTGAATCGTTTGCTCACATACTCCCCTCCATTATCACTTCTTAAGATCTTGATTTTGGTCTTGAATTGGGTAGAGATATATTTGGTGAAGTTAGTAAACGCTTCATATACTTGATCCTTTGAATGTAAGAGTGTGATCCATGTGTATCTTGAGTAGTCATCAATGAATGAAACAAAATATTTATATTGATCTCTTGAGTTACATGGGGCGGTCCATACATCCGAGTGTACAATGCCAAAAGCTTCATCACAAGTTGTAGATGAAGAGGGGAAAAACTGTCTACAATGTTTCCCTAGTACACATGCTTCACAAACTTCTTCTTCTTGAACGAGATTGGGTAAGACCATCTTGAGGATAGCTGAACTTGGATGTCCTAGCCTTCCATGCCATAATGAGCTATCTCCAATCTCCTTCTTGTTAAAAACTTCCTTATCCGCCTTCACTCCAAGAGCTTTTAGCTTTTCTTGTTTATTTGTTTCCAACAGATACACTCCATCCTCCACCTTCCCTTCTCCGAGTACATAATTTGTTTTAGGGTCCTGAAACTTCACAAAGTCAGTCCCAAACATTGCCACACAATCCAAATCTTTTGTTGCTTTATGAACTGATAAAAGGTTGGATGAGAAGCTAGGCATGTATAATGCTTTAGTTTCTTTTGTGAAAAGCTCTAACTCTCCTATCCCTTCAATCGGAACTGAGCTTCCATTGGCTATTTGTACATTTCCATGATAAGGCTCAAGATTTTTCAGCATGTCTTGATCCTTAATCATGTGATGAGAAGCCCCCGAATCCACAATGATCATATTCTTCTTAATGGAGCTTTTAGAGCTAAATAGGCTCTTACCGGATTCTGTGAGCTTGGATAAACTCTTGATGAGAGCCTCAAACTCGGATCTTCTGACCATCTCTTCAACAGGTTGCGTGACTCCCATGAAGGCTCTAGGTCCACCTCCATTCTTCTTTAGCCGCTTAGGCCTTAAGTGTGGGTAAAGAGTCCAACACTTCTCCTTAGTGTGCCCCTTCATCTTACAATGCTCACATTCCAAAACCCTCTTGTCGAATGTGAGATTCCTCTTTGCAAGATGTGCGACCTCACTTGGTGCACGGAATAGGTCTCTTGACCCTTCCTCCCTTTGTATCATGCCACATACTTCAGCTAGACTTGGCAGCTTCTCAAATCTGAGTATGTGCTTGATAAGATCTTTGTAGGATGCATTGAGTGCCAAAAGAAGTCCAAACACTTGGTCTTGGTCACGTCTTTCTCCTAACTCCTTGGGGTCGATTGTGTGTGGCCTCAAAATCTCTAACTCGGCCCACAAGCTTCTATACTCCCCAAACATTTCCTTGAATGGCTTCTCCTCTTGTTGAAGCTCATTCAGCGCCCTCTTCACCTCAAATATTCTTGATATATTTGAGACATTTCCATATACTCCCTTGAGTATATCCCATAGTTCTTTGGCGGAATCAGCATATGAGTAGGCCGCCAAGATGGATGACTCTAGTGAGCTTTGAAGAAGAGAGAGCGTGTATTGTTCCTCTTGTTCTTCCTTAGCTTCTTCTTTTTCATTTCTCACTACAGCTTCCGCTACCTCTTTTGGCTCAACATATCGCCAAAGTCCTCTTCCTCTAAGGATGGTCTTAGTGGTTTTTGCCCAAAGGAGATAGTTGTTTCCTTTGAGCATGACTGAGATTGCTACTCTATTTGCCTCCATTTTCTAGTGACAATACACAATTCTAGTTCTTTCACAACTTGAAGATCCTATGATCCCAAGGATATTAATCTCAGAGTGAATAGAACTAGGAGGATGTATTGTTATAGATTAGAAGATTTGTAGAGTGCTAGAAGAGTTATAAGGTGAGATTTAAGCGGTTGAAGGATAAACCCGCTCTGATACCATGTTGATTTTAGAGGTTTAGAAAGAGATAAGGATGGAGATGAGAGAATTGGCGTAATAAGGAAGAGAAAGATTGCTGAATATTTCTTCTTATTCACACATACTTCTTTACAAGAGATTACATGTATTTATAGACTTTTTACATTGAAATGAAGAAGAATCAAGGAAGAGGAGAGGAGGGGCGTGAAGAAGGGAAGAGAGATGGGTGAGCTGCTCCAATAGTCTTGTTGCACCATGCCCTGCTCTGACGCGCACCATGCCCTGCTCTGATGCGCCCATGCTTGTGCCCATACCTCTCTTTGCTTCCTCACTTAGTTTAGTTAGATTGTCTAGTTGAGATCCAACAGCTTCCTTTTCTTCTAGTTCCTTCTCAACTAGTTCTCCTTCTAGTTTCTTCACAACTAGTTCTCTTTTTCCTTCCCTCCTTCTCTTAAGTTTGAATTATTCTTCTTCTTGAGATCACATATTTCAACAGTTGAGTCATCGATCTGAGTCATACACACTCTCTACATGTCTCGTAAAGTGCAATACGCTCTGCATGATTTGATGATGTAGCTACGTGAGTCTGTTATTGGGAACACCAAGATATTGTAGTAGCTCCAACTGTAGAAACATACTGAGTTTGCGATCTGACTTTATGTGGATCTGATAAATAGCTTGCATCTGCAAAACCAACTAAAACAAATTCGGAGCTGCTATGATAAAATAATCATAAATCAATCGTTCCCTGAAGATAACGAAAAATATGCTTAATTTCATTCCAATGTCTACGCGTCGGGGCTGAATTATATCTTACAAGTAGATTTGTAGCAAATGCTATATCTGGTCGAGTGCAATTTGCAAGATACATAAGACCACCAATAGCGTTCATATAAAGTACTTCAAGACCTAATACTTTCTCATTATTTTCACAAGGTCGAAATAGATCTTTTTAGACATCAAGCAATCTATTTACCATACGAATACTCAAAGGAGTCGTTTTATCCATGTAAAAGCATTTTAAGATCCTTTATATGTAATTTGATTGATGTATAAAAATTTCTTCTCGGAGATGCTTTATCTGGAGTCCAAGACAAAAAAAAATCTGTCCGAGATCTTTCATTTCGAACTCTTATTTCCTATGAGTTTTTGCATCATTTATCTCCTTTTCAACGTATACAACAATGATCACAAATTCGGTTAAAGATTTCTTTATAAAACGCAAGGGCATATTGCATTGTTGGTACATCATTTTCTCAACAAATATTCACTTGAGTGATTATACCACATGCATCTGGATTGCTTCAGACCATAAAGTGATCGCTGTAATTTGATCGCATATATCTCTTTAGACTTTAAACTTAATGCTTTAGGCATTTTTAATCCTTCTGCGATTTTCATGTATATATTATTATCAAGTGATCCATATAAATATGATGTCATTACATCCATCAAATACATTTCAAGATTTTCAGAGGCCGCTAACCACATTAAAAATCTAAATGTAATTGCATCCATAACCGGAGAATATGTTTTTTATAATCAATTCCCTGTCTTTGAGAAAATCTTTGGGCAACAAGTCGGGTTTTACATCTTGTTACCTCATTTTTCTCATTTCTTTTACGTATAAAAACTTATTTGTACCCAACTGGTTTTATATCACCAGATATAGTGACAATATCCAAAAACATTTTTTATTGAGAGAGTTTAGCTCAATTTTCATGGTCATTTTCCATTTGTCCCAATTATTTTTTTTTGTTGGCATTCCAATATGGACCTTGGTTATGGATCATCACTTTCATAATTAATTTCTTTTGATAAAGAGAATGAAAATATTCCATCATTATCTTTTATCTCATTTCTAACCCATAATTTTCTATTTTGGGTATAATTGATGAAAATCTCACAATTTTCATTATTGTTTTCATCTTTAAAATTTTTCTCTGTATGGTTCTTCAGAACCATTTTCATTATTTGGTTCTTCTGAACCATTTTTAGTATTTATGTCTTCTGGACCTTTATCGTTAAGTTTTCCCATTTTCTTTTTCTTACAGAGATTTTTATATTTTGATCCTATCAGCCTCCCCCTCTTTAACTAAACTTTAGGTTAATTTATTTTTTCCATCAGTTTGTTCTTCAGGAACATCAATTCTCGATGGAAAATTTACTGTCGGTATATATGATTTTGTTACCCTTTGCGTATCAGTGAACGCATCTTGTAATTGATTTGCCAATTCTTGTAAATGTACAATTTTCTGAATTTCTAGTTCACGTTATTTTGTTGGGGATCAAGGTACAACAAAGACGGTGTGCACCATGTAATATCTTTTAGAATTTATTTAATTCCTCCCCCTAATGCTGGAAATTCAGCTTCATTCAAATGGCAATCGGCAAAACGTGCGGTAAACATATCACTAGTTTGCGGATCAAGATACCGTATTATACTTTGTGATGTATACCGATATAAATTCCCAATCTCCTTTGTGGTCCCATTTTTGTTCTTTGTGGTGCGATTATAGGAACATAAACTGTACATCTAAAAACATGAAGATGAGATATATCTTGCTTTTAACTAGATGTTCATTCTATTGGGAAATATTTATGATATGCAATTGGCCATAATTAAATTAGTGTCGCAGCATGTAAGATTGCATGACCACATACTGAAATTGGCAGGTTTTTTCTCAATGATAAAGGTCTAGCAACAAGCTGTAACCTTTTAGTCAAATACTCAGCCAAGCCATTTTGTGTTCAACATCAATTCCTAATGACATACAATAGTCATTGAAGGCTTGCGAAGTGAATTCACCAGTATTATCAAGTTTTACTTTCTTTTTGTATAATCAGGAAATTGTGCTCTTAACCTGATTATTTGGGCAATGAATCTTGTGAAATCCATATTTCGTATCGTCAATAGACACACATGTGACCATCTGCTGGATGCGTCAATTAATACCATATAATATCAAAATGGCTCGCATTATGGATGAATCGGTGCACATATATCACCATGTATTCTCTCTAGGAATATTGGAGATTCATTCTCAATTTTAGTTGTGATGACCGAGTTATTATTTTTTCTTGAGAACAAGCATCACATAAAAATTCTCCCGATTGAAAAATGTTCTGGATTTTCAACGGATGGTCATTTGAATTATTCACAATTTTTTTCATCATATCTGAACCTGGATGCCCTAAACTTTCATGTCAGACTTTGAATGTATAGGTAAACTTCTGGTTTACCGTAATATATGATTCGGTCATGTTAATTTTTGTGAAATATATTTCGGAGGATAAAACTGGTAGCTTTTGTGATATTCTTTTTCTCTCCAAAATAACTGATGTAATGAAAAAATATTCAATCAAATTTTCATTCATAGTTTCTATGTGATTATATCCATTTCTGCGGATTTCCCTGAAACTTAACAAATTTCTGTAAGATTTTGTGGAAGATAATACATCATTTATTTCAAACTTAGTTCTCATTGGCATTGAAAAACTGACTCTTCAGGAGCCCATAGTAATTTTTTCATTACTAGATAAAGTATTCACGCTTCTGGCAGAATTACTTATTTTAAGGGAGGAGAAATATTTTATCGTTAAGTATCGTGTACGTTATAGCACTGTCTGCCAGATATATATCTCTTGATAAAACTGCCTATCTTAAATAATTGTTTCCAGATACATCAAGGGTAGTGAAATTTGAGTTTCTCCAAATTTGACATGATAACGGTATAACATGATTTTTTAACATTAATTTTAGTGCAATCAATTTTAGTTATAAATTAAGATTTGATAAAGGTTTTAAAATTTGTAAGCATAATAAAAAAATAATTTAAAATAATGATATTAAACAGAAATTAAAAAAAAAATTAAAACGTATAATTTGGCTTCACGACAAAATTTTATCATAAGTTCTTCTGGAACTTTATTATCAAATATCTTCTGCATATTTTTAAATATGGTATGATATGAGGTGTCATAGTCCATTATATGACAATAAACCTTTTTGAGGTGGCAGAACCTACCATATGATCGTAGGAGAAATAGTCTACCATGTGATCATGATCGTTTGAGGTGGCAGAGCCTACCATATAATTGTTATTGTAAAGGTATAGCCTCCATAATGATCGGTTTGGGGGAAGGCAGTGCCTATCATCCCAACATAACAAATAAACAGAGAAAGCAGAGCCTATCTGTCCATTAACATAAAATAAATTGAATCATAAATTAAAACCACACATTTCTGGTATATAGAACCTCAAATTTTTGGTATATTGAATGGATCGGTATATGAATGGGTCGGTATATGAGCGGATCGTGCTGATAACGTGTTGTGGAATATTGATATAAGATGAGATATATATATATGTATATATGTGTTTTGTATATATGTATTATATAATGTTATTTATGTGTATGTAAAATTGGAGAGAACGGCGCAAGTCAAAATAATTTGTATTACTTGATGGATGTACACATCTACATATTGTAAGTTTCTAAATGGACAACAATCAATTAAAATTGTAAGTTTATAAATCTTTTCATTATTTTCTTTTGTATTTGATGGTTAAGATTTTAGATTTAGGAAGTTGGAATTTTGGAGCTGGGTTGAATGATTTAGAATTATGATTGTTATATTATGGGTTTATACAGTTAGAATTGTGGATTTGGAATTATGTATTTGATTAGTTTGATTATTGAATATATATTTGATTTTTGATGGTTAGATAATGTATTTGGTTTGTTAGACTATGGATTTAAATAGTTAGGATTATGAATTTACATGTATTTGATTTTGTTGATTATTCAATTTTGATTATTAGATAATGAATTTTTTATATGAATTTATATTAATATAAAACAAAATTCAATATTAATTCAAAACAAAAATGTCGTTGCCATTGGAAATCTGTCATAAAATATGTATGTCGGAAATCTATCAGAAATATATCCGTCAGAAATGTTATGATCGGAAGTTTATCAGAAATTGGTTGGGAGCCTGTTGGAACCCCATTGGTCTTTGTGGTATTATAGGGCTCCTCAAACGGTTTCACGTGATCCAGGAGGTTTTCAGAAGCCATCCCATTGAGTTCATTCTGCATTAATAATTTGATAAAATAAGGCTTGATTTCATAATTTTGCCTCTAGGGAAGTTGTACCCAGATAGCAGATATATTGATATATAACTGGTTGGGAATGTTGTAGTCTCTCAAAGTCCCTTGACGAGCAACTCTCAGCCTCGGTTGCTGAGAAAAGCAAACCGGTTCACCGATCGGTGCAGGTGGATCCACAATACCAATCGGTGATCGTTTGTCACCAATTGGTGCACGTCCATCTTCTCTGATACTCTGACTGTTCTGAACTACAGCCATTTCTTCAACTGGTTTTTGTTTTTGCTTCCTTTGTTCAATATGTGCAAGCTATGAACTAGATGGTTTTATCAAATTCAAAGCTCCTTGATTTCTTCTTTGCATATACTGATATCAGTTTTAAACTAAATAAGTTAATACTAATATATAGAGATAAATTACACAAAATTTAAATTATGAATTCCAAGGCATCCTAATTGTTCCTGACAACGGCACCAAAACATTTACGTGGTCAGAGATTTAAACCTAATAAATATATTGCAAGTGCACAGTAAATCGTAGTAGTTCTAAGGTATCAATAGACATAAAACAGTAGAATACACAAAGAATTATTATGATCTAAATAAATATAGGATTAGAGAGAGTTTACGAGAAACTCAGCTTTTCTAACATCGTAAAAACATAAATAAAATAGACAGTAAGTCACATAATTTTATACAAAGTATATGAACATCAGGAAATAATTATGAGATGCATTAGGAACCGTCTAGATCTCAGGTTACGAATACCCACTTACATGATGAATCAAATAATTATATGCAAGCATTCCCTACGATAAACAGCTTCCGCCTTTTGACTAAGAACCTAGGAAGCATTATGATCAAAACCTAATATGCTCACAAGTGTAAATCGAAATGAATATGTCCAATTATATTCAAAAACTAATATGCTCACAAGTGTACTTAGTCACCTCAAATAGTTTCATCAGTTCAACAATGGTGCCGCAATGAACTGACTAATAACAATATCTTAGCGCCAACTAAAGACTAAGCACTAAGAATGATAATATAACAAAGAGAATATGAATAATCTCATCAATTTATTGTTTATGAAATTACATAAATACTTCTTAAAAATCCCTAATTACATGTTCAGCCCTAAATCTAACATGCAAGAATATGCATGAAAGAAAAGAGAAAAACAAGAAAATAAAAGACTAAAACATAAGTATTTACATAGGACAAAAGCTCCTAAGTCTGAAAGAAAGAGTTTAAAAGTTCTGAAAACCTTTTCCTTTGAAGAATGAGAAGAGAGGTGTGTTTTTCAACTGAGGTCGATTCCCTTCTATATGTAAGTCTTGATGCACCACCCTTCCGTGAGAAAAATTGAAAGTTTATTTGGTCTCACCAATCAGTGACAAGGTGTGTACCGGTCAGTGACTGCGCCACCTATCTATACCGATCGGTGATAAATATGCACCGATCGATGGTCGCCCTAGACTTTGACATATCTTCACGAGTTCAAACCCATTTCCACTCCAAGTCTTCTCATTTGGCGCTAGAAATCTCATAAACCTAATATTACATTAATATAAATAAAACATATCGTTATTACCAAAAATACTCAAGATTTGTTAGTAAACTTACTCGAAAACAGTAAATAAATTTCATTATCACAAATTTCCCAGACTTGAATTCATGCTTTTATTCAGGTAAAAACAAAAAAAATCTAGATCAAAAGAGAAAATGTTTGAAAAGTGGAAACTTACATTAACTTGGGAGAAAACTTGTCTTGGAATCCTTCTCTGTTAACTGCATCAAAATTAGGCCAGACTGACCTACTGTATGTACTAGACCATGTGATACACCTCTTTGGATTTGGCTCCATTGGTGAGACTCTCGGATGGTAAGGAATCTGTGTGGACGATGACTCAGTGAAGGAACAAGGAAAAACAAAAGGATTATCTAGGATGACTTAACTCGGGGTTTGGAAAACAGCAAATAGACGATTATGAGATGAGCTAGGATGGATAGTAACTGATCTATCAAGATGGAAGAATTCTCGAGGATGATTTGACTCGAGATTCTCGGAGAATGTTCAAAGGGAATAAAGGATGTGAAGATAAAGAGATGTCTCGATCTAGATCTTCACAAAGAGATTATAGGATGAAATAGGGTGGATCTATAATTAGCCACATGAAGCATTGATGGATCCATGATACTACTAAGACAAAATCCAGGTGGTGCTTCAAAGATTAAAGGGGAAATAGTTCTAGGAGCAAAGCGGCTCAAGAGAAATGATATAATAAAAGGTTTATTCGAGTCTGAGTGATTATGATGAGGGTTCACAACTTATTTTAGTCTGACACATTAGGGTTATATATTTAAAATGAAAATACCATTGTGTCCTTGAATTTCTAATCATCACCGTGTTCCGCATGCCTGTACCCAAAAAGAGGGCTAGTACACACTTCGTAGCTGCGTGCCTAAAACTATAACACGTGGGAAAAATAACTCTCAGTAAAATTCAAAACCCTCGATAATAACTGACAAGTCTTGTCACTGCAAAAGTAAAAAGAGAAAGCAAGAGAAATCACACTCGATTAATTATTTCATAGGTCATGAACTGTCAAGGATGATAATTAACCATGAGTTTTTGCATTGACAATGAATGTCTTATTAAAAACCTCACGGTAAATCACTATGGGATAAACCCATAAGGGAAAAAGAGTACAAAAACTTCTCAAGTGACTTTAGTGGAGCATTTCACCGGGTGCGGGTGAAAAGGCTAAGGGTCATGGCCCAGGCTTTCTCGGCAGTCTCGGTAGTGATCCTTTGAACTGATACGAGCGATTCCTGCTCTAAGACTTGTTCAAAAAAACATGTTGAATCTGGTCCAATAGCATCTCTCTTTATTTATGTTGATCCTTCCTTGCGGTATGATTGTGTTTTTACCAGGGTATCTGATGTGTGTCAGATTGTACCCCAATAAGATACAATGATAAGGCTGCAAGTGCACAACCAAATTGTGAGTAGTACTTAAGGATCAATCCTATAGAGAGTGATTTAACTACGACGAGATATATAAGATGTTAAGAGAGAATATGATAAGTAAAAGTAGAGTATTGTGAGATCAATAGTAAACATACAAAGCAAGTAAAATAAATGTAAACTAATAAGAGAAAGTCATTGGGCAATGGATTCACTATCCAGGGATCATAATTCTCTAAAGTCTAGGCTACTGCTTCTAAGTTAAGAACGTACCATACTGCACTGTCTATGTCTAGATAACTTTGGAAACCTAGTCACCTATATTCCATCTCCCATCGCAAGTCAACACGAAGGCATGCTTACATGGGGAAACTTCCTACGCATAAGGTTCAAGTGTATCATAGTTCATCATTCTGCCATGACTCATATTTTGTATGGCCATGGTTATCAAGTGTTGTATACCTCTTCAGGGGTCCCTCAAAGGCTATCACATAATCATGGTCTTTCCCCTAGATCTTTTAATTTCCCATAACTTTTCTCCAGGTCTTCTAAGCATTACTATCAGGACTTGTGGCTAAACCCTATCAATGATATGATATGAGAGAAATTTGAATCTACTAACCAATAACATATTAAAAATGAATCCCCTTCACGTGGCCCCACTTAACCGAACTAGAAAACTACTTAGACATAATTAAGGACAACAAAATCATAGATAATGAATAAGCAATCATAGCTAACTAATTTAATATAACGATAGGATTTAGCGGTACTTCTCTAAGGATTATAGAAAAGATCTTCTCCCCAATAATGTAGAAAACAAGTAAGGAAAGAGATGATGAAAAAATTATATATATGTCTAGAGAGCTTCAAGAGGCGGACTTATGGTTTTCTACATGAGGTGGCTGTCTAGAGTTTTTTTGGTTATTTGTTCACACCCTCTATTAGGGTTTATGTTAAGTATTTGTAGGGGTTTGAGTCGTCCAAAGTTGATTTAAGGTTGATATCACTGAAGTGTAGTCGTTTTGGATCAATGATTTGAAATTTGAGTTGAAGCCATTACGGTCCTTGGAGACACCCCATAAGAGATCCCAAGTGCCAGTGTGGGCTTGGAGTGGCTCTGGTGCTGGCTTCAGGATTCCTCTGTATGACACGTCTTCAATTATCGCATCATAACTTCTGATTGTCCGAATATAATTGCATGATTACAATTGGAGGTGAAAGATGATTCTTCTAGATTTCCAATAACATATTGAGTGTTAAACTTTTTTCAAACTTAGCCTTGAATCTGGAGTTCAGTCTCACTAGAAAAACGTGTCTTGTACTCTTTTTGATCCCTTTTTACTTTAAATCTGTTAAGACTCATAAAATAAGAAATACTCAAAATGTGGCATTTTTTCAACTGGCTATGATTAATTAAAACGGCTTAAGAATTCAAACCAGAGGAATATAGTGTACATACAAAGTATCATGCGGATATAACCTAGCATTACGTGCTAAAGCATCCAAAAGTGTTGAGAAGGCAGGTCATTCAATTGGTGTCGACACCATCTTCACCAATTCAGAACAATCTGTCCCAAAAGATACTTCTGTCTTCTGTTGTGCAAGAATGCACGTCACGGCCCATATAAGTGTTTCAAATTCCGAATGTAAGGGGAGTAGACTACTACATGTTGATTTTAGAGGTTTAGAAAGAGATAAGGATGGAGATGAGAGAATTGGCGTAATAAGAAAGAGAGAGATTGCTGAATATTTCCTCTTATTCACGCTTTTTATTACAAGAGATTACATGTATTTATAGAGTTTTACATAGAAGAACAAGAAGAGGCAAAGGAGAGAAGGAGAATGGCGTGAAGAGGAGAAGAGAAATGATTTGGCTGCTCCAATAGTTTTGGTGCACCATGCCCTGCTCTTACGCGCCCATGCTTGCGCCCATACCTCTCTTTGCTTCCTCACTTGGTTTAGTTAGATTGTCTAGTTGAGATCCAACAGCTTCCTTTTCTTCTAGTTCCTTCTCAACTAGTTCTCCTTCTAGATTCTTCACAACTAGTTCTCTTTTTTTCCCTCATTCTCTTAAGTTTGAATTCTTCTTCTTGACTATGGGATCACATATTTCAACACTCACCCTCAAGATTGGTCGGTGAAGATCCTTTAGACCGATCTTGCCATGTATGTGATCTCCAATGATAGAGGATGTTGCCTTGGTGAAGATATCCGCTAGCTGTTCCCCACTTGCTACAAATGCGGGTTTGATGATTCCTTCTTGAATCTTTCCCCTCACAAAGTGACAATCCACTTCTATACGCTTGGTCCTTTCATGGAATACCGGATTAGATGCTATATGTATTGCAGCTTGGTTATCACAATACAACAGCATCTCCTCAGCCTCATGTATTCCAAGATCTTCTAGGAATGCCTTCACCCATATCAATTCTTTTGTCACCTCCTTCATAGCCCTATACTCGGCTTCAGCACTTGATAAGGCTATAACTTTCTGCTTCTTACCTCTCCAAGTGACTAGATTACCTCCCACAAAGGTACAAAAACCGGATGTGGACTTTCTATCTTGCTTATCTCCAGCCTAATCCGCATCACAATATCCTTGAACCTTTGTGTTTCCATTAGCCTTCATCCATATGCCTTTTCCAGGGCTGTTTTTAAGAACCTTAGCAGCCTCTCAATCATGTTCCAATGCTGTATAGTTGGTTTTTACATATGTTGACTCACACGGTTCACTACAAAGCAAATGTCAGGCCTTGTGATAGTGAAGTAAATGAGCTTGCCCACCATCCTTTGATACCTCTTAATATCTTCCAAAGGCTCCCCCTCAGGATTATCTTGGTAGCCTTCTTCTATTGGAGTTTTAGCTGGCTTGGATCCTAACTTCCCAGTTTCTTCCAAGAGATCCAGCACATATTTCCTTTGGGAGGTGAACATCCCATTTTCAAACCGTGTCATCTCAATCCCTAGGAAGTATTTAAGCTCTCCCAGATCCTTTATATCAAAAGCGATCTTCAAGAGTTTCTTGACTTGATCTACTCCATCTTTGTCACTTCCTGTGATGATTAGATCATCAACATAGATCAAGACCACCACTACTCCTCCTTCACTTTGCCTTGTGAAGAGCGTATGATCAGTTTCAGATCTTATGAACTCCTTCTCCAAAAGACAAGCGCTTAGCCTTTGGTACCATGCTCTTGGAGATTGCTTTAGCCCATAGATTGCTTTCTTCAATCTGCAAACCTTGTTGCCTTCCTTATGATATCCTTGGGGTGGATCCATATATACTTCTTCTTCCAAATCTCCTTGCAAGAAGGCGTTCTTGACATCCATCTGCCACAGATCCCACTTCAAATTCAATGCCACCGAGATTAGGATTCTTATGGAGTGGAGCTTAGCAACCGGAGCAAATGTCTCGGTATAATCCTCCCCATAGTATTGAGTGTATCCTTTTGCCACCAGCTTTACTTTGTACCTCTCTATTTTCCCATCACTTGTATACTTGATTGTGTAAACCCATCTACACCCAACTGATTTCTTATCCTTTGGTAATTCGGTCAAGTACCAAGTGTGGTTCTTTTCCATGGACTTCATTTCCTCTACCATGGCTTTTACCCATACTCCATTCTCACACGCTTCTTCATATGAGTTAGTTATGGATTCCTTGCTGATTCTTCCAAGAAACGCTTCATGCTCCATAGGTAAGGATGCCAACGAGCAAAAATGCTCAATAGGATATGTGATAGTGCTAGTTTGAGTGTTATCTCCCCCTTGTGATAAGAGAGTGCTGTCGCCAATAGGATCCAGATCTAAGCTCGCCATATGCTCAGGACATTCTCTTATCACACAAGGAAGATTACTCGCACTAGACTCCCCTTGGAGCATGGCAGAGTTGTTGTAGCCATAGTAAACACGTTGTCACCTTTGTCTTGTACCTCTTCTTAGGGGTACTGTTGGCTCAGGTTCTCCCTCACCATCATTCGCTTCTTCTTCAACAGAATTCTGGTCTTGCCCCGCATGTACCTCATCTTCTACTCTGGTTTCAGACGATTCGCTCTCTTCTTGTACTTCATTTATTAGAGCGTCATTAACCCGCATCCAATCCATAGGTAATGAAGTCATATCCTCCGGAGCTTCATGGTTCTTGTTTCCATAAAATCCTTCTTCTTTATTGAATCTCACCTCTCTAGATACGTAGACCCTCCTTGTCTCCAGATTGTAGACCTTGTATCCTTTTTGTGTTGGTGAGTAGCCAATGAACACACACTTCATACTTCGAGGTTCAAGTTTGCTTCTTTGTCCCTCCGGTAGAAACATATAACAAGAACATCCAAAGGTCTTCATATGATTCACGCTTGGCTTGCTTTTGTGTAGCACTTCAAATGGTGATTTATTATCCAGATTTTTGGTTGGAAGCTGGTTGATCAAGTAACTTGAAGTCATTACTGCATCTCCCCAATGAAACTTAGGTACTCCTTTGGCAATCATGAGGGTTCTTGCTACTTCCATGAGATGCCTATTCTTTCTTTCTGCTATCCCATTATGTTGTGGAGTGTATGCACACGATGTTTGGTGTATGATACCAAGATTATTGAGTAACTCCTTGAATCGTTTGCTCACATACTCCCTTCCATTATCACTTCTTAAGATCTTGATTTTGGTCTTGAATTGGGTAGAGATATATTTGGTGAAGTTAGTAAACGCTTCATATACTTGATCCTTTGAGTGTAAGAGTGTGATCCATGTGTATCTTGAGTAGTCATCAATGAATGAAACAAAATATTTATATTGATCTCTTGAGTTACATGGGGCGGTCCAAACATCCGAGTGTACAATGCCAAAAGCTTCATCACAAGTTGTAGATGAAGAGGGAAAAAACTGTCTACAATGTTTCCCTAGTACACATGCTTCACAAACTTCTTCTTCTTGAACGAGATTGGGTAAGACCATCTTGAGGATAGCTGAACTTGGATGTCCTAGCCTTCCATGCCATAATGAGCTATCTCCAATCTCCTTCTTGTTAAAAACTTCCTTATCCGCCTTTACTCCAAGAGCTTTTAGCTTTTCTTGTTTATTTGTTTCCAACATATACATTCCATCCTCCACCTTCCCTTCTCTGAGTACATGATTTGTTTTAGGGTCCTGAAACTTCACAAAGTCAGTCCCAAACATTGCCACACAATCCAAATCTTTTGTTGCTCTATGAACTGATAAAAGGTTGGATGAGAAGCTAGGCATGTATAATGCTTTAGTTTCTTTTGTGAAAAGCTCTAACTCTCCTATCCCTTCAATCGGAACTGAGCTTCCATTGGCTATTTGTACATTTCCATGATATGCCTCAAGATTTTTCAGCATGTCTTAATCCTTAATCATCTGATGAGAAGCCCCCGAATCCACAATGATCCTATTCTTCTTAATGGAGCTTTTAGAGCTAAATAGGCTCTTATCGGATTCTGTGAGCTTGGCTAGACTCTTGATGAGAGCTTCAAACTCGGATCTTCTGACCATCTCTTCAACAGGTTGCGTGACTCCCATGAAGGCTCTAGGTCCACCTCCATTCTCCTTTATTCGCTCAGGCCTTAAGTGTGGATAAAGAGTCCAACACTTCTCCTTAGTGTGCCCCTTCATCTTACAATGCTCACATTCCAATACCCTCTTGTCGAATGTGAGATTCCTCTTTGCAAAATGTGCGACCTCACTTGGTGCACGGAATAGGTCTCTTGACCCTTCCTCCCTTTGTATCATGCCACATACTTCAGCTAGACTTGACAGCCTCTCAAATCTGAGTATGTGCTTGATAAGATCTTTGTAGGATGCATTGAGTGCCAAGAGAAGTCCAAACACTTGGTCTTGGTCACGTGTTTCTCTCAAAATCTCTAACTCGGCCCACAAGCTTCTATACTCCCCAAACATTTTCTTGAATGGCTTCTCCTCTTGTTGAAGCTCATTCAGCGCCCTCTTCACCTCAAATATTCTTGATATATTTGAGACATTTCCATATACTCCCTTGAGTATATCCCATAGTTCTTTGGCGGAATCAGCATATGAGTAGGCTGCCAAGATGGATGACTCTAGTGAGCTTTGAAGAAGAGAGAGCGTGTATTGTTCCTCTTGTTCCTCCTTAGCTTCTTCTTTTTCATTTCTCACTACAGCTTCCGCTACCTCCTTTGGCTCAACATATCGCCATAGTCCTCTTCCTCTAAGGATGGTCTTAGTGGTTTTTGCCCAAAGAAGATATTTGTTTCCTTTGAGCATGACTGAGATTGCTACTTTATTTGTCTCCATTTTCTAGTGACAATACACAATTCTAGTTCTTTCACAACTTGAAGATCCTATGATCCCAAGGATATTAATCTCAGAGTGAATAGAACTAGGAGGATGTATTGTTATAGATTAGAAGATTTGTAGAGTGCTAGAAGAGTTATAAGGTGAGATTTAAGCGGTTGAAGGATAAACCTGCTCTGATACCATGTTGATTTTAGAGGTTTAGAAAGAGATAAGGATGGAGATGAGAGAATTGGCGTAATAAGAAAGAGAGAGATTGCTGAATATTTTCTCTTATTCACGCTTTTCTTTACAAGATATTACATGTATTTATAGAGTTTTACATAGAAGAAGAAGAAAAGGCAAAGGAGAGAAGGAGAATGGCGTGAAGAGGAGAAGAGAAATGATTTGGCTGCTCCAATAGTTTTGGTGCACCATGCCCTGCTCTTACGCGCCCATGCTTGCGCCCATACCTCTCTTTGCTTCCTCACTTGGTTTAGTTAGATTGTATAGTTGAGATCCAACAGCTTCCTTTTCTTCTAGTTCCTTCTCAACTAGTTCTCATTCTAGTTTCTTCACAACTAGTTCTCTTTTTTCCTCCTTCTCTTAAGTTTGAATTCTTCTTCTTGACTATGGGATCACATATTTTAACACTACATATATTATTAGTTCCCATTATTGATCCATCCATATCATCTTTGAAACAAAACCATCCAATAACCTGAGAAAATTTCTGTATCCTTCCAACATCCATCAATAAAACATTGGTATCCCATGAAACGCATAACCAAAGTAGAAGGTATGGAAACATAAATTCAAAAGCTGGGTTTGATGAAATTTTTGATTCCATGTTTTTATCCTTAGTTTTAGCTAAAATCCACGATTGAGCCTCACTTTCCACTAGTTTGAAAATCTCCCATGGATCTCTATCCATATTATTAAAAAGTTTTTCATTCCTTGCTTTCCATAAATACAAAATAATCCAAGGAAAACTTTCCATATTAACCGCCATCGGGATCCTCCAAAATAGGTTTTCTAGATTTGAGAAAATTTGTGGACTTAGGAATAAAATGCAGTCAAAACCATAAATAGTGCCCATGTTTGTAGTGCTGGTGGACTTTCAAAGAGAGCATAATTAATAGTTTCTTGAGGTGCTACACATTGTACACACAGAGGATTACAGTTTATACCCAATGACTAAGATTATAATTAACCGATGAACATCTCATAGGCACTTGCAAATAAAATGTCTGATTTTTTTTGGGGGGGGGCATTTAAGTTTCCAATCCTGGTGTTATAATTCTCGAACATTGGGTCCAAAAACCGTTGTGGAGATCCCACTGAAAAAATATTATGCTCTATCCAATAACCCGACTTAACCGTATATTTTCCCAATTTTATATTGTGCCAGCCCATTGTATATTTTTGGTCAACATAGCTAATATGGATACCTATAATGAAATAATATCATAATAACACACTTGTTAAATTATCTAGGGCCATAGATTATATCTGTAAAGTACCATTGTTATCAATTCGCCCAGACTTAGACTTTGCTTGTCCTTAGTAAAAAACAAAGTAAAGTCATGAAAAAGGTTTGGAAATAGTGGGAACTCTTCTCTTATTGAAGACCGCATCTCGACTTGTCATCTGCAAGACCATATTAAACAAGAATTAACATTAGAATATTCTCACTATATTCCCATCACTTTTTCTACTCTGATCCATGGATCCCAATTCAGCAAAAACTCTGAATCACGTTATGAACTCCCTATATTTGGTAAAAAGGGCCTAATTTTCTCATTGAAAAGATGTAATTCAGGGTAAATGGCGCTTGGTGTAAGAGAAGGATTTTGGTGTTTAGGTTGTGTAGCTAATGGTATTTAGGTTAAAGTATGGAAAGGTGATGTATTATGTAAAACAGTAAAAGTAAACCAACTTACCAAATAAACTTGTTTTCCTCTTATACCTCAGGTGAAATGTATATGTTCTTTCATGGCAATGTGGACAAGATAATCTCTCATGCATTGCCCAACATGATAGCATATTGTATGCAGAAAATTACTGATTTTCCACATAAGCAAACCTTTCATAGTGAAATACTTCTTTACCGAAAAATAATAAGCTCGAACTCCAGTATACCATCATTCATTTAATTCATGTATAAGAGGTTGCAGAAATACATTGAGTGACCACTTTGGAAGCTTTTTCTAGGAACTAATATAAAGAAGAAAATAAATTCCTTTTCCATACACATCCCTGGTGGAAGGTTGTATGGCGTCGTGATTGCAGACCATAAAGAGTATTTCTGTCTAAAATTCCAAATGGGCTAAATCCATTGGTGCATAATCAAAGGTAAGTATTCCAGACATTTCTAGCAAAATCATAATGTACTGTTTTAAACTGTTTACATGCCTTGGCATCTGAAAGATGACTAATCTCTCTGGCTGTCTGCAAATGTTCTGCATGCAATCTCATTGCTGCTACTGTCAGGTTGATATAATCGCTTCACCCTCTGTTGGTAGGTACCACATCCGTTGGTATGGTAGGTATTATGTTTCTTCCAGTACCATGCAGCTTAAATTTTGGCTTCTTACATAATCGACATTTCTGTAACTGAGCATCATCTTTCCAGTAGATCATACAATTTTCAATGCACAACTGTCAATGATCTTTTCTTTTCTTTTTAAACTCTCCCAAATCCTTTACTAGACTCTTTTCTTTTCTTTTATAACTTCTAAATTCCAGAATTTCTTAGAACTTTTCTTTTACAACCTTATCCCACTAGTCCTAGCTGATCCAAAATATTTGAACAAAAACTATATGAGATTATATCCTCGTCAGCTCCAACCTAACACCTTCTAACAAAGATCAATCAAATAAAAAGGCCTCACAATCTCACAGAGAGTAATAGTGGCTTGAAAGAAGGTTTGGTTATGTATATAGATTTTAAATGTTCCAAAAAGGGAATGAGCTACTTGGGTTAGAAAAGGGTGGTGAAATGAATAAGATAACTCATGTATATAGTATCCATGAGTTCAAATCACAAAGCATAAATAAGATAATTTTAAATCCATATCAGGTTCAAATATATAGGGAAATGAAGTCAAATCACAACAAGCTTTCAACCATGTTTAGATGGAAAGCTAAGTAATTAGAGCAGGGTTCTATCTTAATTTTGAACTCAACTTATTTAATCAGCAAGCTTACAAGGTTAAATCCTTATTATTCCCTATGTAGTTAAACAATAATATATGAATACACTAGACTCAATCCTAAAATATAAATGCAACTACACGGACATTATGTTTTTGTGAAACAATTTTCAAAACATTTCAAAATTTTTAGGGGTTTTCTATGCCTTAAATGCAATGGTTTTACAGACTCAAGGATAAAAATTTGAAAATAAGAATCAGAGAAACATGGTTAAATACTCCCTAAACACACCTTAAAACTTAAATCACCCAGTTCCTGATATGATCATGAGAAGGCAGCATGAACCAGTTCAAGAAGAGATAAAAAATGAAGATATCTTTATCATTCCAAAAGGTTCAATGACTCGGTTTAGATCCAAAAGCTCAAGGACGCTGTCACTGGAATGCTTAAGTCTATTGAAGAGCAAGAAGAATGCTATGGTCAAATGTTTAAAGCATGACGCTTTCACCTTTATGGAGTTCTCTCCAACCAGCTGATCAACAATTTAGTAAAGGCTGTTGTGAGTGATCTTTTTCCCTAACTTAATTTTGTCCCACTGGGTTTTTCAAGTATGGGTTTTAACGAGGCCATAAATGTCCTTACCATATGCTAAATTTGGTCCAATTTAGTTATATAAATTATATTTTTAATTCTAAGTATTTATATGTTATTTTTTATTTTAAAAACTTGTCCTATACTGTACTTAAGCGTGGGAGACATGTTATAAAGTTGTTTTGTAAATTCCTGTTGAAATTATAAGTTTAAAAAGATTGAAAAATGTTTAGAGACTAAGAGTGAGAATAGCAAGGGATTATGAAAGTTTGTATGTATTTTATTCTCTTAGTCATACATCTTTACAAAAGGTTACACATATATTTATAGACATTTGAATGAGAGGAGGCGCAGAAGAAGAGAAGAATGGCGTGAAGAAGGAAGAAGAGAAGAGAGGTTTTGCGTGAAGAAGAGAGGAGGGAGCAGCTCACCTACTCCAACAGTATTGCGCTCCATGCCTCTCTCTGGCGCCCCATGCTTATGCCCATGCCTTTCCTTGCTTCCTTACTTAGTTTAGTTAGATCATCTAGTTGAGATCCAACAACTTCCTTTTCTTCTAGTTCCTTCTTAACTTGTTCTCTTTCTAGTTCCTTTTCAACTAGTTTTCTCCTTTCCCTCCTTCTCTTGTGTTTGAATTATTCTCCTTAAGATCACATATTTCAACACTCCCCCTCAAGATTGGTCGGTGGAGATCCTTAAGACCGATCTTGCCATGAATGTGATCACAAGTAATAGTTGAAGTTGCCTTAGTGAAGATATCAGCTAATTGATCCTTGCTTGCTACAAAGGCGGTTTTGATAATTCCTTCTTGTATCTTCCCTCTCACAAAGATGCTATATGCATTGCAGCTTGATTATCACAATACAACAGCATTTCTTTATCTCCCTGGATTCCAAGGTCTTTTAGAAGCGCTTTTATCCATATCAACTCCTTTGTCAATTCTTTCATGGCTCTGTACTCTGCTTCAGCACTTGATAAGGCTATGACCTTCTGTTTTTTGCTCCTCCAGGTTACTAGATTTCCTCCCACAAATGTGCAAAACCAGATGTGGATTTTCTATCCTTTTTATCTCCAGCCCAATCCGCATCACAATAACCTTGGACCTTTGTGTTCCCATTAACATGCATCCATACACCTTTTCCAGGGCTATTCTTTAGGTACCTTAGCAACCTCTCAATCATGTTCCAATGTTGTGAGGTTGGCTTTTGCATATGCTGGCTCACACGGTTTACTGCAAAGCAGATGTCAGGTCTTGTAATGGTAAGATAGATAAGTTTGCCCACCATCTACTCCCAACCGACTTCTTATCCTTTGGTAAGTCAGTTAAGTACCAAGTATTATTCCTTTCCATGGACTTCATTTCCTCTTCCATGGCTTTCACCCATACTTCACTCTCACATGCTTCTTCATATGAGCTAGGAATGTATTCCTTGCTGATTTTTGTGAGAAACACTTCATGCTCCATGGGTAATGTCGTCAAGGAACAGAAATGCTCAATGGGATATGTGATAATACTAGTTTGAGTGTGATCTCCTCCTTGTGATATGAGAGTGCTGTCACCAATAGGATCGAGATCTAAGCTCGCCGTACGCTCAGGACACTCTCTTATCACACAAGGAAAAATACTCGTACTAGACTCTCCTTGGAGCATAGCAGAATTGCTATAGCCATAAAAGACACGTTGTCACCTCTGTCTTGTACTTCTTCTTAGAGGTATGGTTGGCTCCTGTCCTTCTTCAGCATCCGCTCCCTCTTCATCCAAATTCAGATCCGCTTCCTCATGTGCATTATCCGCACTATCTTGCTCTATGAAGTTTTCAGATGTTTCTTCTTGTACTTCTTCACATAGGCTTGGCGTTTCATCAAACACCATCCAGTCCATGGATGAATAGATCATTCCTTTAGAAGCATCATGATCCTTAGCCCCATAGAAACTCTCTTGTTCATTAAACCTTACTTCTCTAGACACATACACTCTTCTTGTTTCCGGATTGTAGACCTTGTAGCCCTTTTGTGTTGGTGAATATCCAATGAACACACACCTCATGCTTCGAGGTTCAAGTTTGCTTCTGTGTCCTTTTGATAAAAACATGAAGCATGTGCATCCAAACGTTTTGATATGATTTAAGCTTGGTTTCTTCTTGTACAACACTTCAAATGGGGACTTATCATCCAGATTTTTGGTTGGAAGTCGGTTGATTAAGTAGCTTGATGTCATTACGGCATCTCCCCAATGGAACTTTGGTACTCTTTTGGCAATCATGAGAGTCCTTGCTACTTCCATTAGGTGTCTATTCTTCCTTTCAGCTATCCCGTTCTGCTGAGGAGTGTATGCACACGATGTTTGATGAATGATGCCAAAGTTGTTGAGCAACTCTTTGAATCGTTTACTCACATATTCCCCTCCATTATCACTACGCAATACTTTGATCTTTGTTTTGAATTGGGTAGAGATATAGTTAATGAAGTTGGTGAAGGCTTCATACACTTGATCTTTGGTATGTAGAAGAGTGATCCATGTATATCTTGAGTAGTCATCAATGAATGAAACAAAATATTTATATTGATCTCTTGAATTACATGGTGAGGTCCATACATCTGAGTGTACAATGCCAAATGCTTCATCACAAGTTGTAGATGAAGTAGGAAAAGCTTGTCTACAATGTTTCCCTAGTACACACGCCTCACACACTACTTCTTCTTGGATGAGATTGGGTAAGACCATCTTGAGGACTGCTGAACTTGGATGTCCTAGCCTTCCATGCCATAATGGGCTATCTTCAATCTCTTTCCTCCAAAAAAACTTTGCATATGCCTTCATTCCAAGAGCCATTGGTTCCTCTTGTTTATTTGATTCCAAGATATACACACCATCTTCTACCTTCCCTTCTCCGAGCACATGGTTTGTTTTAGGGTCCTGAAACTTAACAAAGTCAGTCCCAAACACAGCCACACACTCCAAATCCTTTGTAGCTTTATTAACGGATAAAAGATTAGATGAGAAGTTAGGCATGTATAATGCTTTTGTTTCCCTTTTAAAAAGCTCTAACTCTCCTATCCCTTTAATTGGAACTGAGCTTCCATTGGCTACTTGTACACTTCCATGGCATGGTTCAAGATTCTTTAACATATCTTGATCCTTGATCATGTGATGAGAAGCCCCTGAATCCACAATGATTCTAGTCTTCTTTATGGGTGTTTTAGAGCTGAAAAAACTCTTACCCGAATCTGTGAGTTTGGCTAGGCTCTTGATGAGAGCTTCAAACTCAGACCTTCTAACCAGTTCTTCAACAGGTTGTGCAATTCCCGTGAAGGCTCTAGGTCCATTCCCATTCTCCCTTAGCCGCTTAGGCCTCAAGTGTGGATGGAGGGTCCAACACTTCTCCTTAGTGTGTCCTTTCATCTTGCAATGCTCACACTCCAACGTCCTCTTGTCTCCAAATGTGAGATTCTTTCTTGCAAGATGTGCAGCTTCACTTGGTGCACGAAACAGGTCTCTAGACCCTTCTTCCCTTTGTATCATACCGCATACTTCCGCTAGACTTGGCAGATTCTCAAATCGAAGTATATGCTTGATAAGATCCTTATATGATGCATTGAGTGCCAAGAGAAGCCCAAACACTTGATCTTGGTCACGTCTTTCTCCTAACTCTTTGGGGTCTATAGTGTGTGGCCTCAAGATCTCTAACTCGGCCCATAAGCTTCTATACTCCCCAAACATTTCCTTGAATGACTTTTCCTCTTGTTGGAGCTCATTCAATGCCCTTTTCACCTCAAATATTCTTGATATGTTTGAGATGTTTCCATATACTCCTTTGAGTATATCCCAAAGTTCCTTGGCGGTATCCGCATATGAGTAAGCCGCCAAGATAGTTGGTTCTAGTGAGCTTAGGAGAAGAGAAAGAGTGTATTGTTCTTCTTGCTCTTCCTTAGCTTCCTCCTTCTCATTTCTCACCGCCGCTGCTGTTCTTTCTTTTGGCTCAACATATTGCCAAAGTCCTCGGCCTCTAAGAGTAGTTTTGGTGGTTTTTGCCCAAAGGAGATAGTTGTTTCCCTTGAGCATAACCGAGATTGTTACCCTATTAATCTCCATTTTCTAGTAATAATACACAATCTTAGTCCTTTCACAACTTAAAGATCCTATGATCTCAAGGATATTAATCTCAGAGTGAATAGAACTAAGGAAGGTGTATTGTTATAGATTAGAAGCCTTGTAGAGTATTAGAGGAATCAAGAAGAGAATAAGCGGTTTAGTAGATAACCCGCTCTGATACCATGTTGAAATTATAAGTTTAAAGAGATTGAAGAATGTTTAGAGACTAAGAATGAGAATAGCAAGGGATTATGAAAGTTTGTATGTATTTTATTCTCTTAGTCATACATCTTTACAAGAGGTTACACATATATTTATAGACATTTGAATGAGAGGAGGCGCAGAAGAAGAGAAGAATGGCGTGAAGAAGGAAGAAGAGAAGAGAGGTTTTGCGTGAAGAAGAGAGGAGGGAGCAGCTCACCTACTCCAACAGTATTGCGCTCCATGCCTCTCTCTGGCGCCCCATGCTTGTGCCCATGCCTCTCCTTGCTTCCTTACTTAGTTTAGTTAGATCATCTAGTTGAGATCCAACAACTTCCTTTTCTTCTAGTTCCTTCTTAACTTGTTCTCTTTCTATTCCTTTTCAACTAGTTTTCTCCTTTTCCCTCCTTCTCTTGTGTTTGAATTATTCTTCTTGAGATCACATATTTCAACACTTCCAAGGACTTGGGCATGGACAAGCTCCTTGTTTATGTACCTTTCCAAATCCTTTTGCAAGGCATGATATTTTCAATAAAAAAAGTAGTTTCTTTCTTTTCTAAGTCTTGTCGACATTTAGGGTTTGCTGGTGTGTAATATACAGCTTTGGGTTCTCTGATTTAGTGTGTAATATCTGGATCAGAAGCCTTGGAGTATCAAGAGATCAAGACATCCCTCTTGTGTCCCACTTCATTCCAAAAACCTTAGAAAGTTTGAGTCTTTGATTCACTTTCGCAAGGATTATCCCTGTTACATAAGCTCCAGTCCCAGGGATTCATCCTAGGAGTGTATTATGTGGTATCAAAGCCAATCTCCAGAAGGAAGTTTCTAAACTCTCTTATCTTGTCAATTTCGAAATTTTCTCAGATTTAGGGTTCATAATTTTTTCGATATGTTCTAAACGGTTTAGATCTTTCTGTTTGGGTTTCTGGCTGAAATTCTCTGTCTACTTTTGAGTATGATTGGTTTTGGGCTTGATTAAATTCAGTTCTAGATCTGATTTCTTTATCATTTTAAAAACAAATCTGTGTATGTTCCTACATTTGATTTTTATTTTGAAAACTTTCATGGATCTGTTTTTCTGAAAAATGATCTTTTTGTTTTGTCTAGAAATCTTTTAGCCAGTTGATGTGTCTTCTATTGTTCCTGAACATCATGACAGATAATGAAAGGAAAGTAACAACAACCCCTACAAACTGTTCTATGAAGCCATGACTGCTTAGTTTCAATAAATGATGAAAGCTACTATGGATGAGTTTAGAGAAGAGCTTAGACAAAACTCTGTGGATCATGGACAGGGAAGGAGAAGGGAAAACAGCCTGAAAACACTAGCCATAACCATCAGGATGAGGATGTTGAAATATGTGACCCCATAGTAAGAAGGATTCAAAATCAAAAGAAGGAGGGAAAAGGAATGAACTAGTTAAAAATTAGCTATAAGGAAAAGGAAGCTGTTGGATATCAACTAGACAAACAAACTAGGAAGCAAAGAGGTATGGGCACAGCATGGGAACAGCATGGGCGTGGCTGCACTGTTGGAGCAGCTCAACAACTCCATCATCACACTTCTTCTCTTCCTCTCCACGCCTCCTCTCGTCCTCTTCCTTAGATATTTTGTTCCTTAGTTTGTGCTTGTAAACTCTATATATACTTGTGCATTGTATTGGTTAAATAAGTGAGAATAAGAAGATAAGAATTCAGAAACTCTCTCTCTTTATCTCACCATTTTCCATCATCTTCTTCTTCATTCTCTATCATCTTCAAACTCAAAGTTCTTCATGGTATCAGAGCGGGTTCTTTATTCAACCGCTTAAACTCTCTTCATAATCCCTTTAAGCTATCTTCAAAACCTTCTAATCTATAGCAATACATCTTACCAAGTTCTATTCACTCTGAGATTAATATCCTTGAGATCGGTTGATCTTCAAGTTGTGAAAGAACTGGGATTGTGTATTACTACAAGAGAATGGAGGCGAATAGAGTAGCGATTTCTGTTGTTCTTAAAGGAGATAACTACCTTCTTTGGGCAAAAACTACTAAGACCGTTCTAAGAGGTAGAGGGCTTTGGAAGTTCATTGAACCTAAGGACGAAGCCGAACCATACAATGACAAGGAAGGGCAAGAAGAGCAGTTCACTCTTTCACTTCTTCAAAGCTCACTAGAGCCATATATCCTGGCGGCCTACTCATATGCGGATACTGCAAAGGAGTTGTGGGATATACTCAAGGGAGTATATGGAAACTTCTCAAATATATCAAGGATATTTGAGGTGAAGAGGGCGTTGAATGAGCTTCAACAAGGAGAGAAGCCATTCAAGGAAATGTTTGGGAGGATAGAAGCTTGTGGGCCGAACTGGAAATCTTGAGGCCACAAACTATGAACCCCAAGGAGTTAGGAGAAAGGTGTGACCAAGATCAAGTGTTTGGGTTTCTCTTGGCACTCAACGCATCCTACAAAGATCTTATCAAGCACATACTTAGATTTGAGAAGCTGCCAAGTCTAGCGGAAGTATGTGGCATGATTCAAAGAGAGGAAGGGTCAAGAGATTTATTTCATGCACTAAGAAAGGCTGCACATCTTGCAAGGAAAAATCTTATATTCGACAAGAGGGTGTTGGAATGTGAGCATTGTAAAATGAAGGGAACACTAAGGAGAAGTGTTGGACCCTTCATCCACACTTGAGGCCTAAGAGGCTGAAGGAGAATGGAAGCGGACCTAGAGCCTTCATGGGAGTGGCACACCCAGTGGCACAACCAGTTGAGGATACGGTCAAGAAGTCCGAATTCAAAGCCCTCATTAAGAGCCTAGCCAAGCTCACTGAATCTGGTAAGGGCTTCCTCGGTTCTAAAAGCTCCATAAAAAAGGACAAAGTGATTGTGGATTCAGGGGCTTCTCATCACATGATTAAGGATCAAGACATGCTTAAAAATCTTGAGCCTTATCATGGGAATGTGCAAGTGGCAAATGGGAGTTCAGTTCCGATTGAAGGGATAGGGGAATTAGAACTTTTCAAAAAAGGAACAAAAACCTTATACATGCCTAGTTTCTCATCTAATCTTCTATCAGTTCATAAAGCTACCAAGGATTTGGATTTTGTGGCATTGTTTGGGACTGACTTTGTTAAGTTTCAGGACCCTAAAACAAACAAAGTGCTCAGAGAAGGGAAGGTGGAGGATGTAGTATATCTTTTGCACACAAATAAATAAGCAGATGTGAAAGCGCTTGGAATGAAGGCGGATGTAGAAGTATCTAGTAGGAAGGAGATTGGAGATAGTCCACTATGGCATGAAAGGTTGGGACATCCAAGCTCTACAGTTCTCAAAGTGGCCTTACCCAATCTCATTCAAGAAGAAGTAGTATGTGAAGCATGTGTACTAGGAAAAGATTGTAGACAAGTGTTTCCTACTTCATCTACATTTTGTGATGAAGCTTTTGACATTGTACACTCGGATGTATGGACCGCTCCTTGTAATTCAAGAGGTCAATATAAATATTTTGTTTCATTCATAGATGACTACTCAAAATACACATGGATTACTCTTCTACATACCAAAGATCAAGTTTATGAAGCATTCACCAACTTCATCAACTATGTGTCTACACAATTCAAAACAACAATCAAGATCTTAAGAAGTGATAATGGAGGAGAGTATATAAGCAAGCGGTTCAAGGAATTACTCAACAACCTTGGCATCATCCATCAAACATCTTGCGCCTATACTCCACAACAAAACGGGGTAGCTGAAAGAAAGAATAGACACCTGATGGAGGTAGCAAGGACCATCATGATTGCCAAGGGAGTACCTAAACTTCATTGGGGAGATGCTGTGATGACTTCAAACTACTTGATCAACCGCCTTCCTACCAAGAACCTAGATAACAAGTCACCATTTATGGCATTGTACAACAAGAAACCAAGCTTACATCATCTCAAAAGGAGAGATTCTATGGAGCTAAGAATCATGATACCCCTCAAGGTATGAGCTCACCATCTATGGAGTGGATACCGTTCTTTGAAGATTCAAGAACAAGGGATGATGTACATGAGGAGAATGATCCAACCTCAGATCATGAAGCCACGGATGAGGAAAGTGAACCTAATCAAGGTGTAGAAAGCGTTGACATTGTCAAAGAAGAACCTGAGCCAACAGTACCTCCAAGAAGAAGTACAAGACAGAGGCGACAATGTGTTTACTATGGCTACAACAACTCTGCCATGCTCCAAGGAGAGTCTAGTGCGAGTAATCTTTCTTGTGTGATAAGAGAATGCCCTGAGCGTACGGTGAGATTAGATCTCGATCCTATTGGCGACAGCACTCTCTTATCACAAAGGGGTAGATAACACTCAAACTAGCACTATCACATATCCCATTGAGCATTTTTTGCTCGTTGGCATCCTTACCTATGGAGCATGAAGCTTTTCTTGGAAAAATCAGCAAAGAATCCATACCTAACTCATATGAAGAAGCATGTGAGAGTGGAGTATGTGTAAAAACCATGGAAGAGGAAATGAAGTCCATGGAAAGGAATCATACTTGGTACTTAACCGATTTACCAAGGGATAAGAAGCCAGTTGGGTGTATACAATCAAATACACAAGTGATGGGAGGATAGAAAGATACAAGGCAAGGTTGGTAGCAAAAGAGTATACTCAAATCTATGGGGAGGATTATACCGAGATATTTGCTCCGGTGTCTAAGCTTCACTCCATCAGAATCCTAATCTCGGTGGCAGTGAACTTGAAGTGGGATCTATGGCAGATGGATGTCAAGAACGCCTTCTTGCAAGGGGATTTGGAAGAGGAAGTGTATATGGATCCACCCCAAGGATATCGTAAGGAAGGCAACAAAGTTTATAGATTGAAGAAAGCAATCTCCAAGGGCATGGTACCAAAGGCTAAGTGCTTGTCTTTTGGAGAAGGAGTTCATGATATCAGAAGCTGATCATACACTTTTCACAAGGCAAAGTGAAGGAGGAGTAGTGGTGGTCTTGATCAATGTTGATGATCTAATCATCACAGAAAGTGACAAAGATGGAGTAGATCGAATCAAGGAACTCTTGAAGGTCGCTTTTGATATAAAGGATCTAGGAGAGCTTAAATACTTCCTAGGGATTGAAATGACACGGTTTGAAGATGGGATGTTCATCTCCCAAAGGAAATATGTAATGGATCTCTTGGAAGAAACTGGGAAGTTAGGATCCAAGCCGGCCAAAACTCCAATAGAAGAAAGCTACCAAGATAGTCCTGAGGGGAAGCCATTGGAGAACATTAAAAGATACCAGAGGATGGTGGGCAAGCTCATCTATCTTACTATTATAAGGCCGGATATTTGCTTTGCAGTGAACCGTGTGAGCCAGCATATGCAAAAGCCAACCTCACAGCATTGGAACATGATTGAGAGGCTGCTAAGGTACCTGAAAAATAGCCCTGGAAAAGGTGTATGGATGTATGTCAATGGGAACACAAAGGTCCAAGGTTATTGTGATGCGGATTGGGCCAGATATAAGAAGGATAGAAAGTCCACATCCGGCTTTTGTACCTTTGTGGGATGCAATCTAGTCACTTGGAGAAGTAAAAAACAGAAAGTTATAGCCTTATCAAGTGCTGAAGCCGAGTATAGGGCTATGAAGGAGGTGACAAAAGAATTGATATGGGTGAGTGCATTTCTAGAAGATCTTGGAATACATGAGGCTGAGGATATGCTGTTGTATTGGTATAATCAAGCTGCAATACATATAGCATCCAATCCGGTATTCCATGAAAGAACCAAGCATATAGAAGTGGATTATCACTTTGTGAGGGGAAATATTCAAGAAGGAATCATCAAACCCGCATTCGTAGCAAGTGGAGAACATATAGCAGATATCTTCACCAAGCCAACATCCTCTATCATTGGGGATCACATACATGGCAAGATCGGTCTAAAGGATCTTCACCGACCAATCTTGAGGGGGAGTGTTGAAATATGTGACCCCATAGTAAGAAGGATTCAAAATCAAAGGAATGAGGGAAAAGGAATGAACTAGTTAAGAATGAGCTAGAAGGAAAAGGAAGCTGTTGGATATCAACTAGACAAGCAAACTAGGAAGCAAAGAGGTATGTGCACAGCATGGGCGCGGCTGCACTGTTAGAGCAGCTCAACCACTCCATCATCACACCTCTTCTCTGCCTCTCCATGTTTCCTCTCTTCCTCTTCCTTAGATATTTTTTTCCTTAGCTTGTGCTTGTAAACTCTATATATACTTGTGCATTGTATTGGTTGAATAAGTGAGAATAAGAAGATAAGAATTCAGAAACTCTCCCTCTTTATCTCGCCATTTTCCATCATCTTCTTCTTCATTCTCTATCATCTTCAAACTCAAAGTTCTTCAGAGGAGCGGAAGAGAAGGAGAGAAAAACAACCTGAAAACTCTCAACCTGACTATCAGAAAGAAGATCGACAGAGAAGAAGGAGAGAGAAGCAGCCTGAGGACCTTGAGAAAATGCTACACAAAGCCATTCTGGTCGAACAGCAACTAAAGATAAAGGGTAGTACTAGATCAGGCTTTGGTTTTGGACGATCTAGTTATCACAAAGAGGAGAAACAGAGAGAAATCAAACCTTCTCCAGTCAAGAAAGAAGATGACAATCCAAACACTCTTTTCAATGATAAAGGAAAAACTGGAACTGTTGCCACCAGAAGCCAAGACCTTAAATGCTTCAAATTACACAGAAGAGGACACTATGCTAATGAGTGTATTAATAAGAGAATTATGGTTCTACTGGAGAGTGGAAAATTTGAATCTGCTGATGAGACACAACACTCAGAAGGAAAAGAATCAGAGGATGAACTTATGAAGGGAGAATTGGTAGTGGCTTGAATATCTTTAAATTTGCAAACAAAGGCTGAAGAACTTGAGCAAAGAGAGAATTCGTTCCACACCGCTGTATGGTTCAAAGAAAGTGTTATAGTCATAATTGATGGTGGACGCTGCATCAATATGGCTAGTTAGACAATGGTCCAGAAACTTGGTTTACAGGTTAATAAACATCCCAAACCACACAAAATGCAATGGTTGAATGAAGAAGGGGAAATGCAAGTGACCAAAGAAGTAACAGTACCAATCATCATTGGCAAGTATGAAGATGAGGTTCTCTATGATGTCTTAACAATGGAAGCAGGACATATTCTTTTGGGTTAACCTTGGCAATCAGATAGAATGGGTTATACATGATGGTTTCACTAATAAACAATCTTTTGAGTTATTGTCAAGAAAGATAGTGGATTCAAATGGGGAGAAGCACAAGAATTTTCCTTTCAGTGTCTAAAATAGAAGCTTACTCATTCACCTCTTTTAATACTTCCTGATTTTACTAAACTTTTGAAATAAAATGTGATGCCTCAAGAATTGGTATTGGTGCTGTTTTGATACAGGATATGAGGCCTATAGCATACTTCAATGAGAAGCTTGGTGGAGTAACTCTCAACTATGCAAAATGACAATGAGTTGTATGCTTTGGTGAGAGCTTTGCAACTATGGCAACACTATCTATGGCCTAAGGAGTTTGTCATACACACTGATCATGAGTCTCTAAGTACCTAAAGGAACAGAACACGCCAAGCAAGAGACACACCAGATTGCTTGAATTCATTGAGACTCTCCCATATGTGGTAAAATATAAACAAGGCAAGGAAAACATAGTTTCTGATGCACTATCTAGAAGGTATGTTCTCTTGAATTCTCTTGATGTGAAATTTCTTGTATTTGAACAGCTTAAGGAAATGTATGAAACTGACTAAGATTTTCAGGAAGCTTTCAAATCTTGTGAGAAATTTGCAACTGGTCATTATTTTAGGCAGGATGGGTATCTCTTTTCTGAAAATCGATTATGTGTGCATAAATGCTTTTTGAGAGATTTGTTTGTTAGAGAAGCTCATGGAGGAGGCTTGATGGGGAATTTTGGAATTTCAAGACTTTTAAGGGTATTAGGATCATTTTTACTGGCCATATATGAAGAGAGACATGGAAAGAGTCTGTGGGAGATGTGTCACTTGCAAACAAGCCAAGTCTAAGGTTCAGCCTTATGGTTTGTACACTCCTTTACCTATTCCTACCTTCCTTGGAATGATATTTTTATGGATTTTATTGTTGTATTGCCTATGACCAGAACAGGAAATGATTCTATATTTGTGGTTGTTGACAGATTTTCAAAAATGGTTCATTTCATAGCATGTCACAAAACTGATGATGCATTAGATGTAGCCAATCTGTTCTTTAAAGAAGTAGTTCGTTTGCATGGACTGCTTAGGAATATAGTGTCAGATAGAGGTACTACGTTTCTTAGTCATTTCTGGAAAATTTTATGGTCTAAACATGGAACTAAATTGCTATTCTCCACTACATGTCATCCACAGACTAATGGTCAAACTGAGGTAATATGTAGAAATCAAGGAACACTCCTGCGTGCATTCATTAAAAAGAACTTGAAATCTTGGGAGAATGTTTACCACATGAAGGATTTGCTTACATGCCATACATTCTGCTTCTAAATTTTCACCATTTGAAATTGCTTATGGGTTCAAGCCTATCTCACCTTTGGATCTAGTACATTAACCTTTGAGTGAAAGAGTTAGTGTTGATGGGAAAAAGAAAGCAGAAATGGTGAAACAGATTCATTCTGAAGCTAGAAAGAACTTGGAGGAAAAACCTAAGCAGTAGAGTACACAAGCAAACAAGGGTAGGCGTGAGTAGGTAATCCAGTTTGGGTTCATTTGAGAAAGGATAGGTTTCCAAATGAAAGGAAATCAAAGCTAATGCCCAGAATTGATGGTCCCTTCACAGTCACATTGAAAATCAGCAAGGTAAGTCTGATGTTAGTGTTAGCTTCAATGTTTCCGACTTGGTTCTTTTTGTTGCAGATGACCCATATTTGAGGATAAATCCTTTTCAAGAGGGAAGAGATAATGTGATATTGAGAAGGCAGCATGAACCAGTTCAAGAAAAGATCAACAATGAAGATTTCTTAGTCATTCTAGAAGGTTCAGTGTGCTAGATCAAAGAAGCTCAACGAAGTTGTCAATAGGATGCTTAAGTCTAGTGAAGAGCAAGAAGAATGCCATGGTCTAATTTTTAATCATGAAGCTTCCATCTTTATGGAATTTTCTCTAACCAGCTGATAAACATTTTATTAAAGGCTCTTGTGTGTGCTCTTTTCCCCTAACTTGGTTTTGTCTCACTAGGTTTTCCAAGTTAGATTTTTGACGATGCCACAACTGTCTTTACCATATGCTAATTGTTAGTCCAATTTAGTTATCTAAGACATGCTTTAAGTTTTTTTTGTTATTTCCATGGACTTGTGCATGTATAAGCTCATTGTTTATGTACCTGGTCAAAATCTTTTTGCAAGGCATGATATTTTCAATAAAAAACTTTTTCTTTTCTTCTCTAAATCTTGTAGATATTCGGGGGTTGCTGGTGTGTAAAATATATCTTTGGGTTCTCTGATTTAGTGTGTAATATCTAGATCAGAAGCCTTGGAGTATCAAGAGATCAAATCATCCCTCTTGTGTCCCACTTCATTCCACAAACCTTGTAAAGTTTGAGTCTTTGATTCACTTTCGCAAGGATTATACATGTTCTATTAGTTCCAGTTCCAGAGATTCATCCTAGGAGTGTATTATGTGGTATCAAAGTCGATCTCTGGAAGGAAGTTGCTAAACTCTCTTATTTATCTTGTCAATTTCGAAATTTTCTAAGATCTAGGGTTCATAATCAACTCAAAATATTTAAATAAAAACTTCCATTTACAGGGATAGACATATGATTTCCTTCCAAGTGAGCTTGTTTAAAATCACTAAGCTTCACTACCTGTTTTGATTAAGCAAAGGTATGACCAAGAGGTTCTAAGGCCATATTATCATTAAATGGGGATTCATAGAAATCATTAATACATTATCCCTCTGATCTTCCACATTCAATTTCTTCTACCTCAAATTACTCATCCTTTTGGTCGGCAGGATAGTTAACCTCTTTAAACAATACATGCTAATCTTATTACTTGTTGTTGTTTCTTTGTTACTTTGGGGTTTGGCTTGTAAACAGGTCAAACACCTTGAACTGAAAGTGATGTAATCATGGAAAGCTATCAAGATCAGCATGAAGCCGATGATACTTTGTCGTGTCTATTGGACCGATGACAAGATCAAGAGCTAAGGAGTTTCAGAATGAAATCACCACACTACTCACTCAATTACAACCGACAAAAGTTCAGAACATGGATGTTCAAACCATCTTGGTTGCTCGAGTGGACTAATAAGCTGGTGATTAATTTGTACTCTTTTTCCCAGCCTTTGATTTTATCCCAATGGGTTTTCCAAAGGAAGGTTTTAATGAAGCAAATGGGTCACTCTAATTCTTCTAAGTCCACAAGATCCACAAGAGAAAAGGCTTTAGTCCAAGTTGTTTTTTTGGGTCTCAATGGAATCTTGCCTGGCCCAAATATAATTTTCTCTTAGCATGATATGTCAGCCACAAAATTGGAGAGAGGAGTTGGCGCCTGAAGTCCAAGGGGTGTGCAGAAGCAGTCCAAGAGTTTGAATCTGAAGAGTCTAGTCAATGTTATTTACTTCAATGTTGTTTATTACCCTTTCCTTCTCCTGTATGACTATAGCTTTTCTGCATAATAACACATACATCTTTTTATAAAAACCAGAGTGATTTCTCTTTAGTTCTTTGAGAACAAAATCTTGATTGTTTGGTGAGCAATATCCAACAGTCAAATCGATTCGTTCGGTAAGTCATATCCAATAATCAAACCTTGTCTTGTCTAGGTTTATCCTATCCTAGGAGATATTAAGGAATATCAGGGGTCTTCTGTAACCACTGTGTGACCATTCAATCCACATCTATCCCTTTACCTCTTGAAAGTGCATCCATCCTTGGGAGTCGTATCATAAGATTTCCACCATGATTCTCATCTTTAACCAATAGAAATGGTTACGTGGCATGAGAAAGGTTTTTTGAGACCCAAAATGCTCCATTAAGCCGCCGCTATGTGCTTTTTGAAGTAGTGATTCCCAGATAGAACCGTTGGGGATACAGAGCTGATGTCCCCTGACAAGAAAACAATCATGTATGCCGAAATGTTTGTAAGTGCCTGTGCCTTTGCCAGAGTATTGTGCCTTTAATCCTGGGTCATCATGGCATTGATCCTTCAGGTTCGTAAACCCGAGAACCTTGGCCTCAACAGTGGTAATCAACACGTGTCTCCAGGAAATAGCATCAGCCACCATGTTTTCATTGCCCTTTTTATACTTAATAGCATAGATGAACATTTCAATGAACTCTAGCCATTTTGCGTGTCACCGCTTCAAATTGGTTTACCCCCAGAGATGCTTCAAGGTTTCATGGTCCGAGTGGATCATACATTCTATGGAGATGAGATAATGCTGCCAGGTCTCAAGGACTCTTACCATGGCATATAACTCCTTGTCGTAGGTGGGAGAGTTGAGCATTGCCCCACTGAGCTTTTCACCGAAAGTAAGTGATTAGTCACCAACCTTGAGTTAAGACCGCTCCGATGTCGATGCCCGAGGCATTATGTCCGGTCAGGATATCTTCAGGGAACACGATCCCAAACCTGCATATACCCTCTTAAATTCCTTTGTTACTTGAGTCTCCTTGGTATCTAAGCTCAAAATATCTTTGTAAACCAAAAGAACAACTCAGCACTCATTGCCGATGGGGTAACATGTGTCACAAAAAGAGATGAGAAAGTTAGACTTAGATGAGATATACGTTCAAAGTTTATATTATAATTCATGCACTTGAACTGGTGACAAAGAATTTAGGTTAATACGCCTAGAGTCATGCATTAAAGAATAGAAGTTGGTCCGACCATTGTGGGTGGCGTTCATATCTGTAACACCCGTGTTCCCAAAAATAAAAGGCGAATCTAGTTTTTGGGATTAGAGAGTTAAGTATTTTAGTTTTGATTCGTACTAAGTAAATTATATGATGTTAATAAAGAAGCATCAAAAAGATTGGGATTATTCTGTTAAATCAGAAAGTTGTTCTGAATTAAATTGATAAGATCAAAAGTTATGGAGATTCATTGAAAAGATATAGAAGTTGGAGGATTTTTGTTGCAATATATATATATATATATATGTATACAAATGAAAAAAATAACCTAGCTGATTCCTATTAATCTCAAGGCGGCCGTAGTGTGCTTCATTTGACGTTGCCACTTCTTCACGCAAGGAAAACGCAGTGGAGATTTGACTGAACGAGTTGTTGGTTGGTTTTGAGGGCCGTGTGAAGCTTTCCGTCTCTTCCATCTCACACGGTAAGGATCTTTCCTTCTCTGTTGTTGTTTCATGGCGTCGTTGTTGTCGGTCGGAGTTTGTACGGCAAGCCTCGATGGGGTGCGAGAGGGAACAGTGGTTTATGGTGGTGATTGAGAGGCGAGATGACGGTGGAGTTTGTTGGTGTTTTTTTTTGTTGAGATCGGTGGTGGTTGACAAAAGGTTTGGTTGGTGTGGAGATCACAATCGTTTGTGACATGCAGTTTCTGTGTTCGATGAGATTCATAATTGTGTTAATCAAGTGGAATATATTCGTTGGCGGTGTGGGTATACGTAGAAGATTCATGTTTGTGTTATTACAGATCATGTGAAATTCATATTAGTGTTACCTTGGAGTATACGTAGTTGGAGAGATTATATGTGATGTTATTACAGATCACGTAGAAGATGGAGATGATTTCATATTTTTTTGTTTTCTTTTATATATTTGTTTGATATTTTATATTTATTCTATTATTATTTTATTGAAATTTAGGTGGTGTTCGGGAAATTTAGGGTGTATTCATCCCGAGGAGTTTCAGAAAATTGTAGAATTTGGTCGTGAAAGTTTCTATGTTTGGCTAAGGTGAATACAGTACCGTGGTCGGGCTGAACTTACGGGAGTTCTCGCTCTAATTTTTGTGTTAGGAATTGTTTTCGTGTACTTGCATGTTTATTGAATTTGTGGTATTTAAGCTGCTATTAAATTTCGAAAAAATTACTAAAATTACTTTAGTAATTAAATTGTGTTTTTGCTGATTTTTATCAATTTTTTGGCCTAAATAATTTTTTATTAATTATTTTTTGGTTGATTTCAATTACTTTTATATTGGAATAGAAATGAAGTATTAAATTTCTAAAAATAATTATTATTTTATTTTAATTATTGTTGAAATTTATGTGTTAAATTTTGGTATTCGTTGAATTGTTCTTCCGAGCATAAAAATTATGTCGGGAAATCTTTTGTATTTTCATGTCCATAATAGACCTAGTAGACGGGTTGATCGCCTTCTTAGTAGAGATGTCAATTAGGGTTGAAAACCCGCGGGTTATCCTAAACCCGCACCGCTATAGAGCGGGTTAGGGTTCATGTTTTGATTGTCCAAAAAAGTGGGCATTGCGGGTTGATCCGTCACGTTCTATGGTCTTTGATGGACAAACCTGCATGGGTTGCGGGTTGATCCGCGGACTGATGAGGTTACACGCTGAAGACAAAAATATAGTAGGAAATTCCTCTTCAGATTGATTTTATTTTATAAATTTTGAAGAATATATTTTGTTTTCTTTTATTTTAATAAAATGGAGACGTTGACAATGCTCAAATCAATTTCATATTTGAATCTTTGAAAATTTGTTGATTTAGTTATGCATTTTATGATTTTTGTTACTATTTTCTTTTTGATTTAGGATAGATATTAGATGTATTTATTTTATTATCGATTAATTTACATTGTAAAGCTTTAATTTTTTAGTTATTAATTTGATTTTAAATTCCGCGGACAACCCGCTTAACCCGCGGTTATAGTGCGGAGCGGATTAGGGTTTTGAGTTTAAAACCTATGGATTATAGCGGGCCAACCCGCTTATAACCGCAAATTAATTCAACCCACACTAGATGGGTTAAACGGGGTGGGCTAACCCATTTTGACATCCCTACTTCTCAGTATTTATTAAATACTGACTGTGTCTTTTCATAATGGCGCAGGTAAAGGAAAAGAACAGAAGTCTTAGCTGGAGCTCGTGGGACTGCGGCTGCAGGTTGAGATGACGTACTGGGAGGGTTTTATGTATTTATTTCAGATTTTCGTTTATTGTTGAATTGCAGTGAATTAGTAAGGTGCTAGATTTTAATATTTGAATTTGATGTGTTTTTTTAAAGGCATGAATGTTGAGTTGATGTTTTTATTTAATTAATTTACGATGATAGGTGTTTTTATTATTTATGGGAATAGTAAAAAAAAATATTGGGTCGGGGAGTTACAATATCAAATTGCCATGTACACCTAAGAGGTTATGGCTAGCTTGCATTGGCAGGACATCACATCGGACCGAATCTCATTATTGACCGATACTAAATGCAACTTCTACTTGTTCAGTTACGAGGATGAATGTTTTATTGTCTAACCAATGAAGTTTATATGGTTGTAAATGCTTGGTAGTAGGGTAAGAAAGCTTTTTTATGAGGTGGGAGCTAGCAACATTGGTGCAAGTCCCGCCATCAATGATAAAGCCAAAAACTTTTCCGTTGATGGTGCAATGGGTGTAGAATATGTTTTCACGCTGATTGGCTTACTCTGGCATGGTGAGAGTGCTAAGGCTCTGTTAAATGACCAGCATGTCTCCCATGTTAGGATATTTCATATTCTTCCTGGGTTAGATGGTCTCTTTGTCACCTTCTTTGGCCGGTTCAACGTTTTGGGACTCGTATTGCCCCTCTGTCATGACTATCATGACCCAGTTATTCGGACAGTCCAGCGAGAAATAGTCTTACCCCTTGCACTTGTAGCAGATCACATTCCGAATGCGGCCAGTATTGGTATCACATTTCAGATAGGAATGGTTTCTCTTAGGCGCTTCCGGTTGCCAACGCATGAATCAGGAATATACAGTTGTTTAGGTCTTACAGACACGCGAGTACCAGTTTTGGGTGATGGCTGGTTCGAGGTCCAACCATGACTGGTAGGTGTCTGGACAATTAAGGTACTAGCGGTCTTGCATCGGCTTGAGCTTTAATCTTGATGACCAGGTGGATTATCTCCTTAAACACTTGGTAGGTTTGCCTTGCCACTTTCTAGATGATCCTGTCATGCATACCTTTAAGGAACTGGCCATTAAGGTTTCCTTGGAATTTTCAAGTTATAGCCGGTTCCAAAAATGTTCAAACTCTTCGAAATATTCTTCAACTGACCATGGTTCTTGTTGCAACATCCAGAAACATTTTTGGAGGTCACGGTGATAGAGGGGTGGGACATAACGTCGCCTCATAATGAACTTCAAGATTTCCCAAGATGGAGCATGCCTTCTTGGTGGCATCTCCTATCAGCCAAATATTGATTCTTCCAAGTAATGGTATAGTCAGGGAGCTGGCCATAGCATACGAAATTTTCTTTACCTCGGAATAGTCATAGCAGTTGAACACATTGTCCATGCATCTTTCTCAGTCAAGATATGCCTTAGGATCAACTTTTATTGCAAAGGTAGAAGGCACGAGTTTATGGAGTGGACCCTCGGGATGTAGTTCTTGGTTATCCTGTTAGAAAGCAGATGGTCTATCTTAATGGCTGAGATGGGCTGGTCGTTGTCATAATGGGTCAAATCTGTCAATGGACAGATCCTCTAGGATTGGTCCCTCGGGCATTCGGTTAGCCAGTTCCTCGGGTATCACCAGAGGGGGCTGAAGTCCCTTGGGTCAGGGTTCACAAGATTCCATGCATTGGATCAGCTGTTTGAACTAGCTTGCAGGTTGGTTAGGATGGCCTCTAAGTCAACAGGGTTAGGTGGTTCCTCCATCAGAAAAATGGAAAATTTAAATGTTATAATTAGTTCAAATGATTAATTAAAGTATCTAATAATGTAAATATTAAATTAATTAACTTACCACTTAGAGCATCTGACTAAATTGGGATCAAGTTAAGTTAAACGCTCTTGTCCCGGTCAAGTAACAAAGTCCTTGACGCTTATTTGTAAAGGTGGTATAAGTGTGGAAGCTGCTGGAGGCATAGAAGCTGGCGATTGGGTCTTCGTGTATTCACTATACCGGCCTCCACTTCTCCGCGAACCATCGGCCGGGGAATCTGAACGATGAAAAGCTTCATAATCCCTTTAAAATTTTATAATGTCATAAAACATATATTATCATAAAATGTTTTTAAGAAAAAAAATACAAAACACAATTTATATCATATATAATCCTAAATTTCTACATATATGCATATAATCATAAATTTCCAACTCAATTCATATAATCCCAAATTTCTAAATAAAATTCATATCATCCTGAACTTGAAAATCAAATTCATATAATCCTAAATTTGAATATCAAATTCATAGCATCCTAAATTTCAAAATCAAATGCATGCAATCTTAAAATTTCTAAATAATATCCATATAATTGAAATTTTCAAAATATATGTAATCCAACAATTGAAAAAATCCTAATATCTAACATTCCAATCAAATACATACAATTAAAAATCATAAAATCTCACAAACCAAATCCCTAATTTAACAAAACGAATCCCTAAACTAAAAAGCCAAATCCCTAAACTAACAAATCAAGTCCATAATCTAACAAGCTAAATCCCTAAATTTCTAAATATATGTTCCATCTTCAAAATCTAACAACCACAACTTTCAAATCATAATCTAAAATCCAAAACAAGAAATAATGAATAGAAACTTACATATTGGAGTGACTGTTAGCCATAGATGAGTTTGGATGATGAAAATTGGATGATGAAAATTGGATGATTTAGGCAAATTTGAGAATCAAGAGTTTTTTGTTTTTGTTTTTGTGAATGAACTCGCGAAGAAGATGAAGATGTTTTCATTTCGTCATTTCCGACATACTTGCCATCAGATATCCATCAGGAAAATAATATAGCTAATAATGGGTGAATATACAGGAAGATGTGCGGGTTAATTTTCAAGGATCCATCAGAAATCCATTGGGAATTTCAGATAGATTTCCAACAGACGTGAAATTTTCATTTACATGGGATTAAAACACCAATTTGTAGGTTAGTTTTTAAGGGTAATTTCAGATGGATTCCAATGGAATGTTGAATTTTGCATGACCTCACATTTTCCAAAGAAACTGTAAACCGAGAAACGTGTAACCTACAATCCATCAGAAATCTGTCAGAAATTTCCAAAGGATTTGGTGTTCATGGTGGTGTTTATATAATTCTCATCAATCATGTACATAGTCATAGTTAAATACACATTTAGATCATATATTATAAATAAATATCTTGCTTTACAACAATTTAACAAAACCATTTTTATTTTAAGGTTATATATATATATATATGTGTGTGTGTGTGTGTGAAAAATATGTGTTTTAAGTGGATATATGACCTTAACCATTTAAAACATGAAAAAATCTCTTTAATCTCTTGTTACTATACTTATGGAGTGTTAGTTACTTGTTTTAAAGTGTTGTATAAGTCTTGTGTATATTCTTAACAAGTTTTGAAAAATTTCCATTAACCCCTAAGCCTGTCGAATCCAGTTGGAAGTTTCCGACCGATAATTAAAGTCTGTCGGAAATCCCTAGAAAATTTCTGACAGAAATCTGATCGGTTTAGGGATTATGGGGTTTTAATTATTTATTTTCATGTTTAATTTAAAAATATAACAAATATTATTACCTTCGAATTAGTTGAATGATTGTCTGTATTTTGAAACACAAGCAATTTGACGAAACCTTTAATGTTGCAAGTGTATGTCCTATATTGCTGAGTTTAAGAGGAAACAGTATTAGGCAGTCATTGGTTAGAAACTCATCATATTAGTCACTTACTCATTTATAACAGGAGGATGAGATGCCGAGGAATTTTGGTGCTAATCCAAGGGGACCCAGAGAGCTGCCTTCGCTTTTGGCGTTCCTTCGTAGATCTGTAGATTTCACCCCTCCACACAGGTTGTCACTTTCTACCCAACTAGTGGGGCAGGCCCTTGATAAGACCCCTTTTCTTGAATGACATGGGTCTCTTTCATGCGATAAAGCTCCTAGGCCGTATTCTACAGATCACCTTATTTTTTATGTCAAAGACCAGAAGCTACGCGCAAATTATCAATGGCATCTCCCGTTACTAGTAGTTCCGGTTAGCCCACTTGCCCCTTTTGATTAGAGTAGCGGTCGCGAGAGAGCAGAGCATACCGTCCTGCCATAGTCGCCCATTGCTGCCGTTTCTAGGACCGACCGACTTCACCTGTTTCAGCCGGTGCTTTATAAACAGCTTCGGCACAAAATAAAAAATGGTCTCTCCGATGGCACTCTAACTGCCACTGAAACATATCAACAGATTATGGTTTTGAGGGTCATCCATTACGAAAAGACTTTCCTCTGAGTGTGATGAGGCCCAAGCCACATCCAATCCGGAGAATAGCCAGCCGGACTATGCCGAGACGGATACAGATGGGAGCCAAGGAACGTTGCCGGATATGCCAGTTTCGGTCATTGACCGCGAGCACTCGAGACCATACCAAACAAGGATGAACCTGGTGATTGCCCAAGGATTGAAGGAAGGCAAATGGCAACAACACAAGCTGGCAACATCGGCAAACGTCAAGGACCAAGTCCTTAGCGTTTTCACCTTGACACGGTGAAAACGCCCCACTAAAGTCGTTTGGGAAAGGAACACTCTTTTTCCCTTGATCGGGTTTTATCCCTAAGTGGTTTTCCCATCAAGGTTTTTAACGAGGTTCACAACCCGGACGCATTGGGACCGAACCGATCATCACCTTGCCCATCCATGGTTCGTGTGGTGGTCCCTCGGTCCTAATCCCTATCCCTTTCCTTTTCATGTTTTACCGCTTTACCAAAAGACTTAAGTTACTGAATTACAGGTATGTAAAACACCCAAGAACACGCTGGTCCTTTTGTAAACGTTTGTTGCCCTAATTTTCCCGCCTATATAAAAGCATGTAACCTCGCCTTTGAATTCAGATTTGAATGAATGCAATTAGCTTAAAGCTTGCTCTCGAATCTCAAGTAGTGTAAACACCGTTGTCCTTAAAGCTCGGCTCGGACTTCGGTCAGTCGTATCACGGCGTTGTCCAAACACCGTGTGGCCGGCTTTCGATCCATTGTTACTATTTCACCTTTCCATTGCCTCTTCGCTCCATTGTTCCACCATCAATCACCCTTCACCACCCTTGTTCATCTCTATCTTCATTTCCACCTAACCAACCCACCGTTTAACTTCCGCCAAACCCCGCTTCAATATCGCCCAATACCGTACCGGCAATAAGCCTGTACTGCCGGAGGCCCCGTACCGCGTCCCCTGACCCGACCGTGATACCGTACCAGTCCTGTTACGACCGATTCCTTCCCGGTCACATTTCTGACTCAGCCTGATTCTTAAACCAACGTTCCTTGGAGAGTATCAGCTGGTATCAGAGCCAAGCTTCATCCATCAGGTTGTAACTTTCCGTTAAATACCTTCCATTGTTACTCGACTGTTTACCCGCTTTAAAACTTGTTCTTATCTCGCACTTACCATTTAACGTTCTAAGCTTTGCCTTGGTCATTATTGTCTCAAAGCCCTGTGCTTATAACTAGCCTTTGGTCGACGGCGTGTAAAAGACTAAGTCTTGAGACCACGGGTCGCCATTGTTGCCCTAGTGAGACGAGAGGTTGAAGACGAGTACGTGGGGACCATTTCTGGTTAACAAGCCTTACTCGCCTATCCTCTGATCCGGTCACGTGTGGAGTATTCCGTCCTTGCCTTATCATTGGGATCCGTCTCATTGGCAGGACGTTAGAAAATCCGCGTGCAAGCTGTCCTTTCTATTATTATAAACTATCTTTTTCCTTTTGCTTTAAAACGGTCGACTGTTGCACGGTCGTTTGTCATCTAGCGAAACAATCCTTATCTTTACCTGTATATCGTACCGCGAGCTTTCATCCTTGTTGTTATATGCGCGTAGGACCCATCCCGCCATCCCACTGCCCATTGCCCGTACTAGCCGGATACGACAGCTCCATCAGTCGTACACCCCCGTTCCCGATCATTCCCACGACTGACCCGTCCCCGTCCGTACCAACCAGGAGTACGACCGGACGTCCCTATTGGGCTACCGTCCCTCGACCAGGACGACACCGGCCGGCTAGCCCTTCGGGACCTAGTACCTCTGAAGGTCTCCCACCGTCCATACGCCGCCGACCGTACCCCACTTCTGTCCGTACAGGCCAACCCCGCCGGCTTGACCTTACTGACTCCAACCCAGACGAACCAACCCCACCGTCCGTACGGACCATCCGTACCGACCGTACCACCCATGGCCGAACCCATGGGAGAATTGCCCCGTCCTATTGAGATCGGTACCATACTGGCCACTATCCAGGCCCAAATAGAGCGCCTTACCGAGCGAATGGCCCGATACGACCTCCCGCCTGAGGCTCGACCGCCCCTCCCAAACCAGCCGGCCGATTTCGCCGATCGGCCCAATGATGAACCCGTCCCAGCCTACCCATCCGACGACGGGTATGACCCATACCAACCGCGGCCAGGTCGTCCCCGACGAAGAGAGCGACCAAACGCATATGACCGGGATGACCGTGCACCTCGACCCGAGGCTCCGGTCCACAAGCTGGTCCCACCAACCTTTGCGGGCAAGGTTGACCCGGAAGCCTACCTCGACTGGGAAAGGCGGATGGACCACCTGTTTGATTGCTACGATTACTCCGAGCCTAGGAAGGTTGCCTACGCAGCGGCCCAACTGACCGACCATGCCCTCACTTGGTGGGACCGCGATTTGGCAGAACAAAGGCGACACCGTGAAGGTATGATCCCTACCTGGGATGTTATGAAACATGTCATGAGGAAGCGCTACGTCCCGCCCCTCTATCATCGCGACCTACAAAAACGGTTCCGGAAACTTCACCAAGGCACCCGGACCATTGAAGAGTATTACGACGAATTTGAGCATCTATGAAACCGTCTCCAACTAAATGACTGCGAAGAGACCTTAATGGCCCAGTTCGTAGACGGCATGCAAGACCGGATTGCCCGCAAGGTCGAGAGGCAGTCTTATCAAGGTTTCGATGAGCTCTTGCACCTGGCCATACACTTAGAAGTTCAAATCAGAAGGAAGTCTGCCTCGGCCGCCCGAGGAAAGATATCCCCGAACCAAGTGTGGTCTCCCAACCTTGCAACCGCGGCCACCATTCCCAAACCGCCGATCGGATCCAAGGCCATTGCCATTGATTCCCGTTTCAAGCCCCGGCAAGCCGAAGCTCCTGTGCCCGGCCGTCCTGTCCAAAAACCCGAACCCAATATTGGAAGGAGCCGGGACGTGATATGCTACAAGTGCCAAGGCAGAGGGCACTACTCCAGGGATTGCCCCAACAACCGAACCATGATCCTTTCCCCCGAAGGCAACTATGAATCCCAGGATGAGGAACTGGATGAGGAGAACGACCCCGAGGCCGTTCAACCAGAAGACACGGTTGAATATCCGGATGTAGGAGACCTCCTGGTCGTCCAGAGGAGCCTGAGCACCTTGACCTTTCCCGAGCCGGCCGGACAGCGGGACAACATCTTCCACACACGTTGCACCGTCAACGGCAAGGTTTGCAGTTTGATCATTGATGGTGGGTCCTGTACTAATGTGGCCAGCTCTCACCTCGTGACAAAACTTTCTCTCCCTACCTCTAAACACCCTCACCCCTATAAACTGCGATGGTTGAATGATAAAACTGTTATACCCGTTACCGAACAGGTAGATCTAGCATTTAGTATAGGGCAGTATCGGGACACGGTCTAATGTGATGTTGTCCCAATGCAAGCTAGCCACGTCCTCCTAGGACGCCCATGGCAGTTTGACAAGGACGCCACCCACAACGGCCGTTCCAACTTTTACTCATTTATACACGAATCTAAGCGTGTTACCTTAGCCCCTTTATCATCCGTTCAAGTACACGAACTCTAGTCTCGTTTATCTAGAACAACATCTTCCCGAACTAACTTCCTCATATCCATTAGGGACACTTGTAAAACCATCGGCAATGATTGCCGAGTTGTACTAATGGTTTACCAAGACTTGTTAAGCGCAGGTGACAGGAAAGATCCAATCCCGGATGAGCTCCAAAGGATCCTTCAAAAGTATTCGTCCGTCTTCCCTGAAGAAATACCACACGGACTCCCACCCCTCCGGGGGATTGAACACTGGATCGACTTCATTCCTGGAGCCTCCCTGCCCAACAGGCCTGCTTACCGCGTCAACCCGGAGGAGGCCAAGGAACTAGAGCGACAGGTTGCCGACCTCTTGTCCAAAGGATACGTCCGCGAAAGCCTCAGTCCGTGCGCCGTACCAGTCCTTTTGGTTCCCAAGAAGGACGGCAGCTGGAGGATGGCGTGGACTGCTGGCCCATCAACAATATTACGATCAAGTACCAGCACCCGATTCCCCGTTTGGACAACATGTTGGACGAACTTAGTGGCGCGTCCGTTTTCTCCATGATCGACCTCAAAAGCGGCTATGATCAAGTCCGAATGAGAGAAGGGGACGAATGGAAGACCGCCTTCAAGACCAAGCAAGGGCTGTATGAGTGGTTAGTCACGCCGTTCGGCCTGTCCAACGCCCCTTCCACCTTTATGCGACTAATGAACCACACCCTCCGAGCGTTCCTCAACAAGTTCGTGGTTGTCTACTTTGACGACATCCTCGTCTACAACAAGGATCTTACCGCACATGTTTCCCACCTGGATACGGTCCTACGGACCCTGCAACAAGAAGAGCTCTACACCAACATGGCCAAATGCACCTTTGGCGCTCGAGAACTTATCTTCTTGGGTTTTGTCCTCAGTGGTCAGGGCCTGAAAGTTGACCAAGAAAAGATCAGGGCCATCCAAGAATGGCCAACCCCTACCAACGTCAGCCATGTCCGAAGTTTCCATGGTCTGGCTAGCTTCTATCGGCGTTTCGTTCGGGACTTTAGTTCCATTGCCGCCCCTTTAACGGCTTTGGTAAAGAAGTCTTCCGGGTTTATATGGGGAGAATCCCAAGAGAAGGCCTTCCAAGAGCTCAAGGATCGGCTCACTCAAGCACCATTACTAGCCTTGCCCGACTTCAGCAAACCCTTCGAAATCGAGTGCGATGCATCCGGTATAGGCATTGGAGCTGTACTAACACAAGGAGGGCGTCCCGTTGCCTACTTCAGTGAGAAGCTCAGTGGAGCCACGCTCAACTATCCCACCTACGATAAGGAACTCTACGCGTTGGTACGAGCCCTTGAAACTTGGCAACACTACCTCCTCTCCAAGGAGTGCGTGATCCATTCGGATCATGAGACCTTAAAACATCTCCGGGGACAAACCAACCTGAAGAAGCGACACGTCAAGTGGCTCGAGTTCATCGAGATGTTTCCCTATATCATCAACTATAAGAAGGGAAAAGAAAATGTGGTGGCTGATTCCCTGTCCCGTCGCCACGCCCTCATCACTACTGTTGAGGCCAAGGTTCTTGGTTTCGGCCCTCTTAAGGACCAGTATCAAGACGATCCCGGCCTAAAAATTCCCTATGCCGAACATGGGAAGGATTCCTTCAAGGATTTTCATATCCACGACGGTTTCCTTTTTAAGGGCAAACGGTTGTGCATACCAGAGGGATTAATTCGAGAGCTGCTCGTTCAAGAAGCCCACAGTGGTGGTTTGATGGGACACTTTGGAGCGCACAAGACCTTGGACATGCTTAGGAATCATTTCTATTGGCCTAAGATGAGAAGCATGGTCGAAGTCTTCTGTGCAAGATATTTAACCTGCAAGTGTGCCAAGACCAAGTCCCACCCATACGGATTATACATGCCCCTGCCTATTCCAACCTCCCCATGGATCGACCTATCCATGGATTTCCTTCTAGGGTTGCCTCCAATCGAACGAAAAGACTCAGTAATGGTAGTGGTCGACCGTTTCTCCAAAATGGCCCATTTTATGCCCTGTTCCAAGGCATGGGACGCTACGGCCATTGCCGACCTGTTCTTCCGAGACGTTGTAAAACTTCATGGCCTACCTCAAACCATTGTCTCTGACCGAGATCCAAAATTCCTCAGCCATTTCTGGAGAACCCTGTGGAGACGCATGGGAACCAAACTCCTTTTCTCCACAGCCGCGCACCCTCAGACGGATGGGCAAACTGAAGTCGTTAACCGAACCTTGGGAGCTTGGTTCAGAACGGCCGTCGACTCCAACAAAGCCAACTGGCTCCAAAGCCTACCTTATGTGGAATTTGCCTACAACCGGGCAACTCACTCAACTACCGGCCTCTCCCTGTTTGAGATATGCTACGGGTTCAATCCACGTACACCGCTCGACATGATCCCATTTCCCCCTGAAAGGATGTAGACCAAAATGGGGTTGCCAAGGCTGGATATGTCCGTAAGCTCCATGAAAGAGTCCGCAACCGAATCCTCAAGAAGACGGAACAATACAAGCAGAAAGTGGACCGAGGAAGGCAGCCAATGATACTACAACCAGGCGAATGGGTCTGGCTACACACCCGAACTGAACGGTTCAACAAGACCAGGCAGACAAAGCTACAACCACGAGGAGATAGCCCTTTCCAAGTTCTAGAGCGCATTAACAACAATGCGTACCGGATCGATATTCCAGGTAAAGGCAACATGTCCACCACTTTCAATATTGCTGATTTTTCCCGTTTTGATGCAAATGATCAAGTTTTGAGGACAAAACATTTTCAAGAGAGAGGGCATGATGAGGCCCAAGCCACATCCAATCCGGAGAATAGCCAGCCGGACGATGCCGAGACGGATACGGATGGGAGCCAAGGAACGTTGCCGGATATGCCAGTTTTGGTCATTGACCGCGAGCACTCGAGACCATACCAAACAAGGATGAACCTAGTGATTGCCCAAGGATTGAAGGAAGGCAAATGGCAACAACACAAGCTGGCAACATCGGCAAACGTCAAGGACCAAGTCCTTAGCGTTTTCACCTTGACACGGTGAAAACGCCCCACTAAAGTCGTTTGGGAAAGGAACACTCTTTTTCCCTTGATCGGGTTTTATCCCTAACTGGTTTTCTCATCAAGGTTTTTAACGAGGTTCACGACCCGGATGCATTGGGACCGAACCGATCATCACCTTGCCCATCCATGGTTCGTGTGGTGGTCCCTCGGTCCTAATCCCTATCCCTTTCCTTTTCATGTTTTACCGCTTTACCAAAAGACTTAAGTTACTGAATTACGGGTATGTAAAACACCCAAGGACACGCTGGTCCTTTTGTAAGGGTTTGTTGCCCTAATTCTCCTGCCTATATAAAGGCATGTAACCTCGCCTTTGAATTCAGATTTGAATGAATGCAATTAGCTTAAAGCTTGCTCTCGAATCTCAAGTAGTGTAAACACCGTTGTCCTTGAAGCTCGGCTCGGACTTCGGTCAGTCGTATCACGGCGTTGTCCAAACACCGTGTGGCCGGCTTTCGATCCATTGTTACTATTTCACCTTTCCATTGCCTCTTCGCTCCATTGTTCCACCATCAATCACCCTTCACCACCCCTGTTCATCTCTATCTTCATTTCCACCTAACCAACCCACCGTTTAACTTCCGCCAAACTCCGCTTCAATATCGCCCAATACCGTACCGGCAATAAGCCTGTGTTGCCGGAGGCCCCGTACCGCATCCCCCGACCCGACCGTGATACCGTACCAGTCCCGTACGACCGATTCCTTCCCGGTCACGTTTCCGACTCAGCCTGATTCTGAAGCCAACGTTCCTTGGAGCGTATCAGAGTGGATATGTGGAAGTACGCTATGGGGCGATGATAGGTGGATTTGGTAATTGGTTTGTTCCGATTCTGATAGGTGCACCTGACATGGCATTTCCACGATTAAATTATTATTAATTATTTTTAATTTTTAATTCATAGATATAAAAAAATATTTTCTTATATTCATATTGATTATTCATATAATTAAACATAAAATTAATTTATAAAAATATTTTGGAAATGAAAGATCCCTAATTAGAAAATAAAAATAATTACTTTATTATAAAATACATATTGTAATATAATTTCTTATTTAACAACTTAATTAAACAGAAAAAATAATTATTAATTTTCACGACTGCTTATGATCATCGTCCGACGATGATCCTTCCGAAGGAATTTGGTCTGCATCGTCAAATTCACCAGGTGATTCCTCTGAGTTTGAATGAGCTATATAATCACTGATGTGTTTTAAATCAACAACAAGTTCAATGTTGAATGAATGTTCCATATGATCCTTTTGAAAACTTATATATGGTTACAATTCATCGTGTTCTGGAACTCCAAATATTCTTTCTCTTGGGTTAATTGGAGTCACCATGATCCATGTGTCTGAACGATAAGTAACTGGAGGGTAATCAATATAAATAGCAATATATACCAAAACAAAATAATTTTCTTAGAATAAATGTATATATATATATATTTCATTATATACATATAAAACTCACTTATAAAAGTGTTGAAAATTATTACTTGAGTAGTCTTCGTCTTGAATGTGTCAATGTCACACTGAATTGGTCAATTTTAACACCACGACCAAAACAAGATGCAATCTAATTCTTTTATGCATTCAATTTTGTCTTCGATTTTAACAGGATAATAGCTAAGTACTAGCGCCATATAAATCGTCTGAGAAAGCAGTTAAGTAGAAAATTAACTAGAATTTGCATATCTTAACTCTTGCTCTCATAACTTATGTTCTTTCCCTTTTCCACTTACACGGCCAAATTGCCAAAACAACTCAGGGGCACATACCGGATACATCAACTTCTCACCACTATCATCATGGCAAGCCGGATGCCTACTGTTCGTACGAGCGTTGGATGGAATTTTTTATTTGACAAATTGTGAAGTTTCTTCGTTGAGGCTTTGTGCGGAGATATACCCTTCAACTTTGCTTAAATTTTTAACCTTATTCTTTAAGTGAAATATGTATCCCTGAAAAGGGTACATCCACCGGTATTGAACATGACCTCCTAAAGCTACTTCTTAATGTGCTCCTTGTGTTGCAACAAGTCACCTTCTTGCTCCCATGTTGCCTCAAAAATTGGTAGTCTTTTCCACTGGATGATGAAGTGTGTTTGACGCAGCACACCACACATATGTTCTACTCTTGATGAGAGCACTTCATCAATCTCCTTGTCATAGGACTTGGTCAAGTTTGTTGGTGCTCGGGTCGACTCCCCCAACTTTGATCCTCAGTATCTTCATGATATTGCTTGAACATGCTAACGTGAAAGACCGAATGAATCTTCAAGGAGTCTGGTAGATCAAGTTTGTAGGATATGTTACCCAATTTAGCCGTGACCATGAAAGGACTCTCATTTCTCCGGATTAAACCCTTGTGCATGCTCCTGAAGATTTTGAACTGGTGGGGAAGGAGTTTCACCAATCCTTTATCACTTATCATGAGCTCAAGTGGACGCCTCGACTCATCGACCCTCTTCTTTATCCAAGTTCAAGATTTCTCCAAAAACATTCTTGCACAGTCGGTATGATCTTCCACTGTTTTGGCCATCTTAGGTGCTTGTGGACTATGTGTCTCGTTGTTGTCATGTCTAAAACAAGGGGAGTCGCTGGCTATTACCCAGTGGCAAGCTCAAATAGACACTTATCTGCTTCCATTCTTCCGCTGCAAGTTGTAAGAGAGTTGTGCAATGTCCACAATTTACCTTGTCTTTTTGATTTGCACCCACAAAATTCCAAAGGTAACATTCCAATAATGAATTTGCCTGTAACGTCTGACAGTCAGTTTGGGGTGGAATCTTGTGGAGAAGTTAAGCCTGGTGCTTAGGATTTTAAACAAGTATGTCCAAAGTCTCCTGGTAAATCATGGATCTCGGTCACTTACAATATTTTGTGGTAGTCTCCAGAACTTGGCCACGTTCTTGAAGAACACCCAAGCTGCTCCTTCTGTCGTGCAGTCTCTCGGAAATTTTATGAATGTCCCATACTTTGAAAACTAGTCAATGATCACCTTGATTGACCCAAATCCTTCAAAATCAGGTAAGACACTGATAATATCCAAGGAACCTGATTCCCAAGATCTCTCCAGTATGGGTAATGATTCCAACAACCCACCCGGTTGTTTATTCTTTGTCTTGTCTTGTTGGCACACAAGATAAGTCTTCATATAAAGCTCCACACTATCCAGTATCAGGGCCAAAAGTACACAACTTACACAAATACCCTTCTCTGATGATATCATGTTGCAAACTCACACGATTTGGCACGCACACTCATATGCCTTTGGTGAAGAGTATACCTCATCTTCTACCCAATACCGGAGAGTTTTCCTCTCTAAATCTAACTTTACCAATGCCCTTGGCTGTGGAATCCTGACTGGGTCCCTCCCGAACACTACTCAAGAATGTACTCTCAGCTTGGCTGATTGAAGTAAGTTTGACCTTCCGATTAAGTGCAAAGGCAGCAACATTTCCTTTCCCTGGTTTGTACTCTAAGGAAAAATCAAACTTGGCTAGGAAATCTTGCCACCTTGCCTACTTTGGTGATAACTTCTTCTGAGTTTAAAAGTAAGTTGTTGCCACAATATCCATCTTGACAGAGAAAGGAGAGCCTAAGAGAGTAATGTCACCATACTCGGAAACAATGGATAACCACCATCATTTCCTTCTTCTGAAATGTTTAACGGCATCCAGTGTCATTGAGTTTGTGACTTTTTCAGGCTATTAGATGTCTCCCTCCCTGTAAAAGAATTTCACCAATAGTAAAATCGGAAGCATCTGTGTATATCTCAAATGTATTGTTGAAATCTGGAAGAACAAGTATGGGTTCGTGAATAATTGCCGCCTTTAGTTGTACAAAGGTATCCTTGCATTAAGCTGACAAATCCCATACCTTCTCCTTCTTGAGAAGGTCAGTCAATGGTGATGCCTTCTCTGAGTATCCCTCAACGAACCACCGGTAATAGTTCACCAATCTAAGAATAACAGCAGCTATAGCACAGGTTAGCGGTACCCACTCTTTGATGGTGGTAATACTGGCATCTTTCATCTTGAGCTTCCCACGCCCAATGGCATACTTTAAGTATTTAACTTCCTCTGTAGCAAACGTGCATCTCTCCCGCTTCACATACAACTCGTTCTCTCATATAACTCGGAACACAGTTTGTAAGTTGCTTACATGTTCCTCTATGGTTATGGAATAGATGACGATATTATCAAGATATTCTACCACAAAATAATCGAGATAGGGTTGAAAGATCTGGTTCAACAGCATGCAGAACATTGACGGTGTCTTCGTGAAACCAAAAGGCAAAACTAGCCACTCGAATGAACCATACCTTGTAACACATGCAGTCTTGGGTTTGTAACCTTCGGTAATCCAAAGTTAGTAGTAACCCTTCTGTAGATCCATCTTGGTGTAGACCTTTGCACCTTCCAACCTATCTAACAGATCTACGATCAAGGAATCAGAGAATGTTTCTTGATAGTTATCTTGTTAAACACCCAGTAGTCTACACACATCTGTAAAGAACCATCATGCTTCTTCTGGAATAACACTGGGGGCCATAAGGTGCCTTTGATGGTCTAAAAATTCCTGTTGAAAGCAGCTCATCAACTTACTTCCTTAATCATGCAAGTTTGGAGATAGCCATTCGGTATGGGCCATCGCGAGTGGTTTTGTTCCCACTTCCAACTCGATCTGATGATCCACCTCTCTCATAGGTGGTAGCTTCTCTCCAAGCTTACCTGGCATCATTTTCTTATTCTGCTCAAGGACTTTCTCAATCGTGGGTGGTATGATGGAAGCTTCTCTAAACGTCATCTAACTTCAACATGGCAAGATATGTCTTTTCACCCTTTCTTATCCCCTTGGAAAGTTGCATGGCCAAAATTTGCCTAATTTCGCCATTCTTCTCTCTAGAGACTTCCATCGTAGGAATCATACACGTTGAATCCTTCTCAAGGATGCACACTGTAGTAAGAGCAACTTTGTTTCACCAAAACTTATCTTTGAAATTCAAGTCCTAACACTAACTTGAAATCATCTATAGGTACTACGTAAAAGTTTACCGAACCTTTCTATACTCCAACACTCTGCTGGACACTGTGCGCTACACCATAGAGTGGTTGAGCTTTATCATTCACGGACTTGAGCCAACCGCTTTAGTCCAGATAGGCCAAGCCTCTTCGCTTTTCCTTTTGAGATGAAGTTATGGGTAGCACCAGTGTGAATTATTGCTTAGAATTTTTGCCCGTTGATGTTGACATCCACTTACATTAACGCCGATCTTTCTCCCTGACATTATAGCAGTCCTTACGGCATTGAGCATTTGTAATGACCCAAACACACCCAATTCCTTAAAAGCATCTGACTGTTTTTGCTTGAGAGCGAGCAACAAACCGAGTTTTGGATAATCCCTTGCATGATATGGTCCTTTGCACTCATAACAACCGTCTCTCCTGCATTTGACTCTTTCCATGGTTCTGAATGTAAGTTGGTTGTTGTGAATCCTTCCTGTAATAAACTTTGGGTTGGGCTTGGGTGCTAAAATCCAAGAGAGATTCAGTAGTTGCAAAAGCTTCGTCTACCAAATTGACATCCCGGCGTTGCAACTCTTGATTTGCACATCCATGGAGTTCATCAATGAAATGGAACATCTTAATCGGAAAGCTTGGGAATTTTCAGAAAAAGGATAGTAAATTCTGTAACATAATCTCCGATCATATCGTTTTGCCAGAGTTCCCTTAGTTTTGTTCTTGTCTTATAGATGACATTTGCGGGTAGAAATGTCGCTTAAGATCCTTCTTAAACTCTTAATATGTATCCATCCGATACGTGCCGTGTTTAATGTCTGTGTGATGCCTTCGCCATCACAGCATGGTCGTATCAGTGAAGTATGATGTGGCCGCCTTAATCTTTGCCACCTCATCTCTGAGACCAAGATTGTCAAAGTATTGGTCCATTTGCCATAGGAAACTCTTAACTTCCTTGGCATCAAAAACTCTGTCAAATCATAATGGTCTTGGGTAATCTATCATACCCACCCTGCAATGCTAGCACCCCATTGGCAACTGCCTTCTTGCACAACATAATGTTTTCTTGCATTGCCTCAATCTTCACCTGCAATGCTTGGACAACTCCTTTCACATTCTCTTCAAGTTGGAGGAGCTATCTCTCAGTTATTCCAATGACATGCTTAACTCCATCGATCTTGGTGAACACCATGTTCCCTAATATGGTGGTCGAGTGCTCAACACGCTTGAGCCTCTTTCCTATATACCTGACCGCAACACCCAAGGATTTGAGCTCATCTCAAACCCTGCTCTTGCCACGCTTCTTCTTTAGTACATCCACATCAAAGACCTCTCGCCCATAGATGTTTTCACCATTGTTAAAACCGATAACATCATCCTTGCTATGTTCCACCATCTTCAGTAAGTTGCTTATCTTTCATCGAAACATGCTCTGATACCATGTGTCACAGACTTGATCTGTTGGCATGAAACCGTGCAGGCCTACTCTCCCTTTGCCTTATACGAATAGACTAAGCAGCCTAACTCTCAAGAATTCTTACCTTTTATGCGATAAAAACTTGGAAATAATGAAAATTTGGAAAAGACAAGTAAGTATTGAATTGCTCTGATATTGGTAAAAATGCTGGATGATTACAAATGATGATCTCACCCCTATTTTTACAAAAGCACCTGCAGAATGAATGGTGGAGATTAAACTGATCTAAGGTTCAATATTGAATATATGACTAATTACAAGATATCTATAAATGTGGGCGGATTTGGAGGGACCTGATGATTAATCTCAAAAGTGACAAGCGGATTTGTAAGGATTTGACTTGGTGACAAAGTCTTGGGAAATATCCTACCATACTTGGCTAAAACATGTAGAACCTTCTTGAGAAGGATCCAGCCAATGAACATGGGAGAAAATCCCAGAAAAATACTAAGAAAAAGAGACATAACCTCTTGGGCCGGCCCAAGACATGATGAAAGTAATTGGGCCGTGACAGTATGCTGGAAGCATCTTAAAATTCTTATGAGTGAAATATCAAACGCTTCAAAACCATGGTTCCATAGCATTTGTAACCCATAGGTCAACAGTTGGAGGAATACATAAAGCTACCTCTTTGGATGCTCTGGGGCAGAAACAAGAACGGAGAGGAATAAAAAATCTCCAGGCATGCACAAAATGGAAACAAAATGTAAGATGTTACAATCACATGAAACAATGAATATTGTCTTTCATGCTTTATAAATGGTTTGAAACCATATATAAATAATCCAAGATATCTTGATACAGTGATGACAATAGGTTTTCTACCTATGGGTTTAATTCCTTCACCTATTTATCATGTTATTATAGTATTTGAGGTGTCAATCCGAATGAAAAAAGAAGTAATCAAATCAGATACAATCAGGGAATTCTAAGTCAAGCCAATTGAGGTGGTTTTTATCTAACAATCCTCATAACAATATGAAAATGCAATAAAACAAGTAACAAGATCAACAAGATGAAATGCTTAAACAGTAAAAGACAATAAGGTTCCTCATGAAATAGTTGGATCTTGGATTCAATCTATATAAAGTTATGCTTAACTAAACAATTTAAACCCCTAAGTAAAAGTACTAAAGAAAAGTAAGGATAAAAATGAGGTTGAACTCGGTTTGCAAACCAAGTCCAGTAGTCGAGTTGCTTGTTTCTTCAAAAGTGGGAGCTTGACTCAGAATCTTTCGAGCTACTTCAAAGTTGCCATCTTGAAGTGTCAAACGCAGTATGATGTGGAGTTGTGTCATCGATTTGCCTAAAAATGTCTTATTTGCTTCAAACACAGTATCAAACCGAGTTTCTTTCATCAAGTTGCTTTGATATTGCCATCTTGATGTGAAACTTAGTATTATGTCGAGTCCATACATCGAGTTACCCATCTTTAGTACATTTAGCTCCAGAAATCATCCAAAATCATCTGAAAAAACTCCAAATGCAATGTACATGCAAAACCTAAAGGAAACCTAAGCTGAGTGGAATAAACATGCAAATGAATGTATAAAAGAGAGAAATGGTGAAGAAACAATGGAAAAGTGATGAAATAAGTATGCCAAAAATTCTAAATTGCCACACATCAATTCCCCCTAACTTAGAGTTTGCTTTGCCCTAAAGCAAACATGTTAGATTACATTAAAGAAAAAGTTTGAAAGTGGGGACTTACCAAAGCAAGCTGAACTTATAACTGATTTCTACTTCAAAAATCTTATTCATGAAAGGATTGAGCTTTAGAAGAATGCTAAAGGTCATGACCAACATATGCTTACAAGGACATATTCTCGTCGACCCAAATACATAAGAGATAATCCCAATCATATCATCTAATCCCATAAACTATCCTAAGTCTATCCTTTAGGTTTTTACTTGTCTTTGATTCTTCTTTTTTGCTAAGCTTTTTCTTTTTGAACTCAGGTTCTAAGAACTGGTTATTCCTCAATGATCTAGCGGGTATGGTTTTTCTTTATTTTCTAAGTCTCTTTCTTCATTGAACATTTGTTTTACTTTTTTTACTCTTTTTGATCTTAATTTTTTTTCTTAAACTCTTCAAATCCTTTACTAGATGCTTTTCTTTTCTTTATATAACTTCCAACTCCCACAACTTCTTAAAAATTTTCTTTTATATCTTTTATTTTAGAAACCCCAGAATGAATGCCAAACTCGATGTGCAAATTCAATGTATTGCAATTGAGTTACACAACTTAGTGACATCAAATACTTAACCAAACTCTAAAATGAACAATCCCACTAGTCCAAGCTGATCCAAAAGATGTGAACCAAAACTAATGAGACTTTATCCTTTTCAGCTCCAACCTAACATGTTCTAACAAAGCTCAATCAGATGGAAAAGAATGTTAGGTTTGAAAGAATGTTAGGTTAAGGGAATATATCTTAACTGTTCCAAAGATGGAAATTAGCTACTTGGGTTAACAAAAGTTGGTAAAACGAGTAAGATAACCCATATATGTATATGGTATCTATGAGTTCAAATCATAATCCATAAACAAGATAATTGTAAATCCAGATTAGGTTCTAATAGATAGGGAAAAGAAGTTAAATCACAACAAGTTTTCAGCCTAGTCTATATTTAAAGCTAAGTAGTTAGATCAGGGTTCCATTTTAACTGCAAACTCAATTCATTTAATCAACAAGCTTACAAGGTTAAATTATCATTATCCCCTATGCAATGCAATAATCCTGTATGAACACACTAGACTCAATCCTAAAATGTAAATGTAACTACATGAACACTCTGCAACAAAAAAAATCAAAATTTCAAGGTTTTTCTATGCCTTAGATGCAATACATATGCAGATTCAAAGATGAAAATTTGAAAAGAAAAATCATAGAAACATGGTTAAATACTCCCTACATACTTCCCCAAACTTAAATCACACAGTCCCTTGTGTGATAAAGATTCTGGAAAAGAACCTAGGGAAAAACATAATCATATAATCCTAAAAATGCATGGTATCTACAATAGAAAGATGGAGTGATAAATCAGTTCATGGAGAAGAAGGATGATACAACTTCATCCATGCTCTCACGTGTTTAAACAGGAGGAGGGGTTAACTTGGTTTGTTGCTCACGTCTGGCATCCAACGTCCGTATTTGGTGCTGCTCAAACTCAACATCTTGCTTGAGTGATGCACATCGAGTCACTTCTTCACGCTCTGGAACTGTCCTTTGTCCTCGCTCAACAGCTGATGCCCGAGGTGGATCCACTAGAACAGATCTCCTTAGTTGACTTACTGATGAGTATGAAAACTACATGTTTTTAGAATACATATTTCATCTTTTTTCCTTATTTCATCACCATTTATCTACTTTATTCATCCATTTGCATGTTTATCTCATCCATCTTAGGTTTACATTAGGTTTTGCATATACATTGCATTTTGGAATAATTTTAGGTGATTTTGGAAGATTTATGGAGCTAAATCAAATGAGGAGGAGTACCTCGACCAACAGACTCGACATGAACTTGAGTGTGACACCAAGATATAAACTTTGAAGCCACTCGATCACAGCAACTCGATATCATCCTGAGTTTGAAGCAAAGAAGGTATTTTTGGAGCAATTCAATGGCTCAACACAAATTGTGTGAATATACAAGAGTATGAAAGGTACACAAATATTTTATCTATATAATTAATTAAGTAAATTGTATATTAATTATTAATTATAAAATAATTTTTTAGAAGATCTACATGGTGCTAATACACAGTTATTATCCAGATAAAAAAGACAAACATGAGAAGATCAAAGAGTCTGAATTTACGTTAAGAAAACATTTTCTTATAGAACACTTATAGTTATTCTAACATATATAACAAACCATTATAAAATTTTCAAATGATGTAAATATGATGTTTTAAAACATATTTATAATCAAAATGTGTATATATCTTATTTCCAAACATGACTAAACTCAAAAAAAAACAAAACAATCACGAAACCTCAAATCCATCAGAAATTTCTGACAGATTTCAGATGGATTGGGATTTACACGCGTCCCCATTTAATGTTTATTTGACCAATAAGAAGACATGCAAATTTCTATATCTGTCGAAATCCGTAGGAAAGTTCTGATGGATTTTTGACGTATTCTCAAAAATAGACCACAAATTAATATTTTCGAGTACCTCCAAAACCAAAATTTTAACGTATCCATCAGAAATTTCTGATGATTTCTGATGGAATCTTGAAAATTAACAGCACAATGTTTCGAGAATTTTCTTGAAGTGTTTGTATTAATGTTTTTTTCATTTTTGATGGAATTCCGACAGATATATGATATATCAATCACGACAGTACCATCAGAGTCATTTTTTAGCATTGGAAGCCGTGTATTGAATAAATATAGAAATCATCTACTACCTTCTAATGTTCAAGCACTGCTTAGTGCACGTAATTGGCTACATGGATTTGAAGAGAATGGAAAATAATTTAATATAATTTTTAATTTTTATGTCTAATTAATATAATTTAAAGTGTGTGAATATGTGATTAATTATAATATTATTTTCTGGTTTTAAAATGTGCAGATGATGAGTTTGAAGATGTTTGTGAAAAAGTTGATGGGGTTACACTCTGAACACAAAGATGTAGTAGGGAAGCTCTTTTCATACGGGTTTTATTTTAGAAATTAATTTCAAATTTGAATCTTTGAAAAAAATAAAACTTTGTTGATTTAGTGATGAATTTTGTGGTTTTTTACTATTTTTAATTTATGTTGTATTGATGAATTTATATTATAAACATTTATTTTTTTGGTTATTAATTTGATTTTGAATTCTGCGGACAACCCACTAAACCCGCGATTATCGTGCGGGCAGGTTAGAGTTATTAGTTTAGAACACATGGGTTAAAGCAGGTCAACTCGCTAAAACCCGCAAATTAACTCAACCCGCAATGGAGCGGGTTAAACAGGGTGGATTAACCCGCTTTGACATCCCTAGGTATATCCATCCGAAATTGCGTTATAAAAATCACTTCATATTTTCAAGATCATTCACAAAAACGTTAAAAACCTCTTCAACTCTTTCTAACTTTGGATTTCGGCTAATTTCTCTCCATCCTATCAATCCATGGACAACAATCAATCAAACTTGTAAGTTTATATATCTTTTCATTATTTTTTTTTGATTTGATGTTTAAGATTTTAGATTTAGGAAGTTGAAATTTTGAGAGTTGGATTGGAAGATTTAGAATTAGGATTGTTAGATTATAGGTTTATAGAAATAGAACTGTGGAATTGGATTATGTATTTGATTAATTAGATTATTGCATGTGTATTTGATTAGTTAGATTATTGATTTAAATGGATAGAATTATGAATTTATATATATATACTTAGGATTATAAATTTATATGTTTATGATTTTGTTAGGATTATGAATTTATATGAATTTATTTGAATTATATTAATTTATATCAATTTATATGAATTTATATGAATTTATATAAATTAATTTTTATTTAAATGATTTTATATGACTTTTGATTATTAATATAATGAATGTATATGAATTTAATTAATTTTGATTTTTTTGATTATGGATTAAAACTAGTTTTTACTTTTTATAAATGATTGTTATACGAATTTTGGAATTTTTTTTTGTATTATTTGTTTATTATATAAATTTGTTTAATATTTGATTTGATTTTTTCCAGAGATTATGGAGCTTTTCATTGGGCGAGACGGGGTAGTGATCGTCCACGTACACGTTCTAGTGTATTCGAGACCCAATAACCCGCTGCTACACCGCCATCGCAGATGAGCATCGAAGACTTTGTTTCCCAACCGGGACAAGAGCGTTTAGTTCGACTTGATCCAGGTTTAGTTTACGGATCAATGTGGTAAATTTATTTTTTTCTATTATTTAATCTATTTTATATAATAGAACTTAATTAATTTCGTATTTTTTGTAGGTTTCAGTTTTTCAATAATGGTATATCCAAGTCCATCAACCAAATGCTAAGCGGATTACTTCGGGTTCCGTACATGACTTACTCCACTATGCCGATAGAAGATTACGATTTATGGTTTTGTTGTGGTAAGTTAGATTTTTAACTAAAATTATTTAATACATTTAAAAATAAAGGTTTATTTTTAACCATAATTTTTTTTTTGCAGCAAGATTTCACTTGGGAGAGAAATCTTACGTCATTGGTTAGATGCGAGTTCGATGCAAAGGCTGCATTGATGTACTCTAGGAAGATGAATGAGTGGAAGGACAAGTGGAAAAATGAGAAGGTGCCTAGGGAGATGACCGCGAACCCGGAGTTACGGCCAAGACTCATTGGCTATTAGAAGATAGAGGAGACACAATCGATCTCTACAACTCATTCCACCAATCGGAAGAGCAACCGCAAAGGTAAAGGTATCTTGACCCATAATTTCGGTTCAACGAGTAAGGCTTCCCGCGAACAATAACTTTTAAGTTATTCAATTTTATTTTTATTCTTTATTTAATTATATTTTGATATTTTATATTATTAATGTTTATGTTTATTTTTTGAAGTCTTGGCAACATGGTGTGCCTCCATCTCATCTTCAATCGCTTGAAGATATGCATACCAACCGAAAGACTGGTCGAATTCAAGATGATGTTGCTCGAGATATCGTCGACAACGTGAGGCATCTTGGGGACGAGTTTCTCCAATCACAACCAATAGTTGAAGGAACTCCTCCATGCACTGAAGTCCCACTCGAGAAGATAAACGAATTCGTTTATGAGGTAAATTACTTACATTTTAACTTTGTTTTACTAATTTTTTTTTTTGATTTCTTATTTATCTTCTTTTTGTTTCGTAGACAACTCCAAAGGACAAAGTTCATCTTTCCGGCCTTCCACATGATTACTACTCTTCTCCATCTTCCGTTTCTTTACGCTATGAAGCTCTCAACCCAGAAATTCAAGAAGCACCCAAGTGAAACCGTCAAGCATTCGAAGAAAAGATTGTCGAGATTGACACCTTGAAAGGTAAGGTGCAAACTTTAGAAACGGAGTGGCTCACGGACAAGGTGCGTTTGAGGGCAATGGAGAAAGATGGATGCATGGTTTGGACAAAACTCTAGTTAGACTCTGACCGATTAGTTTTTTATGTTTTTAAAAAAATTTAAGTGTTTTAGTTTATGTTTTTAAAGAATACTGAATTATAGTTTTATTTTATGAATTATGATTTTATTTTATGAATTTTATTTTATTTTGAATTATTAATATAATTTATATTTGTATAAAATGGAAAATCAATATTAATTTCAAAAAAAAATGAAGGCCGTCGGAAATCCATCGGAAATAGGTCCATTAGAAATCTATCAGAAATATTTCCGTCTAAAATACATCAGAAATTTGTCCGTCGGAAATACGTCTATCGGAAATCCGTCGGATATTGTGCTGTCTGAAATCCGTCGGTTGTCAAGTCCATCAAAAATCTCTCTAAAATCCGTCGGATATGTTATGATTGGAAGTTTATCGGAAATCAGTTAGAATTTGCGATAGATTTTTGATAAGCTTGAACCGACGGACATTTCTGTCAGAAATCCATCAAAAAGCCAGTTTCTGACAGATTTCCGACAGATACATCCGTCAATTTCCGGTTGATTTCTTAAAGTGAGTTTCCCACGTATGTGCTTTATCACCCAAAGAAAAATAAAACAATCTTAACTTAAATTCATCTTCACTCACACCGGTTATCATAGTTAGGCTGCAAAGCCTATCAAATTCGTCCAGGTGACCCAATGGGTCTTTCATTGGCAAACCATGAAACCTTTTGCTTTGAATCATTGTTCTTGACCTCAAAGTTGTTGTTCTTTACAGCTGGTGGAATATTCCCTTGTCTTTGAGTGTGAGTGTTTGGAGCATCTCCAGCTCCTATGTTTCTACACCTTCTTTGAACTCCTTCTTCGTCCATTTTGCTTTTGTTCAGTGATTCTGAAATTCTTCTTTTGTGTTCTTGAAGTGCCTTAGGTGGGTTTTGGTTGATAGCCTCAAGATATCTGCAAAGGTTTGATCTTGGTTGCATGCAAAGTATTCAATCAAGCTGACACTGAATGCTGAAACCGAGTTGCTAAACTGCGTTCTGAAATTTGGATGCCAAACTCGAGTTGGCACATCTATTTGAGCTGAAAATGAAGTAAACTCGATTTTAAACCGAGTTTCTAAACCGATTGTTACATGAAATCAATAAAAATCCAAAATTAGTGAACTTGCTCTTAAAAACCATAAATACAAAATGAAATAAACAATCCCAAATGACAACAACGTCAAATTGACAATATTTTTTCTACCTATGTGTTCAATTCTCCAATATATTCATCATGTCATTATAGTATTTGAGGTGTCAATCCAAATGAAAAATATGTAATCAAATAAAATGCAATGAAGGGATTCTAAGTCAAGCCAAATGAGTTGGTTTTTATCTAACAATCCTAATACCAATATGAAAATGCAATAAAGCAAGTAACAAGATCAACAAGATGAAATGCTTAAATAGTAAAAGACAATAAGGTTCCTAAGGAAATGGTTAGATCTGGGATTCAATCTATCTAAAGTGATGCTTATTTAAACAACATAAACAAGCTAATCTCTAGACAATGATTATCAAGACAAGCTACCCCACTTTCATGATGATTAGCCTTAAGTATCAGAAACTTCATAATCTTGATTCTCATCAATGAAACATAACTGAAATATGCATGAAGAACCAGATCATTAAAGCCAAAATGTTCCTTAAACATATAATCTCTTAACTTAGGATGAACAAATCTCTGGAATTATGATGATTATAGATTCATTGAACACCTTTTGAGTTATAAATATCTGGAATCATATTCGAATTGATCAGAGAAGAATATGCATTAAGAACCCTAATGCAAAAGAAATATGTAAGAATCTAAGCATAAACAACAGTAAAGAATCGAATCATACCCAGATCTACATATTCTTAAAGAACCCTAAATCCACTACTCAGATCTAGAAATCAGAAAGAAATGTAAAACTCATAAATCAAAATAAACTTCATAATGATAAAAAAAAGAGTAGATAAACAGATTTGTAAAAGAAACAAAATACAAATTCGAACTTCAAAGAGATAGATCAACTGATCCAGAATCCCAGAAAATAAAACACTAAAGATGATTAAAGAAAGAAATAACCTAGTTAGATATGCAGTAAAAACAGACTTAGTCGAGATGGCTTAGAGGTAAGTACTTATAGTGTCAGCTTTAAACCCTAAGTAAAAATAATTAAGATAAGTAAAAGGGTACAAATGGGGTTGAACTCGGTTTACAAACTGAGTCCAGTAGTCTAGTTACTTGTTTATTCAAAGATGGGAGCTTGACTCGGGATCTTTGATTGAGTTGCTTCAAAGTTATCATCTTGCAGTGTCAAACTCTGTATGATGTCGAATTGTTTCATCGAGTTACCTCAAGAATGTTTTATTTCCTTCAAACTTGGTATCAACCCGAAGTTCTTTCATCGATTTGCTTCAAAGTTACCATCTTGGTGCCAAACTCAATATTATGCCGAGTCCATACATCAAGTTACCCCTCCTTTGTCAATTTAGCTCTAGAAATCGTCCAAAATCATCTGAAAGTTCTCCAAAATGCAATGTATATGCAAAACCTTATGCAAACCTAAGATGAGTGAAATAAACATGCAACATAATGAATAAAAGAGAAAAATGGTGAAGAAACTATGGAAAATGATGAAATATGTATGCTGAAAATATGTAACTTTGACACACATCATGTGACTGAAAATTTTTCCACACTTCTGCATTTGAGGAATATGTAATATCTACCTTGACGATGCTCCCCATGCCATCTCATTGCTTCTGCTATGCGCTGAGATTGGTATAACCTCTTCAACATGTCCCTTAATGGTAAATAACATATCCATTTAAATGAAATTTGAACTCTTCCACTTAATTCATGAACGACAGTTTATGAAAAAATTAACATCTTTTGCAGTTTTCATTCTCTCTTGAATATATCATATAATTATCGATCCACATATCATTTATCTAATAAATTAATCCAAGACAAGCTACAAGCTTCTGAACCTCATAGTATAATGTTGGTGAAAGATTATCTTCCTGTAAGATATCTTTCACAAAATCTTTCATTGCATCAACAAATTTCTCTTCCAAATTGTAATTTATTTTAATGGTCATCATTCTACTAGCAGATGGTAAGGGTGAATGATCTTCTCTACAACTGCTATAAAGTGGTTGCTTTTCGGTGTCTTATATATCAAAAAATGTTTTGCATCTAAAATTGGTTCTCCAAACCTATCTCCATCAGAACGACCTGATTACACATTTGCTCTAAAGCATCATTCATTATCTCAATCGTACATACACCTACATCTACTTCCGCGATATCTTCTACATATGATTCGCTAATGCTACCATGGTTATAATTAGATTCTCTATGTAGATACCAAACCTTATAACCTGGCATAAACTCATTGCTATACAAGTGATGACAAACTAACTCAACCTTAACATTATGTGAATTTCGGTAAATACAACAACATTATTTGATCTTACCATTTTTTGCTCCCCATTGATTCCAGCTAATTCCTTGAATTCGAATTTACCTCGCGCAGACTCCTCTTTTAGTAAATTTGACTCCGGATCCATCGATGGTTCGTCCATCCATGAACAAAAAATATTTGGCACATGACATAAATTGAATTTTGTTTTCGCTATATAGAGATGTAATGTGAATGAATGAAAGAATGATGATAAATATATGGAGAAACGTTGCCGTCAAAAATATGTCAGATACGTTTTTTATGAACGGTGAGGACCAATGGATTTCTGATAGGGTTTTAGCCATGCATCATAAATCTATCAAGTATCAAGACCTATGTCAGGTTTCTGTCAGAAATTACCGACAGTTGTCTGACGGTCTCTTTTCCTCATAAATTGGTCGCAAAACTGTCAAAATTTCTGACAGAAAGGTATCCATCGGAAAGTCGTTATGTTTTGCGGTAGACTTATTGTAGTGTAATAGCTCAAGTGATCTGTAGAATTATTTACTTGGTGTAGTAAAACTCTAAAAAGTGGATAAAAATATAGTCATGTACCATGCCGTTCTCCAATATATGCCTAATAAGCTTCCTTGGCATCTTTGTCGCGAACTCTATGTTCTTTGTTCTTGAAGCTATCTAGGATCATATCAGTGTGTAAATTATAATAATATTGATGTTTTGATTTTATTTAGGAATTAATGAGTTTTTAAAATAAATAAAAGGAATATATATATATATATATATATGTTGAAAATAGCTGCAGATACTATGCATACAAAATCAAATGAAAGAAGGTCTGTTATTTAGTACGAATATGTATACGGGAACCAATCAACCAAATATTACCGAAATATCTTCCTAAACATTTTCAAAATAAAGTTAACAACAATTGAACATGCTCGTGAAAAGTTAAACTTAAAAACATTGATATTCTACAGTTTTAGGCTATGATTTTAGATGTTTCAACAAATGTTTTAGTATGTGTTAAGTATTTATATGTCATATTTTGAGTATTTCTAGTTTCAATATGTCATAACAAGTTTTAAGTCAAACATGATAAAAAGATGCAAATTAAATTTTTCTTTAAAGACTACACTCCATATTCAAGGCTAAGTTTGAAGATCTTCCCATGGAGCAAATTTGATGAACAATTGGAAATCTAGAAGATTCATATTTAAACTGTAATCGAAATCACTCCAATCTATTCAACCAATCAAACGTAATGATGTGATCATTGAAGACATGTCATGCAGAAAAATCCTGAAAGCTCATCTGGCACAGTTTGAAGGCCCATGATGGCGCTGGGACCTTCTTGTGGTGCTGTTTGAAGATTCAACATAATTCCAAGTTTATTTCAAAGCCCATCGATCCAAAATGACTACATTTCATTCATATCAACCCTAAAGCAATTGTAGACACCTCAAGACCATGTTCTCAACAAAAACCCTAACAAAGGGTGTGGATGAAGAAACCAACAACCCTAGACTGCTATAATAACTAATTAATTGAGGTTTTTATGTTTTATTATTTTGTTCAAAGTAAATACATATAATTATATGTTGCAAATTCAAAAGTGACTTCCAAAAATGGAAAGACTAAGAAAACCAATACCAAATAAGTCAATACAAGAAAAATCGGCATTAATGGCACATGCATAATGCTATTAATGATATATCATAGCGTTTTAGAGAGCGTTGTTACCACTGCAACTATGGTAGGGTCACTCCATTTTATAGCATTTTAGTTGTGTTATTATATATTAGTATATCATAGCTTTTTCTAAATGCTCTTGTATACATTTTCATGATATTTTGAAATTGTTGTTGAATTATATATTATTGCTTTATTTAATTGATATCATATTTTAAGTTGCAGGCTTGCAGCTCCTACACAATGTCATAATGTAATATGTATTTTGCAAAATTCATATGCATATTATTCGAATTTATTTTGAATATTTATTTGCAAAATATAGTGAATTATATATATATATATAACTTTAATATTTCATAAATCATCCAAAACATACATAACAAATCTTACAAAACTTCCAATTCTTATAATAATTACAACACAAGATTTCAACAAAATAAAACTAAGTAAACTAATTTTCAAGTCTTTGTGATTGCAATCAGCTAGACTAACCTTAATTAAATATGATATCAATTCTCTTTCAACCTAAACTTAATCTTCAAGTCTTTACAATTTTAATCAGCTACACCTCAAATTTTTGTCTCACAAACTGGTAATTTGAACTTAGCTAGACCTGGGAAACAAGTAATTGAATTTTGAGTTAGCAAAAGAAGAATAAATTACCAACAGAAACAAAAACACTCTTCCTTAATTAAGAAACCCTTAACTCCAATGTCGAATTTGAGCTTCCATAACCCAATTTCGAAATCAGCTAAACCTGGAAACGTGTAATAAAATTTGAGTTCTTAACAAATAAAACTATCGACAAGAAAGACAACATTCACGAATTCATACAAAGATTGCAAGTTTCAACATGTAAAAACAAAGAAATTAAATCACATCGTACTAAGAGAGATCGACGAAAGAGAGGATCTAATGAATAAGGCATCATGGCAAGATCCTTTTAGTATAGTATCGACTTACTCTAGTGTTTAATTGAACAAATCCTTCAACTGCCTCATGTGTCACTGAATTCCATCTTCCAACTTCTTTCTCTCCGGTCCCAGCTGTGACACAAAACTATTAATACCACCTGAGGCTTTATCTTATAGAGCCAGAACCTTTCATGTATATCTAATATGTTGTACGTAGTGTAAATAAAAATTGAAGAGGCACTAGTCAAATGAATAAACAACAGAAATCATTCAAAGTGTCTGACATTCACCATATCCCATGAAATGCAAGAATTACATTTTGAAGCATATGCTACTAATTATGTATATTGCTATAAACAAAACACTCAATGAATAAATAAAATTACCTTAAGATCTCTCAGCCGGTTTGATCTGGCTTAACAAATCTGCGGTATTTCCATGTGCAGACCTCAATTTTTTTGTTGTTTCAAAGACTACTTAATAAACCCTGAAAAGTAAAAAATACATTGATGATCTAGACATAATTTACTCAGTCGTTGCATTATCAACCTCTCCATCAACAATCACTTTCCTCACTAGCAATGGACCATCTATTATTGTTTGAATCCTGTAAATCTTCACCACACGTTTCTGTAACTTTTCAACCAACACTAATGCTTAGACAATTCACTGCCCCTCCTTCATCTTCCACCTCAGTTTTTTGGATCTTTTTCTTTAAATTCTGGCTAACACTGTTTAACGAGCCGCTTTGACACAGTTTAAACCTCCAGATCTGGCCTGATTGACTCCTCTCCCATTGGCTTCTCAGAAATCATCATGTGTCATCTACCAAATTCACAAGTCAATCACATCCACCATCAATCTTTTCCCCCAGGTTGTAGGCTTAAGTTTCTATATTTTAGTTATAGAGAAGCAAACCTGTCAATGCAGATCACAGTAACAAATTAGGATCCACGAAAATCAAAACTGACAGTAATACAAACAATAAATTTATCAACTAATTGAAGATTCTTCAAGTTATATATGAATTCAACAAAGGCGTTCGTATCAGATTCATCGATATTGTAGCAAGATCCACCAATTCTATGAACCACTTGATAAAGGCACAATTATCTCAAACTAACCTAGCTTCCAAATTCGTACAAGCAGCTCAAGAAACTACAAAAATTAAGTTTCAGAATCAAACTACGAGAAGCTTCTGAAAATTTTCTATTTCCTCAGAAAGTAAGGATACAGAGACAAAACTCAGCACAGATCCAAGAATGATTTCACTTACATAGGAAAAAAATTGGGAAATTTGAAATGAGAATCATCAATCCATAGAGTTATTTCCAGAAACTGAAAGCATCTTACCCAGAAATTGAACGCATCTGCTGTGAGATGATTGAAGATTCTCCATTCATTGAAGATTGACAAAAGGAGAATAAGAGCAGCTAAGTGAAAAGAGGAAAACCTCTTGTCTTCGTAAGTGAATGATTTTGTTAAGTTTTATTGCCGCTTAAGTGAAACGTTTGCTAAATATTGGCGGAATAAGTGATTTTAGGTTTTTGCTTCATGATTTTTTTACTGTAACATTTTTAAAATGTTATTAAATTTTTGACATTTTTTCAATGTTATTTTATAGTAATCAAATTCGGATATCCATTTATAATAGCAGAATAAAAAATGTGTTATCGTGATCTACTATGAATACCCATATTTTTTGTAGGAGTGTAAATGTTTTATCTCCCAAACATCATAACTGTTTCTGATCATTTCTGATCGTTTCTGATCGTTTCTTTAATATTTGCCAGATGACGTCAACTTCCGACGTCGGCCATACTCCTTCTAACTACTTTTCATTCTTAATTTCATTTTATCTAAGTTAAATATCATAATCTGGTGTTTGATTGGTGAGAAATTTGATGATTTATTGTGTTTCCACATATATCTATTCTAATATTCATTATGATGTAGGAATTTGGAAATCGAGAAAGATTAATGATTTTTTCCCTTAATTGGAGATGAGTTTTTGTGGTGGTTGTTATTACCGGTCTCTTTCCGTTGTCAACAATTTCCTATGGTAAATTTTAAATTGGCCACAGTTTCTTGTTTTAAACTTAGAAAACCTCCATGGAATTATCTAAATATTGGGAGGATCACAATAATGTCGTCAAAAATCATTTTTGACAAATGCAAGGATATATGAAATCAAAGATGGAGAATTATGAAGTCTATGTAATTATCAAAAATGTGAATATGGACTAAATGATATGGTGTCAATATTCCAAAATATGTATCAGATGCAATAGCCTTTGATTGTACGATTTGGAAAGAAAAAGATGCAATGTCAATATGACATATATATCATATCACAGTGGAAAAAATCAAAAAGAAGAAAAAATTAACATAATACAATATATGTTACCGTGTATGACTAACAATGTATCGTTTCATTTCATTTTTTTAATATTTCGTTTTCAGTGTATGGCTCATATAACTTCGTATATAATAAATTTTATTTCAATTTTTTGTATTAAAATTTGTAAGTCTCTTTATCTTTTGTATTTTAATAGCATATGGACGGAAAAAGACCAAAAACAAATTTTTAAAACATTGGTTCATTTAACTATTTAATAGATTGATAACCCATGCTATGCCCGGGTGCCATTATTTTAAATTTTGATTTATTTGATTTTGTGATTTTGTTGTTTTTGATATTTATTTGTTTTGGAGTTTTATGTTTCCATTAATTTTTTATAGAAATATTGAACTAAAGGTTGTGATTGTATATATGCTTTAAGTATAAACACATGGATTAGTAGGAATGTAAGTAAGTTTAAATACTATAATAGGAAATGGATGTTAAATTATAATAATTATATAATAATAAATAGATGTTATTAACAAATTTACTTATCTAACATATTATTTGTTATGTTAAAAATTATGATATTTTACATGTACGAATTGTTTTGTAATCTGAATATGTAAATTAAAATTTTAATTTTTTCGAATTATTAAAAAAAACAAAGAAAATAGAAAGATATATGTCATTATAATTTTAAAAATTAACATACAAAATAATATGGGTCGTACTAATTATTGAAGAAACATTATGTTATTCAAATGCCCCACTGGCCCATAGGAAATTTTGAGATATTATAAACAATATTTGTTTCAATTTTGTTTTTAGTGAACATTTCTTTATTTTTTCTTGCCGACAACAAATGCTTTCTGATATGATCATGGACAAGCAAATATTTAGAGAAGAAGAGGAAGTCGCCTTGACCATTCCCAAAGGCCCTATGACCCGTGCAAGATCAAGAAAACTCCAAGAAGCTGTAGGAGCTATCTTAAGGACAACTTGGAAGCAAGAAGAATATAAGGGACAACAACACCAAGACATAATCACTTCCATTCAAGTCATTCCGAGTTAGTCATCAACAAGTGACTTGAGTGTGCTCTTTTTCCCTTAGCTTGGTTTTATCCCAATGGGTTTTCCAACTAAAGTTCTTAATGAGGCCTTAAGTTCACTTATAACTCTTTGATGATTAACTTGGGCGCCTCCTTGAAGCTTAGGACCGACTTCATCATGCTTTGGACCAACTTCAACTACTTTATGTTATAAGTTTAGACTATAGTTTCATTTATATGCTTTGAGTCCGCAAACTGTTTAAAATTCTAGTCCAAGTCGCCTAATCTTTATACTAAGGCTTATGTTGATTTTTAGAGTCCCAATGAGAGTCATTCACGAGGAGCTTGAGTCTGTTCAAATCTCCTCCCTATTTAAACTCGTGTAAGCCTTCATTTTATGTATCAAATATTCAATCAAAAACTTAATTACAGAGACAAATCTCTTTAGTTCTTTAAGAACATTTCTTGATTGTTTGGTGAATCATATCCAACAATCTATCTTGATTCTCTGAGGAGACATATCCAGGAATCATCTTTGTCTTCACCAAGTGTGTAATATCTTGGCAAGGCATAGAGAGTGTTTATTAGGTGAGTCATATCCGACATAAACCTCTTTGGAGTATCAAGAAGCTTTTCCGCAACTTCTTCTGTCACCATTCGACCCATCACCTTGTTATCTTGAGTCTTTGGTTCTTTGATACAAGGATCTATCAATTTCCATTCAAGAGAAATAAACTTCCACAACCATTAAGAAGACTAATCGGTTCAAACCATTTTAAAGCTCGTGAAACTTGAAGTCTTCATCCATCTCTTCATTACCATCTATTCATTCTTTGTGTTCTACCATCAAAAGAGTCAAGTCTTGGGTTTGATTTTCATCACTTTATATACGTTTATCGATCTTCAATCCAGATTTTCTTTTTGATGCTTCAAATCTTATCATCGTGCATTTGTTTAGGTTCATATTAGTTTGATGTATAGGGTATTCTTCTGATTTGCCTTTCGATTTGAGAAATTATAAGTCTAAGGTTTAGAAAGAAAAAAATCAACTCGAAGAATATGTTCTGAAGGAATCTGATGAATCATCTTCCGATTCTTAAAGATAAGTTTCATGCATGTATTTTTATTTAATTTTCTTAAATTTTTTATTGACAGATATTTCTGATAATGAATTTTCAAATTTTTTATATTACGCACTAATTTTACTTTTCTAGTTTTTAAAATCGATTTTCAAAATAATTTTTTGTATGGGTTTTTATTAGGTTGTTATAAATTTCAGTGTGAAAAGAGAACTTACTTTTTGTGTTCAATATAAGGATTTAGGTATTGCAATCTCACAAAAAAAATAATAGCTGATATATCCTTTTTAGACAACTATATTTTTACAAAGTCTTTAAAATTGACTGAAATTGATTAGTTCCAATGTTATTAGGTTATGATGATCTTAGTATTATTTTAATTACAGGTGGATAAGCAAATAGAAGGAAGATCTATTCAGTATACTGAATCAGAGCTTCACTACTGTTTTAGGTAAAAATAGTAGTGAAGCTCTCTCTTCTTGCTATCATAGGAAAACATCTTTGGAATTTCTGCATAATTGAGTTTTCTTGCAATATTACTAACTTTTTTCAATTCAAACAAAGCAAAAAAACATAGAGTTTTTAAGTTCTGCCTAATTCAAAACTGTTTGATAATCATCATCTCCTTTAAAATATATAAGTTGCTCGCCAGGTAGATGGAAAGATAAATTCATAATAGAGGTTGATCGATGATGTATAGGATACATTAAAATTCTCCATGGAGCTTCAGAGGCAGATACATACCTGAAAAACATTTCGGTTAACTTTACATGACACAGAAAATTAAGTCTAAAATAGTTTAATCATTAACTTAAAATATATAGTACTAAGTAGGAACCATATTTTCAACCCTGCAATAGAAGTAGTCTTTAACTTCATTCTTCTGTTTATCTGATCCATTAGCATCTGAATTTAGCTTAACAACAATGTTTCCTTTATTAGACGATCCCACCACAACAAACCCCCGATTTGATCCTTTTGTGATGTACTTAAAGATGTATCTAACTGATCCACTTTTGGTATACCACTAACCATTTATGTGTTCTCTGTGTCTCAGATACAGTTTTCTACTATATGGGATACCTGTGAGAGTAACTGGGCTGTGTTTGATAGTTTGTGTGCCCTCTTGTGGCTCTTTTACCGCCCTGGTGCGGATCTTTGTTGTTGTTTGTTGCAGCAGCTATACCAATCTCTTTGAGTTTTATTTTGCTATCTTGGCGATTACTTACCTTTGATTGATGGGACCAAACTCTCCAGTTATGGTAACTCTTCCATGGAATCCGGTGCTTTTGGACATTCATTGTCCTCCACTCTCCGTGAAAGAGCTTTATTTCCTCCTAAATATGACACTAGTGTATAGTGTTTCGATAGGGTGCACCTTGTTGAAGCTTGTTCTGCTTGTAGCAGAAGCGAAGATGTCTTCCATTCCTCGCTTAGAATTTGATGATGCTAACGATTCGACTTCAACCTTGATGGAGGTAGTATCTATTCTCTTTTCGAAATTCATCCTAGAACATCATGGTGAAGATGTTTTCTTTCTGGAATGTCTTCGTTAGTTTCTTATTTTGGTTGAGCCTTGGTGTTTGCTCTTATCCCTAATTGCTTTTAGCACTTCAATTTACCCAACTTTTACGTTGGTTGTTGTTTGTTGTTTGTTGTTTTAGGCTCTTTATGCCTATTTGTATTCTCCCTTGTGGAGATTAAACTTTGTTCTTGAATGTAAATTGATTGTGACCAAAACAAATTGTTATCGCATTTGAAGCCATTTTTTCAACCCACCGATTTGTTTCCCTCCTTACGTAGATTAGAAACCCTTCTTAATCAATGAATGTTTTCTTCTGATGTTGTTTAGGATAAAATTTAGAACACTTCCCATTAACCATACATGGTGTTTTAGGGTTGATAAACTCAACATGGTCCATGGATCATCATGTCTTTCACTATTTCATAAAGCTATGGATCCTTTTTTTGTTAGGAATCTCTGCTGAAATTATTATATCAATATCCTCTGCAGTTTTTAATTTACATTGCTGATCCAACCAAACTAAGATGTGTGCATGGAGAAGTCCTCTTTTCTGGAACTCTACAGTATACATAGCGGCATATAATATTATCTCAATCAGTAAACATAAGTATATACTTTTAATAGTATATAAATTTACTTACATGAGGAATTATTCCCTAGAAGTACCTTCTTATTCAAATCTAGCATGAGTGAGTCAAGTTTCATCTTGAATATCTTGCACATAATATATGGCATGTCGTCTGTATTCAAATTACGCTCTTCACATAATCATTTTATCTCAGGTCAATTAGGATTGCATGTAAAGGTTATAAAAATCTGGAAACCCAAAATGTTTAAACAATGTCATTGCATCCAAATAAATCTGCCTCATATATTTTGGTCCACCAGTGAATGATTTTGGCAAATAAATGCAGAATCTTGCTTGTTCAAATCTGTTTTCCCATCAACTGAAGCTTTATGAACCGAGTTGTAATTATCTGCCCTTAAGCTTGTTAGATTTTTCTTTATATATTCAAGCCTGTTAGACTCTATTACAGTATATGAATCAACAAAAAGTTTCTGGAATAACCTTTTTGACATCAGTAGAATATGCTTCCCATATTTTCTTTCATGATTTCCTAAGAAAAAATCATTTTCTAATAGAGATGCATTTTTCCAACTCCAGTGTAATGTTTTTCAATTCCAGGTCTGAAACCATCTTCACCGAAAGGAAATAGAAGAGGATACTGCAAATCCTGATAACTCGGATGAATTTCACTAATCTTTAGTAAGTTTCCTGAATTTTCTTTCAAATAGATATCTCTGCTTGGCATGTCTATAGTAAAATCATCTGGAAGTAATGCGGCAACTTCTGATGCTGTAGGTAGATTATAGATCCTTCCATCTTTTTGCCTTGTACCAATTAGTCTCATATGTAAAGTTTCTTCTGTGTTTGCATGGAATATGTCTCTAGCAGACCTTAGGCTTTTAACATAAGGGTTGACAGAATTCAACAACTTTATGATAGAATACTTCTTTCCTGAAAATCTTGTTTTTCTTATATTTTTTGGCATGTTTCCCTTTTCTACATATAGTGATCATAAGAATTTAATTAGACATGTTACAAATATTTGATTTACACAATTCATGAATACTAAAACAATTGAAAAACATACCTTTAGGCATTAGATCTATTATCCACCTCATTCTCAGAGTGTCTACAATGTATAACTGCATAAACTTATGTGGTTGTTCTTCATCTGGTTTTAGACTACCAATTAGATGATAATTTTATCCTTGAATCTGGAACATCTGAGGACCACCTTCTCTAACACTATTTTCTGTATTTCCACCAAGTGAAGTAAAAGAGAACATCATACCATATGCTCTTACATTTTGTCTGAAATATTTACTTATTTCATCATCATTAGTCAATAAAGCATACAATAATTCAGGAGAATCCTTTAGAAATGGCAACTTCACTTGTCCTAGCAAACAACATGATGAAAACTTAGGCGTCTTATTCTTGGAATTTTTGTCAACATGCTCATTGTACCAAATGATGCACCACAATACTCACATGAGTACATAGGATCACCATGATCAATGTATACTGTTTTATTCTTTCTTGAATTCTCTGAATACTCTTTCTGTAATTGATATTTTATGCCTTCTGCATTTAGGTTTTGGAAACAATTAATCATTAAGTAGTTTTTGTAAATTTGCATATAAATAATGAATATTACCTATGTCAAGTTCTTCTGTTTGTTTGCATGATGAACTTGAAGGACCAAACGTTTGCAGAAAAAATTTCTGAACATCGGAAAGCCACTCAACTTGTTCTTTTAATTTGTCTAATATGTGAACTTGTTGTGTATAACAATCATTTTTGGAATCATATGCTACTGAACCATCATCAGATTCCGAGTCATGAAATTCTTCTTCTGAAACTGTGTGACATGTCTTTATATATGTATAGAATTACAGTACAGAATAAGCATTACCTCTTGAAGCTTGAGTAAAATGAGAATTAAATCATTTGTTTTTCTTGGCATGAATTGTGGAACACTGGGAGTATTGAATGTGACCTTTGAAATAGCATCTGACTGTGGACTAAATGCATCTTCAAGAGGTATGTTTGACAAGTTTCTCATCAATCTATGTTTGCCTGTCTATAATGTTGATCGTGATAGTCCGAGTTCATTTTGTGTGATATTAGATTAAGGTGCTGAGTTCACTATATAAACTTAAGAATCAAGATTAATCATAGAAAATCAATAGATCAAAAGTTAACAAAAAAACCATACCACTTAAAGGTGTTTTTAAAACATTGAAAGATGATGTTTGGATATCAACTTGATCTTCAATTGTTCCTGCTGCATGTACAAAAATAAATAAAATATAAGATAACAATTTTATGGAAGCATAATTAAAAGCATAAGTTTGTGTTTAAACTTGTTTTTTCATTACCTTTTATAAAATTTTCAAAATAAAAATAACACATTTTCTTTTGAATGGCATGGATTGTGGAACACTTGGATTTTTATGTGTCACATTCGATTTACCATCTGAGTGAGGAGTAAACTCATATGAAAAAGGTGAATTTCTAACGTTTATAAGTCTAAAGTCACTTGATGTCAAATTAGAGGGTGGACTTGAGTTCACTGTATTAAAAGTTACATTAGTTTAGTTATATTTATATGTTAATAACGAAGTTAGAAAACTTGATACCACGTAAAGGTGTTTTCAATCGGGTATAGGATGATGGTTGAATAGAAACTTGATCTTGAATTATACTAGTAATATCTAAAATTATTAAAAAATATATTGATATAAGAATTTTAGCAAAGGTCATCAATATATTATAATTGATATTTATACTATTAGATTTTACCAGTAAGTACTTCTCTTGGTGTTGTAGGTGGTTGAAACAAAGATGGTTGAATAGACTGCTTCCCACTTCTTCGAAAATCATGTAAGTTTGAAAGACCTTTCAAAACTCTGCTGAATACTTTAGAAAGGAGTATAGTTCGTTGATATATAATGGATTACTGAGAATTGGATGAATCTCATTTTCTGCATCAGTGTGATCTTGATTCTTTCATTTCTTCATAGTGAAGATCTACAATTACATGTGTTTAGACTCTAAGATGCATATAAACTGTGTTTGTGTCATGAAAAGATTGAACTACTTTCTTTAAAAATGAGTGAATGATTTTATACTATATAAATAATATCTTAGATTAGATTTTCTATTTTAGATTTAGGTAAAAATACTGTTAATGAAAAAATTTAAATCTCCTTTTAAAGTTTAGTTTAATTTCTAAATTTGCACTACTCCCTCTGTTTTTAAAAATTTTAAACGTTTCTAATATATCATAAATAATGAATGTTAAAGTTATATTTTAACAATAAATTTATGTTTATGTTGTCTAAATATCCAATGAATCATATATATGATGGTAACTTTACAAAACTATTTAAATTAATTGTTTTATTTTGTTCCTCTTATTTTTGTTGTTTTCATCAAGAATTTCACTGTTTATCAATCACTGAATATAATACCTAGAAACTATTCATGTCTGATTAATTTTCTTGCACTTCCCTTCATATATATATATATAAGCTCTATAAGATTGTTTTAAGGTTAATGTAAGTCGTATTAGTTGCTACTTATTATGATATATTTTGTGATTCTTTTAACAGGTCTAGGCTTCAGATTAATATGTCACCTCTAACTTCTACAGATTATATGAGTAAGTTTTCCACATCAATTTGCAATTATTTAAAGTTGTAGAATAGTTATATTTGTTTTTAGTTTTTCCCTTACACGATAAGAATTTGAAATAATTTTCAGTTTTTAATAATAGTACTGATACGGCCCTAAGGATGAGCTCTACAAGAGGACTCGCCAAACAGTCGGAAAGGGATTCGGAGGTAGAACCCAGACTGTTAGGATTCAGATGTGGGATGGGACGGTGGGATGATGGTATGGGACAGTGGGATGTTGAATGGTACAAACGGTGGGAGGATGAGCAGTACAAATGGGGATGATGAGCGGTACAAACGGTGGGACGGTGAGCAGTATGAGAAGGTGATCGGTATGAACGGTGGGAAAGTGAGCAGTACAAACAGGATGATGAGCAGTACAAACAGTGGGACAGTGATCGGTATGGATGGGGATGATGAGCGGTATGGATGGGGATGATGAGCGGTGCAAACGGTGGATCAAGAGCTAGCCGTATGGTGGTTGAACAACACCGTGATACTACTGGACCGGAATCTGAGCAAGGCTACGAGGAATTCCGATGTTTAAACTAAGTGAGACTCGAGAGAAACAAAGTTGTTTTCAAAATATTATTCGTCTTCTTCTTTCTTGTGAGGTTTACATGTCTAAATAGGCGGCCATTTAGGGCTTCCACGGTTACAAAGGACCAGCATGTCCTTAGGCTTTTACATGGCCAAAATAACTTTAGTCAAATGCAATGTCTTGTAGTAAAAGAAAAAACGAGGAACGGATAGGAATTAGGGTCACACAGATACTCCACAAACGATAAACTAGCTAGGAAGATATCTGGTATGAGCCTAATGCGTCAAGGGTATAAACCTCATTAAAAACTTTGTTGGTAAAACCAGTTCAGGTATAAGAACTAACAAGGGAAAAAGAGTATTTAGACGATGACTACTTTAGTGAGCTTTTCACTGGGTTAAGTGAAAACATTAAAGACCTAGTCCTTCATCTTCTCCTTAGTAACTGGTTCCGTCCATGCGTCCTGCTTGATCAGTTGGCTCACGAAGAGGTCTAACTTTGTCTAATATCGCCTTTCCTTGTCCTTTCCAATGCTGGATGTGGGGATGATTGGTACCGGTGCTGGGCTGATTGACGGGACCGTGTTGTTTGTGGAGTCCGTGTTGTCCGATGAGTCATCTTCCAGGACTATGGCGGCTTGGGTCCTATCAAGTACCATAACTATAAATATTAGTAACTTATTTTTGAAAACACTAAATATAAATTCAATAACCATAAATGAGATAATGATGAAACAAACGATCAACTATTGTTTAAACTGATTAGATGTAATAGATTAATCCTTATATATTTCCACCTTCACCTTTTCACTTTTTCTGATTTCTCTTCTTTAGTATCAGGACGTCATCAACCTTGATAGTATCTTCTTGTTTAATTTCATCAATTTCATCCTTAAGTATACCCATCATTAAGGTCAATGTTTGCGATTGTCCGAATGCAAATTTTTATGGTTGAGCTTGATTCATCTGATATATAGGGGTTTTTATCAGCATTTCTCTTAGAAGAAGGAGTAGACACATCAGACTGGTGGTCATGTGAATAATCATACTAAGATTGAATATATCCTAACAAAAATTAGATTTAAAAATAATATCAGAAATATACATATAACAAATAATAGAACTGGTATAACACGTGACTTTAAAAAAACATTGGAAAGTTACACATTTATAACAAATAATAGTAGATACCTATTCTACAAAAATTAGTTCACGAATAGTTGTCTCTGGATAATCAATCAAACTTTTAGGTGTTGATAACCGGTGGTTATGTTTTTAAAATTTTGGTTCGGTAAAAGTGAGATTCAATCCATCTTTTGGCATCCTGTGCATTTAAGATATATTTAAACTACTGTTAAATTAGCTGATAAAATTACCGAGTATCTTAAACTCTTCTTTACTTTGCCATTAAAACCTTAGCTTCTGCATAATCCAGAGGATTGATCAGAAACATCAGAAGCTTCAAAAGCATGGATTAACTTATCTTACCTATATATAAACAGATTTAGTAATATAATCTATGATTAAAGGATTGTATATAGTATCAACCATAAACCTTTGAAAGTGTGTATTTTTGAAAATCCAATGAGAACGAAAGCTTTGTTATCATCTTTAACACTTTGGCAAGCATTATACACTTTCTTGCCGAATTTTCCCCCCACAAAGTACAATCCAAACGATTAATACTATATGAAATAAATGTTTTAAAACATTTATAGAATGCTAATATAAGATTCATAAATAGTATTACAATCTATACTAAGTAAAAGAATATAAGATTAGTTACTCAGAATCACGAATTTCAAAATCAAGCTTTTTAGTTGGAGTGCCTTTTGAATTCTGGTTTTAAACTCACCAAGACTAACAACTTGGCCCAAAATGTCTGTCATTAAAAATTAAGTTAGAAATACGTAGATAATCTATAGTAGTAATTGTTTTCAAAATTTAGCTTGTATACAAATAAATAAAGTTTTACCTATTAAAAAATTTTCCTCAAGTGACAGTAAAACTTATCTTGTAATTAAGCTTAGAAAACTTCTATTTTCCAGAGCAAGAACTGAGAGTAAATATATCGATAATCTTCCAATCACCAACTTTATCGTTCTCTGGAAATGGATTATATAAACTTTTCTGATTGTTGCTTGCATTTTAGAACCCTATAAGAAGATTATAATTATAATATGTACATATAACATGTAAAATGATAATATTAAGTTAAAGTAAATATTTTATAGACTTACTGATTCATCACAAATCACCATGTCTAATGTTTCTCCAAAATCAGGTGTGAACTGTGACCACATGTGGAGGATCTTCATATGGATTCTCCAAAATCAGGTGTGAACTGTGACCACATGGATCTTCACATGGATTCTCCATCCTGTTTTGAAGGGTTTGACGTCATTAAGGTAACTTTCACCTACTCTCCGAGCCATTATTGTATAGGTTTTGCTATGATGTTTTGGTTGTTATGGAATTATAATGTTGGAGATGATGATTGAATATACTTATAGGTGTAGTAATATAGGTTTAGGTTTTTCTGAAATAAACTCGAGAGAATATTTTCTAAATATTTGTGAAGAAGATTTGATAGGGTTTGAAATTGAATCTTAATAGTTGTGTTTTTATAATTAAATAGGTTGTTATGAATATTTGAGTACTCATTATTGTTTATGGGTGGAAATCTTTTGGAATATTATGTTTTCAATTTAAAATGTATAATTGAATATTCGTGGTTGCCAAATTTGATAAAATCTTTCTCGAGATAATATGTCTTGTTTGTGGTTCGTTTGAAAATTGGACATTAGAGATCAATGTAGAACTATTCGTTGATAAAATATCTTTTTGTTTTAATTATACAGCGAGATTTATGGATTTTGAAAAATGTTTATATTGTTTAATTATTTCTGTTGTAATAATTTGGCCTATAAACTAATTTAATATTCCTGTTTGTTTTCTTAGATCTGTCACGGTGTAATCATTACAAACAGTTTTAATTTGCACAAAAAAACAGATATGCTTCTTACTTAACGTGTTGGACAATTACATTTGGTTTGGGTCGACTTGAATAGATGCATTAATACTTTTTGTTCTTAGAATTTTTTCTTTTAACTAAAATTTAGTGGCAATTTTATTAATTAACTGTAAATAACTTATGTGGTTTGTAGTTAGACACATGACTCTCTCACGATTAATAATATATATTTATATTCAAATTTAATTTAATATGATGAATTATTTATTCGTTTTATTTATCATATCTATATTTATTTTTACACAATTTTTCATAATATTTTTAGTCTATTTATCAACTTTTCTTAATTGTGCGGGTTAATAGCGTAAAACAACATATTGAAATTCTGGTCGGGTCGGGTCGGGTCAAATATAAAGAAATCCAAACCCATTTAAATTATCGCCGCCACATATAGTCCCTTAGGTAAACCCTCAAGAAACCTAAATCCTTCCTCTTGGCCTCATCTCGTCTCCTCTCCTTTTTTCATCATGCTTGAGTACCGTTGCAGCTCCGTTGATTGGAAACCATCTCCTGTGGTAGCCCTAACTAACAGCGCTGACGACTCTCAAGTCGCCGCCGCTCGCGAAGACGGTTCTCTTGAAATCTGGCTCGTCTCTCCTGGCGCCGTTGGATGGCACTGTCAACTCGTACGTACTCTACGGTTTCCTTTTGGAAGAACAAAAAAAAGCTTTGTTCTTCTCTTCCGATTTTGCTAAATTGGATTCGTGAAGTATGACGAGTTGATTTGTGTGTGTTTTTGTTGGTTTAATTAAAATTTAAACCGTTTTAGACCATCCATGGCGATCCAAATTCGAGAATCTCGTCTCTTGCGTGGTGTTGTGCTGGTGGTTGTATAGGGCTATCTTCGGGTCGGATGTTTTCTTCAAGTATTGATGGTTCGATTTCTGAATGGGATCTTTTTGATTTGAAACAGAAGGTGAACACATCTCTTTGTAAATGTTCGTTTTTTGTATATAGATAACTAATTTCTCTGTTATGCAGATTGTGCTTGAGTCAATAGACGTCTCAATCTGGCAAATGGCTGTTGCTCCTTGTAGTATTATTAAAGCTCAGTTGATTGAGAATGGTGAGGAAGTGAGTGAGAATGAGAGTGATGATGATGATGATGATGATGATAAAGATGAAGATGATGATGATGATGATGATGATATTCATGAGAAATCAGAGGATACAGATAGGATTATTGCAGCTGCTTGTGATGATGGTTGTGTGAGATTGTATCGTATCTCTGGTTTAGACAAGTTAACTTACTATAGATCATTGCCTAGGGTCAGTGGTGAGACATTGTCGTCACCCTTTTTAGTTAGTATAATATTTGAATTTCTATTTCTTTTTGTTTGTCTGTTTAGCTTTTTATGGAGGAATTATATCTTTGTAGGGCGTGTTTTAAGTGTAACATGGAGTCCTGATGCAACGAGGATCTTTTCGGGTAGTAGCGATGGGTGAGTTTTTTAGGTTTCATTTAAGATTCATGTTTTATTTGGAGAAATGACATTCTAATGTTCATAATATTTCGTACCAATACATTTGTAGGTTTATAAGATGCTGGGACGCTAACTTGTGTCATGAAGTATATAGAATTACAGTTGGTCTTGGTGGATTGCGAAGTAGTTCTGAGATCTGTGTTTGGTCTCTTATTTCTTTGAGGTACATATGATAATGTTTTATTTTCAGCTTTGACATCTTATCTGGTTCTTTTTCTTTATTGCTGAGGATCTACATGGTTAATTTAGGTGTTCAGTTCTTGTGAGTGGAGATAGTACAGGGACTGTCCAATTTTGGGATAGTCAGCATGGGACTCTTTTGGAATCACACTCTAATCACAAAGGTGATGTCAATACTCTTGCAGCAGCCCCAAGTCATAGCCGAGTCTTTTCTGCTGGTGCGGATGGACAGGTGAATGAAATACAGTAACTGTTATACACGATATCTAACTGATGATTATAGATTATAATTGAGTGTGGTGTCACCGTGTCAGATTATGAAAGTTGTTTTGAAGACTTGTTTCTAATGTAATTCAAATGTTTCCTTTGACGAGAAATGAGTCTTTGACTAAGACTACAAGTAAATTTTTGACCAATTGTGAAGAATTGAGTATATTCATCAGAAAATTCCTTCTCTGATTGTTTGTTTTGTTTAACATTCTAGTTCTCTGGTCATCCTATTTGTAGGTTATTCTTTATAAGCTCTCTGGTAGTACAAACAGTTATCAAGATTTGAAGCCTTGTTCCTCTCAGAAATGGGATTCTATTGGTTATGTAAAGGCTCATACACATGACATCCGAGCTCTTACAGTTGCTGTACCAATTAGTCGAGAAGGTCAGAGTCATATTGAGTTATGCTTATTCAATGTTTGAAATGTCATAGTAAATAAATTTTGCAATCAAATATGTTTTCAGAGGTATACTTAGCAGAAAACATACATATATCTCGAAGCTGGTTGGTCTTTTAGTTATTATGTTTGATCATAAGTCCCATTTTTCTGTAGATCCTTTTCCGGATGACATACTGCCAGATAAAACAAGTCGTAAGCATCGCAAAAAAGGGAAGCCTGTTGACTTTACTTACCATAAATGGGCTCATTTCGGTGTGCCGATGCTCATTTCTGCTGGTGATGATGCAAAGCTTTTTGCATATTCAATTCAGGAATTTACTAAGTTCTCCCCACATGATATATGTCCTGCGCCTCAGAGAATACCCATGCAAATGGTACATAATTCAGTGTTCAATAAGACTTCTCTTCTCCTGGTTCAGGGTATTAGTACTTTAGATATTCTTCGACTTAACGTAAGCAGTGATAGTAGTGGACGTGCTTCAACAAAGTCATTGGTTCGTGTTAAGAGTAGAGATGCCAGGAAGATCATATGCAGTGCAATTTCTAAGACTGGATCACTTTTTGCTTATTCTGACCAAATTGGCCCCAGTCTGTTTGAGTTGAAGAAAAATGAATTGGCAAAGAGTCCATGGAGTGTTAGTAGAAGGCGTCTTCCTGAACTTCCATTCGCACATTCCATGATTTTCAATTCAGATTCCTCTCGTTTGATATTAGCAGGGCACGATAGAAGGTTATATGTAAGTTCTAGAGTTGTTCAATGAATCAGGATTTCTCATGTTCTAATTATGTGTATTGTTTAAATTTACACTAATGTCTGTATCATATTTTGTTGGCAGACTATTGACATTAGTAGTTTGGAACTGATATACGCATCTACACCATCCCGGGAAGAGCATGAAGGTGAAGCTCCACCAAGGGAGCCTCCAATAACAAAATTGTATACTAGCTCAGATAGTCAGTGGCTAGCTGCTATCAATTGCTTTGGAGACATCTATGTATTCAACCTCGAAACACAAAGGTTGGAACTGTGTTTTACTGTGGCCTTATATAATCATGACTATTGCTTCCATGTGGCGGACAGGCTTTGTTTACTTCTGTATTGAAGTTCTAATTTTGAATGTTGGCTTTTAATTGACAGGCAGCATTGGTTCATATCGAAGCTCGATGGTGCATCTGTTGCAGCTGCTGGTTTTCATCCCCGGAATTGCAATGTGCTTGTGATCTCAACATCCTCGAACCAGGTCTTTGCTTTTGATGTGGAGGCTAGAAAGTTAGGTAAATGGTCGTTGCTACACACTTATGTTCTACCAAAAAGGTACCAAGAGTTTCCTGGTGAGGTCATTGGACTCTCATTCTCTCCGTCACCCAATTCATCGTCTGTTATAGTTTACAGTTCCAGGTACTGATTACACTTTTAAACCTTGTCTCTTCATGTGCATCTGTATATAATCATAACACCGTCATGTTTTATTGCATAGCAGGGCAAAGTGTTTGATCGACTTTGGTAAGCCTGTAGAAGAAGATGAAGAAAACGATTTACCTAACGGAAATCTGTCTAAAACGTTGGTGGAAGGCACACTTGGCTTGATAAAAGGAAAAGGTACAAACCGAAAACGTAGATTAGAAGAGTATCAGTTGGAGGGTAAGAGTAATGAGAGAAAGAACTTTGAAATTTTACCTTCAAAGCACCCTGTGTTATTTGTGGGTCACCTTTCTAGAAACTCAGTCCTGGTGATAGAAAAACCATGGATGGATGTTGTCAAAAGTTTGGATACTCAACCAGTCGACAGACATATTTTTGGAACATAAAGAGAAGGTTTTTGTAATGACCACTTTTTTGTTTTGACCAGTGGAATAGTAAAGGTGGATAGTTGAGAGTGAAGTAGCAAAACTGGTTAAGTTTTCTCTTCTTGCACCTTTCTCTTATTAATTATTGATGGATCCATATGTTGTGTAATGTTACCTCAGCAAATTAATTTTGTTTCAACTTTCTTTTAATAGTCTTTGGTTCAGAAACTTTAGACTGCGAGGTCGATCAATTATAGTGTTTTTAAGATTTCTTCTACACTAAGTTTCGATTGTGGTCCTGTTCTTTTGGGAGTCGCACGATTCTCATGTACTTGCTCTTAAAAAAGCCATCGGCTCCAGAAATTATGAGGTACATGAAGGGGCTATGGTTGCGGCTTAAAATAAAATGATGGCCTGTTTGTTTTCCTATCTAATATTTTCATCCATTTTAGCTAGTTTATTTATATGATTCATCTCAATTTGTTTGTTTAGTTTTTGTACATTTCATTTCCATTTAGATGATTTAATAAGATAATGACTAAAATTCTCATGTTTTAATCTAATTATATTTTAACCAATATTAACCATAAAAGTTATAACCATACATTTACAAAATAATTTTAAAATTCTTATTATTGACATTTATAAATTGATTTTGGTCACATAAGTTTTTCATAAATTTCTAAATTAGATTAATTCTTAATCTAATCATATTTTCAACCTTAATTTTAAATAAAATTAATTCTTAATTTAAAATATATTAATAACTCTGTTATTTTTTAAAAAATAACATTTAGAAACTATTAATTGTAAGAAAAAACTACATAAATATACTTTCCGCAAAAACTAATAAATATCAGAATAAATTTCCGTCAAAACCGTAAAATTTTAATTTGGCGGGAAAACCATAGAGTTATATTTTCCCGCAAAAGCCAATAAATATCAGAATTAAAATTTTCCGTTAAAACCGTAAAATCTCAATTTTCGCATAAACTATCAGAATTACATTTTCCCATTAAAACCGGTAAGTATCAGAATTACGTTTTTATCCAAAACATTAAAATCGCAATTTTGGCAAAAAGATGCAGAAATACATTTTCCCATCAAAACCAATAAGTATTAGAATAATATTTCCGTCAAAACCATAAAATTTCAATTTTGACGAAAAACTGTGGAATTACAATTTTCTTGCTAAAATCAATAATTATATTTGTTTGACGGTTTTGACTGGATTCCATAATTTAACAATTTTCTGTTGAAATTGTGATTTCACGGTTTTGGCAGAAAATGTCATTTAATCAATTTTTCAAAATTGCGGTTATATGGTTTTGGCAGGAAAACACCATTTTTAATTTTGTCAAAATTGCGATTCTTGGTTTTAATGGGAAAACGTTATTTTTAATTTTCTTCAAAATTTTGATTTAATGGTTTTGGCAGGAAAAAAATCATTTACTAGTTTTTTGTCAAAATTGTGATTTAAAGTTTTGGCAGGAAAACATAAATTTACAATTTTCTGTCAAAATTGAGATTTCACGATTTTGGCGAGAAGAAAGTTAATTTTATCATTTCCGTCAAATTTGAAGTTTTATGGTTTTGGAGGGAAAACATCATTTATGATTTTCTGTCAAAATTTTGATTACTAGTTTTTGGTGGGAAAACTGTCATTTTTGTTATTTTCCATCAAAATTACGGTTTTACGGTTTTAAGGGGGGGGGACATCATTTTTCTGATTTTCTGTCAAAATTGTGATTGGCAAGAAAAATATCATTTAATCGTTTTCTGTCAAAATTGTGATTGGCAAGGAAAATATCATTTTCTGATTTTCTTGTTGAAATTGTGATTTCTCAATTTTTGTGAGAAAGCAAAATACCAAGCAAAAACCAACTATTTTAATATTTTAGTGGAAAACTTGATTTTTGTTTTTTCTAAGAAAAAACTCAATTCACGATTTTGACAAAATTTCAAAATGACATTTTGGGAAAAACCACAAAAACACACAAAATTACATTTTCTTAAATTGATAAACAATTTTTTTGCAAGAAATCGTAAAACAAGGTGACATATTATATATTATTGTTTATATAGATAATTTTTAGAACAAATTATACCAACAAAATAGTTTGGAGAATATTTGTCATTTATGATAAACCATTTTCATCCAAATGGTCCAATTTGGCTCATAGATGAACCACAAAATTTTACATACATTTTAAATCTCATTCAAATGGTTCATTCCGATAAGACATCTGAATGAAAAAAATTTGACACTAAACAAACATCAATTCTAATTTCCATCTTAATGAACCATATGAATAAGCAAGCAAGAGGCCTATAAGTGTCTGAGAAAGATTATAATAAACAAACATCAATTGACTGATTATAGTACTAAAAAGTTTAGAATTATTGTACCAAAAGATGTTCAATTTTTGACACCAAACGAACATCAATTCCCATCTCCCATCTCCATCCAAAGGGTGTGTTATTTTCGGCAATTTTGAAATCCTGAGAAAGATGTCTTAGCGAAACGGATGAAGGCAGAGCTGGAGTTGTGCACATTTCGATGAAACATTTGAATAGGGTCCCCAAAATTGGGGGCCCCACAAAAAAATTATGTATCTTAAAAAAATGTAGTTAATTGTCTTAACAAAAGAGAGAGTATACAAAAACAAATTGTTGAAAAGAGCTTAAAAATATTTAACAAATATTATGTGGGTTTCATACTTTAGTAGATTAAATAATTAAACTTTTTTGAATTAATCTTCTTCTTCTTCTACGTGACTTCTCAATTTTTTTTACTTTTATATTTTTCCTTTCTTGGAAAAGGAGAAGAGAATCAGAGACATACCACAATCGTTTACTATAAAAATAAATCAGAATCGTTTTTTTGCATTTAAGGTAAAAAACTATTTGAATTTTATTTTTATATTTATTTTCTTTAGTTGTGTTAATTTTTATAGTTTATACATTCAACAAATTGAGAATTTGGATAGTTAGCTACGTTGTTTACTTGGCTACTTGCTTTTTTATCAAGATGAGTTCATTAAGAAAATATCCTTCAGGATGTGAAAAAGAGTAGAAGAATTGGTGAATTCTCAGGCTGGTTCCCTTTTAAGGTATTTTAAAAAACCAAACCCCACTAGAATTGATGAAGTAGATGGAACTGATTATGTAGATGGAACTGAAGATGCTGATATAATTGATGAGATTAATGGAGTTGATTATGAGGATGAAATCAGAACTGAATGTGACAACGAAAAGCAAGAAGATATTGAGAATATGGCTGAGATAGATAATGAAGATGTCAATCAAAACGAAGAGGATGAGTACTTTGAAGAATATGATTCAGTTTTGCATATTATGGATCCTGCAAATTGGGGGCAAACTGATCAGAGGTTAAGAGACTATTTGGTTAAGAAATGTTCTTTTGCACCACCATCTAAAGCTTATATATTTCTCAAATCCTAGTGGGTGAAATTTTTCTCATACACATTACAAGATGCGTTTGAAGAATGGAGATAAAAAGACAGGTGGTGGTTGATATATTCAACAACAACACATAGAATATATTGTTTTTATTGCAAGTTGTTCACTCGGTGCGGATATAACACTCAACTTGTTAACATTAGTTTTATGGATTGGAACAATGTAGTATTAAGGCTTAGCCAACATGAGCGTAGTCGTGATCACACGTGCATGAGCCAGTGGATGGAACTAGAGTTGAGGTTGCAAAAGAGCAGACAATTGATAAGTGTGTACAAGAGGAAGTCAACAAATAGAAGAATCATTGGAGAGAGTTGTTATTGAGATTATTTGCAGTGGTAAAATATCTGGCCAAGAGTAATATAGCGTTTCGAGGAAGTAAAGATAAAGTTGGTGAAGATGACAATGGAAACTTTCTGGGAAATATTGAAATGATTGGTGAGTTTGTTGATGTAATGCGAGAACACCTTAGGTGAGTTACAAAGAAGGAAATTCAGTATCATTACCTTGGCCACAAAATTCAGAATGAGTTGATAGGAATGTTGGGATCTGAAATCAAACTTATGATCCTACAGAAAATTAAAGCGGAAAAATACTTCTCAGTGATTCTTGATTGTAGTCTACATATTAGCCACAAAGAGCAGATGTCTTTTATTATCCGATGTGTGGATATATCGGTTGATCCAACTCATGTTGAAGAATTTTTTCTTACTTTTCTAGAAGTTGATGATAATTAAGTCAGGAAAAGGACTTTTTGAGCTACTTTGCAATACACTAGATGACCTAAATCTGGACATTGATGATGTTAGGGGACAATGTTATGACAATAGATCTAACATGAAAGGAAAAAACAAGGAGTGCAAAAGAGATTTATTGTATCAATCCGAGGGCATTTTATCCACCATGTGCTTGTCATAACCTGAACTTGGCTATTTGTGATATCGCCAAATCTTCTGAAAAGGTAATTTTATTTTTTGGGATCACTCATAGTTTATATCATTTTTTCACCTTCTACGACTAGGTGGGAGATGTACAAAAAAGGTGGGAGGTCTCACACTTAAATCCTTATCAGATACTCTTTGGGAAAGTTATCTTGAAAGCGTCAAAGCTATACGTTTTAAAGCTCCCGAAATCAGAGATGTCTTACTTTACTTTGCAGAAAAGAGTGATGATCCACAAGCAAGAAGTGATGCTGAATGTCTCGCAACAAGTAAAGCACATGTAATTGAAGGATTTGAGTTTTTGTTTGGTGTGGTTATATGGTATGATATTCTGTTCATTGTGAACACGGTAAGCAAGACACTACATTCTGAAGATATGGATATTGATGATGTCATTGCTCAATTAAAAGGGTTAGTCTCTTTTTCAAAAGTATAGAGAAACAGGTTTTCAAGAGGCAAAAGGTGAAGCTTTAAAACTTGCAGTTTATATGGATCTTGAACCTGTGTTTCAAAAAAATAGCAAGTGCCTTATTAGAAGAAAACGTCATTATGATGAGGAACCAGAAAAAGTGATGGTGTTGGACTCGTTCTAAGCTTGGAGGAGGATTTCAGAATTAATTATTTCATCAAAATCATGGATCAAGCTCAAATTTCTTTTTAAATAAGGTTAGAACAATTTCAAGAATATGAAAATATTTGGCTTTTTGTTTAGTTTATGAAAGCTCAACTCAGTAAATGAAACTAGTTTGAAGACATCATGCCTTACACTTGAAGCTTTTCTTAAGCATGGAGAGAACTCAGATATTGATAGAAATGATTTATTTATGGAAATTAAAGTTTTTAGAGAAGTTCTGCCAAAGGATCTGATGAAAACTGCAGAATTATTGTATTTCTTAAGAGATTGAAGGATTGTTTTCCAAATCTGTGGAATGTTTATAGGATAATGCTCACTATTCATGTTTCAGTTTCTTCGGCTGAAAGAAGTTTTTCTAAGCTGAAGTTGATAAAGTATTATCTATGGTCGACTATGTCACCAGAAAGATTAAACGGATTAGCTATGTTATCGACAGAAAAAGCCGTGGTTAAAAACCTCGATTATACAAGTTTGATGAATGATTTTGCAGAGAAAACTGCAAGAATAGTTGTTTTTGAAAAGCTTTGAAGTATTGTTATTTACCTTTTAAAAATATTATTGTACGTTTTTTAATTTGAATTTTGCCAACACTGTTTTTTAACTCGATTAAGTAATAGAAAAAATTATGTTATAACAACTAAATAGTAGTATTTTTTCATTTGGAGCTCCAGATTTCTCAGGACCGGCTCTGGATGAAAGAAAGGTGAATGAGACATAGATTTTATATATGACTCATTTTTGGTCTGTTGATACGACTAATTTCCAAACAACATCAAGTACAATTCTATGAACAGTGTAAACACGTCTCAATATTTTTAAAACAATAATATATTAATTGTTTTGGCCCATAAGTGGGGATTGGGCAATGGACCTTACAGGAAAAAAACATATGATACCAAAAAAAAAAACTCGGCGATAACTATCGTTAGTTGAGATTGGAACTGTCCGGTCAATCAAGCGAGGGAAATACATCTATACTACTAATTGAAGAGCATAAATAAGAGTTTTCCAAATAAACTAAACTTTCTTTTTGCAAAATCGACCCTTACTTTTAGATTAGTCAAATCAATCTCCTCGACTTCAAAGTCATATGCAATATAGCCACTACCTATATCATCGACATGACACCATTTGACTATAACTTTTGCAACAGAATATCATGTAGTTCTCAAATCTCTAAACTATGTCGTTTAATCATTATATTAGTTTCTAACAGAGACAAAGAGTATCATCGATGATATAGATAGTAGCTACATTGTGAGTGAATTTGGAGTTAAGGATACGGACTTGTATAGTTTAAAAGTGAAGGTCAAATTTACAATAAAATAAAAGTTTTATAGATTATTTGCAGAAAACCCCACAAATAATTATTAAAAAAAAAATTTGTAAGAAATTATATAAAATGTCATTGGAATAAATTCAATCTAAGAGGAATACAAAAACCAGTTTTGGGCAATTTTGTAAAAGCACAATTAAAAACACACAAATATCTTAATGACCACCCAAGTTGTAAATGTTCGAACATAATCCATAACCGGTTCAGAAAATTCTTAGCCGAAATCTGTGGAAATATTTAAAAAATAACACAAACCAATACATATAACACATTACATGTGATGTGCTCAAGTTTTAAATCATAAATAGATACTGCAAATGCACAAAGCATCATAATAGTACTTATGATATCGATTCATAGAGAACAATAGTCTACACTAAGAATTATGATGATTTAAAGTAGATTAGGACACTATAGAGTTTATGGGAAACTCAAGGTAACTAACATCCCAAATGCATAAAATAACTAGATAATAATTTACATGAATTTGTACAGAGTTATATGAACAACAAGAAATATGTATATGATAAGTGTTAAATCATGTAGAGATTAGGTTATCTAATATAAAGTTGCCCCACTCTTATGACATATCAATCATCAATGCAAGCGCTCTTAACGATCAACAGCCATAGTCTTTCAGCTAAGAAGCTAGCAAAACTTACTGAATCTAACCTAATCATGCTCAGAAGTGTAAATGACAATGGACTTGGTCCAGTTGAATTCAAAACATAAATACTTGCCCATTACAAATAGTTTAACCCATCTAATAACCTGATGTGGAACATGATGTGGATCCTGATGAAACGGATTAAGCTTACTAATATGATGAAGACATATGAATAATCTCATAAATATATAAACATGAATATTACATAAAAACTCATAAAAAATCCTAATCACAAGTTTGGTCCCTAGATCTAACATACATGAATATGAAAAAGAAAAAGAAAAGAAGAACGAGTAATAAACTCTAAGATTTTATTACAAATATTTACATAGAGGATAAGCCCCAACGACTCTAAAAAGAGTATCATGGCTCTAAGAACCTTTTTGCTTTGAATGAATGAGAAGAAATGTGTGAGATAAATTGTGTTTTTCCTTCTGGGATCGTGTTCCTATTTATATAGCTTCAAAAGATCTTAAAACCGAGTGAATCTGTCATATTCTCAGAATCTTCACCAATTGGTGAGTGACAGATTATACCGATCGGCGCCGCAATCTCCGTATACTGATTAGTGATAATGTGCACTTATCAATGATGACATATTTCCTCATCTTCTCTTGAGGATTTCAGACCCATTTCCTTTTAACTATTTTTTGGCACCAGCAACCCCAATGACCTAATATTACAAAATTTTACAGAAATGATATTGTTCTTATTTCAAAAACTCAATATTGGTTAGAAACTGACTCTAAAAACAGTTAATAAATATTGTTATTGCAATTCTCCAGGCTTGAATCCTTTCTTTTCCTCAAGTAAAAACAAGTAAAAATTAGACCTTAAGAGAAAAGGTTTGAAAAGTGGAAACTCGTATTTACCTTGGAATAAACTTATCATTACAATCCTCCTCTGTGGACTGCACCAAAAATTAGGCTAGACAGACCTACTGTATGTACTAGACCATGAGGGTAACAATAGAATATACTCTTAATCCAAAATCATAAAGAATTCCCAGAGTCTATGAGAATAGCCTTTTTAAATTCATTAAAAGTGTGTGTATTTTCACAAAAGAAATATCAAACATTTCAAACGTCCTCGTATCATATATTGTTTAAAAGGTAGTTCATATGTTTATGGCTATCCTATCAGATCTAGGATGAAAATCAATATAAAAATCACAATGATACACATACCAACTGATGCTTATGGCCATGTTTTGTCAAATAAGGTCCCCATGAATTGCTTATGTATTGATTACCCCATAACCGGTGCAATCATGAATCCAAACATTCATTCCGTAACTAATGATATTGAAGTTCCAGTCGAACTGTGTGAACAAGCAACCAGAGCATCGCAATATAGCCTACTTGTTCATCTGGCAAATTCTCGTCGACATAATTTGAGAGCCATGGTTCATTTTTCCCTCATCTTTGGGGAATGTATAACACGGTTCACGGAGGAGTCATTGATCATGGTCATGCCAGTTTTTGTTACCCTTCAATAAAGCACTTCAACTGGTTATACATAGGGGCCCTTGGAACTTTAATGATTGGATGGTTGCTTCGTCACCTTGGTACCCCAACATCTCTAATGAGATTCCGACAGACATCCTTTTCTGGGTCAGAATCTGTGATATTCCTTTGCAGTATCTCTCTACTACAATGGTACAATTCATTACAGATTCTCTTGGATAAGAATCTGTAACACTACTTTCACAAGAGTGTATATTCGTTGGCCTTTAGATAGACCATTGATCTATGAACAGAGCTATCGGTTTGGAAAAGAGACTGCAATGGTGAAATTCCGATTTGAAATTTTGAAAAATAATTGTTTATGGTGTCACTCCCTTCAACATAACGTTACAGAGTGCATAGTTCCAGAGAAGGATGCTGCTTTGGGTGATCATCCACCTTTAGATGAAGATGGAGAAATGTTCATATGCTTGTGCCGGTTAATTTCATCTCGGATGAACAGACGCCACTACCTGAAACTCCGATTAACTCTGTTCCAGAATCATCTAATTTAAATTGGGCTATCCAACCTGTAAGTCATGCAACACAGTCTCTATTTTCAACGGAAGTCTTAATAGAAGGAAGGTCAATGTTGGTTTCAGAACTTCGTTCCTTGTATCACAATTATACATCGGTGGTTGATCCTAACGAAGCAGAAGCACGAAAGAGAAAAATGTTTCTGGCTTTAGAACATACAGGCAATGACATTATATGTGAGGTAACTAGACCTATAGGCTTTCAATCCAGTCTTGAGTCAACTCCACCCAAACGGCATAGAGTAGTGGAATCAAAGGCCAGTTCTTCATCGCTAAGTGCAGAGGCGCGGCGGGCCCATTATCGCCAGATGTTTTATGAGAGTAGCAAGTTGGAACTGTCAGGGACTTGGAAAGTTCCCCAAGGTTCAATGCCTTAAGGAGTTATGTCGTTGATATCTCCTGGACACTATCTTTCTCATCGAGATGAAGCAAACCTATAACTTTGTTTCTAATATTGCTCTTTTTTTAGGTTTCCCTAATTTCTGCATTGTGTCGCCTCAAGGATTTAGTGGCGGATTGACTCTTTTCTGGAATAGTTCTCTCGATATTTCTATATTGTATCAATATTCAAGGCTTTTAGATTGCATTATTAGTGATAATATTACTACTTTCTACTTTTCTTGTGTCTTTGGACATCCTGATCCTCAATATAGAGGGGAATTATGGGAAAGGCTACAAAGATTCTCTGTTAATCGATCTGAACCTTGGGTGATGATGGGAGATTTTAATCAGATACTAAACAATGAAGAAAATGGTGAACATGACAGAGATCCAATAACTTTTTGTGACTTTAATACAATGTTGGATGTATGTGACATGGCTGACTTGAGACATAAAGGCAATAAATTCAGCTGGAGTGGTCAACAGATGATTTATAAAAATAGAGTACGAATAAAGAAGCTCACACAATGTTGCTTAGATCGGGTCTTAGCTAATTCAGAATGACTTTCATACTACCCATCTTCTTTAATCGAGTTTCTAGAACTTATGAATCAGATCACATACCGATTCTCCTGCATATTGCGACAAATACCCCAATCAAGAAAGGCCTTTTCGATATGATAAAAGATTGTATGAGAGACAAGGATTCAAGGATGCAATATTTTCGAGTGGCAACATATACCAAGGCGTGTACAATTGAATTCAAAATTCAGAAGGATTCGCCATGAAATGTCAAAATGGAAGCGTAATAATCAAACCAATTCAGCGTTACAGATAGAAGAGCTAAATAATTTACTGGAACGAGAATTTTTAAAACCTTCTCCTTCGGCTGAAGATATAAAAAGCATCAAATCGAAGCTCAATCATGAATACCTTCGGGAAGAATTTTTCTGGAAGTAGAAAAGTAGGAATCAATGTTACGAGAGGGCGTTCGTAATACAAAATATTTTCATTGATGTGCTAAGACTAGAAAAGCCAAGAATCGAATTGTCTCTATTAAGGATGATAATGGTAATGAGTATGTTGAAGAAGAGAATAATTCTGATGTCATAATAGATTATTTTCAGAGACTTCCAGTCTGGACCAAATCAGTGGGTTACTTTCTTTGATAACTTTTCTACGCATGTAACGGTACCTATGAACCAGGTTCTTATTCACCTAATTACAAAAAAATGAAATAGACAATGCATTGGAAGCTATTAATGGTGACAAAGCACCAAGACTGGATGGTCTTACAGGTCATTTCTTTCATCAGTTTTAGGATACTATTAGTGATGATATTTCGGAAGAAATTCAGCAGTTCTTTGATTTAGGGATTATGCCACAAAAGCTCAATCATACTCACATCTGTCTCATTCCCAAAATAACCAAACTGGAGAAGGTTAGTGATTATCGTCCCATAACTCTCTGTAATGCTTCATACATAATTATTTCAAAGATCCACACGGCTCGTCTTAAAAGAGTTCTCCCGATATTATTTCACCAGAGCAGACCGCATTTGTACATGGAAGAAACATTACCGATAATTTTCTTATTGCCCAAGAATTACTCCATTCTCTCAAGGTTCGTAAACGTCAATCTAAATACTACATGGCAATCAAGACAGATATAAGTAAAGCATACGATCAGGTCGAATGGATTTTTTTGGAAAAGCTATGATTCAGCTGGGATTTAATCATGTATGGATAAGATGGGTTATGGAAACAGTAACTTTGGTTACATATTAAGTTCTTAATAATGGAAGACCATACTGTGAAATTTCTCCTCAATGTGGCCTGCGACAAGGAGATCCACTCTCCCCATATTTATTCCTTTTATGCACGGAAATGCTTTCTCAACGTCTCCGACAAGAAGAACTCAAGAAAAATATCAAAGGTCTCTCAATCAGTAACTTTGTTTCTCGGGTTAGTCATTTATTGTTTGCCGATGATTCATTGTTCTTCTGTCAAGCTAATGATAAGAATAGTAAGGCTTTAGCTTTGGTACGTCGGGAATATAGCAAGATTTCTGGTCAGTATGTTAATATGAAAAAGTCTTCAATTACTTTTGGATCTTGGGTATCTGATAACAAGAAACAAAGTGTCCGAAAATATATCCATATCGAGAATACTGAAGGTTGCGGGAAATAATTAGGACTACCAGAGGAATTTTCAAGTAAAAATGTTGAAATGTTTGATTATATAGTGAAAATTATGAGAAAGAACTCAAGGATGGCACATGAAGTTCTTATCAGCAGGTGGAAAGGAGATTTTTTAAAAATCTATTGCGTTAGCCATGCCAACTTATGCGATGACTTGTTTTAAAGTTCCGATTACAATTTGCCAAGAGATTCATTCCCTATTAACTCAATTCTGGAGGGGTTCGGATGGAACTACAAGGAAAATACCATGGATAGCTTGGAAGAGGATGAGTTATTCAAAAAATAAGGGGGTATTGGTTTTTGGGTTCTAGACAAATTCAGTGATGTGCTTCTAGCAAAGTAATCGTGGCGGATGCTAAAAATACAGACAGTTTACTTTCCAGAATCTTAAAAGAAGATATTTTCCTGATAGAACTAATCTAAATGCAAAATTGGGTAAAAATCATTTCTTTGGATGGAGATCAATTCTATGTGGAAGAGATCTTCTGGTTAAAGGTATCCGTATCCATATACGGAACAAAGAAATGATCTAACCTAATATACATCAATGGCTCCCAACACACCCACCAAAATCTGTTCAAGATCACAATATGGATTCATCTATACGATTACGAGATCTTTGGTACAAGAACAGCAAATATTGGGATGAAAATAAATTACTAGAATATTGATGCACCCATCGTTCGACATATATATATATATATATTTCACAAAGTCCAAGTGATGACGAATGGATCTGGCATTATATCAAAGATGGATCGTATTTTTTGAAGTCGGGATACTAGCTTCGTAATCATTTATCAGATACTTAAAAGTTCTTCCTCCAGTGGGTAATCCACAACTTAAACATCGTCTATAAAAATCAGACATACCACCAAAATTGAAGCATTTCTTCGTGAGAGTTCTTTCTCGAGCAATTGGAACTGCTTCAGCGCTTTACCGACGAGGAGTTCCTATTGATAATATTTGTCAAAGGTGCAACACAAATACAGAAATAATAAACCATTTGATCTTTGAATGTCCATGTTCGGATACAGTTTGGAGACTCAGTAATACTATTTTTACATGGAATCAGTTTCAAGGAATTACTTTGGAAGAAAATATGGAGTTATTGATATCTTCTTATGACCGAACAATATCAAGAGAGATCACACATTTACTATTCTGGATATATTGGCAAATATGGAAAGCAAGGAATTCCCTTGTATTCAACGGGGAGATCTTCACAGCTGATGATATCATAAGTAAATCAAAAAGTTGCATTGAAGAATATTTATTAGCTACTGACACAACAAGATCCACTCATAACATCAACAATATAAATAGTTCTAGATATGAAGTAAATTGTTCCGATGTATGGATTTGTTAAAATTAATGTTGATGGAAGTTTTCGGATCAATACACAGTATATTGGTGTGGGATGGTTATACGTGATTGTCATGGAGATTATCTACGATCTAGCAGTACTAAACTTTTCCAAGGTAGTTCTCCAAATGAAGCAGAAGATTTGACTATTCTACATGGATTACATTCAGCCTGGTGCAATGGGTTCCGAAAAATTATGATAGAAAGTGATTCCAAAAATATGATGAATTCAATACAAAACCATATCAAAATTGCATTGATACACACCATTTTCTTTGATATCCATAGTTGGATGGATAAGTTTATAGAAGATATTCTCTCAAATTAGATTATTCTCAACGAGTTTCTATTCAACCTTTCAACTGTCATCCGACTTGTTTACGGAAGGTTTTATTTAATGATTATGTAAACATTCATTAAATCAATATATTATATGTTAAAAAAAAGTTTTTATAAATTATTTTCATAGAATTATTAGTATCTGATTAGTTTTTAATAGAAGGGTATGAATCTTTTATACATATTCTTTTATATATTTTAAAATGAAAAATTAAATTAAATTTTACACAAATATTGGTTTAAAATAATTTTTTTTGTCAAACTTTGAAATTAACTTTTATAATAAATATAAAAATTAGAGATAAAATGTTTTATTAATCATTTGGGGCCCTAAAATAGTAGGAACGAATGTCCAACTATCTGGTTGTTTTTAAAAATTTGAATCACAGCACATGCAGAAAAATTATAAATCTTATTATTATCTATATATTCTATATAATCATCCAAAATAATTTAAAATATAATAAAACTTGAAAAGAAATTTATAATTATTTTTCTAATGTGCTGGTTTTAATCCGGAAAAGATATTTTAGGAAATTGGAAATTATAGTTAATTTCTATTAAATAAATATTAATATGTATGTGAGTGTTTGGATGTAGGGATTAGATTAATAGTGTTTGGATATAAAGTTTTCAAAATTGGTACGTCAATTATAATAGTGTAGAATTAAAATTAAAAATATGTTTTTATAAAAATCTGAAAAACTCTTATTGTATCCTATCATATATGTTAATTTATAATTTTAAGAGAACATCATATATGCCTAAATCGAGATGTAAAATATTTATTTATTTTTATTAGATAAACTATTGGTAAATAATTGATTGTTAATAATAAAATAGTTTCCTCTAATAATAAAATGTACATATAAACTTAATAATAAAGTTTTAAACAATCTTCAATTAATTAAGAAAATATTTAAAAGATCTTAGCATGAAATTAGAAGTTGATAATTTGATATATACATTTTTGTATTCAATCTTAAAATTTAAGAATGATCATAGGCATATCTAGTCCTAAAACTAATGGGATTACGATAGTAAATATAAGTTTGTTAGTGAAATATTTATTTTAATCATAAAGTAATATATATTTATATTATTGTTTATTTTATTGAATAATTATTATTTTCATAATCAATAAATCAATAGAGATACAAATTATAAATGAGTTAATATGTGAATTGTTCTTCATCATTTATATTAATTTTTTTGAATATAATAGTGAAAGTTTTTGAATCAATCCGATATTGTTAAGATTTATGAAATCTAATTCAAAATTTTGAATCTGAAATTAATTGTATAAATGAAGAGAATGTTTAGTGTTTAAAATTTTACTAAATTTATGAGATTCTTGTGGATGTTTTAGATAAGATAGGAAGATATTATAGGAAATATTTGATTTTTAATTAGATAGGTGTGTGTTTGGATATAAGATTTAGTTTAGGTATGTTTGGATATAAGATTTAGTTTAGTAATTTTTGGTTACAATTTGTATTCAATTATAATAGTGTAGAGCTAAGATAATATTTTTTTGAAAATTTTATGTAATTATATGGTTTTATTAATAACATAACTTAATAATCACATAAATTTTTTGTATGTATATAAGATATTTTAGTAAAATATGATTATAGTGCTTTTATTTATTAGTAAAATTTTAATTTTTCGATTTTATCTCTAATTTTCTTCAAATATCAATAATATATGATATTAATTTCTTAAATGACATAAAAACTATTAAATATATTATGTATTCAATGATTATCTCCTTATGTGTAAATATATTAAAACACATTAAAATATTGTATTCACTTTTCTATTATTTATATAATATTTTTGAAATTCGAAAAAATTCTCTATAAATTAATTCAATTCTCTGATCTCAATTCAATTCTCTAGTAAACAAATAATAATAATTAATATGTATTTAAATTTTCAAATATTAGTCTTATTTTAAATTTCAAATATTAAAAATATTTAAAGACTATAAAAAAGAAATCTCTATAGTATTATTTGGGATATATATTTAGAATTTCTTTTGAATTATAATGATCAATGAATTAGTAAAATAAATCTCTATACGTGTATCCCATTTTTTTATTCCATTCTTTTTATCTTATACTAAAAATATTAAATTATAAATATGTAAATATATAAAAGAAATACGATATAAAACAAAGAGTTTCTAATATATATATTAATTTAGAAAGTTTATTAATTTATAAATTATTAATTTACTATGCTAAAGCCCTAAAGCTGATAATAGATGAAAGATTTATTTTTCCTTGTTTCGCAAATGGAAAACCGTGAAATTGACAGACCGGTTGGATTCAACATTAAAAACGTCAAAATCGGACCGAACCTACCAGTTTCACACCATGAATATCCTTGTTCGCTCCGATTATTCTGTTCCCCCGAGAATCTTTCTGACAAAATTCCACAACTTCGATTAACTTATTATCCTCAAAATTCATACTTCTTTTTCATCCTCAACCTTATATTATCAACTTCCCAATCTCTCATTAAAATTTCCCGACAAAAATGGCACTTCCCTTCAACGAAATCCCCGAAGATCTCCAACTCCGAATCTTATCCTTCCTTTCACCACCAGAGATCTCAAGCTTCGCCTGTACATCCAAACGTTTCGCTTCACTATGTCAAGAAGACAGCAAAATCTGGCACGCTTTATGTAATCAAAGATGGGGTAAGAAAACACAGATCAAGAATTGGGGAAATGGTCAAATCACATATAAACTCCTTTACAAAACTCTTAAAGGATTAGAGAATCTAATTGGGTTTTGGCGACTTTGTGGTCGAGCTAATCCTATTGATTCATCTCCACCGTTGATTTTGTTTGAATGGTGTTCATCTTTTGTATTGGGATCTAGAGTTTTGTCTGTTAATGACGATACATATCAGGTAATGAAAACACAGTTTTTATTAATGGGGATTTCTTCTGAAGGAAGAATTGAGAATTTTCTTGATCTTGATGGTAAAAGTTGTAATCTTGTTCCGGTTGATGTGAATTTTATGGGTAATGGTCATATTATGGTAGAGGAGAATAGAGAAGAGCAAAAGAGTTTGGTTTTTAAAGAGTTTAGCTCTGGTGATGATGAAAATGATGATGTGACTTCACCTAGTTTGATTGTTTCGGAAATGTATACACAATTGGCGAATAAGACTAGTCCTGGTGGTGATAGAAGAAGACAGAGGAAGAAGGAGAAGGAGAGACAAGCTAGGATTAAGTGGGAACCTGAACATTTTATTAAGGTTGCTGATTGTTCGCCTACGACGATTAAACCACTACAAGGCTTATGGAAGGTTAAATTGTACTTTCATTAAGATGATTTTTTGTTTTCAGTTTTAGTATTGGCATTGTTAATGTTTGAGATTGTGAAAGATTTGGTCTTTTAAGGTAATGGGAGTGCACAATTTGGTTTTAACAAGTCGTTGCAAATGGCGAGGATTGAAAAAGCAATCTTTTGTTTTTGATGATGATGATTGTGTTGTTAAGTAATATAAGTTGTTAAGGATTCTTAAGAAAGCCTTGTGATGATTGCAAAGAACAATATTTATTTGGCTTTGTTGTGTTGTTAACTTTATCTTTCGTTAGAACTATGATTTCGTCAGCTCATTCGTTGCTGTTGTCTTGAACTTGGTGGCAGGGCTTTAGTGATGGAAGGAACATGGAGTTATATTTGGTTAAGTACGATGAAGTTGGAGGCATTATATGCAGAAAAGTTGAAGACTTATCACTCTCGCGGCAAACTTCTCCTGTGTTTTGGACGCCTAATCACGCATTCGTCTCATCTCCTTTTTCTTCTGAAGAAGAGCTGATATTGAATAGTCGAATCAATATCAGTCCTCTAGCTGAAGTTCATGAAAATGTTGTATCTGGAATGTTGTATATAAACTCTAGTTACGATCTGGTGTTGCCAGGAGAAGCGGGCAATGGCAGCAGAGGGGAAGGACGTGTCTGGTTGTACGAAAACGGGACTTTCGGTTTCGGGTTTCTTCGAGATCAGTTTATTATTGATCTAAAGCGTGTTGCCCTAGAAGATGGTTGTCTGGCCGATGTGTTATAAGCTTCAAAATGATTTGCTTTTATTGGTTCTGATGTGTGAATTCTGATGGTGATGGAGATGGAGATGATCACCTTGTGTATATACAAGACTCAGATGACTTTTTTACTTTCAAGTTTTAGTCTCATATTAGTGGGGTTAAATTAGGATGTTGGATTATCCCTTGTATTGATTTGTTTTACTTCGATTCTTAAGTTGTGTCAATGGTTCTAGAAATATTTTTAAAAAAATCTCTAAAATTAATAGGTGTAGGTAACTTTTCCCAATATAATGGTGAATTGGTGATTTACTTTGAAATCCAGAGGTTTAGATCATCATTGCCCATCCCAATTTCTTGGTCCCATGTCCTAGTAAAATCCATTTAAAGGCTACCTCTTCTTCCGAGGTTTAGATCCATGGAGAAGGTCGAGGATGTTATAATTTGCCACCATGACTGTTGCTTCTTTACATATACTTTTTACCAGAAAACGAATAGAGAGTTGGGAAGAATGAAATATTATAAAGTGACCATAATATTTTCCGTGGTCATGTTTATTGACAAAGCAATTGAAAATAAGATTTCATGTATTTTGCAACTTGACATTGTAGCAAACTATTTTGCAAAGAGAATCTACACTCTTTTTTCTATTTTTTATTTTATTTTAAAATCTATCTTAAATTTTAACCCAAAGAAAACTCTACTTCATATAGATCTAAAGTTTGGACATTCGAGTAATCCGTTCAATTTGATTCGGTGTTCTTTTATGCTGTTTAAATTAAGATTTCGGTAAAAAGCAAGTATAACCAAAAGCTAAAGGCAATCTCTTTTGTAATTTGAAGTTTTAAGATCTACATTGGAACCAAAAGAAATTATGTTTGGTTCAGTTACTTTTTGGTTAGATAGATTTAGATATTATAATTGAAAACATACTAAAAACAAAATATCTCTGCATATGTTTCAGGTTTGTTAAGTTTTAATCCGAAACAACTAAACTTACCCAAAATAACCTTATAAATAACAGATAAAACTGGAAAAATAATAAACAAATTAAAGAATAACTAACTAAAACTCGAAACAAGATAGCAACAATACCCCACATCTCGGTATAATTTTCTATGTTTAACTAAGTTCTCTTGATCTAGTGGTTCTCGGTTGGTGATGAGTCATCATGTTGGTCTAGGCCAAAGATCGATTATCTCCAAACGATAACTGTCAACCATTTTGCTGAACTACATGGATATGAGTCTTTTCTTACGTCCCATTTGAATATTCAGAAAGATGACATATTTATGGGTTACACCTCCCGCAGAAAATTAGTCTGGATCTCTCTGCGCCCGGGATCTACTCCTGAGTTATAAGATAGTAAAACTTCTACATGCATTGTCAAAAAAACTAACGGGAGCAGTGGAACCTAAATTAAGTTTTTTTTTTGTTTTTTAATATTTTGTATATAATTTTTGAAATTGAATGTTTACCATACTCAATATATAATAAAACAATTAAATATCCTTAGTATTGAAAAAGAAAAATAGGAAAAAAATAAAGTTGTCTCCGTTTCTTATTGAGCATCATCACTTGTTGCAAATAAATATAAATGAGAAAAGTAGTTATTTTTAATTTTTAAAGAAATAAAATAAAATAAAAATTATTCTATAATTGGTTACCTCTGAATTTTGTTTTCTAAGTTTTGAAACACTTCTCTGAAAATGACATTTTTGTTTGTCTAACTGATTTGCCTTATTCATCTAGAATGAGGATCCTCAAACCTTTTTTTGGATGTTACCCTTGATAAAGCCACATAAAGTTGACCATGTGAAAAGACGGGTTTGGCAAATAAAATCCTATTTCAATGATTGTCCTTGACTCTTATTGATAGTTATAGCAAATGCGAGAGATACTGGAAATTGTCTTCGCCGCATTTTAAATGGTATTCTGGGATCAGATGGTGTAATGAGAATTTTAGAAATTAGAACTTTATCTCCATTCCTATCTACTGTAATGATTATTGCCTCCAATACATGATCAGCCATTTGTATAATTCGCAGTCTTGTTCCATTGCATAACCCACCTTTAGAATCTAAGTTCTTTAACAACATAATAGGAGCCCCAATTTTCAAATGTAAACTATGCACTGGCAAACATGGTATGTTGAAAGTGTTTAAGAAATCTGGCGTGAACACAGGTTTGGTGTTTGAATCAACATCGGAGGGATCTAGACTATCCAAACTAAGATAGACTATGTCTTCACCTGTTCCATAAAACTAACTTAGAATATATATATATATATACACACATTGAAAAATAATTAAATTGAATAAAGAATAAAAAAATTATCCAAAAATAGGAAGACTATCTTGCAATTTCTCAATCAAATGTAGGTTAAGCTTATTGACGTCTTCATTCCGTGGAGCCAAAGTAGCTCGCTCTTGAAAGTATTTTGGATATTTTTATCAGGAAAAAGCATTGGATCATCATAAATTTCTCTAATTATTGTCTCGATTGGATAAGTAGCATCTGTAATCAGAAATTCATCTGGTATATCAATGATAACTTCACCATCATTAGGTTGTGATATCTTTCCATCTCCAACGGCTAAAATCCACTCCAAAAAAATCTTGTATCTCTTTTGCCTCATCAATACTTAAATTCTTGTTGAGTAGTCGCTATTCTTACTCAGCTTTAGGACATCACAGTAATCCCAAATATAAGATGAATTTAGAGAAGCCAAAAACAACTATCTTACCACCAAATAGAATATGAATTTAGTCGCATATTCTTACTCTACTTGCATGATTTATCACAGGGACTACTTGCCGGAAATCCCCACCAAAACAACTATCTTACCACCAAAAGGCTTGTTCCCTGTGCTTCCCATAATATCACACAAACTTCTATCAAGAGACTCAAAACAGTATCTGCTCATCATAGGCGCTTCATCCCAAATGATTAATGAAGCTTCTTTTATCAAGTTAGCAAGATCGGTATTAGGAGTAATTGAACACATAGTAGAGTCATCCGGATTTATAGGGATACCAAAACTTGAATGTGCAGTCCTTCCACCGGATAACAACAGAGAAGCAATTCCACTGGATGCCACATTCAGCATAATCTCTCCTCTACCCCTAATTTTCGCAGATATTGTTTAGCATAGAAAGGTTTTTCCTGTTCCTCCAAACCCATAAACAAAGTATACTCCACCGAGACTTTTTGTAACAGAATGAATGATCTTGTCATATATATCTTTCTGCTCTATGGTCAACAGTTGAACCCATTTCTCATTTTGTTCTTTCATGTCAGCACGGTCATATCTCCTTTCATCTGTTATTAGTTGATTAGAGTTATCCATATTATTTCTATCTGGTTGAGGCATTTCTGTGATTTCTGCGAGAGTAGATCTATTGGATAATAGATAGTCCCCTATTTCTTGAAGAGAATAGTTCATCTTCTCTTCTTCTGTTAGATGTATGTCTGCAGATGACAGTTTAAAAAAGAAATAGAAAAATTAGTGAAATAAATTAGTGATTAATTATATTAGTGTAAACTAATAATTTTATAAAATAATGATTCAAATCTGGATTGTTGTACTCATATCTTTTTCGCTCGATATCTTCAGATAGAATATGCCATGTTTCTTTTCATACATGACTTGGTCTAGAAAGAGTTCCAGAAAGAATCATAACACAAAACAAAGTACGGAGATAGTCTCCAAAACCCCACTGTGCTGCATCCACCAGAGAGTCGATGTAGATCTGATCATCATCAAGTATACCACGAGCACAACATGCTTCTGTGTATGTATTATAAATAACACCTTTGTATGTTTTCAGATCATCAAAAGACTCTGCACCTGGGACGATATTGAGAAGAATCCTCGTATAGTATTCTGCTTCCATCTTCCTTGGAACATAGTTAATCCTCCCTAATGAAAAACCCCACAGTCTTTTGTTGAACCGTTTTTTTCTTCCATTCCAAGTATAATAAGCTGGGATCTATGAATAAAGTAATTTTCTGCAAATGGATCTCTATGATTCAAAGAAAACTGAGCCATAAGCTGTGAATCTTCATTAGCTTTCCTTTATAATACATCTTCTATATCATCATCTGAATCAAAATAACATAGTTTCTTCCCTTCCAGATGAAAAGAAAGCCTTTGGACTGGTGTTGATCTAAACTGAATTGGAAACTTGAAAATCCTCCATAAAGCTTATGAAGCTGATACATACCTATATAATGTAGGAAAAATTAACAGGGATTAGGTAAGTTGAAAAATATAATGTTAAAGTGTTTAAATGAGAAACATACCAGCAGTTAAAAAAATCTTTGATTTCATTTTTCTGCACTTCACCCTGTCTAAGTGGCTCAAAAACTGCTGAAACATGGTCTGGCCCTTTGTTGAGGTACTTGAAAAGATATTTGATAGAACTTGATGGTTACACCATTCCACATTTATGTGAGCTCGATAACGCAGAGATAATATTTTATTATAATGGACAACATATACATTGTCACACTTAAACCCATTTTTCTCAACATAATTAGTAGAGTGCCCGTCTTCTATACACAGCATAGCCATCTTTACCAACCTTACTGATATCAGAAAAAGCCTTTGGAAAAAACTTTGAGCACTTACCATCCACCATACATGGGGATTTGGTATTAGCTGCACCACAAGGTCCATGTATCATAGAATCTTTGATGATGTCATATAGCTCCGGGCTCTTTTCCTTGTCTGGAATTTCAGCACATATTATCTTGTCTATGTCATCAGCAGTTGGTAATTTTCTCTTATTTTCCATGAATAATAGTATGTGAGCATGTGGAAGACCTCTTTTCTGAAATTCAATTGTGTACATAGCTGGAAAAAAATAATGAGAAGTTAGTATTTCAAATAGAATCATAATATTTGAATCAGGATTGTACTATGAAAGTAATAAATGTATGAAATAAAGAATTAAGAATAGAAAATTGTAAAATAAAAACAGAGACGTCTAGAAATTAATGATAACTATGTCTAAATATACCATTTAAAACTTACATGCACGGGTCTTCCCAAGCATTTGTTTTTCTGTGAGATCATTCATTAAGGACCCAAGCTTGATCTTGAATATAAAGCAAATAATATCAGGTCTATCATCTGTATTTAACCCTCTTGTACTGCAATATCATGTGATCTCTGACCACTTAGGATTACATGTAAATGTTATGAATAAAACTTGGTAACCAAAATGCTTACATAGAGTCATAGCATCATAATGGCTATTAACCATGTACCGAGGACCACCTATGAAAGTAGCTGGAATAGTTACAGGTCTTCCTTGATCACTCATTTTTTTTGTTTCCAGCCTGAGCCGCCTCCTTAATATAGCTGTAATCATTGCATCTCAGTTTAGACTGATTGAAGTTAACGTAAGACAACATGTTTATTTCTATCGATGAGTAAACCATCAACAGCAAACTGTTGGAACAATCTCCTAGAATAGAAAAGAGTTTGGCATTCATTATCCCTCTCTTGAATTCGGAATGCAAACCACTGTCTCATGCTAATACACTCTCTCTTATTTCTATTGTTAATTCCTGTATAAGATTTCTGAATTCCAGGCCTCCATCCATCTTCACCATATCATAATATTAATGGATATTGCAGTGACAAATAATAAGGATGTTGCAGCTTCCCACTTGGGTTTTCTTCAATAATAATATCACGTGAGGACAATTGTTTAACAAAATTACCTAGTATTAATGCTGCAATTTCAGAAACTGATGGTATAGATGTCAATTGGGCTGTCCAGCGCCCATTTGGGCATGTCCATATTGTAAGTTTAAAGAGATCCTTAGTGATCTATAGAAGTTCTTATGGACGAGACAAGAAGAGAAAAATAAACAAGAGTGGGAGAGATATAACTTAGGCACTTAAGAGAAGAGAATGATGTTTTTGATTTCCTTAACTTAATACATTACAATGTATGCACACTAACATTTATAGATAGACAACTAGGTTAACTACAAAGAGAATGAAAGGGACATGAATGGTTGGGATTAGAGTCTTGAGCGCTTCTAGACTGAAAGTGACAGCTCCTTGCTCTAGGCTGAAAGTGACAGCTCCTTAAGGCGCCTCGTGACTCCTCCTTGTTCTCTTCTTTTTGGTTTCTTCTTCCAACGGCTACAGGTCATTATCAAGGCTTCTAACACCTCTTTCTCTTAGTTACAAATCAATCATATAGTTAGGAGAACAAGGGTTTAGTTCCTTGCACAAGATGTGCTTAGTCGCTTGTTCCACAAGCTCTATTTCTTCTTCTTCTCAATACTCTCCTCAAGCTTTAATCATAATGATGTTTATGATAAACCTTGAACTGTGAATAACACCTCATTAAAAACCTTAGTAAGCAAAACCACTAGGGAAGAAAAGCTATACATAGTAAAAAAGTGTGTGATCATCACAGTTGGGGATCTTCATCATCCCTCTTAAATAACTCCACAAGGCCGAGTCTCTCATGAATAGACTCACATGTCTTTAGGCTGGCTGCTTTAGTGAAGATTTCAACCAATTGGTCTGAGCTTTTTGTGTAGCACAAGGTAAGATGACTCCTTGTTGCATTTGCTCCCTTACTTTATGACAATCCACCTCGATATGCTTGGTTCTCTCATGAAAAACTGAATTTGAGGCTATATGAATTGCGGCTTGATTATCACAGTGCATAGTGATTGGTGTAGTGACTTCTCTTCCCAAATCCTTCAACAGCATCTTCAACCACATTAGTTATGTGGGTAACCTCCTCATTGCTCGGTATTCAGCTTCAGCACTAGAACATGCCACTATCTTTTCCTTCTTGCTCTTCCAAGTGACTAGATTTCCTCCAATGAATGTGCAATAGCCAGTTGTTGACCTTCTATCTTCTCTATCCCCAGCCCAATCTGCATCACAATAACCTACCACTTCTGTGTTGGCATTACATCCCATCCAAATGCCTTGGCCTGGGGTGCCCTTGAGGTATCTCAGAATGCGGTCAATCATTTTCCAATGGGACATTCTTGGTGCTTGCATATGCTGACTGATCTGGTTCACAGAGAAACACAAGTCAGGTCTAGTTAAGGTAAGATAGATGAGTTTACCAACAAGTCGGCGGTATAGCTTTGGATCTTTAAACAATTTATCCTTCTTGAGATCCTCTTATTGGTGAACTTTGTATGCATCTTCCAGTGGCGTTTTTACTATCTTTTTCTCTAAGGTACATGTTTCATCCAACAGATCAAGGGTGTATTTCCTTTGAGATAAGAAGAGACCTTCCTTTGATCTACAAACTTCTATCCCAAGGAAATACTTTAGTTCTCCTAGATCTTTAATATCAAATATTGACTTTAAATAGGATTTTGTTTCTTGAATACCAACTTTGTCATTCCCAGAGATGATAATATCATATACATATATGAGAATGACTATAATACCTTTATGGCTCTGCATAATGAATAGAGTGTGATCCGCTTCTGATATAATGAAGCCACGATCAAGGAGAGTGACACTTAACTTTCTGTACCATGCCCTAGGAGATTGCTTGATACCATAAATTGCTTTCCTTAGTCTAAGAACTTTCCCAGGTTGAATAATGTCTTCTAGATCAGATGGTGGTGTCATGTACACTTCTTCTTCAAGCTCCCCCTGAAGGAAAGCATTCTTCACATCCATTTGCCATAATTCCCATTCTAAGTTAGTAGCAATGGAGAGAACTACTCGCACAGTGTGTAGTTTGGCAACAGGAGCAAAGGTGTCTCTATAATCTTCTCCATAAGTTTGTGTGAATCCTCTTGCAACTAGTCTAGCCTTATACCTCTCGATCTCCCCATTGCTCTTGTACTTGATTGTGAATACCCATTTTGAACTCACAGTCTTCTTCCCTTTAGGTAAGACCGCTTCATCCCATGTGTGATTTTTCTCCATTGCTGCAGTTTCTTCTCCAACTGCATCCCTCCAAACCTTCTTCTCTTTAGCTTCTTCATATGTTCTTGGTATCTCTTCTTTGTCTAGGCTTATGATGTAAGCTTGATGTTCTTGTGAAATATGAGCTAAAGTGCACACAGCTTGTGAAGGATGAGCAACAGTGTGACAATTGTAGTATATTCTATTGTTCCTCAATCTTTGACTTCTCTGAAGTTCCATAGTTGGTTCATCTGATGTAGAAGCTTCTTGTGTGTTCCTCAATCTCTGACTTCTTCGAAGTTCCATGGTTGGTTCAGCTGATGTAGAAGCTTCTTGTGTTCTCTCATTCTCTTCTCTAATTGTATCTTGTTCATCTACTTCTTGAGAGTCAACTTCCCTATCCGCAGGCTCTTCTTGATCATGATCATGTGTTATCTCCTCCTCAGGAGCAAGAGGAGCTGCAGACTGTCCACTAGGTGGACAAAGGCCGAGGTTGTCAAGCAAGGTCCGGAGATGAACTGCACGTTCAGATTGGGAGTGAGAGAGGTTTTGGAGGCTCTCCCAGTTCTTTTCTGAATGGTATCCCTGAGTTTCCAAGAACTTTACATCCCGGAACACCAGTATCTTGTTGGTTTCTGGAACCAAGCATTTATAGTCCTTTTGTGTACTTGAATAACCAAGGAACATTGCTTTGGTACTCTTGGCATCTAACTTGTTCCGGTTCTCTCCAGGCACTAAGACATAACAAATACATCCAAACACATGTAAGTGATCAAGAACATGTTTAGTTTTTGTGAGTACCTCAAATGGAGATTGATCTTGAAGAACTTTAGTGGGAAGCCTGTTGATGAGGTAACAGGCCGCAACAACTGCATCACCCCAGAGCCTCCTTGGTACATTGGTATGAAACATCATGGTTCTTGCTACTTCCATTAGATGTCTATTCTTTCTTTCAGCTACACCATTCTGTTGTGGAGTGTATGGGCAACTTGTTTGGTGAAGGATGTCATTTGTGTTTAAAAATTGCTTGAATGTGTGACCTATATACTCTCCACCATTATCTGATCTCAAAATTTTCACTTTAGCATTATAATGGTTAGTAATATATGCATGAAACTTTATAAATGCCTCTAACACTTTATCCTTTGATGGAAGCAATGTTAACAATGTGTACTTGGATTTTTCATCAATAAAGGTGACAAAGTATTTGTGGTTTTCTCTAGACAAACAAGGAGCAGTCCAAACATCCGAATGGATTAGATCAAAGCAATTGTCATAAGTAGTAAAAGATCTAGGAAAAATTGATTTGCAATGTTTTCCTAGAATATAAGCCTCACAATCACTATTTTGGACTTGAATATTAAGAAATAATAAGTTTAGGGCCTTATAATGAGGATGTCCTAATCTAGCATGCCAAATAACATCATTAGTTACTCCAACATTTAAGCCAAAACCACATGATACCAAGGAAGAATTCTTAAGGTCTCCAAACACATACAATCCATCCATGGTTGTTCCATGCTCAAGGACTCTACTTGTGTCAATATCCTGAAAGCAAACATCATTAGGCCCAAAGATAGCAAGACAGTTTAAATCGGATGTGGCCTTCTTAACGAATAGCAAGTTAGAAGTGAATGTGGGCATGTAAAAGGCTGTGGAACATTTATCAAACAAGTTTAAGTCACCAACACCTTCAATTTTAATTTGTTCTCCATTAGCAATACTAACATGTCCTAGTACAGGTTTAATGTTACTAATGAGACTAGGATCACTTATCATATGATGACTTGCCCCTGAATTAACAATCAATGGTTTCTTATTCCTACCTACAAATTTATCCATTTCACAAAGAGCTTGATAGCTCACAGGTTTTATAGTCTTACCAGAGTCTTTGATTGCTTTAAGGAGAGCATCAAGGTCTGACTTCTTCACAAACTCAGAGTTTGGAGTTGGAGTTAGAGGCTCATTCTCATGGTAAGATGAACCGCCTAAAGCAAAGTGAGCTTTGGAGTCTCCTTGTTCACGGTTGGAGTTGTCCCTCCAATGGCCTTGATGGGAAGGGCGTGACTCCCATTTGTTAGTGTATGAGCCACCAGGGAACCTCTTGAGATGTGGATGAAGGCTGAAACATTTCTCCTTTACATGACCAGGCTTCTTACAATAGCTGCATACTAAGGGAGTGTTGTCTCTACGGCGGTAAAGGCTCTTGTTGGCAGTTACTCCTTCAGCTGTGTTTGCCAGCACCAGTTCTCCTCCTTTTCCACCAAACAGTCCAAGAGATCCTGGTTCCTTCTGGATTTGAGAACATACCTCATCAAGACTTGGTAGCTTAGTTCCTCTCAAGATATGCTTGACCAAGTCATTATAAGCCGGGTTCAACACCATCAGGAGGGAGAATACTTTGTCTTGCTCCCTCCTTTCATTTAGGACTTCTGCATCTAGGGTATGTGGCCTCAGCATTTCCAACTCTGCCCAAGAGGATCTGAATTTTCCAAAGAATGTGTTGAAGTCAACATCTCCTTGGCTCAGCTGGTTGATACTCCTTTTGATCTCAAAAACCCGGGTAAGGTTTGATATATTTCCAAAGACATTCTTCAGAGTGCTCCATAGTTCTTTGGCACTCTCACAATAGGAGTAGGCTTCAAGGACTGTAATACCTAGTGAGCCTTGAAGGGTCGCTAGGACAGATTGGTCTTCAGAGAACCATGCTTCATCATCTTTGGACTCCTCTTTGCCTTCCTCCGGTTCAACATGGTGGAAGACTTTCTTCCCATTTAGGACGGCCCTTGTGGTTCTAGCCCACAAGAGATAGTTGTCAGCTCCCTTAAGAGTGACTGGAAGAGAGATAATCTTGTTGTTTTCCATAGAGTAGCTTGCGACAAACAGATGAAGAGATAAACAGCTATAGACCGGAAGTTAAGGAACTCAGCTATGGACCGCTGGATAATGTGAGTTTAAACACAATTTCTAGAAGGAATCATTCCACACGGATGATTAAGGGAGATAATAGAGAGATTTCAAAATGAATAAGAGAGTTTTTGATGACTAGAACTGAGCTATCAAGAGCTATTATCCATTGGACAAAGATATATGAATAACAAAGTTTGTTTAGGAGATGAAATAGGAACCTAGAATCAAACAGAGTTTATCCTAGAAGGAAAGAAAATAGAGGAATGCTCTGATACCATGTAAGTTTAAAGAGATCCTTAGTGATCTATAGAAGTTCTTATGGACGAGACAAGAAGAGAAAAATAAACAAGAGTGGGAGAGATATAACTTAGGCGCTTAAGAGAAGAGAATGATGTTTTTGATTTCCTTAACTTAATACAATACAATGTATGCACACTAACATTTATAGACAGACAACTAGGTTAACTACAAAGAGAATGAAAGGGACATGAATGGTTGGGATTAGAGTCTTGAGCGCTTCTAGACTGAAAGTGACAGCTTCTTGCTCTAGGCTGAAAGTGACAGCTCCTTAAGGCGCCTCGTGACTCCTTCTTGTTCTCTTCTTCTTGGTTTCTTCTTCCAACGGCTACATGTCATTATCAAGGCTTCTAACACCTCTTTCTCTTAGTTACAAATCAATCATATAGTTAGGAGAACAAATGTTTAGTTCCTTGCACAAGATGTGGTTAGTCGCTTGTTCCACAAGCTCCATTTCTTCTTCTTCTCAATACATATAGCCCATTATTTTATTGGACGTTAATGGACGGTCCTTTATGGACAATAATCCGTAATGGGCGGATGACCAATAAAACCCATGTCCATATGGTCCTCCCATGTACAGCCCAATTTCATATTTGACTAATTATTTATATTTTGACCAGCAATAAAATTTATTTTATTTTATTTTATTATTATTATAATCTGAAAACAAATCAAATTAACCAATTTAATTGATTAAAATAAACCAAAGAATAATTTCATTTTCCGATATAACCGTAAAATCTTGTTTCCCGCAAAAAAAAATCATTTTCCCGCCAAAAAAATAAAATCTAGTTTTCCCGCCAAAATATAAAATCTAATTTTCTCGCCAAAAACGTGAAATCTAATTTTCTCTCCAAAAACATAAAATCTCATTTTCCGCCAAAAACGTAAATTCTCTTTTTCCCGCCAAAAACATAAAATCTCATTTCCCATCAAAAAACGTAAAATCTAGTTTTCCCGCCAAAAACGTAAAATCTAGTTTTCCCGCCAAAAACATAAAATCTTGTTTTCCCGCCATACATGTAAAATCTTGTTTTCTATCAAAACGTAAAATCTTGTTTTCCTGCCGAAAACGTAAAATTTTGTTTTCCCGCCAAAACTGTAAAATCTCGTTTCTCCGCCAGAAACGTAATATCTTGGTTTCCCGCCAAAAACATAAAATCTCATTTTCCGCTAAAAACGTAAAATTTCGTTTTTCTGCCAAACATGTAAAATCTTGTTTTTCCGCCAAAACATAAACTTTTGTTTTTCCGATAAAAATAGAAAATTTTGTTTCTTCGCCAAAAACATTCCCGCCGAAAATGTAAATTTTTTTCTCGCAAAAAAATTTGGAAACTTATTTTCCATCAAAAAAAATCTTGTTATTCCGTCAAAATTGTAAAATCTCGGTTTTCCACCAAAAACTTTAAATCTCGGTTTTTCTTCCAAAAACAAAAACAAAAATTTCACCAAAACTTTCAAATATTGTTTTCCCTCCAAAATTAAAAATTTTTGTTTCCCCGCCAAAAACAATTTTGGGTTTCCCTCAAAAAAAAATTAGATTTAAAAGACCATGGGTGTGCCCATTGTTCATACGGTCCTGCCCATTTTTGACCGTGGGCGAAATTATTGCCCGCCCATATTGTCTATTTAAATTTTGCTCTGTCCATGGTTCGCCCATATCGAATTGGACTGGATTTAGCCCACGGGCCCAACGACCAATTGACACCTCTAGCTGATGGAGAGGTTTATTGTCTTCCATCTAGCCCTGTTCTATAAGTAAGTATCCTCATATGAAATGTCTCATCTTTATTAATCTCAAACTTATCTCTGGCTGACCTGAAGTATTTCACATAAGGGTTTACATCACCTAGCATTTTGATGAATTCTTCAATGAGTTCTTTTCTTAAGTTCTTTTTGCTTCCCTACACATTTGAGTTCTTTCCTTTCTTATATCATAGAAAAAGACGATGATATGCTATTAAGTTTTCACTTGGTGTACAAATATTGTTTATTTTAATAAGATAAAAATTATTACTTACCCGATAATTGTGGCTCTATTGTCAACTTCATTCGCAGTGTCAACAATATATAACTGTGAATACTTTGTATGTTCACCGTCTTTAGGTTTCATACTACCCATCAAATGGTAGGACATAGTAGGACCTCTACCTTTAGGAACTGATAGGTCAACCTTTCCACCGAAGGATGTCATTGCAAATACGCTGTCATAACCCCAAATATTCTCTTGGAAGTGTTTGCTTAATGAATCTTTACCAGTAAGTAGCCTTGTGAGGAATACAGGTGATTCTTGCAAGAAGGGGAGTTTAACTGTTCCTAGAATACAACAAAGTGAAAATTTTGGTTTGTTTGAATTTCTTCTCTTGTTTAAATGTTCTTCATGCCACATTTTCCCCCACAGTACTCACACATGTAGACATGCACCATGATCTAGATATGCTGATTTGACTGTTTAGGAAGTAGTTTTTTTAGAAGGTCTCTTTATACCTATATATAATTTGTCATCCCTATTTAATTCATTATCTGTAGCAGTTTTTTCCTTGTAAAACCGGATTTACTCGATCATGAGACAAAGTATTTACGGCCATTTCTTCTTCACAGCTACTATCGTCGTACTCTTGTTCCATGTGAAACAAATCATCTACTAATAATAACAAAATACACATAAGTATTTTCATACCACATAGAAAACATTGTTTAGGGCATATAAGACTGATGCCATAAACTTGAAAATTGACTAACCTTCAGATGATTATGCCAACATAGCTTTATCAAATTCCTCTTCTAGCTTTCTGAGTGGATGCAGATTTACATTTGAATTATTAACTTTGCTTTGCTGTCGAGTTGGCTGGGATTTGTTCACTAAATTCATAATTAACAAATGATCAAATGCGGATTCAAAAAGATAATACAATAGAGTTTTATTTAATATGTAAATATGCTTACTATTGGTTTTTTTTGTTTGCAAACAATAAAAGCAGCAGAGCAGGAAACTTTCTTTTCTTTGGAGCAGAACAGGATTCAAAATCGTTTGCGGATTTAGTTTCTCCTGAAACTGATAAATATATTCAATTATTAAATCCGGTTTTTTATTGTAGAAAATATTAAGTTACTCAAATAATCTTCATAGTAAAATAATGGATATGAGCCTTTGCTTACGATCCATTTTAATATCCGGAAGGATGACATATATGGGTTGCACCTCCCACGTAAGATTAGTCTGGATCTCTCTGTGGCCGAGATATACTTCTGAGTTATCTAAAAAACAAAAGATAGCAAAACGTGTACATGCATTAAAAAAAAAAAACTAACGGAAGCAGTGGAACCAAAATTAGTGTTAATTTATACATATATTTGTTTATTTTGAGTACGTGTTCCATTTTTCAGTTATCGGATAATAAACAAACCGAAAAATAGTTATATATTATTAATGGATCTAATTTGACATATCCAAAACCGAGAATTGGCGGATATAGTTTAAACCAATAATTATATATAAAAGATCCGATGATATTTTTAGTTATAGTTACCGATAATATGTAAAAACATAGTATAAACCAATGTTTTAAAAATTGCTAGGCGCTAGTCAGGCGGCGAGGGTGGGCCTAGCGCCTAGAAGATTAATCGGGGAGTAAACGGGGATTAATCGGAGATTAGTTTTAGGTTATTTTAATATTTTAAAAATATATTTATCCATTATATTAAACTTTTAAATAATATTGTTTTTAAAATTATAGTAAATACATGAAAATGTAGTATTAATAATTTATTTTATGATTTTTATTTATAATTTTAACATAATTTATTATGAAACATCAGAAACTATCAATATAAATGTCTGAATAACAAAAACAAAAAAAAATTATACTTGAAAATTTAAAAATAATTGGATTATAGATGATTATGCCGAAAATAATCGGATTAGGCGAGGATTAATCGGATTAGGCGGGGATTAATCGGATTAGGCGGGGATTAATCGGATTATGCGGAAAGTAATCGGTTGACTGACTTTCTCGAGGGATTAATCATTAGTCGAGGCGGCGAGGATGGGCCTAGCGACTAGACGGGGTATAATCGGAGCTAGGCGAGGATTTTTAGAACAAGGGTATAAACAGAGTTAACGTTTTTAAACAAGTGACTATTGCAGTTTGAGAAAACTAAGAAAATGGTCGATTTTAATCTGAAAAATTTCGAAAATGCATATTTCTACATGCAGTGTCAATTTAAATATAAATTCATATAACTCAAATTTTCGACATAAACTTATAAAATAGTGTCAAAATCAGATTCATATTTAACGGACTTTAATCAATACTTAGAGATGATGATATGACAGATTAAAATAACTTATGTTTTTAGTTTTTTTTTTAGGTTTGGACACCGTACCTCATATGATACCAAATATGTATAAACCGGTAAACTACAAGCATCGTCATAGCTATATGCAATTCAACAATATTTAATATATACCATAAAGATTTTATATCTTTAATTTTTTTAAAATAGTGGTTTTGCCTAGGCTTGAAACCAGGAAAAAAAATTACTTACTGACTTACTAATTAATTTTTGGTTGGAAAAAAATAAATATTTGTTTTAACTTTTAATTGATTTGCACACCAGAAAACGTCTTTTAATATATTTTTCTATTAATTTCCAATAAACTCTTATTTTTAATTTAACATTGGTGTAGTGAAATGGATCCAAAGAATAACTCTTTTAACACCTGAAAATTCTATGTGTAATCGCTAACTGTTTTAGTTTTAAATTCTTATTTATTTTAATTTACTGTAATCGATGATTTTTATTAATAATATGTAATCAACATATAATAAGAAAATGAAACCAATGAAGATAACACAAACATTCATTTCTTAAGTTTGAATGGGCCAATCAGCTTCAACGTCTTCCGCATTACTTTGATTAAAACCTAGGAAACACGGAAACTCGTTAGGATGTTTATTTAAAAATATGATGGAAACACGTTTCACGAGAAGATGTTTTAAGAAAACGAATGGAAACATGTTTCTTAAAATCTCTAATTTGAAAAAAATAAAAAATGATGAAATCTTTTGTTTCCGTTTATGATATATATATAATAATATATATATATCGTTATAATCTTTTATTTTTAATTAATTTTAATATTATTTATTAAATTGGGTTTATAGTTTATGATTTAGGGTATTTATATTATTTTAAATTTTGTTTGATTTATTTTTAATTATATATATAATATATATAATATAAATTTCAATTTTGTTTTAAAATTAATTTAATTTTAAATAATATATAATATATAAAATATTTTTAATTATATATATAATATAATATATCGTTATTTGATTTATATATTTATATATATATATATATTGGCATGTTTACAACCAATATTGTTTCCTATTTTTTTCAAAAAAAATTTGTTTCCACTTTTCTATCAGTTTGGCTTCGATGCTAACCATTACTACTCCTTCACATTCACTACCAGACTCCACCGTAAAGCCATACAATTACACAACTAACTTACCAGACGAATGGTTATCATTAATTTTCCAATCACTCAACACCTCAGACCTGAAACATTGCTCACTCATCTGTCATCGATGGTTGAAGATCGAAGTACAATGTCGTCATAGTCGCTCACTCAAAGCAAAATCAGATGTCATCTTAATAATTTTTTCACATTTTACTCGATTCGAATCAGTTAGAAAACTAACTCTCAAAAGTGATACTAACGCAATTGAAACTACACTCTATTTTTGAATAAGCAGAGAATTGTAAGAGGTTGAAGAAAAAAAAATTTGGTTCTTGTTCTTTTGGTGTTAAAGGGTATGAATGCTGTTTTGATTTTGAATATTGTTTGGTTCTTGTGGTATTAAACTAAAGATGGTTTGGATGAGGTTATTGACCCCGGTTTAGCTGCAGGGTTTGTTGAAGATGATTTGTTTAGGACTTGCATAACGGTCAGTGTTTTGCTCCATTTATAAGTCTTTGAAGATTTCTAGGTGTTGAGGAGATTGGGATCGGGTTTTCGAGGTGGTTAGTGATAAAGTTAATGGTATTGTTGAGATAAATTTAGAGAGGATTCAGATGAGTGATTTGGGTTTAACTACGCTATCAAAATGTTCGGCTGTCGACATTCTGCATCTTGTTAAAACTCCTGAATGTGCAAATATTGGTTTGGATTTGGTTGATGAAATCTTTTTTGAAAGCTTCATATTGATGGATGAAAGAGGAATTGAATCTGCGATGACGGGCTTATTATAGTTACTAAATTGTGTTGGAATTTGCAGGAGTTGGTTTTGATTGGAATGAATTATACAAAGATAGGTTTGGAAGCATTTGCCTCGAATTGTCTTAACTTAGAGAGGTTAGCGTTATGTGGAAGTGACACTGTTGGTGGCACTGAGGTATATTGTATTGTTGAGAAATGTATGCATTGAAGAAGCTTTGTATTGAGAACAACTGATGTTGGAATGGAAGAACTTGGGACCTGATGTCCAAATCTGGTGAAAGTAAAGGTTAAGAAGTGTAGAGGAGTGACTACTGAAGGTATATCACAAGAAAATGCCATTGAGTTAGCTCTATCCATACTCCAAATACCAACTCTAGGCATTGCATCTGGTAGCACCAGCCGGTCAACCTCGGTTAAGTCAATATTTGGGTTTCTGAGCCGGCAAGACTTTGCGTATGCGTTGAGAAGGTTGGGACTATGCCAAGGATGTTGAAATGAGTCAATGTAGACAGTATCACATCTGAGTTTTACCAGTTTTTAGTTTTGTTTTGTGTAGCTGTTTGTAGTTGTCTTATTGATTTTCAAATTGTTTTAATGGTCAATTCATAAGTATATATGGTTACATCTTTACTCCAAACCAAAAGTTTTATAAGACTATGTAGTGCTACATTAAGAAACAACACAAGAAAGTATCAATCAGATCTCAACGCAGCAACTTTACTATCTCATAAAGTCAAACCCATATCATCATGCAGTAGCACTGTAGCAGAGCCAAGTCTGAACATCAGTATTTGATTTTAGTTTTTTTTTTAAACAAAAGCTTAGATCTTCGATCTAAAAAAGCCTCAACAACAGTAATTGATTCAAGCCAATCTAAGATCTTTCAATTGGCTTTCTTTTCCTTTGCTGCTGCAGGCTTCGAATACAAGAGAATCTGAGTCAGGATGGCTCCATTTGTGACGACTCCAAGAGCAAAACCCGTAAGAACTATGGAAAAGTTGAGGAAAAGTAAAGCTTTCTAAAGAGAATATAAAACCGTAAACATAAAACTTCGTATTAGCTGAGAAGGATACTGCTCAGCGGAGCATTTTCTTGGAGGCTGGTGAAAACTCTTACTGCGTGTGAAACAAAGAAATTATGAGAAGAGAGATTATTATAAAGTATCAATGGAGAATACAAGAGGCATCAAACAAGAGAGGCCTCTTTACCTATGGAACCGGCGAAGTTCATAAAGAAAGTTAAGAAACTAAGTTCTCCGGTGCTTTTGTTCTGTAGAGAGAGAGAGAAAGAATGTGAATTATAACCGGTGGCCGGTAGTCTATGTCATAAAACATTTTTGCATATACTTTTGCAGAATCTGTAGAGATAACTACTGGTTAAAATGAGTGTATATATATATGCATATGCTTCCCGATTCAAAATTCAACCAAAAGACTCATTTTTAGCTTGGAGAAGGAGCAATAATCCAGCAAAGGATTGTGGGTAAATAATACTATGTTAACTATCAATTGATCAAATGAACATAATGCCACAACCGAAAGATCGCTATAAGCAATGGATACATAACTGAAGCTCAAAACACCATTCACATTCATAAGTATCTAGTCCAACAAGAAGATTCATCAATCACAAAATACAGTAAATGAAAAATGTAGTAAAGACTCACTCTGAAGTTCTTCCATATCTGAGGAAGTCTTGCAAATAGAAAGATCGCATGCTGTGAAGCCTACAACAAACACATAGTATCAAAATCTATCCATAAGAGAACCGTAAGTGAACAAGATAAGCAGTTAGTCCTTACATAAAGAGCGTCGAAAAGTGTAGGATTAATATTCCCAGCAAGCACAGTTGGTGCCACAGCACAATATCTATATCAGCTTAACATTAAGCAAACCAAAACAGAGATTCTCAAAATCAAAGGTAAGAAAACTCCTTAAAAACTTAAAAAGGATACAGAAGTGCCCTGGCCCAAGTTGTTAAAGGTACTGGTTGAGAGAAATAATAGATACAAGCAACCAAGATTAAAGCTGCCAAAAGGTTAAGAAATGAGAGATAAAATGCAGTTAGATATCATAATATATAACATCATATTAATGTCATTGTTCTTAAATAACACATTCAATTCCTTAATTAAATAAATTCAGAAATCTAAACCGGGAAGTGCAAAGTTTACACACATTCTATCATATAATTAAAATCTAGTAGTGGTACCAAAGACTTACCTTGGATCAAAAGAAAACCCATTTCGCCGAAAGCCGAAAAGGGAAGACCTTTATGTAAACAATAAGCAAGAGATATTGTATAACCAACAACTTCAAGCTCAAATGCGACAATACTTAGTCCTCGTACGCTTTTATGTTGCACAATTTTCATTATCTAAACAATATAAATTAACAAGCACAAATGAAACAAAGTAAAAAATTAGTAATTAGGGTTTATGAATTTGTAGTAGATGAAGTTGATTTGATAACTATGATACCTGAGGTAGCTTGACTGTGATTGAAGCAGCGACGAGACAGTAACCGAGAAGTTTGGAAATTAATGGAAGAATACAATCTTTTTCCGGAAACTCACCGTTCCGGAGAGATCCGATTGCGCAGCTCATATCAATTCCTAGATACTCCATTGATTTCGAGTTTTTTTTAATCTTCGCTTGGATCTTCTTAGAGCGAAGGTTGGTTCGTTGTTTCAAGTTCCGTGAAGTTGCCTCAATCCTACATACGACTAAACAGAACGATTTGGGCTACAACGTGGGCCTATTAAGGTTTTCCATATGGGCCACTTTGTCAACCCAAGTCACTTTCGGCCGGCAATTGGCAAATATTACTTAAAATGTTAAGTGAATGATAAGAATTTTCAAACTACAGTAAAACCTCAGAAAGGTATTAATTTATATAAAGTTTTCTAAACTTCAGAAAATATATTATAAAAATTAGAATAATGAAAACAATAATTTGATATATTTTAATATATTTATATATTACAAAATAATTATTACATATATATTTTTAAATTATTTTTGATGTAATTTGAGAAAATAATATCATATATTTAATATTTTAGGAAAAATAGAAATAATCTCCAATAAAATTATATATTAATTAATAAATAAAAATATTATAATCATATTTCACTAATATATATTATATATAATACATTTATATAATTATTAATTTATATTATTAACGGGATCATATATTTGCATAAGAATTTTTAAAAAAATTATTATTTTATTATTTTATCGAAATTTGTCAATTTTTACACTAACCCAACTCGGAACTGTGAAAATTGATTAATTTAGAGAGATTATTAATTTATCTAGTATTAATTTATAGAGTTTATACTGTACATCTCCCTTTTTTCTACAGTTTTCAATCTTTTTCAGTATCGTGTTTAATTCGTTACGAACAGAAAAGGTAAATAATGTTGTAAAATTAATGTAACAACAAATTATAATATATTTTTTTTACAACAAGTAGCATAAAAGAATAATGTGTACATCAAAATTAAATTAAACGGAAAGCATGTCAAACCAACTTACTGCTACATGTATCAAATTGTGTTACTCTTTCGTGATATATTTTTTTGTTGGAGTTTATTGAGTCTATTGTATTTTGGATTTTATTTGATTTTGTAGAGTTGACATGTCAATGTCAGTTAGAATCAAGTAGTTTAGTTGAAGTAGTGGTCGTAGTGTTTTCTATTTTCATAGTTCTGTGTTTTGTACACCATATAAAAATCACTTTGAGTTCATTAATGGAGGTTAAGGGATTCTGGTGCAAATCTATTTTTCACAATTGGTATGAGAGCAAAAGATTTTGATCCTAGAGAGAGAAGAAAATGAGCGATGATAAGACATTCACGGAGATTCCTCATTTCGATGGTCACTATGACCATTGGAGCGAACTGATGGAGAATTTGTTGAGAGCTAAGGGTTTGTGGAGTTTGGTGGCTGACGGTTGCACAGAGATAGCGGCTGGAGTCAAAATGACCAACGCACATCAGAGAATTCAGGAGGATCTCAAAATGAAAGCTCACTAGGTGAAACACTTTCTGTTTCAAGCCATCGATCACATGGTGTTTGAGCAGATCTTGGATCGGAGAAAATCCAAGGTTATACGAGATTCAATGAAAAGAAATTTTGGAGGCAATGAGAGAGCAAAGCAATCTCTTCTCAACACATTGAGAAGATAATTTAAGATCTTATCGATGAAGATTGATGAGAAATTAATGATTACTTTGGAAGAGTAATGGCAGTTTCCAACAAAATGAGGAGCAATGGTGAAGATATGCCAGATTCAAAGATCGTAGAAAAGATCTTTCAAACATTAACTGAGAAATTTACTTATGTGGTGGTTTCAATTGAAGAATCTAAAGATACTGGAAGCATGTCCATTGATGAGTTGCAGAGTTCTTTGACTGTTCATGAACACAAATTCAGGAATAGCGCTTAATGTCAATGTTAGGGGAAGAAGAAGAGGATCCTACAGAGTTCAAGGAAGAGGAAGAAGTCGTGGGTTCAACAAAGCCACAATCGAATGCTTTAAGTGCCATAACATGGGTCACTTTCAATATGAATTCCCAAGGTGGTATAACAAGGCACATTATGCTGAGATTGATGAGAAATAAGAAGTTATATTGATGGCTTATGTCGAACTTCATGGAGCATAGCGAAGTGATGCTTGGTTTCTAAATTCAGGATGTTCGAACCAAATGTGCGGTAACAAGGGCATTTTTTCAGAGCTGGACACTAATTTACTCATCATGTAAAGCTTGGAAATAATCATAAGTTGAGTGTCGTTGGAAAAGGAGTGGTAAAATTCATACTGAAAGGAGTAAGTTATGTTGTAAGTGATGTGTACTATGTTCTTGAGCTAAGGAACAATTTGCTAAGTGTGGCCCAGCTTCAAGAGAAAGGGATGGATGTATTATTCAAAGAGTGGTGAAGTGGTAAGGATGATGCAATGACAGGAAAGTGGTAAGAACGATGCAAGGGAGATATTTTTGGCTAAGATATTTTATTCAAGTCTGAACATTTAGATCGAGGTTTACATGGTATAAATAGGTAGGATATTAAGATGTCCCAACCTATACAAAGGACCCTCATGTCCTTGGGCGTTTACATGCCCGGTGGTAAACAATGTTCTTAAGTAAAAGTAAAAAGAGAGAACGATAGAAATTAGGTTCGGACGGTACTCCATGAACCATGAACTGGCAAGGAAGGTGGCTAGTTAGAACCTAATGCATCTGAATCGTAAGCCTCATTAAAAATCTTGCTGGCAAAACCACTTAGGATATAAACCGATCAAGAAAAAAAGAGTACATAGGCCAAGACGTCTTTAGAGGCGAGTTTTAACCGGGTTAGGGTGAAAATGCTAAATATTTGGTCCTTAGTCTTTTCTTCATATGCGGATCCAGTCCACACATTCCTTTTGAATCTTTGACTGATAATAAAGTTGAACCTCATTTGATATCGCCAGGCCTGATCCCTGTCAATGGTAGATACCGGTATGTCGGGTAAGGATCCTTGGCTGCTTGACTGGTCTGAGTCGGTATCATCATGAGAGTCCTCTTTTACTTTGGAGAAGGCTTGGGTCTCATCATGCCCTCCATCTTGAGGGTGTTTCATTCTCAAAACTTGATCTCCTGCATCAAAAGGGGACAAGTCAGAAATGTTGAAGATGGTTGACATGTTACCCTTACCTGGGATGTTGATAGCTTGGTCTGGCGTTGCTTGGCAAAGCATTCCGAACACATATGGAGCTAAACATAGTCACCCTCGATCTGCCTTCATTTTATATTGCTCGGTCTCCTTTAGGATGTTGTTGCGGACCCATTCATGGAGCTTCTTAATGTATTTGGTCTTGATGACACTTTCTGGTCCTTAATCTGGTCTGGTGGCAGTGGGATCATGTTCAGAGTATTAGGGGGTTAAAGCCATAGCAAATCTCAAAGGGGGAGAGACCGGTGGTGGAATAGGTGGCTCAGTTATACGCAAACTTGACATAGGGTAAGCTCTGGAGCCAGTTGGCATCAACTGCTGTTCTGAGTAATGCTCCCAACATGCGGTTGACCACATCTATCTACCCATCGGTCTGGGAGATGCACGGCCGTGGAAAACAGGAGCTTAGTTCCCATTCATCTCCAAATGATCCTCCAAAAATGTCAAGGAACTTTGGTTCTATGTCGAAGATGATAGTTTGGGGAATACGTGCAGTTTGACCATGTCCCAGAAGAAGAGGTCGGCTATTGCCGTGGTATCCCAAGTCTTGAAGCATGGACAAAATTGACCATCTTGGAGAAGCGATCAACTACAACCATGAAAAAAACCTTACGCTCAATAGAGGTTAATCCCAAGAGGAAGTCCATAGAGAGATCTACCCATTGGGCCGTTGGGATGGACAGTGGCATATATAGGCCGTGATGGTGAACCTTAGACTTGGCTCATCGGCATGTAAAGCATCTCGAGCAGAAGACTTCCACCATGCTTCTCATCTTTGGCTGGTAGAAATAGTTTCTCAGCATATCCAATTTCTTGTAGGATCCGAAGTGACCCATCAACCCGCCACTATGAGCTTCTTTAATGAGGAGTTCTTGGATGGAGCCTTCAGGGATGCAATGCCTTTGGCCTTTAAAAAGAAAGCCATCATGAAGGTAAAAGTCCTTGTATGGACCCGTACCATGACCGGAGTAGGGTGCCTTCAATCCGGGGTCATTTTGGTATTGCTCCTTCAAGTTGTTGAACTTGATGATATAAAGGAATAAATCGATGAATTCTAGCCATTTTACATGGTGCCTCTTTAGGTTGGTTTGGCCCCGAAGATGTTTTAAGGTCTTGTGGTCTGAGTGAATTACATATTCTTTGTAAATAAGATAGTGTTGTCAGGTCTCCAAGGCCCTAACCACGCATAAATCTCTTTTCGTAGGTAGGATAGTTAAGAGTACCTCCGCTGAGCTTCTCATTGAAATAGGCAATGGAACGTCCTCCTTGAGTCAGAATTGCTCCGATGCCAATCATGGAGACATCACACTCAATCTTGAAGGTTTTACCGAAATCAGGTAGGACTAGAAATGGAGCTTGAGTAAGTCGGTCTTTGAGCTCTTGGAAGGTCCTTTCTTTTTGCTCTTTCCAGAAAAACCGGTGGATTTCTTGACTAGGACCATCTGGGGAGCGGCTAGAAAACTGAAATCTCAAACAAACATCGGTAGAAACTAGCCAGGCCGTGGAAACTCTGAAGATAGCTGACGTTAGTTAGGGTTGACCAAATATTCGATTGCCTTGATCTTCACTTGGTCCACCTTCAGCCCTTGGGTTCTTATGACACACCCAGGAAGCCCAACTCCTTAACGCCAAACATGCACTTCTACATGTTGGCATAAAGCTCCTCCTGCTTGTGGGTTTGGAGGATAGCGCTTCTAAATGGTTGGTGTGGTCGATCAGGTTCTTGCTATAGACTAAGACGTCATCAAAGTAGCCGATCACAAATTTGTTGATGTAGGCGCAGAGGGTGTGGTCCATCAGCCTCACGAAGGTGGAGAGTCAATACACTCCCGGAACAGTAAACTCCATGACCAATCTGATCGGGTCCTGGAAGGACGACGAAGACCAGATGCGGTATGGCCAAACCGCCTATGAGGGTTACAGTACGGCTTAATCGCGGTCAGATTTCCTTGGTAGCCAGCTCTCAACGTAGTCAGGTTTCCTCAGTAGCCAGTCACTGATGCGGTATGACCCCTTGGTAACCAGTTTCTGATGCGATCAGGGAACTCTCGATGATATGATCCTGGAAACGTCAGCACTTAGAGAAGAAGAGGAAGACGCCTTGACCATTCCCAAAGATCTTAAGATCTGGGCAAGAACAAGAAAACTCCAAAAAGCTGTTGGAACAACTCTAAAGTTGTCTTGAAAGCAAGAAGAAGTTTGTCCAAGACCAATCAACCACGAACTGATCACGTCCATACAAGCCATTCCGAGTTAATCATCATCAAGTAGCTTGAGTGTGCTCTTTTTCCCTTAGGTTGGTTTTATCCCAATGGGTTTTCCAACTAAGGTTTTTAATGAGACCTTAAGTCCACTTACCCCACTTTGGTGATTAACTTGGATGATTTCATGAAGCTGTGGACTAATTTCCTTATGCCATGGATCGACTTAAGCATCACCTTATGATATATTTTAGATTATGGTTTTTATTTCATGTTCTTTAGTTCGCAATCTTCTTTAAATTCTAGTCAAACTCGCCTAAGTCTTCTAGTCCAAGTCTTCAGTCTTTATTTCTAAGTTTTAGGATGAATTTTAGAGTTCCCAAGAGTCATTCTCGAAGGAGCTTGAGTCTGTTCAAGCTCCTTCCCTATTTAAACTCGTGCAAGCTTTATTCTAAGGCACCCAACATTATATTCAGATATCTTGAGATTAATCTCTTTTGTTCTTTGTGAACATTTTCCGATTGTTTGGTGAGTCATATCCAACAATCTTTCAATCCTTCGGTGTGTCATATCCGAAGCATCAAACCTTGTCACAACCAAGTGTGTAATATCTTGGCGTGGCATTGAGGAATATCAGTGGACTTTCGCATCTATTGTGTGACCATTCAATCCATCAACAAGGAGTCATTCCGCAACTACTTGTGTTGTTATCATTTAATCCACAAACCTTGATAAACTTGATTATTTTGATTCGTTTATGCAAGGATCTATCTAACATCTTTATCCATCTTCTTTGTCTTCCATCTTCGTGTGATCTACCATCGAAACTGCCAAGTTTTGGGGTTGATTTTTGCATCATTTGGTATCAGTGCAAGCAATTTCGAGTTTGGTAGTGAGTTTTCATATCTTTTCAAATTCTGATCTTTCATTTCTAATCTTTCATCTTCTGACCTTTCATTTCTAACCCCTCACCTTCTTGGTCGTGAGTCTTCGACTCGCCATCACTCTGTTCTATCTTTTATTCCCATCTTTTCTTTCTATCTTCCTATTCAAAAATCCGTTGGATCATCTATTCAAAAAAAAAGGAACAAAACCAAACGTGTTCTCACTCCATTCCTTCTACCTTAATCAAAATAAACAAAACCAAACGTGTTCCAACACTCTTTTTCCTTTCTATCTTTTGTTCCTTCGAAACAAAACCAAACGTGTTCCAATATCCTTTTTCTTTCTATCCTTCGATCGTTCGGATTGTGGAAAATTCTCATTGAATTTGATTGGGATTTGTTTGATAAGAACAATTGAGAAATCTCTGAGTAAGGACATCTTGAGAGTTGAGTGAAACACCTGAGTGAAACACTTGAGAGGAAAAATAATAGTGAGGTTTTTATTACTAACACTATTGAGTTTTGCTGTTGAGTTTTGTAGGAAAAATTCAAAACATCTTTTGACTTGTTCCCACATTTCATCGAGATGTCTCATAGTGAAGCTGGAAGCGATAACACCAACCGTCCAAAGAGAGCCAGACCAAATAACATGGATGTGCAAAATTTCATGGAGGAAATGAGGCGCTTCTTGAGGCAGGAGCTAGATCTCGTTCATGAAAGAATGAACACCATACAAGAATCGGTGAATCAAGGACTTACCCAATGTCATGCTGAAGGAAGAAGAAGGGCACCAAGGCCAGAAAACAATGAGAAAGGATCAGATTACTACAGCCGTGGAAGTCAAGCTTCTAATGAGGAACCAGGATGTCCAAGACGTGTAAGAGAAGCCAGGGAACGCAATGAAGACAATCTTGGTAGTCTTAAATTGAAAATACCACAATTCTATGGGAAGAATGATCCGGACGTCTATCTAGAATAGGAGAAGAAGATAGAACTCGTCTTCGATTGTCTGCAATACTCAGAACGGAAGAAGGTTCAAGTTGCTGCAACAGAGTTCTATGATTATGCCATCAATTGGTGGGATCAAATTGTTACAAGTAGGAGACGCAACCAGGAGCCACGTGTGGAAACTTGGGGAGTGATACAAAACTTAATGAGGAAGAGGTTTGTTCCAAGTCATTACCACTGGGAGTTACATCAAAAACTTTGGAGATTAAGCCAGGGTAGTAAAAGAGTGGAGGATTACTTTCAAGAGATGGAATCTCTCATGATCAAAGCCGACATAGATGAAGATCATGAGGCGACCATGGCTAGGTTCTTGAGTGGCTTGGCACGAGATATTCAATATAGGATGGAGCTTCAAACTTATGGTGATTTGGAGGAGATGCTTCACAAGGCTGTTCTAGTAGAACAACAAGCCAAGTATTGGTTCTTTTAACCATAGGCAAATACAAGGATGAAATCTTGTGTGATATCTTACCAATGGAGGCCGGTCACATTTTGCTAGGGAGACCATGGCAGTTTGATAGAAGGGTCATCCATGATGGGTTTATAAATCAGTATTCTTTTGAATACAATGGCCGGAATACCACCCTTACTCCATTGACGCCACAAGAAGTTCATCATGATCAAACATGGCTGAAACAACAAGGTAAAACCAATGAGAGTGACCCCCAAATACACCACCAACAAATAAAAATGAGAGTTTGAGAAAAACTAAGAAAAAGGCCTTTGAGAGTAACCCTTGAGGCAATCAAACTTTCTTGTATGGTTTAATGTGGTTAAGAGAGATTTGTTCTCTAATCAACCCATTCTTTTGTTTGTCTATAAAGAAGTGTTAGTAAACCTTACTAATCCAATGCCAGAAGTTCCGATCAGTATTTCCTATCTTTTGCAGGAGTTTAAGGATATCTTTCCAGAGGAGAATCCCAATGGACTACCACCTATCTGTGGGATTGAACACTAGATTGATTTCGTACATGGAGTCCTAACCGTCCAGCATAAAGAACCAACCCTGTGGAGACTAAGGAACTTCAAAGGAAAGTGGAAGAGCTAATGGCTAAAGGCCATATCCGGGAAAGCATGAGCCCTTGTGCCGTGCCGGTTCTACTTGTTCCAAAGAAAGATGGAACTTGGAGGATGCGTGTGGATTGCAGAACCACCAACAATATCATTGTAAAGTATCGCCATCCTATTCCTCATTTAGATGACATGTTAGATGAATTGCATGGTTCTTGCATTTTTTCTAAGATAGACTTGAAAAGTGGATATCATCAAATTAGGATGAAAGAAGGAGATGAGTGGAAAACTGCATTTAAAACTAAGCATGGATTGTATGAGTGGTTAGTCATACCTTTTGGATTAACCAATACACCTAATACATTCATGAGGTTAATGAATCATGTCCTTAGATCTTTCATTGGCATCTTTGTGGTTGTGTACTTTGATGACATCCTGATGTACATCAAGAGCTTTAAGGAGCATATAGAACATCTTAGAGCTGTTCTTGATTTGTTAAGGAGAGAAACACTTTATGCCAATCTTAAAAAGTGTACTTTTGGAATAGATAACTTGGTCTTTTAGGCTTTGCTGTGAGTGCAGATGGTGTAAAGGTGGATCCGGAGAAGATTAAAGCAATCATGGAGTGGCCGAGTCCAACAACCATTAGTGAAGTAAGAAGTTTCCATGGACTTGCTGGCTTCTACAGGTGCTTTGTCAAGAACTTTAGCACCGTTGCTGCCCCATTGACTGAAGTGATCAAGAAAGATGTCAGATTCAAGTGGGAAGAGGCAAAAAAGCTGCATTTCAATGCCTTAAAGAGAAGATTACTCATTCTCCTCTCCTTACCCTTCCTGATTTTAATAAAACATTTTAGATTGAATATGATGCCTCAAGGATTGGTATTGGTGCTGTGTTAATGCAGGAGAAAAGACCAATAGCATACTTCATTGAGAAGCTTGGAGGAGCAACTATCAACTATGCAACTTACGAAAAGGAGTTGTATGCTTTGGTGAGGGCGTTACGAACTTAGCAAAATTATATTTGGCCTAAGGAGTTTGTAATACACACAGACCATGAATCTCTCAAGTTCCTAAAGGGGCAGAATAAGCTGAGCAAAAGACATGCTAGATGGGTGGAATTCATAGAGACTTTTCTTTATGTGATCAAGTATAAACAAGGTAAGAAAAACATAGTGGCTGATGCACTGTCTCGGAGGATGTTCTTTTAAACACTCTTGATGCTAAGCTTTTGGGTTTTGAGCAAATCAAAGGTATGTATGAAACTGATTCTGACTTTGGTGATGCATACAAGTTGTGTGAAAAATTTGCTTCTGGCCATTACTTTAGGAGGGATGGTTTTCTTTTCTATGATAACCATTTGTGTGTGCCTAACTGTTTTAAGAGATTTGTTGGTTAGGGAAGCACATGGAGGAAGTATTATGAGATATTTTGGAATTGCCAAGATACTAAAAGTTTTGCAGGACCATTTCTTTTGGCCACACATGAGAAGAGATGTGGAGCGGATATGTGAAAGATGTGCAACATGTAAACAAGCTAAGTCCAAGGTTCAAAGCCACGGTTTGTATACTCCTTTACCCATTCCTTATCACCCTTGGAATGACATCTCTATGGAATTTATTGTTGGATTGCCTAGGACTAGAATCGGAAAAGATTTTATCTTTGTTGTTGTGGATAGGTTTTCTAAGATGGCACATTTCATAGTTTGCCACAAAACTGATGATGCATTGCATGTTTCTAAATTTTTCTTTAAGGAGGTTGTACGCTTACATGACATGCCTAGGACTATAGTTTCTGATAGAGATACTAAGTTTCTTAGTTACTTCTGGAAGACTCTTTGGTCTAAAATAGGTACTAAGTTAATGTTTTCTACTACTTGTCATCCGCAAACTGATGGGCAGACTGAGGTAGTGAATAGAACATTAGGAACTCTCTTGCGTGCATTCATAAGGAAAAACTTGAAAACATGGGAAGATTAATTGCCTCATTGTGAATTTGCATATAATCATGCTGTGCATTGTACTTCTAAGTTTTCTCCTTTTGAAATTGTTTATGGGTTTAATCCTACTTCTCCTTTGGATCTAGTACCTTTGCCTGAGTGTGAAAGAGTTAGCTTTGATGGAAAGAAGAAGGCCGAGCTAATATGGCAGATACATAAGCAAGCAAGACGAAATATTAAAGAAAAAACAAGGCAATATGTCAAGCATGCCAACAAAGGAAGACGTGAGAAGGTCTTTGAAGAAGGTGACAAAGTTTGGGTTCACGTAAGGAAAGAGAGGTTCCCAGATGAAAGAAAATCTAAACTTATGCCAAGGATCGATGGGCCTTTCAAGATCATCAAAAAGATCAACAACAATGCCTACCATCTTGACTTGCAAGGTGAGTATGAAATACGTAATAACATTAATGTTACTGACTTGATCCTATTTGTTGCAGATGATCCAGATTTGAGGACAAATCCTTTTCAAGAGGGAGGGGATGATATGAGCATGGAAACGTCAGCACTTGGGGAAGAAGAGGAAGACGTCTTGACCATTCCCAAATGTCCTATGACCCGGGCAAGAACAAGAAAACTCCAAGAACCTGTTAGAACAACTCTAAAGTGGTCTTGGAAGCAAGAAGAAGTTTGTCCAAGACCAATCAACCACGAACTGATCACGTCCATACAAGCCATTCCGAGTTAATCATCATCAAGTGGCTTAAGTGTGCTCTTTTTCCCTTAGGTTGGTTTTATCCCAATGGGTTTTCCATCTAAGGTTTTTAATGAAGCCTCAAGTCCACTTACCCCACTTTGATGATTAACTTGGACGATTTCATGAAGTTGTGGATCGACTTCCTTATGCCATAGACTGACTCAAGCATCACCTTATGATATATTTTAGATTATGGTTTTTATTTCATGTTCTTTAGTTTGCAATCTTCTTTAAATTTTAGTCAAACTCGCCTAAGTCTTCTATTCCAAGTCTTCAATCTTTGTTTCTAAGTTTTAGGATGAATTTTAGAGTTCCCAAGAGTCATTCTCGAAGGAGCTTGAGTCTGTTCAAGTCTCCTTCCGTATTTAAACTCGTATAAGCCTCATTCTAAGGTACCAAACTTTTTATTCAAATATCTTGAGATTAATATCATTTGTTCTTTGTGAACATTTTTCGATTGTTTGGTGAGTCATATCCAACAATCTTTCGATCCTTCGGTGTGTCATATCCGAAGCATCAAACTTGTCACCACCAAGTATGTAATATCTTGGCATGGCATTGAGGAATATCAGTGGACTTTCGCATCCATTGTGTGACCATTCAATCCATCAACAAGTAGCCTTTCTGCAGCTACTTGTGTTGTTATCATTCAATCCACAAACCTTGATAAACTTGAGTCTTTTGATTCATTTATGCAAGGATCTATCCAACATCTTCATCCACCTTCTTTGTCTTCCATCTTCGTGTGATCTACCATCGAAACTGCCAAGTCTTGGGGTTGATTTTTGCATCACTCGATAGGTCTATCGAGCGGTAAAGTAACCTCAATGTGCAAACACCAAGGCGAGTCAAGGTTTCTTAGTAGGAATCAGTCAAAGCGGTATGGATAATTATGGGGATAAGATGGATGATGAGTAACACAACGAGAAGGAAACAATGATAAGAATAATGGGAAGGTAAGCGATGATAAGGTTGATAGTAAAGAGAAATGAGGGTATGGACGATGGTAAAAAAGGATGGTACGAACGAGGGTGATGAATGAGCGGTAAACAGTAAGGAATAAAGGAACAAGTTGGATCGATAGCCGGCAACACGGTGGTGGAACGACATTGTGATACAACTGATTGGAGTCCGAGCAGAGTTTCAAGGACTTCTGATGTTTAAACTAAGAGTGAGACTCGAGAAAAATGTTATAGATAATATGTTTATTCAAGTCTGCCTTTCAAGTTCAAGGTTTATAGGTTTAAATAATGTTCAGCGTGTAATAATGTTCTTAACGTTACATGCCTAGTAAAAACAGTGAAATAATGTTCTTAAGTAAAAGGTAAAAGAGGAAAGGGTAGGGATTAGGACTGAACGACACTCCGTAAGCCATTAACCGGCAAGGAAAATGACTGGCTTGGATTTAATGCGTTTGGGTCATAAGTTTCATTCAAAACTTTGTTGGCAAAACCACTTTAATATAAAAGACAATCAAGGGAAACATAGTGCTTAAGCCAAGACGACTTTAGATGCACATTTTCACTGGGCTAGGGTAAAAATGCTAGGGACATGGTACTTGGTCATCTTCAATTGCTTGGGTTCAGTCAATGCATTCTTCTTCAGTACTTGGCTGATAACGAGGATGAATCTCATTTGATATCATTTGGACTGGATGCGGTTAATGGCCAATGCTGATATGTTAGGTAAGGGGTCTTGGCTCCCGGCTGTGTCCGAATGAGTGTCATCCAGGGAGTCTTCCTCTGAGTCGGAGGAGGCTTGGGCCTCATCATGCTTTCCCTTTTGAGGATGTTTTGTCCTCAAAACTTGATATCCTGCATGAAAATGGGACAAGTCAGCAATATTGAAAGTGGTAGACATGTTACCTTTACTTAGAATGTCGATCCGGTACATATTATTTTTAACATTTTCTAGCACTTGGAAGGGGCCATATCCTTGAGGTTGCAGTTTCGTTTGGTGATGCTTGTTGAAAAGTCCCGTCCGCGTATGTAGTCAAATCCAGAGGTTACCTTCCACGATTGGCCTTATTCTTGTACTGCTCCGTCTTCTTTAGGATGTTGTTCGGACCCGTTAATGGAGCTTCTTGATGTACTCGGCTTTGGTGACCCCGTTCTGGTCTTCCATCCGATCCGGCGGCAAGGGGATCATGTCCAAAGGCATAAGAGGTTTGAAGCTATAGCAAATCTTGAAGAAGAAAAGGCCAGTAGTAGAATGGGTAGCTCAATTGTAAGCAAACTTTACATAGGGTAAGCTCTGGAGTCAGTTGGCTCGGTTTGAATCAACGGCTGACCTAAGCAATTCTGTCAAAGTGCGGTTAACTACTTTGGTTTGGCTGTCGGTCTAGGGATGGGCGGCCGTAGAGAAAAGAAGCTTGGTTCCCATGCACCTCAACATGATTCTCCAGAAATGCCCAAGGAACTTGGGATCTCTGTCTGAGACGATGGTTTGGGAAAGGCCATACAGCTTTACCACCTCCTGAAAGAAAAGGTTGGCTATGGCTATGGCGTCCTAAGCCTTGGAATAAGGCAAAAGTAGACCATCTTGGATAAACGGTCGACCACTATCATGACAGAGTTCTTCCTCTCAATACGGGGTAATCCTAAAAGGAAGTCCATAGAGAGTTCGACCTATGAAGCCGTGGGCATTGGTAACAACATGTAGAGGCTGTGAGGGTGGGATTTTGACTTGGCACGCCGGCAGGTCAAACATCGGGAGCAGTATGTCTCCACCATGCCTCTCATCTTGGACCAGTAGAAATGGCTTCTCAGTATGTCCAAGGTCTTATGGGATCCGAAGTGACACATCAACCCATCACTGTGAGCTTATTGAATGAAAAGCTCTCGAATGGACCCATCCGAGATGCAAAACCTTCTTCCTTTGAAAAAGAATCACTCATGGATGTAGAAATCCTTGTAGAGCTCCTCACCGTGACCGGAGTAAGGACCTTGATGTCTGGACCGGGCATCATGCACTATGTTTTTCCCCATCTTGTACTTGATGACATAGATGAACATCTCAATAAACTCGAGCTACTTTACATGGCGTCTCTTCAAGTTGATCTGGCTCCGGAATTTCTTCAAGTTCTTGTGATCCGAGTGGATCACACTCTCCTTAGAGATAAGGTAGTATTGCCAGGTTTCGAGGGTCTGGATCAGGGCGTAGATCTCTTTGTCATACATGGGGTAGTTGAGGGTGGCCCCACTGAGCTTCTCACTGAAGTAGGCAATGGGTCATCCGCTTTGAGGTAGAATGGCTCCTATGCCTATGCCGAAGATATCACACTCTATCTCGAAGGTCTTGCTGAAATCAGGCAGGACTAACAACATGACTTGTATGAGCCAGTGCTTGAGCTCTAAGAAGGCCTTCTGTTGCAGTTCTTCCCAAAACAAACTGGTGGACTTCTTGACTAGGGCCATCAGGGGAGCGGCTAGCAAGCTGAAGTCTCAGATGAAACAGCGGTAGAAGCTAGCCAAACCATGAAAGCTTATCACTTGGCTTACATTGGTTAGGGTGGGCCAATCTTGGATGACTCTGATCTTCTCTTGGTCCACCTTCAAGTCTTGACTACTTACAACAAATCCTAGGATGACTCACTCTTTAGCACCAAACACGCACTTCTTCATATTGGCATAGAGCTCTTCCTGTCTGAGGGTTTGGCGGACGAATTCTAGATGACCAGCATGGTTGGTCAGGTCCTTGTTGTAGACCGATATATATCAAAGTAAACGACCATAAACTTTTTGATGTACGGGCACAAGGTCTGGTTTATCAGCCTCATGAAGGTTGAGAGCGCATTGGACAGGCCGAATAGCATGATGATCAACTCATACATACCTTGCTTGGTCTTGAAGGTGGTCTTCCACTCGTCGTCTTCCCTTATCCTTACCTGATGCTACCCACTTTTCAAGTTGACCTTTCAACATGTTTTTCAGGCGGGGAATGGGATACTGGTATTTGACCATGATGTTGTTGATGGGTCATTAATCCATGCACATCTGCCCGCTGCCATCTTTCTTAGGGTCCAAGAGGAACAAAACATCACATGGGCTAAGATTCTCCCAGATGTATCTCTTGGCCATAAGGTTAACAGCTTGTTGCTCCAGCTCTTTGCCCTCTTTGGGGTTGACAGGTAGGCAGACCAATTTGGCAGGGAGGCTCCTGGGACAAACTCTATCCGATGCTCAATGCTTCGGAGAGGGGGTAAACCGTGTGGGATCTTTTCAGGGAAGATAGACGCGTACTTCTGCATGGCCCTCTAGAGCTCCTCTGGGACCGAGTTTTCTGTGGTACTTGCACTCAACACATCCTTGTAAACCATTAATATGACTCGCCACTTATTGCCGATGGTTTTACAAGTGTCGCAAATGGAAATAAGACAATTGGAACGGGAGTAAGTATCCCTACTAAACCTACTTTGTAATTCATGTACTTGGATGGTTGACAAAGGGGCTAGATTTATACGCTTAGAGTCATGAATCAAAGAATAGAAGTTGGTTCGGCCATTATGGGTGGCATCCTTATCAAAATGCCATGTTCTTCCTAAGAGGACGTGACTAGCTTGTAAAGGACTAACATCACATTTGACAGAGTCTTGGTACTGCCCTACACTAAAGGCTATTTCTACTTGTTTGGTAATAGGAATAACAGTTTTGTTATTTAACAAACGTAGTTTATAGGGATGAAGATGCTTAATACTAGGGAGAGAAAGTTTGGTCACGAGGTGGGAACTGGCCACGTTGGTACAATACCCACCATCGATGATCAAACTGCAAACTTTTCCATTGATGGTGCTGTTGGAATATGTGATCTCAAGAAGAAGAATTCAAACTCAAGAGAAGGAGGGAAAAGGAGAGAACTAGTTGTAAAGGAACTAGAAGGAGAGCTAGTTGATAAGGAACTAGAAGAAAAGGAAGCTGTTGGATATCAACTAGACAAACTAACTAAACCAAGTGAGGAAGCAAAGGAGGCATGGGCGCTACAGGGAGAAAGCATGGGCGCTGCAGGGAGAAAGCATGGGAGCTGCAGGGAGAAAGCATGGGCGCTGCAGGGAGAAGGCATGGGCGCCTAATGGAGAAGGCATGGGCGCCTAATGGAGAAGGACTCACCTCTCTTCCTCTTTGTAACTTCTATATAAAAAAACATGTAAAGCTCTTATAGAAAATATGGATACAAGGAAAAAAAATCTTATTACATTCATTCTCTCTAAATCCTCTCATCATTCTAAACACTATATAATCATCTAAACTCTTAAAATCGACAAAGTTCTTCATGGTATCAGAGCGGGTTTATCCTTTAACCGCTTAATCTTCATCTTATAATTCTTCTATCACTCTACAAAGCTTCTAATCTATAACAATACATCCTCCTAGTTCTATTCACTCTGAGATTAATATCCTTGGGATCATAGGATCTTCAAGTTGTGAAAGAACTATAATTGTGTATTGTTACTAGAAAATGGAGACAAATAGAGTAGCAATCTCAGTCATACTCAAAGGAAACAACTATCTCCTTTGGGCAAAAACCACTAAGACCATTCTTAGAGGAAGAGGACTTTGGCGATATGTTGAGCCAAAGGAGGCGGCGGAAGCTTTAGTGAAAAATGAAAAAGAAGAAGCTAGGGAGGAACAGGAGGAACAATACACGCTCTCTCTTCTTCAAAGCTCACTAGAGCCATCCATCTTGGCGGCCTACTCATATGCTGATTCCGCCAAAGAACTATGGGATATACTCAAGGGAGTATATGGAAATGTCTCAAATATATCAAGAATATTTGAGGTAAAGAGGGCACTGAATGAGCTTCAACAAGAGGAGAAGCCATTCAAGGAAATGTTTGGGGAGTATAGAAGTTTGTGGGCCGAACTGGAGATCTTGAGGCCACAAACTATGGACCCCAAGGAGTTAGGAGAAAGGCGTGACCAAGATCAAGTGTTTGGGCTTCTCTTGGCACTTAACACATCTTACAAAGATCTTATCAAGCACATACTCAGATTTGAGAAGCTGCCAAGTCTAGCGGAAGTATGTGGCATGATACAAAGGGAGGAAGGGTCAAGAGATCTATTCCGTTCACCAAGTGAGGCCGCACATCTTGCAAGGAGGAATCACACATTCGACAAGAGGGTGCTGGAATGTGATCATTGCAAGATGAAGGGGCACACTAAGGAGAAGTGTTGGACTCTTCATCCACACTTAAGGCCTAAGCGGCTAAAGGAGAATGGAAGTGGACCTAGAGCCTTCATGGGAGTCACACAACCTGTTGAAGAGATGGTCAGAAGATCCGAGTTTGAGGCTCTCATCAAGAGCCTAGCCAAGCTCACAGAATCCGGTAAGAGCCTATTTAGCTCTAAAAGTGCCATTAAGAAGAATAGGATCATTGTGGATTCGGGGGCTTCTCATCACATGATTAATGATCAAGACATGCTGAAAAATCTTGAACCTTATCATGGAAATGTACAAATAGCCAATGGAAGCTCAGTTCCGATTGAAGGGATAGGAGAGTTAGAGCTTTTCACAAAAGAAACTAAAGCATTATATATGCCTAGTTTCTCATCCAACCTTTTATCAGTTCATAGAGCCACAAAAGATTTGGATTGTGTGGCAATGTTTGGGACTGACTTTGTGAAGTTTCAGGACCCTAAAACAAATCATGTACTCGGAGAAGGAAAGGTGGAGGATGGAGTGTATCTGTTGGAAACAAATAAACAAGAAAAGCTAGAAGCTCTTGGAGTAAAGGCGGATAAGGAAGTTTTTGACAAGAAGGAGATTGGAGATAGCCCATTATGGCATGGAAGGCTAGGACATCCAAATTCAGCTATCCTCAAAATGGTCTTACCCAATCTCGTTCAAGGAGAAGAAGGTTGTGAAGCATGTGTACTAGGGAAACATTGTAGACAGGTTTTTCCCTCTTCATCTACAACTTGTGATGAAGCTTTTGGCATTGTACACTCGGATGTATGGACCGCCCCATGTAACTCAAGAGATCAATATAAATATTTTGTTTCATTCATTGATGACTACTCAAGACACACATGGATCACACTCTTACATTCAAAGGATCAAGTATATGAAGCGTTTACTAACTTCACCAAATATATCTCTACCCAATTCAAGACCAAAATCAAAATCTTAAGAAGTGATAATGGAGGGGAGTATGTGAGCAAACGATTCAAGGAGTTACTCAATAACCTTGGTATCATACACCAAACATCGTGTGCTTACACTCCACAACAAAATGGGGTAGCAGAAAGAAAGAACAGACATCTCATGGAAGTAGCAAGAACCCTCATGATTGCCAAAGGAGTACCTACATTTCATTGGGGAGATGCAGTAATGACTTCAAGCTACTTAATCAACCGGCTTCCAACCAAAAATCTTGATAATAAATCACCATTTGAAGTGCTATACAAAAGCAAGCCAAGCGTGAATCATATGAAGACCTTTGGATGTACTTGTTATATGTTTGTACCGGAGGGACAAAGAAGCAAACTTGAACCTCGAAGTATGAAGTGTGTGTTCATTGGCTACTCACCAACACAAAAGGATACAAGGTCTACAATCCGGAGACAAGGAGAGTCTATGTATCTAGAGAGGTGAGATTCAATGAAGAAGAAGGATTTTATGGAAACAAGAACCATGAAGCTCCGGAGGATGTGACTCCAGTATCTATAGATTGGAGGCGGGTTAATGATGCTCCAATAAATGAGGTACAAGGAGAGAATGAATCATCTGAGAATATCATAGAGCAGGGAACTACGGATGATATACTGGAGGAATCAAACCAGAGGTTATCTGAAGCAGAAGAGGATGTGGAAGAAGAACCAGAATCAAGTATACCTCTAAGAAGAAGTACAAGACAGAGGCGACAACGTGTTTTCTATGGCTACAACAATTCTGCTATGCTCCAAGGAGAGTCTAGTACGAGTAATCTTCCTTGTGTGATAAGAGAGTGTCCTGAGCGTACGGCGAGCTTAGATCTCGATCCTATTGGCGACAGCACTCTCATATCACAAGGAGGAGATCACACTCAAACTAGTATTATCACATATCCCATTGAGCATTTCTGTTCCTTGGCGACATTACCTATGGAGCATGAAGTTTTTCTCACAAAAATCAGCAAGGAATACATTCCTAGCTCATATGAAGAAGCATGTGAGAGTGGAGTATGGGTGAAAGCCATGGAAGAGGAAATGAAGTCCATGGAAAGGAATAATACTTGGTACTTAACCGACTTACCAAAGGATAAGAAGTTGGTTGGGAGTAGATGGGTGTATACAATCAAATACACAAGTGATGGGAAGATAGAAAGGTACAAGGCAAGGTTGGTAGCAAAAGGGTATACTCAAGTTTATGGGGAGGACTATACCGAGACATTTGCTCCGGTTGCTAAGCTTCATTCCATAAGAATACTAATCTCAGTGGCAGTGAACTTAAAATGGGATCTATGGCAGATGGATGTTAAGAACGCATTCTTGCAAGGAGACTTGGAAGAAGAGGTGTATATGGATCCACCCCAAGGATATCATAAGGAAGGCAACAAAGTTTGCAGATTGAAGAAAGCAATCTATGGGCTGAAGCAATCCCCAAGAGCATGGTACCAAAGGCTAAGCGCTTGTCTTTTGGAGAAGAAGTACATAAGATCTGAAGCGGATCATACCTTGTTCACAAAACAAAGTGAAGAAGGAATTGTTGCCGTATTGATATATGTTGATGATCTAATCATCACAGGAAGTGACAAAGATGGAATAAATCAAATCAAGAAGATCTTGAAGGTCGACTTTGATATAAAAGACCTAGGGGAACTTAAGTATTTCCTAGGGATTGAGATGACACGATTTGGAGATGGAATGTTCATTTCTCAAAGAAAATATGTCCTAGACCTCTTGGAAGAAACAGGGAAGCTGGGATCCAAGCCGGCTAAAACCCCAATAGAAGAAGGCTACCAAGATAATCCTGAGGGGGAGCCATTGAAAGATATTAAGAGGTATCAAAGGATGGTGGGCAAACTCATTTACCTTACTATCACAAGGCCGGATATTTGCTTTGCAGTATACCGTGTGAGCCAACATATGCAAAGACCAACCATGCAGCATTGGAACATGATTGAGAGGCTGCTAAGGTATCTGAAAAACAATCCCGGGAAAGGCATATGGATGAAGGTTAATGGAAACACAAAGGTTCAAGGATATTGTGATGCGGATTGGGCTGGTGATAAGATGGATAGAAAATCCACATCTGGTTTTTGCACCTTTGTGGGAGGCAATCTAGTGACTTGGAGGAGTAAGAAGCAGAAGGTCATAGCCTTATCTAGTGCTGAAGCTGAGTATAGAGCTATGAAGGAGGTGACAAAAGAGTTAATTTGGATAAAGGCACTCCTAGATGATCTTGGAATAAATGAAGCTGAAGCAATGCTATTGTATTGTGATAATCAAGCTGCAATACATATAGCATCCAATCCAGTCTTCCATGAAAGAACCAAGCACATAGAAGTTGATTGCCACTTCATGAGAGGGAAGATTCAAGAAGGAATCATCAAAACCGCCTTTGTAGCCAGCATGGATCAACTAGCGGATATCTTCACTAAAGCAACCTCAGCCATTACTTGTGATCACATTCATGGCAAGATCGGCCTTAAGGATCTCCATCGACCAATCTTGAGGGGGAGTGTTGGAATATGTGATCTCAAGAAGAAGAATTCAAACTCAAGAGAAGGAGGGAAAAGGAGAGAACTAGTTGTAAAGGAACTAGAAGGAGAGCTAGTTGATAAGGAACTAGAAGAAAAGGAAGCTGTTGGATATCAGCTAGACAAACTAACTAAACCAAGTGAGGAAGCAAAGGAGGCATGGGCGCTACAGGGAGAAAGCATGGGCGCTGCAGGGAGAAAGCATGGGAGCTGCAGGGAGAAAGCATGGGCGCTGCAGGGAGAAGGCATGGGCGCCTAATGGAGAAGGCATGGGCGCCTAATGGAGAAGGACTCACCTCTCTTCCTCTTTGTAACTTCTATATAAAAAAACATGTAAAGCTCTTATAGAAAATATGGATACAAGGAAAATTTTTTTTATTACATTCATTCTCTCTAAATCCTCTCATCATTCTAAACACTATATAATCATCTAAACTCTTAAAATCGACAAAGTTCTTCAGGTGCAGCCAGTGTGGAAAATGTTGTCTCGCTGGCCAGCCGGTTCAAGAAGGGTCAGGGTGATGAGGCAACTTTGAATGATCATTATGTCTCTAATTTCTTGGTACTCAACCTTCTCATTCGCTTGGAGGGGTTCTGGGCCGTTCTCCTCGGTTGGGTCCTCGTTCTGGGAGTTTTAGTTGCCTTCAGCAGTGATGATCATTGTCTGGTTGTTAGGCAATCCATGGAGTAGTGCCCTCACCCTTTGCACTTGTAGCAGATCACGTTTCAGCATTGTCTGGTATTAGCTTCTCGTTTTGGGTCAGACTGGTTGGGTTTAGGTGCTTCTGGCTGGATAGACTTGAAATGGTTCTCCACTGTGACGTGTTTAGGACTGTCATTAGGACGAGGTCCGGATGGTGATCCTGTATAGTTTCTATACCAGTTCTGGTTTGGTGGGAGTCGGCCTCTAAGGATGGTAGCGGCCATCATACGGAATAGAGCTTCCACCTCAATGGCCAGATGCAACAGCTCTTTAAGCCCCTTGGTAGGATTGCCTCTTGACCTTGCAGATGATCCGATCTTGAATCCCATCCAAGAAATGAGCATCAAGGTCTCCTCACAGTCATCAACCTGCAGTCGGTTCCGGATGTGTTCGAACTCATAAAAATCTCTTCTACGGATTGAGTACCTTGTTGGAGTTTTAGGAATCTTTCTATAAGTTTCATTGGTAGAGGGGAGGGACATAGCGTCGCCTCATGACAAACTTCATGACTTCCCAAGAAGGGATCATGCCTTCCTGATGATGTCTCCGTTCATGATCGGTCAGTTGGGCCATGGCATACACTACCTTCTTGGCTTCAGAGTTGTCGTATCATTCAAACATGTGGTCCATGCGTTACTCCCAATCAAGGTACGCCTCTAGGTTGACCTTTCCCACAAAAGTAGGTGGAACCTGTTTATGGATGGAGCCTGGTCATTGACATTTGGAAGTTCTCATCATCTGGGATGGTCTGGTCAGGGATGGTATGGTTCAAATCCATCATTGGATGGATATTCAGGAATGGGTCTTTCGGGTAGGCGATCTGCTGGATCATTAGGGGTTCAGTGGTCGCTATTTAGCCTCCGGCTGAAGGTCATAGCGTGTCATAGATAGGTAAGTTGTTTGAGCTAGGTCTGCAGTGCGGCGAGTACCGTACCTATCTCGATCGGACTAGGCAACTTGAAGAACCCTTTGATAGGATCACTCAACCGGTAAGCATTTGATATGAACTTGAAAGGAAGAACTGATGAACTGAAGGATCACACAAAGGTTGCAGAAGAGCCTTTGATATTCCCGTGCTTAGATGTTGCTGGATGTGACACACCAGTCCAACAAAGAAGCGTTCTCGATCTGTTGCCTGATCTGAAGCACAGGTCCAACGAGATAAAGAATTTGTTTGTTTGGATATAACTCACCAAGTAAACCTCGAAATGTTCAGTAAAGAACAAAGAGATAAACTCAAAAATGAAAGGAAAGTTGGATTGCTTGAATGAACTGCAGAGTTTACATATTTATACTACTTAGTAGTCAAAAAGACATAAGAGATTGTGCAGAAAATAATGCATAGAAAATGACAACATTTACTAGAATTTTGAAGGTCAGTCAATGGTGGGGAAAACAAGGAAGACTGGTCAATCTGACCCTTCAGCTACTTGTCTAGATTCGATGTATCCTGCTGTATGAATTGCGGTAAGGAGATGGATGAACGGAAGGCTGTCCGCGGGATGGCTCAGGTGAGTTTCACATACATGATGCATCTTTACAAAACCCAAGTCTTCAGAAAGCTTAAAAAGTCTTTTGCCTGAGAGAAATTAAGATCATCAAAATCCATGAATGGATCAAATGGGTTGGTCCGATCATGAATATGCCCTACGATATAGACCAAATGGGCCAGAAAAGATAGGTTGTGATCCAAATCGAAATCCTCTCGATTCAAGTTGATGTAGGAACAAGCGGCGAGTTGTTCTCACGGGGAAGTAGGAACAAGTCGAAGGTTGTTCTCTCCGGGTTGAAGGCGGTGGTGGATTTAACTAGCTGGTCATACATCACTCTCTAGGTGGATCCATGGATAAGATGGGATAGAACAAGATCTAGGATGATGGGGAAGATGATGGAAAGACAAATAAAACAAAGAAAAGATAGTGGGAATAAACAGGGAGTTGTTCCTTGGATGGATCGATGGTGTTGCAACTAACTGGCCGTACGACTCTCTCTAGTTGGAACAGAGGGATGTAATTTGAAACAAAAACAGGGAGAGGTGATAGACACCACATAAAACTATGATCTGATCCGTGATAAGTCTGGTGACACTCAAGTCCACAAGGCCTCATGTACAAGGGAAAAGAAGATGTTGGCTGCTCTCTTCTCCAAGAAGAAAAACTAGGGTTTTTATTGATCAAAAACGTTTTGTTCTTCTTACAACTTGAGCCTGGGGTTTTATAAGATAACCCTAGGTCAAACTACATAAAATAATAGAAACAACAAGAAGTTTCCAAGAAAACAATAAGTAATTTATTATAAAACAACGAGTGTAAAATAAAAATGGTAAACTTCAAAAAAAGAAAGTATGGTCGAAAATGAGTTCTTCTTCAGTGCTCCAGGGACTAAAGCATTTGTAGAGCTTGTGAAAGATGTTGATGCTGATAACAAGCTCAGAAATGCGCACTAAGAGTATTGCTTCGTTAAAACCTTTCTTGGAAAACTCATTGGGACATAACCGAGGTAAGGAAAAAGAGTACAATTCCTTAGTACATCTTTGTGTGTCTCGGACCTTTGGTGGTGGTGGAGACACGTCTCCTGGACGCCAGAATGATTCTCTAATATCATCTTTGGAACTCTCATTAGCTGTCATAACAAATAAGGTGGTAGTGGCATAACCTTGTAGAACCGGCAAGAAGAAGATGTCTTCTTTTTTGGGCTGCAAGCGAATGTTCTCATGTCTTTTGTTGTTGATAAAGAGTCCTTGACGTCTTCTATCCTCAGCAAAGTCTCCATCTTGTGTTTCCCCTATGTCTTGGAGCTTGATGATGTTGGCATCTTCCAGTGGAGCAAAAGGAGTCTCTTAAGTGATTTCTTTAGTGAGGAACTTCTCTTTGAGTTCTTCATGTTCAATGAGTGTTAGTAGACTCTCCAGTGATGTGTTGAACTCCTCTCTTAAGCTCTTGGTTCCAGCTCTGATCATTGGGGTGCACCTCATAACCGGAATGCCTACATTTTCTTCTGCTTCGATGTTGTTTGCCTCCATGACCTCATCACAAGTTGGTTCTGACTTGACTGTTAGTCTTAGCTGGATGAGTTGGCCGGGAAATACGTTCTGACGTATGGCCAAATTGCTCTTCAGGTCTTGGATCCATCCTTAGCTCCTTTCCGGACGTACGTGGGTTGATCCGATAGACGGCTCGGTTGGTAGGATTGGGACGGTGAACCTCGGACGAACTGATTGAGACGTTCTGATCTCCGTGCTGAGCTGGTTTCATATACTGCAGAACATCATTCCCTCCTTCTTCAAAAGGATTTGTCCAAAAATCCGGATCATCTAAAAAAAAAGGAGAAAGATTAGCAACATTAAAGATTGAAGAAATGTTATACTTACCTTGTAAATCAAGCTGATAAGCATTATCACTAATTTTTCTAACGATCCGGAATAGACCATCGACCCAGGGCATGAGTTTGGATTTTATTTCCTCCGGAAATCGTTCCTTCCTTAGGTGAACCCAAACAAGATCTCCTTCCTCAAAAACAACCTCCTTTCATTTCTGGTTGACATATCGTTTGTATACTTTGGTCTTGGCTTCAATATTTGCTCGAACTTGTTCATGCAACTTCTTGATTGTATCCACCTTCCTCTTGCCATCTGTACTAACTCTTTCACTCAAAGGCAAAGGCAAACGATCAAGTGGAGATAAGGGATTGAAACTATAGACAACTTCAAAAGGCAAGAACTTGGTAGTAGAATGCAATGCATGATTATAAGAAAACTCAACATGAGGCAAGCATTCTTCCCAAACCGTAAGGTTTTTCTTAACTAATGATCTTAGCAATGCAGAAAAAGTTTGGTTAACAACCTCAGTTTGGATGTGGTTGTCAAGTTGTGGAAAACATCAATCTAGTTCCTAACTTACACCAAAAAGTTTTCCAGAAATAAATAAGGAACTTAACATCACGATCAGAGACAATTGTCTTAGGCATTCTGTGCAACCTAACAATTTCCCTAAAGAATAATTCAGCAACTTGTACAATATCATCAGACTGCCATTTTTGAAAACCTATCAACAACCACACAGATGGAATCTCGTCCAGATTTAGTTCTAGGTAAACCAAGTACAAAATCCATAGAAATGTCTACTCAAAGATGAGAGGGAATGGGTAGAGCCGAATACAAACCTTGGTTGGATGCCTTAGCCTTGGATTTCTTGCAAGTTACACATTGGCCACAGATCCTTTGTACATCCTTCATCAAAATTGGCCAGTAAAAGTGATCATGAATTGCCTTGTATGTTTTTTAACTCCAAAGTGTCCCATAAGGCCTCCTCCATGATCTTCTCGAAGAAACAACTCCCTCAAAGAACATTGGGGAACACACAAGCGGTTATCATAGAACATAAATCCAGATTTTTGATAATATTTTCCATAAACTACCTTGAAACATTTTCGAAAAACCTCTTTGAAATCCTGATCAGTTGCATATAAATCTTTAATAAATTCAAAACCAAACAACTTTGTTTCAAGGGCTGAGAGAAGAGCATACCTATGGGATAAAGCATCAGCCACCACTTTTTCCTTACCTTGCTTGTACTTGATCACATAAGGAAAAGTCTCAATAAACTCGACCCAACGCGCATGTCTCTTGTTCAACTTCTGCTGGCCCTTAAGATGTTTCAATGATTGGTGGTCGATGTTTGGCCAAAGGTAGTGCTGCCACGTTTGGAGAGCCCTCATCAAAGCATACAGCTCTGGATCATAAGTGGGATAGTTGAGTGTAGCGCCTCTAAACTTCTCACTGAAGTAAGCAATGGGTTTCCTATCCTACATTAAAACAGCACCAATACCTACTCCGGAAGCATCACATTTAATCTCAAAAGTTTTAGTGAAATCAGGAAGAACAAGTAAAGGAGCTTCAGTTAACTTCTCTTTAAGGATCTGAAATGCCTCTTCTTGGGCTTGTTCCCATTTGAACCCAACATTTTTCTTGATCACCTCAGTGAGTAGAGCTGCTATAGTACTAAAATTGGGTAAAACCTTCGGTAGAAACCAGCAAGGCCATGAAAGCTCCTCACCTCACCAACAATTGATGGATTAGGCCAAACTCGAATGGATTTGATCTTCTTGTCATCCACTCTAAGTCTATCTACACCTACAATAAAGCCTAAGAAGACCACATTATCTATTTCAAAAGAACACTTCCCAAGATTAGCAAACAGGCATTCCTTCCTAAGGATTTCAAGGACAGATCTCAAATGCATTTTATGTTCATCAAGGCTTTGGCTGTAAACAAGAATATCATCAAAATAAACAACAACAAAATGTCCAATAAATGACCTCAAAACATGGTTCATCAAACGCATGAAGGTGCTAGGTGCATTATTGAGACCAAAGGGCATGACTAGCCACTCATACAGACCTAGTTTCGTTTTGAATGCAGTTTTCCATTCATCTCTTTCTTTCATGCAAATTTGATGATAACCACTTTTAAAATCAATTTTAGAAAAGAAAGTAGAACCATGCAATTCGTCTAGCATGTCATCAAGACTAGGAATGGGATGTCTATACTTTACCGTGATATTATTGATGGCACGGTAGCACACACATACGCCATGAACCATCCTTTTTCGGCACAAGCAGAACAGGCACGGCACAAAGGCTGAGACTTTACTGGATATAGCCCTTCTCAAGAAGATCTCCAATCTGTTTCTGTAGTTCTTTGGTCTCCATTGGATTGGTACGATAAGCTGGCTGGTTCGGTAGAGATGCATCCGGAACAAAATCTATCTGATGTTCAGTATCTGGTATTGGTGGCAATCCCTTAGGATTCTTATCTGGAAAACATCAGAAAAATCCTGCAAGACATCTAGAAACTCACTCGGAATCTCTGGTGCAAGGTCAGAAGAAGAAGAACCCTTAAGAGATTCTTTGTATACAAGTAAAATAAAAGGCTTTTGAGAGAAAATATATTTTCTTACCTGATTTTCTTTGATAAAGAAGTTGGAGTTTCTTTGAGATGCTTCAGGTTGGTCCGATTTAGTCGGTTTGTCTCGACTGTTCTAAAGCTAGACCTGATCTTGGTGGAGCTCCATATGATCAAAAGAATTTCAGTTGGTGAACCCATCATGTATGGCCTTTTTGTCAAACTGCCAAGGTCGACCCAAAAGTATATGGCATGCATCCATGGGAAAGACATTTCAAACGACCTCATCCTCATATCGACCAATGGTAAGAGGGACTATGACTTGTTCCTTCACATACTGCTCACCGTCTTCATTTAACAATTTCAACCTGAAAGGTCGAGTCAGTGGCCTTATCACAAGCCCTAGTTTCCTGACAAAAATGTCACTAGCAACATTAGTGTAACTACCACCATCAATGATCAAAAGACAAACTTTTTCAGAGATTAGACAACGAGAATGAAATAGATTCTCTCTTTGTTCTCTTTCGTTGGTTTTGGGCTGAACACTCAAGGATCATCTGGTGACAAGTAGGGGACTGTGAACTGGGTAATCAAGGCTGTCCTCTTCATCAAAGATCGGTCCATCATCAGCTTCAAATGTTGATCCAAAGTTACTGGCTAGATCTTCATTCACCTCATTAAATATGGGAGCAAATGTGCCATCCAAAGGCTTCCTAGCAACTAGAAGTGGCCCATGATGTGGATATTCAAATGGTTCTTCCTCATCAAAGACTAGTCCAAAATCCTCCTTGTCCTCTATATCTTCCTCGGACTCCATCTCACCATTCTCCATGAAAATCATCACTCATTGGTTAGGACATTTGTTGGCATAGTGTCCTAGTCCATGAGACTTGAAGCACTTGATGTCTCTAGCACCGCTAGAAATCTCCGCTGTTTTTCCTTTGTCAATACGAGCAGAAACATCAGTTTTAAAAGAATTTGTTATGTTTGAAGATTTACCTTTGTCTTGATAGCTAGATTTGGGAGTAAAGACCGGTTTGGAGTAGCTCTTTCTCTTGGTTTGTTGCTCGATCAGAATGGCTTTGTACAACATCTGGTTTAGACTTTCATAGTCTTGAAGCTCCATTCAATCTTGGATGTCCCGGTTGAGTCCAGCAAGTAATCTGGCCATGGTTGCTTCTAATGTCTCATCTACATTGGCTTTGATCATCAGGATCTCCATTTCCTAGAAGTAGTTTTCTACAGACTTGGTGCCTTGCAGCAAACATCTCAGCCTTTGGAGAAGGTCACGATGGTAGTGTTCTGGAACAAATCGTCTTCTCATTAAGGTTGTTAGTTTTTCCCATGAAGCTATTGGTTGGCCTCCATTCCTTCTCCTGCTAGTCACAACTTGATCATACCAATTAATAGCATAACCAGTAAATTTAGTAGCAGCCAATCTAACCTTTTTAAGTTTAGAGAAATTTTGGCAATCAAACACAAATTCTATTTTTTCCCCATTCAAGAAAAGCATCAGGATCATTTTTACCATCAAAAGTTAGGATTTTAAGTTTCAAACCTCCTAAGCCATTATCAACTCTTTCTTCCCTAGCAAAAGGATTATCATCACCTGGATCTTGGTTTCGCAGATCTCTCCTAGGTCAGTTGATGGAACGAGTATCATCCTCTTGGTATTCCTCATCATTATGGCTGCGATGGTTCCTCCTTGGATGGCCTCATCGTGCTTAAGTCATTGATGTATTTGTTCCAAACCTGCATTCACAAGGTTAGTAATATTATCATTCAAAGCTCGCATCTGCAAGTTAGATAAGCCAGCATAAGAGTTTCTGGTCGCTCATTTCATCTTCACTACTCATGGTTTCCTGAAAAGCTTAAACATAAAAGATTAGTAGATAAAAAACCTCACACTCTCAAATGTTTGATCTCACCCCTCAAGTGTTTTTCTCAGAATTCTAATGGTCACTTAACAAGTTTCTCTCAAAGTTCTAAGTGATCAAATAGAGTAACCCAATGGTCAATCCAAGCAAATAATAGAAAGATAAGAGATTAGATATAAAAAATCCGTATTAACCACCTCAAAGGCTGGATTTCTCCTCAGCCAGCATGCTTTCTTTTACACCACCAATCCACACAATTCAACTTTTGAACTTATTTTTTTTTTTAAATTCGTGGATTTTTTTTTTAATGTATGGATGGTAATGAGGGGCACAGATTTAAGATAGGTATAAGAAGAAGTGATTGAAGAAAATGGAAGATGAGAAAGATGGAAATGAAATACCGGAAGAGTGGCTCTGATACCACATGAAGAACCCTTTGATAGGATCACTCAACCGGTAAAGATTTGATATGAACTTCAAAGGAAGAACTTATGAACTGAAGGGTCACACAAATTTTGCGGAAGAGTCTTTGATTTTCCCATACTTAGATGTCGCTGAATGTGATGCACCAGTCCAACAAAGAATCGTTCTCGATCTGTTGCCTGATCTGATGCACAGGTCCAACGAGATAGAGAGTTTGTTTGCTTGGATATAACTCACCCAAGTAAATCACGAAATGTTCAGAAAAGAACAGAGAGATAAACTCAAAAATGAAAAGAAAGTTGGATTGCTTGAATGAACTGCATAGTTTACATATTTATACAACTTAATAGTCAAAGAGACATAAGAGATTGTGCAGAAAATGATGCATAAAAAATGACAACATTGACTAGAATTTTGAAGGTCAGTCAATGGTGGGGAAAACAAAGAAGACTGCTTAATCTGATCCTTCAGTCAAATTTATATTTTACATATATACAATCTAATATGGGATTCATTTGAATTCTGATTGAACCTTTTACGCATAAATTCACTATTCCATTCATAGAGAAAGAATTATTATTTTATACTTTTTGTCTTTTTATTTCTAATATTATCAAATTATTAGAATTAATATTCGAATATAATTTTTTATAATTATTCGAATTTCAAATCTATGAAGTAGACTTAAAATCTTTTTCCATTGCACATTGTAGAATTCTAAGTTTTAATAATAATTAAAAATTTCTTTTCATGAAAGTTAAAAAAAAAAGAATCGACCGTTCGACTATTTCTTAAGGATTTTTTTTTATTTTATGGAATATAGATATGAATATTCATTGATCATCCCTTTCATTCCACTCCCAGTACCTATTTTATTAAGAGTTGGGCTTCTACTTTTTCCGACAGCAACAAAAAACCTTCGGCGTATGTGGACTTTTCTTAGTATTTTTTGTTAAGTATAATTATGATCTTTTCATGTCCAGATTTGATGTATGCTGCTGTATGAACTGCGGTAAGGAGATGGATGAACGGAAGGCTGTCCACAGGATGGTTCAGGTGACTTTCACGTAGGATGCATCTTTACTTGACCCAAGTCTTCAGAAGGCTTAAAAAGTCTTGATTTAGAGAAATTAAGATCATCAAAATCCATGAATGGATCAAATGGGTCGGTCCGATCATGAATATGCCCTGCGGTATGGACCAAATGGACCATAAGAGATAGGTTGTGATCGAAATCAAAATCCTCTCGATCCAAGTTGGTTCGGACATGACTGTTAGTCTTAGTTTGACTAGTTGGCTAGGAAATACGTTCTGTGGTATGGCCAAATTGGTCTTCAGGTCATAGATCCATCCTTAGCTCTATTCCGGACGTACGCGGATTGATCCGATAGATGGCTTGGTCGGTTGGATCAGAACAGTGAACCTCGGACGAACTGATTAGGATGTTCTGATCTCCGAACTGAGCTGGTTCCATGTACTGTGACAGATCAGAACTCTTCTACCGGTTCGGCCATGGTACGTACTGTAGGGTCATATGAATGGTAAGATACGGACGCTGGAGTAAGGACGTCTGGGTTAAAGTCGGTAAGATCTAACCGGCAAAGGTGGCTGGTACTTGGCGGCGGGTATGGATGGCAGCATATGGACAGCGATGGTCCTTCCATTGTACTGGGACCTGACAGATTGAATCAGTGGCGGTATCTGGGTCGGGGGACGGTGTTCCAGTAAGGTCGGCTGGTGGAATCTCCTACCGGTGCAGACTGGAACCGGTCAGTGGTGGTGATTGGAAATGGCGGGGTATAACCATCGGAGTTGCCATGTTTTGCCATTACGAATTTCGGGTCGATGCTCTTACATTCTTGGATGGTACTTACGCAGAACAAGACAAACATGCATTGAATGCTAAGAGTGGGAAAAGGTTAAAACGGTAGAATAAGATAGGATAAGAGAAAAGACTGTTAGCTATACAGGTTTTAAAACGTTTGGGATACAAAAATGATGAACGGTAAATAAAGAAAAGGATAAGCTATACGCGTGTTCTTACTACCCTGTCTATGAGACAAAAATCCTAATGATAGGCAAGGACAGAAAGATCCACATGCGGTTCGGGTAGTGGACAAACGAGTTAGGCATGCTAACCAAGTAAGATCACCATGTACTTGTCTTTAATCTCAAGTATCACTAGGGCAACAGTGGTGACCCATGGATTAAGACTTTATCTATCGTACGATTTGGCCAATGGCTAGCTACAAGCTCAAGGCTTTAAGACAGGTTAAACCGAATCTAAGCTAGAGAGGGAATATGTTTTGAAAGATGTTTTAAGGAAAAGGAAAAGATAATAACAGCTAAGGAAAGATAAAGCCTGGGAGTGGAGCTTTGGCTCTGATACCAGCTGATACGCTCTTGGAATGGTAACTCCATGATCAGTCCGGTCGGGTCCTGGAAGGACAGGCGGAGACCAGATGCAGTACGGCTGAGTGGTCTACGAGGGTTACGGTATAGCTCGAATGTGGTCAGGTTTCCTCGGTAGCCAGTTCTCGATGCTGTCAGGTTTCCTTAGTAGCCAGTCTCCAATGCAGTACAGGTTTCTCAGTAACCAGTCGCCGATGCAGTTTGGTTTCCCCGTTAACCAGTTTCTGATGTGGTATGGATCTCTTGATGACCAATTTTTGATGTGGTTAGGGAATTCTCAATAGGTGTATCGTGTGGTAAGGTAACCTCGATGTGCAAACGCCGAGGTGAGTCAAAGTTTCTCTGTATGAATCAGTCGGAGCAGTACAGATGATTATGGAGATAAGATAGCCGATGAGGAACACGAGGGGAAGGAAAACGATGATAATAACAATGGGAAGGGAAGCGATGATAAGGTTGATGGTAAATAGAAATGAGGATATGAATGATGGTAAGAAAGGATGGTACGTATGAGGGTGATGAATGAGCGGTAAGCGGTAAAGGATAAAGCAACAAGATGGATCGATAGCCGACAACACGGTGGTTTGCCTTTTAAGCCTGGTAAAAACAGTAAATAATGTTCTTAAGTAAAAGGTAAAAGAGGAAAAGATAGGTATTAAAGCCAAACTGCACTCCGCAAGCTATTAACCGGCAAGAAAGATGACCGGCTTGGGCCTATTGCATCCGGGTCATAAGCCTCATTAAAAACCTTGTTGGCAAAACCACTTTGGGATAAAAGCTAATCAAAGGAAAATAGTTCTTAAGCCAAGATGACTTTAAATGCACATTTTCACCAGGTTAGGGTGAAAACGCTAAGGAGTTGGTCCGTGGTCATCTTCAATTGCTTGGATCCAGTCCATGCATTCTTCTTCAGTCCATGGCTGATGGAGAATCAAACCCAAGACTCGGCAGTTTCGTTGGTAGAACACACGAAGATGGAAGACAAAGAAGGTGAATGAAGATGTTGGATAGATCCTTGCATAAATGAATCAAAAAGACTCAAATTCATCAAGGCTTGTGGATCGATGATAACACAAGAAGATGCGGAATGGCTCCTTGTTGAATGGATTAAATGGTCACACAATGGATGCGGAAGTCTACTGATATTCCTCAATGCCACGCCAAGATATTACTCACTTGGTGGTGACAAGGTTTGATTATTCGGATATGACACACCGAAGGATCAAAAGATTGTTGGATATGACTCACCAAACAATCAGAAAATGTTCTCAAAGAACATAAGAGATTAGTCTCAAATAGTTGATAAAAAGTTAGGTGCCTTAGAATGAGGCTTATACGAGTTTAAATAGGGAATGAGACTTGAACAGACTCAAGCTCCTTCAAGAATGACTCTTGGGAACTCTAAAATTCATCCTAAAACTTTGAACTAAAGATTTTGCGGACTAAAGAATGAAATAAAAACCATAGTCTAGATTATAACATAAAGTAAATGCTTGAGTTGGTCCATGGTTTCATGTAATCGCCCAAGTTAATCATCAAAGTGGGGTAAGTGGACTTGAAGGCTTATTAAAAACCTTAGTTGAAAAACCCATTGGGATAAAACCAAGCTAAGGAAAAAAAACACACTCAAGCCACTTGATGATGATTAACTCAGAATGGCTTGAATGGAAATAAGCAGCTCGTGATTGATTGGTCTTGGATAAACTTCCTCTTGCTTCCAAGACAACTTTAGAGTTGTTCAACCAGCTTCTTGGAGTTTTCTTGTTCTTGCCAGTGTTGTAGTTACTTTGGGAATTGTCAAGCGTCTTCCTCTTCTTCTCCAAGTGTTGGCGCTTCCATACTCATATCATCCCCTCCCTCTTGAAAAGGATTTGTCCTCAAATCTGGATCAACTGCAACAAAATGGATCAAATCAGTAACATTAAAGCTATTACTTATTTCATACTTACCTTGCAAATCTAGCTTATAGGCATTGTTGCTGATCTTCTTTATGATCTCAAAAGGCCCATCGATCCTTGGCATAAGTTTAGACTTCCTTTCATCTGGGAACCTCTCTTTTCTTAGGTGAACCCAAACTTTGTTACCTTCTTCAAAGATCTTCTCACGCCTTCCCTTGTTAGCATGCTTGACATATTGCTTGGTCTTCTCTTCAATATTTTTCCTTACTTGCTTATGTAATTTATATATCAGCTTGGCCTTCTTCTTTCCATCAAAGCTAACTCTTTCACACTCAGACAAAGATATTAGATCCAAAGGAGAGGTATGATTAAACCCATAAACAATTTCAAAAGGAGAAAATTTAGAAGTAGAATGCACAACATGATTATATGAAAAATCACAATGAGACAAGTAGTCTTTCCATGTTTTCAAGTTTTTCTTTATGATTGCACACAAAAAAGTTCCTAGTGTCCTATTAACTACTTCAGTATGCCCATCAGTTTGCGGATGACAAGTAGTTGAAAATATCAACTTAGTACCTAGCTTAGACCAAAGAATCTTCCAGAAGTAACTAAAAACTTAGTATCTCTATCAGAAACTATAGTTCTAGGCATGCCATGTAAGCGTACAACCTCCTTAAAGAACAAGTTAGAAACATGCAATGCATCATCAGTTTTGTGGCAAGCTATGAAATGTGCCATCTTAGAAAACCTATCCACCACGACAAAGATAGAATCCTTTCCAGTTCTAGTCCTAGGCAGTCCAAGAATAAAGTCCATAGAGATGTCATTCCAAGGGTGATAGTAATGGGTAAAGGAGTATATAAACCGTGGCTTTGAACCTTGGACTTAGCTTGTTTACATGTTGCACATCTTTCACATTTCCGCTCCACATCTGTTCTCATGTGTGGCCAAGAGAAATGGTCCTGCAAAACTTTTAATGTCTTGGCAATGCCAAAATGTCCCATAAGACTTCCTCCATTTGCCTCTCTAACAAACAAGTCTCTTAAAGAACAGTTAGGCACACACAAACGGTTATCATAGAAAAGGAAACCATTCTGCCTAAAGTAATGGCCAGAAGCAAATTTTTCACACAACTTGTATGCATCATACATACTTTTGATTTGCTCAAAACCCAAAAGCTTAGCATTAAGAGTGTTTAAAAGAACATACCTCCAAGATAGTGCATCAGCCACTATGTTTTCCTTACCTTGTTTGTACTTGATCACATAAGGAAAAGTCTCTATGAATTTAACCCATCTCGCATGTCTTTTGCTCAGCCTTCTCTGCCCCTTTAGGTACTTGAGAGATTCATGGTGTGTGAGTATTACAAACTTCTTAAGCCAAAGATAATGTTGCCAAGTTCGTAAGGCCCTCACCAAAGCATATAACTCCTTGTCGTAAGTTGCATAGTTGAGAGTTGCTGCTCTAAGCTTCTCACTGAAGTATGCTATTGGTATTTTCTTCTGGATTAACACAGCACCAATACCAATCCCTGAGGCATCACATTCAATCTCAAATGTTTTATTAAAATCAGGAAGGGTAAGAAGAGGAGAATGAGTAAGCTTCTCTTTAAGGCATTGAAATGCAGCTTCTTGTGCCTCTTCCCACTTGAATCCAATATCTTTCTTGATCACTTCAGTCAATGGGGCAGCAATGGTGCTAAAGTTCTTGACAAAGCGCCTGTAGAAGCCAGCAAGTCCATGGAAACTTCTTACTTCACTAATGGTTGTTGGACTCGGCCACTCCATGATTGCCTTAATCTTCTCTGTGTCTACCAATACACCATCTGCACTCACAACAAAGCCTAAAAACACCAGGTTATCTGTTCCAAAAGTACACTTTTTAAGATTGACATAAAGTGTTCTCTCCTTAACAAATCAAGAACAGCCCTAAGATGTTCTATATGCTCCTCAAAGCTCTTGCTATATACTAGGATGTCATCAAAGTACACAACCACAAAGATGCCAATGAAATATCTAAGGACATGACTCATTAACCTCATGAAGATACTAGGTGCATTGGTTAATCCAAAAGGCATGACTAACCTCTCATACAATCTATGCTTAGTTTTAAATGCAGTTTTCCACTCATCTTCTTCTTTCATCCTAATTTGATGATATTCACTTTTCAAGTCTATCTTAGAAAAATGCAAGAACCATGCAATTCATCTAACATGTCATCTAAACGAGGAATAGGATGGCAATACGTTACATTGATATTGTTTATGGCTCTGCAATCCACACACATCCTCCAAGTTCCATCTTTCTTTGGAACAAGTAACACCAGCACAACACAAGGGCTCATGCTCTCTCAGATATGGCCTTTAGCCATTAGTTCTTCCACTTGCCTTTGAAGTTCCTTAGTCTCCACAGGGTTAGCTCTATATGCTGGACGGTTAGGAAATGAAGCTCCAGGCACGAAATCAATCTGATGCTCAATCCCACGAATAGGTGCTAGTCCTTTGGAATTCTCCTCCGGAAAGACATCCTTAAACTCCTGCAAAAAGGAAATACTGCTCGGAACTTCTGGCATTGGATTAGTAAGGTTGACTAACACTTCTTTGTAGACAAACAAAAGAATGGGTTGATTAGAGAACAGAGCTCTCTTAACCACATTAAACCTCACAAGAAAGTTTGATTGCCTCACAGGGTTACTCTCAAAGGCCTTTTTCTTGATTTTTCTCAAACTCTCATTTTTGTTTGTTGGTGGTATGTTTAGGGGGTCACTCTCATTGGTTTTACCTTGTTGTTTCAGCCATGTTTGATCCTGATGAATTTCATGTGGTGTCAATGGATCAAGGTTGGTCTTCTGGCCATTGTATTCAAAGGAATACTGATTTGTAAACCCATCATGGATGACCCTTCTATCAAATTGCCATGGTCTCCCTAGCAAGATGTGACCGGCCTCCATTGGTAAGATGTCACACAAGATTTCATCTTTGTATTTGCCTTTGGTTAAAGGAACCAATACTTGGCTGCTCACAATCATTTCTCCATCATCATTTAACCATTGAATCTTGAAAGGCTTCAGATGCTTTTTTACTTCTAGACCTAGCTTCTTAACCATAATTTCACTTGCCACATTAGTAAAGCTTCCTCAATAATAAAGCTGTAAACCTTACCTTGTACTAGGCATCTTGTGTGAAACAAGTTCTCCCGTTGTGCTTAGTCAGCATCTTTGGTTTGAATGCTCAATGATCGCCTTGTGACTAATAGCTCTCCTGTTTCTGATAACTCTATCTCCTCAGCATCAGAGTTCTCTTATTCTTCAAGTTCTTCTTCTTCATTGGTTTCTATCTCACCATTATCCAAAACGATCATGGTTCTTTTGTTGATGCACTCATTGGCGTAGTGTCCTCTCCTTGGACGGTTGGTGTTATAACTTCCACCTTCACTATGAGACATCACAATGAAATGTGGGAACAAGTCAAAAGATATCTTGAATTTTCCCTGCAAAACTCAACAAACTTTTAGTAATAAACCTCACTATTATTTTTCCTTCTCAAGTGTTTCACTCAATTGTTTCACTCAACTCTCAAGATGTCCTCACTCAGAGATTTCTCAATTGTTCTTATCAAACAAACCCAATCAAATTCAATGAGAATTTTCCACAATCAGAATGATTAAAGGATAGAAAGAAAAGAAAAAATGATGTTGGAACATGTTGGATTTTTTTTTTTTTTTTTTTGATTAAGGTAGAAAGGAAAGAAGTTGGAACAAGTTTGGATTTGTTTCTTCTTATTTTTTTGGAATAGATTATCCAATGGATCTTTGAATAGCAAAATAGAAAGAAAAGATATGAATGAAGGATATAATAGAATGATGGTGAGTCGAAGACTCACGACCAAGAAGGTGAGGGGTAGAAATGAAAGGGCAGAAGATGAAAGATTAGAAATGAATGATCAGAATTTGAAAAGATATGAAAACTCACTACCAAACTCGAAATTGCTTGCTCTGATACCAAATGATGGAGAATCAAACCCAAGACTCGGAAGTTTTTCGGCATGACCAGAGACTCTTAATGGCCTTGTTTAATTTTGATGGCCGTCTTCCTCTCATCACCTTCTCTCATTCGGACTTGATGGTATCTGCACTTTAAGTCAACATTTGAAAAGACAGATGCCCCACTTAACTCGTATAACATGTTATCTAAACGGAGAATATGATGTCAGTACTTGACTGTGATATTATTGATGGAATGGCAGTCTACGCACATTCGCCAGCTTCCTATTGAGAAGAAGAAGAAATGGAGCTTGGGGAACAAGCGACTAAGCACAACTTGTGCAAGGAACTAAACCCTTGTTCTCCTAACTATATGATTGATTTGTAACTAAGAGAAAGAGGTGTTAGAAACCTTGATAATGACTTGTAGCCGTTGGAAGAAGAAACCAAGAAGAAGAGAACAAGGAGGAGTCACGAGGCGCCTTAAGGAGTAAGGAGCTGTCACTTTCAGTCTAGAGCAAGGAGCTGTCACTTTTAGTCTAGAAGCGCTCAAGACTCTAATCCCAACCATTCATGTCCCTTTCATTCTCTTTGTAGTTAACCTAGTTGTCTGTCTATAAATGTTAGTGTGCATACATTGTAATGTATTAAGTTAAGGAAATCAAAAACATCCTTCTCTTCTCTTAAACGCCTAAGTCCTATCTCTCACACTCTTGTCTCTTCTCTTCTTGTCTCGTCCATAAGAACTTCTATAGATCACTAAGGATTTTTTTAAACTTACACTTCCATCCTTCTTTGGGACTATGAGGACATGAACAACGCACAGACTAAGGCTTGCTCGACTGTAGCCCTTGACCATAACGTCAACAACTTGTCGCTTAAGCTTCTTAGCTTCTTTGGGGTTAACGCGGTACACATAACAGTTTGGAAGGGAGACCCCTAGGATAAACTCTTTGTGATGCTCAATTATCCGTAGTCGGGCAATCCTTCCAGGATATTCTCTGGAAATATGGAGACAAAGCTTTGCAAAACCCTCCAAAATATCATTATAAACAATTAGGACAACTCGGCGCTCATTACTGATGGTTTACAAGCTTCACGAATGGAAATGAGAAAATTAGAATGGGGTGAAGTATATGGGGTCAGTTTAGATTGAAACTTATGCACTTGAGTAGGGGATAAAGGAGATAAGTTTATACGCCTAGAAACATGCATGAAATAATAAAATTTGATTAGGCCGTTATAGGTGTCTTCCTTGTCAAAGTATCATGGACATCTTAAGAGAACGTAGCTAGCTTGCATAGGTACAACATCACATCAAATCGAGTCTTAGTACTATCCTATGCTAAATGTAAGTTCTACTTGTTCCGTCACAGGGATAACAGTCTTTTTGTTCAACCAACACTATTTATAGGGATGATGGTGCTTAGTGGTAGGGAGAGAGAGCTTGGTCACGAGGTGGAAGCTAGTAACATTGGTGCAAGACCCACCATCGATTATCAAACATCAAAACTTTCCACTGATGGTTCACAAGTATAGAAGATGTTATCTTGCTAGCTGGCCAGTTCAGGAAAGGTGAGGATGTTGAGGCTCATCCACGTCTGTGTACTCGAACTCCTTGTTTGGTAAGGTAGGTTCAGGGATGTCCTCCTCGGCTGGTTCCTCATCTTTGGACTCGTAGTTGCCTTCAGCAATGATGATTATTGCCTTGTCATAAAATCGCGTGAGAAGTGGCCTTGCCCTTGGCATTGTTAGCTGCGTCCGGTGTTGGTTTCACACATTGGGTCGGGCTGATTGGCCTTGGGTGCTTCAGGATGCTAGGGTTTAAACCAAGAGTCCAAGGTAATGACCATGAGAGCTTCGTGTTTTGGGGTCCGGTGCACCTTTCCAACAAAGAAAGAAAGTCGATTTGTTGCCTAATGTGAGACACATTTCCAACAAGATAGAGGACTTGTTTTGCTTGGATAGACTCAAATGAAAGAAAAAATTGGATTGATTGAATAATCTGAAGTGTTTACAAATTTATAATACTTAGTAGTCAAAGAGACATAACGAGAATGTGGGGAAAACAATGCACAGAAAATAAAAACATTGACTAGAATATTGAAAGTCTGTCAATAGTGTGGGAAACAAGAAAGACTGGTCAATCTGACCGAAGAGCTACTTTTGTCCAGATTCAATGTTTACTGCTGCATGACCCACACAAAGGAGATGGACAAACAGTGGGCTTTCCGTGGAGCTTGTCGGTTGACTTTCACGAATATGATGCAACTTCACTCAACCTAACTCTTCAGAAAGCTTAAGGATTATTGCCTTAGAGAAATTAGGATCATCAAAACCCATGAACGGATAAAACTGGTCAGTTAGATCATGAGTATGTCCTTCGGTACGGACCAAATATGCCAAAAGAGATAGGTTGTGATTGAAATCAGAATCTTCTCGATCCAAGTTGGTTCTAGTTTGACTGTTGGTCCTATTTTGATAAGTTGGATGGGAAAGATGGTCTATGGTATGGCCAGATCGGTCATCGATCCAGCAATTACCACTATGATTTTCCCACAAATCATGTATTCCCTATGCTTTGCATCCGAATGGGTTTCTTCCACCTTATCGATTTTCTTTTTCTTATCTGAGGGATTTTCTGCTTGATTAGTATGGGCTTTAAACTTTGCTCGGTTAACTTGTTTCGCCTCTTCGATACTGACTTCAATCATTTCAGCATGCTCCACTAAATCCAATATAGAGTTAAACATACGTATCAAGCAATGGTTACATGTCTCCACCCTTAACCCATGTTTAAAATGGCTTACTTGCATATTTCTGCTTTGGCTCTCGCCCCATGTATCGCCCAAGGTGATTGAATTCCTTATCATACTTTTGGACATTCTGGTTTCCTTGTGTTAACTTGAGGTAAGCACACTCAAATCTATCCTAGACTTCCGATGGAAAAATATTATTGTTGTACTCCCGTTCAAGGGAATGGATTGTTATATCCTTTCGATAATCCTACAGACAATAAATGGAGCTAAAATTCCTTAAGATCTGACTTCTCTATTAATCTGCCATAATGGGATGCAAACTTCCCATGAAATTCCTTGTTCCAAACATGGAAACATGTTACAACAGACTTATATAATATCCTCCCCTCCTCGAGGACTTTGATGATGTATCTAACTTGGTTACCTCCACATTTCTAGTAGTTTGTTACTTAATTGCTTGCACCACATGAATCAGTACAAGTATTTGGGTGAAAATGGCCAACTTTTCCATTATTACATCTATTGTGTCTCACTACTCTTAAGCGGATGGTAACACATTCAGATTTTCCACCGTCACTCTGGTTCCGCCTATACTCACGTCAGACTGATGCACCAAATTTGATGTCTCAGCTGTATTTTCCTGAAAGTCTTTAGACCACTCAGAGTTTTATGAATTAGTGGGTTTTGGTTTTACCCTGCCACAAGAGTAGCTGGATTTTGCTCCACAAATTCCTCTTATGTTACCAACGCATGAATTTCCTCGGCTTTTTTGCCTTGCAATTATCCTTCTTACTCTTTCCTGATTTGCTGGTCTCACCCATCAGAAAACTTAAAAGATAGTCATGGTGATACTTAATTGTAAATCATATGTATAAAGCCAACCGAACAAAAGATTCATAAGTTGAAGAGTGGTAATTTCCCAACTCATACTAAAAATCCTAGGAACATATATGCTATTGTACCAACTTGAAAGGAATTTCCCAAACTCCCCATGTCCAAGAATGTTTCCCTTTAATACATGCTATTATTCTGTGATTCGAGATTAGAGTATACATAAAATATTAGAGATAAAATAGAAACTTACTCTATTTATATAACATAGAATTCGATACAACAAGTGAGTTTGGAAATAAGCTATTACAAGTGTCTGGTCCTAACTATCTGGTCAAATCACCACCCATCCTCTCGGCCATAAAATCTGCATCTAATAATCCTTTACATGATCATATTTTTTACCTCAAAGATAAACATGATAAGTTCTCCGTAATCACTTTCATGATATTAACATGCATGTTTCAATATCTACATGTTTTCCCCAAAATTCTATCTAATCCTTAGTCATTTAGGCTACCTGGTTGGAAATAAGTCCAGCACAAAGCCACAGAAACAATTACCTTAATCTTGGAGATTAATCTGTGTATTTCCCCTTTTTCTTGCCCAACCATCAATCTTCCCTCTCGGTATAACTTCTTTTTTGGTACTTATATCTTACTCAAGAATATCTTGGTGTTTTCCCTTAGAATTCTTCTTCATCATTTTATGGGTGATCACATGGGTTTTTCTTTTGTGTTATTTGAGTCTGAAACATGTTATGTATAAGGATTCTTGGAAGATAACGGTTTTTGACAGATACACAAAATTTGGTAACCACCCTATAGTTACCACTTGTGTCCTTCCTCGTATCTGTTGGGTCACTTCCATTTAACCCTCATCTATAATCGTTAGCCACTCGTCCAACTACCCAACTAGGTTTCCAGCTGCCTACCGATAGCAGAGTCCACCCAGCTTACACAGCTAATATTGACTACTCCCAGTTTGCCAGCACAAACACTTGAGCTGGTTTAGCTCATTCTTTAGTTGGTTTCTGCCTATACTAATTCTTCCGAGACTCCAAATGTTACGCTCCCAAACGGTGACTCTACTATCAGCCTTATTGGGTTTGGGCATGGACAGCCGAAGCTGTATGCGATACGGCCGAGTAACTCATGAGGTTACAGATATGGACCAAGTCGCAGTTAAGGGTTCTTGATAGTTGGTTTTTGATGCGGTGAGGGTTTTCCAGTAGTGACTCCTTGATGCGAAAAGGATCCTCGGTAGCTGGTCATTAGTCATGGTTTCTCGATAGGGAGTCCCCGATGCGGTGCTGTTACTCGATAGCGAGTTGCCATTGTGGTAAGCGTTTCTCATGAGCGGTATGGATAGAGGTGGAGGTGGAAAGTGATGGGATATGGGAAATGATGGTATATAGTGCTAACGATGATGGAATGAGGTAATGATGGTGGTAGGAAAAGAACGATAAGGACGATGAAAGCAAACGGGAAAGTTGAAACGTAAGGTACAAGAATAATGGATTGATAGCCAACCACACGGTATTTGGATAACACCGTGATACGACTGATCGGAGTCTGAGCAGAGCTTCAAAGATAATGATGGTTAAACTAAATGGGATTTAAGAGCAAGCTTTAAGAAAATGTGTTTATTCAAATCTCCAATCAAAGGGTGAGGTTACAAGTTCTTAAATAAGAGAGACTACTAGGGCATCCAACCCTTACAAACGACAAGCGTGTCCTTGGGCGTTGACATGCCCATTTAAACTGTAAAAACCAAGTCCTTAAGTAACAGCAATAAAAACGTAAAAGAGGAAGGGATAGGGATTAGGGCGGAACAGTACCATAGTTGGCAAGGGTGATGACCGGCTTGGCAATAATGCGTCTGGGCCATGAACCTTGTAGAAAACCTTGTTGGCAAAACCTCTTATCAATAAAACCAATCAAGGGAAAAACAATATTCATGTTCCTAACAACTTTAGAGATGTGTTTTCACCGGTTAAGGGTAAAAATAGTAAGGATTTGATCCTTGGACTTTTCTGCTAGTGCGGGTCTGATCTAAACGTTCTTCCTAAGGCCTTGACTGATGATGAAGTTGAACCTTGTTTGATAACGGTTGGAATGGTCACAGTTAATGGCTGAAACTGGCATGTTGGGCAATTATTCTTGACTCCCTCCCGTGTCCGAATTAGTATCATCCGGGGAGATATCTTCAGGATCGGATAAGGCTTGTGCCTCATCATGTCCTTCCTCTTGAGGATGTTTCTCCTTAAAACTTGATATCCTTCATCAATACAGGACAAGTCAGCAATGTTGAAAGTAATAGCCATGTCACTCTTACCTGAATGTCGATCCGGTAAGCATTATTGTTAATACGTTCTAGCACTTGGAAATGACCATCTCCTCGAGGTTGTAGCTTGGTCTGGTGATTATTGTTCAAGCGTTCAGTTCGGGTATGTAGCCAAACCTAGTCGCCTGGTTGCAGAATCATCGGTTGCCTCCCACGATCAGCGTTCCTTTTGTGTCGCTCCATCTTCTTGAGTATAAATTTGTGGACCCATTCATGGAGCTTCTGGATATATTCTGCATGACCCCATTCTGATCTTCCATGCGATCAGGTGGCAAAAGAATCATGCCCAAAAACGTAAGTGGATTAAAACCATATCAAATATCGAAGAGGGAAAGACCGGTACTAGAGTGGGTAGATCGGTTATAGAAAACTCCATATAGGGTAAGCTTTGGAGCCAGTTGGCCCAGTTTGAGTCGACGGATGATCTAAGCAAAACTCCCAAGGTGCAGTTGACCACTTTGGTTTGGCTGTCTGTCTGAGGGTGAGCAGCCGTAGAGAAGAGGAGCTTAGTTCCCATGTGCTTCCATAAGGTCATCCAAAGGTTCCCAAGAAACTTGGGGTCTCGGTCAGAGATGATGGTTTGGGGAAGTTCATGCAGATTTACCACGTCCAGGAAGAAGAGGTCAGCTATGGCCATGGTGTCCCAACCCTTTAAACAAGGTGCAAAGTAAGCCATCTTGGAAAAGCGATCGACCACAACCATGATGGAGTCTTTATGTCTGATCGGGGGTAGTTCTGAGAGGAAGTCCATAGAGAGATCGACCCATGGAGTGATTGGGATCGGTAGTGGCATGTAGAGACCGTAAGGGTGGGCCTTGGTTTTGGCACACCAGAAAGTCAAACACCAAGAGCAAAAGGTCTCAACCATGCATCTCATCTTTGGCCAGTAAAATTAGCTTCTTAACATATCCAAGGTCTAATGGGTTCTAAAATGACCCATCAATCCACCACTATGCGTGTCTTGGTTAAGGAGTTCTCAAACGGATCCATTCAGGATGCAAAGCCTTCTTCCTTTAAAAAGGAATCCTTCGTGGACATAGATGTCCTTGTAGGACACTCTGCCATGACCAAAATAAGGTACCTTCAAGCCGGAGTCATCTTGATACTGATCCTTTACATGAGCGAAGCCTAGGACCTTGGCATTTATGGTGGTGATCAGGGCGTGGCCTCAAGATAGGGCATCAGCCACCACATTCTCTTTTCCCTTCTTATACTTGATCATGAAGGGGAACATCTCGATGAACTCAAGCTACTTCGCATGGTGCCTCTCCAAGTTGGTGTGGCCCCAAAGATGTTTCAATGTCTTGTGATCCAAATGGATCACACACTCCTTAGAAATGAGGTAGTGCTGCCAGGTTTCAAGAGTTCGGACCAAGACATATAGCTCTTTATCATAGGTGGAATAGTTGAGAGTGGCCCGCTGAGCTTTTCACTGAAGTAAACAATCAGCCAACCGCCTTGAGTAAGGATGGCCCCTATGACTATCTCGGAGGCATCACACTCAATCTCGAAGGACTTGCCAAAGTCAGACATGGCCAACAAGGGGGTTTGAGTGAGACAGTCATTAAGCTCTTGAAAGGTTTTCTCTTGAGGCTCTTCCCAAAAGAAAACTGTAGACTTCTTGACTAAGACTATCAGGGGAGCTGGTAAAGAACTGAAGTCTTGGACAAAACGGTGGTAGAACCTGGCCAAGCCGTGAAAGCTTTGAATTGGCTGACACTGGTTGAGGTGGCCCACTCTTGGATTGCCTGGATCTTCTCTTGATCCACCTTAAAGCTGTGGCCCCTTATGACGAACCCTAAGAAGACTAACACCTTGGCACAAAAGACGCATTTCGTCATGTTGGCATAGAGTTCTTCTTGCTGGAGGGTGTTTAAGATGGCTTCAAGGTGGTAGCATGGTCGGTTAGGTTTTTGCTGTAGAGCAGGATGTCATCAAAGTAGGACCACAAACTTATTGATGAACGCGCGCAAGGTATGGTTCATCAGCCTCATAAAGGTTAATGGCACATTGGACAGACCAAACATCATGACAAGCCACTCGTACAGCCTTTGTTTGGTCTTGAAGGCGGTCTTCCACTCGTCACTTTCTCTTATGCGGAACTGATGGTATCCGCTCTTCAAATCAACCTTGGAGAAGATGGATGCTCCACTTACCTCATTCAACATATTGTCCAGGAGTGGGATTAGATGTCGGTACTTGGCCATGATATTATTGATGGGTCAGCAATCCATACACATCCACCAGCTGCTGTCCTTTTTAGGGACCAAAAGGACCGGTACAACACATGGGTTGAGGCTTTCCCAGATGTATCTCTTGGCCATGAGGTTAGCAACTTGTTGTTCTATCTCCTTGGCCTCTTTGGGGTGACGCGGTAGTGGGACGGTTGGGGAGAAATACTCCTGGGATGAAATTTATCCGATGCTTAATGCCTCGGAGAGAGGTAATCCATGGGGAATCTCTTCTGGAAAGACAGATGTGTACTTCTTCAGAACCCTCTGGAGCTCTTCTGGAACAGGTTCATCTGTGGTACCAGCATTTAGTACATCCTTCTAAACTATTAGTACAACTCGGCACTCATTACCGATAGTTTTACAAGTATCACAGATAGAAATAAGGAAGTCGGGTTAAGAGGAAGTATCCCTAGTCAATTGGGATTGTAATTCATGCACTTGAATAGGTGATAAGGGAGCTATGTTGATGCACTTAGAGTCATGCATGAAAGAATAAAAAGTGGACTGGCCATTATGGGTGGCGTCCTTATCAAACTACCATGGATGTCCTAAGAGGACGTGACTAGCTTGCATTGGGACAACATCGCATTGGACTAAGTTTTGGTATTGCTCTATGCTAAAGGCTAGTTTTACATGTTAGGTAATAGGTATGACAGTCTTATTGTTCAACCAGCGCAATTTAGAGTGATAAGGATGCTTAGTGGTAGGAACAGAGAGTTTATTCACGAGGTGGGTATTGGCCACATTGTTGCATGACTCACCATCAATGATCAAACCGCAAACTTTTCCATTGATAGTGCAGCGAATGTGGAAGATACTGTCTCACTATCTGGCTGGTTCGAGAAGGGTCAGGGTACTTAAGTTTCATTGGATGACCAGAATGTCTCCAATGTCTGGGTGCTCAACCTCTTTGTTTGGTTTAACGGATTAGGGGTTGTTCTCCTTGGTCAGCTCCTTGTTCTGGGACTCATACTCACCTTCAACAGTGATGATCTTTGCTCGGTTGTTTAGACAATCCCTGGAAAAATGCCCTCATGTTTGGTACTTATAGCAGATCACGTCCCGGGTTCGTTCACCAGTGACTTAGTGCCTTAGGTTAGGACAGTTAGGTTTAGGGGCCTTGGGTTTCTAAGGCTTGAAGTGAGACTCTAAGGCCGTCATTTGGTTTGGAGCCTGAGGATGACCTGGTGTGATTGGGAAACCAGTTCTAGTTTGGGGGGCCTTGGGAAACGGTAGCGGCCTTCCTTCTGATTTGGGTCTCAAATTGGATAGCCAAATACAACAGATCTTCAAAGCTATGGTAGGATTGCTTTTTGAACCTGCGGGCAATCCGGTCTTGCATACCGTCTAAGAACTGGGCCATCAAGATTTCTTCGCAATCATCAAGCTGTAAACGGTTTTGGAGGTGTTCGAATTTGTCATAGTATTCTTCTATGGACCAGACACCTTGTTGGAGCTTTTTGAACCTCTTGTGTAAGTTGCAGTTGTTGGAAAGAGGGATGTAGCGTTGCCTCATAACAAATTTCATGACATCCCAAGATAGGATTATACCATCATGGTAGCATCTACGCTCGGCTAGATCACGATCCTACCAGGTGAGGGTGTGTTCGGTCAGTTGAGCTGCGATAGGCGACCTTCTTGGCCTTGGAGTATTTGTAGCAATCGAACAAGTGATACATCCGGTGTTCCCAGTCGAGGTACGCTTTGGGGTTGACCTTTCTCGCGAAAGTAGGTGGAACCAGTTTATGAACAAGTGCTTCGAGTGGAGGTCCTCGGTCATCTCAGTCTAGACATTCGGACGCTCTCATTGTCTGGGATGGCCTGGTCAAGGATAGTATGGGTTAAATCCATCATCGGATGGGTATGCCGGTATGGATCCTTCGGGGGATGGATGGTAGGATTGTTCAGAGGGTGCAGAGGCTGTTAATGGGCCTCCGGTTAGAAGTCATAATGGGCCATACGTTTGGTTAATTGCTCGAGCTGGGCTTAGATTGCGGCCAGTATCGTGCCTATCTTGACAAGATGGGGCAACTCCTCTATGGGTTTAGATATGGTTGGTACGGTTGGTTTGTACACATGGCGAGGTACGAACAACAACATAAGGTAATCGGGGTCATAGTTAGTGAGATCTAGCCGGTGAGGATGACCGGTATAGATGGCGGCAGGGTATGGATGGCAGCGTATGAACAGCGATGGTCCTGAGAGATTGGACCAGCAATGAGGCCCTGGTCGGGGAATGGTGGACTAGTATGATCAGCCGGTGGAGTCTCCTAATGGTGCAGAGTGTGATTGGTCAATAAAGATGGTCGGGAATGTCAGGGTATGGCCGTCAGAGTTACCGTGTTCATCCAGTACGAATGTCGGATCGAGGCTTGTACAGTCTTGGATAGTACCTACAGGTAATAGGGCAAATAGTGATATGCTCCAAATAGGAGGTATGACCCGCAAGAAGGACAGTACGTGTTGAAAAAAAGAAGAAGTGGAGCTTATGGAACAAGCAACTAAGAACATCTTGTGCAAGTAACTAAATCCTTGGACTCCTAAATATATGTGGCTGGTTTGTAATTAAGAGAAAGAGTCGTTAGAAGTCTTGATAAGGACTTGTAGCCATTAGAAGAAGAAACCAAGGAGAAGAGAACAAGGAAGAGTCACGGGCGCTTTAAAGAAAAAGAAGCACTCACTTTCTGTCTTGGAGCATTCCAAGAATCGAATCCCAACCATTCATGTTCTTTTCATTCTCTTTGTAGTTGACCTAATGTTTGTCTATAAATGTATGTGTAAATACATTGTAAAGAATCAAGTTAAGAAAAAAAAAATCCTTCTCTTCTCTTAGCATTCATATTCTTTCTTTTTTTCCCTCTTTTGACTTCCGCAAAGAAATACTCCAAAGATCACTTAAGATCTCTTTAAACTTTCATGGTATCAGAGCAAAGCCCTATTTTCATCTGGGATTAAAACTCTGATTGATTCAAGATCTCATGTTCCCGATTTCATCTTCTAAACAAACTTTGTTATTCATATATCTTTATCCAGTGGATAATAGCTCTTGAAACTCGGTTCCGGTCATCAAAGTCTCCTATTTCCACTTTTAAATCACTCCATTGTCTACCTTAATCTTCTGTGTGGATTCTCTCCAGAAATTGTGTTTATCTTCATATTATCCAGCGGTATGTAGCTGAGTTCATCCTTTTAACCTACGGTCTATAGCTGTTCATCTTTTCTCTGCAAGCTACCTCATGGATAACAACAAGATTATCTTTCTCCCAGTCACTCTTAAGGGAGCTGATAACTACCCCTTGTGGGCTAGAACCACGAGGGCTGTCCTAAATGGAAAGAGAGTCTTTCATCATGTCGAACCGGAGGAAGGCAAAAAAGAGTCCAAATCTGATGAAGCATGGTTCTCTGAAGATCAATCTGTCCTGGTGGCCCTTCAAGGCTCGCTGGATATGACTGTCCTTGAAGCCTACTCCAACTGTGAGAGTGCCAAAGAGCTATGGAGCACTCTGAAAAATATCTTTGGAAAAGTATCAAACCTTACCCGGGTCTTTGAGATCAAAAGAAGTATTAACCAGCTGAGCAAAGGAGATATTGACTTTAAAACGTTCTTTGGAAAGTTCAGATCTTCTTGGGCAGAGCTGGAAATATTGAGACTACACACTCTTGATGCAGATGTTCTAAATTAAAGGAGGGAGCAAGACAAAGTATTCTCACTTCTTATGGTGTTAAACCCGGCTTATAATGACTTGGTCAAGCACATCTTGAGAGGAACCAAGCTACCAAGTATTGATGAGGTATGCTCTCCAATCCAGAAGGAACAAGGATCTCTTGGACTGTTTGGTGGCAAAGGAGGAGAACTGGTGCTGGCAAACACAGCTGAAGGAGTAACTGCAAACAAAAGCTTCTACTGCCGTGTAGATAATGCTTCTTTGATGTGCAGCTACTGTAAGAAGGTTGCCTTGCAAAGGAGAAATGCTTTAGCCTTCATCCACATCTCAAGAGGTTTCTTGGTGGCTTAAACACTGGCAATGGGATTTACGCCTTCACCATCAAAGTCACTGGAGGGACAACCCCAACCGTGAACAGACCCCAAAGCCCATCTTGCCTTAGGCAGTTTATCCTCTGTCCATGAGAACGAGTCTCTAACTCCAGCTCCAAACTCTGAGTTTGTGAAGAAGTCAGACCTTGATGCTCTCCTCAAGGAATCAAAGACTCTGGTAAGGCTATAAAACCTGTGAACTGATAAACCTCTATGTAGAAATAAGAAACCATTGATTATTGATTCAAGGGCTAGTCATCATATGATCAGTGATCCTAGTTATCATTAGTAACATTAAAACGGCGTTAGGACATGTTATTATTGCTAATGGAGAACAAAATAAGATTTAAGGTGTTGGCGACTTAAACCTGTTTGATAAAATCTCTACAGCCTTTTACATACCGACATTCACTTCTAACTTGCTATCTGTTAAGAAAGCCACACCCGACTTAAATTGTCTTGCTATATTTGGGCCTAATGATGTTTGCTTTCAGGATATTAACACAAGTAAAATCCTTGGGCATGGAACAACCATGGATAGATTGTATGTGCTTGGAGACCTTAAGAACTGCTCCTCATTTTCATGTAATTTTGGCTTCAATGTTGGTATAACAAATAATGCTATTTGGCATGCTAGATTAGGCCATCCTCATTATAAGGCCCTGAACTTATTATTTCCTAATACTCAGGTCTAAAATAATGATTGTGAGTCTTGCATTTTAGGAAAACATTGCAAATCTGTCTTTCCTAGATCTTCTACTATTTATGAAATTTTTTTTGATCTGATTCATTTAGATGTTTGGACTGCCCCTTGTTTGTCTAGAGAAAACCACAAATACTTTTTCATCTTTATTGATGAAAACTCCAACTCTACATGGTTAACCTTCCTTCCATCAAAAGATAGAGTTTTAGAAGCATTTATCAACTTTCATGCCTATGTTACTAACTATTACAATGCTAAAGTGAAAATATTGAGATCAGATAATGATGAGGAATATATACACCACGCCTTCAAGCAATTTTAAGCACAAATGGCATACTTCACCAAACAAGTTGTCCATACACCCCACAACAGAGTGATATAGCTGAAAGGAAGAGTAAACACCTAATGGAAGTGGGAAGGACCATAATGTTTCACACCAATGTACCAAGAATGCTCTGGGATGATGCAGTTGTTGCGGCATGTTACCTAATCAACAGGTTTCCCACCAAAATCCTTCAGGATCAATTTCCATTTGAGGCACTCACAAATACTAAAGCTGTCCTTAATCACTTACGTGTGTTTGGGTTCATTTGTTATGTCTTAGTGCCTGAAGAGAACCGGAACAAGTTAGATGCCGAGAGTACCAAAGCCATGTTCCTTGGTTATTCCAGTACACAAAAGGGCTATAAATGCTTGGTCCCAGAAACCAACAAGATACTGGTGTCCCCGGATCTAAGGTTCTTGGAAACTCAGGGATACCATTCAGAAAAGTACTGGGAGAGCCTCCAAAATCTCTCTCACTGTCAATCCGAATGTGCAGCTTATCTCCGGACCTTGCTTGACAACCTCGGCCATTGTCCACCTGGTGGACAGTCCATTCCTCAGTCCGCAGCTCCTCTTGCTCCTGAGGGGGAGATGATGCATGATCATGATCAAGCAGAGCCTGTGGACAGGGAAGATGACACTAAGGATTCAAGCAATGCACATGAAGAATGTTGAGATAGATGCTTATTTAAGTGATAGAGTAATCAAGAGGAATGAACTAGTTGAAAAGGAACTAGAAAAGAAAGGAAGCAGTTGGATATCAACTAGATAAGCAAACTAGGAAGCAAGGAGGTATGGGAGAAGGTATGGGCGCAGCATGGTGAGGTATGGGCACCATTTACTGTTGAGAAACTGTTGGAGTAGCTCAGCCACAAGTCTCCTTCTCTTCTTCTCTCTTCTCCACGCCCCTTTCTTCTTCTCCTTGTAAAGTCTATATATATCCTTGTAAATCTCTTGTAAAAGATATGAGAAAGAAAAAAAAGTGAATAAGATTATTAAGACTTGCATAAACTCTCTCCATTCTGGCTATTCTTTCTCTCATTCTCCAATCATTCTTCATTCTCTCTTAACTTCAAATCTATATTTCTACATGGTATCAGAGCAAGGTTGAGCATTCCAAACGCTTAACTCTCTTATAATTCTTCTAGCACTCTACAAATCTTCTAATCTATAACAATACACCTTTCAAAGTTCTATTCACTCTGAGATTAATATCCTTGAGATCATAGGATCTTCAAGTTGTGAAAGAACTAGAATTGTGTATTATTACTAGAAAATGGAGACAAATAGAGTAGCAATCTCAGTCATGCTCAAAGGGAACAACTACCTTCTTTGGGCAAAAACCACTAAAACCATTCTTAGAGGCCGAGGACTTTGGCGGTATGTTGAGCCAAAGGAGGAAGCGGAGGCGGTGGTGAGAAATGAGAAGGAGGAAGCTAAGGAAGAGCAAGAAGAACAGTACACTCTTTCTCTTCTTCAAAGCTCACTAGAACCATCCATCTTGGCGGCCTACTCATATACGGATACCGCTAAGGAGCTGTGGGATATACTCAAGGGAGTATATGGAAATGTGTCAAACATATCAAGGATATTTGAGGTGAAGAGGGCGCTGAATGAGCTTCAACAAGAGGAGAAGCCATTCAAGGAAATGTTTGGGGAGTATAGAAGCTTGTGGGCCGAGTTGGAGATCTTGAGGCCATAAACTATAGACCCCAAGGAGTTAGGTGAAAGGCGTGACCAAGGATCTTATCAAGCACATACTTAGATTTGAGAAGCTGCCAAGTCTAGCGGAAGTATGTGGCTTGATACAAAAGGAGGAGGACTCAAGAGACCTATTCCGAGCACCAAGTGAAGCTGCACATCTTGTAAAAAGGAATCTCATGTTTGAAAGAAGGGTGTTGGACTGTGAGCATTGTAAGATAAAAGGGCATACCAAGGAGAAGTGTTGGACTCTCCATCCGCATTTGAGGCCTAAGCGGCTAAGGGAGAGTGGAAGTGGGCATAGGGCTTTCATGGGGGTTGCACAACCAGTTTAGGATACTGTCAAAAGATCAGAGTTTGAGGCTCTTATCAAGAGCCTAGCTAAGTTAACAGAATCTGGTAAGAGTTTCCTCAGCTCTAAAAGCGCCATAAGGAAGGGTAAAATGATTGTAGATTCCGGAGCCTCTCATCACATGATTAAGGATCAAGACTTGTTAAAAAATCTTGAGCCTTATCATGGAAATGTACAAGTAGCTAATGGAAGCTCAGTTCCGATTGAAGGGATAGGAAAGTTAGAACTTTTCAAGAAGGAAACAAAAGCTTTATACATGCCTAGTTTCTCATCTAATCTTCTATCAGTTCATAAAACTACAAAGGATTTGGATTGTGTAGCATTGTTTGGGACTGACTTTGTTAAGTTTCAGGACCCTAAAACAAACAATGTACTCGGAGAAGGGAAGGTAGAGGATGGTGTGTATCTTTTGGAAGCAAATAAACAAAAGGATCCAATGGCTCTTGGAATGAAGGCAAATGTAGAAGTTTCTGGTAGGAAGGAGATTGGAGATAGCCCATTATGGCATGAAAGGCTAGGACACCCAAGTTCAGCAGTTCTCAAGATGGTCTTACCCAATCTCATTCAAGAAGAAGTAGTATGTGAAGCATGTGTACTAGGAAAATATTGTAGACAAGTTTTTCCTATCTCCTCCACAACTTGTGATGAAGTTTTTGGCATTGTACACTCGGATGTATGGACCGCACCATGTAATTCAAGGGATCAATATAAGTACTTTGTTTCTTTCATTGATGATTACTCAAGATACACATGGGTCACACTCTTAAACTCCAAGGACCAAGTTTATGAAGCATTCACCAACTTCATTAACTATGTTTCTACACAATTCAAAACAACAATCAAGGTCTTAAGAAGTGATAATGGAGGAGAATATGTAAGCAAGAGATTTAAGGAGCTACTCAACAACTTTGGCATCATTCATCAAACATCTTGTGCATACACTCCACAACAAAATGGGGTAGCAGAAAGGAAAAATAGGCATCTAATGGAAGTAGCAAGGACTATCATGATTGCCAAAGGAGTACCTAAATCTCATTGGGGAGATGCGGTAATGACTTCAAACTATTTGATTAACCGGCTTCCAACAAAGAACTTGGAAGATAGATCACCGTTTGAAGTGTTGTACAAAAAGAAACCAAGCTTACATCACCTTAAGGCGTTTGGATGTAAGTGTTTCATGTTTCTACCAGAAGGACAAAGAAACAAGCTTGAACCTAGAAGCATGAAGTGTGTTTTCATTGGATACTCACCAACTCAAAAGGGCTACAAGGTCTACAATCCGGAGACAAGAAGGGTATATGTGTCTAGAGAGGTAAAGTTCAATGAAAAAGAAAGCTTTTATGGAGCCAAGAATCATGATACTCTTGAAGGTATAGTCTCATCATCTATGGATTTGATGCTGTTCAATGAAGCGCCAATAACAAGGGATGAAATACAAGGAGAGAATGCACCATCTGAGAGCATCATGGAACATGGAGATGCAGATGATACACATATGGAACCAGATCAGGATTCAGCTGAAGAAGAAGCGGATGTTGAGGAAGGAGAATCTGAGCCAATCATACCTCTAAGAAGAAGTACAAGACAGAGGCGACAACGTGTTTTCTATGGCTACAACAATTCTGCTATGCTCCAAGGAGAGTCTAGTATGAGTAATCTTCCTTGTGTGATAGGAGAGTGTCCTGAGCGTACGGCGAGCTTAGATCTCGATCCTATTGACGACAGCACTCTCATATCACAAGGACGAGATCACACTCAAACTAGTATTATCACATATCCCATTAAGCATTTCTGTTCCTTGGCGACATTACCCATGGAGCATGAAGTGTTTCTCACAAAAATCAGCAAGGAATACATTCCAAGCTCATATGAAGAAGCATGTGAGAGTGAAGTATGGGTGAAAGCCATGGAAGAGGAAATGAAGTCCATGGAAAGGAATAATACTTGGTACTTAACCGACTTACCAAAGGATAAGAAGTCGGTTGGGAGTAGATGGGTGTATACGATCAAATACACAAGTGATGGGAAGATAGAAAGGTACAAGGCAAGGTTGGTAGCAAAAGGGTATACTCAAGTTTATGGGGAGGACTATACCGAGACATTTGCTCCGGTTGCTAAGCTTCATTCCATAAGAATACTAATCTCAGTGGCAGTAAACTTAAAATGGGATCTATGGCAGATGGATGTCAAGAACGCATTCTTGCAAGGAGACTTGGAAGAAGAGGTGTATATGGATCCACCCCAAGGATATCATAAGGAAGGCAATAAAGTTTGCAGATTGAAGAAAGCAATCTATGGGCTGAAACAATCCCCAAGAGCATGGTACCAAAGGCTAAGCGCTTGTCTGTTGGAGAGAGAGTTCATAAGATCTGAAGCTGATCACACATTGTTCACAAGACAAAGTGAAGGAGGAACGGTTGTGGTATTAATATATGTGGATGATCTAATCATCACAGGAAGTGACAAAGATGGAGTAGATCAAACCAAGAAGATCTTGAAGGCCGATTTTGATATAAAGGACTTGGGGGAACTTAAGTACTTCCTAGGAATTGAGATGACACGATTTGAAGATGGAATGTTCATCTCTCAAAGGAAGTATGTGCTTGATCTCTTAGAAGAAACTGGGAAGCTAGGATCCAAACCGGCTAAAACTCCAATAGAAGAAGGCTATCAAGATAGTCCTGAGGGGGAGCCTTTGGAGAACATTAAGAGATATCAAAGGATGGTGGGCAAGCTCATCTATCTTACTATCACTAGGCCGGACATTTGCTTTGCAGATAAACCGTGTGAGCCAACATATGCAAAAGCCAACCACGCAGCATTGGAACATGATTGAAAGGCTGCTAAGATATCTGAAAAACAATCCCGGAAAAGGCATATGGATGAAGGCTAATGGAAACACAAAGTTTCAAGGATATTGCGATGCAGATTGGGCTGGAGATAAGAAGGATAGAAAGTCCACATCCGGTTTTTGTACTTATGTAGGAGGCAATCTAGTGACTTAGAGGAGTAAAAAGCAGAAGGTTATAGCCTTGTCTAGTGCTGAAGCCGAGTATAGAGCTATGAAGGAAGTGACGAAAGAACTTATTTGGGTAAAGGCATTCTTAGGGGATCTTGGAATACATGAAACTGAGGAAATGTTGCTATATTGTGATAATCAAGCTGCAATACATATAGCATCCAATCCGGTATTCCATGAAAGGACCAAACATATAGAGGTGGATTGTCACTTTGTGAGGGGAAAGATTCAAGAAGGAATCATTAAACCTGCCTTTGTAACAAGTGAGAACCAACTAGCTGATATCTTCACCAAAGCAACCTCATCTGTCACTTGTGATCGCATCCATAGCAAGATCGGTCTAAAGGATCTTCACCAACCAATCTTGAGGGGGAGTGTTGAGATAGATGCTTATTTAAGTGATAGAGTAATCAAGAGGAATGAACTAGTTGAAAAGGAACTAGAAAAGAAAGGAAGCGGTTGGATATCAACTAGATAAGCAAACTAGGAAGCAAAGAGGTATGGGAGAAGGTATGGGCGCAGCATGGGTGAGGTATGGGCACCATTTACTGTTGAGAAACTGTTGGAGTAGCTCAGCCACAAGTCTCCTTCTCTTCTTCTCTCTTCTCCACGCCCCTTTCTTCTTCTCCTTGTAAAGTCTATATATATCCTTGTAAATCTCTTGTAAAAGATATGAGAAAGAAAAAGAACTGAATAAGATTATTAAGACTTGCATAAACTCTCTCCATTCTTGCTATTCTTTCTCTCATTCTCCAATCATTCTTTATTCTCTCTTAACTTTAAATCTATATTTCTACAAAGAAGTAGGCGGACAAGACACAATTAGAGTAAATAATGAGAGAACACAAGAAGCTTCTACATCAGTTGAACGCACTTTGGAACTTACGAGAAGTCAGAGATTGAAAAACACTAAAGTAGAGAATGGGAGAACTCAAGAAGCTTCTACATCAGCTGAACCAACCTTGGAGCTTAGGAGAAGTCAGAGATTGAGAAACACTAGAGTCTACTACAATTGTCATGCTGTTGCTCGTCCTTCACAGGCCGTGTGCTCTTTAGGTTATATATCACAGGAGCATCAAGCTTACATCATAAGTCTAGACCAAGAAGAAATACCAAGAACGTATGAAGAGGCTAAAGAGAAGAAGGTTTGGAGGGATGCAGTTGGAGAAGAAACTGCAGCAATGGAGAAAAATCACACATAGGATAAAACGGTCTTACCTAAAGGAAAGAAGACTGTGAGTTCTAAGTGGATATTCACAATCAAGTACAAGAGTAATGGGGAGATTGAGAGGTATAAGGCTAGATTAGTTGCAAGAGGATTCGCACAAACTTATGGAGAAGATTATAGAGACACTTTTGCTCCTGTTGCCAAACTACCCACTGTGCGAGTTGTCCTCTCTATTGCTACTAATTTGGAATGGGAATTATGGCAAATGGATATAAAGAATGCTTTCCTTCAGGGGGAGGTTGAAGAAGAAGTGTACATGACACCATCACCAGGTCTCAAAGACATTGTCCAACCTGGGAAAGTTCCTAGACTAAGGAAAGCAATATATGGTCTCAAGCAATCTCCTAGGACATGGTACAGAAAGCTAACTATCACTCTCCTTGATTGTGGCTTCATTAGATTAGAAGCTGATCACACTCTGTTCACTATGCAAAGCCATAAAGGTATTATAGTCATTCTCATATATGTAGATGATACCATCATCTCTGGGAATGACAAGGTTGGTATTCAAGAAAGTAAAGCCTATTTAAGCTCAATATTTGATATTAAAGATCTAGAAGAACAAAAATACTTCCTTGGGATAGAAGTTTGTAGATCAAAGGAAGATCACTTCTTATCACAAAGGAAATACACTCTTGACCTGTTGAATGAAACATGTACCTTACAGGGAAAGATAGTAAAAACACCATTGTAAGATGCATACAAATTTCACCAACAAGAGGATCTTAAGGAGGATCAATTGTTTGAGGATCCGAAGTTATACCGCCGGCTTGTTGGTAAACTCATTTATCTTACTCTAACTAGACCTGATTTGTGTTTTTCTGTGAAGCAGATCAGTCAGCATATGCAAGCACCACGTATATCCCATTGGAGAATGATTGACCACATTTTGAGATACCTCAAGGGCACCTCAGGCCAAGGCATTTTGGATGGGATGTAATGTAAACATAGAAGTGGTGGGTTATTGTGATGCAGATTGGGCTGGGGATAGAGAAGATAGAAGGTCAACAACTGGCTATTATACGTTCATTGGAGGAAACTTAGTCACTTGGAAGAGCAAGAAGCAAAAGATAATGACATATTCTAGTGCTGAAGCTGAATATCGAGCCATGAGGAGATTAACCACAGAACTGATATGGTTAAAGATGCTGTTGAAGTATTTGGGAAGAGAGATCACTACACCAATCACTATGCACTGTGATAATCAAGCTGCAATTCATATAGCCTCAAATTCAGTTTTTTCATGAAAGAACCAAACATATAGTACGGGATTACCATAAAGTACGGGAGCAAATGCAGCAAGGAGTCATCTTACCTTGCTACACGAAAAGCTCAGACCAAATGGCTGATATCTTCACTAAAGCAGCCAGCCTACAGATATGTGAGTCTGTTCATGAGAGGCTCGGCCTTGTGGACTTATTTAACACATGTGCTGAAGATCCCCAACTGTGATGATCACATTCTTTTTCCCTTATGTATAGTTTTTTCCCAAGAGTTTTTGCTTACTAAGGTTTTTAGTAAGGTGTTATTCACAGTTCCATGTTTTACCATAAAATTATTATGATTAAATCTTGAGGGGGAGTGTTGAAAAGAAGAAGAAGTGGAGCTTGTGGAACAAGCAACTAAGCACATCTTGTGCAAGTAACTAAATCCTTGGACTTCTAAATATATGTGGTTGGTTTGTAACTAAGAGAGAGGCGTTAGAAGTCTTGACAAGGACTTGTAGCCATTGGAAGAAGAAACCAAGGAGAAGAGAAGAAGGAAGAGTCACGGGCGCTTTAAGAAACAAGGAGCAGTCACTTTCAGTCTTGGAGCGCTCCAAGACTCCAATCCCAACCATTCATGTCTCTTTCATTCTCTTTGTAGTTGACCTAATATTTGTATATAAATATATGTGTATATACATTGTAAAGAATCAAGTTAAGGAAATAAAAACATCATTCTCTTCTCTTAGCATTTGTATTCTCTCTACTTTTCCCTCTTTTGTCTTCCACAAAGAAATACTCCAAAGATCACTTAAGATCTCTATAAACCTTTAATATGGTCGGTGAGGTTCAAGAGCGGTTTCAAAACAGAAAGATGGGGCTAACTAAGAGGATTGATTTGACCCAAAGAATAACCAACAGATGAAATAGATGGACAGAGGTTGTAAGTAAGAAGATGAAGCCTCACGCCTTGAGCGAGTTCCGAGTCAAGACTCAAGAAGAGCTCAAAAGAGATTCGTTCACAAGGTTAAGCTACTTCTAAGGATTAACTCAACCTAAAACTAACTAAGAGAACACGATAGAGAGGGATTAAAAAGCAAGGGAAATGCCTCATAATTCAACATCGGAGAGCGAGTTCCTAGCAACAACGCGGAAGAGCTCACAGGGTGGTTTGTTCAACACCAAAAACATGAAGAACTAGAAGGCAATAACTAAGCAAAGCTGCATTCAAAATTCAATAATAATCTGAGTTTTACAAGCGAGGTTCAGCCTATTTAAATATGCTGCCAAGTAGGGTTTAAGGGTTCATAAAAGGACAAGGTCTAATGCTAACATACAATAGCAATTTGGGCTAATGAACAGATAAGTTAAAAGCGAGTGAAAAGGAAGGGAAGGAAGGAAGTTGGGTTCGGCCTTCCTTGGATAGAATCATTGCCATGATGTTCAAGTCTTTGTAAAGCTGAGTCCAAACTTATCCAGCAATGATGCACCAAGTTCCCTTGCCTCATTAAAAACTTATTCGGCAAACCTCTTTGGGATAAATCCGAATGGAGAAAAAGAGCAATTATCTTGGCGTCTTGATGAGGTAATTACCAAGTGAAGGTAAGACACTGAAGACAGCTTCACGTGTGTCCTGATGGTTATCCTGATCTGGGTCTTGATTCTTTGGCCATCTTCCATATGTCCCTCAGTCAAAGACGTCTTGAAGGTAAGCATTTAAGAGCGTCCTGTAGCGCTTTGCCTTGATCCTCTTGATGCTTCCTGTTTGGATGGTGGAATTTGTTTGATATGAACAATTAAGAAATCTCTGAGTGAGGACATCTTGAGAATTGAGTGAAACACTTGAGTGAAATACTTTAGAGGGAAAAATAATAATGTGGTTTTTATTACTAACAGTTTGTTGAGTTTTGCAGAAAAAATTCAAGACATCTTTTGACTTGTTCCCACATTTCATCGAGATGTCTCATAGTGAAGCTGGAAGTGATAACACCAACCGTCCAAGGAGAGCCAGATTAAACAACATGGACGTGCAAAATCTCAAGGAGGAAATGAGGTGCCTCTTGAAGCAGGAATTAGATCCCGTTCATGAGAAAATGGACACCATACAAGAGTCGGTGAATCAAGGACTTCCCCAACATCCTGGTAAAGGAAGAAGAAGGGCACAATGAACTTTAGGAAATGAGGAAGGATCAGACTACTACATCCATGGAAGTCAAGCTTCTAATGGGGAGCATAGATGTCCAAGACGTGTAAGAGAAGCCAGGAAACACAATGAAGACAACCTCGGTAGTCTTAAGTAGAAGATACTACCATTATATTAGAAGAATGATCCGGACGCCTATCTAGAGTGGGAGAAGAAGATAGAACTCGTCTTTGATTGTCAGCAATACTCAGAATGGAAGAAAGTTCAAGTTGCTGCAACAGAGTTCTATGATTATGCCATCAACTGGTGGGATCTGATGGGATCAGATTGTTACAAGTAGGAGACGAACAAGGAGCCACGTGTGGAAACTTGGGAAGTGATGAAAAATCTAGTGAGGAAGAGGTTTGTTCCAAGTCATTACCACCGGGAGTTGAATCAAAAGCTTAGGTGATTATGCCAAAGTAGTAAAAGTATGAAGGATCTGAGGCTTGCAGCGCTATCATTTGGTGGTCTCTTATAATCAAAGCCGACATAGATGAGGATCATGAAGCAACCATATCAAGGTTCTTGAGTGGCTTGGCTCGGGATATTCAAGACAGGATGGAGCTTCAAACTTATGGAGATTTGGAGGAGATGCTTCACAAGGCTGTTCTAGTAGAACAACAAGTCAAGAGGAGGAGTAGTTCTAAACAATCTATGGGTCTGGAGCATCTCATGCTAGGTCAAGTTACAAACAAGAGGACAAGACTGTTGTCAAACAAAAACTTGATTCCAAACCTTATATCCCTACTCAAGACGACAAAAGAAAACCTGTGGCAACTTCTTCTAGGAACAGGGATGTTAGATGTTTCAAGTTTCAAGGGAGAGGACACTACGCCAATGAATGAATAAACCAAAAAACTATGATCCTTATGGATAATGGCGAGATTGAAACAGAAGAAGAAGAATCTGAGGAAGAAGAGAACTCCGATGCTGAGGATATTGAGTTACCAGCAACATGAGAATTGTTAGTAACAAGGCGATCATTGAGCATTCAAACCAAAGAGGCTACCAAGAACAACGAGAAAACTTGTTTCACACAAGATGCCAAGTACAAGGTAAGGTTTGCAGCTTTATTATTGATGGAGGAAGCTTTTACTAATGTGGCAAGTGAAACTATGGTCAAGAAGTTAAGTCTAGAAGTGAAGAAGCATCTGAAGCCTTACAAGCTTCAATGGTTGAATGACGATCGAGAAATGACCTTGAGCAGCCAAGTATTGGTTCTTTTAACCATAGGCAAATACAAGGATAAAATCTTGTGTGACATCTTATCAATAGAGGCCGGTCACATCTTGCAAGGGAGACCATGGCAGTTTGATAGAAGGGTCATCCATGGCGGGTTTACCAATCGGTATTTCTTTGAATACAAAGGCCGAAAGACCACCCTTTCCCCATTGATGCCACAAGAAGTTCATCATGATCAAACATGGCTGAAACAACAAGACAAAACCAATGTGAGTGACCCCCTAAACATATCACCTACAAACAAAAATGAAAGTTTGAGAAAAACCAAGAAAAAGCCTTTGAGAGTAACGTTGTGAGGCAATCAAACTTTCTTGTGAGGTTTAATGTGGTTAAGAGAGCTCTTTTCTCTAAATAACCCATTATTTTGTTTGTTTACAAAGAGGTTTTGGTAAACCTTACTAATCCAATGCCGCAAGTTCCGAGCAGTATTTCCTTTCTTTTGCAGGAGTTTGAAGATATATTTCCGGAGGAGAATCCCAAAGGGCTACCACCTATCTGTGGGATTGAGCACCAGATTGATTTTTTGCCTGGAGCTTCCCTTCCAAACTGTATAGAGACTAAGGAACTTCAAAGGCAAATAGAAGAGCTAATAGCTAAAGGCCATATCCGGAAGAGCATGAGCCCTTGTGCTGTGCCGGTGCAACTTGTTCCAAAGAAAGATGGAACTTGGAGGATGTGCGTGGATTGCAGAGCCATCAACAATATCACTGTAAAGTATCGCCATCCTATTCCTCATTTAGATGACATGTTAGATGAATTGCATGGTTCTTGCATTTTTTCTAAGATAGACTTGAAAAATAGATATCATCAAATTAGGATGAAAGAAGGAGATAAGTGGAAAATTGCATTTAAAACTAAGCATACAATGTATAAGTGGTTAGTCATGCCTTTTTAATTAACCTATGCACCTAATACTTTCATGAGGTTAATGAATCATGTCCTTAGATCTTTCATTGGCATCTTTGTGGTTGTGTACTTTGATGAAATCCTAGTGTACAGCAAGAGCTTTGAGGAGCATATAGAACATCTTAGGGCTGTTCTTGATTTGTTAAGGAGAGAAACACTTTATGCCAATCTTAAGAAATGTACTTTTGGAATAGATAACCTGGTCTTTTTAGGCTTTGTTGTGAGTGCAGATGGTGTAAAGGTGGATCCGAAGAAGATTAAAACAATCATGGAGTGGCCGAGTCCAACAACCATTAGTGAAATGAAAAATTTCCATGGACTTGTTGGGTTCTACAGGCATTTTGTCAAGATTTTTAGCACCATTGTTGCTCCATTGACTAAAGTGATCAAGAAAGATGTTGGATTCAAGTGGGAAGAGGCACAAGAAGATGCATTCCAATGCCTTAAAGAGAAGCTTAATCATTCCCCTCTTCTTACCCTTCCTGATTTTAACAAAACCTTTGAAATTGAATGTGATGCCTCAGGGATTGGTATTGGTGCTGTGTTAATGCAGGAGAAAAAACCAATAGCATACTTCAGTGAGAAGCTTGGAGGAGCAACTCTCAACTATGCTACTTATGACAAGGAGTTGTATGCTTTGGTAAGGGTCTTACGAACTTGGAAACATTATCTTTGTCCTAAGGAGTTTGTAATATATACCAACCATGAATCTCTCAAGTACCCAAAGGGGCAGAACAAACTGAGCAAAAGACATGCCAGATGGGTAGATTTCATAGAAACATTTCCTTATGTGATCAAGTACAAACAAAGTAAGGAAAACATAGTGGCTCATGCACTATCTCGGAGGTATGTTCTTTTAAACACTCTTGATGCTAAGCTTTTGGGTTTTGAGCAGATCAAAGGTATGTATGAAACCGATTCTGACTTTGGTGATGCATACAAGTTGGGTGAAAAAATTGCTTCTGGCCATTACTTTAGGCAGGATGGTTCCCTTTTCTATGATAACCGATTGTGTGTACCTAATTGTTCTTTGAGAGACTTATTTGTTAGGGAAGCACATGGAGGTAGTCTTATGGGATATTTTGGCATTGCCAAGACACAAAAAGTTTTGCAGGACCATTTCTTTTGGCCACACATGAGAAGAGATGTGGAGCGGATATGTGAAAGATGTGCAACATGTAAACAAGCTAAGTCTTAGGTTCAAAGCCACGGTTTGTATACTCCTTTACCCATTCCTTATCATCCTTGGAACGATATCTCTATGGACTTTATTGTTGTAATGCCTAGGACTAGAATCGGAAAGGATTATATCTTTGTTGTGGTAGACGGGTTCTCTAAGATGGCACATTTTATAGCTTGTCACAAAACTGATGATGCATTGCATGTTTCTAAGTTGTTCTTTAAGGAGGTTGTATGCTTACATGGCATGCCTAGGATTATAGTTTCTGATAGAGATACTAAGTTTCTTAGTTACTTCTGGATGACTCTTTGGTCTAAGCTAAGTACTAAGTTAATATTGTCTACCACTTGTCATCCGCAAACTGATGGGCAGACTGATGTAGTGAATAGAATATTAGGAACTCACTTGCATGCATTCATAAGGAAAAACTTGAAAACATGGGAAGAATACTTGCCTCATTGTGAATTTGCATATAATCATGCTGTACATTCTGCTTCTAAGTTTTCTCCTTTTGAAATTGTTTATGGGTTCAATCCTACTTCTCCTTTGGATCTAATACCATTGCCTTAGTGTGAAAGAGTTAACTTTGATGGAAAGAAGAAGGCCGAGCTGATACAGCAATTACATAAGCAAGCAAAGAAAAACATTGAGGAGAAGATAAAGCAATATGTCAACCATGCTAACAAGGGAAGGCGTGAGAAGGTCTTTGAAGAAGGTGACAAAGTTTGGATTCATCTAAGGAAAGAGAGGTTCCCAGATAAAAGGAAGTCTAAACTTATGCCAAGGATCGATGGGCCTTTTGAGATCATAAAAACATCAGCAACAATGCCTATAAGCTAGATTTGCAAGGTAAGTATGGAATAAGTAATAGCTTTAATGTTACTGACTTGATTCCTTTTGTTGCAGATGATCCAGATTTGATGACAAATCCTTTTCAAGAGCGAGGGGATGATATGCTCATGGACAAGCCAACAGTTGGAGAAGAAGAAGAAGATGCCTTGATCATCCCTAGAGGTCCTATGACCCGTGCTAAATCAAGAAGACTTCAAGAAGCTATGGGAACAACCCTAAAGATGTCTTGGAAGTGAGAGGAAGTTCGTCCAAGACAAATCAACCAAGGGGTGCTCTTTTTCCAAGGGATAATCATCTTAATGTGGCTTGAGTGTGCTCTTTTTCCCTTAGCTTGGTTTTATCCCAATGGGTTTTCCAACTAAGGTTTTTAATGAGGCCTCAAGTCCTTACCTCACTTTGATGATTAATTTGGGCGATTACATAAAACCATGGACCAACTCAAGCATTTACTTTATGTTATAATCTAGACTATGGTTTTTATTTCATTCTTTAGTCCGCAAACTCTTTCAAATTCTAGTCCAAGTAATGAGTCTTTAGTTCAAAGTTTTAGGATGAATTTTAGAGTTTCCAAGAGTCATTCTCGAAGGAGCATGAGTCTGTACAAGTCTTCTTCCTTATTTAAACTCGTGTAAGCCTCATTTTAAGGCACTCAACTTTTTATCAACTATTATTAGATTAATCTCTTTGTTCTTTAAAAACATTTTCTGATTGTTTGGTGAGTAATATCCAACAATCTTTCGATCCTTCGGTGTATCATATCTGAAGAATCAAATCTTGTTACCACCAAATATGTAATATCTTGGCGTGGCATTGAGTAATATCAGTGGACTTCCGTATCCATTGTGTGACCATTCAATCCATCAACAAGGAGCCATTCCGCATCTTCTTGTGTTATCATTCGATCCACAAACCTTGACAAACTTGAGTCTTTTGATTTGTTTATACAAGGATCTATCCAACATCTTCATCCATCATCTTTTTCTTCCATCGTCGTGTGTCCTACCATAAAAAAAGTGATGAATCTTGGGTTGGATCTCCATCATGGCAGTCAAGGGCGCGACAATGAAACTGAAATCTTTGACAAAATGGCGGTAGAAGCTAGCTAATCCATGGAAACTGCAGACTTGGCTGGTGTTAGCTGGGACTGGCCATTCTTCTATGGCCTTGACCTTCTCCTTGTCCACCTTGAGTTCCTGCAAACTCACAACAAAACCTAAAAACACTAATTCGTTAGCACAGAAGACACACTTCTTTAAGTTGGCATATAAGCCCTCTTGTCGAAGTGTGTTTAAAACCAATCCCAAATTACCTAAGTGGTCATCAATTTTCCAAGAGTAAACTAGAATATCATCAAAATAAACTACAACAAACTTGTTGATGTAGAATCAAAGGGTATGGTTCATAAGTCTCATGAAGGTTGATAGGGCGTTAGATAGACCAAACGGCATAACAAGCCACTCATAGAGGCCTTGCTTGGTCTTGAAAGCTGTCTTCCATTCATCACCTTCCTTCAATCTCACTTGGTGATAGCTGCTCTTGAGATCAATCTTGAAAAAGATCTCTGACCCAAATAGGCGGTATAACCCGCAAGGAGGACAGTATGGTCGGTGAGGTTCAAGAGCGGTGTCAAAGCGGAAAGATGGGGCTAACTAAGGGGATTGACTCGACTCAAAGAATAATCAAGAGATGAAATAGATGGATAGAGGTTGTAAGTAAGGATATGAAGCCTCACGATACAATTCCTTGAGCGAGTTCTGAGTCAAGACTCAAGAAGAGCTCAAAGGAGGTTTGTTCAGAAGCTTAAGCTACTTCGAAGGATTATCTCGACCTGGAACTAACTAAGAGAGTAAAGAGGATTGAGAGGGATTGAAAAGCAAGAGAAATGACTAGCAACAACTCGGAAGAGCTCACACAGTGGTTCGTTCAACAACAAAAACTTAAAGAACTAGAAGGAAATAACTAAGCAAAACTGCATTCAGAATTCAATAATAATCTGAGTCTTACAAGAAAGATTTAGCCTCTTTAAATTGGCTGCCAAGAAGGGTTTAAGGGTTCATAAAAGGACAAGGCCCAATGCTAACATACAAGCGTAATTTAGGCTAAAGAATAAATAAGTTAAAAGCGAGTGAAAGGAAGGGAAGGAAGGCAATTGGTTTGGGCCTTCCTTAAATATAATCATTGCCGTGGTGTTCAATTCTTTGTAAGGCTGCGTCTAAACTGATCCGGCAATGATGCACCAAGTTTCCTTGCCTCATTAAAAACTCATTCGGCAAACCTCTTTGGGATAAATCCGAGTGGGAAAAAAGAGTGTAATTATCTTGGCGTCTTGATGAGGTCCTTACCAAGTGATGGTAAGGACACTGAAGACAGCTTCACATGTGTCCTGATGGTCTCTCTGATCCGGTTCTTGATTCTTTGGCCATTTCCCATATGTCCCTCGGTCGAAGGCGCCTTGAAGGGAAGCATTGAAGAGCGTCCTTTAGAGCTTTGCTTTGGTCCTCTTGATGCTTCCTATTTGGATGGTGGGAATTTCCAAGCCTTGATCATGCATGTGTCCTATGGTGGGATTAGGGCAGGCCAGTTCCATGTTTCTTTGTGGGCCGGGATGATAGCCGGTACCAGATGGAAGCTTAGTATGGGTAAGGGCACAGTTGGGGTCCACGGTGTATGGGACAGCATCCTCGGTACATGGGATGGTACCGTCTCGACCAGGGGCCATACCAGTTGGTTTCTCAGTATGTGAGTCCATATAAACAGGCAATGAATGCTAAAGGTTCACTGTGATAAAGATAAAAGGGTAAGGTAAATGCGGTATGATCAAAGGATAAGATTTTAAAAGGACCGTTAGCTAAGCGTCAAAAGACAGCAAATAGATAGTACGGTTTTAAACATTTGGGGAACAAAAGGGACAGTCAAATACAAACAAAGAAAGGGCAACCTCACAGGCAGTTCTAACGTCCAGTCAATGAGACAAATCAAAATGACAAGGCGACGACAGAGTAACTGTGACGCCCGCGATCCTCAACAGGATCCTGGGAAAGACCTGATCGAGCTAAGTCAGCTAAAAGTGTCCGAGCTAACTAGCTGGATCAACTGGTAGGACTAGGTCACTAGCTGGTTCAGCTGAGTGGACTGGGACACTAGCTGGGCAGCTGAGTGAACTGGGACACTAGTTGGACAGCTGAGTGAACTGGGACACTAGCTGGGCAGCTGAGTGGACTGGGACACTAGCTGGGCAGCTGAGTGGACTGGGACACTAGCTGGGCAGCTAAGAACTCAGTTAGGTTGGGACCCGAGGGACTGATGGTTACGGATGGCAGTTACTGAGTTAGGGCCGAACGGGTGTGACAAGGGACACGAATAAAGACACTGGTTCGTTACCACGTTTCATTGCATCCGTTCCTGGTACAGTTATATTACTCGTCCCTTATAAATGCCAAGTCCCAGACACAAAAACAGACACGCAGAAGAAGAGGGATCACTAGAAAATTGGAAAAGAACTTCTAAAGGAATATAGGAGGAAAAGGGGTGTTCGGGAAGTATCCGATCAGTGGTGGTTCCAGAACATGAAGGAAAACACCCTGATCATTTCGGAGACTAAGGTAAGTCTCTAATAAGCCTTGTGCCGGACTTAGTCCAGCTTCATAGTCTCTTGGCTAGGGATTTCGGGGAAATTGGGGATAACATAAAGCATGCATATTCATTACCCAATATCACGAAAGTGAATACGGGAAGTTTAACTTGTTATCTTTCAGGTAACAAGGGTGATCGGGTAAAGGATGATTAGGCGCGGGTTCAAGGCCGAGAGGATGGGTGGTGATTGGCTGGGTAGTTAGGATCGAATACATGTAATAGCATTATGCAAACTCGCTTGTTGTATCGAATCCTTTCATTATATCAATAAAGCTACTTAGTTTCCTTACAATCTATCGTTGATGAAATCTCTAAGATACAAATCAATGCATAACCTCAAAGAAATGAAATTGCCTAAGGATCAGACCCTAAAAATTTGGTTAAGTAAAGAATGGAACGTCCTTGGAACCTCAAGGTTCGGGATGGTTCCTTTCAGGTTGGTATCAGAGCATGTTGATTCTAGGATTGTTAGTGTGGGTTGGGGAAATCACCACTCGTCGGCTTATGAATCTTGCGGTAGGTTGCCTTACCTAAATGGTTGATACGTATCATTGTGACTAACTGTAAGTTTGCAGATGGGTAAGAGCAGCAAATCGGGAAAAAGTAAGAAGGATAAGGGCAAAGGCAAGGAAGGTGCCAATGAGACCCAGGTGATAATAGAGATATCGTGGAACAAAACCCAGCCGGTCCTGAAGCTGGGCAAGACCAAAGTCCATAAATTCGTGGAACTACGCGTACCCCAAGTAGGAAGCAGCTGAAACATCCAACGCGGCTAGACTGTCTGACCCGGGGTTGGGGTGACAGGGATGACTGTGGAAAACCCAAATGTATTACCATCCGCTCAAGAGCAGTGGGATACGATGAAAGCAATAATGGCACAATTGGCCATTCTGACCAAAGCCTTAACACCGGATCCTGTGGTGCAGGCAACCAAGAATCAGACTACGGTGAATGCGGAAGTGGTCGAGTTGGATACACCATCAAAATCCTCAAGGAAGTGAGGAGATTATTTAAGCCTACTGGAACACGTTTCCAAGTTGGGTACAAGGCATTTCGCGGGAAGTTCGGACCCTATTGCGGCTGACGAGTGGAGAAGTCGGATATTGAGGAATTTTAACTCCACTCGCTGTCCGGAGGATTACCGGAAGGATATTGCTATCCACTTCCTTGAAGGCGATGCCCATAATTGGTGGCTAACCGTGGAAAAGCAGAAAGGTGGTGAAATACAGACTTTTGCTGACTTTGAACGGGAGTTCAATAAGAAGTATTTTCCACCGGAAGCCTGGGATAGACTTGAGTGTGCCTACCTCGAGTTAACCCAAGGAAATAAGACTATGTGGGAGTATGATCAGGAATTCAACCGCCTGAGGCGGTATGTGGGGCGAGAACTTGAAGAGGAACAAGCGTAACTGCGCTGGTTCATTCGTGGGTTAAGGGTGGAAATCCGTACGCATTGCTTAATACGCACGTTTAACTCTTTCTCAGAGTTAGTGGAACGGGCTGCAATGATTGAAGTCGGTATTGAAGAAGAAAAACAAAATCGGGCAAGGTTCCAATCCCGTAACATCCAAGCATCAAAACCCACAGATAAGAAAAGGAAATTCGACAAGGTGGAAGAACCTAGTTCGGAATCAAGATGGGAATGCATGACTTGTGGAAAGCATCACAGCGGGACTTGCTGGAAAGCGATTGGAGCCTGCGGTCGGTGTGGGAGTAAGGATCATGCGATTCAGAACTGCCCATGGATGAATCAAGGACAACAGAAAGTTAGTACCGAGGGAATGCCCAAGGCTGGATGCGGAAAAGAGGGTTAACCGTAGTATGGATGCATTACCGCCTCCTCCTAAGCGATAGGCAGTAGCTCCGCGTGTTTATGAACTGTCGGAAGAAGCAGGAAGGGCTGGGAACTTCAATGCGATCACTGGTACGTCCTATGCCTTACTCTAATTTGATTTCTGCATATCATGCATAAAGCATATGGGAGTTGGGGATTCAGCATCCTAAGGGAATGTGTAGGGACCTTGAGTATAGGTGGTGTAGAAACACACACTTTATTTGATTCTGGAGCTACACATTGTTTTGTGAGTCTGGATATGGTGGGTAAAGGTGGGTTCAAGAAAGAACCAAACACCGAATATGGAATGGTTACGGCAGCCGGCAGACAGGCAATGTATCCGTCCGACATTGTCCGTGGAATCTGAGTTGCCGTCAAGGGAGTTAATATGCCAACTGTCCTAATCATAGTTCCACTCAAAAAGTACGATGTTATCTTGGGAATGGACTGGTTGGGCAAATACAAGGCGCATATTGACTGTCATCGAGGGCGAGTGCAATTTGAGAGGGAAAGTGGAATGTTGAAATTCCAAGGAATAAGGACAACTTCGGGAAATCTGCTAATCTCAGCAATCCAAGCGGGAAGGATGCTAGAGAAAGGGTGTGAGGCATTTATGGCCACAATCACCATGGATGAAGTTGGGGAAAAGCGAAGTTGAAAGACATTCCGATTGCAAGGGAATTGGGAGATGTGTTTGAGGCCCTGAGTGGTGTACCACCGGATAGATCCAACCCATTCACCATGGAACTGGAATCGGGTACAAACCCTATTTCCAAAGCCCCGTACCGGATGGCACCGGCAGAAATGGCTGAGTTGAAAAAGCAACTGGAAGAGTTGTTAAACAAAGGGTTCATCCAGCCGAGTAGTTCCCCATGGGGTGCACCGGTCTTGTTTGTAAGGAAAAAGATGGAAGCTTTAGGCTTTGTATTGACTATCGCGGGTTGACCCGTGTAACGGTTAAGAACAAATACCCGTTGCCGCGTATTGATGAACTGCTGGATCAACTCAGAGGCGCAAAGTGGTTTTCAAAGATTGATTTGGCCTCCGGGTATCATCAGATCCCGATAGAACCAACTGATATTCCGAAAACTGCCTTCCGCACAAGGTACGGACATTATGAATTTGTAGTAATGCCGTTTGGGTTAACCAATGCACCAGCAGCCATCATGAAAATGATGAATGGTGTGTTCCGTGAATTCCTTGATGTGTTTGTAATTATCTTCATTGATGATATACTAGTTTATTCAAGGGATTGGGAAACTCATCAGGAACATTTACGGATAGTCTTGGAAAGACTAAGGGAGCAAAAACTCTTTGCAAAACTGAGCAAATGTAGTTTTTGGCAAAGGAGTATCGGATTCTTAGGACACCTTGTGTCGGAAGAAGGAGTTTCCGTGGATCCGCAAAAGATAAAATCTATAAAGGATTGGCCACATCCTAGAAATGCTTCCGAGATAAGAAGTTTCCTTGGCCTAGCCGGGTACTACCGGAAATTCGTTAAGGGTTGTGCAAGTTTGTCTCAGCCCTTGACTCGTTTAACTGGGAAGGACACTAAGTTTGTATGGTCTGAGGATTGTGAGGCAAGCTTCATCAATCTAAAGGCAATGCTTACCAGCGCCCCAGTATTAACCTTGCCAGAGCCGGAGGAGCAATACGTTGTTTACACGGATGCATCAATCACGGGCTTAGGTTGTGTCCTGATGCAAAAAGGCCGGGTGATTGCCTATGCGTCCAGGCAGTTAAAGAAACACGAGGGGAATTATCCCGTCCATGATTTGGAAATGGCTGCAGTTGTGTTCGCATTAAAAATTTGGCGATCATATTTGTATGGTGCCAAAGTGCAAATCTTCACCGACCATAAGAGCCTGAAGTACATATTCACCCAACCCAAGTTGAATATGAGGCAACGGCGATGGATGGAGTTGGTTGCCGACTATGACCTGGATATTTCTTATCATCCGGGTAAGGTAAATCAAGTTGCGGATGCGTTAAGTCGTAGACGATTTGATATTAACGCAGATAAAGATCAGGAGAATCTTTTCAATATGATCGGGACATTGCACTTGAATGCAATGTCCACAGACGTGGAACCATTAGGTCTTGGGGCAGTTAACCAAGCAGACTTACTTAGTAGGATTCGCATTGCCCAAGGGAAAGATTCAAAACTTAATAAGGATGCCCAAAATGAGCAATCCGAGTATCAGGTTGTGAAAAATGGCACGATCATGGTTAAAGGCAGGGTATGTGTTCCCGATGACCGAGAATTAAGGAATGAAATCCTTAAGGAAGCTCACCACTCAAAATTCTCAATCCACCCAGGACAGAATAAGATGTACCGCGATTTGAAGAGGTATTATCACTGGGTCGGAATGAAGAAAGATGTGGCAGCTTGGGTATCCAAGTGTAAGACCTGTCAACTGGTTAAGGCGGAACACCAAGTCCCAAGTGGACTTCTACAGAACTTGCCTATGCCAGAATGGAAATGGGATCATGTTACGATGGACTTCCTGACGGGATTACCTATGGGAGGATCTAAACATAATGCGGTTTGGGTAGTGGTGGATAGACTGACAAAATCTTCACACTTCATCGCTATCTCGGACAAGGATGGGGCTGAACAGATCGCGGCCAGATATGTCCAAGAGATAGTCCGACTGCATGGAATCCCGGTCAGTATTGTGTCTGATCGAGATACTCGATTTACTTCCAACTTCTGGAAAGCATTCCAGAAGGCTTTGGGAACAAGGGTGAATCTAAGTACGGCCTATCACCCCCAAACGGATGGGCAGTCCGAAAGAACGATCCAAACGTTAGAAGATATGCTGCGAGCATGTGTTCTAGACTGGGGAGGAAATTGGGAGAAGTACCTGATGCTGGTAGAATTCGCCTACAATAATAGCTTCCAGACAATCATTGGAATGTCGCCTTATGAAGCATTATATGGAAGACCCTGTAGAACACCATAGTGTTGGACTCCAGTAGGGGAAAGGAGACTGGTTGGGCCGGACCTCATAGATGAAACGATGGAAAGGATGAAGTTCCTTAAGATCAAACTGAAGGAGGCACAAAACCGGCAAAAGAGTTATGCGGATAAACGCCGTAAGGAGTTGGAATTTGAAGTAGGTGACTTGGTATACCTTAAGGCGGTAACATACAAGGGAAAGGGGCGTTTCTCTAAGAGGAAGAAATTAAGTCCACGGTACCTTGGACCTTACAAGGTAATCCAAAAACTCGGGAAGGTCGCCTATAAACTTGACTTACCACCAAGACTGGAGGCATTCCACAAGGTATTCCATGTCTCCCAACTTCGGAAATGTCTCAGTGATGAGGACAAGGTCGAAACCATTATACCAGCCGAGTTAAAGGAAAACTTAACAGTGGAAGCCAAACCAGTCCGAATCATCGATACAATGGAAAAAGGGACACGGAAGAAAAAGATGAAGATGATTAAGGTGATTTGGAATTGCGGAGGATTTGAGGAGGCTACTTGGGAAATTGAAAACAAAATGAAGGCTGATTTTCCTAAGTGGTTTGCTAAGATGGGTGAAGGGCAACAAGTGTCGGATTCTCGGACGAATTCCAATCAAGGGGGGGAGACTTGTGACGCCCGCGATCCTCAACAGGATCCTGGGAAAGACCTGATCGAGCTAAGTCAGCTAAAAGTGTCCGAGCTAACTAGCTGGATCAACTGGTAGGACTAGGTCACTAGCTGGTTCAGCTGAGTAGACTGGGACACTAGCTGGGCAGCTTAGTGAACTGGGACACTAGCTGGGCAGCTGAGTGAACTGGGACACTAGCTGGACAGCTGAGTGGACTGGGATACTAGCTGAGCAGCTGAGTGGACTGGGACACTAGCTGGGCAGCTGAGTGGACTGGGACACTAGCTGGGCAGCTAAGAACTCAGTTAGGTTGTGACCCGAAGGACTGACGGTTACGGATGGCAGTTACTGAGTTAGGGCCGAACGGGTGTGACAAGGGACACGAATAAAGACACTGGTTCGTTACCACGTTTCATTGCATCCGTTCCTGGTACAGTTATATTACTCGTCCCTTATAAATGCCTAGTCCCAGACACAAAAACAGACACGCAGAAGAAGAGGGATCACTAGAAAATTGGAAAAGAACTTCTAAAGGAATATAGGAGGAAAAGGGGTGTTCGGGAAGTATCCGATCAGCGGAGGTTCCAGAACATGAAGAAAAACATCCTGATCATTTCGGAGACTAAGGTAAGTCTCTAATAAGCCTTGTGCCGGACTTAGTCCAGCTTCATAGTCTCTTGGCTAGGGATTTCGGGGAAAGTGGGGATAACATGAAGCATGCATATTCATTACCCAATATCACGAAAGTGAATACGGGAAGTTTAACTTGTTATCTTTCAGGTAACAAGGGCGATCGGGCAAAGGATGCTTAGGTGCGGGTTCAGGGCCGAGAGGATGGGTGGTGATTGGCTGGGTAGTTGGGATCGAACACATGTAATAGCATTATGCAAACTCACTTGTTGTATCGAATCCTTTCATTATATCAATAAGGCTACCTAGTTTCCTTACAATCTATCGTTGATGAAATCTCTAAGATACAAATCAATGCATAACCTCAAAGAAATGAAATTGCCTCAGGATCAGACCCTAAAAATTTGGTTAAGTAAAGAACGGAACGTCCTTGGAACCTCAAGGTTCGGGATGGTTCCTTTCAGTAACCTACATGTTGCTTGGCTAAAAGACAGACAAGTTGAGCGTGTTAACCAGGTAAGGTCCCCACGTACTCGTCTTCAACCTTGAGTCTCACTAGGGAAACAATGGCGATCCATGGATTAAGACTCAGTCTATCACACAGTTTGGCCAATGGCTAGCTACAAGCGCAAGGCTTTGTGACGGTTGAGCCGGGCCTAAGCTTAGAGAGATGAAATAAAGTTAAAGGAAAATGTGAAAAGGAAAAATAGTAACGGTGAAGGAGAGGTACAACCTGAGAGTGGAGCGTGGCTCTGATACCAGCTGATACGCTCCCAGAATGGTGACTCCACTATCAAGCTGGTTGGGTTTGGGCACGGATGGCCGAAGCCATATGCGGTATGGCCGAGTAACTAGTGAGGTTATGGATACAGATCGATTCGCGGTTAAGGGTTCTCGATAGTTTCTTCTTGATGCGGTGAGGGTTCCCCAGTAGTGATTCCTTGATGCCAAAAGGATCCTCGGTAGCTGGTCACCGCTGCAGTCAAGGTTTCTTGATAGCGAGTCCTCGATGCAATGTGGTTACTTGGTAGTGAGTTGCTGATGCAGTAAGAGTTTCTCGGTAGCGAGTATCCGAGGCTGTCAAGTTTCTCGGTAAGAACAACCTGAGCGGTATGGATATGTGGAATTTAAGTTTTAGAGATGATAGAGAATGATGAAGAATGGGGACATAAGAGAAAAGAGTTTCTGAAATTTCTTGTATTCTTATTCTCTTATTTACTTACTTACATTCACAAGACGTTTACATGAGTATATATAGACTTTACAAGATAAGAGAAGAAGAAGAGAGAAGAAGAGAGAAGGGTTAGGCTTCACTAGAGGTGGCTAGCTCGGTGATGGAGGCCGAGCTACTCCAACAGTGTCTCAACAGTAGGCGGCTCCCATACCTCCCATGTTGTTCCCATACACCAACTTGTCTCCTCTTTTACTTAGTTACTCAACTAGTTACCTTTTAGTTCATTACTAACAGCTTCCTCTTTCATCCTAGCCGATTCCATCCTTGTTCCCTCTTCCTTGTCATTTGAATTCTTCTTGATTAATTAATCACTTGAATGAGCATTTATTTCAACACTCCCCCTCAAGATTGGTCGGTGAAGGTCTTTTAAACTGATCTTGCTATGAATGTGATCACAAGTGATAGATGAAGTTGCCTTGGTAAAGATATCCGCTAGTTGGTTCTCACTTGCTCCAAAGGCGGGTTTGATGATTCCTTCTTGAATCTCTTCCCTCTCAAAGTGACAATCTACCTCTATATGCTTGGTCCTTTTATGTAATATCGGATTGGATGCTATATGTATTGTAGCTTGATTATCACAATACAACAGCATTTCTTCAGCTTAATGTATTCCAAGATCTTCTAGGAATGCCTTCACCCATATTAGTTCTTTTGTCACCTCCTTCATAGCCATATACTCGGCTTCAGCACTTGATAAGGCTATGACTTTCTGCTTTTTACCTCTCCAAGTCACTAGATTGCCTCCCACAAAGGTATAAAAGCCGGATGTGGACTTTCTATCCTTCTTATCTCCAACCCAATCCGCATCAAAATATCCTTGAACCTTTGTGTTTCCATTGGCTTTTATCCATATGTCTTTTCTGGGGTTTTTTTCAGATACCTTAGCAGCCTCTCAATCATGTTCCAATGCTGCATAGTTGGCCTTTGCATATGTTGGCTCACACGGTTTACTGCAAAGCAAATGTCCGGCCTTGTGATAGTAAGATAAATGAGCTTGCCCACCATCTTTTGATATCTTTTAATGTTCTCCAATGGCACCCCCTCAAGATTATCTTGGTAGTCTTCTTCTATTGGAGTTTTAGCCGGCTTGGATCCTAGCTTCCCAGTTTCTTCCAAAAGATCAAGTACATATTTCCTTTGAGAGATAAACATCCCATCTTCAAACCGTGTCATCTCAATTCCTAGGAAGTACTTAAGTTCTCCCAGGTCCTTTATATCAAAATCGGTCTTCAAGATCTTCTTGGTTTGATCTATTCCATCCTTGTCACTCCCTGTGATAATTAGATCATCAACATATATTAGTACTACAACCATTCCTCCTTCACTTTGTATTGTGAACAAAGTATGATCAGTTTCAGATCTTATGAACCCTCTCTCCAAAAGGCAAGCACTTAGCCTTTGGTACCATGCTCTTGGAGATTGCTTCAGTCCATAGATTTCTTTCTTTAATCTACAAACTTTGTTGCCTTCCTTATGATATCCTTGGGGTGGATCCATATACACTTCTTCTTCCAAATATCCTTGCAAGAAGACATTCTTGACATCCATCTGCCATAGATCCCACTTCAAGTTTAGTGCCACCACGATTAGAATTCTTATTGAGTGGAGCTTAGCAACTGGAGCAAACATTTCTGTATAGTCTTCCCCATAAACTTGAGTGTATCCTTATGCTACCAGCTTTGCTTTACACCTCTCTATTTTCCATCACTTGTATATTTAATCGTATAACCCCATCTACACCCAACCGGTATCTTATCCCTTGGCAATTCGGTCAAGTACCAAGTGCGGTTTTTCTCCATAGACTTCATTTCTTCTTCCATGGCTTTTACCCATACTCCACTCTCACACGCTTCTTCATATGAGCTATGGAAGGATTCCTTGCTGATTTTTCCAAGAAAGGCTTTATTCTCCATAGGTAATTATGCCAGCGAGCAAAAATGCTCAATAGGATATGTAATAGTGCTAGTTTGAGTCTTATCTCCCCCTTATGATATGAGGGTGTTGTTGCCAATAGGATCGAGATCTAAGCTCACTGTACGCTCAGAACACTCTCTTATAACACAAGGAAGATGACTCGTACTAGACTCTCCTTGGAGTATAGCCGAGTTGTTATAGTAGACACGTTGTTGCCTCTGTCTTGTACTTCTTCTTAGTGATATTGTTGGCTCATGCTCCTCTTCTTCAACATCCACTCCTCCTACACCTGGGTCATGTTCTACCTCATCATTTATCTCATCCGCAGTTTCATGATCTAAGATTGAATCATTCTCTTCATATACATCAATCCTTGTTATTGCACCTTCAAGAGTATCATGATTCTTAGCTCCATAAAATCTTTTTTTTCATTGAACTTCACCTCTCTAGACACATAGACCCTTTTTGTCTCCGGATTGTAGACCTTGTAGCCCTTTTGAGTTGGTGAGTATCCAATTAAAACACACTTCATGCTTCTAGGCTCAAGCTTGTTTCTTTGTCCTTCTGGTAAAACATAAAGCACTCACATCCAAACGCCTTAAGGTGATGTAAGCTTGGCTTCTTCTTGTACAATACTTCAAACAGTGACCTATCTGCTAAGTTTTTGGTTGGAAGCCAGTTCATCAAATAGTTTGAAGTCATAACCGCATCACCCCAATGAAATTTAGGTACTCCTTTGGCAATCATGATAGTCCATGCTACCTCTATTAGATGCCTATTCTTCCTTTCCGCTATCCCATTTTGTTGTACAGTGTTTTCGCAAGATGTTTGATGAATGGTGTCAAAGTTGTTTAGTAGCTCTTTGAATCTCTTTCTCACATATTTTCCTCCAGTATCACTTCTTAAGGCCTTGATTGTTGTTTTGAATTGTGTAGAGACATAGTTAATGAAGTTAGTGAATGCTTCATAACCCTTGTCTTTGGAGTGTAAGAGTGTGATCCATGTGTATCTTGAGTAGTCATCAATGAAAGAAACAAAGTACTTATATTGATCTCTTGAATTACATGGGCCGGTCCATACATCCGAGTGTACTATGCCAAAAACTTCACCACAAGTTGTAGATGAAATTGGAAAAGCTTGTCTACAATGTTTTCCTAGTACACATGCTTCACACACTACTTCTTCTTGAATGAGATTGGGTAAGACCATCTTGAGAACTGCTGAACTTGGATGTCCTAGCCTTTCATGCCATAATGGACTATCTCCAATCTCTTTCCTACCAAAAACCTCTACATCCGCCTTCATTCCAAGAGTCTTCGGATCCTCTTGTTTATTTGCTTCCAAAACGTAAACTCCATCCTCCACCTTCCCTTCTCTAAGCACATGACTTGTTTTAGGGCCGTAGCCCTAAGATCGATAAATCGTCCACAGGGCGGTGTGGCAGGACACTATCCCCGAAAATAAGCCTCTTCGGAGGGTGGGTGAGCACTTCTCTCGAGTAAGGACCATTGTGTGTATTTTCTTGGGTGCTTTAGGTGCGAAATTTGTTACATGTTTGGATCTGGATTATCATGGTTGTGGTTTAAGGCGGATTTGACTTGCGTGTTGCCCCTAGCATCCCATACCTCACTGAGTGACTCCCCTCTTGCTCACCCCTCTCTTCTCTTGTAGGTTATTTAGGAAAGTTTCTGGCGGGATCTGTAGGTCAACTCGTTGACCAGGATTACCCAAAAACCATGTATTATAATTTGGTATCAAAGCCCCAGGTTATGTCCAACCGGTTCTGACCCGAAAAACAATCCTGAGAGAGATTAGATTTCTTAGATTTAGTACCTTAGTATTTGTAGTAGTAGTAGACTTAGAATATCGCATAAGAAATTTTTAAAGATGATGTTTCAAACTTTAAAGTCGTAATCTTGTAGAAAGTGCACTAATCAAGTTTTTACTTGTATGCAAAGCATGTAGCTAAGAATTCGAGGACAAATTCCATTTAAGTGGGGAAGAATTGTAACATCCCGCTCTCGTGATTTTGGATTTTAGTGTTAAGCCCTATTAAAAGCCCATTAAACCCAAACCATAGCCCAAACCTAAATTAATGGGAAGACTTATATAAAGAGAATATTAGGGTTGTTTTAATTTTTGTGGCTCTCTGATCATGAAAGAGAGAGAGGTGATGAGAAAAAGAAAAAAAATAGAAGGAGAGAAAGAAAAATCAGGAGAAAACAGATCCACTCAGTTTTGGGAGAAAGATAAAACGGAGGTAACGATCGAATCATTTTCTTCTCAAATTTTATGGAATGATACACGACATCAATATCTAGTCATAGCTGCAAGCGGATCGTAATTAAGATCTCCTATCAGAAAGTTATGGCTGTTCTTCTGAGGAGGATATCTGCAGATCCGAATCTGTCATTGTCCATCTTCAAGAGCAGTTTTCCGGTGAATCGTAAGGAGTTAGGAGATGATCAACCTATCCATGAAAAGCCCTGGATGTCAGCCGGTAGTAGATCTGGATTCAGATGTAAATCACGGCTAGAATCCGAGTTTGAAGATGATATCTGGTATGAGTTACTTTCAGAAAACCCTATTTGTTATAGTTGGAACCCGAATTTTTATTTTTAGAAAGTTTATATTTTGGGATAGTTTCTATTAAAGGGAAGTCTAGAAAAGGAAAGCCTCGGGAAGAGTAAAAGAATTGTCGTCTTCATCATGTAGGGGCTAAGGTGAGGGCTAACCTCGCATTTCTTATTTCGCCTTAAATCCTGCTATGATTGTTTAGTGTCTGAATGTGTATGTCTCTTTGATCGAGTATGTCTCTTTCTTCTTAAATCAGACATAAGATATTTAGATGATTTCACATATTGTTTGACCCACAAGTTGAGTGCTAGTGTGTGATATATATGTAGAACTGTGTTAGGGGACTTAAGAGGGATACACAATGGGCGGACTGTGGTATAACCCAGAGTCATGTGTACGGGAGGGTACGGTCAGCAAGTCGGTCTGTTGGCCGTATCCCTAAGATCGATAAATTGTCCACTGCGCTTAGGGCACTATCTCCGAAAGCAAGCCTCTTCTGAGGGTGGGTGAGCACTTATCTTGAGTAGAGTCCATTGTGTGTATTTTCTTGGGTGATTTAGGTGCGGTGTTTGTTACATGTTTGGATCTGAATAATCGTGGTTGTGGTTTAAGGTAGGTTCTACTTGCTTGTTGCCCCTAGCATCCCATACCTCACTGAGTGACTCCCCTCTTGCTCACCCCTCTCTTCTCTTGTAGGTTAGTTAGGAAGGTTTTTGGCAGGATCTGTAGGTCAACTCGTTGACCAGGATAACCCTAGAAACCAGGTATTACAATTTGGTATCAGAGCCCCAGGTTATGTCCAACCGGTACTGACCTGGAAGACAGTCCTGAGAGAGATTAGATTTCTTAGATTTAGTACCTTAGTATTTGTAGTAGTAGTAGACTTAGAATACCGCATAAGAAATTTTTAGAGATGATGCTTCAAAGTTTAAAGTCGCGATCTTGTAGCAAGTGCACCAATCAAGTTTTTACTTGTATGGAAAGCATATGGCCACGAATTCTAGAACGATTTCCATTTAAGGGGGGAAGAATTCTAACACCCCGCTCTGGTGATTTTGGATTTCAGTGTTAATCCTATTAAAAACCCATTAAACCCAAACCCTAGCCCAAACCTAAATTAATTAGAAGACTTATATAAAGAGAATATTAGGGTTTTCTGGCATTATTTTTGTGGCTCTCTTATCATGAGAGAGAGAGGTGATGAGAAAAAGAAGGAAATAGAAGGAGAGAAAGAAAAATCAGGAGGGAGAAAGACGAAACGGAAGTTACTATCAAATCATTTTCTTCTCAAATTTTACGGAGTGATACATGACATCAATATCTAGTCATAGCCATAAGTGGATCGTAATTAGGATCTCTTATCAGAAGGTTTCGGCTGTTCTTCTGAGGAGGATATCTGCAGAATTGAATCTATCATTGTCCAACTTTAAGAGCAGTTTTCCGGTGAACCGTAAGGAGTTAGGAGACGATTAACCTATCCAAGAAAATCCCTGGATGTCAGCTTTCTATAGCCAGTAATAGATCTGGATTCCGATGTAAATCACTGCTAGAATCCGAGTTTGAAGATGACATCTCATATGAGTTACTTTCATAAAACCCTATTTGTTATAGTTGGAACCTGAATTTCTATTTTTAGAAAGTTTATAATTTGGGAAAGTTTCTATTAAAGGAAAGTTTAGAAAAGGAAACCTTCGGGAGAGTAAAAGAATAGTCGTCTTCGTCAGATAGTGGCTAACCTCACATTTCTTATTTCGCCATAAATCCTGCTATGATTGTTTAGTGTCTGAATGTGTATGTCTCTTTGATCGAGTATGTGTCTTTCTTGCTAAATCAGACATAGGATATTTAGATGATTTCACATATTGTTTGACCCGCAAGTTGAGTGCTAGTGTGTGATATATATGTAGAATTGTGTTAGGGGACTTAAGCGGGATACACAATGGGTGGACTGTGGTATAACCCAGAGTCATGTGTGCGGGAGGGTATGGTCAGCAAGTCGGTATGTTGACTGTAGTCCTAAGATCGATAAATCGTCCACTAGGCGGTGTGGCAGGGCACTATCCCCGAGAGTAAGCCTCTTCGAAGGGTAGGCGAGCATTTATCTCGAGTAGGGATTATTGTGTGTATTTTCTTTTAGTGCTTTAGTGCGGTGTTTGTTACATGTTTGGATCTAGATTATCGTGGTTGTGGTTTAAGGCAGGTTTAACTTGCGTGTTGCCCCTAGCATCCCATACCTCACTGAGTGACTCCCCTCTTGCTCACCCCTCTTTTCCCTTGCAGGTTAGTTAGGAAAGTTTTTGACGGGATCTGTAGGTTAACTCGTTGACCAGGATTACCCAAAAAACTGGGTATTACAATTTGGTATCAAAGCTCCAGGTTATGTGCAACCGGTTCTGACCCAGAACACAGTCCTGAGGGAGATTAGATTTCTTAGATTTAGTACCTTAGTATTTGTAGTAGTAGTAGACTTAGAATACCGCATAAGAAATTTTTAGAGATAATGCTTCGAACTTTAAAGTCGGGATCTTGTAGCAAGTGCACCAATCAAGTTTTTACTTGTATGGAAAGCATATGGCCAAGAATTCGAGGACGAATTCCATTTAAGTGGGGAAGAGTTGTTACACCCCGCCCCCGTGATTTTGGATTTCAGTGTTAAGGCCTATTAAAAGCCCATTAACCCTAAACCCTAACACAAACCTAATTTAAAGAAAAGACTTATATAAAGGGAATATAAAGGTTTTATGTCTTTATTTTCGTGGCTATCTGATCATGAGAGAGAGAGAGAGGTGATGAGAAAAGATGAAAATAGAAGGAGAGAAAGGAAAATCAGGAGAAAACATATCCAACCAGTTTTGGGAGAAAGACAAAACGGAGGTGACGATCGAATCATTTTCTTCTCAAATTGTACAGAGTAATAGATGACATCAATATCTAGTCATAGCCACAAACGGATCGTAATTAGGATCTCTTATCAGAAACTTATGTATGTTCTTCTGAGGAGGATATCTGCAGATCCGAATCTGTCATTGTCCAATTTTAAGAACAGTTTTCCGGTAAATCGTAAGGATTTATGAGATGATCAACCTATCCAAAAAAAGTCCTGGATGTCAGCTTTCTATAGCCGGTAGTAGATCTGTATTCTGATGTAAATCATAGCTAGAATCCGAGTTTGAAGATGGCATCTGGTATGAGTTACTTTCAGAAAAACCCTATTTGTTATAGTTGGAACCCAAATTTCTATTTTTAGAAAGTTTATAATTTGGGAAATTTTCTATTAAAGGAAAATCTAGAAAAGGAAAGCTTCGGGAAGAGTAAAAGAATAATCGTTTTCATCGTGTAGTGGCTAAGGTGAGGGCTAACCTCGCATTTCTTATTTTGCCTTAAATCCATTGCTAAGGTGAGGGCTAACCTCGTATGTGTGGGAGGGTACGGTCAGCAAGTCTGTCTGTTGGCCGTAGCCCTAAGATCAATAAATCTTCCGCTGGGCGGTGTGGCATAGCACTATCCCCGAAAGTAAGCCTCTTCGGAGGGTGGGCGAGAACTTATCTCGAGTAGGGACCATTGTGTGTATTTTCTTGGGTGCTTTAGGTGTCGTGTTTGTTACATATTTGGATCTGGATTATCGTGGTTGTGGTTTAAGGTGGGTTCGACTTGCGTGTTGCCCCTAGCATCCTATACCTCACTGGGTGACTCCCCTGTTGCTCACCTATCTCTTCTCTTGCATGTTAGTTAGGAAGGTTTTTGTTGGGATCTGGAGGTCAACTTGTTGACCAGGATTACCCAAGAAACCGGGTATCACACATATATGAGTATGTTTAGCTAAATAGTATCTTTCGTATCAGTGAGGGGAGAGTATTCACCTAACGATTGTTCAAACCCACAATAATGAAATGTCAAAGACAATTTTTCAAGCCAACATCTTTGAGCTTGTTTCAGACCATAAAGTGAGTTCCGGAGCTGACACATTTTATTATTATCTGCAGATTGGAACGTAGGTGGCATTTTTATGTAGATCTATTCTTCCAAGTCCCCATGCAAAAAGGTATTATTAACGCCCATTTGATGTACAAACCAACCTTGTTTTCTAGCAGTGAGCTTGAAACTTCAATGCTCTTGTGAGATTTAAGATATGACTATGTTTTCTTTTCCCTTTTCAATTTTTCTGTAGCGTCCCCACACAGGAAGTCTCATGTATGACCCCATTTTTGTTAAAGAAATTTGTCAAACACATGAACTCTGAGCCATTATTGCTTCTAATCGACATTACTTGTGTGTTGAACTGTTTGTCGACCAAAGCAAATAATTTTTAACTGTGTTGGCACCTCAGACTTGGTGTTGAGCATAAATAGCCAAATGGGTTATCATAAGGAAATATCTTGCTCCATAATGAGATGGTGTAGGATAAGTGTTGGAGTTTATTTAATTAAAATATGTCAGATGAAAAATATATCATGTTTATGAATAGTTACTTTGTGAATAGTCACTTGTGAAAAGTCACTTCTATGATCAGATGTAAATGACATATTTTGAATCATTAAATAAAGACATGATCATATAAATGAGACAGACTTTTCCTGATCTTCTTCTACCCTAAAATAATTCTGAGATTCTCAAAGTAGAGTTTTCTATGGTTTTGTAAGGTGTCAATACAGATATCGATAGTTGTATCATGCAAGATAGACGCTTATAAGACTATGTACACCACCGCAGGGGAGAAATTATGACTTAGATTGTTGTCTGGAACTATAGATGCAGATCCAACAAATATAAACCAATATATTTGTTTTGTACATATATATATTATATATATATGTATCAAATAAGTATATAATTATAATCTGCTTCGGTTTTGAAAATCATATTGGGAAATCTTTTGTGTTCCGTGGAGTGGATGTCAACAGATGGCAGAAAATATGTTGTTTTATCTTACAACGTTGAATCTGGCACAATGCTTGACTTCGGAAGGACCAGCCTTACATGTTGAAGGTGATATTTCTGATGAAATCATCATGGCATCCGAGACATGGACACAAAATGAGTTTTTGTGTAAGAATTACATTCTTAATATCTTGGATGATTCCATGTATGATATTTATCAAATGCTCCAAAATCCAAAAGAGCTGCGGGAATTGCTAGAGAAAAAGTATAAGTCCGAAGTTGCTAGCGCCAAGAAGTTCATCGTTGGAAATTTTTTAAACTTAAAGATGAGTGAAACAAGTGGAAGAAAATCAAATTATCACTTATGAATTGAAAGATAAGGATATGGGGCTGAATTAAGCATTTCTTTCTTGCCTCTATTATAGAAAATTGCCTCCAACTTGGAAATATTTTAATATCTATCTGAACCGCACCTACATGAAAACATGAGTTTTGAACTAGTAATTCTTAAGCCTTGAGTAGAAGAAGAAAATCGTAAGAATAAAAGTTCTGAATTTTCTTCTATGGAAGCAAAGGCCAATGTAATTGAGTGGAGATAACTCCAAATTTAAGGGCTTTAAGAATTAAAAGAAGAATGTTAACAAAACATTCATTCCACCAAAGGGCTCTAACTTCAAAAAAGAAGTCACTAGGTGCTTGTTGGGTGTATGGAAAGCCTGGACATAGGGCCAAGGACTGCCGCCATAAAAAGGAAGGAAAAACTGTTGAATAAGTCAGTATCGCAAACCTCACCGAAAATCATTTTGTTGCTGTTATTTTTTGAGGCAAATATGTGATATATATAGTATTTGATGCTTTTAATATAGTTTTAGCGTATTATCTACTATTTTAGAGTCTATTCAAGTGATTTCGCGTTTGGATTTACGTTTGACGAGCTAGGAGTGGAGATTTTAGCAAATGATCAAGAAGACAAGTTTCTGGAGCTTAGATAGATCGTTCCATATGTGGAACAATCGATCCAACATATGAAGAAACAGTGGATGTAGCCATATAGATCGTGTTGACTTCGAACAATCGATCTGGCTTAAGATCGATCGATTCACTTGCAGATCGATCGATCCCTTTTACGCGAACAACTAGATTGATCGTTCCAGCTTTAGAATGATCGATCCAATATCCAAATTACTCATAGGAGAAAAAGGAAAATCGTGGAAAACCTTATATATAGTTATTTTCAGCCATTGTTTAGGCACCATTTTATTTTCTATTGAAACCTAGCTATTTGTGAACTTTGGGGAGACAAATCTCTGACTCTACATCTTTGAGAAGATTTCTGAACCCTTTCTAATTTCTATTTTATTGATCATGAGTTTCTTTTCATCTCTTGTATGTTTCTCTTTTACCATGCCTGAGTAATTTCATAGTTAGGTTTAGGATTTCAAAGGAATCTCAGAATTACTGAATCAGATACAGATAGGGAATTATTTAGGTTCTTCATCTATTATTGATCTCATTGCCTGAATTAGATTAGCTAATTAGTTCCTGATCTCTGATTTCATTTATTCACCAAAACTGTTATACGTTGCTTGATAGAACATAGATGGGCGATTGTCCTTAGCTAACGGAAGTTGATGTTAAGGTGATTCGTGAATATATTGAATCTGCTCATTAATGCTTGTTTAGAATTCTAAGTTCAAAGGGAAGTTTAGATACCTAGGTTGCTAGATAAAGTAATTGATGCCACGGAAGTGGATTGATTATACAATTATTTTTGAGTTCTAGACGGTTTTTATTAGTCCCTGAATAGTTGTCTGGTTCATAATCTTTGAATTCCTGCAAATTTTCCTTGACCAAGTGCTTTTAAATCCATAAGTTTCCCCATTATTTAGATATTTTCATTCTTGTTACTGTTTAAATATGTGATCTCAAGAAGAAGAATTCAAACACAAGAGAAGGAGGGAAAAGGAGAAAACTAGTTGAAAAAGAACTAGAAAGAGAACAAGTTAAGAAGGAACTAGAAGAAAAGGAAGTTGTTGGATCTCAACTAGATGATCTAACTAAACTAAGTAAGGAAGCAAGGAGAGGCATGGGCACAAGCATGGGGTGCCAGAGAGAGGCATGGAGCGCAATACTGTTGGAGTAGGTGAGCTGCTCCCTCCTCTCTTCTTCACGTAAAACCTCTCTTCTCTTCTTCCTTCTTCACGCCATTCTTCTCTTCTTCTGCACCTCCTCTCATTCAAATGTCTATAAATATATGTGTAACCTCTTGTAAAGATTTGTATGACTAAGAGAATAAAATACATACAAACTTTCATAATCCCTTGCTATTCTCACTCTTAGTCTCTAAACATTCTTTAATCTCTTTAAACTTATAATTCCAATATGGTATCCGAGCGGGTTATCTACTAAACCGCTTATTCTCTTCTTGATTCCTCTAATACTCTACAAGGCTTCTAATCTATAACAATACACCTTCCTTAGTTCTATTCACTCAGAGATTAATATCCTTGAGATCATAGGATCTTCAAGTTGTGAAAGGACTAAGATTGTGTATTATTACTAGAAAATGGAGACTAATAGGGTAACAATCTCGGTTATGCTCAAGGGAAACAACTATCTCCTTTGGGCAAAAACCACCAAAACTACTCTTAGAGGCCGAGGACTTTGGCAATATGTTGAGCCAAAAGAAGGAACAGAAGCGGCGGTGAGAAATGAGAAGGAGGAAGCTAAGGAAGAGCAAGAAGAACAATACACTTTTTCTCTTCTCCTAAGCTCACTAGAACCAACTATCTTGGCGGCTTACTCATATGCGGATACCGCCAAGGAACTTTGGGATATACTCAAAGCAGTTTATGGAAACATCTCAAACATATCAAGGATATTTGAGGTGAAAAGGGCATTGAATGAGCTCCAACAAGAGGAAAAGTCATTCAAGGAAATGTTTGGGGAGTATAGAAGCTTATGGGCCGAGTTGGAGATCTTGAGGCCACACACTATAGACCCCAAGGAGTTAGGAGAAAGGCGTGACCAAGATCAAGTGTTTGGGCTTCTCTTGGCACTCAATGCATCATACAAGGATCTTATCAAGCATATACTTCGATTTGAGAATCTGCCAAGTCTAGCGGAAGTATGCGGTATGATACAAAGGGAAGAAGGGTCTAGAGACCTGTTTCGTGCACCAAGTGAAGCTGCACATCTTGCAAGAAAGAATCTCACATTTGGAGACAAGAGGACGTTGGAGTGTGAGCATTGCAAGATGAAAGGACACACTAAGGAGAAGTGTTGGACCCTCCATCCACACTTGAGGCCTAAGCGGCTAAGGGAGAATGGGAATGGACCTAGAGCCTTCACGGGAATTGCACAACCTGTTGAAGAACTGGTTAGAAGGTCTGAGTTTGAAGCTCTCATCAAGAGCCTAGCCAAACTCACAGATTCGGGTAAGAGTTTTTTCAGCTCTAAAACACCCATAAAGAAGACTAGAATCATTGTGGATTCAGGGGTTTCTCATCACATGATCAAGGATCAAGATATGTTAAAGAATCTTGAACCGTGCCATGGAAGTGTACAAGTAGCCAATGGAAGCTCAGTTCCAATTAAAGGGATAGGAGAGTTAGAGCTTTTTAAAAGGGAAACAAAAGCATTATACATGCCTAACTTCTCATCTAATCTTTTATCCGTTAATAAAGCTACAAAGGATTTGGAGTGTGTGGCTGTGTTTGGGACTGACTTTGTTAAGTTTCAGGACCCTAAAACAAACCATGTGCTCGGAGAAGGGAAGGTAGAAGATGGTGTGTATATCTTGGAATCAAATAAACAAGAGGAACCAATGACTCTTGGAATGAAGGCAGATGCAAAGTTTTTTGGGAGGAAAGAGATTGAAGATAGCCCATTATGGCATGGAAGGCTAGGACATCCAAGTTCAGCAGTCCTCAAGATGGTCTTACCCAATCTCATCCAAGAAGAAGTAGTGTGTGAGGCGTGTGTACTAGGGAAGCATTGTAGACAAGCTTTTCCTACTTCATCTACAACTTGTGATGAAGCGTTTGGCATTGTACACTCAGATGTATGGACCTCACCATGTAATTCAAGAGATCAATATAAATATTTTGTTTCATTCATTGATGACTACTCAAGATATACATGGATCACTCTTCTACATACCAAAGATCAAGTGTATGAAGCCTTCACCAACTTCATTAACTATATCTCTACCCAATTCAAAACAAAGATCAAAGTATTGCGTAGTGATAATGGAGGGGAATATGTGAGTAAACGATTCATAGAGTTGCTCAACAACTTTGGCATCATTCATCAAACATCGTGTGCATACACTCCTCAGCAGAACGGGATAGCTGAAAGAAAGAATAGACACCTAATGGAAGTAGCAAGGACTCTCATGATTTCCAAAAGAGTACCAAAATTCCATTGGGGAGATGCCGTAATGACATCGAGCTAGTTAATCAACCGACTTCCAACCAAAAATCTGGATGATAAGTCCCCATTTGAAGTGTTGTACAAGAAGAAACCAAGCTTAAATCATATCAAAACGTTTGGATGCACATACTTCATGTTTTTACCAGAAGGACACAGAAGCAAACTTGAACCTCGAAGCATGAGGTGTGTGTTCATTGGATATTCACCAACACAAAAGGGCTACAAGGTCTACAATCCGGAAACAAGAAGAGTGTATGTGTCTAGAGAAGTAAGGTTTAATGAACAAGAGAGTTTCTATGGGGCTAAGGATCATGATGCTTCTAAAGGAATGATCTATTCATCCATGGACTGGATGGTGTTTGATGAAACGCCAAGCCTATGTGAAGAAGTACAAGAAGAAACATCTGAGAACTTCATAGAGCAAGATAGTGCGGATAATGCACATGAGGAAGCGGATCAGAATTTGGATGAAGAGGGAGCGGATGCTGAAGAAGGACAGGAGCCAACCATACCTCTAAGAAGAAGTACAAGACAGAGGCGACAACGTGTCTTTTATGGCTATAACAATTCTGCTATACTCCAAGGAGAGTCTAGTACGAGTATTTTTCCTTGTGTGATAAGAGAGTGTCCTGAGCGTACGGCGAGCTTAGATCTCGGTCCTATTGGCGACATCACTCTCATATCACAAGGAGGAGATCACACTCAAACTAGTATTATCACATATCCCATTGAGCATTTCTGTTCCTTGGCGACATTACCCATGGAGCATGAAGTGTTTCTCACAAAAATCAGCAAGGAATACATTCCTAGCTCATATGAGGAAGCATGTGAGAGTGAAATATGGGTGAAAGCCATGGAAGAGGAAATGAAGTCCATGGAAAGGAATAATACTTGGTACTTAACCGACTTACCAAAGGATAAGAAGTCAGTTGGGAGTAGATGGGTGTATACAATTAAAACACAAGTGATGGGGAAATAGAAAGGTACAAAGCAAGGCTGGTAGCAAAAGGATATACTCAAGTCTATGGGGAGGACTATACTGAAAAATTTGCTCCAGTGGCTAAGCTCCATTCCATAAGAATTCTAATCTCGGTAGCTGTAAACTTGGAATGGGACTTATGGCAAATGGACGTCAAGAATGCCTTCTTGCAGGGGGATTTGGAAGAAGAAGTATATATGGATCCACCCCTAGGGTATCATAATGGAGGCAACAAAGTGTGTAGATTGAAGAAAGTGTTGAAATATGTGATCTCAAGAAGAAGAATTCAAACACAAGAGAAGGAGGGAAAAGGAGAAAACTAGTTGAAAAGGAACTAGAAAGAGAACAAGTTAAGAAGGATTTAGAAGAAAAGGAAGTTGTTGGATCTCAACTAGATGATCTAACTAAACTAAGTAAGGAAGCAAGGAGAGGCATGGGCACAAGCATGGGGCGCCAGAGAGAGGCATGGAGCGCAATACTGTTGGAGTAGGTGAGCTGCTCCCTCCTCTCTTCTTCACGCAAAACCTCTCTTCTTCACGCAAAACCTCTCTTCTCTTCTTCCTTCTTCACGCCATTCTTCTCTTCTTCTGCACCTCCTCTCATTCAAATGTCTATAAATATATGTGTAACCTCTTGTAAAGATTTGTAAGACTAAGAGAATAAAATACATACAAACTTTCATAATCCCTTGCTATTCTCACTCTTAGTCTCTAAACATTCTTCAATCTCTTTAAACTTATAATTTCAACAGAAAGCAATCTATGGGCTGAAGCAATCTCCAAGAGCATGGTACCAAAGGCTAAGCGCTTGTCTCTTGAAGAAGGAGTTCATAAAATCTGAAGCGGATCATACTCTATTCACAAGACAAAGTGAAGGAGGAGTAGTGGTAGTCTTGATTTATGTTGATGATCTAATCATCACAGGAAGTGACAAAGATGAAGTAGATCAAATCAAGGGACTCTTGAAGGCCGACTTTGATATAAAGGATCTAGGGGAGCTCAAGTACTTCCTAGGGATTGAGATGACACGAATTGGAGATGAAATGTTCATATCTCAAAGGAAATATGTGCTGGATCTCTTGGAAGAAACCGGGAAGTTAGGATCCAAGCCAGCCAAAACTCCAATAGAAGAAGGATACCAAGATAGTCCTGAGGGGGAGCCTTTGGAGAATATTAAAAGATACCAAAGGATGGTGGGCAAACTTATCTATCTTACCATTACAAGACCTGACATCTGCTTTGCAGTAAACCGTGTGAGCCAGCATATGCAAAAGCCAACCTCACAACATTGGAACATGATTGAGAGGTTTCTAAGGTACCTAAAGAATAGCCCTGGAAAAGGTGTATGGATGCATGTTAATGGGAACACCAAGGTCCAAGGTTATTGTGATGCAGATTGGGCTGGAGATAAAAAGGATAGAAAGTCCACATCTGATTTTTGCACATTTGTGGGAGGAAATCTAGTAACCTGGAGGAGCAAAAAACAGAAGGTCATAGCCTTATCAAGTGCTGAAGCAGAGTACAGAGCCATGAAAGAATTGACAAAGGAGTTGATATGGATAAAAGCGCTTCTAAAAGACTTTGGAATCTAGGGAGATGAAGAAATGCTGTTGTATTGTGATAATCAAGCTGTAATGCATATAGCATCAAATCCGGTATTTCATGAAAGAACCAAGCACATAGAAGTTGATTGCCATTTTGTGAGAGGGAAGATATAAGAAGGAATTATCAAAACCGCCTTTGTAGCAAGCAAGGATCAATTAGCTGATATCTTCACTAAGGCAACTTCAACTATTACTTGTGATCACATTCATGGCAAGATCGGTCTTAAGGATCTCCACCGACCAATCTTGAGGGGGAGTGTTGAAATATGTGATCTCAAGAAGAAGAATTCAAACACAAGAGAAGGAGGGAAAAGGAGAAAACTAGTTGAAAAGGAACTAGAAAGAGAACAAGTTAAGAAGGAACTAGAAGAAAAGGAAGTTGTTGGATCTCAACTAGATGATCTAACTAAACTAAGTAAGGAAGCAAGGAGAGGCATGGGCACAAGCATGGGGCGCCAGAGAGAGGCATGGAGCGCAATACTGTTGGAGTAGGTGAGCTGCTCCCTCCTCTCTTCTTCACGCAAAACCTCTCTTCTCTTCTTCCTTCTTCACGCCATTCTTCTCTTCTTCTGCACCTCCTCTCATTCAAATGTCTATAAATATATGTGTAACCTCTTGTAAAGATTTGTATGACTAAGAGAATAAAATACATACAAACTTTCATAATCCCTTGCTATTCTCACTCTTAGTCTCTAAACATTCTTTAATCTCTTTAAACTTATAATTCCAATAGTTACCAACAAACTTTTATTTTCGTCTTAGCTTAAAATCATTCCTAAAGAATCATAGTGTAACTTTGGTCTCTGTGGATTCGATCCCTACAATACTATAACATTTGTTGTGCACTTGCAATAGTTCAAATAGGGTTAAAATTCTGAGACATCAATATGGTGACAAATTCTAATGATTGGTGGGTTGATACTGGTGCAACAAAACATGTGTGCTCAGACTTGAATATGTTCTCAACATATGATCAAGGTTCTTGTGAGAAAAAACTTTATATGGGAAATGCTAGCACTTATACAATTGAAGGAAAATGCAAAGTGGTCTTAAAACTCACTTCTGGAAAGGAATTTGTACTTACCAACATGCTTCATGTTCCTGAGATTCGAAAGAATCTGATTTTGGGTTCTCTACTTAGCCACAAAGGTTTTAAGATTTTATTTGAATCTGATAAGGTTGTACTCACTAAAGGTGGGATGTATGTTGGAAATGGCTAGCTAAGCGATGGTCTTTTCAAACTGAATGTTGTATCAATGGTTAATAAAACTGCAGGCAAGATCTCTGCTTCTGTTTATTTACTTGAATCAAATAATTTATGGCATGCTAGAATGGAACATGTCAATTATCATTCTTTATATAGGATGATAAATTTTGGATTGTTAGGAAAACCCAATCTTAATAATATTAAAAGAAGCAAATGTGAAGTCTACACAGAATCAAAATATTCAAGGCATTCTTACAAATCTGTGGAAAAATCAAATGAGGTACATGGATTGATACATAGTGATTTATGTGATTTTCAATCAACTCCAAGTCGTGGAAGAAAGACTTATTATGTTTCTTTCATTGATGATTATAGTAAGTTTTGCCTTATTTATTTGATTGATAGAAATGAATAAAAGAATAAAGATTCTTTGATCTGAGCGTGGTGGAGAATACAAATCAAATGAATTCTCAGAATTTTGTTCTACACATGGAATTATTTATCAAAATACAACACCTTACAGTCCAATAAAAAATGGAGTTACGGAAAGGAAAATTAGAACGCTGAAAGAAATGATGAATTCCATGTTAAACAATTCTGGTGCACCATTTAGCTTATGGGGTAAAGTTGTTCTCACAGCAAATTCAATTTTAAATTAAATTTCTCATTAGAAGAGTGATAAAAATCCATATGAACTGTGGAAAGGTAGGACTCCTTCATATAAAAAAATGAAAGTGTGGGGCTGTCTAGCGAAGGTTCACGTACCTTTACCAAAGAGAACTATTATAGGACCGAAAACAGTGGATTGTGTTTACATCGGTCTTGCAGAAAACAGTGCGACATATAGATTTTTGGTTCATATATCAGATAATGCTGAGGTAAAAGTAAATACAATTATTGAAAAAAATGAGACTGAGTTTTTTGAGGATGTATTCTCATACAAAAAGCCAAGAAACACGAGTACTAAATAAGTACGTGAGATTGATAAATTTGCCTCATAGGTTCAAGATGAAAATGAACCAAGAATAACTAAAAGGGCAAGAATCCTTAAAGATTTTAGTACGGATTTTATGATGTATTTCAGTGAATATGAGCCGCAAATATATAAAACTGCAATTGAATCATCAAATGCACTTTATTAGAAAGAGGCTATTCAAAGTGAAGTGGGATCCATTTTGGATAACCATACATGTGAATTGGTTGATTTACCACCAGAAGTAAACCAATTGTATATAAATGGATATTCACTAAGAAGTTAAGGGCGGATGGAACAACTGAGAAATATAAAGCAAGACTAGTGGCGAGAGGATTTAGTCTAAAGTAAGGTCTTGATTTCTTTGATACGTATTCTCCGGTCACGAGAATTACTTCTATTAGATTGCTAATAGCAATTGCTGCCATATATGATTTAGAAATTCACCAAATGGATGTCAAACCTACATTTTTAAATGGTGAATTAGAAGAAGAAATATATATATGGAACAATCTGAAGGCTTTATAGTCAAAGGGCAAGAAAAGAAAGTTTGTAAACATGTTAAGTCATTGTATGGACTTAAGCAAGCACCAAAACAATGTCATGAAAAGTTTGATAATTCAATGAAGTCGTCTGATTTTACCATAAATGAATGTGATAAGTGTGTTTGCATTATGAAACTAAAAAATGATACGATCATTGTATATCTATATGTGGATGATATGTTGATAATGGAAAAATTAAAAACATTATCAATGCCACAAAGAAGATGTTGAGTGAAAATTTTAAAATGAAATACATGGGATTGGCTGACCTAATTATTTGAATAAGAATTAGACAAGAACCAAATGGTTACTCCCTTACTCAATCTCATTATGTCGAGAAATTCCTAAAGAAATTTGGTCACTTTGATGGTAGACCGGTAGTTACTCTGTTTGATCCAATGTGTAAGCTCTGAAAGAATGAGGGAGAAAGTGTATCTCAATTAGAATACACACAAATAGTCAGAAGTCTCATGTACATTACAAATTTTACTAGACCAGACTTGGTTTACTTCAAATAATCCAAATATAGAATATTGAAATGCTTTAATTAAAGTATTGAGATACTTAAAGCATACAATGAAGTATGGTCTATATTTTAAAAAATTTCCTCATGTGCTGGAGGGATTTAGTGATGCTAATTGGTTTTCTGGAAGTATGGATAATAAATCCACAAGTGGTTATGTGTTTACACTTGGTGGTGGTGTTTTATCTTGGAGATCATCTAAAGAAACGTGTATTGCACATTCTACATTGGAATCTGAATTTATCGCAATAATGAAGCTGCAGAAGAAGCCGAATGATGAAGATCAAACCAAAGACTCGGTATTTTTCGATGGTAGAACACAAGAAGATGGAAGCTAAAGAAGATGGATGAATATGTTGGATAGATCCTTGCATAAATGAATCAAACACTCAAGTTTATCAAGGTTTGTGGATTAAATGATAATACAAGAAGTTGCGAAATATGCTCCTTGTTAAATGGATTGAATGGTCACACAATGGATGCAAAAATCTACTGATATTCCTCAATGCCACGCCAAGATATGACACACTTGGTGGTGATGAGGTTTGATTTCCGGATATAACATACCGGAGAATCGAAAAGATTGTTGGATATGACTCACCAAACAATCAGAAAATGTTCTCAAAGAACAAAAGAGAATAGTCTCTAAAATAGTTGATAAAAAGTTAGGTGCTCTAGAATGGAGCTTACAGTAGTTTAAATAGAAGAGGAAGCTTGAACAGATTCATGCTCATCATAAATGACTCCTTGGGACTCTAACAATCAATCCAAGACTTGGACCAAAGACTAGGCGAGTTGGACTAGAATTTAAAGGAGTTTGCGAACTAAAACAATGACATAAAACTATAATCTAAATTATAACATAAGGTAGTTGCTTGAGTCGCTCCATGGCTTCTTGTAATCGCCCAAGTTAATTATCAAAGTGGAGTAAGTGGACTTGAGGTCTCATTAAAAACCTTAGTTGGAAAACCCATTGGGCTAAAACCACGCTAGGGGAAAAAGAGCACACTCAAGCCACTTAATGATGAATACCTCGAAATGCTTGAATGGGAAGTGAATATCTCTTGGTTGATTTGTCTTGGACAAACTTCCTCTTGCTTCCAAGACATTTTTAGGGTTGTTCCCACAGCTTTTTGGAGTCTTCTTGATTTTGCAAGGGTCATACAACCTCTAGGAATGATCAAGGCGTCTTCTACTTCTTCTCCAAGTATTTGCTTGTTCATGATCATATCATTCCCTCCCTCTTGAAAAGGATTTGTCCTCAAATTTGGATCATCTGCAACCAAAGGAACCAAGTCAGTAACATTAAAGTTATTACTTATTTCATACTTACCTTGCAAATCTAACTTGTAGGCATTGTTGCTGATCTTCTTTATGATCTCAAAAGGCCCATCGATCCTTGGCATAAGTTTGGACTTCCTTTCACCCGGGAACCTTTCTTTCCTTAGGTAAACCCAAACTTTGTCACCTTCTTCAAAGATCTTCTCACGCCTACCCTTGTTGGCATGCTTGACATATTGCTTTGTTTCTCTTTAATATGTTTCCTTGCTTGCTTATGTAATTGCTGTATCAGCTTGGCCTTCTTCTTTCCATCAAAGCTAATGTGGCTTTGAACCTTGGACTTAGTTTGTTTACATGTTGCACATCTTTCACATATTCGCTCCAGATCTCTTCTTATGTGTGGCCAAAACAAATGGTCCTGCAAAGCTTTAAGTGTCTTGGCAATGCCAGAATTCCCATAAGACTTCCTCCATCTTCCTCCCTCCGGGATAGTGCATCAGCCACTATGTTTTCCTTACCTTGTTTGTACTTGATCAAATAAGGAAATGTTTCTATGAATTCTACCCATCTGGCATGTCTTTTGCTCAGTTTGTTCTGCCCCTTTAGGTATTTGAGAGATTCATGGTCTGTGTGTATTACAAACTCCTTAAGCCAGAGATAATGTGGCCATGTTTGTAAGGCCCTCACCAAAGTATACAATTCCTTGTCATAAGTAGCATAGTTGAGAGTTGCTCCTCCAAGCTTCTCACTGAAGTATACTATATATGTTTCTCCTATATTAACACAGCACCAATACCAATCCCTGAGATATCACATTCAATATCAAATGTTTATTAAAATCAGGAAGGGTAAGGAGAGGAGAATGATTAAGCTTCTCTTTAAGGCATTGGAAAGCAGTTTCTTGTGCTTCTTCCCACTTGAATCCAACATCTTTCTTGATCACTTCTGTCAATGGGGCGGCAATGATGCTAAAGTTCTTGACAAAACGCCTGTAGAACCCAGGAAGTCCATGGAAACTTCTCACTTCACTAATGGTTGCTGGATTCGGCCACTCCATGATTGCTTTAATCTTCTCCGGATCCACCTTAACACCATCTGCACTCACAATAAAGCCTAAAAACACCAAGTTATCTGTTCCAAAAGTACACTTCTTAAAATTGGCATAAAGTGTTTCTCTCCTTAACAAATCAAGAACAGCCCTAAGATGTTCTATATGTTCCTCAAAGCTCTTGTTGTACACTAGGATGTCATCAAAGTACACAACCACAAAGATGTTAATAAAATATCTAAGGACATGATTCATTAACCTCATGAATGTACTAGGTGCATTGGTTAATCCAAAAGGCATGACTAACCACTCATACAGTCCATGCTTAGTTTTAAATTCAGTTTTCTACTCATCTCCTTCTTTCATCCTAATTTGATGATATCTACTTTTCAAGTCTATCTTAGAGAAAATGCAAGAACCATGCAATTCATCTAACATGTCATCTAAACGAGGAATAGGATGCCGATACTTTACAGTGATATTGTTGATGGCTCTACAATCCACACATATCCTCCAAGTTCCATCCTTCTTTGGAACAAGCAATACCGGCACAGCAGAAGGGCTCATGCTTTCTCGGATATGGCCTTTAGCCATTAGCTCTTCCACTTGCCTTTGAAGTTCCTTAGTCTCCACAGGGTTAGTTCTATATGCTGGACGGTTAGGAAGTGAAGCTCCAGGCATGAAATCAATCTGGTGCTCAATCCCACGGATAGGTGGTAGTCCTTTGGGATTCTCCTCCAGAAAGACATCCTCAAACTCCTGCAAAAGAAAGGAAATAGTGCTCGGAACTTCCGACATTGAATTAGCAAGGTTTACCAAAACCTCTTTGTAAACAAACAAAAGAATGGGTTGTTTAGAGAACAGAGCTCTCTTAAACACATTAAACCTCACAAGAAAGTTTGATTGCCTCATAGGGTTACTCTCAAAGGCCTTTTTCTTAGTTTTTCTCAAACTCTCATTTTTGTTTGTAGGTGGTGTGTTTAGGGGGTCACTCACATTGGTTTTGTCATGTTGTTTCAGCCATGTTTGATCATGATGAACTTCTTGTGGCGTCAATGGAGCAAGGGTGGTCTTCTGACCATTGTATTCAAAGGAATACCGATTGGTAAACCCATCATGGATGACCCTTCTATCAAACTGCCATGGTCTCCCTAGCAGAATGTGACCGGCCTCCATTGGTAAGATCTCATACAAGATTTCATCATTGTATTTGCCTATGGTTAAAGGAACCAATACTTGGCTGCTCACGATCATTTCTCCATCATCATTCAACCATTGAAGCTTGTAAGGCTTTGGATGCTTCTTCACTTCTAGACTTAACTTCTTTACCATAGTTTCACTTGCCACATTAGTACAGCTTCCTCCATCAATAATAAGGCTGCAAATCTTACCTTGTACTAGGCACCTTGTGTGAAACAAGTTCTTCCGTTGTGCTTGGTCAGCATCTTTGGCTTGAATGCTTAATGATCTTCTTGTTACTAACCATTTTCTTGTTGCTGGTAACTCAATCTCCTCAGCATCAGAGTTGTCTTCTTCATCAGACTCTTCTTCTTCTGTTTCAATCTCGCCATCATCCATAAGGATCATAGTTATTTTGTTAATGCATTCATTGGCGTAATGTCCTCTCTCTTGACACTTGAAACATCTAACATCCCTGTTCCTAGAATAAGTTGCCACAGCTTTCCCTTTGGCGTCTTGAGTGGGGGTGTAGGGTTTGGAACCAAGTTTTGGTTTAACAATAGTTTTGTCCTCTTTTTTATAACTTGTCCTAGCATGAGATGCTCCAGTCCTATAGATTGTTTTAGAACTACTCCTCCTCTTGACTTGTTGTTCAACTAGAACAGCCTTGTGAAGCATCTCCTCCAAATCACCATAGGTTTGAAGCTCCATCCTGTCTTGAATATCTCTAGCCAAGCCACTTAAGAACTTTGCCATAGTTGCCTCATGGTCCTCATCTATGTCGGCTTTGATCATAAGAGACTCCATCTCTTGAAAATAATTCTCCACACTTTACTACCTTGGCTTAGTCTCCTAAGCTTTTGATGCAACTCCTGGTGGTAATGACTTGGAACAAACCTCTTCCTCATTAGGTTTTTCATCACTTCCCAAGTTTCCACACGTGGCTCCTGGTTGCGTCTCCTACTTGTAACAATCTGATCCCACCAGTTGATGGCATAGACATAGAACTCTGTTGCAGCAACTTGAACCTTCTTCCATTCTGAGTAAGGCTGACAATCAAAGACGAGTTCTATCTTCTTCTCCCATTCGAGATAAGCGTCCAGATCATTCTTCCCATAGAATGGTGGTATCTTCAACTCAAGACCACTAAGATTGTCTTCATTGCGTTCCCTGGCTTCTCTTACACGTCTTGGACGTCTTTGTTCCCCATTAGAAGCTTGACTTCATGACTGTAGTAGTCTGATCCTTTCTCATTTCCTAAGGGTCATTGTGCCCTTCTTCTTCCTTCAGCAGGACATTGGGGAAGTCCTTGGTTCACTGACTCCTGTATGGTGTCCATTCATTCATGAACGGGATCTAGTTCCTGCCTCAAGAGGCACCTCGTTTCTTCCATGAGAGTCTGCACGTCCATGTTATTTGGTCTGGCTCTCCTTGGACGGTTGGTGTTATCACTTCCACCTTTACTATGAGATATCTCGATGAAATGTGGTAACAAGTCAAAAGATGTCTTGAATTATTTTTCTGCAAAACTCAACAAACTGTTAGTAATAAAAAACCTCACTATTATTTTTTTCCTCTCAAGTGTTTCATTTAACTCTCAAGATGTCTTCACTCAGAGATTTCTTAATGGTTCTTATCAAACAAATTCCAATTAAATTCGATGAGAATTTTCCACAATCCGAATGAACAAAGATAGAAGGGAAAAGAGTGTTCGAACATGTTTGGTTTTGTTTTGAATAAACAAAAGATAGAAAAGAATGTTGGAACACGTTTAGTTTTGTTTATTTTTTAAATAAGGTAGAAAGGGAAAAGAGTTGGAACACTTTCTATTTTGTTTTTTATATATAACAGAAGATCCACGGAGTTTTTGAAGAGAAAGATAGGAAGAAAAGATATGAATGAAGGATAGAATTTGACAAATAGAGTGATGGCGAGTCGAAGACTTATGGCCAAGAAGGTGAAGGGTAAAAATGAAAAGTCAGAATATGAAAGATTAAAAATGAAAGATCAGAATTTGAAAAGGTATGAAAACTCACTACCAAACTCAAAAAATGGAGCTCTGATCCCAAATGATGAAGATCAAACCCAAGCCTCGGAACTTTTCGATGGTAGAATACAAGAAGATGGAAGTTAAAGAAGATGGATGAAGATGTTGATAAATTCTTGCATAAACGAATCAAAGACTCACGTTTATCAAGGTTTGTGGATTGAATGATAACACAAGAAGTTGCAAAATAGGCTCCTTGTTGAATGGATTGAATGGTCACATAATGAATGCGGAAATCTACTGATATTCCTCAATGCCACACCAAGATATGACACACTTGGTGGTGACAATTTTTGATTTCCGGATATGACACACAGGAAAATCAAAAAGATTGTTGGATATGACTAACCAAACAATCAGAAAATGTTCTCAAAGAACAAAAGAGATTAGTCTCTAAAATAGTTGATAAAAAGTTGGGTGCTCTAGAATGGAGCTTACACGAGTTTAAATAGAAGAGGAAACTTGAACAGATTCATGCTCTTCATAAATGTCTCCTTGGGACTCTAACAAACAATCCAAGATGTGGACCAAAGACTAGGCGAGTTGGACTAGAATTTAAAGGAGTTTGCGAACTAAAACAATGACATAAAAACTATAATTTAAATTATAACATTAGTTGCTTGAGTCGCTCCATGGCTTCTTGTAATCGCCCAAGTTAATCATCAAAGTGTGGTAAGTGGACTTGAGATCTTATTAAAAAATTTAGGTTGAAAACCCATTGGGATCAAACCAAGCTAAGGGAAAAAGAGCACACTCAAGCCACTTGATGATGATTAACTCGGAATGGCTTGAATGGAAGTGAGCATCTCTTGGTTGATTTGTCTTGGACGAACTTCCTCTTGCTTCCAAGACATCTTTAGGGTTGTTCCCACAGCTTCTTGGAATATTCTTGATTTTGCATGTGTCATAGGACCTCTAGGAATGACCAAGGAGTCTTCTACTTCTTCTCCAAGTGTTTGCTTGTTCATGATCATATCATCCCCTCCCTCTTGAAAAGGATTTGTCCTCAAATCTGGATCATCTGCAACAAAAAGAACCAAATCTGAAACATTAAAGCTATTACTTATTTCATACTTACCTTGCAAATCTAGCTTGTAGGCATTGTTGTTGATCTTCTTTATGATATCAAAAGGCCCATCGATCCTTGGCATAAGTTTGGACTTCCTTTCATCCGGGAACCTTTCTTTCCTTAGGTGAAATCAAACCTTGTCACCACCAAGTGTGTCATATCTTGGCATGACATTGAGGAATATCAGTGGATTTCCACATCTATTGTGTGACCATTCAGTCCATTCAACAAGGAGCCTATTCTGCAACTTCTTGTGTTATCATTCAATCCACAAACCTTGATAAACTTGAGTCTTTGATTTGTTTATGCAAAGATCTATCCAACATCTTCGTCCATCTTCTTTAACTTCCATCTTCTTGTGTTTTACCATCGAAAAGTGCCGATTCTTGGGTTTGATTTCTTCACCGAATGACTTAGGAATTTCTTGAGGATATTCCTTTATGGCCAAAGCCGGTAACTGCATTATGTATTTTATTGTGATAGTATGTCTGCCTTAAATAGAGGGAAAATTATATTCACAATGGCAAATGACAATTCGGTAATAGATTCTGGTTGTACTTATCATATGACCTCTAGGAGAGATTGGTTTGTTCATTTTCAGGAGAAAGGGTCAAGTAAAATTCTTCTTGGAGACTATCACACAGTGGAAACTCTTAGCACAGGATCTATACGGTTGAATACACATGGAGGATCAGTTACTGTAATGTGTAATGTCAGATATGTTCCAGGTCTAAGGAGAAATTTGATCTCTAAAGGGACATTAGATTCTTTGGATTTCACTCATATAAAATGACATTTTACAAGAAAAATAAAATGGCTTTAAAAGGAATTTTGAGAAATGGACTGTATATACTTGATGGAGAAACTGTTTTACCTGATGTTTGTCAAGCAAGTTCAACAACTCAGGTATCTTTATGGCATAGTCGTCTTGGCTATATGGGGTCTCAGAATCTTCAATGTCTTGTTCAGAAAGGAATTCTCAAGAAGAAAGACATCGGAAAAGGAGATTTCTGTGAACATTGTGTATTAGGAAAGGCTAAGAAAGTTAGCCTTGTACAAGGAAAGCATGAAACAGAACATCCTCTAGATTATGGTCATGCTGATCTGTAGAGTTCATCAAATGGATAACAGTCTATCTACAGGGATCAATACTCACTCTCCATTATTGATCATCATACTAGGAAAGTATGGATTTATTTTCTTAAGACAAAAGATGAAGCTTTTACAAAGTTTTGTGAATGGAAACAATTGGTTGAAAATCAAATCGAGCGGAAGGTAAAGTGTCTTAGAACGGATAATGGTCTTGAATTATGTAATAACATGTTTGACAAGTTTTGCAGGTTAAATGGAATAGCTAGACACCGAACTTGTACATATACTCCACAGAAAAATGGGGTTGCTGATAGGATGAACAGGACTATCATGGAGAAAGTTAGGTCTCTCCTCAGTGAGTGAGGTTTGGAAGAGAGATTCTGGGCTGAAGCTGCATCAGTTTCAGTGTATATCATAAACCGGTCTCCTGCATCTGCTATTGACCACAAGATTCCAGAGGAAGTATGGTTGCGTAAAGAACATGGATACAAACATTTAAAGAAATTTGGCTCCATAGTTTCTGTTCACATGGATCAGGGAAAGTTCAAACCGAGAGCTCTCAAAGGTGTGTTCATAGGATATCCTCCTGGCACTAAGGGTTATAAAATCTGGTTACTGATGAGAAGAAGCTGGTTATAAGCAGGAATGTTAAGTTTTGTGAAGATAAACTTTACAAGGATCTGGTAAAAGGCATTGATAAGTCATCAGGGGAAGTAATGTCCAAAGAAAATGGTTCTAGAAAGGTCATCACTGGGATATACACTGTTAGGTCTACTTTGCTTTATCGAAAATGAGTTGTTTGAAAATGTAACAATAAAACAGTGATTAAAAATTTTCAAATGATTGTAATTTTTCAAGAGTTTCTCCACTATTTTTTATATATTTTTCTGACCGCGGTAATATAAAACTCTGGTTCCGCCACTGGCAGATGGTGAGGTTGAAGTAGTGAAAATTCACACAAGCTGTAATCCGGCAGATGTTTTGACTAAGGTTGTGCCGGTGAGTAAGTCTAATGCAGCTTTAGACTTACTCAAGATTACAAGAGCTTGAAGGAGTCGTATGGCTCTGTTGCTGGAGGTTTAGATCAACAATAAGTAAGGTTCCACAGGAGATCATCAAAGAAGTGACTTAAGCTGAAACAAGGTGGAGTTTGTTAATCGTGTTTACAGCTTCAGTCAAAGTTTATCTTGGAAAAATCAGCTTCTGAGGAAGCGGTTTAGTTGAATAAGTCTTTAACCAGTTTAGCGGATTAAATTGTCGGGTTTAGACTTGGTTAGATCCTTGTGTATTATAAGAATGATCTGTGTTTATTAAAGTGTATAGACAAGTTACGTCTTTCATCATCTTCTTCTTTTTGAGAATCTCAGGTTGTTGAGAGTTCTTGTATTTTTCTTTCGATTGATAGTGGAACCTTGCTGGTGATCGATCCAGCCCCAGGGACATAGTCATCCATATCGGAGGCAAACCGTGGGTAAACAATTTATCTTGTGTCGTACTTTGTTCTGTTCTTGTTCTTGAGCTGTGTTGTTTCAGTGAGAGAGAGATAGAGCTGAAATTGAGTGTAAATAAGTGAAGGTCGAAGTTGTTGACAAGTAGAGAAGAAGATTTCCGTGCAACAGAAATGCAAACTTAGACGTGACAAAGGAAAACCATACACCCTTCCACCATTGTTTAATCAAATTAATTTAATGAGTTTAGTTTTTTTTAAAGTATTCTAATTTTGGCCTAATTCTTCTTCTGATGAGCTCACCCTATTGATGGTCGAGGTAAGCTTTTAGCTTCCGAATTTTGGTTAACTGATCATAAGGTTACATATATTTTTGGGGATGACAATCTATTTTTCCACAAAAAATATCGTATATGATCACTTAGAACTCAATCTAAGGTCTCATTGTATCTATATATCCCAAAACTATTGTAAATCTAAATTCTTCTGGATTGAAAGTTCCATACTTATAATATCATGTACCGAGTAACCATAAAAATCGATAGGAATCCATAAAAACATTTATACCAAACCAAACCCATAAACGATTCAAAATTAAACCGACTAATCCGACCTGTATACATCTAATAAAATCAGATGTAGGAATGACTGACGTATTGTTTGCACAGAAGATGTAGGAATGATAGCCGAATTGTTCCCACCAAGATGGAGTGAAAGATATGATAAAGTAACCTGATTGATATTGATTACATAACACCAAGGGTTAGAGTTAGGGATTCAAGGGTTATTCGGTGCGAGAATCCAAGGCTCTACACGAAAACTAAGTGAATTGATTTTACAATACACTTTAGAACTCGTTGGAACATAATTTACTCAAACACTAGTTTTGAAACAAAAACAGATTTTATTTATTGATTCAAGCATCCCTGAAAAATGATGAAGTAAAGAGTTTATATAGGCCCATAAACAAGACCTCCAGCGGACATATAATATACAAAAAGGAAAGAATAAAATCAGAGCAAACATAATCTTCTCCATTGATGTCTTCTAGCCGTTATGCATTAAAAGTGATGCTCCTCTTGATCGATTTGATTGGCTTCAAGATTCTTCTAGATCTTTGACTTATTATGGACGTCTATGATCAGATGGAGTTGATAAAGGGTTGAGATTAAACAGAGGATATGCACTTGGTGGTCAAAGGAAATAGTTTCGCCAAGAAAGGAAACTTCCTTTCCTTTGGTTCTAGAATGTGATGATAGATGTCCTGCTGTTTTGAAAGCCTCTGAACACCATGTATTCTTCATATGGTTATGGAGAAACAGCAAGAAGTCATCCATAAGTTTATCATGTGGTTTACTTGACTTACACCGGCTGATTACCGCAACAATAGGCAACATTGTTCAAAATCTTAAATTAGCTCTTTGATCGCCTGGTTTTCCTTGAGATTCGTATGGAGCTTGATAACTAGAGATATGTGAGGGTGGATTGAGGTCTAGAAGAAGTAAACCATGGAAAATCGTCTCCCCTTTATCCATGACTTGTTCCCGGAGGAAGATCGTCTCTCATTTATCCTTGGCTATATCATCATATTCGTTGATACCTTTGGTAATAGATTGATGTCCACAACATATCTGACCCATATACATTTGATAAAACCCAACTCATAAACACCCAATAAAATCTGACTTAACGGTTTAATATAAATTATTTCCCAATTTTAAATAAAAACCCTAAATTCCCATAATCTAAAATCAAGTGAATTATTCTTGGATATACAAAGTTGACAGTCAATGTTTGTTTAGTTTCTAATTCCGTAGCCTATATCTTGTGCTTAAGCTCGAAATATCGCAAAATCAATGTGATGGTAGTTGTGTACTTAACTTTTTGTAGTTGCATAATGTCTCATGGTTCTTGTGTTTGTAAATTCGATTGTCTGATTCTTGTGTTTGATTTGAATCGAGACATGAGTAAAATATCTGAAAAAATCGACTAGATCTTCGAGTGAACAAAGAGGACGAGTTTTGGGAGTGCTGAAGATGTGTTGGTGCGGAGAAGAAGTTATTGCTTTAATGTCAAAAGCTGCCGCCAATCTGTGTTATTGTTATTTGTTGATTTTTTTTAAAAAAAAGGTTAGGATATGAGTAAGATTTTTAATTTTATCATAATTCATATATCTGGATTAATGAGATATTGATAAATGAGATTGAGGTATTAAAAATTAAGAATGAGAGACTTGAGGAAGAAATTGCAAAACAAAGAAAGAAGTTTGAAAAGTTGTATATGATATGGTGTGATAAAAAAAAAGAGTTGGAAAAGAAAATATTAGAGCAAGTTGAACTTAAGAAATTATGAGATTAGAATTTTGATTTGTAATAGTTTTGGAATAGACAAATTCAATAAAAATTTAATTTTCGGTTCTAACTGTTAGGACTATATTTCTGATGGGAAAATAATATTTCAGCTATATTGTTGGAGACAAAGTTAGAAAATATTTGTAAACATTGCTTCTTCACAAAATTATGTCTTCACTATCTAGGCGCCTAAAGAACTTTTTTCTGAGTCTCAATAAGTTCGTCAACTCCATTGAAAATTGTACATTTAAATTAAGTAATATATTTAAGGGTTTGGTGTTCCAATGAAAACTTAAGAAAAAAAAAAGAAGCGAAGACCAAAGTGATAAAAGGAGAATGCGTCGTCGCATAGTGCCACGTCGCATAGTGCCACGTCGCATAGTGCCAAGTCGGTGGACCAAATGTCGACAAACCGCTTCGTGAGTATTACTTTTCCGCCACACAGCCGCAACCTGCCGTTCCCAGCCGTTTATTTATCAGCAAAGCAAACAGTCAACGTCTAATCCCATTTACAAAACATAAAAAGTCAAACAATAGTATTTATTAGATAAAATAGTAAAATTGATTTTAATTAAATTTATTAATGGATGATGGCGTAGTGTCGTGGCAACACACATGGATGGATTGTTTATTTTGTAACTTAGGTATAATTTTTCATTAGTATAGAGAGACATTTTTTAAGTTAGAATGGACCAAATCTAACTGCCGATAGCGAAAGAGATTATGGACCAAGCACAGAACCCTCACAGTTTATCTAAAATAAATAAAAAAATTGGAAAAATAGGTTTCTGAGTTATTATGTCGGCTATAATATTGGTTTAATTAAACTAAAGAAAAAAAAAGTGGAAGAAAATAGTGGCGGCGGAGCCACATAAGGCATATCTCTAGCCGCCTAACCTGACACTCATCTTCTCCCTCATGCAATCTCTTATCTGTCTCTATAAATAAAAACAGTCGTGTCTTGTACGGTTAATTTAAGGTTGATGGAGGTTGGATACAAACGAAAGATAGACCTTCTGATGGAGAAAGAAGGACTAGCCATCACGGAGAAACGGAGTCCGATAACCACCAAGGACAGACGATTCAAAGGGATAAGGATGAGGAAGTGGGTAGCTGAGATAAGGGAACCAAACAAGAGATCACGGATCTGGCTTGGTTCTTACAGAACCGCGGTTGCTGCGGCACGAGCCTATGACACAGCCGTGTTTTACCTACGTGGTCCTTCAGCGAGGCTTAATTTCCCTGAAGAGGTGTTCAAGGATGGAAACGGAAGTGGCGGCTTAGGAGGAGATATGTCTGCGACGTTGATACGGCAAAAGGCGGCGGAGGTGGGAGCTAGAGTTGATGCGGAGCTCCGATCAGTGGAGAAACTAGATATGAATAAGTTGCCGGAGGCTGGGGGAATCGGAGAGAAAGATATCGATTTGTAATTTATAGTTGGTAGTTTACCGGTTTGGGATGCCCGGAGACAAGAGTAAAAGAGATATTCTGACGTATGAGGCATAATATAGTTGGTAATTTGCTCTAAGAATTAGACGTGGAAATATCATGTTTTACAAAGGTTGTTGCTCTGTTAGTATGGATTCATGGTTTCAAATTTCAATGATTCTACCTGAAAATATGAATTATTCGTTTTAGGATCCAAATGGTTGCAAAATTAAGTTAATTCGACTTGTTCTACGAATTTTTTATTTTATTTTGTCAAATGAAATTAATTAGTTTCACAAAAATAAAATAAATATTTAATTCAATCATTTTCATTACTAAAAGTCTAAAACTATACAACCATTATTCACGATAAGTAATATATAGAACATAAATCAAAACTAAAAGAATCAAAATATATACAAAACTGATTTGTATTTTCTAAATTTTTATTAAATAAAAGATTACTATAAAATATTTAATATTTATTTATAACTTGAGATTATATATATAATGTGTATTTATATATTTTATATTATATAATAAATTTATGGATGATGGTACTTTGTAAAGTAAGTAACATGTATTTCACTTTTTTCTAGTTCTGGGCATTCAGCTTAAACAGGTTAATCGTTTCGGTTTAATTGGAATTAATTATTTGGAAGTCTCACTAAACACTATAACCTGTTACAAGGTGCATTAAGCATTAAAAAGACAAAAGAGCAGCTTCATGTAGGTTTGATCCATCCAAAAAGTTTCAGATCAACCTGTGGAAATAAATAGGGTAGTATACAAGGAAGAAACTATGAAACAATAATGACGTATGAACATCAAGCATAAGCAAGTGAAAGTAAAACCGTAAATAAATCAAGTGAAATAAGAAACAAAAGTAAACCATAACAAAACTTTCAACCATATACAGAAACTAAAAGTCTAAAATTATGATAACAAAGACATAACCATCTAAACTATTATGATACAGAAAATGAAATATACCTTTCCTCTTACGAACAAGGATCAATGTGAGGATGATATTGAATTCCGAGAATCTGCAAGATGAAACAAAGTTTGTTAGTTTGTTATTATATAATTATACAATATAACATATAACCGGTAACTTAAGAAATAATTGAAGAGAACTTAGGATTTAGAACCTAGTGAATCAAGGAACTCCACTTCTGCCAACATTTGTACTAAGGTTGCAATCTCTGTTTGAGATTTATAGGCACACCGAAGCCATTGTTGCGTGCAGAGTAGAACCTCAACCATATAAGATATTAGAGAACTCCTGTAAGGATCCAAAATTCGGCCATTAGTACTAAAAACAGACTCTGAAGCGACAGAAGAGACTTGAACAGCCAGAACATCTCTTGCCATTTCTGATAAGATTGGGTACTAGGTATTGCTAGAGTTCCACCATGCCAGAACATCAAATGATAAACCCAAACTGTTTTCTCCTCGAGTTACAGTTTTTTCTGCTAAATATATATCTAGCTCACTATACAGTTCATCACTACTTCTTAAACTATTCATCTTGCTGAAGATAGAATCCATCCGCTCACAACCATCATCATCTGATAATTGTAAGTTAATCACAGCCTCCTCGTTCTCTACTACAGATGCATTGACCTGACATGGTATGCTAAACCTAAAACTATACTCCTCATACATATTCTTCATGACTGTAGTAAGATTATAATAGAGCTGTACCTTTGACAAAAAGCTGACCAAAGTAAAGTGAAGCAAACTGGATCTTGTTCCTGGGATCAAAAACACTTTCCAATGTCACTACTGGATTTATATTTTCAAAACCATCCCAGTATTTTTATAACTTATCCCTCATCACATTAGCTTAAACTTTTACTGATTCCTCCTTGCTGCCAGACTTAGCAATCAAATAACTTTCAATGTTTACAATTTCATTGTAACAATGATTAGAACTGACTAAATGGGAAGATGAGAAAGTTAAAGTACATTGATAGAAGATTTTGAGAAACTTTACTAGCCTATGTACTTTATCCCAATTAGCACCAATAGGTGGTCCAACTTGGTTAACCATTGTCTTCTCATCATCTTCCAAAAAGTACTCACAGTATAATTTGTCCTCGCTCAACATCTTCTCAGAACCATCCCTGAGTTTTAAGGCAGCAGAAAACATTAAATATGCTAAATTCCATCTTGTGACACAATCTAAAGGCATTGAACCCCTAGTGATCTTACTTGACTGACACTGCATCTGAAATGCCTTCAATCTATTAAAAGATGACCTAACAAACTTGCAAGCATTCCTAATAGCAATGATACTAGCCCTCGCCTTCTTCAGACCATCTCCCACAGTTAGATTTAGTATGTGAGCACAACAACACATGGGTAGAAACTCACTTTTTCAACTGATGATGGTGTTCCTCTCATCCTCAAATGATATTTAAAAATCCTCACAGCCTTATCATTTCCCTTAGCATTATCAACTGTACTGCTGATCACCTTCTCTATTCAAAATTCATCTAAGCAATCAATCAGATGGCCATAAATTATGTCTCCTTTATGATTAGTGATAACCTTAAAGGAGACAGTCCTTTTCTTCAGCTTCCAATCCCTATCAATACAATGATCAGTTACAACCATGTAGCTGTAACTGGTTGTAGGAGAGACCCAAGCCTCATCCGATCCTGAAGACAGCTCTCCAGACAATACCGACTCAGACATAGCCGGAAGCCAAGGACCCTTATCCCATGTACCGCTATCAGCCATTGACCGCATCCAAGCCAAGCGCTATCAAACAAGGTTCAACCTCATCGTAAGTCAAGGCATGAAGGAGAATGCATGGACCGGACCTGAACCATTGAAGATGACCAAAGATAAAGGCCTTAGTGTTTTCACCCTAACAAGGTGAAAACGTACCACTAAAGTCATCTTGGCCCGAACACTCTTTTTCCCTTGTTAGCTTTTATCCCAAAGTGGTTTTACCAACAAGAGTTTTAGCGAAGTTCATGGCCCGGATATATTAGGCCCAAGCCGGTCATCACCCTTGCCAACCAATGGCTTATGTGGTACCGTTCGGCCATAATCCCTATTCTTTTCTCTTTTACATTTTTACTGTTATTACTTATGGACTTGGCTTTTACAGTTTAACGGGCATGTAAATGCCCAAAGACAGACTGGTCATTTGTAAGGATTGGATGCCCTAATAATCCCGCCTATTTAAGAACTTGTAACCTCGCTCTTTGAAGGCAGATTTGAATAAACGCATTTGCTTCAATCTTGCCCTCGAATATCGCTTAGTTTAAACATCGGTTATCCTCGAAGATTTGTTTGGACTCCGGTCAGTCATATCACGGTGTTGTCCAAATACTGTGTGGCCGGCTATCGATTCATTGTTCTTGTTCTTTATGTTTTAACCATGTCATTCTATCGTCCTTACTGTTCTTCCCCTACCATCATCACTACCTTATTTCATCATCGCTAGCATTCTACACCATTGTTCCCCCCTATCCCATCGCTTTCCACTTCCGCCTCTATCCGTACCGCCCCAACTATTCTTACCAAGAAACTTGACCATGTCAGCCACTCGCTAACGATAAACTCTTACCGTATTGGCAACTCACTACCGAAGAGCCATACTGCGTTAGGGACATGCTACTGAGGAACCGTAGAGCATTGGGAACTCACTACCAAGAAAACCTTTAACCGCACTGATGACTCATTATCGAGGAACCCTACTGCATCAAGAACTCTCTACCGAGAGACTCTTACCGCCTCGAGAACCGACTATCGAGATCACTTAACAAGAGTCGCCGGTACCTGCAACCTCGCAAGTTACTCGGCCATGCCGTATACATCCTCAGGTTGTATCTTTCTTTAGCTACCATCGTCTTTGTTTTCCGTTGAAGCATCTTTCCAAAACAAAGTTATATTCTAAGCTTAGATCCAGCTTAACCAGTCTCAAAGCCTCGCGCTTGTAGCTAGCCATTGGCCAAACTGTGTGATAGACTGATTTTTAATCCGTGGGTCGCCATTATTGCCCTAGTGAGATTTGAGGTTGAAGACGAGTACGTGGGGACCTTACTGGGTTAACAAGCTCAACTCGTCTGTCCTCGCCTTATCATTGGGATTTGTCTCATTGGCTGGACGTTAGAAACCTCATACGAGCTTGTCCTTTTTCTTTTGTTTGTATTCGACCATTTCCACCAAACGTTTGAAAACTGTACCATCTATTTGCTGTTTTTTGGCGCTTAGCTAACGGTCCTTTTAAAATCTTATATTTTGATCGTACTGCCTTTACTTTACCTTTTTATCTTTACTGCAGTGAACCTTTACCATTCACTGCTTATCTATCCTGTTACGCGCATGTACCATCTAAGACTGTATGAGCTTCAACTCTACGTTTGTACTAGCCAAATACGGTAACCTAGATGGCCATACTTGATGAGGACATCAAAACTAGTCCCTTCGAAGCTGACGGGAAGCAAGAGCTCCATTTATGAGACAGACCCCAAGGACACGGTCAAGAATAAGGAACTTGAGGAAAGAGTTTAACCAGTCAGTGGAGAGCTTATACACGCTCATAGAGCATGAAGAAGTAAAGGGAAGTCTACTCACCGAAGAGATCACTCACGAAACTCCAATAGTACCTAGAGAAGATCCCCAAGCTACCAAGCTTCAGAACACAGGAGAAGGATCAAGAAACGACTCCCCAGAGCTTGGAGATCATTATAAATCCTTGTCATCCAAGAAACAAGACTTTTTCTTCTTACCGGTTATACATGGTTATGCCACTACTACCTTGTTTGTTATGTCAGCTAATGAGAGTTCCCAGGATGATATTGGAGCATCATTATACGGTCCAGGATGCTTGTCTCCACCACCACCATAGGTCCAAGACACACAAAGACATGTTAAGAAATTGTACTCTTTTTCCTTATCTCGGTTTTGTCCCAATGGGTTTTCCGAGAAAGGTTTTAATGAGGCAATATCCTTAGTGTACATTTCCAAGCTTGTTATAAGCATCAACATCTTTCACAAGCTTTTCAAATGCCTTAGTCCCTGGAGCACTGAAGAATAATTCTTTTTTTTCGGCCATGCTTTTTTTTTTTGGAAGTTTACCATTTTTTTACACTCCTTGTTGTTTTAGTTTGAACTACTTGTTGCTTTCTTGGACACTTCTTGTTGTTTCCATTATTACGTGTAGTTTGACCTAGGGTTATCTTACAAAACCCTAGGCCTGAAATGTAAGAAACTCAACCCTTGAATAATAAAAACTAAGTGTAGTTTTTCTTCTTATACAAGAAGCAGCCGACATTCCTTTCACTTGTGTGCGAAGCCTTGTGAATCTAGTGTCTTCAGACTTATCATGGAATATATCATAGCTTCGTGTGGCATCTATCCCTTCCACCAGTTTTTTTCTCAATCAACCAACTCACAGAATCCCCTAGAGAGTGCCCTACGGCCAGCTAGAAGATTCCCCATCCATCCCCTCTCGAAGTTACCATACCGGTGCCTACATCAATACTCCACCATTCTCAAGCACCACTTCTGACCGGTCTCAGTCTATCCCGATTGTAAGCTCCACCAGTCAACCTTACAGGGCCACTGTTCCCCGACTCAAACATCACTGTCAGTTCAATCAGTCCGGTCCCATTACTTCAGAAGGACCCATCACCGTCTGTACGCTGCCATCCGTACCCATCACCATCTGTACCGGTCAACCTTATCAGTTAGACCTTACCGATTCCGGTCCCGATGATCTCACTCTGGCATCCGTACCTCACCGTCTGTACAACCCTACCATACTGACTATGGCCGAACAAGTAGAAGAGCTGCCTTGACACATTGAGGTAGGTACGGTACTGGCCACACTACAGGTCCAACTCGAGCAACTCACCCAACAAATGGCTCGCTATGACCTTCAACTGGAAGCTCATCCACAACCCCCGAATTATCTTAACCATCCCGTGGACCGACCGCCAGAAGGACCAAACCAAGATATTCTGTTGAAATATGTGATCTCAAGAAGAAGAATTCAAACACAAGAGAAGGAGGGAAAAGGAGAAAACTAGTTGAAAAGAAACTAGAAGGAGAACAAGTTAAGAAGGAACTAGAAGAAAAGGAAGTTGTTGGATCTCAACTAGATGATCTAACTAAACTAAGTAAGGAAGCAAGGAGAGGTATGGGCACAAGCATGGGGCGCCAGAGAGAGGCATGGAGCGTAATACTGTTGGAGTAGGTGAGCTGCTCCCTTCTCTCTTCTTCACGCAAAACCTCTCTTCTCTTCTTCCTTCTTCACGCCATTCTTCTCTTCTTCTGCGCCTCCTCTTATTCAAAGTCTATAAATATATGTGTAACCTCTTGTAAAGATTTGCATGACTAAGAGAATAAAATACATACAAACTTTCATAATCTCTTGCTATTCTCACTCTTAGTCTCTAAACATTCTTCAATCTCTTTAAACTTATAATTTCAACATGGTATCAGAGCGGGTTATCTACTAAACTGCTTATCCTCTTCTTGATTCCTCTAATACTCTACAAGGCTTCTAATCTATAACAATACACCTTCCTTAGTTCTATTCACTCTGAGATTAATATCCTTGAGATCATAGGATCTTCAAGTTGTGAAAGGACTAAGATTGTGTATTATTACTAGAAAATGGAGACTAATAGGATAACAATCTCGGTTATGCTCAAGGGAAACAACTATCTCATTTGGGCAAAAACCACCAAAACTACTCTTAGAGGCCGAGGACTTTGGCAATATGTTGAGCCAAAAGAAGGAACAGAAGCGGCAGTGAGAAATGAGAAGGAGGAAGCTAAGGAAGAGCAAGAAGAACAATACACTCTTTCTCTTCTCCAAAGCTCACTAGAACCAACTATCTTGGCGGCTTACTCATATGCGGATACCGCCAAGGAACTTTGGGATATACTCAAAGGAGTATATGGAAACATCTCAAACATATCAAGGATATTTGAGGTGAAAAGGGCATTGAATAAGCTCCAACAAGAGGAAAAGTCATTCAAGGAAATGTTTTGGGAGTATAGAAGCTTATGGGCCGAGTTGGAGATCTTGAGGCCACACACTATAGACCCCAAGGAGTTAGGAGAAAGGCGTGACCAAGATCAAGTATTTGGGCTTCTCTTGGCACTCAATGCATCATACAAGGATCTTATCAAGCATATACTTCGATTTGAGAATCTGCCAAGTCTAGCGGAAGTATGTGGTATGATACAAAGAGAAGAAGGGTCTAGAGACCTGTTTCGTGCACCAAGTGAAGCTGCACATCTTGCAAGAAAGAATCTCACATTTGGAGACAAGAGGACGTTGGAGTGTTAGCATTGCAAGATGAAAGGACACACTAAGGAGAAGTGTTGGACCCTCCATCCACACTTGAGGCCTAAGCGGCTAAGGGAGAATGGGAATGGACCTAGAGCCTTCACGGGAATTGCACAACCTGTTGAAGAAATGGTTAGAAGGTCTGAGTTTAAAGCTCTCATCAAGAGCCTAGCCAAACTCACAGATTCGGGTAAGAGTTTTTTCAGCTCTAAAACACCCATAAAGAAGACTAAAATTATTGTGGATTCAGGGGCTTCTCATCACATGATCAAGGATCAAGATATGTTAAAGAATCTTGAACTGTGCCATGGAAGTGTACAAGTAGCCAATGGAAGCTCAGTTCCAATTAAAGGGATAGGAGAGTTAGAGCTTTTTAAAAGGGGAACAAAAGCATTATACATGCCTAACTTCTCATCTAATCTTTTATCCGTTAATAAAGCTACAAATGATTTAGAGTGTGTGGCTGTGTTTGGGACTGACTTTGTTAAGTTTCAGGACCCTAAAACAAACCATGTTCTCGGAGAAGGGAAGGTAGAAGATGGTGTGTATATCTTGGAATCAAATAAACAAGTGGAACCAATGGCTCTTGGAATGAAGGCGGATGCAAAGTTTTTTGGGAGGAAAGAGATTGAAGATAGCCCATTATGGCATGTAAGATTAGGACATCCAAGTTCAGCAGTCCTCAAGATGGTCTTACCCAATCTCATCCAAGAAGAAGTAGTGTGTGAGGCGTGTGTACTAGGGAAGCATTGTAGACAAGCTTTTCCTACTTCATCTACAACTTGTGATGAAGCGTTTGGCATTGTACACTCAGATGTATGGACCTCACCATGTAATTCAAGAGATCAATATAAATATTTTGTTTCATTCATTGATGACTACTCAAGATATACATGAATCACTCTTCTACATACCAAAGATCAAGTTTATGAAGCCTTCACCAACTTTATTAACTATATCTCTACCCAATTCAAAACAAAGAACAAAGTATTGCGTAGTGATAATGGAAGAGAATATGTGAGCAAACGATTCAAAGAGTTGCTCAACAACTTTGGCATCATTCATCAAACATTGTGTGCATACACTCCTCAGCAGAACGGGATAGCTGAAAGGAAGAATAGACACCTAATGGAAGTAGCAAGGACTCTCATGATTGCCAAAAGAGTACCAAAGTTCCATTGGGGAGGTGCCGTAATGACATCAAGCTACTTACTTCCAACCAAAAATCTGGATGATAAGTCCCCATTTGAAGTGTTGTACAAGAAGAAACCAAGCTTAAATCATATCAAAACGTTTGGATGCACATGCTTCATGTTTTTACCAGAAGGACACAGAAGCAAACTTGAACCTCGAAGCATGAGGTGTGTGTTCATTGGATATTCACCAACACAAAAGGGCTACAATGTCTACAATCCGGAAACAAGAAGAGTGTATGTGTCTAGAAAAGTAAGATTTAATGAACAAGAGAGTTTCTATGGGGCTAAGGATCATGATGCTTCTAAAGGAATGTCCTATTCATCCATGGACTGGATGGTGTTTGATGAAACGCCAAGCCTATGTGAAGAAGTACAAGAAGAAACATCTGAGAACTTCATAGAGCAAGATAGTGCGGATAATGCACATAAGGAAGCGGATCAGAATTTGGATGAAGAGGGAGCGGATGGTGAAGAAGGACCAGAGCCAACCATACCTCTAAGAAGAAGTACAAGACAGAGGCGACAACGTGTTTTTATGGCTACAACAGTTCTGCTATGCTTCAAGGAGAGTCTAGTACGAGTAATCTTCCTTGTGTGATAAGAGAGTGTCCTGAGCATACGGCGAGCTTAGATCTCGATCCTATTAGCGATAGCACTCTCATATCACAAGGAGGAGATCACACTCAAACTAGTATTATCACATATCCCATTGAGTATTTCTGTTCCTTGGCGACATTACCCATGGTGCATGAAGTGTTTCTCACAAAAATCAGCAAGGAATACATTCCTAGCTCATATGAAGAAGCATGTGAGAGTGAAGTATGGGTGAAAGCCATGGAAGAGGAAATGAAGTTCATGGAAAGGAATAATACTTGGTACTTAACCGACTTACCAAAGGATAAGAAGTCGGTTGGGAGTAGATGGGTGTATACAGTTAAATACACAAGTGATGGGGAAATAGAAAGGTACAAAACAAGGCTGGTAGCAAAAGGATATACTCAAGTATATGGAGAGGACTATACTGAAACATTTGCTGCAGTGGCTAAGTTCCATTCCATAAGAATTCTAATCTCGGTAGCTGTAAACTTGGAATGGGACTTATGGCAAATGGACGTCAAGAACGCCTTCTTGCAGGGGGATTTAGAAGAAGAAGTATATATGGATCCACCCCAAGGGTATCATAATGGAGGCAACAAAGTGTGTAGATTGAAGAAAGCAATCTATGGGCTGAAGCAATCTCCAAGAGCATGGTACCAAAGGCTAAGCGCTTGCCTCTTGAAGAAGGAGTTCATAAAATCTGAAGCGGATCATACTCTATTCACAAGACAAAGTGAAGGAGGAGTAGTGGTAGTCTTGATTTATGTTGATGATCTAATCATCACAGGAAGTGACAAAGATGGAGTAGATCAAATCAAGGGACTCTTGAAGGCCGACTTTGATATAAAGGATCTAGGGGAGCTCAAGTACTTCCTAGGGATTGAGATGACACGATTTGGAGATGGAATGTTCATATCTCAAAGGAAATACGTGCTGGATCTCTTGGAAGAAACCGGGAAGGTAGGATCCAAGCCGGCCAAAACTCCAATAGAAGAAGGATACCAAGATAGTCCTGAGGGGGAGCATTTGGAGAACGTTAAAAGATACCAAAGGATGGTGGGCAAACTTATCTATCTTACCATTACAAGACCTGACATCTGCTTTGCAGTAAACCGTGTGAGCCAGCAAATGCAAAAGCCAACCTCACAACATTGGAACATGATTGAGAGGTTGCTAAGGTACCTAAAGAATAGCTCTGGAAAAGGTGTATGGATGCATGTTAATGGGAACACAAAGGTCCAAGGTTATTGTGATGCGGATTGGGCTGGAGATAAAAAGGATAGAAAGTCCACATCTGGTTTTTGCACATTTGTGGGAGGAAATCTAGTAACTTGGAGGAGCAAAAAACAGAAGGTCATAGCCTTATCAAGTGCTGAAGCAGAGTACAGAGCCATGAAAGAATTGACAAAGGAGTTGATATGGATAAAAGCGCTTCTAAAAGACCTTAGAATCCAGGGAGATGAAGAAATACTATTGTATTGTGATAATCAAGCTACAATGCATATAGCATCAAATCCGGTATTTCATGAAAGAACCAAGCACATAGAAGTTGATTGCCACTTTGTGAGAGGGAAGATACAAGAAGAAATTATCAAAACTGCCTTTGTAGCAAGCAAGGATCAATTAGCTGATATCTTCACTAAGGCAACTTCAACTATTACTTGTGATCACATTCATGGCAAGATCGGTCTTAAGGATCTCCACCGACCAATCTTGAGGGAGAGTGTGAAATATGTGATCTCAAGAAGAAGAATTCAAACACAAGAGAAGGAGGAAAAAGGAGAAAACTAGTTGAAAAGAAACTAGAAGGAGAACAAGTTAAGAAGGAACTAGAAGAAAAGGAAGTTGTTGGATCTCAACTAGATGATCTAACTAAACTAAGTAAGGAAGCAAGGAGAGGTATGGGCACAAGCATGGGGCGCCAGAGAGAGGCATGGAGCGCAATACTGTTGGAGTAGGTGAGCTGCTTCCTCCTCTCTTCTTCACGCAAAACCTCTCTTCTCTTCTTCCTTCTTCACGCCATTCTTCTCTTCTTCTGCGCCTCCTCTTATTCAAAGTCTATAAATATATGTGTAACCTCTTGTAAAGATTTGCATGACTAAGAGAATAAAATACATACAAACTTTTATAATCTCTTGCTATTCTCACTCTTAGTCTCTAAACATTCTTCAATCTCTTTAAACTTATAATTTCAACATATTCATCCGATGATGGGTTCGATCTGTACCATCCTCGATCAGGCTATCCCAGATGAGGAGAGCAACCGAATATCTATGACCGAAACAACCGAGCACTTAGACCAGAAGCTCCGGTCCATAAGCTTGTTCCATATACCTTCATGGAAAAGGTCAATCCAGTAGCGTACTTTGATTGGGAGAGGCGCATGGACCATCTGTTTTTATGCTATGAGTGTTCTAAGGCCAAGAAGGTGGCCTATGCTGTGGTACAACTAACCAATCACGCTCTCACCTGGTGGGACCTTGATCTTCCCGAAAGGAGACGACATTAGGAAGGCATGAATCCCTCTTGGGAAGTCATGAAGTTTGTTATGAGGTGTCTCTATGTCCTTTCCCTTTACCAATGTGACCTCTAGAAGCGTTTCCAAAAGTTTCAACAGGGTTCCCGGTGCGTAGAAGAATATTTCGACAAATTTGAATACCTCCAGAACCGGCTACAACTCGACGATTGTGAAGAAACCCTGATGGCCCAGCTCTTAGATGGGATAAAAGACCATATCGTCCGCAAGGTCAAGAGGCAATCCTACCGAGGGTTTGAGGAGCTATTGCATCTGGCCATTAAGGTGGAGTCTTAAATCCATAGAAAGGCTATAACCATCATAAGAGGCCGAATCCCACCATACCAGAGCCGTCCAACAACCATACAAAATCACCATCCAGTCCCTGATCTAATGACAGCCCTAAGGCCATCACAGCGGAGACCTGTTTCAAATCTAGACCGCCTGAAGCGCCTAGACCTAACCGTTGTTGAGATAGATGCTCTTTCAAGTGATAGAATAATCAAAAAGAATTCAAACTCAAAGAAAGGAGGGAAAAGGAAACTAGTTAAAGAAGAACTAGAAGGAAAAGGAAGCTGTTGGATATCAACTAAACAAGCTAACTAGGAAGCAAGAAGGTATGGGTAAAGGTATGGGCGCAGCATGGGTGAAGTATGGGCGCTGGTGACTGTTGAGACACTGTTGGAGTAGTTTGGCTTCTCATCTCCCATGCTTCTCCTTCCTTGCACGCCTCTCTTGTTATATGATTCTCCTTTCTTCTTCTCTTATGTAAAAAGTCTATATAAACTCATATAAACCTCTTGTAAATGCAGAGAAAGTGAATAAGAGAATAAGAACACAAGAAATTTCAGAAACTCTCTTTCTCTCTTATCTCGCCATTCTCCTCCATTCTCCTTCATTTTCTATCATCTCCTAACTTAAATTTCTACATGGTATCAGAGCAGGTTGAGTGTTCAAGCGCTTAACCTCTTTTAATTTTTCTAACACTCTACAAATCTTCTAATCTATAACAATACACTTCCTTAGTTCTATTCACTCTGAGATTAATATCCTTGAGATCATAGGATCTTCAAGTTGTGAAAGGACTAAGATTGTGTATTATTACTAGAAAATGGAGACTAATAGAGTAACAATCTCAGTTATGCTCAAAGGAAACAACTATATTCTTTGGGAAAAAACCACTAAAACCATCCTTAGAGGCCAAGGACTTTGGCGGTATGTTGAGCCAAAGGAGGGAACGGAAGTTATTGTGAGAAATGAGAAGGAGGAAGCTAAGGAAGAGCAAGAAGAACAATACACTCTTTCTTTACTTCAAAGCTCATTAGAACCAAACATCTTGGCGGCATACTCATATGCGGATACTGCCAAGGAGTTATGGGATATACTCAAGGGAGTATATGGAAACATCTCAAATATATCAAGAATATTTGAGGTGAAGAGGGCGTTGAATGAGCTTCAACAAGAGGAGAAGCCATTCAAGGAAATGTTTGGAGAATATAGAAGCTTGTGGGCTGAGTTGGAGATTTTGAGGCCACAAACTCTAAACTCCAAGGAATTAGATGAAAGGCGTGACCAAGATCAAGTGTTTGGACTTCTCTTGGCACTCAATACATCTTACACGGACCTCATTAAACACATACTAAGATTTGAGAAGCTGCCAAGTCTAGCGGTAGTATGTGGGATGATACAAAGAGAGGAGGGGTCAAGAGACCTATTTCGTGCGCCAAGCGAAGCTGCACAGTTTGCAAAGAGGAACCTCACATTTAGAGACAAGAGGATGTTGGAATGTGAGTATTGCAAGATAAAGGGACATGCAAAGGAGAAATGTTGGATTCTCCATCCGCATTTGAGGCCTAAGCAAATAAAGGAGAGTGAAGATGGGCATAAAGCTTTCATGGGAGTGGTACAAAAGGTTGAGGATACTGTTAAAAGATCCGAGTTTGAAATTCTCATCAAGAGCTTAGCTAAATTGAGAGAATCTGGTAAAAGTTTTCTTAGCTCTAAAGGCGCCATAAGGAAGGGTGAAGTTATTGTGGATTCAGGAGCCTCTCATCACATGATCAAGGACCAAGACATGCTAAAAAACCTTGAGCCTTATCATGGAAATGTACAAGTAGCCAATGGATGCTCAGTCCCGATTGAAGGTGTAGGAGAACTAGAACTTTTCAACAAAGAGACTAAAGCATTGTACATGCCTAGCTTCTCATCTAACCTCCTATCAGTCCATAAAGCTACAAAAGATATGGGTTGTGTGGCATTGTTTGGGAGTGACTTTGTTGAATTTCAAGATCCTAAGTCAAAACATGTACTTGGGAAAGGGAAAGTGGAAGATGGGATTTACCTCTTGAATGTCAATAAACAAGAGGAGTCGGCTCGCGGAATGAAAGCAAATATGGAAGTTCTTGATAAAAAGAAGATTGGAGATAGCCCATTATGGCATGAGAGGTTAGGACACCCAAGCTCAGCAATTCTAAAAAAGGCCTTACCCAATCTTATTCAAGAAGAAGTAGTATGTGAAGCTTGTGTGCTAGGGAAGCATTGTAGACAAGTTTTTCCGAGTTCATCTACAACTTGTGATGAAGTCTTTGGCATGGTGCACTCAGATGTATGGACTGCTCCATGCAACTCTCGTGACCAATACAAGTATTTTGTATCATTCATTGATGATAAGTCAAGATATACATGGATAACTCTTCTACCTTCCAAAGATCAAGTCTATGAGGCATTCATAAACTTCATGCACTACGTCACTACCCAATTCAAAGCAACAATCAAAGTCTTGAGAAGTGACAATGGAGGAGAGTATGTGAGTAATCGATTCAAGTCATTACTCAACCAACATGGCATTGTCCATCAAACATCATGCGCATACACTCCACAACAAAACGGTGTAGCTGAGAGGAAAAATAGGCATGTAATGGAAGTAGCAAGGACTATCATGATTGCCAAAGATGTACCCAAATTTCATTGGGGAGATGCGGTGATGACTTCAAACTACTTGATAAACCGACTTCCAACCAAGAACTTGGAAGATAGGTCACCGTTTGAAGTGTTGTACAAGAAGAAGCCGAGCTTACATCATCTCAAGGCGTTTGGATGTAAGTGCTTTATGTTTCTACCAGAGGGTCAAAGAAACAAGCTTGAACCTAGAAGCATGAAGTGTGTTTTCATTGGATACTCACCAACTCAAAAAGGATACAAGGTCTACAATCCGGAGACAAGAAGGGTCCATGTGTCTAGAGAGGTGAAGTTCAATGAAAAAGAAAGCTTCTATGGAACTAAGAATCAGGATACCCTTGGAGGTATGGTCTCATCGTCTTTGGATTGGATGCTGTTCAATGAAGCGCCAATAACAAGGGATGATATACAAGGAGAAAGCGCATCATCTGAGAACATCATGGAAGGTGAAGATGCAGTTGATACACATATTGAACCAGATCATGATCCTGCTGAAGAAGAAGCGGATGTTGACGGAGAAGAACCTGAGCCAATCATAACTCTAAGAAGAAGTACAAGACAGAGGCGACAACGTGTTTACTATGGTTACAACAACTCTGCCATGCTCCAAGGAGAGTCTAGTGCGAGTAATCTTCCTTGTGTGATAAGAGAATGTCCTGAGCGTACGGCGAGCTTAGATCTCGATCCTATTGGCGACAGCACTCTCTTATCACAAGGAGGAGATAACACTCAAACTAGCACTATCACATATCCCATTGAGCATTTTTGCTCGTTGGCATCATTACCTATGGAGCATAAAGCTTTTCTTGGAAAAATCAGCAAAGAATCCATACCTAACTCATATGAAGAAGCGTGTGAGAGTGGAGTATGGGTAAAAGCCATGGAAGAGGAAATGAAGTCCATGGAAAGGAATCATACTTGGTACTTAACTGATTTACCAAGGGATAAGAAGCCAGTTGGGTGTAGATGGGTGTATACAATCAAATACACAAGTGATGGGAGGATAGAAAGATACAAGGCAAGGTTGGTAGCAAAAGGGTATACTCAAATCTATGGGGAAGATTATACCGAGACATTTGCTCCGGTTGCTAAGCTCCACTCCATCAGAATCCTAATCTCGGTGGCAGTAAACTTGAAGTGGGATCTATGGCAGATGGATGTCAAGAACGCCTTCTTGCAAGGGGATTTGGAAGAGGAAGTGTATATGGATCCACCCCAAGGATATCATAAGGAAGACAACAAAGTTTGTAGATTGAAGAAAGCAATCTATGGGCTAAAACAATCTCCAAGAGCATGGTACCAAAGGCTAAGCGCTTGTCTTATGGAGAGGGGGTTCATAAGATCTGAAGCGGATCATACTTTGTTTACAAAACAGAGTGAAGGAGGAATGATTGCAGTCCTAATATATGTTGATGATCTAATTATCACAGGGAGTAACAAAGAAGGGGTTGATCAAACTAAGAAAATCTTGAAGGACGCCTTTGATATAAAAGACTTGGGGGAGCTTAAGTACTTCCTAGGAATTGAGATGACACGGTTTGAAGATGGAATGTTCATCTCTCAAAGGAAATATGTGCTTGATCTCTTGGAGGAAACCGGAAAGCTAGGATCCAAACCAGCTAAAACTCCAATAGAAGAAGGTTATCAAGATAGTCCTGAGGGGGAGCCTTTGGAGAACATTAAGAGATATCAAAGGATGGTGGGCAAACTAATCTATCTTACTATCACAAGGCCGGACATTTGCTTTGCAGTAAACCGTGTAAGCCAACATATGCAAAAGCCAACCACACAGCATTGGAACATGATTGAGAGGCTGCTAAGATATCTAAAAAACAACCCCGGAAAAGGCATATGGATGAAGGCTAATGGAAACACAAAGGTTCAAGGATATTGCGATGCAGATTGGGCCGGAGATAAGAAAGATAGGAAGTCCACATCCGGCTTTTGTACCTTTCTAGGAGGCAATCTAGTGACTTGGAGGAGTAAAAAGCAGAAGGTCATAGCCTTATCTAGTGCTGAAGCCGAGTATAGGGCTATGAAGGAAGTAACAAAAGAGCTTATTTGGGTAAAGGCATTCCTAGAGGATCTTGGAATACATGAAACTGAAGAAATGTTGTTGTATTGTGATAATCAAGCTGCAATACATATAGCATCCAATCCGGTATTCCATGAAAGGACTAAGCATATAGAGGTGGATTGTCACTTTGTGAGGGGAAAGATTCAAGAAGGAATCATTAAACCTGCCTTTGTAACAAGTGAGAACCAACTAGCTGATATCTTCACCAAAGCAACCTCATATGTCACTTGTGATCGCATCCATAGCAAGATCGGTCTAAAGGACCTTCACCGACCAATCTTGAGGGGGAGTGTTGAGATAGATGCTCTTTCAAGTGATAGAATAATCAAAAAGAATTCAAACTTAAAGAAAGGAGGGAAAAGGAAACTAGTTAAAGAAGAACTTGAAGGAAAAGGAAGCTGTTGGATATCAACTAAACAAGCTAACTAGGAAGCAAGAAGGTATGGGTAAAGGTATGGGCGCAGCATGGGTGAAGTATGGGCGCTGGTGACTGTTGAGACACTGTTGGAGTAGTTTGGCTTCTCATCTCCCATGCTTCTCCTTCCTTGCACGCCTCTCTTGTTATATGATTCTCCTTTCTTCTTCTCTTATGTAAAAAGTCTATATAAACTCATATAAACCTCTTGTAAATGCAGAGAAAGTGAATAAGAGAATAAGAACACAAAAAATTTCAGAAACTCTCTTTCTCTCTTATCTCACCATTCTCCTCCATTCTCCTTCATTTTCTATCATCTCCTAACTTAAATTTCTACAACCGTCCCGACCCAAGATGAGAGGCTAATACCGGAAGGAGCCGGGATGTGATCTTCTATAAGTGCCAAGGATGAGGGCACTATTCTAGGGATTGTCCTAACAACCAGGCAATGATCATCACTGCCACAGGCGATTATGAGTCCCAGGACGAGGAGCCTACCGAGAAGAACGAATTAGATCCCCTTTAGCCAAACGAGGAGGTTAAGTACCCGGACAGTGGAGACATGCTGGTTAGGAGCTTAAGTACCCTGACCCTTCCCGAACCAGCCGGACAGACAACATCTTCCACACTTGCTGCACCATCAATGGTAAGGTTTTGGGTTTGATCATCGATGCTGGGTCATGCACCAATGTGGCCAGTACCCACCTCATGATCAAACTGTCTCTCCCAAACACTAAGCATCCTCATCCCTATAAATTGCACTGGTTGAATAGTAAAACTGGCATACCTGTTACCGAACAAGTAGAACTAGCCTTTAGCATAGGACAGTACCGGGACTTGGTCCAATGTGATGTTGTGCCAATGCAAGCTAGTCATATCCTCTTATGACGTCCATGGAGTTTGACAAGGACGCCACCTATAATTGTCAGTCTAATTTCTATTTTTTCATACATAACTCTAAACACATCAATCTAGCTCCCTTATCACCCATTCAAGTGCATGAATTACAATTCCGATTGACTAGAGATACTTCCTCTCGATCCAACTTCCTTATATCTATCCATAACATTTGTAAAACCATTGGAAATGAGTGTCGAGCTGTACTAATGGTTTACAAGGATGTACTAAGTGCAGGTATCACAGAAGACCCTGTTCTAGAAGAACTCCAAAGGGTCCTGCAGAAATACGCATCTATCTTTCCGAAAGAGATCCCCACAGATTTCCCCCTCTGTAAGGCATTGAGCAAAGGATAGATTTCTTCCCTGGAGCCTCGCTCCCCAACCGTCTCACCTACCACGTCAACCCCGAAGAGGCCAAGGAACTAGAATATCAAGTTGCCAACCTCATGGTCAAGAGATACGTCTGCGAGAGCCTCAGCCCAAGGGCTGTACTGGTCCTCTTGGTCCCTAAGAAGGACGGCAGCTGGAGGATGTGTGTGGATTGCCGGCTCATCAACAACATCATAGTCAAGTACTGGCATCCAATCCCACACATGGACGATATGCTGGACGAGCTAAGTGGGGCATCCATCTTCTCCAAGGTTGATAGGAAGAGTGGATACCATCAGGTACGCATGAGAGAAGGTGACTAGTGGAAGACAACCTTCAAGACTAAGCAAGGACTGTATGAGCGGCTCGTCATGCCCTTTGGTCTGTCCAATGTACCATTAACCTTTATGAGGCTGATGAACCATGCCTTGTACGCGTTCATCAACAAATTTATGGTCGTCTACTTTGATGACATCCTGGTCTACAGCAAATACTTGATCGACCACGCTAACCACTTTGAAGCCGTCCTACAAACCCTCCACCAAGAAGAACTTTATGCCAACATGAAAAATGCGTCTTTGGCGCCAAGGAGTTAGTCTTCGTAGGATTCCTCATAAGTGGGAATGGCTTAAAGATGGATCAAGAGAAGATCCAGGCCATCCAAGACTGGCCCACCCTAACCAATGTCAGCCAAGTCTGAAGCTTTCATGGCTTGGCCAAGTTCTACCGCTGTTTCGTCTGAGAATTCAGTTCGTTAGCCGCTCCCCTAATGGCCTTAATTAAGAAATCTAATTGTTTTATTTGGGAAAAGTCCCAAGAGAAGGCATTCCAAGAGCTCAAGAACTGGCTCACTCAAGTCCCCTTGTTGGTCCTGCCTGACTTCAACAAGAACTTTGAGATTGAGAGTGATGCCTCCGGGATAGGCATAGGAGCCGTCTTACTCAAGGCGGCCAGCCAATTGCTTACTTTTGGGAAAAGCTCAGCGGGGCTACCCTCAACTACCCCAGCTATGACAAAGAGTTATACGGCTTGGTCCGAACCCTTGGAACCTGGAAGCACTACCTCATCTCAAAAGAGTGTGTGATCCATTTGGATCATGAGACCTTGAAGCATCTGCGAGGCCAGACCAACCTGAAGAGATAACACACAAAGTGGTTTGAATTCATAGAGATGTTCCCATACGTAATCAAGTATAAGAAGGGGGAAAAATGTGGTGGACGATGCCCTATCCCAGTGTCATGCCCTGATCACCACCATAGAAACCAAGGTCCTAGGTTTCGCCTACTTAAAGGACCAATATCAGGATGATCCAAGTCTGAAGGCTCCTTATTATGGCCACGACAAGGAGCCCTATAAGGACTTCCACATTCATGAAGGCTTCCTTTTCAAAGGCAGGAGGCTTTGTATTCCAGATGGGTCCATCCTAAAACTCCTCATCAAAAAAACTCACAGTGGTGGCTTGATGAATCACTTTGGAAACCATAAGACTTTGGACATGCTGCAAAGCCACTTCTACTGTCCAAAGATTGAAGACATGATAGAGGCTTTCTACTCTCGATGTTTGACTTGCCATCATGCCAAAACCAAGACCATTCTTATGGCCTCTACATGCCACTGTCGATCTCAGCCACTTCATGGGTCAATCTCTCCATGGACTTCCTCTTAGTACTACTGCCTACGATTGAATGACAAGACTCCGTCATGGTTGTGGTCAATCGCTTTTCCAAGATGGCTCAATTTGTGCCTTATTCAAAGGCTTGGGACACCACAGCCATAGCCGAACTCTTCTTTTGAGACATGGTAAAACTGCATGGCCTTCCCCAAACTATTGTCTCGGACCAAAACCCCGAGTTCCTTGCACACTTTTTGAGGATCTTATAAAGGCGCATGGGAACCAAGTTCCTTTTCTCTACGGCCGCCCACCCTCAGACCAAACATCTAACAGATGTGGTCAACCGCACCTTGGGGACATTGCTCAGATCAGCCGTTGACTAAAATTGGGCTAACTGGCTCTAAAACTTGCCTTATGTGGAGTTTGCCTACAACCGAACTACCCACTCTACTACCAACTTTTTCTCCTTCAAGATTTGCTATGGTTTAAACCCACTTACGCCTTTGGATATGATCCCTTTACCACTGGATCGCATGGAAGATCAGAATGGGGTCACCAAGACAGAATACATCTGGAAGCTCTATGAATGGGTCTGCAACAATATCCTCAAGAAAAGAGAGCAATACAAGAGGAAAGTTGATCATGGACGGCAACCCATGGTCCTACAACCAGGCGACTGGGTTTGGTTACATACGCAGATGGAACGCTTCAACAAGCATCGCCAGACCAACCTTGAGGCAATGGCCTCTTCCAATTTCTGGAGCGTATTAACAACAATGAGTACCGGATTGACATTCCAGGTAAGGGTAATATGTCTACTACCTTCAATATCACTGATTTGTCCCGTTATGATGCAGGAGATAAACTTTTGATGACAAATATCCTCAAGAGAGAGGGCATGATTAGGTCCAAGCCTCATCAGATCCTGAAAACTGCTCTCAGGATGATACCGACTCGGACACAGCCAGAAGCCAAGGACCCTTGTCCCATGTAGCGGTATCAGCCGTTGACCACATCTAAGCCAAGCGCTATCAAACAAGGTTCAACCTCGTCAACAGTCAAGATATGAAGGAGAATACATGGACCAGACCCGAACTAATGAAGATGACTAAAGATCAAGTCTTTAGCATTTTCACCCTAACCCGGTGAAGCATACCATTAAAGTCATCTTGGCCCGAGCACTCTTTTCTCTTGTTGGCTTTTATCCCAAAGTAGGTTTCAACAAGGTTTTTAACAAGGTTTTATGCCCAGATGCATTAGGTCCGAGCCGGTCATCACCCTTGCCAACCAATGGCTTGTGTGGTACCATTCGACTCTAATTCCTATCCTTTCCTCTTTTACATTTTTACTGTTGTTACTTAAGGAATTAGTTTTTACTGTTCAATGGGCATGTAAATGCCCAAGAACACGCTGGTCCTTTGTAAGGGTTGGATGCCCTAGTAATTTCACCTATTTAAGAACTTGTAACCTCGTCCTTTGAATACAGATTTGAATAAACGTATATGCTTCAAGCTTGCTCTCGAATCTCGTTTAGTTTAAATATCGGCTGTGCTTGAAGTTCTGCTCGACTCTGGTCAGTCGTATCATGGTGTTGTCCAAATACCGTGTGGCCGGCTATCGATCCATTGTTCTTGATCTTTACGTTTTAACCATCCCTTGTAATTCCATCATCCTTACCATTCTTCCCCTACCATCATCACTACCTTATTTCATCATCCTAGCATTCTACACCATCGTTCCCCCTATCCCATCGCTTTCCACCTCCGCCTCCATCTGTACCACCCCGGTTATTCTTACCGAGAAACCTGACCACGTCAGCAACTCACTACCGAGGAGCCATACTGCATTGTTGACTCACTACTGAGAAACCTTGACCGTATCGACAACTCGCTACCAAGAAACCCTTACTGCATCAGCAAATTGCTACCGAGGAACTGTACTGCATCGGGGACTTGCTACTGAGAAAGCCTTTAACCGCACCGATGACTTATTAACGAGGAACCGTACTGTACCAAGAAATCTCTACCGAGAGACTCTCACAGCATCAAGAACTGACTATCGAGATCACTTAACCATGACTCGGCCGGTACCTTCAACCTCGCAAGTTACTCAGTTGTGCCGTATACGTCCTTCGGCCATCCCTGCCAAACCCGATCGGACTGATAGTAGAGTAACCATTCTGTGTGCCAATCAATCTACTTCTCCACAGAAAAAAACTTCTTTAAAGAAGTTTACTCTTCAACATACAATGCAATATCTCTAGTACATGTCCTTCTAGAGAAGGTCTTGTACAAAGGCAACACATCAAAACAGAACTGCTTCCACCCATCAGATTCAACAAAAGCAAATGGCAACTCATTCCCAATAACTAACCTATTTAGTGCTGTCCAAAACAGATTAGGATCAAACCTAACTACCTTCATATTACCAGCATCATCACCAGTCAACAATCTTTGTTTCTCTTTTTCATCAAAAGCCTTATACAACCTACATCTAGCAATGTGGTCTTTCATTGCACTAGCTGCAGCTAATCTAGTGTCACAACCTTTTTCATTTGTTTCCAATATCAGGATTCACTGGAGCGGGAATTTTTGGTTCATCTTCGCCTATAGAAGACATATACAAGGAAAGACAGAAGCAAACAATTAGAGATTCATCACATTAAGTCATTAACAGTATAAAAATAATCGACAAATTTAAACCATCACTGCTTATAATAATTCAACAAATAAGAAAAATTTAAGAATATCTTTTAAATTCAACAAAAGTGAACAATAAAAACTCCAATCTAACAAAAAAGCCGCGTGAGATATACAAACCCAACATATAATAAATTTTCAAAATCCCCAAATTAAAATATGAATTCGCAAATTGGTTTGAATTTCATTTTTGAAATTCATTAAAATCAATCCATTTAAATTTCAATCTAGCAAATAATCCTCCTTATATAAGACATATACAACCCCAAAACATAATATAAATAAAAACCCCCTAATTAAAAATTGAAATTATCGATTAGAGTTTGAAACTCTTTTGAAATTACGTAAAACATAACCATTAAACATCAATCTAACACCAAATTCTCGTTTTGTAAGACATCTCAAACCATAATACATAATTACATTTCAAACCCCTTATTAAGAATCGATTTAGGAACTTCCCAAGTATTTGAGGTGATGATTTCCTTCTGAGTCTGATGCTCGGTTTCAAATTGATAAAAAGAGATTTAAAGAACTGAGGAAGAAGAAGAACAATAGCACTCTCTCTCGTGACTCTCTGAAACAGAAATATCAAATATGAAACATGACACAAACAAAATTAAAAATGGTAAGTTTTGATACTTTGGTTTAGATTTCAGATTTCCTGGTTTACATAAACTACTTAATTAATTCGGTTATGTCTCTCCGAACCGAACTGATTTGATTTCTGGATCAAAATTAATTTTATGCCGAACAGTTTACTCTCTATATCCGATTAAAAGCCAGAACCAAAATTTTTGATTCAGTGTGACCCGACCCAAATAACCTGATCCGACACCCCATGACTACTTCTTTCTTACCGAATGATCATTTTTATAAAGGATAAGTGACTATAAGTCCGTATAAAATATGGCGGTAAAATAAAGACATAAAAATTATAATGATCGACCTATTTTGTCTATAAATAGGCTTGTATTTGTAATGTAAAGTTGATCAAGTTTCATTATTCATTTTATCCTCACACACGTATCTTATCGCTTTACCATCATATATAAATTATATAAATATATCTAAATATACATATATAATAATATATCACCTTAATAAGTATTTCACACGGTATCATTACGGCTCACTCATATACCGAAAGGTAAGGTTTCATTCATATACCAGAAATGCGAGGTTTAATTTTTGATTCAATTTATTTTATATTGATGGAAAATAGGCTCTATATTCTTCGTTCTATATGTTATTTTGGCATGATAGGTGCTGCCTTCCCTGACCCGATCATTATGGAGGATATGCGTTCATGATCATGATCACATGGTAGACTATGTCTCCTCCGATCATATGGAAAGTTCTGTCACTTCAAACGGGTTATAGTCATATGATAGACCTCTATTAAAAGAGGAAGAGGAAAAAACTAAGGAGCAGTTAAAGAGCCAAGATGCAGAATGGGAACGCTTATGAATAATTCATGGAGTGATAGGAAAAGGAGGAACATAATGAATCTGTGTGTCAATTCTAGAGGAGGAACATGTCATCTTTCTGCAAAAGATTCTTCCACAGAATCTAACACAGAGTCATACATCTTTGACTATGTTGATCGATGCATTGCAGAAGTCGGTGCTGGTAAAGTTGTTCAAGTAGTATTAGATAATTCTCTCATTAATATGGCGGCAGCAAAGTTTCTTAAACAGAAGAGGCCAAATATTTTTTGACAGGTTGTGCTGCTGATACAGTTGATCTGAAGCTTGAAGGTATATCTAGGTTGCCTAAGTTTATAAAAGTCATTGAACAAGCTAAAGATCTTACAGTTTTCATATATGATCATCATAAAACCTTAGTAATGATGAGATTTCACACCAAGAAAAGAGATATTGTGAGACCAGGACTAACATAATTTGCTACAAATTTATTGGCACTACAAAGCTTGTTGGATAAAAGATACAACTAAAGTCGATGTTCAATAGTCAAAAATGGGACTAATCTAAACATAAGAAGAGTGCAAAGGGGGAAATCAGTTTATTGACTGTTATGAGCTATGCATTTTGGAGCGTTGTGAGTTTTGTACTAAATGTTTTTGAACCTTTGGTGAAACTTCTTAGGATTAATTATGGAGAGAAGAAATATTTATTGGGTTTTATTTATGGAGAGCTCTTAGAAGCAAGGGATAAGATTAAGAAGGCTTCTAATGACTTGGAAAAAATTACAAACCTATCTTTGATATCATTGATAAGAAAACAAAAGGTAGATTGGATTCTCATTTGCATCTGAGCGCATATATATTGAACCCATACTATTTCTTAAAGGATACAACCATCGAGCATTATCAGATAGTAGTAAATGGATTTATAGAATGTGTGGAGACTTTTACCATGATGAGTATGAAACACAAGACAAATTGATCAATCATGAGTTTAATATCTACAAAACAAAGTCTGCAGCATTTGGAGAGTAATCGCTCTAAAAGGATATCAACAAAATGATGAGAAATTTTATCCAGGTATTCTGTTATATTAAGAACTTTTAAGATTATTCTATCAGCATGTTTCTTGATTTTTAATTTATTATCTAGGGAACTGGTGGTCTACATATGGTTGTCATGTTTCTTCTTTACAAAAGTTAGCAACAAGAATTATTTCTTTAACATCTAGTTCATCTGGTTCTGAACGGAACTAGAGTGTTTTTTGAAGATCTGAGTTTCTGGAGATCTGAGTTTTTAGTTAATTTTGAGATGCTTACTACTTTTTTGTTGCAAATTCATACTAATAAAAGGACTATACTAGATGTTAGTCACTTAATAGTATAGTCTATGTACGATTTAATGTCAAGTTGCTTAACAGGCGAATGAGATCAGAGATAAAAATATCAATGTCATTCTTGATGAAGGAGAATAAAGAAATGCAGAAGAATGGATTGTGGAGGTGCCAGTTCAAATGAGTGAAGAGCCTAATAGTGAACCTATATACCAAGCTCTGAATGATGATCTTAGAGAAGATATAGATTCTGATAAGAAAATGATCTTGTCAATGATATCGAATTTGAATCTGATAATGAGCAGGTGATGGACGTGAAAATGCTTGCAGGAGAGGAAGATTAGTTGATTTCATTTCATTTTATAGTTTTGGTGTTTTCTAGCTCATTTTTATTTAAGATTACTCTAGTTTTAAGTTTTGTTATTTCATATATATTTCTACATTAAATTCTAATTTGGTTTTTGAATACATTTTATGGTTCTCAAATATATTTTTATATAAAACAAAAAGTATTTAATTACAAAATAAAATATTCAAAAAGATAAATAATAATTTTACTTATACTAATTTACTTTATAAGAATAAAATATTAAAAATTATTTAAATATTCTATTAACGTGTAAGTGGGCCTAAGCCCCAATTAATTTTCCTAAGTGCTAGACCCCAAGTGAGTTCTAGCTGCCGCCTAACGATTTTTTGAATCTTGTCCCAATTTATTTTTCTTCGGAAAACTTTTATCTTTTGATCCTATTGGCCTCTCCCTTTTCAACTGAACTTTCGGTTCATTGTTGGATCGTTCGCTTGGAATGTCCATCTGTTTGTGGGATTGGGGTATGCGATCCTTTCCAGCCGTTAAAGTGGTTTCACGCTAAAAATCTTCCTGTTGTAGTTTTACTAATTGTTGGAAAGATTATTTTTCTTGATTTGCTGATGGTTAATCCAAGGAAAGATGGTGTTTCATGCCTCAGAAGTGGTTGTGTTGTTAAAGCTGGCAAGAAAGCAGAGCTGAAAGACTTGAAGCAAGATTAACCACTGTGAGTATGGTGCATAGTATGGCTGTAGAGAAGGTGAGAGTGAGCACCCTATTGGTGATGATCAGGCTGTTTGTGTGGCTGACAAAGATATGCAAGTGCAGGGAGTGACTCAATAGGGGGCGGATCATAACCAATTGGGGAATGTGGTGGGATTAATGACTCAACTTTTGGAGTGGTTACTAGCTGTGGTACCGGCTCCGGCTTTGATGCGCAATAAAGAGTTGTTGTTTTTTCAGATAATGTTATTTTGGGATCAAAAAGTTGTAGACGTGCAGTATTATAGGGGTAAGGTAGATCCTTTTTAGTGGATCTTGTCATATGAGTGTTATAGATCCTTGCTGGTGGATTTTGATGTAGGAGTGCTATAAGATCTTGTTGGTGGATCTTGCTATGGGAGTGCTGTGGATCTTGATATGGGAGCGCTGTAGATCATTGTTGATTGATCTTATTGTAGGTCTTGATGTTGACACTGATGTAAGTAGTTCTGTTGGTGTTGCTGATATGAGTAAAAGAGTTATGATCGATGCCACAATCAAGTACTGAGCTGTGCTGAAGAAATTGGTAGATTTTGTGTTGCTGGTTTATTCACTATGAGGCTGGAATTTTTTCCTTAGAAATGTCTAAAGAGTTACTGAGTTGCTGGAAGGAATATTAACTAGTTGTGATCAAGGGATTTATATAGCTGAAGGATTATTCAATCTAAACAAGATAATACTGTCTAAGGTGGAACATAAGCATTTGTGGCAGAGTTGTTTGTGGTTAGAAGCATTCTGATAGTGTTGATGTCGATGCGATTGGAGAAGCCATGGAGAGTGTGGTCGGGAGTGAGATGGTTGAGCAAGTAGGAGTTAAGAATTCTTTGGTGGAGATATGAGCAGAGCTGTACGTGTTGTGTTGGTGTTAATACAAGAGTTGTTGATTGAGCTGCACCAAAACAAATATTGCATCTTGCCAGTATTTGTATAACAAGGAGATCAAAACTAAATAAGGGTGGTGATGTGTTTGTTGGCTTAACTATTTAAGTGGTTATCTACTGTGATACCGACTCCAACTCATGTGGCACCACCAAGAGCTAATGGGTTGCAGGGAAATGTTGTCGAAGAATTTGAAATAGTTATGGAATGTGCCGGAGTATTCTAGAGAAATGAAGAGAAAGTTTTGGGAGTGTGAACCATAAGTGATTCAAATAAGTGGTTGCAAAAAGATGAGTTGATTTTGGTAAAAATTAAAGATGGTAAGTTGAGTTGTTGGATTGCACCGTGATGTGCAGTGAATATGGATTTGGAAGTTATCACATCCCTAAAAGCTAACAGAGTGATCTAAGTCGTAAAGCTGTTAGATCAAGTGGGATCTATTATTGTTAAAGAATCAGGATTCATAAAATAAGTTGGAAGTGGTAAGACTCATCATGACTTAGTAGACCTAAGAAGATTTGCGCGGTAGTTTTGAGATCAATCACACTAGAGAAGAGTTGTGATTGTGGGATTACGAATCAAGCAAGAGTTATGCCAAAGTTTTTAAGGACTTTAAAGAGAGAACAGTACCTCTAGATGCTGAAATGGAGCGTATTGGGAGTTCCTCAAAAGAAAGATTGCTTAAAGAGGAAAGTTTCCTAAAAAGGTTATCTGAAAATGAAAGCTTCTGAACGAAAAGTTAGTCAATAATCAAGCAGAGCTTTTATTGAGTATAACCAAAGTTGTTGTTGGGAGTAAGCTCGTTGTGCAGTACTCATAGAAAGAACTGATGAGTGATCTAATTGTTTAGTTTGTGGAACAAGTTGAGTTCTGGAAGCTTTAAAAACTGAATTTGGGGATGTTGAACTACTTTGAGTTAGTGGCTATTTTTTTTATCTAAGATATAATATTATTTCAGAAAGGCTAATCTCGTTATTAACACTCTAGGAGGAATGTATACAAATAGGGATTCAGAAGAGGATGTGATATCCTTGTACGTATGGGTCATTCCATGCGGTTGTGGATTGTGTCTGATGAGTCAGACCTTTTGGGAATATATTTATTTTTGTCCTACAACTAAGCAAGGTGTGGTGGCTTTTAAATATGTACTATCATTGGGTAGGGATAAAAAAGGACATTAAAAGCTGGATTGCAGGTTGTGATATTTTCCAGTTGCTAAAAGCTAAGAATCATGTTCAAGCGGATTATTGAGGAGTTTACACATTTCAGAATGGAAGTGTGATATGATCATCATGGACTAATGATGCAATTTGGGTCATTGTTGATAAGTTGAGGTCTTGGCTAGGAGATATGTCGGTGAGATTGTGAAGCTCCATGGGGTACCAGTGAGCATAGTGTTGGACCGTGATCCTAAGTTCTCGTCATTGTTTTGGAGAGCTTTTTCAGATAGAGATGAGCACTAAAGTACACATGAGTACATCTTATCATCCAAAAACCCATGGACAGTCTAAGTGCACTATTCAAACTTTGGAGGATTTGTTGAAGATTTATGTGCTGGATTAGGGTGGCCACTGGTTTGATCACTTGCGTTTAACAGAGTTTGCATACAACAATTACTACCAAGCTAATATCGGTATGAGCCATTTGAGGCTCTCTATGGTAGGCCATGAGGGACACTGATGTGTTGGACTCAAGTAGGGGAGCAGAGTTTTCTGGGAGATAATTTCGGGCAAGAGACTACAAAGAAAATCTGTGAAGTTCAGCTAAATAAGAATGACACACAAGACGGGCAAAAAAGCTACGCTGATAAGTGTAGAAAGGAGTTAGAGTTAGCAGTTAGAGACATGGTCTACTTGAAGATGGTCATGCTTTTTCCCTGGTCTATTTCTGAGACTAAGTTGAGTCCTCGGTATTTGGGTCCTATTAGAGTGTGAGAGCAGGTTGGATCCGTTGCTTATAGGCTAGTGTAATTGGATGTGATGCCACCATTTCATAAAATATTCTGTGTGGATACTGAAGAAATGTCTATATAGGGATGATAAGGTGAAGGCTGAGGTTTCATCTGACATCATACCAAGTATGGTTGTAGAGGCGAGGCTTCTAAAGGTGATAGATCATAGAGTATGAGTTATTAGGAGGAAGAAAATTTTAAAAATGGAAGTCTTGTGGGAGTGCAATAAGGTTGAGAAGGAAACTTGGAAACCTAAAGCTAAAATAAAGCATAAATTGTTTTCTAAGGGGTTTTTCAAGCTGGTGACTTAGTTAAACTCTCGGTCGTTGTTATTTAGCAATATTCATGTTCTTATTTGCACTAGTTCAGCTGTTGTATTTGTTTTATTATCGGAATTTCTAAAATGATGTATTTTTACTAGTATTCAATAATGATGTGGAGTTTGTTGTTGAATACTGTGCACACAGTTATTTTTTGTACTTGATTCAGCTGTGGGGATCATGCCATGTTGATCTTAATACTTAGTTCGGCTGATTAGGAAATTGTCCTAATGCCATTTGATGAGGTTCTAGACTGTGAAATCTCATTGTTGTGTGATGTTTACCAGTCAGGTTTCTGTGTGATTCCTGATACTGATTCGGTAAGCCACTTGAGATCTTTAGATCCTTCTGGACTAAGCTGATCAGGACACTAGAATCCGACATGCTTCATCATTCTTACTGTGTTGAGCTATTCTGGAGATCCGATAGATGTAGATTCATTCTAACCGAATATAATCTTATGTTGAGATTCCGATAGTATTTAAACTGACTATAGACAATGTTGTGTTATTCTATTAGCTGAAAGACTATGTCGTATTATTTTGACAGCCAAAAGGTTATGTTGTGTTGTGCTGATAGCCGAAAGGCTAAGTTGTGTTATGTAGATTACTGAAAGCCTATGTTGTGTTGTATAGATAGATGAAAGGTTATATTGTGCTGTGTTGTTAGCCATGAAGGCTATGGTTAATTGTGCCATTAACCATGGAGTTACGGTTAAGCCATATTATTGATTGTATTCTATGATGAGCCATGTCATTGACATAGAACTTGTTGTGCCATGTTGTTGTTGTGGAGTTATGCGAAGCTGAATTACTAGTTGTGTAGTATGATAAGCAGTTGATCATGGTTGTAGAAGAGATCATGTTGAGCCATGGGGAATGATCGATCATGATGAGATCAACATATCCAAACCTGTTGTTGGTTGTGGCTGATATTCTGAAATCATTGTGGTTGTGTAATATTGCAAGGTTAGGTGGTTGGAAAATCGAGGGCTGGAATGGTTCTTGGTTTCTGGAAGAGAATATATGGTTCTCTTTGAGGATGGATTCTCCGTCACTTGAAGGATATCTCGATAAAAGAGTTAGGATACTAATTGTGTGCTGAGCAGTTTGGAGGTGAAATAAGGTAACTAGTGAGGGGATCTAGTGATTGAGCTGTGTTGCTGGTGGTAGCCAAGAGAATAGAAAACTGAGGCCAGTTGTAGCTTGGTTCTTTTTGTGAGGGGATACGAGTTGTCAGATTCGAGGATGAATCTATTTTAGAGGGAGAGAATTGTAATGCACTTGTTCCTGAAATAAATTTTGGAGTAATTATAAAATCGAATGATGCTGTCGTAATTGAGGAGAAGAGTGGGTTAATTCCAATATTGGGTTTATAAATGATGAATTTTTGAAGTAATATTAACAATGGGTTTAATATTTTTTTGGTTTAATTCTATTTTTCTTCATCTCATTTAAATAAATATGAAATAAACTCTAAGCCTAATTAAATGCTCAAACCCTAGTACTTTTCTCTCTAATTTTTGTGGCCACCTAACTAGAAAAGAGAAATTATTGTTCTTTGCTTGCAAGGGAGGAGGAGGATAAAAGCTTTGGTGAAGGGGATTGGAGACAGAACTGACAGGATATGGTAGAAAAAATGTTCAACCAATTAGTTTATTTCTAAAGATAACAAAATTTTATGGAGTTGTAGCTAAGATTTAGTCATAAATGTGCCATTTTGCGTATTTAGATCTAAGTTAGTATTTTAAAAGTTATTTGCGTTTTGTGAGGTGTTTGGTTTCAAAAGCGATTTGGATCAACGTGGATTCAAAGAGAGATCGCGAGTACATCAGTGGTGAGATTTTCAAGTGTACCTTTAGATTTTGATTCGTGACTCATTATTTGAGACTAATTGTTTCTATTATTTTACAGATTTTTCCAAATTAGGTAGAATATTATTTTTGTTGATGTGATTGGCTGAATGGTTAAAAGAGAGGTTGGATTGCGTTTTGTGACATTTAAGAACTCCTAAAAGTTCCGATAAGTCTAGATCTTGTGATTTTTTTGGTTGTGATGTCAAGAGACCGCGAAAATGTTAAGGTGAGTGCACTACGGTGGTTTATACGGGTTTTACAAATTTTTTATAGTATAATAGTTCTATGCTAGAGTTTTCTGTGTTGTTTCTTGATGGGCTAATTTGCTGAACTTTTTCAGTTGATGTTTATGCTGAAGTATATTAAGTAATTAACTAATTAACTGTTGTAAATTAAATTGCCAAAATTATAAAATTATTTATATTGAATTTTTTTTGAAAATTATTGAAACTAAATATATGGAGTTATTTCTTTTTAGCTGAATTATATTAATTAATTACTAAAAATTAATTAATTGAAAAAGTTGTTTCTGTGTTGGTTGTTAAATTTTGTAAACATAGGTATTGTGTTAGAAAACTATTTGTTGGTATGTGTATAGCTGTGAGATGAGTTAATCACCTCTTTTAGTATTTATTAAATAGTGATGCATAAATGTTTTAGCTTGCTGGAGTCGTAGAACCAATGCTGCGGGAAGTGGATGATATACCGGAGATTATTATTTATTTATTTTATATTATTTATGGTGATAAATTATCGTGGATATGTAGGATGTTAGTTGATAATTATGCTGATGTAGCATGCTAATTTATTGAGTTGGTTAAATTAATATTGTTTTCGTGAATTGTTCAATTTAGTTCATGTTGGAGGATTTTAATATTTATGGGAATATTATCATCGGAAAATGGGTAGAGTTGTTTTACAAAGTATGGTACAAGTCATAAATATTATAATCATATATGTGGTATAACTAACACATGAGAGCAACTAAAATACTATTAATGGATAACATATTTCTATACTTATTTTTTTCCAAACCCAAAGCAGATGAATAGTTTATGATGAATCTAAGTACTTTTACGAATAATAGGTATTTTTGATGAATCCTATGTAATTTTGACAGATCACATATATTGTTTTGTCTGATCTTATATATTTTCAATAGTTGGTTTGGTTGGCATAATTTGTTCATAATTATTTTATAATTGCAAGTTACTATTATAGTTAAACATTAAAACTTTTAAATATCCATCATAAACGTAGTTGTATCCCACTTATACCTCTTAACCAAAACTAACAAACCTGATCCAATTTCAACAAACCAAAAAATACCAAAGGTTTACCTTTGTTCCACAATCTAAACAAACATAAGCCATCAGACATATAAGAATGTTCTGTTACAACATTAAACATCATCAATAGTAAAAACTAAGGACCTACACCTCCTTCTTGTTATTCTTCTTCTTGTTTTTCCTTTCTTGGATGTAGGGAGTAGGTCTGTCTAAATGAATCATTACCCGCGGGCCCCACCCCATTTGACCGGCTGCAGGGTGGATGCGGATCGACCAAATTTAGCTTTTAAATTTAGTGGGTTATGCAGATGCGGGTTGACAAAATTTTCAATTACGGGTAAAGCGGGAACCCACCAATATTAAAAAAATTATATGTTATTATGAATTTTTAAGAAAAAATGTTGTTTTAAGATTTTTTAAATAATTTGTTTGTTGTTTTGATTTTTTGTTATATTTTTATATTTTTTGTTGTTATTTTATAATTTTTTAGATATATATAGATATATATATAAACTATTTAATATTTTTTTAAAGCAGGTAACCTGCAAGACCTGCTTGATTAATGCGGGCGGGTGCGGGTTATTCATTTAAACCTAGCGGATCATGCGGGTAATTTTTTTACATAAAAAATTACAAACCAGCGGCAGAGTGGGTTAGCGGGTCGCGGGTTGACCTGCTTGACAGTGCTAGTAGGGAGATCTCACAAGATTTAAAGCAATTGTCTTCCTCTTATTTTTCTGAGGCAGAAAACAAGCTGGTTGAGGCAGAACACAAGCTGACTAAGGTGGAACATTGGCTGGCTGAGGATGGCTGTAATTAAAAGGTTCTAGCAGCACAAACACCTTAAGAGCCCATGATCAAACATGCTTATGATCAATATGGTCAGCAGCCTCTTTACCATCATCATATATAGGCTCTGCAACCATTTCTTCACTATCATTAGCTAGGCTCAACAACCTTTTCACCATCATCTTACCTAAGCTTATATTCTCCACATACATCATCACTACCACTACCACACCATGTCAAAAAATCTGAAGCATCCTTAAATCTCATCATTATTATCCTCAGATCCCATCTCCTTCTCCTGCCCATCATCATCGTCATCATCATCATCATCCACAACCTTCTCTTTTCCCTTACTTTCCTTTTGTAGAACTTCAACAACTTTTTCAACTTTTCCTACCATAATACCCATCTAATCAACTACACCCTTTAATCTATCCAACATCATGTATACACTCTCCACTGCAGGCATCATTCCATCAGTCTTCTCATTCAAATATTCCAAATCTAAACTTTGAGATGGAACACTGTGACCATCAAAATCTTCTTGTGGCTTCAAGTCTGGCTCCTCTGGCTTCACATTAGGCTTCTCCTTATCCACTACCCTAGCAGCCACATCTTTTTCAAACAACTCCTGCCAGAAAATCTTCTTCCGATCCCTTAGTTGAGCCATGATCTCTTCAACACATTTATCATCATTGTACAAGGTAATCTCTCTACCTCCAATGTTCATCAGCATATGTTGATGCTATATAAGAGAAGTTTCCAGAGTGGTAGAGATACCGTACAAATAAAACATCTTATGTTAGTAACAACAAAAAATACATTATTATAAAATTAATCTTATTGATGGATTTTACCTTCAATTCACCAAGCGTTTTGTTGATCTCTAAAAGTGGACATCCCTTCAGTGAATATGCATTAAACTTCTCTTTGCACATTCTGATACATTCCCTGTTTGCTCCAACCTATGTCCTGTATCTTATCCTCATTGAAGGGATAACCTCAAATGCCAATAGGTACAAGACAATTCTAAATCAATTAGTACATATTATACATTCTAAATACAAAATATTAAAAGTAATTAAAATAATCTACCTACAAAGATCTGATAAACCCTTCATATGCAATATGAAATTTCACTTCACTAGCCATGTTGTCTAATATAGTCATCAGCCCCTTTGTGTTGAAATATGTGATCCCATAGTCAAGAAGAAGAATTCAAACTCAAGAGAAGGAGGGAAAAAAGGAGAACTAGTTGTGAAGAAACTAGAAGGAGAACTAGTTGAGAAGGAACTGGAAGAAAAGGAAGCTGTTGGATCTCAACTAGACAATCTAACTAAACCAAGTGAGATGTATGGGCGCAAGCATGGGCGCGTAAGAGCAGGGCATGGTGCACCAAGACTATTGGAGCAGCCAAATCATTTCTCTTCTCCTCTTCACGCCATTCTCCTTCTCTCCTTTGCCTCTTCTTCTTCTTCTATGTAAAACTCTATAAATACATGTAATCTCTTGTAAAGAAAAGTGTGAATAAGAGGAAATATTCAGCAATCTCTGTCTTTCTGATTATGCCAATTCTCTCATCTCCATCCTTATCTCTTTCTAATCCTCTGAAATCAACATGGTATCAGAGCAGGTTTATCCTTCATCCGCTTAAATCTCACCTTATAACTCTTCTAGCACTCTACAAATCTTCTAATCTATAACAATACATCCTCCTAGTTCTATTCACTCTGATATTAATATCCTTGGGATCATAGGATCTTCAAGTTGTGAAAGAACTAGAATTGTGTATTGTCACTAGAAAATGGAGACAAATAAAGTAGCAATCTCAGTCATGCTCAAAGGAAACAACTATCTTCTTTGGGCAAAAACCACTAAGACCATTCTTAGAGGAAGGGGACTTTGGCGATATGTTGAGCCAAAGGAAGTAGCGGAAGCTGTAGTGAGAAATGAAAAAGAAGAAGCTAAGGAGGAACAAGAGGAACAATACACGCTCTCTCTTCTTCAAAGCTCACTAGAGTCATCCATCTTGGCGGCCTACTCATATGCTGATTCCGCCAAAGAACTATGGGATATACTCAAGGGAGTATATGGAAATGTCTCAAATATATCAAGAATATTTGAGGTGAAGAGGGCGCTGAATGAGCTTCAACAAGAGGAGAAGCCATTCAAGGAAATGTTTGGGCAGTATAGAAGCTTGTGGGCCGAGTTAGAGATTTTGAGGCCACACACAATCAACCCCAAGGAGTTAGGAGAAAGACGTGACCAAGACCAAGTGTTTGGACTTCTCTTGGCACTCAATGCATCCTACAAAGATCTTATCAAGCAAATACTCAGATTTGAGAAGCTGCCAAGTCTAGCTGAAGTATGTGGCATGATACAAAGGGAGGAAGGGTCAAGAGACCTATTCCGTGCACCAAGTGAGGCCGCACATCTTGCAAAGAGAATCTCACATTCGACAAGAGGGTATTGGAATGTGAGCAATGTAAGATAAAGGGGCACACTAAGGAGAAGTGTTGGACTCTTTATCCACACTTAAGGCCCACGCGGCTAAAGGAGAATGGAGGTGGACCTAGAGCCTTCATGGGAGTTACGTAACCTGTTGAAGAGATGGTCAGAAGATCTGAGTTTGAGGCTCTCATCAAGAGTCTAGCCAAGCTCACAGAATCCGGTAAGAGCCTATTTAGCTCTAAAAGCTCCATTAAGAAGAATAAGATCATTGTGGATTTGGGGGCTTCTCATCACATGCTTAAGGATCAAGACATGCTGAAAAATCTTGAGCCATATCATGGAAATGTACAAATAGCCAATGGAAGCTCAGTTCCGATTGAAGGGATAGGAGAGTTAGAGATTTTCACAAAAGAAACTAGCATTATACATGCCTAGCTTCTCATCCAACCTTTTATCAGTTCATAGAGCAACAAAAGATTTGGATTGTGTGGCAATGTTTGGGACTGACTTTGTGAAGTTTCAGGACCCTAAAACAAATCATGTACTCGGAGAAGGGAAGATGGAGGATGGAATGTATCTGTTGGAAACAAATAAACAAGAAAAGCTAAAACCTCTTGGAGTAAAGGCGGATAAGGAAGTTTTTAACAAGAAGGAGATTGGAGATAGCTCATTATGGCATGGAAGGCTAGGACATCCAAGTTCAGCTATCCTCAAGATGGTCTTACCCAATCTCGTTCAAGAAGAAGAAGTTTGTGAAGCATGTGTACTAGGGAAACATTGTAGACAGTTTTTTCCCTCTTCATCTACAACTTGTGATGAAGCTTTTGGCATTGTACACTCGGATGTATGGACCACCCCATGTAACTCAAGAGATCAATATAAATATTTTGTTTCATTCATTGATTGTTGAAGTATGTGATCACTTAGGAGAAGAGAGGAATTCAAAATCAACAAAAGGAGGGAAAGGAAAACTAGTTGACAAGGAACTAGAAGGAGTCTTAGTTGAGAAGGAACTAGAAGAAAGGGAAGCTGTTCTAACTCAACTAGACAAACTAACTAAACCAAGTAAGGAAGCAAAGGGAGACATGGGCACAGCATGGAGAAGCATGGGTGCAGCATGGAGAAGCATGGGCGCGGCAGAGGAACAGGGAGTTACTCTGTGTGCTAACTCGGGTTACTCACCTCGAGTTAGCTAACCAGAGCTACTCCTCATGCACTTCTTCTTCTCTCCTTCTCCTTCATTGTAAAACCTCTATAAATACCAATGTATACCTCTTGTTGTAATTACAATATAAAAAAAAGGAATACAAGAAAAGTCTTATTACATATATTCTCTCTTTTCTAATCATACTAAACACTCTCTAATACTCTAAAATCTTAAATTCAACATGGTATCAGAGCAGGTTCTCTATCCAACCGCCTAAACTTTCTTCATAATCTCTCTAAGCTACTTACAAATCTTCTAATCTATAGCAATACATCTTGCCAAACTCTATTCACTCTGAGATTAATATCCTTGAGATCGGTTGATCTTCAAGTTGTGAAAGAACTGGGATTGTGTATTACTTCTAGAGAATGGAGATGAATAAAGTAGCAATCTCTGTTGTCCTAAAAGGGGATAACTATCTTCTTTGGGCAAAAACTACTAAGACCGTTCTAAGAGGCCGAGGACATTTGAAGTTCATTGAACTTAAGGAGGAGGCCATACCATGCAATGAGAAGGAAGAGCAAGAAGAGCAGTTCACTCTTTCACTACTTCAAAGTTCACTAGAACCATCCATCTTGGCGGCATACTCATATTCGGATACCGCCAAGGAGCTATGGGATATACTCAAGGGAGTATATGGAAACATCTCAAATATATCAAGGATATTTGAGGTGAAGAAGGCGTTGAATGAGCTTCAACAAGAGGAGAAGACATTCAAGGAAATGTTTGGGGAATATAGAAGCTTGTGGGCCGAGTTGGAGATATTGAGACCACAAACTATATACCCCAAGGAACTAGGAGAAAGACGTGACCAAGATCAAGTGTTTGGACTTCTCTTGACACTCAATGCATCCTACAAGGATCTCATCAAGCACATACTAAGATTTGAGAAGCTGCCAAGTCTAGCAGAAGTATGTGGCATGATACAAAGGGAGGAAGGGTCAAAAGACCTATTTTGTGTGCCAAGTGAGGCTGCGCATCTTGCAAGGAAGAATCTCACATTTGACAAGAGGGTGTTGGAATGTGAGCATTGTAAAATGAAGGGGCACACTAAGGAGAAGTGTTGGACTCTTCATCCACACTTGAGGCCTAAGCGGCTAAAGGAGAATGGAGGTGGACCTAGAGCCTTCATGGAATAGCACAACCTGTTGAAGATATGGTCAGAAGATCCGAGTTTGAGGCTCTTATCAAGAGCTTAGCCAAGCTCACAGAAACCGGTAAGAGTTTCCTCAGCTCCAAAAACCCTATAAAGAAGAATAGAATCATTGTGGATTCGGGAGCTTCTCATCACATGATCAAGGATCAAGACATGCTAAAGAACCTTCAGCCGTGTCATGGAAATGTACAAATAGCAATGGAAGCTCAACTCCGATTGAAGGGATATGGGAGTTAGAGCTTTTCACAAAAGAAACAAAAGCATTATACATGCCTAGTTTCTCATCCAATCTCTTATCCGTTCATAGAGTTACAAAAGATTTGGATTGTGTGGCATTGTTTGGGACTGACTTTGCTAAGTTTCAGGACCCTAAAACAAGTCATGTGCTCGGAGAAGGGAAGGTGGAGGATGGAGTGTATCTGTTGGAGACAAATAAACAAGAAAACCTAAAAGCTCTTGGTATGAAGGCGGATAAGGAAGTTTTTGGCAAGAAGGAGATTAAAGATAGCCCATTATGGCATGGAAGGCTAGGACATCTAAGTTCAGCTGTCCTCAAGATGGTCGTACCCAATCTCGTTCAAGAAGAAGTAGTTTGTGAAGCATGTGTACTAGGAAAACATTGTAGACAAGTCTTTCCCTCTTCATCTATAACTTGTGATGAAGCTTTTGGCATTGTACACTCGGATGTATGGACCGCCCCATGTAATTCAAGTGATCAATATAAATATTTTGTTTCATTCATTGATGACTACTCAAGACACACATGGATCACACTTCTACATTCCAAAGATCAAGTATATGAAGCATTCACTAACTTCATTAAACACATCTCTACCCAATTCAAGACAAAAATCAAGGTCTTAAGAAGTGATAATGGAGGGGAGTATGTGAGCAAACGATTCAAGGAGCTACTCAACAACTTGGGTATCATCCATCAAACATCCTGTGCATACACTCCACAACAAAATGGGGTAGCAGAAAGGAAGAATAGACACCTAATGGAAGTAGCAAGAACTCTCATGATTGCCAAAGGAGTACCTAAGTTTCATTGGGGAGATGGAGTGATGACTTCAAGTTACTTGATCAACCGGCTTCCAACCAAGAACCTAGACAATAAGTCACCATTTGAAGCGCTATACAAGAAGAGACCAAGCTTGAATCATATGAAGACCTTTGGATGTACATGTTTCATGTTTCTACCAGAGGGACAGAGAAGCAAGCTTGAACCTAGAAGCATGAAGTGTGTATTCATTTTATACTCACCAACGCAAAAGGGCTACAAGGTCTACAATTCGGAGACAAGAAGGGTCTATGTGTCTAGAGAAGTAAAGTTCAATGAAAAAAAAGCTTTTATGGAACTAAGAATCATGATAGTTCTGAAGGTATGGTCCCATCATCCATGGATTGGATGCGGTTTGATGAGTCACCAATAACAAGGGATGAAGTACAAGGAGAGAGTACAGCATTTGAGGACATCATGGAACCAGACCAAGATTCAGCTGAAGAAGAAGATAATATTGAGGAAGATGAATCTGAGTCAATCATAACTCTAAGAATAAGTACAAGACAGAGGCGACAACGTGTTTACTATGGTTACAACAACTCTGCCATGCTCCAAGGAGAGTCTAGTGCGAGTAATCTTCCTTGTGTGATAAGAGAATGTCCTGAGCGTACGGCGAGCTTAGATCTCGATCCTATTGGCGACAGCACTCTCTTATCACAAGGGGGAGATAACACTCAAACTAGCACTATCATATATCCCATTGAGCATTTTTGCTCGTTGGCATCGTTACCTATGGAGCATAAAGCTTTTCTTGGAAAAATCAGCAAAGAATCCATACCTAACTCATATGAAGAAGCGTGTGAGAGTGGAGTATGGGTAAAAGCCATGGAAGAGGAAATGAAGTCCATGGAAAGGAATCATACTTGGTACTTAACCGATTTACCAAGGGATAAGAAGCCAGTTGGGTGTAGATGGGTGTATACAATCAAATACACAAGTGATGGGAGGATAGAAAGATACAAGGCAAGGTTGGTAGCAAAAGGGTATACTCAAATCTATGGGGAGGATTATACCGAGACATTTGCTCCGGTTGCTAAGCTCCACTCCATCAGAATCCTAATCTCGGTGGCAGTAAACTTGAAGTGGGATCTATGGCAGATGGATGTCAAGAACGCCTTCTTGCAAGGGGATTTGGAAGAGGAAGTGTATATGGATCCACCCCAAGGATATCATAAGGAAGACAACAAAGTTTGTAGATTGAAGAAAGCAATCTATGGGCTAAAACAATCTCCAAGAGCATGGTACCAAAGGCTAAGCGCTTGTCTGTTGGAGAAGGAATTCATAAAATCTGAAGCTGATCATACTCTATGCACAAGGCAAAGTGAAGAAGGAATAGTGGTGGTGTTGATCTATGTTGATGATCTAATCATCACAGGAAGTAACAAAGATGGAATAGATCAAATCAAGAAACTCTTAAAGGCGGACTTTGATATAAAGGACCTAGGGGAGCTTAAGTATTTCCTAGGGATTGAGATGATGCGATTTGGAGATGGAATGTTTATCTCTCAAAGGAAATATGTGCTGGATCTCTTGGAAGAGACCGGAAAGTTAGGATCAAAGCCAGCTAAAACTCCAATAGAAGAAGGCTACCAAGATAATCCTGAGGGGGAGCCATTGGAGGATATTAAGAGGTATCAAAGGATGGTGGGCAAGCTCATTTACCTCACTATCACAAGGCCGGACATATGTTTTGCAGTGAACCGTGTGAGCCAACACATGCAAAAGCCAACTATGCAGCATTGGAACATGATTGAGAGGCTGCTAAGATATTTGAAAAACAATCTGGGGAAAGGCATTTGGATGCATGCCAATGGAAACACAAAGGTCCAAGGTTATTGTGATGCGGATTGGGTTGGAGATAAGAATGATAGAAAGTCTACATCTGGTTTTTGTACATTTGTAGGAGGCAATCTAGTGACTTGGAGGAGCAAAAACACAGAAAGTCATAGCCTTATCTAGTGCTGAGGCTGAGTATAGAGCTATGAAAGAGTTGACAAAGGAGCTAATATGGATAAAATCATTCCTAAGTGATCTTGGAATACATGAAGATGAAGAAATGCTATTGTATTGTGATAATCAAGCAGCAATACATATAGCATCTAATCCAGTATTCCATGAAAGAACCAAGCACATAGAAGTTGATTGCCACTTTGTGAGAGGGAAGATTCAAGAAGGAATCATTAAAACTGCTTTTGTAGTCAGCAAGGAACAACTAGCGGATATCTTCACTAAAGCAACCTCAGCCATCACTTGTGATCACATCCATGGCAAGATCGGTCTTAAGGATCTCCATCGACCAATCTTGAGGGGGAGTATTGAAGTATGTGATCACTTAGGAGAAGAGAGGAATTCAAAATCAACAAAAGGAGGGAAAGGAAAACTAGTTGACAAGGAACTAGAAGGAGTCTTAGTTGAGAAGGAACTAGAAGAAAGGGAAGCTGTTCTAACTCAACTAGACAAACTAACTAAACCAAGTGAGGAAGCAAAGGGAGGCATGGGCACAGCATGGAGAAGCATGGGTGCAGCATGGAGAAGCATGGGCGCGGCAGAGGAACAGGGAGTAACTCTGTGTGCTAACTCGGGTTACTCACCTCGAGTTAGCTAACCAGAGCTACTCCTCATGCACTTCTTCTTCTCTCCTTCTCCTTCATTGTAAAACCTCTATAAATACCAATGTATACCTCTTGTTGTAATTACAATATAAAAAAAAGAATACAAGAAAAGTCTTATTACATCTATTCTCGCTTTTCTAATCATACTAAACACTCTCTAATACTCTAAACTCTTAAATTCAACATTGATGACTACTTAAGATACACATGGATCACACTCTTACACTTAAAGGATCAAGTATATGAAGCGTTTACTAACTTCACCAAATATATCTCTACCCAATTCAAGACCAAAATCAAGATCTTAAGAAGTGATAATGGAGGGGAGTATGTGAGCAAATGATTCAAGGAGTTACTTAATAATCTTGGTATCATACACCAAACATCGTGTGCATACACTCCACAACAGAATGGGGTAGCAGAAAGAAAGAATAGGCATCTCATGGAAGTAGCAAGCACCCTCATGATTGCCAAAGGAGTACCTAAGTTTCATTAGGGAGATGCAGTAATGACTTCAAGTTACTTGATCAACCGGCTTCCAACCAAAAATCTGGATAATAAATCACCATTTGAAGTGCTACACAAAAGCAAGCCAAGCGTGAATCATATGAAGACCTTTGGATGTTCTTTTTATATGTTTTTACCGGAGGGACAAAGAAGCAAACTTGAACCTCGAAGTATGAAGTGTGTGTCTATTGGCTACTCACCAACACAAAAAGGATACAAGGTCTACAGTCCAGAGACAAGGAGGGTCTATGTATCTAGAGAGGTGAGATTCAATGAAGAAGAAGGATTTTATGGAAACAAGAACCATGAAGCTCCGGAGGATGTGACTTCATTACCTATGGATTGGATGCAAGTTAATGACGCTCTAATAAATGAAGTACAAGGAGAGAGCGAATCGTCTGAAACCAGAGTAGAAGATGAGGCACATGCAGAGCAAGATCAGAATTCTGTTGAAGAAGAAGCGAATGATGGTGAGGGAGAACCTGAGCCAACAGTACCCCTAAGAAGAGGTACAAGACAAAGGCGACAACGTGTTTACTATGGCTACAGCAACTCTGCCATGCTCCAAAGGAAGTCTAGTGCGAGTAATCTTCCTTGTGTGATAAGAGAATGTCTTGAGCGTACGGCGAGCTTAGATCTCGATCCTATTGGCGACAGCACTCTCTTATCACAAGGGGAAGATAACACTCAAACTAGCACTATCACATATCCTATTGAGCATTTTTGCTCATTGGCATCCTTACCTATGGAGCATGAAGCGTTTCTTGGAAGAATCAGCAAGGAATCCAGACCTAACTCATATGAAGAAGCGTTTGAGAATGGAGTATGGGTAAAAGCCATGGAAGAGGAAATGAAGTCCATGGAAAAGAACCACACTTGGTACTTGACCGAATTACCAAAGGATAAGAAATCAGTTGGGTGTAGATGGGTTTACACAATCAAGTATACAAGTGATGGGAAAATAGAGAGGTACAAAGCAAGGCTGATGGCAAAAGGATACACTCAAATCTATGGGGAGGATTATACCGAGACATTTGCTCCGGTTGCTAAGCTCCACTCCATGAGAATCCTAATCTCGGTGGCAGTGAACTTGAAGTGGGATCTGTGGCAGATGGATGTCAAGAACGCCTTCTTGCAAGGAGATTTGGAAGAAGAGATATATATGGATCCAACCCAAGGATATCATAAGGAAGGCAACAAGGTTTGCAGATTGAAGAAAGCAATCTATGGGCTAAAGCAATCTCCAAGAACATGGTACCGAAGGCTAAGCGCTTGTCTTTTGGAGAAGGAGTTCATAAGATCTGAAGCTGATCATACTCTCTTCACAAGGCAAAGTGAAGGAGGAGTAGTGGTGGTCTTGATCTATGTTGATGATCTAATCATCACAGGAAGTGGCAAAAATGGAGTAGATCAAATCAAGAAACTCTTGAAGATCGCTTTTGATATAAAGGATCTGGGAGAGCTTAAATGCTTCATAGGGATTGAGATGACACGGTTTGAAGATGGGATATTCATCTTCCAAAGGAAATATGTGCTGGATCTCTTGGAAGTAACTGGGAAGTTAGGATCCAAGCTGGCTAAAACTCCAATAGAAGAAGGCTACCAAGATAATCCTGAGGGGGAGCCATTGGAAGATATTAAGAGGTATCAAAGGATGGTGGGCAAGCTCATTTACCTCACTATCACAAGGCCGGAAATTTGCTTTGCAGTGAACCGTTTGAGTTAACATATGCAAAAACCAACTATGCTGCATTGGAACATGATTGAGAGGCTGCTAAGGTACTTAAAAAAAAGCCCTGGAAAAGGCATATGGATGAAGGCTAATGGAAACACAAAGGTTCAAGGATATTGTGATGCAGATTGGGCTGGAGATAAGCAAGATAGAAAGTCCACATCCGGTTTTTGTACCTTTGTGGGAGGTAATCTAGTCACTTGGAGAAGTAAGAAGCAGAAAGTTATACCCTTATCAAGTGCTGAAGCCGAGTATAGGGCTATGAAGGAGGTGACAAAAGAATTGATATGGGTGAAGGCATTCCTAGAAGATCTTGGAATACATAAGGCTGAGGAGATGCTGTTGTATTGTGATAATCAAGCTGCAATACATATAGCATCTAATCCGGTATTCCATGAAAGGACCAAGCATATAGAAGTGGATTGTCACTTTGTGAGGGGAAAGATTCAAGAAGAAATCATCAAACCCACATTTGTAGCAAGTGGGGAACAGCTAGCGGATATCTTCACCAAGGCAACATCCTCTATCATTGGGGATCACATACATGGCAAGATCGGTCTAAAGGATCTTCACTGACCAATCTTGAGGGGGAGTGTTGAAATATGTGATCCCATAGTCAAGAAGAAGAATTCAAACTCAAGAGAATGAGGGGAAAAAGGAGAACTATTTGTGAAGAAACTAGAAGGAGAACTAGTTGTTGAAATTAAGAGTATGAAGGCTTAGAGATTGTTGAGAGAGTGATAGTTGTGGCGTGAGAATCATAAGGAGTTTGAGGTTAGGATACTTGGAGAATGTTTAGGATGAAGATGGTGGCGTGAGTATTGATGTAATGAGGGATTATTGTTTGAGAATGATGATAAGAATGATGATGAGAATGAGAATGATAATGGTTGATGAAATAAGATGAACTAAGGAGAAGCATGGCGCCGGAGAGCTAAACTCCACCGGCGCCTTTAGGAAGATAAACAAAGCTTCCTTTACTCTTTTAATCTTCTTATTCTCTTATTCACAACTCTCTTTACATCACATTACATGTATATTTATAGAGTTTTTACATAGAGAAGAAGAGAAGAGGCGTGAAGAAGGAAGGAGAGAAGAGAGGGGTTTGCGTGAAGAAGAGAGGAGGGAAGGGAGCAGCTCACTGTTTGACTCCTGTTCAAGCTGCGCCCATACCCTGCTGCTGACGCCTCCATGCTTGTGCCCATGCCCTGGTTCTGGCGCCCCATGCTCTCCTTTGCTTCCTCTTTTCCACTTAGTTAGTCTTCTAGTTAGTATGTAACCGCTTCCTTTCTTCTAATTACATCCTAACCAAGACTTCTTCTAGTTCCTTGTGAACTAGGTTTCCTTTCCCTCCTTCTCTTAGATTTGAATTCTTCTATCATAGAGATCACATATTTCAACACTCCCCCTCAAGATTGGTCGGTAGGTGTCCTTAAGGCCAATCTTGCCATGTACGTGATCCTCATTGATAGAAGATGATGCCATGATAAGGATATCCGCTAGCTGATCCTTGCTTGCTCCAAAGACGGTTTTGATGACTCCTAACCTCAATGAGACCACGGCTTCCTCTCCTATGGCTTTTACTCTTTCTTGCGGATTATGCTTTGTCTTTTCTAAGCTTCACTCGGATCATGTCTCCTCGGGCTTCTTGTCTCAAACTTAATCTTGACTTCAAGCTCCTCGGATGACATCTTCTAGCTCACGGAATACTCACATTGTCATTGGCTTCCTCTTGATCACTCTTGGGAGTATACTCTATCCGTTGGACGCCACTTCCCGCTGCTTCTCGGATCACCACACCTAATAAGGTCTGAAAGGTGGTTTCTCCTTCGGTTTTCTTACAACATCACCCATAGCTACTCGTATGTGTCTCCCGGCTTTCTCTCGCTATCGTCCCCTCATACGGTACTTGGAGTGCCTTGTTGCCTTGTTTACCGTTCCACAGCCTCCTAGGTGAACGCCTCTTGGTCTGAGCTTCACACTCCATCTATCAAGATCAATCTTGGCTTCAACCCTTCATATATTTGATCTTGATTCTTCAAAGAGCCATCCGCTCTAATCCCACTTATCATAAGACTCTCCCGGCTTCCTCTCGGAATGCCGCACCTATCCATGGTACAATGTGATAGTCCTCTTCTTCTTGGACCATCACCTAACTTGGTGCTTCAACGGTCTTCTTCAACACTCCCCCTCAAGCTTGGTTCGAGTATGGGAAGAACCAAACTTGACAAGGAAGACCGTTGCATAATTTGGAGCTCACCGCTTCTTTAACACTTCCCTTCAAGACTAGCCCGTTGCCAAGGGACCACTCTTGCAAAGGAAAGAGCACTAAGCTTGATTATGCCAATGATGCCGCCTCCTCTTGGACTATCTATCCCACTTGCCAATTAGGACAAGCTTTCGTCTGCTAGCCATTTTGGATTAGGCCGCAAAGGACATCATCTACCTCCACATAACACCACCATGAATAGCTTGCTTGAGCCTATACACACTTCTTCTTGTAGATTGCTCCGCTTGGATCACCACCTGGTTGAGTATGATCACCACTCTCTCAAGACCTCCTGGATCAAGTGATTCGGCCTCAAGAGAGGATGAAGACCATGTGGAAGAATATGACCCTCCATAAGCACCATTTAATCAATACCTTGGAGCAACTACTTCTTGGACCATATGAATCTTCCGCTTATTGGAAGACTCACCAAAGAATTATAGCATAAGCCTTGTGCTTCATCTCCGTCTACTGCAAGTCTTCTACGTGAACTCCTCTTGTCACGTCCCTTCCACAAGTCTCTTCCAGGTTGAAGACGTGAACTCCTCTTGTCACTTCTCTTCCACAAGTCTCTTCCGGGATGCAACCTTCTTCAGCTTCCTATCTCTTAGGTAAGCTTCTCCTTTTCAACTCCAAGTTTTACTATGAGCTGTCTCATATTTTTCTTGAAGTCTCACGTGAACTAGATTTTTCTTTGGCTGTTTGTGCAGCCGGTTTAATGCTTCCATTCATTCTGAGGCAAGCACCTCTTTTTTCTTGCTGAATGTCTTCATTTGATCACCAGCCACTTTACTTCCTGTTCAATGATTTGTTTTCACTTGGAGCTTGCTTGGATCACCACTTAAGGTCACCACCCAGCCTTCTCCTCTTCTAAACCATCACGCCAAAAACACTTTTCATCTCCTAGATGCCTTATTTCCCACGCCATACATGCCAAAGACCATCACGCCCTGACAAGCTTCTTCATGGATGAATGATTCTAAAAATCCTCTGGATCTTGTTTCCAAAGAGGATCACCGAGGGATTGATGTTGATACAACCCCTTTTCAAAGTTTTGTATGTGGATCTAGACTCCACACACAAGAAACACAAAGAAAGATATTTACTCTCTCACACACACCCTATTAAAAACGCATGGGAGGAACAAATTACCCCAGAAAATCTCTCTCTCATGTGTTTAACAAAAGAAAAACGAGTTCCTCAAGGCAAGGAGCCAAGGAGAGCCCAACGAAATCTCCCTCAATTTGCCATCATTTTCTAGTACCAATACACACCCTTAGTCCTTTCACAACTTGAAGATCTTATGATCTCAAGGATATTAATCTCAGAGTGAATAGAACTAAGAAAGTGTATGGTTATAGATTAGAAGACTTTGTAGAGAGCTAGAAGAATAACAAGAGATTAGGCGCTAGATCACTCAACTTGCTCTGATACCATGTTGAAATTAAGAGTATGAAGGCTTAGAGATTGTTGAGAGAGTGATAGTTGTGGCGTGAGAATCATAAGGAGTTTGAGGTTAGGATACTTGGAGAATGTTTAGGATGAAGATGGTGGCGTGAGTATTGATGTAATGAGGGATTATTGTTTGAGAATGATGATAAGAATGATGATGAGAATGAGAATGATAATGGTTGATGAAATAAGATGAACTAAGGAGAAGCATGGCGCCGGAGAGCTAAAGCTCCACCGGCGCCTTTAGGAAGATAAACAAAGCTTCCTTTACTCTTTTAATCTTCTTATTCTCTTATTCACAACTCTCTTTACATCACATTACATGTATATTTATAGAGTTTTTACATAGAGAAGAAGAGAAGAGGCATGAAGAAGGAAGGAGAGAAGAGAGGGGTTTGCGTGAAGAAGAGAGGAGGGAAGGGAGCAGCTCACTGTTTGACTCCTGTTCAAGCTGCGCCCATACCCTGCTGCTGACGCCTCCATGCTTGTGCCCATGCCCTGGTTCTGGTGCCCCATGCTCTCCTTTGCTTCCTCTTTTCCACTTAGTTAGTCTTCTAGTTAGTATGTAACCGCTTCCTTTCTTCTAGTTACATCCTAACCAAGACTTCTTCTAATTCCTTGTGAACTAGGTTTCCTTTCCCTCCTTCTCTTAGATTTGAATTCTTCTATCATAGAGATCACATATTTCAACACTAGTTGAGAAGGAACTAGAAGAAAGGAAGCTGTTGGATCTCAACTAGACAATCTAACCAAACCAAGTGAGGAAGCAAAGAGAGGTATGGGCGCAAGCATGGGCACGTAAGAGCAGGGCATGGTGCACCAAGACTATTGGAGCAGCCAAATCATTTCTCTTCTCCTCTTCACGCCATTCTCCTTCTCTCCTTTGCCTCTTCTTCTTCTTCTATGTAAAACTTTATAAATACATGTAATTTCTTGTAAAGAAAAGTGTGAATAAGAGGAAATATTCAGCAATCTCTCTCTTTCTTATTACGCCAATTCTCACATCTCCATCCTTATCTCTTTCTAAACCTCTGAAATCAACACTTTGAACATTTATCATATGACCACCATTCCAATGGAAAGCTTCCAAATCATCAACAATGCGTAGAAGAAACTCATCAGTTGTAGATGGCACCTTAGCCTTCGCTTAATTTCTACCTTACTCACAAGGATTTGATCAGATCCCATAAACCACTTCTCCACTAACTTCAACTTCCAGACGCTCTCAGTTTTGAGTAAACTCCTAAAAGTTCAACCCCGAAATCAACTCATGATCCCAAAACGAATACCAGACCGGAATGTCATTCACCACAAACCACTATTTCTTGCTCTCTAGACGAGCTGTACGCAAAACCAACATCCACATACCATAAATTTCTGGCTAGCCTCCTTGGGCATGTGGAAAGATGCCTAAACTCTTGAAAATTTTCATCTCTTCTCTCGTTAGCCTCTCATTCAACATTCAAACAGCAAATGAGATTTCACATCAGATTGAAAATTTGCAACTCTCTTGGCATTTATCTGCCAAGTAAAACTCTACAAAAACAAAAAAAAAAAAAAAAATCATTTAAAATTTGTACCATAATATGAAGTTATTCAGTCTAAAATTGTACCAATATTACTAAGTTGTACAGTCTACTAGGACCAATATTACCAAGTTATACAGACTACTAGTTGTACCAATACTACCAAATCTAACTTGATTATAAGGTTAACAAATTCAAATTTGTTAAATTATATTGGAAATCAAAACTACCTATTCAACTACACAATCCACTACTAGTCTTACTCAGTCGAGTATTACATCACTAGATAATTCATTCTCAGAATTATCTGAGACTAATTTATCCTTCTCTACAGTTGTTTCCTCCTCCTTTGTGGCCGAAATTGCAGCTGGAATGTCTGAGGATGATATCTTTGAGGTACATGGGCTCTCTTCTTCTTCTCCATAGGATGAGTCAATCAGAATCGGCCATCTTGGAGGCATTCCTAGAAATTCTCGGTTTTGGTTCAGGTCATACCTGCAATTTCAAGACACAACACAAATAAGAATCCCAAATAAACTCAAATTCATTTATATAAACGATAATATCACATCCATATTGAGTCAATTTTAAACCCTATACTTTTAAACCCTATTTCACTATATAAATTACTCTAAATATCAATTAAGCCCTTAACAAGTTACCCAGAAACCCATAAGAATAGTAAATCAGAAACCCTATATTTTCAATTTGAAAATTTATGGTTGAACCTTACAGAATGGATGGTGGTGGTTCAATATGTCGCCATGGAAGAGAGAAAGCAAAGAACACGCCAAAGATCATGACGAAAACACAGCGAAGATTAAGGAGGAAGAACGGCGAACAATCCAGTAAAAACACAGCCAACGGATGGCGGCGGCTTAATAAATTGTTGCTGAAGAGAAAATTGTGAAGAAAATAGAGGAAGATGAAAAGTTTCACTTATATGTTAAGAAGAGAAAAAGTTGAAGAAATGAGGAAGAGAAGAATAAGAAAGAAGTCGTGAGCGAAGAAGAGAGAAAGAGGCAAGATGAGAGTTGTAATGTTGATATTTCATAAGATAAGGAAACTTAGGGTTTTGGCAAGCACTAAATACAATACCACGTAATTAAATGACATAGTTTTGGACATATTTAAAGAAATTGTAATCGGCTGGTTTAATTGGAGTCTCTTAACCATTCTAACAGCAAACGAGATCTTACACTGGATTGAAATTTCGCAAGTTTCTTGGTATTTATCTGCCCTAAAGTTAAATTCAGAAGGTTGCTCTCGCTGCTGATCCTGCTCATCACTATCTACCTCAACGCTCTACAATCAAAACAATGACAAATAAAACAAATCACTCACACTTTTGTACCAATAATATAAAGTTATTCAGACTATAAGTTGTACAAATTTTACCAAGTTGTGCAGTTTACTAGTTGGATCAATATTAACAATTTATACAGACTACTGGTTGTACCAATATTACCAAAAGTAACTTGATTATAAGGTTATCAAATTCAAATTTGTTAATTATACAGGAAATCAAAACTACCTATTCAAATACATAATCCACTACTAGTCTCACTCAGTCGTACGAGTATTACCTTATTAGATGCTTCACTGTCAGGACTATCTGAGACTATTTTCTCCTTATCTTCAGTTGTTTCCTCCACATTTGAGGCTGAAATTACTGCTGGAATGTCTGAGGCTGATAACTTTGAGGACCCTGGTCTATCTTCTTCTTCTTCTCCAGAGGATGTGTCAATCACAATTGGCCCTCTCGGAGGAGTTTCTAGAAATTCTCGATTTTTGGTTCTGGTTATACCTGCAATTTCAAGACACAACACAAATAAGAATCCCAAATAAACTCAAATTTATTTATATAAACTACAATTTCACATCCATACTAAAATTAAATTTTAAACCCTATATTTTAAACCCTAGTTCACTATATAAATTACTCTAAACAACCAATTAAACCCTTACCAAATTACCCAGAAACCCATAAGAACAGTAAATCAGAAACCCTACATTTTTCAATTTGAAAAGTTATGGTTAAACCTTACAGAATGGGTGGTGGCGGTTCAATTGATCATCATAGAATAGAGAAAGGTGCAGAACATCCCAAAGATCACGATGAAAACATGGCAAAGATGAAGGAGGAAGAATGGCAAACAATCCAGTAAAAACACGGCTAACAGACGATGGCGGTTTAATAAATCGTTATGGAAGAGAAAATGGTGAAGAAAATGGAGGAAGATGATAAGTTTCACTTATCTGTTAAGAAGAGAAAAAGTTGGAAGAAATGAGGAAGGGAAGAATAAGGAAGAAGTCGTGAGTGAGGAAGAAAGAAAGAGGCAAGATGAGAGTTTTAATATAAATATTTCATAAGATAGTAAAACTAGGGTTTTACTAAGCCTTAAATACAACACCACTTAATTAAATGACATAGTTTGTAAATAGATAAAGAACATTGTAACCCTCTGTTTCAGTTGAAGTTTCTTAGCCACAGCTTCTTCTTCAACATTTTACAGTTCAGCCTTCCACATATACACTTCTTCCTGACAAATGCTAATGGCACAATTACATCATAGCCATTTGAAATGGGTAAACCTTCCACAAAGTCAAGACTTATATCTGCCTAAACTTGCTCTGGAGCTTGTAATGGGGCCAGAAAACCTGCAGGAGATAAAGTAGAGTACTTGTTCTCTTGACAAGGTGCACACTGAGCAATGAACTTGACCACATCTCTTCTCATTCCCTGCCAGTACACCTCTCTAGACAGTCTCTTATAGGTTTTTAACACTCCCTCATGTCTCCTACTTTGCTTGAATGATACTGCTCTAAGAGATCATGGGTGATTCGGTCACCCTTAGGTAGCACCAGTCTATTAAATTTGTATAACAACCCCTGCTGATAAGTGTAGCCTAAGCCTTGAAATTTACTTTGTTCCAACGCCTCCACAATCTGTTTTAAATCACTATTTTGAATGGTTTTTCTTACCAGCTATTCTCTGTCAAAAGATATTGGTGCTGTCAGTTGCAGCTGGTAGAGGGTCTCCTCCTGAGGTCTTCTTGACAAAGCATCATCTACCATGTTGTCCCACCCTGGTTTGTACTATATCTTATAGTTCAAACCCAACCACTTCATGGCCCACTTCTGCTGCTATGTGGTAATAGATTTCTGGTCCAAGAGAAATTTTAAACAATGATTACCTGTCAAGTAATTCCTCCATTTTGACACTGCAAATACTATTGCTAGCAGCTCTCTTTCGTAAACCGATTTCACCCTACCATGAGGAGAGAATCCCTGACCGATATATGCAATGGGGGTGGTTATCTTGTAACAGAACATTACCAATCCCTGCACCAGAAGCGTCAGTCTCTATAACAAAAGGCTTAGAAAAATCAGGTAACCTCAATATAGTAAGCACCGTCATAGCTGTTTTCAACTCATTGAAAGCCGCAGTTGCTTATTCTCCCCATATGAACCTGTTTTTCTTGATCAGATCAGTCAATGTCCTTGCCTTCTTATCATAGTCTTGTACAAATCCGCGGTAGTAGCATGTTAATCCCAAAACCCCCTTCAACTCAGTTATGTTCTTTGGGGTTTAGCCATTTGAGCATAGAATCCACCTTTTCTGGGTCTGCAGCCATGTCATATCCTGAAATCACATGACCCAGATATGGTACCTCAGTTTTCCCAGACTCACACTTTTTCTGTTTGCATAAAACCTCTTTATTTCCAACATCCGCATCACAACCTTCAGTTGTTGTAAATGAATGTCCCAAGAGGAGCTGTAAACTAAAATGTCATCAAATAATACAAGCACAAAACTCTTGAGATAAGGTCTAAACAATTCATTCATCACAGATTGGAAAGTTGTTGGAGCATTAGTGAGCCCAAATGGCACGGCCATGAACTCATAATGGCCTTTATAGGTGTGGAAGGCTGTTTTCTACATGTTACTCTTCCTTATTCTAATTTGATGATACCCTGACTTCAAGTCAACTTTAGAGCAAATCTTAGCTCCCTGCAGCTCATCTAGCAGCTCTTTTGTGATATGGTAGCAATATTACATTTTTCTTTATTGAGTGCCCTATAATCTACACAAAAACTCCAATTTCCATCTTTCTTCTTAACCAGCAACACCGGACTAGAATAAGGACTAATTCTTGGCCTAATGATCTCAGCCTCTATCATTTCTCTTAATATACTTTCAATCTCATTCTATCGAGTGAAAGAGTACCTGTAAAGCATGATATTTAATGGAGACGCCCCTAGCTGCATATTTATGGCATGATCTCTTGACCTCACGGGAGGCAATCCTTTTAGCATTCAAAGACATACTCAAACTCTTCTAACACTTTCTTGACTTTTTCATACCCAGGCACACTCCCAGACCCCGTCTTGGCATCAAATGAGGTTGTAGCTCCAACAAGCAAACCACCTCACCATTTCTGATCAATTTTCTATGGAGCTAGGACGGGTCTCCTTGCAATGCTGGATCTCCTACTATCATCAACCACTGACTGTCCACTTTGAACTTAAGTGTATGAAGCCCCCAGTTTATCCGAGTTTCACCCAAAGTTGCCAGCCACACATATCCCTAGACTATGACTGCAGTTCCCAGCTCAAACAGCAAGAATTCCTCCATAATCTCTACCCCTTGTATTCCCAGAACTACTCCACTTCATTTTCCCATGCAAGTAATCACTTGCCCATTTCCCACTAGCACTCCAAACTCCCTAGTATCTGTAACATGTAAGTGAATAGAGTTTATCAATGTGTTGGTGATGAAGTAACTGGTAGCTCCAGTATCTTTGAGCACTACTACCTCGTTTTCTCCAATTTTGGTTCTCATTTTCATTGACTTCTCTGTGGTCAACCCTACAATAGACTGGAGTGAAAGCCTTACCAACTATGGTTTTCTTCTTTCTCCTCTTGGGCTACTACACTCGTTGCTCCTCTTCATGTTCCATCTCTTGTTTACTCTCTTCATCCACCTCTAGAAACCTGAAATGTGGGTTCTTGCAGTGATTCCCTACAAAATACAGCTCCCCACAATATCTACAAGGATTAAACCTGTGAATATCAGTCACAAAATTCAGTTTCTTGCTATCCTTCTGATTTCCCCAAGGCTTCTTCATCACCTCTGCAGCCTTAGGGGAACCGAAGCTTGATCTATCCACGGTGTTAGTGTTTCCAAATGAAGTAGACCTCTGAACTGTCTGAGATTGATACGTCATTTTCTCTTCTTCATGTGCCTATATCAGCTGATCAGTATCCACTATATCATCCATTTCCGAAGGTCGGTACCTCACTACTTGCTCTCTCAAAATTTTCTTTAACCCTTTCAGAAACAATGAGTCCATCACATCATTTGGAATATGAGGTGCCTGAACTGAAAACTCTTCAAAAACTTCCAGATACTCTTCCATTGTCTCTTTTTAAACCAAAGAAATTAACTGATCCACTACTGATCCTCTTCTACTCGGTTTAAACTGCTTCCTTAGCTTGTCTTTGAAATCCATCCAATCTTTCACCACTTCTCTATACTGAGTGTATCTCCACCATGTCACAAACAACTACTCAAACAAGCCAAAGTTGGATCCAATTTATCATTTCCATAGTCTGATTTATCAAAAAAATGTCCACTCTAAAAATCCAGTTATCCGGATTTTGACCATCAGAATACGGCAAATCAGCTTTTGTACTTGATGAATCAGCTCTAGGCACTCTGATCTCTATCTTTGAGTTAACCGGAGCTTGCAGTGAAAGTGTATCACGCGGAAATGGAATCACATTTTTTGGAAGAGGTAATATTCCATCGTTCTTTGGCTGGAGCTGGTTTGCGTTGATTTCAGGATTCATGAACCCACCTTGAGCTTGGATCTGGGATGGATTAGCATTTGAAAACCCCGTTGGCAATTCCTCACCATAATTAGCTCAGAGAAGGTGATTCAAAGCTTCATGACACCATTCCATGTTCTTTTTCAGGTTCTCTGTCCTTTGCTCCAACTGATATAGCTTCAACACACCTTGGGTCCTTTCTCCCTCTTGAGATTTTGGATCCGGTACCATTTCAGAGTCAGTCACAGAACCCATTGTAGCTCTGATACCACTGATAGGTTTCACTTATCTGTTAAGAAGAGAAAAAGTTAGAAAAAATGTGGAAGAGAAGCATAAGGAAGAAGTCGTGAGTGAGGAAGAGAGAAAGAAGCAAGATGAGAGTTTTAATGTTGATATTTCGTAAGTGACACACAGTTTTGGAAAACCTTAAATACAACAATAGTTTTGTAAATAGATAAAGAACATTGTAACCCTCTGCATCAGTTGGAGTCTCTTAGCCAGACATCTTCTTTTCAACATCTTATGGTTCAGACTTCCATTTATACTCTTCTTCCTAACAAATGCTAATGGCACCATCAACTTATCACAAAAGAACTAACTACGATGAAGAATATGGTGAAGAGGCAAAGGAAGAAGGAACAACAAGAGAAGGAGTTCGTGGGAAAGAGAAAAAAACTACGAACCTGCTTTTTATTGGTTTTGTTTTTTCTGTTTTGTTTTGGGTTAGGTTTATGGGATAAAAACCATTTTAATACATCTTGTGATCATCTAGAATATTATTAGAAGTTTTTAACTCAAAGTTATACAATACCAAGCAAGAACTAAGCGGGCGAAAACATTGATATCCTCAGAGAAATAAGGCCTAAAAAGGAAACAAAGCCCCAATGAAAGGGGAGACAACATGAGACTTATTATAGTAAACAAAATAAAATAAGAACATAGAAGTTGGCACTAAAATTGAACACACGAGGTAGTAAGACTCCCACTAAGCTTCTCAAAAAACCTGTTAACGCCGAATCGCACCAGTAAGACCCGAGTCGCAACTGAGCTGAAATCTCTGCAGCTGGCAGCACCTTAGACAAACCAGTAAACAAAACTGACAAGAACAAAATGAGGAAAAAACTAGACTGATAATCAGAAGCCATTACCACCACAACAAGCACACCAGACATGGAACAAAGACGAAAAAAAAACAGGAAGATAACCTTGAAATCTAACAAGAGACAATCCAACTAAGACCAACAATTCTTACACATGGACCCTCGTCGCCCCAGCTTCAGCTATCTACAGACATAAAACTGGTGACCTCCCACAAGAGAAGAGCTGAAAGACGAACCTATTATGATGCCTATAACCACACTCCAAATAAGAACTAGTAAATAACTTCGCAAAGAATTAGCATCCAGTTGGCAAGCAACAAGAAAAAAACCTTTCCTAAAATGCACCAATGCACAAGCAACAAGACCCAATGGAGAGAAAGAGCTTACACCCAAATTCAGGAAACAGAGCATTGAGAGATCATGTAAACAAACACAAGAAACAAAAACTTTGAGCCATCCGATTCCAAAGATTTAAGACTCAAAACCATTAAGACAAAACTACAAAAAGCACAAACAACAGTGAATCGAATCCAACCAGGACACATAGAACCAACAGCTTAAGAGAGAAAAACAAGCCAAGAAACCTAAAATGAGTCACCACCGAACCCAAATACGGCGAGGCACAAGTTGTCCCAAACAGATCTGAGAAACCCCCAATTTCAATCAGAAAATCTAGCCTCCAGAGGTTGAAACCAAACCAATATTGAAAGCACACCCACAACTGGTCAAAAGCTAAAAAGAAATCTGGCAGTGGCATCAAAGGCACACCTACCACCGAATTCAACTGAAGGAGCAAGTTAAAGTATAACCGACAAGGAGAGAGAAAAAAGTTTTTTTAGTTGTGGAATATTTATATAATATATGTGTGAGTTATATCCTATATATGTAATCTTAATATGACATAAAGTTTATATGAGAAGAAGAGAGGATTATAAAAATATGAGAGGTATTTGATTTGAAGTTGTTACAACTGTAAAGTCACAAAGCACCTAAATATATATATAGGAGTTAAAGTCAGTGAGTTACATGTCGGTAAGTTGAATTATTGAAATATTTAATGGATAATTATGAAGAACTTTGTTGATTTTAAGAGTTTAGATGATTATATAGTGTTTAGAATGATGAGAGGATTTAGAGAGAATGAATGTAATAAGATTTTTCCTTGTATTCATATTTTCTATAAGAGCTTTACGTTTATATAGAAGTTACAAAGAGGAAGAGAGGTGAGTCATTCTCCATTAGGCGCCCATGCCTTCTCCATTAGGCGCCCATGCCTTCTCCATTAGGTGCCCATGCTTTCTCCCTGCAGCGCCCATGTTTTCTCCATGTAGCGCCCATGCCTCTTTTGGTTCCTCACTTGGTTTAGTTAGTTTGTCTAGTTGATATCCAACAGCTTCCTTTTCTTCTAGTTCATTATCAACTAGCTCTCCTTCTAGTTCCTTTACAACTAGTTCTCTCATTTTCCCTCCTTCTCTTGAGTTTGAATTCATCTTCTTGAGATCACATATTCCAACACTCCCCCTCAAGATTGGTCGATGGAGATCCTTAAGGCCGATCTTGCCATGAATGTGATCACAAGTAATGGCTGAGGTTGCTTTAGTGAAGATATCCGCTAGTTGATCCATGCTGGCTACAAAGGCGGTTTTGATGATTCCTTCTTGAATCTTCCCTCTCACGAAATGGCAATCAACTTCTATGTGCTTGGTTCTTTCATGGAAGACTGGATTGGATGCTATATGTATTGCAGCTTGATTATCACAGTACAATAGCATTGCTTCAGCTTCATTTATTCCAAGATCATCTAGGAGTGCCTTTATCCAAATTAACTCTTTTGTCACCTCCTTCATAGCTCTATACTCGGCTTCAGCACTAGATAAGACTATGACCTTCTGCTTCTTACTCCTCCAAGTCACTAGATTGCCTCCCACAAAGGTGCAAAAACCAGATGTGGATTTTCTATCCATCTTATCACCAGCCCAATCCGCATCACAATATCCTTGAACCTTTGTGTTTCCATTAACCTTCATCCATATGCCTTTCCCGGGATTGTTTTTCAGATACCTTAGCAGCCTCTCAATCATGTTCCAATGTTGCATGGTTGGTCTTTGCATATGTTGGCTCACACGGTTTACTGCAAAGCAAATATCCGGCCTTGTGATAGTAAGGTAAATGAGTTTGCCCACCATCCTTTGATACCTCTTAATATCTTCCAATGGCTCCCCCTCAGGATTATCTTGGTAGCCTTCTTCTATTGGGGTTTTAGCCGGCTTGGATCCCAGCTTCCCTGTTTCTTCCAAGAGGTCAAGGACATATTTTCTTTGAGAAATGAACATTCCATCTCCAAATCGTGTCATCTCAATCCCTAGGAAATACTTAAGCTCCCCTAGTCCTTTATATCAAAGTCGGCCTTCAAGATCTTCTTGATTTGATTTATTCCATCTTTGTCACTTCCTGTGATGATTAGATCATCAACATATATCAATACGGCTTTGGTACCATGCTCTTGAGGATTGCTTCAGCCCATAGATTGCTTTCTTCAATTTGCAAACTTTGTTGCCTTCCTTATGATATCCTTGGGGTGGATCCATATACACCTCTTCTTCCAAGTCTCCTTGCAAGAATGCGTTCTTGACATCCATCTGCCATAGATCCCATTTTAAGTTTACTGCCACTGAGATTAGTATTCTTATGGAATGAAGCTTAGCAACTGGAGCAAATGTCTCGGTATAGTCCTCCCCATAAACTTGAGTATAGCCTTTTGCTACCAACCTTGCCTTGTACCTTTCTATCTTCCCATCACTTGTGTATTTAATTGTATACACCCATCTACTCCCAACCGACTTCTTATCCTTTGGTAAGTCGGTTAAGTACCAAGTATTATTCCTTTCCATGGACTTCATTTCCTCTTCCATGGCTTTCACCCATACTCCACTCTCACATGCTTCTTCATATGAGCTAGGAATGTATTCCTTGCTGATTTTTGTGAGAAAAACTTCATGCTCCATAGGTAATGTCGCCAAGGAACAGAAATGCTCAATGGGCTATGTGATAATACTAGTTTGAGTGTGATCTCCTCCTTGTGATATGAGAGTGCTGTCACCAATAGGATCGAGATCTAAGCTCGCCGTACGCTCAGGACACTCTCTTATTAGATAACCTCTGGTTTGATTCCTCCAGTATATCATCCGTAGTTCCCTGCTCTATGATATTCTCAGATGATTCATTCTCTCCTTGTACCTCATTTATTGGAGCATCATTAACCCGCCTCCAATCTATAGATACTGGAGTCACATCCTCCGGAGCTTCATGGTTCTTGTTTCCATAAAATCCTTCTTCTTCATTGAATCTCACCTCTCTAGATACATAGACTCTCTTTGTCTCCGGATTGTAGACTTTGCATCCTTTTTGTGTTGGTGAATAGCCAATGAACACACACTTCATACTTCGAGGTTCAAGTTTGCTTCTTTGTACCTCCGGTAGAAACATATAACAAGTACATCCAAAGGTCTTCATATGATTCACGCTTGGCTTGCTTTTGTATAGCACTTCAAATGGTGATTTATTATCCAGATTTTTGGTTGGAAGCCGGTTGATCAAGTAGCTTGAAGTCATTACTGCATCTCCCCAATGAAATGTAGGTACTCCTTTGGCAATCATGAGGGTTCTTGCTACTTCCATGAGATGTATGTTCTTTCTTTCTGCTACCCCATTTTGTTGTGGAGTGTAAGCACACGATGTTTGGTGTATGATACCAAGGTTATTGAGTAACTCCTTGAATCGTTTGCTCATATACTCCCCTCCATTATCACTTCTTAAGATTTTGATTTTGGTCTTGAATTGGGTAGAGATATATTTGGTGAAGTTAGTAAACGCTTCATATACTTGATCCTTTGAATGTAAGAGTGTGATCCATGTGTGTCTTGAGTAGTCATCAATGAATGAAACAAAATATTTATATTGATCTCTTGAGTTACATGGGGCGGTCCATACATCCGAGTGTACAATGCCAAAAGCTTCATCACAAGTTGTAGATGAAGAGAGAAAACCTGTCTACAATGTTTCCCTAGTACACATGCTTCACAACCTTCTTCTCCTTGAATGAGATTGGGTAAGACCATTTTGAGGATAGCTGAACTTGGATGTCCTAGCCTTCCATGCCAAAATGGGCTATCTCCTTCTTGTCAAAAACTTCCTTATCCGCCTTTACTCCAAGAGCTTCTAGCTTTTCTTGTTTATTTGTTTCCAACAGATACACTCCATCCTCCACCTTTCCTTCTCCGAGTACATGATTTGTTTTAGGGTCCTGAAACTTCACAAAGTCAGTCCCAAACATTGCCACACAATCCAAATCTTTTGTGGCTCTATGAACTGATAAAAGGTTGGATGAGAAACTAGGCATATATAATGTTTTAGTTTCTTTTGTGAAAAGCTCAAACTCTCCTATCCCTTCAATCGGAACTGAGCTTCCATTGGCTATTTGTACATTTCCATGATAAGGTTCAAGATTTTTCAGCATGTCTTGATCATTAATCATGTGATGAGAAGCCCCCGAATCCACAATGATCCTATTCTTCTTAATGGCACTTTTAGAGCTAAATAGGCTCTTACTGGATTCTGTGAGCTTGGCTAGGCTTGATGAGAGCCTCAAACTCGGATCTTCTGACCATCTCTTCAACAGGTTGTGTGACTCCCATGAAGGCTCTAGGTCCACTTCCATTCTCCTTTAGCCGCTTAGGCCTTAAGTGTGGATGAAGAGTCCAACACTTCTCCTTAGTGTGTCCCTTCATCTTGCAATGATCACATTCCAGCACCCTCTTGTCGAATGTGTGATTCCTCCTTGCAAGATGTGCGGCCTCACTTGGTGAACGGAATAGATCTCTTGACCCTTCCTCCCTTTGTATCATGCCACATACTTCCGCTAGACTTGGCATCTTCTCAAATCTGAGTATGTGCTTGATAAGATCTTTGTAGGATGTGTTAAGTGCCAAGAGAAGCCCAAACACTTGATCTTGGTCACGCCTTTCTCCTAACTCCTTGGGGTCCATAGTTTGTGGCCTCAAGATCTCCAGTTCGGCCCACATACTTCTATACTCCCCAAACATTTCCTTGAATGGCTTCTCCTCTTGTTGAAGCTCATTCAGCGCCCTCTTTACCTCAAATATTCTTGATATATTTGAGACATTTCCATATACTCCCTTGAGTATATCCCATAGTTCTTTTGCGGAATCAGCATATGAGTAGGCCGCCAAGATGGATGGCTCTAGTGAGCTTTGAAGAAGAGAGAGCGTGTATTGTTCCTCCTGTTCCTCCTTAGCTTCTTCTTTTTCATTTTTCACTAAAGCTTCCGCCGCCTCCTTTGGCTCAACATATCGCCAAAGTCCTCTTCCTCTAAGAATGGTCTTAGTGGTTTTTGCCCAAAGGAGATAGTTGTTTCCTTTGAGTATGACTGAGATTGCTACTCTATTTGTCTCCATTTTCTAGTAACAATACACAATTCTAGTTCTTTCACAACTTGAAGATCCTATGATCCCAAGGATATTAATCTCAGAGTGAATAGAACTAGGAGGATGTATTGTTATAGATTAGAAGCTTTGTAGAGTGATAGAAAAATTATAAGATGAAGATTAAGCGGTTAAAGGATAAACCCGCTCTGATACCATGAAGAACTTTGTTGATTTTAAGAGTTTAGATGATTATATAGTGTTTAGAATGATGAGAGGATTTAGAGAGAATGAATGTAATAAGATTTTTCCTTGTATTCATATTTTCTATAAGAGCTTTATATGTGTTTATATAGAAGTTACAAAAAGGAAGAGAGGTGAGTATTTCTCCATTAGGCGCCCATACCTTCTCCATTAGGCGCCCATGCCTTCTCCATTAGGCGCCCATGCTTTCTCCCTGCAGCGCCCATTCTTTCTCCCTGTAGCGCCCATGCCTCCTTTGCTTCCTCACTTGGTTTAGTTAGTTTTTCTAGTTGATATCCAACAGCTTCCTTTTCTTCTAGTTCCTTATCAACTAGCTCTCTTCTTTTCCCTCCTTCTCTTGAGTTTGAATTCTTCTTCTTGAGATCACATATTCCAACAAATTATATATTATAACCCGGCATGATAAAAACCATGACAAAGTAAAAAATAGTACAGTAACATATCCCCCCCCCCGGAAATGCTGAATCACGTTTCATAAATCTCATAAATGATGCATTCCGATATTATGAACATATTTTCTGAATATTTTAGTGGGAAGTAGATCAGACATATTGGATGTATATTTCTTGATTCTTCTCGAGTTCTTGTATGTAAGAGAAAATGTTTGGGGGAATATGCTTCGTTATGTCGCTTTTGATATAACCTTCTTAGAGTTGTGCGACACAGCAGCGCTATCTTCACATGATTTTGTTAACTCCTTATTGGTGACTCCTCTGCTTGATTCTTGTATATGTTGAGTCGTTGATCTGAGCCACACACATTCCCTACCTGTTTCATGAAGTGCAATGGTCTCTCCATGATTTGATGATTAGCTACTAGAATCTCCTTTTGGGAACGCAAAGATATTGCAGTACCTCCAACCGTGAAAACATATATGGTCTGCAATCTCGTTTTATGTGGATCTGATAAATAGCATGTATCTGCAAAACCAACTAAAACAAATTTAGAATTTCTATGATAAAATAATCCTAAATCAAAAGTTCCCTGGAGATAACGAATATATGTTTAATTTCATTCCCGCATGGGGAACGAACTATATCTTTCAAGTATATTTGTAACAAATGCTATATCTAGTCAAGTGCAATTTCCAAGATACATAACTCCATCAATAACGCTCATATAAAGTACTTCAGAACCTAACACTTCTTCATTTTTTCACAAGGTCAAAATTGATCTTTATCGACATCAAACAATCTATTGACCATAGGAGTGCTCAAAGGAGTCTCTTTATCCATGTATAAGTATTTAAGATTCTTTTCGGATAATTTGATTGATGTATAAAAATTGCTTCTCGGAAATGCTCTATCTGGAGCCCAAGACAAAAACTTATCCGTCCAAGATCTTTCATTCCAAACTCTTCTTTCATACGAGTTCTTGCATCATTTATCTCCTTTTGAGTGCCAATAGTATTTAGTTCATTAATGTATACATCAATGATCACAAATCCGATAAAAGATTTATTTATAAACACGCAAGGACATGTCACATTATTGGTATATACTTTTGTTAATAAATATTCACTTAAGCGATTATAACACATGCATCTGGATTGTTTCAAGTCATAAAATGATCGCTCTAATTTGACCGCACATATCTCTTTAGACTTAGAACTTAATGTGTCAGGCATTTGCAATCCTTCTGGGATTTTCATGTATATATTATTATCAAATGATCCATATAGATATGCTATCCCTAAATCCATTAAATACATTTCTATATTTTTAGAGACTGCTAAGCACATTAAAAATCTGAATGTAATTGCATCCATAACCGGAGAATATGTTTCTTCATAATCAATTCCCGGTCTTTGAGAAAATCTTTGGACATCAAGTCGGGCTTTAAATCTTGTTACCTCATTTTCTCAATTCTTTTTTGTACAAAAACCCATTTATACCCAACTGGCTTTATATCTCCAGATATGGTGACAATAGGTCCAAAAACATTTCTTTTATTTATGAAGTTTAACTCAGTTTTCATGGTCATTTTTAGTTCTCCCGATCAAATCTTTGCTGGCATTTCGATATAGACATTGGTTCTGGATCATCACTTTCATAATCAATTTCTTTTGATATAGACAATGATAAAATTCCATCATCATCTTCTTTCATTTCTTACCTGTAATTTTCTATTTTGGGTATAATTGATGGAAATCTCATAATTTTCATTACCGTTTTCATCGTCAAGATTTTTCTCTGTAGGTGGATATTCTGGACCATTCTCAGGGTTTGGCTCTTCTGGACCATTCACAGTATTTGGTTATTCTGGACCATTCTCATTCAGTTCTCCCATTTTCTTTTTCTTAAGGAGATTTTTTATCTTTTGATCCTATTGGCATACCTCTCTTTAACTGAACTTTAGGTTCATTTATTTTTCCATCAGTTTGTTCTTCTGGAACATTAATTCGTGATGGAACATTTGTCGCGTGTATATATGATTTTTCACCCTTTGCGTATCAGTGAACACATCTGGTAATTGATTTGTCAAATCTTGTAAATGCACAATTTTGTGAACATTTGAACTTCTGATTCACGTTGTTTCGATGGGGGATCAAGGTACAACAAAGAAGGTGTGCACCATGTAATATCTTTTAGAACTTCTTTAATTCCTCCTCCTAACGCTGGAAATTCAGTTTCATTAAAATGGCAATTGTGATCCAATTTTTGTTATTTTCGGTGTAGGTATAGAGACATAAACTACACATTCAAAAACACGCAGATAAAATATATCTGGCTTCTGGCCAGATGTTAACTGTATTGGAGAATATTTATGACATTCACTTGGCGTAATTGAAATAGTGCTGCAACATGCAAGATTGCATGACCCCATATTGAAATTGGGAGTTTTGTTTTCAAAATTAACAGTCTAGCAAAAAGCTGTAACTGTTTAATCAAAGCCTCAGTCATGTCATTTTGTGTATGAACATGCTGGACCATATGTTTAACATCAATTTCTTATGACATACAATAGTCATTAAAAGCTTGAGAAGTGAATTCACCAGTATTATCAAGTCTTACTTTCTTTATTGTATAATCAGGAAATTTTGCTCTTAACCTGATTATTTGGGCAATAAATCTTGCGAAAGCCGTATTATGTGTCTTCAACAGACACACATGTGACCATCTGATGGATGCATCAATCAATACCATAAAATATCGAAATGGACACTGTGGATGAATAGGTCTACATATATCACCATGTATTCTTTCTAATAATTCCAGAGATTCATTTCCAATTTTAGTTGGTGATGGCCGATTTATTAATTTTCCTTGAGATCAAACATTACATGAAAATTCTTTCAATTGAAAAATCGTCTAGTTTTTCAACAGAGGCCATTTGAATTATCCACAAATTTTTTGCATCATGATTGAACCTGGATGCCCTCAACGTTCATGCCAAATTTTGAATGTATTTGTAAACTTCTGGTTTGCCATAATATATGATTCAATCATATTGATTTTTGTGGAATATATTCTGCAGGATAAAGCTGGTAGTTCCTCTAATATTCGTTTTCTCTCCGAAATAATCAATGTAATACAAAGATATTCAATGTCGTTTTATTCAAGTTTCTATGTGATATCCATTTCTGCGGATATCTCTGAAAGTTAAGAAATTTCTATAAGATTTTGGAAAATATAATGCATCATTTATTTCAAATTTAGTTCTCTGCACTGAGAAACTGACTCTTCATGAGCCGATAATATTTTTTGCATTAACAGATATAGTATTCAGCCTTCCGGCAGAATTATTTATTTTAAAAGAGGAGAAATATTTTTTATCCTTAAGTATCGTGTGCGTTGTAGCACTATCTTCCTGACATATATCTCTTTCGTCCATCTCAAATTTTGACATTTTTTGAATTCAAGAAAAATATTCATAAAAGATGCATTAATATATAACAAAGTTCATATTATTAAACTATTTTTCATAAAACAGAAAATACAATAAAAACAAAAACAAAAACAAACATTAGATTATTCATTTCACTTTCTTCTTCAGAAAGATTAACAAAACACTACTATTTATACAACATGCCATATTTTTCTTCTTCATGAATTTACTCGTTTTGTTTTTTGTTGATGGCTTCGGGATCAACTATAAGGTCTGACATATCAAGATGCATATCATCACTCATAACATCAAAAGAAGGTCCGAAATTACTTTACATGAAATTTGTTTCAACTTCTTTTTATTTTGTCTTTTGTGATTCTTAATACAGATCGTTTAAATGTTTTGACATATGACAGGTACGGGACCAGTGTCTTTTCATGCCGCATATGTAGCAAACTTCTTCATGTTTCTTATTTATCATATGTCCAACTTTATTTCCTTCGGACCGTTTATTATTTCTTTCAGTATTAAAATTATGTGGGCAGAATTTTCTTACATATCCTTGTCCATGTACATGACCACATCCTCCTCATTCTTGATCACAATCATTACTTCGACCGCATCCACGTCCATAATTATTGTAATTGGATGATATATCATTCACTTCAAGGAATAGAGCTGATCCAGTTAGACATGTTTTATGATATAACATCTCAAGCTTATTATTTTGTTCCACCACCAATATAACTTGCATTAATTCTGAATACTTATGGTATCCAGTTTCTCGGTATTGTTGTTGTTGGGTTACGTTCGCAGGATGAAATATTTTGAGATATTTCTCGATCATATCATAATCGGTTATCTTTTCTCCACATAAAGTGATCCTTGATGTAATTACGAATATAGCAGAATCATATTTGTGAACACTTTTGTAATCCTAAACCCGGAGATTCAACCACTCATGTTTAGTTTTTGGTAAGATCATATGTTTTTGGTGATTGAACCTATCTTTGAATGATTGTCAAAGATTTGTAGGATCTTCTTTTGTAACATATTCACCTTTTAAATCATAATGGATATAGTGGAACAAAAATATCATGGCTTTTGTCTTTTAATCCTCTGAAGTCTTTTTGGCTTATCGATGGTATCAAGAAGATGTATTTTTCCTTTAAATGCATCTTTGATGCAACTGTTCAGCTCAAATAATTGTTTCCAGATACATCAAGAGAAGCAAATTTTAATTTTTCCAAATTTGACATTATAACTATATAAAAATTATTTTAACATTAATTTAGAGAAATCAATTTAAATTTTGAATTAAAATTTGATAAAAAAAAATTTGTAAGCTTAATAAAACATAACTTAAAATAACGATATTAAAAATAAATTAAAAGAACAATAATACAAAAATGTATGATTTGCTTTCTAGACAAATTTTATCATATAGTTCTTCTAAAACTTTATTATCAAAGATCTTCTGAATATTTGTAAATTGGCAATTATCTGAGGTAGGCCACTATATGACCATAAGTAATTTAGGTGGCAGAGCCTACCATATGACTGGATGAGATATAATTTACCATATAATCATGATTGTAAAGACATACCCTCCATAACGATCGATTTGGGAGAAGGCATCGCCTACCATCCCTAAATAACAAATAAACAGAGAATGCATAGTTTATCTGTCCGTCAACATAAAATAAATTGAATCATAAATAGAACATTCTTTTCGATATATGTAACCTCATCTTTTCGGTATTTGAGCGGGTCGTACTAATAACATATTGTAAAATATTTATATAATATATGGTGAGTTATATCTTGTATATGTTTATATATATGTAATATTAATATGACAAATTTTATATGAGAAGAAGAGAACAATATAAAAATGTGAGAGAGATATTTGATTTGAAGTTATTATAATCTTATCTAAGTGTAAAGTAACAAAGCACTTACACATATACATAGGAGTTAAAGTCAGTGAGTTACATGTTGGTAAATTGAAAATAATAAAATATTTAATGAATACTTATTATATTATAACATTTTTATATATGGAACCATATGTTGAATCTTGAACCATATTTTTGAATATTGAACCATATTTGTTTGTGTAATATCTTATTTATTTTTGAAATTTTCAAAACAAAATTTAAATATAAAATAAATTAATATCTGGAAAAAACGTTTTTTGGTCTTAGAGACATCAGAAAATTGTCCACATCAAAGTGCCAAAAACAAATTAAAAAATGGCTTCACCTTCCTCATCTCAGACGACGGCGATATGTCCTTTAACGGAGGATGGGACTCACTCTAATGGTTAAATGGAACGGAAAGGAAGATACCACCCGAGTCTTTGCTGATGATTCAGTAGCCGAGTTGAAGCGTCGCATCTGTCTTCTTCATTACGTTTTGCCAAAACGCCAAAAGCTTCTTTATTCTAAGATCGGAAATAAACTCTCTGATGATTCTCTTTTGCTCTCTACAATCTCCTTTAAACCTTCGCTCAAGATGAAAATGATTGGTTTAGTCTGTTTCAAAGCATGATAGAAAAAAATAAAATTCATGGTAGTGATCCATCAATTTTGGTGAATAGAAAAAAACATTTGGCTAACTATGAGTTAAAGGTACACTTAAGTTGAAGATGAAACTAATAATGATCCATCAATTTGAATCAATATTGGTTAGTTATTGTTTGAATTTCATAACAATGATCAATTTATAGGAAACAAATTTTGTGGGATGGCTACTTGACAGCTACACTCAGATATCAGTCATCTTCTAAAAATCTCCACCTAGCTCCAATTACACCCTGCCTAGTTGTTAGGTTTAGACTCGGCGCCTCAATTAATGATTAATCCCTCGAAAAAATCAGTCAACCGATTACTTTACGCCTAATCTGATTAATCCCCACCTAATCATTTATAATCCAATTATTTTTAGATTTCAATTATAAAAAAATGTTTTTGTTATTCAAACATTTATATTGAGAGTTTGTATATGTTTTATAATAAATTATGTTAAAATTATAAATAAAATCATAAAATAAATTATTAATACTGCATTATGTATTTACTATAATTTTTAAAACAACTAGAATCTAACCCATGGTACACCGTGGGTAAATTATTTAAATATAAATTTAATATTTTTTTAGTTTTAATCTATATGTTTTCGTATTGTTTATAATATATTTACAAAATCATTTATTTTATTATCACTAAACAATTTCAATTTCTCTTGTTTTTAAGTTTTCGTATTCATTTTGTAATTATAATCATTTTTACTATATGATTATAAATTATTAGTCAACTTTTATCCAATGTGAGACATATAATTGTCAAACTGGTATGTACACGTCGTTTTGATCATGCACGAATCAGTAAAGCTGTCCAAATGGATGAGGTTTTACACTATCCGTCTATGTCCAACTCATTATGCACAATCCATGTAAAACCTACTTTTGAGCGGGTCAAAATGGTATTAGATCCGTTTTGTCCAAGGAAATTATGGACTGATGAAAATTATGGACTCGACAGTATGAACATTATGTTTCTATTGGTTTACGAAATTATAGATCAAAATCGATTTGAAAAAAAAAATTAAAAAGTTCACTCTCTTTTTTTAAATCATGAAATTAGAAAATTTTAAACCATTTAAATTTAAATTCAGATTTGAAGATGATGAAACCTGCGGATATCCCATTTGGACTTTACCGTTTATGGATTTGGACCAAAATGGGCTTCAGACTAATTCGACATGGATATCAATTTTTCCATAATTATTATGAAAAAATTAAAAGGTCGAAAATGAATATGGACAACTCAATTGATAGTTTTATGTGTCAGACATTATTTTCTGAATTACAATAGAAGCACGTAAAACTTGTACTTAAACAAACTTTGTCCACGTATGTCTCGTTATATCTAATAGATTAACTGACTGGAATACAAACTTAATATTTGTATATTTAATATTAAATTTCTTTATAAATTTTAAAATTAATAATATTTAAAAAAATAAATAACTTTTAAATATCACATTTTCTTGTAAATATTATAAATTATATACTTTAATTTTTATATAACCATATTTTATATTTTTAAACTATATAAAAGTATTTCTTTATGCAAATATACAATATATTAATTTTATTAGTATTTGTAACCCGCGAACCAGTACACTAATTCATGAACATAATCTGATAAAATATGCAATTCGTTTGGATTTACCCGCAATATCCACTTTTTAGCCTATTATTGAAAAACAAATATTAATTATATTTTATTCAAGAATTCTAAATAATTTAAAGTTATATCAAATAAATTAAAAGTAGAATAAAATCATTTAATAATAATGAAATGAAGATCTTATTTTAAAATGTTAATCAGAATTTTCATTTATGCACATACTTAATTAGAGAGAATAATTAATAATGTTTCCTATATTTGAAACAATAATTAATAATTTCAAATACATTTATGAGTGATATTATGTATTATATAAATTTAAATAATAAATTCTATTTTTTGTGAAAAAAATAAATTTAGAATAATATAATTTTAACATGAAATTATAATTAAAATAATATTATAATAAAAATTATAGATTCAGTTACTATATTTGTAACAATATATATGTTTTAAAATTTTGAATCAAAATATATCTGGAAAAAATATACATCATTTTATTAATTTATGATGAAATTAAAATGAGGAGGAATTAGTATTTACAAATAACTAATATGATTTAATTATTTAATTGGAAAATAAATAGGAAAAGAGACAAAAATCTTAATTAGATATTTTCGAAATTAAATATATTATATAATTATTATATATGAATAATTGTGTTTGGTTACTTAGATAATAATATCTCATTAAAGAATTCTTCCCAAATATTATTTGGAAACAAATATTATAGTTTCCAGATTTTTTAAAAGTTTAATATAATAGATAAATATATTTTTAAAATATTAAAATAATCTAAAACTAATTCCTTATTACTTTCGGATTAATTGACACATGAGATATCAGTAGTTAAAAGACCTCCTTTAATAATAACGAACACTTGACAATGATTGAAATTCACTGGAGCATAATAAGAAAATGTACAAAATCCAAAATAATAATCCATCAATTTTTGTTTTAGCTTCATGGCGATACCTACCCGGAGTCTGAACGTTTTTTTTTTTGTCTGAAAGTGTTGACTTCCTGGTATTTTGTTTTTTCAGTACAACTGAAGATGATTTAATAATGGATCAAGCAGAATCTCCTGAAATCATTGATGATTTTGATCTTGGTAAGGAAGAAGCTGTAGACATTAAAGACAAAGAAGTCAATAAGCAGAAGTTGAGAAGAAGAATTGATCAATACAAGGTGAGTTTTGATGTGTTTATTAAACATAAACTATCACATTGTGCTAATGTTTCACTTTACATCTTTCATTATATGTAGATAAATCTTCGAACACCATGTCGTAAAGGCAAGAAACTTCTTGTTTTAGATATTGACTACACATTGTTTGATCACCGTTGCACAGCTGAGTATCCACTACAGCTTATGCGTCCTTGTAAGCCTGTATACTTTTACTTTACAATATTTTTTGCATATTCTTAGCTTTGCTTATTCTAGAGTTTATCATTTTGGCTCTTGCAGCATGAAATGGGTTGAGTTGAAGATGATAGATCTCGGAGTTCTGAACAATCCTAACTCTAATTTGGGCTCTACTTCCCGAGGTATTTGTGTCCTATCCTATCTCTCCCTGTTCACATAAATTGTGAATCTTTCTTTACAACTAATGGGTGCTTTTATGACTTATGAAGTTCTATAGTTCTGAGAACACGATAATGTTTGATGACCTAAGGCGGAATTTCGTGATGAATTCTCAAAACGGTATAACAATCAAGCCATTCAGGAAAGCTCATGCAAACCGAGATAAGGATCAAGAGCTTCCGAAGCTGACTCAGTACCTTCTGGCAATAGCAGAACTTCAAGATTTGAGCTCTCTAGACCATAGCAGATGGGAATCATTCTCGCCAGACAACGTTAAAAGGCGTAGACAAGAATGACTTTAGCATCCATATTGTTTGGGTTTTCTTAACATACCAAGATATTCAGCTGTGACATTTTTGCTTGCTTCATGAACGATCTACATTTTTTAAGCATCAAATGTTGAATTTTCCAGTCACATCAGAACCAAAAATATTCCTAAAGATGTTCAATTTTCTGATAAATGATTTGAGTTTGGTTACACAAACAGATGAACAACACAACGGTTGAGACAGGGCTTACATCACTACATTGTTTTATAGGGAACATTCTCTTCAGACGCATACACAATATACGCGATGCACAGCCCGAGATGAGAGTCCTAGAATGAAGCCATTATCGCGGTAAGGATTGCAGTCTATCGGGGAGACGACATGAAACAAATGAGTTAGTAACACCTTATCACAAATACCTGATATGCGCAGATACAGACCAGACCACGTCTGATGAACCCATTGTTTCATTTATGCCATTATTTCATCAATAGCTGGTACTTGCTCATCGAGATGTCAAACCGATTCAACAAAGATAAAAATAAACTAAGCATAAGAATGAACAGAGCAGCTGGAAAGATACACAAGAAGCTGGCCTGGAACCATGAAGACAGCTCAAGCTCAAGCCATGAGCATCAAAATATATCCGGCAGGAAGTTAAACCCTTAGGGCCTCAGGGACATATTCGTGAACTGTGACTCTAGATCTCTACTTTTCGAACGCTGGTGGCTAGATGTTCCTTGTTTTTTTGTCAGCAGGTGCTCCTGCGGCTCGTGCTGCTGTTGTAGCTGGTATAAAGCTCTTAGCCTCACAATCTCTTTCTCCAATACATCATGTTCTACTGGGGAAAAACAAAAAAAATAGTTTAAGTTGACATGCCATTAAACACGGTTTACATACTCCATAATGAGGGAAAATAGAAGGCATCTTTGATCTACTCCGTCTCCAAGCTTAGAAGCTTTCGATTAATGTGTCATTTTAGTTTGAAATACAGATCCTAGAAGCATCTTGGTTTACAAACTTATGATTCAACGGTAGTATAAGCACCGATAGAAATTGACATCCAACTTTCAAAGTTATACGAAATGATGGGCGAGAGGCTTAGAGGTTCTAGTAAGAGGCTGCAAACTTACAGTATTTTATAAGCTGCTCTTGTGCTAAGCTTTCCAACCGTTTCTTAAGGGATTTGTTCTCCAAGCTGAGAATTAGATTCTGTTGATTGAGAAACTCAAGCTCCGCTGACACTTCAGAACCCTCTACTTGTAACATCTGAACATTCCTCTCAAGTTCAGCTATGTACTGAATTTTACGCACCCGAGAGCGTTGCGCAAACTGCCTGCAAAACAAAATGATCGAGTTTGATAAAGCAGAATATAGTTATAACTGACCTAAGAGTGTTCCTTGTTACTATATAACATGTAAGTCCAACATTTAACGCAATAAACATTATATAGAGAAGAAACAAAATCACAGATATTTCTATATCAAAAAGCAAAGGAAAACAAACTAAAATAACAAAATAAACTACGTACTGTCTAGCGCGTTTCGTATCGGCCTCAGAAGCAGCAGACTTAGACAGAGAATTATCCCTTTTCTCCAAAGGCGACTTTGCGGAATTATTTATGAAATGCATAGAAACATCTTTCTTCCCATCAGCAGCACAAGAAACTTTTTCTGCTTCATGTAAGCTACCAGAGGACACTGATCTTGGGATAGCGGTGCGCTCCAAACAACCAGAACTACTGTACGGGCGAGCACCGGAATCTGATAATGAATCCCATGTTCTATTTTTCTGTTTGGGCAAATGAACCGAAGGGTAGAAGGGGACATGCTGGCTTTTGAGGTAATCAAGCTCTTTGGGACCTCTAACATGACCGGTAAAACTGTTATTATTATATCTACCACCATCCCAAAGTGCATAATCCACATCAAAACCAACAGGTACATCTACATATGCAAATGAATCACTTGATGACCGTCGATGACCTCCTTTCCGTACAGGTGTCTCAGGCTCGTTAAGAAGGTCATCAAGCCAAGAGGGCTGTTCCTCAATCAGGAAACTCTCGGATGAAGTTCGATGATGATGGATGTTTCCTTCGCCTAGCTTCTGAACAGCTTTGGATCCAATCAAACTAGTGGGAACAAAATCTGTGGAGAATGTTGGACCACCAGTAAACGGACTTTTAGGAGGAAGTAAAGCCTGTTTCCCAGTGTATGCAAGATTTCTAAGATTCTGGGACTCCTTTGAATTTGCCATCTGCCCAACATAAACATAAACATAATTTTACCGAAAGAAAACAACAAACTACGAGTTTCATAAGTTCATAACATCAAATGCACGCAAGATATATAATACCAATAAAACATAGCTTAACTCTACGAGCAAACAACTACAAAGCCAAAGATAAAATAGGAAAAAACAAAAATTTGTTTTGGGAAAACATAGAAGCAGCTTTCTCAAGAACATATAAAGTTGAAGTTGGCCTACGAAAGTTACGTTTGAGCCTAACCAATGTCAACATAAAGGCTTCACTTAACCCATTCAGATGAAAACAACAAACTACGAGTTCATTAACATCAAATGCACGCAAGATATATATATATATATACACAAAGAAAAGATCCAATGAGAAACAAAACTCCGGTTTGGGAAGATAAAAGAAGTCTTACCTAACAGAGAAATCAAAATGAAGTTGTATTCGAACAAGTAATCTACTACCTAACGATGTCAACAAAAAATCTACATCAACTCCTTTTCCTATCAATTACAATACCCTGAAGAGTTAAACATGAGAACATGGCATGAAATGGTGAAGGTGCAAGTCTAAATCCACCAATTAGAAATTTCTCACTATGATATAATAGAGATTAGAAAACTCAAATATGGTGTAAACTAGATTCCTTTCCAAATGGAAAATAAAACAAACAGAGGATCTAAGGGAGATGATAACATTTTTCAATGGCTATAGAAACAATGGAGAAGTAGAGTTTAAAAAGTCATACCCAAAATAATTGATAAGGAGATGAGATCTGCAAAATAATAATATGGGGAAGAGAAGATATATTGTTTGTTCTTCCCTCTTCTTGTACTTCGTCTCTGAATCTGTCTAATTCTTTCTTTATTTTCTGGTGGCAGAGGTTGGAGGACCTTAGCTGGATTGATGAGTAAAGGCCTAAAAATTAACGAAGACTTGTTTTATTTTATTATTTAATCTTTTATTTTATTTTCATTTTCCAGTTAATTTTTTTTTTATTACCTTCTTGCGCTGTCTTCAACTTGTGCGTAGGTTGTGTGATCTGACATTGTGAACCAACTCTGTCCAACACCCCTTATTTATCTCATGTTATTAAAAGATAAATTTGTCAAGACATGGGATTTTTATATTTTATATGGAGAAAAAGTTGGAAATGTTGCACAGTTTTTAAAAAAAAAATTATCTGATTATCTGATTAACTGAATAAATATTTTTATTAGATTTGAGTTGACGGAATTTGATTCAAAATTGCTCAAAAGTCAAAATTAAAACTTTATAATATAACTTAAAAATTATTGAAAAATAATATATGTTTAGAAATAATCAATTTAATCCTACTATGATGTTAATCGACTAGCTAGCGCTAGACATGGTATAGAAACCTTTAAATCTAACACTAGATGTTAATCCACATTTTGCTAATTTTTGGCAGAATCTTGCAATGATTTTTTAATTTTCTGAAAATAATATTATACTATAATCAAATATTTTAAGATAGAAAACAGTTAAAATAGAGTTTTAATTATAAATAAAAATTAAAATCAAAGAACGTACTAATTTGCTAATAATTTAATTTTTATGTATTTGTTAGATAAAAATATCAATTTTGGTATTATGGAAAAATACTTCTAAAATAAGTCATTTAAAAATCTGTGCTCTACACGGTTTTCAATACATCTCATAAACGTTGTTCATATACTCTATAAAAATTATGTGAATTACTATATGTTTTACTTTTGCTTTAATATCTTAGTAAGCCCAAGTTTCATCATAAACTCTCTATCCTAAGTTTATTTAGATGATCATAATTCTTAATGTGTCTGTTCTATTATTCTGAATCAATACATTATGTACTTACTATTGGATGCATATACAGTATATTTACAATATTCTATTTATGATGTAAAATATCTACGCATCAAGTTTTTAGCATCATTTTCGGGGAACAATTATGATACCTTAGAAATTTTGATTGAAATTTTATCTAGGGTTTATCTACAGTAGAAACTCTATAAATTAACAATTAATAAAGACTATAAAATTATAAAATTTTATAGTTCCTTCTCGGGCCAATGTAAAAATTATCTAATTTCGATAAGATAATAAAATAATATTTTTTAGAAACTCCTCTGTAATTATATGGTCCCAATAATATTATAAATTAATAATCATATACTATATATATATATATATGAAGATAATATATTAATGTACTATTTTAGTATTCCTTTTAAAAATTAAATGTTCTTAAATGTTATTTTCATTTTTATTGTATCAAACAATTGTTGTATTTTGTTTTTAAATAACTATATTGTAGTATAGTTTATAAGTTGATAACTTATCTTTGAAATATCTAATATACATTCATCTTATGAATATGTATCATATATATTTTGATCCTTTTAATAAAATTTAAATTTAATATATGACATTAATATAACTTTACATTATGAATATTTATTATTTCTTTTTAATCATTTTAATAAAAATTTTAACCAAATATATGAGATTATTAATCATAATTTTAATTTGTGTATATCATTTGCATAATTAAATTCATCTAGTATTTGTTATTCATGTTTTGAAAAAATCTTGTTTCTTGTAAACATAAAATTTTAAAACTAAATCAGATAATTTCAATTAAAATTTTAATATAATATTGAGGTAATATCAAATTATCTAATTTTATTCTAGAATTTAAATGATTAAAATTCAAATAAATGTTCTATAAATTAGTAAATATGAATATATAGTATAAATTAATATCACTATAAATTAATAAAATATCAAAGTCTCAATACTGTATTATTAGTTTAGAGAGGTTTTAATGTATGTAGATTAGTACTAATCTGTTTAAATTTGAAACAAATTACAGAGGTAGCACAAATCAAGTAATAATAAGTAGTGATGTTGAATGGGCCGAAAACCCATGGACCAAACGGATCAGAGTTAAACAGGTTGACCCGTTTAGTCTCATTTTCTAAACATATCATAAACAGGCTGACTCATTTAGTCTGTTTAGTAAATAGATTTGAATAAATATAAACAGGCTGACCCGTTTAGCCCGTTTAAGATTTTTTTTATTTTTGATTAATAAAATTACTATCCAAATATATTTTTAAGAGTTAAAAAAATTCATGTTTATAAAATTTATTTTAATTTCATCAAAAATGTATTATTATAATAATATTTATATGTATATATAATTATAATATTTAATATAATTTTAGATTTAATTTTAATTATTATTTTTCAAAAAAAAATGTGGATATGCGCATTTGGCCGGATATCCAAGTTTTTGTTGCGGATATCCGAATTTTTTTTGCGGATATCCACGACCTAGATATCCGCAACTTCTGGATGTGAATACAAATTTTAAAATTACACATCCGACCGGATGCGGATCCAGATCCGGATCCGCCCAAAAAGCCGGATACCCGGCTCTGGCCCAGATTTATTAATTAGTATTGGCCAATTTCTTAAAATGTAAACTTGCAAACATTTTTACTGTAAGAATTCATGAAATTTTTAATTTTAAATGCAGAATTATTTTTATATTAAATTTATCATATTAGTCAAATAAAATTAAATTTACAATCAATTAGTATTTAGTTACAAGACAATAAAACCAAAAACATATAATATATAATAATAATTAAATGAACAAATTATTAATTTTTATATGGATAATATTTTTATTAATTAAACATAACATATTTTTATTTTTGAATATGTATAATATTTTTTTAATTATATAAAGTTTTTTAAAAAACAAAAAAAAAATAAACAAGTTAAACGGATCAAACGAGAAAAGAATTGGCGAGATGAGAATCTCGGCCAAGAAGATGAGGAGTTGGAAATGAAAAGACAGAAGATGAAAGATCAAGAAGATGAAAGAACAAGAAGATGAACAACTTACTACCAAATCAAAAAAGCTTGCTCTGATACCAAATGACACGATCTCGGTCACGCCCAAGATTCAACTTTCTCGTTGGTAGATTGGAATGATAGATAGAAGGATAGAAGAAGACATAAGGCTGAGTTGATGATGAAATGGACCGTTTGAAGGGTCTTCTTTGAAGCGACCGAATGGTTCTTTGGATAGATATGAGATAGATCCTTGCCTTAGCGAATCAATGACTCAAACTGGACAAGGTGATGGATTGATGCGGGACACAAGAAGTTGCAGAAGGCTCCTTGATACTCGTTGAGGTTTATTTCGGATATTACACACCTAATAAACACTCAACAATGTCTCTCCAAGATATGACACACTCGGGGAAGACAAAGGTTGATTTTCTGGATATGACATACCAGAGAACCGAGGTTGATTGTTGGATATGACACACCAAACAATCGGAAATGTTCTAAAACAACTTAGAGAATTTTCTCTGAAAGAAGTTGATTAAAAAGTTGGATGATTGCCAAGTGAGGCATACAATCGACTTATATAGAGAGGTGACTTGAACAGACTCAAGTGCCTCGTGATTACTACTTCTTGGGACTCTAAACAATCACCTAAGACTTTGAACAAAGACTAGAAGTCAACTAGACAAGAAGATAAAAGAGTTTGCGAAATAGAAAAGATGAAATAAAACCATAATCTAAATTATATCATAAAGTTGATGCTTGAGTCGGTCCATAGCTTCATGAAATCGTCCAAGGCATCAAAGAAGCTTCTAAGCTAATCATCTAAGAGATATAAGTGAACTTGAGGCCTCATTAAAAACCTTTAGCCGGAAAACCCATTGGGATAAAACCGAGATTAAGAGAAAAAGAGCACACTCAAGTTACTTTGAAGATGATTTAATTTAGAGCGACTTGAATGGAAGTGAGCGTGTCTTGGTGTTGTCTTTCCTTAGCTTCTTCATGCTTCCATGTGATCCTTAAGATGTTTCCTACAGCTTCTTGAAATTTTCTTGATCTTGCCCGGGTCATAGGACCTTTGGGAATGGCCATGGTTCCATCTTCTTTTCCTCCAAGTGTTGGCGTTTCCATGCTCATATCATCCCCTCCCTCTTGAAAAAGATTTGTCCTCAAATCTGGATGATCTGCAATGAAAGGAACCAAGTCAGTAATATTAAAAGTGTTGCTTATATCATACTTACCTTGCAAGTCCAACTGGTAGGCATTGTTGTTGATCTTTTTGATGATCTGGAAAGGTCCATCGATTCTTGGCATTAGCTTGGACTTTCTTTCTTCCGGGAACCTTTCCTTTCTTAAGTGAATCCACACTTGGTCACCTTCTTCAAAGACTTTTTCTTGTCTTCCCTTGTTGGCCTGCTTGACGTATTGCTTTGTCCTTTCTTCAATGTTGTGTCTTGCTTGTTTGTGTATTTGTTGTATCAGTTCGGCCTTCTTCTTTCCATCAAAGCTAATTCTTTCACACTCAGGCAAAGGGATTAGATCCAAAGGGAAAGTAGGGTGGAACCCATAGACAACCTCAAAAGGAGAAAACTTAGAAGTAGAATGCACAGCATGGTTATATGCAAATTCACAGTGAGGTAGGTAATCTTCCCATGACTTCAAATTTTTCCTTATGAATGCACGCAAAAGAGTTCCTAAAGTTCTATTAACTACTTCGGTTTGTCCATCAGTTTGTGGATGACAAGTAGTAGAAAACAACAGTTTGGTACCTAACTTAGACCAAAGGGTCTTCCAGAAGTAACTAAGGAATTTAGTATCCCTATCAGAGACTATGGTCTTAGGCATACCATGCAAACGTACCACTTTATTAAAGAACAAATTAGCAACATGCAATGCATCATCTGTTTTGTTACAAGCTATGAAATGTGCCATTTTGGAGAACCTATCTACTACCACAAAGATGGAATCCTTTCCAGTTCGAGTTCTAGGTAATCTAACAATGAAGTCCATGGATATATCATTCCAAGGGTGATAAGGAATAGGTAAGGGAGTATACAAACCGTGGCTTTGGACTTTGGACTTAGCTTGTTTGCAGGTTATGCATCTTTCACAAATCCGTTCCACGTCCCTTCTCATGTGTGGCCAAAAGAAATGGTCTTGTAACACCTTAAGTGTCTTGGCAATGCCAAAGTGGTCCATGAGACTTCCTCCATGTGTTTCCCTAACAAATAAATCTCTCAACGAACAGTTAGGTACACATAGACGATTGTCATAAAAAAAGATAGTCATCTTGCTGAAAGTAATGGCCAGAGGCAAATTTCTCACACATTCTATAGGCATCACAAAAGTCAGAGTCTGTTTCATACATACCTTTGATTTGCTCAAATCCTAAGAGTTTAGCATCAAGAATACTTAAGAGAACATACCTGCGAGATAGTGCATCGGCCACTATGTTTTCCTTACCTTGTTTGTACTTGATTACATAGAGGAAAGTCTCTATGAATTCAACCCATCTGGCATGCCTCTTACTTCGCTTATTCTGACCTTTTAGATACTTGAGCGATTCATGGTCTGTATGTATCACAAACTCCTTAGGCCAGAGATAATGTTGCCAAGTTCGGAGAGCTCTTACTAACGCATACATCTCTTTGTCGTAAGTAGCATAGTTGAGAGTTGCTCCTTCAAGCTTCTCACTGAAATATGCTATAGGCCTTTTCTCCTACATTAAGACAGCACCAATACCAATCCCTGAGGCATCACATTCAACTTCAAAAGTTTTGTTAAAATCAGGAAGGGCAAGAAGAGGAGAATTAGTAAGCTTCTCTTTAAGGCATTGGAAAGCGGCTTCTTGTGCTTCTTCCCACTTGAATCCAACTTCCTTTTTGATCACTTCGGTCAATGGAGCAGCTATGGTGCTAAAGTTCTGGACAAATCGACCGTAGAAACCAGCAAGTCCATGGAAGCTTCTTACTTCACTAACATTGGTTGGACTGGGCCACTCCATGATAGCTTTGATCTTCTCCGGATCTACTTTCACGCCATCTGCACTTACAACAAAACCAAAAAAGACCAAGTTATCTGTTCCAAAAGTACATTTCTTAAAATTGGCATAGAGTTTTTCCTTCCTAAGGACATTCAAAACCGCCTCTAGGTGCTTAACGTGCTCATCCAAACTCTTGCTATAGACAAGGATATCATCAAAGTATACAACCACACAAATGCCTATAAAGGACCTAAGGACATGGTTCATCAATCTCATGAATGTACTAGGTGCATTTGTCAGTCCAAAAGGCATTACCAACCACTCATATAACCCATGTTTAGTTTTAAAAGCGTTTTTCCATTCATCCCCTTCTTTTATCCTAATCTGATGGTATCCACTTTTAAGATCTATCTTAGAGAATATGCAAGAACCATGCAATTCATCCAACATGTCATCTAAACGAGGGATAGGGTGGCGATACTTTACAGTGATATTGTTAATGGCTCTGCAATCCACGCACATCCTCCAGGTGCCATCTTTCTTTGGAACAAGTAGTACCGGTACGGCACAAGCGCTCATACTCTCTCGGATATGGCCCTTAGCCATTAGCTCTTCCACTTGCCTTTGAAGTTCCTTAGTTTCCACAGGATTGGTTCTGTACGCTGGACGGTTCGGAAGTGAAGCTCCAGGCACAAAATCAATTTGATGTTCAATCCCACGGATAGGTGGTAATCCCTTGGGATTCTCCTCCGGAAAGACATCCTCAAACTCCTGCAAAAGAAAGGAAATGTTGCTCGGAACTTCCGGCACTGAGTTAGTAAGGTTTACCAAAACCTCTTTGTAAACAAACAAGAGAATGGTTTGCTTAGAGAACATGACTCTCTTAACAATACTAGATCTCACAAGGAAGTTTGATTGTCTCTCGGGTTTGCTCTCAAAGGTCTTTTCTTGATTTTTCTCAAACTCTCTTCTTTGTTTGGTGGTGAAGTGTTTTGGGATTCTCTCTCTTTGTCTTTTTGTTTTAGCCATAGTTGATCTTGATAAACTTCTGGTGGCGTCAATAGAGCAAGAATGGTCTTCCGGCCATTGTGTACAAAGGAATACCGATTGGTAAACCCATCATGGATGACCTTCTTATCAAATTGCCACGGTCTTCCAAGTAGAATGTGACCGGCCTCCATTGGTAGAATGTCACACAATATCTTGTCCTCATACTTGCCTATGGTTAAAGGAACCAATACCTGGCTATGCACGATCATCTCTCCTTCATCATTCAGCCATTGAAGCTTGTAGGGCTTGGGATGTTTCTTCTCTTCTAAACTTAACTTCTTCACCATGGTTTCACTTGCCACATTGGTACAGCTTCCTCCATCGATGATAAGGCTGCAAACTTTGCCTTGTACCAGACATCTAGTGTGAAACAAGTTTTCCCGTTGCTCCTGATCCGTATCCTTGGCTTGAATGTTTAGTGATCGCCTTGTGACTAATAGCTCTCCTGTTGCTGGTAACTCAATCTCCTTAGCATCAGAGCTCTCTTCTCTTTCAAATTCTTCTTCTTCATCAGTTTCTATATCACCATTATCCAAAAGGATCATGGTTCTCTTGTTGATACATTCGTTGGCGTAGTGTCCTCTCCCTTGACACTTGAAGCATCTAACATCATGGTTTTTAGAAGAAGTAGCTACAGCTTTTACCTTGGCGTCTTGAGTTGTGGTGTAAGGTTTGGAATCAGTCTTTGGTTTGACAATGGTCTTGTCCTCTGGTTTGTAATTTGATCTAGAATAGTTTGTTCCAGCTCCATAGGAATTCTTAGAAGGACTCCTTCTTTTGATCTGCTGTTCCACAAGGATAGCCTTGTGAAGCATTTCTTCTAAGTCTCCATAAGTTTGAAGCTCCATCCTGTCTTGAATATCTCTCGCTAAACCACTTAGAAACCTTGCCATTGTTGCCTCATGATCCTCATCTATGTCGGCTTTGATCATGAGAGATTCCATCTCTTGGTAATAATCCTCCACACTCTTACTGTCTTGGCTTAACCTCCTAAGCCTCTGGTGCAACTCCCGGTGATAGTGACTTAGAACAAACCGCTTTCTCATTAGGTTCTTCATCATCTCCCAAGTCTCTACATGCGGTTCTTGGTTGCGTCTCCTATTAGTAACAAGTTGATCCCACTAATTGATTGCATACTCATAGAACTCGGTTGCTGCCACTTGAACCTTCTTCCGTTCAGTGTAAGGCTGGCAATCGAAGACAAGTTCTATCTTCTTCTCCCACTCCAAGTAGGCGTCTGGATCATTCTTTCCATAGAATGGTGGTATTTTCAACTTAAGACCATTAAGATTATCTTCATGGCGTTCCCTTACTTCTCTTGCACGTCTTGGACGTCCATTAGAAGCTTGGCTTCCACGGCTCCATTCATCTTCATCTATTGGCATTTGCACCCTTCTTCTCCTTTCAGCAGGACGTTGGGGAAGTCCTTGGTTCACCGATTGCTGAATGGTGTCCATTCTCTCATGGACAGGGTTCAGTTCCTGCCTTAAGAGCCGCCTCATCTCTTCCATGAGGGTTTGTACGTTCATGTTTGGTTGTCTGGCTCTTCTTGGGCGGTTGGTATTTTCACTCCCAACTTCACTATGAGACATCTTCCCTGCAAAACTTAACAAACAGTTAGAAGAATAAGCTCTCACTAGTGTTTCTCTCAAGTGTTTTCCTCTCAAGTGTTTCCTCTCAAGTGTTTCTCTCAAGTGTTTCTCTCAAATACTTCTCTCAAAGATTTTCTCACAGAGTTCTTATCAAACAAATCAAATCAAATTTGATGAGAAATATAACAACAACCGCGAATCCAATTATATGTAGTATGTTTCTTGGTGACTTTTTCTTTTGTTTTTGTTTTTCTTTTTGCTTTGTTTTGTTTTTTTTTTTTGAATGAGATCCAACAGATCTTTAGAAGAAATAGAATAGAAAGAATAGAAGAAAAGAATTGGCGAGATGAGAATCTCGGCCAAGAAGATGAGGAGTTGGAAATGAAAAGACAGAAGATGAAAGATCAAGAAGATGAAAGAACAAGAAGATGAACAACTTACTACCAAATCAAAAAAGCTTGCTCTGATACCAAATGACACGATCTCGGTCACGCCCAAGATTCAACTTTCTCGTTGGTAGATTGGAATGATAGACAGAAGGATAGAAGAAGACATAAGGCCGAGTTGATGATGAAATGGACCGTTTGAAGGGTCTTCTTTGAAGCGGCCGAATGGTTCTTTGGATAGATATGGGATAGATCCTTGCCTTAGCGAATCAATGACTCAAACTGGACAAGGTGATGGATTGATGCAGGACACAAGAAGTTGCGGAAGGCTCCTTGATACTCCTTGAGGTTTATTTCAGATATTACACACCTAATAAACACTCAACAATGTCTCTCCAAGATATGACACACTCGGGGAAGACAAAGGTTGATTTTCTGGGTATGACGCACCAGAGAACCAAGGTTGATTATTGGATATGACACACCAAACAATCGGAAATGTTCTAAAAGAACTTAGAGAATTTTCTCTGAAAAGAAGTTGATTAAAAAGTTAGATGATTGCCAAGTGAGGCATACAATCGACTTATATAGAGAGGTGACTTGAACAGACTCAAGTGTCTCGTGATTACTACTTCTTGGGACTCTAAACAATCACCTAAGACTTTGAACAAAGACTAGAAGTCGACTAGACAAGAAGATAAAAGAGCTTGTGAAATAAAAAAGATGAAATAAAACCATAATCTAAATTATATCATAAAGTTGATGCTTGAGTCGGTCCATAGCTTCATGAAATCGTCCAAGGCATCAAAGAAGCTCCTAAGCTAATCATCTAAGAGATATAAGTGAACTTGAGGCCTCATTAAAAACCTTTAGCCGGAAACCCCATTGGGATAAAACCGAGCTTAAGGGAAAAAGAGCACACTCAAGTTACTTTGAAGATGATTTAATTTAGAGCGACTTGAATGGAAGTGAGCATGTCTTGGTGTTGTTTTTCCTTAGCTTCTTCATGCTTCCATGTGATCCTTAAGATGTTTCCTACATCTTCTTGAAGTTTTCTTGATCTTGTCCGGGTCATAGGACCTTTGGTAATGGCCATGGTTCCATCTTCTTTTTCTCCAAATGTTGGTGTTTCCATGCTCATATCAGTTGGTAAATGTCGAGTTCAGTAAGTACCGAGCTCACCCAAATTATTTCTGATGGAGTGTTGGCTACTGCACGATACTCTGCTTCTGTGGATGATCGGGAAAAACTTTTCTGTTTCTTAGAGGACCATGATATGGGATGTTTGCCAAGGTAGACAATGTATCTGTTTGTTGACCTCAAACCATCAGGATCACCAGCCCAGTCTGCATCCGAATAGGCATGGAGCGTAAGGGGGTTTGATTTTGTTAGGTGATACCATAAGTTGGTGTTCCAGCGAGGTATCGTAAAACTCGTTTAGCGGCCTGCCAATGAATTGTCGTAGGTGAGTGCATGAACTGAGATAATTTGTTGACAGCGAAGGCGATGTCGGGTCGAGTGAAAGCGAGGTACTGGAGGCTTCCCACTAATTTTCTGTATTCGATAGGGTCCAAATAATTTTCTCCCGTGAGTGTGAGTTTGGGCGAGGTAGCCATGGGTGTGTTGACAGGTTTGGCGTCTTGCATCTTCATACGAGTGAGAAGATCAAGCATGTATTTACGCTGGTTGAGATGAAGACCTTGCGGTGATCCGAGTGCTTCAATACCCAAAAAATAAGAGAGTTTACCCATGTCTTTGAGTGAAAACCGTACAGCCAAATCATGTATATCTTGTCTACTGCTGCGTCATTATTTCCTGTGACGATAATATCGTCTACATATACGAGTAGATAAAGCAGAAATGTACCTTGCTTGTAAACAAATAGGGCTGTGTCTGAAACTGAGTTTTTGAATCCAATAGAAAGTAGATGCTGTTTCCACTCAGTGTACCAAGCTCAGGGGGCCTGTTTAAGTCCGTAGAGAGCTTTTCGCAAGTGGCACACGAACGTGGGTTTGTCGGTGTCAATAAAACCTTGAGGTTGACGCATGTAGACCTCTTCCTCTAAGTTGCCTTGTAAAAAGGCGTTGTTAATGTCTATTTGTCATAGACACCAATCTCTGCTAACAGCCACATCCAAGACAATGCGTAGAGTAGAGGATTTAATAACAGGACTGAAAGTGTCAAAATAGTCAATACCCGGTTGTTGCGTATAGCCTTTTGCGACCAAGCGAGCTTTGTGTTTGTCAATCGTGCCATCCGGGAGATACTTGATTCGAAATATCCACTTGCAGTCGATGATGTTGACATTTTGGGGTTCAGGGACCAATTCCCATGTACAATTTTTGATCTGTGCATTGAACTCTTGGGACATGGCTCCACGCCATTGTTGATGTTTTAGTGCTTGAGTTACCGTGCGAGGTTCAGTGGCATCTGTGGTTAGAATAATAGCGGTGAGACCAAATTTTCGGTTGGGTTTGACTATTTGATTTTTGCCTCTAGTTTGCATCGGATGATTGTTGGCAATTGGCGGTGGTTGATTCTGGTGATTGACGTTGTCGACTTGAGAAGGAAGCTGTAGATTATTATGTTGTTGGGCTTGTGATAGGGATGAATGAATTGTTAACGAGCCTGGAGATATTTGGGTCATTTGATTTTGAAGGAATATGGGCCTGAGAGTTTGGGCCTGTTGGCAATGAAGTGGAAGAGATAGAGTTATCTTCATAGTGAGATACCTGAGGCATCGATGGAATGATAGAATTGGCCGGAGATAGTTCTTGTGATGCTGAAGTCGGTACAGGCGAGTGGTTTTGCAGCGGAGCCAATGATGATTGTGATGAGTTTGAGTTTTCTGATGATGAATCTGAGGGAAAAGTGAGATGTGCCTCCAAGGCTCCAGAAGGAGCTATAGTGAGTGACGGATGTAATATCGGTATCTGGGTTGCAGAAATGGTGTGAGCGGGTTCGGTATTAGGATGTGTTGGGGATGATGAAGATAGTAAGTTGAAAGGGTATTTTGTCTTATCAAAGCGGACATGGCGTGAGGTATATAAGCGATTGGTTTTGGGATCTAGACATAAATAAGCACTCTGGGTTAATGAGTAACCTAGAAAAATGCAAGGAGCTGAGAGAGGTTCGAGTTTGTTTGTGGCATACGGTCTGAGATAGGGAAAACAGAGGCAGCCAAAAAATTTTAGCTTTGTGTAGTTTGGGTTTGCTCGAAAAAGTATTTGGTAGGGTGATTTTGTGGAAAGGTTTAGAGTTGGCATTCTGTTGATTAGATAGACTGAGGTGGCAAAAGCATAGGTCCAGTAGGTGTTTGGGATATTGGCTTTGGTGAGAAGAGTGAGGCCAGTTTCGACAATGTGTCTATGCCATCTCTCAGCTAGTCCATTTTGTTCTGGGGTGTGGGGTGAGGAGGTGAGATGTATGATACCCTTGGAAGCAAGGAAGGAACGCATGGCGATAAACTAACCACCGTTATCTAAGAATAAGGTACCCACTTTGGATTGGAACTTGTTTTCAACTAGGTTTATAAATTGTGTGAATGTTTCGGGGGGGTCTGGGATTTTAATTTGAGGGGATAAAGCCAAGAGTATCTAGAAAAATTGTCGAGAATTAGAAGATAATATTTATAATTATCAATGGAGGTAATAGGAGAGCACCAAATATCAGTGAAAAGATATTCAAGAGGTCTTGTCGAGACAATTGTCGATTCAGAAAAAGATAGCTTATGAGCTTTATTGATCATACAGTCACCACAAAGAGAAGACTGAGATAAGGACTTGGAAACAGGTAAATCAAAGGAAGAAATAAGAGCTTTTAAAATAGGGTGAGCAGGGTGGCCTAGTCTGGCATACCAGTCATCAATGGTGGTTTTAAGGTTGGTGGTTGCGGTAAAGAAGGTGGAAGCGAAAGGCTGTAGGGTTGGCCACTCATATAGCTCATTCTTGGTGCTGCCTTGGAGTAACGAGACACCCGTTCTGAGATCCATCACCTGAAAACATGAGGGAAAGAAATGCACTGAAACCTTATTAGTGTTGCAAAGTTTATAAACTGAGATAAGGTTCTTTTGTACTGTAGGCACATGTAGAACATTATTGAGTTGTAGAGCGCGTGTATATGAAGGAAAAGAGACAGAACCAGTGTTGTTTATTGGCAGTCCGGACCCATTCCCAACGATGACCTCTTCGCCTCCAGTATAGGGCTGATGCAGTCAGAGTGCCGCAAGATCTGATGCAATATGGTTTGTCGCACCGGAGTCAATGAGCCAAGGGCTGTTTGATGGTGTTGTGTTGACATAGTTAGCACGAGGTTGATATGAGGATGTGGCAGAGGTGGGGCGTTGCATCTGCATCGCAAGTTGAGAGCACCTTCGTGCACTATGACCTTGTCTGCCACAGATTTGACATTTTCCCAAATACGGTTTTGGGGCACGATAGTCAGAGAAGTTCCGAGCTTGTTGTGACTGCCATGGTTGATTTCTGTTGTTGCTTTTGTTGGGACGATATGTGTTGTTGGTAACAACGTTAGCGGACATCGGATACGATGAGGGAGCTTGAGCCGTGAGGAGCTTGGCTTCATGGTTAAGGAGCTTCTCATGAAGCTCATTGAGTGTTGGAGGAGCATCACGGCTCTCAACTTGATCTACAATAGATTTGTAGTCTTCGGGAAGACCATCAAGAGAAAATTCAATTTGATCTTCAAGATCTATGACTTTCCCAAGCAAGGCGAGTTGGTCAACACGAGTTGTGAGACCTTGAAGATAATCATCAACTGTTTTGGTACCTTTCTTCCATTGTTTGAGTTGGTACTTTAATTGTTTTATGTGACCTCTGCTTGGTTTTGCGTAGGTGGAGATTAGAAGTGCCCAGATTTCGGCAGCTGTGGTGGCACGTGAGAGGAGAGGCTGAATATTAATCGATATAGCGCCAATGATAGCACTATAGATTAGTTTGTCTTGTCGCTTATGGAGTGCATAGGCTGGATTAGTGATGGTGTTTCCATCAACGGTGAGCAGCGGATCTGGAAACGGTTTTGAACAATCAAGAAAAAACGCCAAGTCATAGCCGTCAAGTAGGGAGTGGACTTGGCGGCTCCACATTAGGTAATTTGTGGTGTTAAGCTTCATGACGTTAGACATGTTAACGATGAGAAGTGAACCTTGAGCAGTGACAAGAGTGTCGGTGGAGGCTGTGACTCCGGCGGAGTTGTTTTCAGAAGTGGCCATTGTCGTAAAGAAAATTAGAGGAGTTTGAGATTTTTTTTTTTCTTTCTAAGTTTTGATCAAAGGCTCTGATACCATATGATCTTTGTAATTGGATGATTTTATTATTCAGCCTAGAGATACAATTTATACAGAGAGTGTATTTACAAGAATGGTAAAAAGATATATGTGCAATGAAAGAGAATAAATCAGATGAGAGATTTATGTAATCAAATCCTCAATGATTGATATGGAGAATCCTAACAGGTAGAAAATTCCTTTTCGTTTGAGTTTTCAAAAAAAGAAATTCCTTATTTATTTTATGATTTTTTTATCTTTTGATTTATTTTTATACCTAAATTATGTAATTGAACGCCTGGGGGAAGATATTTCATGTGTGCTAACCCTTTGTTAGTATGTTTAAGTTGTTTTTTCACTTTTATTGAGTCAAGACGAGGGAATAATGATCATTTTTCTTAGAACAACATATGGGACGATCTTCTGGAGACTCAATCTGGTTTTGTTCGGCGTCACAACCAAATTTTAGAAAGACCAGGGGAAGACTCAACAATCAGAAAAGTGATCTTCACTCTGAAAGCTTAGCTGCTTTGAATCGAGCCTTGTTAAGTGGAATATTTGAACTTGAACTTAATTATCTCATTTAGAAACTTGATAATCATGTTAATGGACCTTGCATTCAGATTTAATCATTTTATCACTGTCTTTGGTTAACTCTGAATGGCTAGTCTCATCTTTAGTCTAGTATTGCACTTTTACCCTAAGCCTCTTTCTTAAAAGTCTTGTTTATTCCTGTGCTTACATTGTTATGTGCATTCATGTGCAAAAACTATGGAGTATAAGGGCTGACACAGTGACCTTTAATGGGATTAGATATGTGATGTGAAAAGAATGTTTAGAATGATTATGAGCCTTTGTATTTTGGTTTATCCCTGGTATATGAGCTGATCCCCTTTTTGTTGATTGAAAATTTTTTTTTTGTAATATTATGGGATTAACTTTGTTGCTGTAATAACTAGGAAAATCAATGGCTAGGTTGAGATAAAAGAGTAAAAGGGTCTGAATGAAAGGAGGGTTATGTGTGCATCATTTGGTCTGTGTCTCACCATGTTTTTGCATATTGATTTGCATCCTATATCTTATAGGATAACCATAAACACATGAACCACCTTTCAAACAGCCAATGATATCAAGATCTTTGACATGTTCCCTTTGTGAAAATGCAAACACCTCTAATTTGAATGTTAACAGTTTATTTTCATTAACTCTGGGAATTCTTTGTGATTGTTGGATCAAGAGTATATGCTATTGATACACTCATGGTCTAGTACATACAGTATGTCTGTCAGGCCTAGACTTTCAAGGAAGTCAACATAGAAGGATCCCAAAGCAAGTTTATTTCAAGGTAAATATGAGTTTCCGCTTTTCAAAACTTTTCTCTTATGATCTAATTTCTTTTCTTTTTTACTTGAGGACAAGAAATGATTCAAGTCTGAGTGAATTGTGATAACAGTATTCATAAACTATTTTAGAGTCAGTTTTCTAACAAATCTTACGTCTTTTAAGTAAGAACGAGATCTTTTTCTATAATATTTTGTTATTTTTTTATATTGGGCTTGCTGGAGCCAAAAATATATAGAAGATTTAGGTCTGAATTCCTAAAGAGAAAGTGAGAAAATAGATCATCACCGATCACTACCCATTATCATCGATCATTATGCAACTAAGGCGGCACCTATTGGTACTAGGGTTCACCAATCTGTGAAGATTCTGAGAATATGCTGGATTCACGCGGAAACAAGATCCCCAGGAGGTATATAAATAGGAGCTCGACCCCAGAGCAGAAAAGACAATGTTTCACAAATCTCTTCTCATTTTTTCAGAACAAAAAGTTCCCAGAACCTTTAAACTCTTTTATTTAGAGTTTTAGGGGCTGATCCATTTTGTAAATATTTGTAATAAATGTTTTTGGTTTTGTTTATTGTTCTTTATTTTTTCTTATTATTTAGGACTGAGTATGTAATTAGCAACTTTTAAAATTTTTAATGTAATTATCATGCTTTAATATTTATGAGATCATCTACATCGTTTTCATAATATTATTATGTTTAATGCGTAGTCTATTGCTAGGAGACTAGAAATAGATCCGCGCTGTGCAGCGGGATTTTTTATTTATTTTATAATTTTAAATTTAAATATGCTTTTACTTGTTTTAAATTGTTTTCATAATATTCTGTTATAATTGAAGTGCAAATTTAAAAATTTGTGTCCAAACAATTTTTATTTAATTCATACAACCAAACACACACACACACACATGTATATATATATATATATAAAACTAACAATAATTTCAAATTTAGTTAAATCTCTTTCTTAATTTCAATCAATAAAATATATTAAAAATAAATATGAATTCTCTTTCAAATTTATTTGATCTCATTTTTTGAATCATTATATATATATATAAGTAATAAACATTTAAATTTTCTGTATATTTTGTGATTTATATTTTCTAAAATGGACATAAGACATTTCATTTAGCTTTCAAATCAGATTGGGTTTGATATTTTTGGGTTCATATAATTCAGGTAAAAGAGTTTACTAGCTGTTCAAATTTTATACTATTTGATGTGCTAGTTACTGGTTCACATCGATTTAGTTTTAAGGTTAAAACAAAACAAAGACTATTTAATTTAAATAAAAATTAGTTTAACTTTAATAAATTTGGTTCAATTTTATTAAATGTGGCGGAAATTGAGATAAATATAACTAAATACATATTTATGGCTATTTAGCATATTTCTATAGTTTCAAATTTTTATATTAATAAGTGTATATAAATATAATATCAATATACATAATTTATATAGTAATTATTTATTTTGGGTATACGATCGGTTTTTCAGTTTGGTTTGAATAATTTAGATTAAAAATTAGAAATATAGAACATGTTTGGGTTATACGACAACTTAGTTTAGTTTTGGAAACAATTTTTTGGTTAGATTTTTGGATTTCATGTTTTATACTAAACGTACATATATTACGTAATCGGTAAATAAAACTTTTATAATGATATTAAATTGATATAGAATACTGAAGTTTTTAACTTCAGGTTTATGCAAAAGAAGTGAAGGAGCTTAAAATTTGTTGAATCCTTCTATTCCAGAATTAGCACAGGTCAAAAGAGGAAGCAAAAAACCAACACCAACTGCAGAAATGGCCTCTAATGAGAAGGAGAAGAAGGGTTACTAAACAATAAGAATCCACCACCAGCGGGTTTCGAGAAACCTCCTGCACAAATAAAAGTATTACCACCACCTCCTAGAAATTTTCAGCGACTAAGACTCGTAGTTTCTCTACACGGCACACTGGGGATTACAATACCTCCAACCATTTCTATGCAGATATATCTGTTATTTGGGCACCACATCCACAGAGGCAAGACTACAAGATCAAGCCTTAAATCATCCAAATTGTGAAATAAACCTTTTCAATGGAATGGTCTCTGAAAATTCCATGGATCCTGTTGAACAGTTTGAGGAGTTGTGCAACACCACGAAGACCAACAGAGTGCAAAAAGACTACTTAATGCTGATCTTGTTCAAATTTTCACTACGAGATAAGGCATCAAGATGGCTGAGGTTGCTGGAACCTGGTTCCATCACTACCTGGGCTGATTGTCGAGATCTGTTTATTGACCACTTCTACTTGAAGTCAAAGTTGATAGCACTAAGGAAAAAGATCTCAACATTTCAACAAAGTGGAATAGAGTCATTCTTCGAAAGTTGGGACCGATTAAGAGGGTATCTTAAGGATTTCCCACATCATGGCTATACCCTTAAAAATTTGATGCACATCTTCTACCAGGGAATAATATAGAAGTACAAGATGGCTCTAGATACTGCAAAAATGGGGATTTTACTACCAACACAGTGAGGGCTGACACAGCTCTGATTGAAAACTTGGCTACAAGCAAGAGCAATCACTACCCAGATTATGATAGATCTCAGAAAGTCCCGGTAGTGTAGAGATGGATGAGATCAAAGAGATGAAAGAGAAAGGGGATTACACTACAAGAAATCAACTGGGAACTGACGGACGTTTCTGTCGGAAATCCGTCGGAAATGTCGATTTCCGACGGATTTCAAACGTCTATCGGTTCTAACTTGTCGGAAAATATAATTCTGTCAGAAATCTATCACAAATTCTGACTGATTTCCGATAAACTTCCGATTATAACATATCCGACGGATTACCGACGGGATAATTTCCGACGGATTTCTGAGGGAATGATTTCTGATGGATTTCTGACGGGTATAATTCCGACTGATTTCCGACGGGATTATTTCCGATGGATTTTCGACGGCATGATTTCTGACGGATTTCTGATGGGATTATTTCTGACGGATTTCCAACGGGATTATTTCCGACGGATTTCCGATGGACATAATTCCGACAGATTTCCAATGGACATAATTCCGATGGATTTCCGACGGACCTATTTCCGACGGATTTCTGACGGCTTTCATAATTTATTTTTTGAAATTAATAATTATTTTCAATTTAAGATAAATATACATTATATTCATAAGCCCTCAAACGCGCCTTGTCCGCAAGCCGCTCCTCTTCTAAGGTTTGTACCTTATCCTTCAAGGTTTCAATCTCGACAATCTTTTCTTCAAGTGCTTAGCGGTTTCGCTCGAGTGCTTCTTGAATTTCTGGATCGGGAGCTCCATAGCGTGAAGAAACGGAAGATGGAGAAGAGTAATAATCTTGTGGAAGGCCGTAAAGACGACCTTTGTTTTTTGGAGTTGCTTACAAAATGAAAAGAATATAAATAAGAAATCAAAACAAAAATAAAAATAAAAAATTAGTAAACAAAGTTATAATGTAAGTAATTACCTCATAAACAAATTCGTTTATCTTCTCGAGTGGGACTTCGGTGCATGGAGGAGTTCCTTTAACCATTGGTTGTGATTGGAGAAACTCGTCTCCAAGGCGTCTCACGTTGTCGACTATATCTCGAGCAACAGCATCTTGAATTTGACCGGTCTTGCGGTTGGTGTGCATATCTTCAAGCAATTGAAGATGTGAAGGAGGCACACCATGTTGCCGAAACTTCAAAAAATAAACATAACGATTGATAATATAAAATATCAAATATAATGAAATAAAAATAAAAATAAAATTGAATAACTTACAAGTTGTTGTTCGCGGGAAGCCTTGCTCGTTGCACCCAAATTATGGGTCGAGATACCTTTACCTCTGCGGTCGCTCTTCCGATTGGTGGAATGCATTGTGGAGATCGATTGCGTCTCCTCCATGTTCCAATAGCCAATGAGTCCTTACCATAACTCCGGGTTCGCGGTCATCTCCCTAGGCACCTCCTCATTCTTCCACTTGTCCTTCCACTCATTCATCTTCCTAGAATATATCAATGCCGCCTTTGCGTCGAACTCGCGTCTCACCAATGACGTAAGATTTCTTTCCCAGGTGAAATCTTGCTGCATTAAAAATTATAGTTAAAATAAAATTTTATTATTAAATGAGTATTAAGTAATTTTAGATAAAAATTCAACTTACCGCAAATTGGCGAAACCATAAATTGCGATCTTCTATCGGCATGGTGGAATAAGTCGCATATGGAACCCGAAGTAATCCGTTTAGCATATTAATGGACTTGGATATACCATTGTTGGAAAACTGAAACCTACAATAAATAAGAAATTAATTAAGTTCTATTATATAAAACAAATTAAATAATAATAAAAAATTAAAAATTTATTAAATTTACCACGTCGATCCGCGAATTAAACCCGGATATCGTCGAACTAAACGCTCTCGTCCCGGTTGAGAAACAAAGTTCTCGATGATCATATGCGATGGAGGTGTAGCAGCGGGTGATTGAGTCTTGGGTACACTAGAACGTGTACGTGAACGATCACTACCCCGTCTTGCCCGATGAAAAGCTCCATAATCCTTGGAAAAAAAAATTCAAATATTAGACAAAATTATATAATAAACAAATAATACATAAAACAAAATTCCAAAATTTATATAACAATCATTTATAAAAACTAGTTTAAATCCATAATCAACAAAATCAAAATTAATTAAATTCATACAAAATCATATAATTTATTATCAATTAATAGAAACTCATATAAATTCTTATAATTCATATGAATTCTTATTATTCATATACATTAATATAAATTATTATAAAGTCATATAAACTAATAAATAAATAATAACCTAATTAATAAAATACATATTCAATAATATAACAAATCAAATACATAATCCAAATCCGCAATTCCAACTTTATAAACCTATAATCTAACAATCCTAATTCCAAATCTTCCAACCCAACTCTCAAAATTCCAACTTTCTAAATCTAAAATCTAAAATATCAAATTCAAAATAACAATTAAAAGATTAATAAACTTACAAGTTTGATTGATTGTTATCCATGGATTGATGGAATGGAGAGAAATTGGCCGAAATCCGAAGTTATAAAGAGTTGAAAGATTTTTTTTTTTTTTAACGTTTTTGCGAATGCTCTCGCGAAAAGGTATGCGGGTTAATTTTCGAGTTTCCATCGGAAATCCATCAGAAATTTCCGACGGATACGTTAAAATTTTGGTTTCCGCGGTACTTGAAAAGATCACTTCGTGGTCTATTTTCGAGAATCTGTCGGAATCCGTCGGCAATTTCCGACGGATTTCCGATGGATATAGATATTTGCATGTCTTTTTATTGGTCAAATAAACCTTAAATGGTGACGCATGTAATTCCGAATCCATCAGAAATCCGTCGGAAAATTCCGATAGATCTCCGACGGGTTTGAGGTTTTGTGATTGTTTTTAAACTTTTTGAGTTTAATCATGTTTGGATATAAGTTATATATACATTTTGATTATAAAAATATTTTTAAAACATCATATTACATCATAATTACATCATTTAATTTTTTTTAATTGGTTTGTTATATATGTTAGAATAAGTATAAATGTTATATAAGAAAATATTTGGTTAACCATATGAAAATTTGAAAATCGATGAAATACGTTATAACTGTTGAAATTAAGAGTATGGAGGCTTAGGGATTGTTGAGAGAGTGATAGTTGTGGCATGAGAATGATAAGGAGTTTGAGGTTAGGATACTTGGAGAATGTTTAGGATGAAGATGGTGGCGTGAGTATTGATGTAATGAGGGATTATTGTTTGAGAATGATGATAAGAATGATGATGAGAATGAGAATGATAATGGTTGATGAAATAAGATGAACTAAGGAGAAGCATGGCGCCGGAGAGCAAAGGCTCCACCGGCGCCTTTAGGGAGATAAGTAAAGCTTTCTTTTACTCTTTTAATCTTCTTATTCTCTTATTCACAACTCTTTACATCACATTACATGTATATTTATAGAGTTTTTACATAGAGAAGAAGAGAAGAGGCGTGAAGAAGGAAGGAGAGAAGAGAGGAGTTTGCATGAAGAAGAGAGGAGGGAAGGGAGCAGCTCACTGTTTGACTCCTGTTCAAGCTGCGCCCATACCCTGCTGCTGACGCCTCCATGCTTGTGCCCATGCCCTGGTTCTGGCGCCCCATGCTCTCCTTTGCTTCCTCTTTTCCACTTAGTTAGTCTTCTAGTTAGTATGTAACAGCTTCCTTTCTTCTAGTTACATCCTAACCAAGACTTCTTCTAGTTCCTTGTGAACTAGGTTTCCTTTCCCTCCTTCTCTTAGATTTGAATTCTTCTATCATAGAGATCACATATTTCAACACTCCCCCTCAAGATTGGTCGGTAGGTGTCCTTAAGGCCAATCTTGCCATGTACGTGATCCTCATTGATAGAAGATGATGCCATGTTAACGATATCCGCTAGCTGATCCTTGCTTGCTCCAAAGACGGTTTTGATGACTCCTAACCTCAATGAGACCACGGCTTCCTCTCCTATGGCCTTCACTCTTTCTTGCGGATTAGGCTTTGTCTTCTCTAAGCTTCACTCGGACCATGTCTCCTCGGGATTCTTGTCTCAAACTTAATCTTGACTTCAAGCTCCTCGGATGACATCTTCTAGCTCACGGAATACTCACATTGTCATTGGCTTCCTCTTGATGACTCTTGGGAGTATACTCTATCCGTTAGACGCCACTTCCCGCTGCTTCTCGGATCACCACAGCTAATAAGGTCTGAAAGGTGGTTTCTCCTTCGGTTTTCTTACAACATCATCCATAGCTACTCGTATGTGTCTCCCGGCTTTCTCTCGCCATCGTCTCCTCATACGGTGCTTGGAGTGCCTTGTTGCCTTGTTTACCGTTCCACAGCCTCCTAGGTGAACGCCTATTGGTCTGAGCTTCACACTCCATCTATCAAGATCAATCTTGGCTTCAACCCTTCATAGATTTGATCTTGATTCTTCAAAGAGCCATCCGCTCTAACCCCACTTATCATAAGACTCTCCCGGCTTCCTCTCGAAATGCCGCACCTATCCATGGTACAATGTGATAGTCCTCTTCTTCTTGGACCATCACCTAACTTGGTGTTTCAACGGTCTTCTTCAACACTCCCCCTCAAGCTTGGTTCGAGTATGGGAAGAACCAAACTTGACAAGGAAGACCGTTGCATAATTTGGAGCTCACCGCTTCTTCAACACTTCCCTTCAAGACTAGCCCGTTGCCAAGGGACCACTCTTGCAAAGGAAAGAGCACTAAGCTTGATTATGCCAATGATGCCGCCTCCTCTTGGACTATCTATCCCACTTGGCAATTAGGACAAGCTTTCGTCTGCTAGCCATTTTGGATTAGGCCACAAAGGACATCATCTACCTCCACATAACACCACCATGAATAGCTTGCTTGAGCCTATACACACTTATTCTTGTAGATTGCTCCGCTTGGATCGCCACATGGTTGAGTATGATCACCACTCTCTCAATACCTCCTGGATCAAGTGATTTGGCCTCAAGAGAGGATGAAGACCGTGGAATAATATGACCCTCCATAAGCACCCTTTAATCAATACCTTGGAGCAACTACTTCTTGGACCATATGAATCTTCCGCTTATTGGAAGACTCACCAAAGAATTATAGCATAAGCCTTGTGCTTCATCTCCGTCTACTGCAAGTCTTCTACGTGAACTCCTCTTGTCACGTCCCTTCCGCAAGTCTCTTCCGGGTTGAAGACGTGAACTCCTCTTGTCACTTCTCTTCCGTAAGTCTCTTCCGGGATGCAACCTTCTTCAGCTTCCTATCTCTTAGGTAAGCTTCTCCTTTTCAACTCCAAGTTTTACTATGAGCTGTCTCATATTTTTCTTGAAGTCTCACGTGAACTAGGTTTTTCTTTGGCTGTTTGTGCAGCCGGTTTAATGCTTCCATTCATTCTGAGGCAAGCTCCTCTTCTTTCTTGCTGAATGTCTTCATTTGATCACCAGCCACTTTACTTCCTGTTCAATGATTTGTTTTCACTTGGAGCTTGCTTGGATCACCACTTAAGGTCACCACCCAGCTTTCTCCTCTTCTTAACCATCACGCCAAAAACACTCTTCATCTCCTAGATGCCTTATTTCCCACGCCATACATGCCAAAGACCATCATGCCATGACAAGCTTCTTCATGGATGAATGATTCTAAAAATCCTCTGGATCTTGTTTCCAAAGAGGATCACCGAGGGATTGATGTTGATACAACCCCTTTTCAAAGTTTTGTATGTGGATCTAGACTCCACACACAAGAAACACAAAGAAAGATATTTACTCTCTCACACACACCCTATTAAAAACGCATGGGAGGAACAAATTACCCCAGAAAATCTCTCTCTCATGTGTTTAACAAAAGAAAAACGAGTTCCTCAAGGCAAGGAGCCAAGGAGAGCCCAACGAAATCTCCCTCAATTTGTCATCATTTTCTAGTAACAATACACACCCTTAGTCCTTTCACAACTTGAAGATCTTATGATCTCAAGGATATTAATCTCAGAGTGAATAGAACTAAGAAAGTGTATGGTTATAGATTAGAAGACTTTGTAGAGAGCTAGAAGAATAACAAGAGATTAGGCGCTAGATCACTCAACTTGCTCTGATACCATGTTGAAATTAAGAGTATGGAGGCTTAGGGATTGTTGAGAGAGTGATAGTTGTGGCATGAGAATGATAAGGAGTTTGAGGTTAGGATACTTGGAGAATGTTTAGGATGAAGATGGTGGCGTGAGTATTGATGTAATGAGGGATTATTGTTTGAGAATGATGATAAGAATGATGATGAGAATGAGAATGAGAATGATAATGGTTGATGAAATAAGATGAACTAAGGAGAAGCATGGCGCCGGAGAGCAAAGGCTCCACCGGCGCCTTTAGGGAGATAAGTAAAGCTTTCTTTTACTCTTTTAATCTTCTTATTCTCTTATTCACAACTCTTTACATCACATTACATGTATATTTATAGAGTTTTTACATAGAGAAGAAGAGAAGAGGCGTGAAGAAGGAAGGAGAGAAGAGAGGAGTTTGCATGAAGAAGAGAGGAGGGAAGGGAGCAGCTCACTGTTTGACTCCTGTTCAAGCTGCGCCTATACCCTGCTGCTGACGCCTCCATGCTTGTGCCCATGCCCTGGTTCTGGCGCCCCATGCTCTCCTTTGCTTCCTCTTTTCCACTTAGTTATTCTTCTAGTTAGTATGTAACAGCTTCTTTTCTTCTAGTTACATCCTAACCAAGACTTCTTCTAGTTCCTTGTGAACTAGGTTTCCTTTCCCTCCTTCTCTTAGATTTGAATTCTTCTATCATAGAGATCACATATTTCAACACTCCCCCTCAAGATTGGTCGGTAGGTGTCCTTAAGGCCAATCTTGCCATGTACGTGATCCTCATTGATAGAAGATGATGCCATGTTAACGATATCCGCTAGCTGATCCTTGCTTGCTCCAAAGACGGTTTTGATGACTCCTAACCTCAATGAGACCACGGCTTCCTCTCCTATGGCCTTCACTCTTTCTTGCGGATTAGGCTTTGTCTTCTCTAAGCTTCACTCGGATCATGTCTCCTCGGGATTCTTGTCTCAAACTTAATCTTGACTTCAAGCTCCTCGGATGACATCTTCTAGCTCACGGAATACTCACATTGTCATTGGCTTCCTCTTGATGACTCTTGGGAGTATACTCTATCCGTTAGACGCCACTTCCCGCTGCTTCTCGGATCACCACAGCTAATAAGGTCTGAAAGGTGGTTTCTCCTTCGGTTTTCTTACAACATCATCCATAGCTACTCGTATGTGTCTCCCGGCTTTCTCTCGCCATCGTCTCCTCATACGGTGCTTGGAGTGCCTTGTTGCCTTGTTTACCGTTCCACAGCCTCCTAGGTGAACGCCTCTTGGTCTGAGCTTCACACTCCATCTATCAAGATCAATCTTGGCTTCAACCCTTCATAGATTTGATCTTGATTCTTCAAAGAGCCATCCGCTCTAACCCCACTTATCATAAGACTCTCCCGGCTTCCTCTCGAAATGCCGCACCTATCCATGGTACAATGTGATAGTCCTCTTCTTCTTGGACCATCACCTAACTTGGTGTTTCAACGGTCTTCTTCAACACTCCCCCTCAAGCTTGGTTCGAGTATGGGAAGAACCAAACTTGACAAGGAAGACCGTTGCATAATTTAGAGCTCACCGCTTCTTCAACACTTCCCTTCAAGACTAGCCCGTTGCCAAGGGACCACTCTTGCAAAGGAAAGAGCACTAAGCTTGATTATGCCAATGATGCCGCCTCCTCTTGGACTATCTATCCCACTTGGCAATTAGGACAAGCTTTCGTCTGCTAGCCATTTTGGATTAGGCCACAAAGGACATCATCTACCTCCACATAACACCACCATGAATAGCTTGCTTGAGCCTATACACACTTCTTCTTGTAGATTGCTACGCTTGGATCGCCACATGGTTGAGTATGATCACCACTCTCTCAATACCTCCTGGATCAAGTGATTTGGCCTCAAGAGAGGATGAAGACCGTGGAATAATATGACCCTCCATAAGCACCCTTTAATCAATACCTTGGAGCAACTACTTCTTGGACCATATGAATCTTCCGCTTATTGGAAGACTCACCAAAGAATTATAGCATAAGCCTTGTGCTTCATCTCCGTCTACTGCAAGTCTTCTACGTGAACTCCTCTTGTCACGTCCCTTCCGCAAGTCTCTTCCGGGTTGAAGACGTGAACTCCTCTTGTCACTTCTCTTCCGTAAGTCTCTTCCGGGATGCAACCTTCTTCAGCTTCCTATCTCTTAGGTAAGCTTCTCCTTTTCAACTCCAAGTTTTACTATGAGCTGTCTCATATTTTTCTTGAAGTCTCACGTGAACTAGGTTTTTCTTTGGCTGTTTGTGCAGCCGGTTTAATGCTTCCATTCATTCTGAGGCAAGCTCCTCTTCTTTCTTGCTGAATGTCTTCATTTGATCACCAGCCACTTTACTTCCTGTTCAATGATTTGTTTTCACTTGGAGCTTGCTTGGATCACCACTTAAGGTCACCACCCAGCTTTCTCCTCTTCTTAACCATCACGCCAAAAACACTCTTCATCTCCTAGATGCCTTATTTCCCACGCCATACATGCCAAAGACCATCATGCCATGACAAGCTTCTTCATGGATGAATGATTCTAAAAATCCTCTGGATCTTGTTTCCAAAGAGGATCACCGAGGGATTGATGTTGATACAACCCCTTTTCAAAGTTTTGTATGTGGATCTAGACTCCACACACAAGAAACACAAAGAAAGATATTTACTCTCTCACACACACCCTATTAAAAACGCATGGGAGGAACAAATTACCCCAGAAAATCTCTCTCTCATGTGTTTAACAAAAGAAAAACGAGTTCCTCAAGGCAAGGAGCCAAGGAGAGCCCAACGAAATCTCCCTCAATTTGTCATCATTTTCTAGTAACAATACACACCCTTAGTCCTTTCACAACTTGAAGATCTTATGATCTCAAGGATATTAATCTCAGAGTGAATAGAACTAAGAAAGTGTATGGTTATAGATTAGAAGACTTTGTAGAGAGCTAGAAGAATAACAAGAGATTAGGCGCTAGATCACTCAACTTGCTCTGATACCATGTTGAAATTAAGAGTATGGAGGCTTAGGGATTGTTGAGAGAGTGATAGTTGTGGCATGAAAATGATAAGGAGTTTGAGGTTAGGATACTTGGAGAATGTTTAGGATGAAGATGGTGGCGTGAGTATTGATGTAATGAGGGATTATTGTTTGAGAATGATGATAAGAATAATGATGAGAATGAGAATGAGAATGATAATGGTTGATGAAATAAGATGAACTAAGGAGAAGCATGGCGCCGGAGAGCAAAGGCTCCACCGGCGCCTTTAGGGAGATAAGTAAAGCTTTCTTTTACTCTTTTAATCTTCTTATTCTCTTATTCACAACTCTTTACATCACATTACATGTATATTTATAGAGTTTTTACATAGAGAAGAAGAGAAGAGGCGTGAAGAAGGAAGGAGAGAAGAGAGGAGTTTGCATGAAGAAGAGAGGAGGGAAGGGAGCAGCTCACTGTTTGACTCCTGTTCAAGCTGCGCCCATACCCTGCTGCTGACGCCTCCATGCTTGTGCCCATGCCCTGGTTCTGGCGCCCCATGCTCTCCTTTGCTTCCTCTTTTCCACTTAGTTAGTCTTCTAGTTAGTATGTAACAGCTTCCTTTCTTCTAATTACATCCTAACCAAGACTTCTTCTAGTTCCTTGTGAACTAGGTTTCCTTTCCCTCCTTCTCTTAGATTTGAATTCTTCTATCATAGAGATCACATATTTCAACAATAACCATGCATTATTTGATACAAAATATTGTTATTAAGTGTTGTTTTAGTGTTAAATTAACAAATGTTTTGAATAACAAACACGAAACCTCAAACCCGTCGGAAAGCCATCAGAAATTTCCAACGGATTTCCAACAGACTTTGTTTTTTTAATTCAAATAAAAATCTGTTGGAAATCCGTTGGAAATTTCCAACGGATTTCCGACGGTTTTTGTTTTTTTAATTAAAATAAAAAAACCTGTCGGATCTCCGTCGGAAATTTCCTACGAATTTCCGACGGAATTTGTTTTTTTAATTAAAATAGAAAATCCGTCGGAAATTTCCAATGGATTTCCGACGGAATTTAATAAAAAAACAAATTATTATTAGTATAATACTATTTTAATTATTTTTGTTATTGTAATACATTATTATTGTTTTTTTAATAAATTTAATATATAATTATTGTTAGTATAATACTATTTATAATTTTGTAACATTTGCATATATAATACTTAAAAATAAATAACTAAATTATTATAGTATTTATATTTAGAAATTAAAAATAAGGAATTTGTTATATCATAACTTTTATTAGAATAATATGAAAAAACATCAATGTCATTTTTCAATTTTATTTTCCGAAGATGATGCTTGTGAAGGAACTTCGTCTTCGTCATCATCAAATTCTCCACGTGATTCCTCTGACTCAGAATGGACTATATTATCCCCGTGGTTAGTAAAATCAACAACAAGTTCGATATCGCACGAATGTTCTACATGATCCATTTGAATACTTCTAGTTGGTTGCAAAACATCATGTTCCGGAACTCCAAAAATTCTTCCTCTTGGGTTAATTGCATTAACGGTTATCCACAGGTCTCGACGATTAGTAACTCGTGGATAACGAATATAGCATACCTACAATTATATATTTTGTATAAATTCACATATTATTTAACAAATCATATAATAAATCATATCTTAAAGTAAACAATTAAATTACCTGATCTGCTTGAGAGCCTAGAATGAATGGATCATATTTAAGAAATTTTCGTCTTGAATGTACCGATGTCACGCCAAATTTGTCAATTTTTACTCCACGGCCAATAAATAGATCATACCAATCACACACAAACACGGTACACCTCAAATTTAACATTACGGGATACCGAACTTCCAAAATTTCATTCAAGATGTCATAGTAAATAATATTACCAGATTGAACCGAAACCCATAATCCGAAGTTGGTCTGCTTCGTCTTTCATCATGAATCCAAAATCCATATCCTTTACTATAATACCGTGGGTATGAAGTAGTAATGTAGTTTGGACCATTTATAATCTCCACTAACCATGTGGGAAATGTTTGACCACCTTGTATTCTCTCGGTAACCTATAAAATAATTAGTAATTAACTAATAACAAAATTGTTTATTTAATATATTAAGTAATTAAATTTTAATTCAAATACTTACGTAAAATAGCAACCAAGAGCAAATTCGGACTCTTTGATCTTCTCAAGTTCCTCTTCTGTTTTATCCGGATAATAAATGCGTATTAGCGTCATGTAGATCCTGTAAAGAAATTATTTTATAATTAATAATTAATAATTAATATACAATATACTAAATTAATTATATAGATAAAACATTTGTGTACATTTCATACTCTTGTATATCTTCACAATTTGTGATGATATACAAATGAACATGTGTAAATTCCTGCTCCGATAACTTGCGTTTCTTTCCTTTGCCACTAACTCGACCAATATGCCGAAATAACTCAGGGACATACACGGGATAAATCGACTTCTCACCTCTATCATCATGTCGTGTCAGACGTCTACTCTTTGTACGAATGTCGGCTGGAAAGTAATACTCAGAAAAATGTGAAGCTTCTTCATTGAGACTTTGTGCCACTATAGATCCTTCAACTTTGCTTAAATTTTTTACTTTTTTTTAGATGAAACATGTAACGCTCAAAAGGATACATCCACCTATATTGAACAGGACCTCCTAAAGCTGCTTCTCATGGAAGGTGGATTGGAAGATGTTCCATAACATCAAAAAAAGAAGGAGGAAAAAGCTTTTCTAGATTGCAAAGGATTACCGGTATATTGTTCTCCAAGTTGCGGATACCGTCTACTATAAGTGTTCTAGTGCATAAATCTCTAAAGAAAGCACCAATTCCTACAAAACATAATCAATGAAAATTAGTAAAAATAATTAAATTTTTTAATAATGTTATAAATATTAAACTAATGATAGGTACCTGCAATGGCATGGTAAGCATCTTTGTGAAGAATATATGCAAAGGCAAATGGAAGAAGCCGTTGCATGACAACATGACAATCATGACTCTTCATTCCGATAAACTTCCATTCTACTGAATCAATGCAATTACGCAGATTAGATGAGTACCCATCAGTGAATTTAACATCTTCGCGTATCCAATCAAAAAATTCCTTTTTCTTATCCGAGTCTAACCGATAAGCCGGAAAATTGCATTTACCATTAGGTTGAACTTCAAGATAATCATGATCACAAATGTGGGCCAAGTCTAATCGAGACTTCATATTGTCTTTCGTCTTCCCTTGAACGTTTAAAACAGTGTTCATTATATTGTCAAAGAAGTTCTTCTCAACATGCATAACATCCAAATTATGCCTCAGTAAATGATATTTCCAATAAGGAAAATCCCAAAAAATACTTTTTATGCCAATTATGATATACACCAACACCATCAACATGATCATGACCATTACCCCCACAATTAGGGGTTCTCTCTGCACCAAAATCTCTTAATTGCTCTAATATAGAATTCCCATCAATTTCTGGAGGTGGACAATCAAACATTTGCTTATTTTTTGTAAACAACCCCTTGATCTACGATAAATATGCTCACTTGGTAGAAATTTTCTATGGCAATCAAACCAACAAGTCTTCCTTCCATATTGCAATTGGAAAGCATCAATGTTGTCTTGACAATACGGACACGATAACCTTCCATGATTCGTCCATCCAGATAACATACCGTATGCGGGAAAATCACTTATGGTCCACATAAGAACCGCACGCATCTTAAAGTTTTGCTTCATTGAAACATCAAACGCTTCAACTCCATGCTCCCATAGCATTTGTAACTCATAAATCAATGGCTGAAGGAATACATCAAGTGACCTCTTGGGATGCTCTGGACCTGGCACAAGAATGGAGAGGAACAAAAACTCTCTACGCATACACAAAGATGGAGGTAAATTGTACAGTGTTACAATTACGGGCCACAAAGAATATTGTCTTCCATGCTTACCAAATGGGTTGAAACCGTCTGTACATAACCCCAAATATATATTTCGTCGTTCATATGCAAAATCCGGATACATTGTCTAAAAATGTTTCCACGCTTCTGCATCTGATGGATGTGTGATATTACCATCTTGACGATGCTCCCCATGCCATCTCATCGCATCAGCGGTACGCTGAGATTGATATAACCTCTTTAACCTATCCGTCAATGGTAAATACCATATCCGTTTAAATGGAATTCTCGCTCTCCCACTAGTATCTTGAAACCGCGGTTTACGACAAAATCAACATCTTTTGCGGTTTTCATCTTCTCTCCAATAAATCATTCAATTATCAATACAGACATCTATCATCTTATATGGTAAACCAAGACCAGCTACAAGTTTCTGAATCTCATAGTATGATGTCGGTGAACGATTATCTTCAGGCAAAATATCTTTCACAAAATCCGCCAGATTGTAATCCGTCTTAATAGTCATCATTCTACTAGCGAACGATAAAGGTGAATGACCCTCTCTACAACCGCTATAAAGTGGTTGCTTTGTTGCATCTAACATATCAAAAAACTTTTGTGCCTCAACATTTGGTGCTTCAATCCTATCTCCATGATCATCACCACCCGATTGGAAGTTTTCTCTAAACGCATCATTCACCATATTAATCGTATGGACACCTATATCTACTTCGTTCTATCTCCTAAACTATCTCTACCATATGGTTCGCTAGTACTACCATGATCATGATTAGATCCTCCATGTAGATACCAAATTTTATATCCCGACATAAATCCATTACTATATAAGTGATGCCACACTAACTCAACCCTGACATTATGTGAATTCCGACAAATACAGAAAGGATATTTCATCTTACCACTTTGTTTTGCTCCTCGTTGATTGGCGACCAATTCCATAAACTCGCATATACCTCGTGCATACTCATCTTTCAATAAATTTGACTTCGGATCCATCAATGGTTCGTCCATCCAAGAACAAAAATAATTGTTAGATGACATTTTCTATGTGTTGTTTATTGAGTTGTTATGTGATGAATGAAGGAAAAAGAGATACAAATATATAGAATCGACATCCGTCGGAAATCCATCATAAATCCATCGGAAATCACAAAAGAAAAACGGCTATATTAACGTTCAAATTTTCCGACGGATTTCCGACGGAAAGATGAAATTCCGTCGGAAATCCATCGGTTTTGACGAGCAATTTTACAAAGAACAACGGCTATGTTAACGTTCATAATTTTTTCAAAAAAAAAAACTCGCCTAAACAGATGGATTTCTGACGGAATTTCATTAATCCGTCGGAAATCTGTCGGAAATTGTGTAGTCTGTCGGAATTCCGTCGGAAATTGTCGGAAAATTCTGACGGAATTCCGATGGCAAAAAATCATCGTAAATCCGTTGAAAACCATTGTAATTTTCTGACGGATTGTATGTCCGTCGGAAATGCCATCAGTTTTGCGGTAATTTTCTTGTAGTGTTATCATTTGAAATCCACAAAAAGGGAGTCTACAAAGACGTATGAGGTCATTGAAGATGATGAAAAAGGAACTTAATTCGAGAGTACTAAGGAAGTAAGCTACCTTCAGGGGGCTACAAAAATTAGGGGTTTACTACCTTAACCCACCATACCTCTCTTACTTCACTAGAACCATGTAATATACTCAGGACCAGATGGACGCCAAGTAGCCACAAGGGCAAAAAATTTCTAGCAGTCCTCAAGGACATAATTTTGGAAACAACAAATTCCAGAAGCCACAGTATCCAAACCAACAAGGGCAAGATAATAGGTTAGAGTTCATGATGCATCAAGTTATGGAAAACCGGAAGAAAAACGTAGATGATATCAATGCTAAGGTGGATGGCTTGTACTCTAACCTTAATGAGAGGATATTTATTGTAAGCACCCATGTGAAGTTGTTGGAGAATCAACTAGCTCAGATCGCAGCAAGATCCAGTGCACCTCCACTAGTACTACCCGGAAAACCAAAAGGGAACCCAAAAGAGTAGGTAAACGCAATTGGAACTGAGGTTTGGTTTTCATTATAAGACACCATCAAGTACATCATCTTGAAAGAGAAGGCAAGATCAGTAGTTGAAGCAGGTTTTAAAGAGGAGATGTTGAAAACAGTCCCTAAGATAGGAGACCCTGGAAAATTCATTATACCATGCTCCATTTTACAAAAAATGTTCGACTTCTCCCTATGTGATTCTGGGTCTAGTGTCAATGTGATACCTTTAAAGATCACCCAAGAGATGAACTTGAGTTTACTGCTCCTCTCTGCAACCTCAAGTTCGCTAACACTTCATCCTCAAGACCATGAGGATGGTATAACTCAAGGATTGTCTAGTTCCAGTGGACATATATAATCAAAACTGCTGGTGAAACCGAAATGCCCCTTATCTTAGAGAGATATTTCTAGAATATAGTACGGCGAGCGCAGATTATGAAAGAAATATCATTTCTTTTAACAAGGTGAATCGAGATATATTTTACCCAGTTATAGAAGCCACTCATAAGTACTGTTTTACAGTTATACGCTAGGGAATCAAAATTTTTTAGCTAAGGACTCAAACAAACCGATGAATAGGAGGCAATCTACTAGTTTTTATCTAATTGTTTTATATCATTTCCATTTACGCAATAAAAGCACAATAAATTTAATTTGATTTTGGAAAATATTTTATCTCTTGTTTTGAGTATTCTTTAGATTTATTATTAAAAAGGACAATGTAATTTAAGTATGGGGAAATTATCTCTTTTTATTAACTTTTGTTAATATTTTGAGTTATTTTCAGATTTATCGAGTTGAATTGAGGGATTGATGACCATTTTTCTCGGAACAACTCATAGGACGATCTTCTAGAAACTCAAGATGGTTTTGTTTGGTGTCATAACCGACTTTGGTCTCTTCACGCGTAAAAAATAGATAATCTGAAATTAACATTATTAAATGAAATTTTGAACTTGAATTTAATTATCTCACTTAGGGACTTGGTAATCATGTTAAACGAATCTTACATTCAGAGTTGTCTTTTAATTATTTTACCACTCTTTGATTAACTCTGAATGGCTAGACTCATCTTTAGTCTAGTACCACTCCCTTACCCTTAGCCATTTCCAAAAGACTCATTCATTCTCCTGCTTACATTGTCATGTGCATTCCTGTGCAAAAGCTATGAAGTATATGGACCGACATAGCTGACCTTTCATTAGGATTAGATATATGGTGTAAAGTAATATTTAGAATGGTAATGAGCCATTAAATTTAATGTTTCCTTGGTATGTGAGTTGATCCCCCTTTGTATAGCTAAAATATTGTAATGTCTATCTTTGGGATCAACTTCATTTTTGTAAATACCTGGAAAATCAAAGGCTAGGATAAGATAAATGTGAAGAGGGTTTTAATGAAAGGAAGGTTATGCATTCATCAGTTGGTATATGTCTCACTGTGATTTTGCATATTGATTTGCATCATATATCTGATATGATTGCCATAAACACCTGAACCACCTCTCAAATAGCCTATGATAACAAAACCTTTGACATGTTAGATATTTCCCTTGTGAGAGGGTACACATTTCTAATTTGAATGTCAAAAGACTATTTTCATTGATTGTGGGAACTTTTTGTGAAAGTTAGTTTAAGAGTATAGGCTATTGATACACTCATGCTCTAGTACATACAATAAGTCTGTCTGGCCTAATTTTGATGCAGATAACAGAGGAGAATCCCAAAGACAAGTTTGTTCTGACATAAATATGAGTTCCTGCTTTTCAAACTTGATCTCTTATGATCTGACTTCTGTCTGTTCTTGTTTGAGAACAAGCAAGGATTTAAGTTTAGGGAAATTGTGATAACAGTATTTAGAAACAGTTTTTAGTAACAGTTTTTAGAGTTACAGTTTTTACAATTGTGTAACATTGTGTTATTAAGTTTATGGAGCCAAATAAAAGAAGATAAAGTGGGGTTGGGCCTGAACTCATTCAAGGTTCTTGAAGAATTAAATCACCACCGATCGGTATTGATTTACAACCAATCGGTGCAAATATTCCCGAGTACCAATCAGTATGCACTGGCACCAATCAGTGAGGACCAAAGAATTATCCCTTTTGGATGTAGAATCTAGGTGATGAGCCTCCTATATAATAAGGGATCGACTTCAGAAGGATAACACATCAAAAAATTATCACACACTTCTCCTCTCAAAGAAAAAGGTTCATAGAACATTTATACTCTTTTCTTTGTAGTTTTAGGGGGTTTTCCCCTTTGTAAATATTTTCAGTGGAGGTCATATGATTTTATTTACTTTTTCTTTCATTAATTCTTAGGACTTAGGTCTGAGCTTGTAATTAGGTATTTTTAGGAACTTTTATGACATCTTCATAATCATATATTTATGAGTATTTCTTTAGTGAATTCATCATATAATTGTGATGATCAGGTATTTATGTTTTGAATAAAATTGGACTAGGTTTGTTGCCATATATACTTGTGAGATAATTAGATTAGATAAGATAATGCTTGCTATAGGAATAACAAAAAATATCGATGTGGACCGTTAGGATCTTAGCAGAGAAAATTGATATGTCACAAAAGTGGGGCAACTATATATCAGATAACATAATCTCTAGATGGTTCTTTATGCATCTTAGATTCACAGTGCATGATGTTTATATAGTTGTGTATAAATTCATGTATGTAATTATCATTTATTTTACGCATTTAGGATGTTAGATACCCTGAGTTTCCCGTAAACTCCTTGTTATCCTAGCTCAATTAGAATAATCATAATTCTAAGTGTAGACTATTTTCTCTCTGTATCAATATCTTAAGGGCTATTGTGATGTACTGTACACTAGCAGTATTATTAGAGGTTAAAAACCTAACTGACATCAGGCCCCTATTGGGGTTGTTAGATGGGTTGAACAATTTGTGAGGAGTAAGTGCTTATGTTTTGAATACAACTAGACCAAGTACATTGCCATCTACACTTGTGAGCATATTGGGGTTAGGTTCATAATATTTTTAATCTCTTAATCGAAAGCTGAGATATGCTTATTGTTGGGAATGCTTGGATAAACATAGGTTGATACGCCACGAGAGTGGGACAACTTTATATTAGTAACATGAGCTCTATACGGTTTTTATGAATCTCATATATATTATTGTATGTTGTTCATATGCTCTGTATAAAAATATGTACATTATGTTCTATTTATTTTATGTATTTAGGATGTTAGATAAACATGAGTTTATTTCGTAAATTCCTTGTTGTCCTAACTGAATTTAAATCATCTTAACTCTTATGTAGAATATTGTTCTATGTTGACAACTAACTTAAATACTACTGTGATGCATTTGCACTTGCAGTATTATTATAGGGATTAAAACCTAGCACACCACAAGGACTATGGAGTTATAGCATGCGGCCATTGACAAATCTGCTTCGGATGAGACAATTCAGTTGGAACAATGCAGCAGAACAGACCTTGGTTAGTTCACAAAGGCACTGACCACCACACCCACCCTAGTCCTACCGGACTTATACTTTTGTTTCTCATCCAAAATTACATGTTGGGTTAGGGTATTGGCACAGTCTTAGCCCAGAATGAAAAAAGCGGACAGAGCACTGGGAGTATCGAAGCAATCTTGGTCCACATATGTGAGGGATATCCTGGCAATCATACTTGCCATCCGCACTAGGAGACACTACATCATCGGAAGGCGTTTCATCGTACAAACAGACCAACGGAGCTTGAGGTTTTTACTAGTGCAGAGGATATTAACTTTGGAACAACATAAATGAATAGGGAAGTTGGTAGGATTTGATTACAAACACAAATATTGACCAGACAAGTCTAATGCAGCAGCCGATTCTCTGTCATACTCAAAATACAGCTCCTGCCTCAATGATGTTTTTGTCCAACAGTCCTCTTTTAAGGATAATATCAAAGCTGTAAATGTATCCGACCCTTACATGTTTAAGATTGGTGTTTTGGCTACGAATAATACAAGGAAATCATATGTATGACAGAATGGGCTAATTTTCTATCACAATCGGGAGGTTGATCCACCAGCTTCACCATTGATACAATCCCTTCTCAAAAAATATCATGCGAGCCAACTTGAAGGCCACTTGGGAGAGTGCTCCAAACTTACTGCCACTTGGCACATTACTTTTATTGGCCATCTATGCACATGTATATCAAAGAGTATATAGCAGCATATGATGTTTGCAAGAGAGCAAAATATGATTCACTAGCGCTTAGTGGGCTGTTGCAACCGCTCCCGATTCCATCAAGACTATGGGAAGAAATTTCTATGGACATTGTTGATGGTCTCCCTTGATCCAATGGTAACACGCCAATAATGGTGGTGGTTTACTTCTTGAATAAATTGGCGCACTTAGTGATATTCTTATATTTTACATAACTTTCATATAATTTTTAGGGTTTTCTGCTAAAAACCATCAAACTTATTTAAATTTGTTAATCTGACATCAACGTCAATGTCAATCTATCAACCTCAAAAGTCACCCGCAATATAGCTTACCTTTATATTGTCGATATGGCCCGTTTGTTTGTTGTTAGAAAACTAACAGAATGGATAAAACTATGATGTTTTGTCTCTTGAAACCTACATGTTATTTTGGAAAATGATGTTATTTTTGTCATTCAAACGATGTTGAACTAAAATTGATTCAATCAATTGTCTACGTTCACCTATAATTGAAATTAAGATTGTGTATGTTTGAATTATTACCATAATCGATTTTACTACGTCATGTAGAAACACAAGTTTGAGAATTTGGTTTACAACGATCAGAGAGCTCTTGAATTTTATGCTTTTGTTTTTGAACAACCTTTGTCGGAGAATCTAGGAAAACCCTTCTGATCTAATCCACATTGAGCTAAATTTCTCAAATTTCTATAAACTCAAAATGTTAATCAACGGAGAATCTAGGAAAAAGTATATTAGTTCTCCTTGAAATCAGAAGGATTTGAGTAGATCCGAAGAAGGAAAACGCCGGTACTAGCTGACGGCAATTTAACGGCGATTGATGCGGTGAAAAACTTTCTAACGGGAGAAGCAGATGCAAGCCAAGTAATTAAAATTCTTCCAGGAGACTGAAGCCGTGTTGTCTCAAATCTAATGTTGCAGTGTTGACTCAAATCTAATCTGAGATTGATGATAGTATGGCTGCCATAGCCAGTAGTAGTAGTCATAAAACGCTGGGATTTGAGGAAATGGATTAAGGAATTATAATTTTGGTCTCGGAGGCTTGTTGTTTTTGATTCAAAGTTCGCCATTTTTATCTTGGCTACTTCTCCAACTGCAGCTGATATCACATTCAAAGAGTCTTCTTCACGAAATGGAGATGAAGGCATTTGAGAAAATGTACCATTGGGAATTCCGATTCCAATTTGAGTTGACGCACTTACTTGAGGCTTCAATTGAATTAAAAAAAAAAAATTGAGTATTTTGTTTCCATCGAGAAGATCACATTTGAAAAAGAGAAACTTTAACAAACCTCAGCCTTGTCGGTGATGAAAGAAGAACAAGGGAAATACTGAGTCGAGAAGCCGTGTCGGCGAGTCAAACCGGCAAAGAACAACATGATTTTTTCCAACTGAATTTAGATATTATGCAAAAACTACATGATTTTTTCCAAAACAACATGCAGGTTTTAAGAGGCAAAACGTCTTCGTTTTATCCATTCTGTTAGTTTTCTAACAGAGACCAAACGGAACACGTCGACAATATAAGGGTGGACTATATTGCGGGTGACTTTTGAGCTTGATAGATTGATCTTCACAATTTTAACGTTGATGTCAGATTTGCAAATTTTAATACGTTTGATGGTTTTTTAGCAGAAAACCCTAATTTTTACTACTGTTTTCTCTATATTTTCATCATTTCATTTAGTTGGTTGCATTTCTTACTCATTTGTACATATTCTTGCCTATGGAATGATTTAGTCACCTCCATGCATTTTGCATAAGTATTGAGTTCTTATTAGGTGTTGTTGGAGATTTTGGACTTATGAAAATAATCAAAAGAAGAATAAAGGCCAAGGGAATTTACAGCTTAAAGATCACAGCATCCAACGATCATACCCACCGGCCAGAAGCCAACAATGGAACCCATCGGCCAAGTCCACCGGTCAGATGCAACCGATGAAACTACATTAAAACCATCCGAGATCCCCATCAAGCTCAACCATCGATTGAAGCCGACTAATGGAACCCATCGACATGGCTCATCGATCACACACCAAATATTAAATCAGATCCAATTTTTAGTGTTAACCAAGTTTCGTATCTTACTATAAATACTTATACACCTTAATTTTCAGGTGTATACATGGCTCATTGGATAAATGCTTGTTTGGTTGTGTTTAATGCTATATTAGCAAAAGATTATTAGTTCAGATCATAAGTATTTTTCGCAGCCACAAGATGTTCGATAAAATGGTTAATCCAAACTTTTCAAGCTCTTCTTCAATCCTAGCCAAGGAGAGTTTATCGATATGATATTTAGAAGTTAAGAAGACTTATGATTTATGCTTATTTATCTATTATTTTTAACGAAGTTATTAATATTAATGGATCAATAAAGTGATTAGTATCATCAGAATTAATTAGTTAAGTTTAGTGTATTAGAACCATTGAATTAGCTTTAAGAAGTACGTTAAAACTCCACTAGCTTAGCATTGCTTATCATAGATAATCCATAACATTCCCAATGGTTCTTCTTTCATAAGTTGAGTTCAAAACCATTTTTAGTTATTTTCCCATTTTATTTACATTTTCAAACCTTATTTACGAAAACCAGAAACATATTTACTTATATTAAGACATGATTATCAATCTTAGTGTGTTAAGACTTGATTTCAAGTTAGATTGATGTCTATCTATGCTACAACGCATATGGGTTAATTGATAAACCCAATATTTACATCAAAAATCTAAATATAAATTTGGCGCCGCTGCCACTTGGAACTAGTTAATACCATTATGATTTAATGGTGTTTTGAGATTAAGTTTTCTTTATTGCATTTACTACTTAACCTCTCATGTTTCCACGTTGATATCTTTCTCTTGTAGCTACATGAACCTTAAAAGTCACGGTCCACAAAACTTTATTGATAGTGTTGAGAATATTCCCCGGTTAGAAAAGGAGACTAGGAGAGCTACCAGAGAGCGGCTAAAACACTTACATCATTTAGGGATGAATAATGAAGATTTTCCTCCCATTTTCCATGGGTTCCTCAACAAGTACAACTGGTCCTTAGACCCATTCGAGCATTTGATGCACCAAACATTAGAGCTCAAGGTACGAGTGTTCCAACACCTTCTATTGCTGTTAATAACTTTGAGATTAAGGTAAACTTGATCAATATGGTTCAGAATCAAAGGTACAGTGGATTGCCCTTGGAATACCCTCTAGATCATTTGGATCAATTTGAGCTCTTATGTAGGAGGTGCAAAAGAATAGAGTTCCCAAAGAGTCCATCAAGATGATAATATTTCTTTTCTCATTAGGGAACAGTGCCTCTTACTAGGAGAAGAACATTGATTCAGATTTAGTATTTACTTGGGATATTTGTACGAAGAAAATTCTAATAATTCTTTACTAAGAAAAAGACGACAAAACTTCAAAACGACATTTCTAGTTTCAAAAAAGGATGCCATGAGAACTTATATGAGGCATGGGAACAGTTAAAGGGTTACACTAGGAGTTTTCCTTGTCATGGTATCTCCCAGGAGAATTTTGCTAGGGATCTTCTATCGAGGAACACTTGAGAAGTATTGCTGCTCCATAGACTCAGCAAGTTATAGAAGTTTTGACAACATTAATGTGGAACAAGCTTAGTTGTTGATTGAGAATCTTGCTGATAGTGATGCTTGTTATAGAGGAGGAGACTATGAAGAGAGTTGAGAGACACTAGTAGACCCGATCAAAGCATTAAAAATAGTTTTAAGGAGATCAATAATAGACATGACAAGATGAGTAACGATTTCCCTTCCTACTCAAAAACCGGTTAACTATGTGGCAGAGTTTGATAATTTCAACAAAGACACAATGAGGTGGGAGTTTATGTTGAGGATAATGGAGAAACCCAAGAAGCAGTGGACTATATTGGCAATCAAGGAGGGTTTCAAAACAAAAACTTCAACCAAAACTACTGCAACCATCAAAACCTCTTATATCACAACTCCAAATTTGAAAACCCACAAGACCAAAACTATCTCAAACTAACAAACCAAGCTTTCCAACCAAACCATATCTTCCAAATAATCAAAGCTTTCAACCAAGACCACAATATTCAAACCAAACCCAAACTTTCTAACCCAATCAAAACTTCCAACCAAACCAAAATTTCCAACCAAGACCTCAATACAACCAAAACTAAACCTTGGTACTAAATACTACACAACCATTTCAACATACCCAACCCATCAAAGAAGATCCCAATACTCTCATTCGCAAACAATTCTTAGAAGGGCAAAGCAAGGGCACTTTTGAGATCAACAAGAGAATGGATGGTATGAAGGAGCTTACAATGACTTGAGTAGCAAATTTAAGCACTTGGATTCACATGTGAATAATTTTGATATTCAAGTAGCTCAAGTGGCTTCCTCTTCCAAGAGACATATGGGATCATTATCGGGAAAACTGGAACAAAACCCAAAGAAATACATTAATGAAATCACTCTTTGTTATGGTAAGGAACTACCTAGTGGTGTTCTTAATGAAAACATTGAGCCTAAAGAAGGGGAGATGGTGATTGAGATAGAGGATGATGAAATTGTGAGTGGTAGATAAGGATGGTTTGGAGGAGATGGTTAAAAATGATGTTGTTGAAAAGGGTAAAGAAAAGATTATTAATGAGCCTACTAGAGCTCCACCACAAGATACCTGTCCAAAAGCGAAAACAAATTCCAAGCAAGAGACTCTCTTTGTGCCTCCACCATATGAACCTAATCTTCCATTTATGGTTTGCTTCAAGAAGAACCTCATGGATAAGTATAGGGCGATGTTCGATAAAAAAATGAGTGAAGTCACAGTCACAATGCCACTTCTTGGTGCCTTTGTCCTGTCTCTTCCATATAACAAGTTTCTCAAAGATGCAGTAAAGGAGAGAGAAATATCGTTGGAGAGTGTTGTAGTCTTTACTGATGAAGTGAATGCTTTCATTCAAAGGAAGATAGTAGATAAGAAGGAGAATGATCCCGGTAGCTTTACACTCCCTTGATCTCTTGGTCCTCTTTACTTTAATAAGTGTTTATCTGACTTAGGGGAGAGCATTAGTCTGATGCCACTCTTGGTTGCTAAGCGCTTGGGATTTACAAATTATAAAGATTGTAGAATCTCACTAGTCCTTGCAGATTGATCTATTAGGACTCCTATTGGGCTGCATGAAAACTTACCGGTAATGATTAAACATTTTGAGATACCTAGAGACTTTGTTGTCATTAATATGGATGAAGAGCCAAAGTGTCCACTCATTTTGGGACATCCATTCTTGTGAACCGTGGTTCAATAATAAATGTTAAAAGCTGCAAAATTCAATTTTCATTTGGATGGTGAAGTTTTGAGCTTTGATAGTAACAAAATATTGAAGAAGCCAACCATTGAGGGACAAGTGTTTTCGGTTGATGAGATGGATGCACTTGCGAATAAGTTATTGGAAGAGATAGCCTAAGAGGATTCTCTTCAAAGTGCACAAAGGGTTAATCAAGGAGAATATGGGTTGCTTAATGTGAAAGTAAATGATATGAGAGGTTGCTAGACTTCAACAAAGGGTTTCTTGAGGGAGGTTCATTTTAAGATTTGAACCGAGATCACATTAAGGTTAAGTCTGTTGAAGTGAAAGAAGATATCAAAATAGATGACAGAGATGAAGATTGGAGTGAACTAAAAGCTCCTAAGGTTGATCTCAAGCCTTTTCTACAAGGGCTAAGGTACGATTTTCTTGGAACAAACTCTACTTACCCTGTTGTAATTAGTGAACTTCTTAGTGACTATGAAGTTTCCACCCTTTTAGGAAAGTTAAAACAATTTATAAAAGCCATAGGATATTCACTTGATGATATCAAAAAAACTTGAAAACCTTATGTATGCACATGATCCACTTGGAGAGTGAGTCGATGAGTTCCATGGAATATCAAAGGCAGTTGAACCCCAACCTTAAAGATATTATGCAGAAAGAGATACTCAAACTCTTAGATGCGGAAATCATCTACCCAATCTAGCACAGTACTTGGGTTTATGTTCATGTGTTACCAGAAAGGGTGGAATTACGGTTATTAAGAATGATAGAGTTGAATTAACACCGACTAGAACCATAACTAACCACATAATGTATATCGACTATCGTAAACTCAATAGCACATCTATAAAAGACCATTTTCCCTTACTATTAATAAAACAAATGCTAGAGAGGTTGGCGAACCACACCCATTATTGCGTTCTTGAAGGCTATTTGGGGATTTTCCAAATTCCTATAACCCAAATTACCAAAAAAAATAGTTTCATGTCCTTATGGTACCTTTGATTATTGTAGAATACCATTTGGGCTATGTAACGCTCCATCAACATTGTATTATGTCTATATTTGTGGATTTGATTGAAATTATGGTAGAAGTTTGCATGTATGACTTCTCCATCTATGGAGATTATTTTGCCTCCTCTCTCTTTAATCTTTGCAGGTTGTTACCGCACCATGAAGAGATAAATCTTGAGATTAATTGGGAAAATGCCACTTCATGGTCAAGGAGGGAATCGTTTTGGTAACAAGATATCTGAGCGAGGAATTGAGGTGGACAGAGCTAAGATACATGTGATCATGAGTTTAGCTACACCAGATTCCACTAAGGGGATTAGAAGGTTCTTAGGTCATGCGGGTTTCTATAGATGTTGCATTAGAGACTTCTCCAAGATTGCTAGACCTCTTACACGACTTTTTTGCAAAGAGGTAGCTTTTGAGTTTGATGGAGAGTTTTTGGAAGCGTTTAAGAGGATAAATAAATAATTGATAAGTGCTCCGATTGTTCAAGCTCCAGATTGGAATCTACCCTTTGATATCATGTGTGATGAGAGTGACTATGCGGTAGGAGAGGTTCTTAGTCAAAAATTTGATAAAAAGCTTCATGTCATTTACTACGCTAGTAGAACACTTGATGATATTCAGTGTAAATTTGCTACGATGTAGAAGGAGCTCCTCACGATAGTATTTGCCTTTGAGAAGTTTTGATCTTACTTGGTTGGTTGGAAAGTAATAACTACATAGATTATGCAGCTTTGAGGTATTTGTTGGCTAACAAGGATGTAAAATCAAGGCTCTTGAGGTGGATTTTGTTGCTGCAAGAATTTGACCTGGAGATCAATGACAAGAAGGGGACTGAAAATGGTGTTGCTGAGCATCTATCACAGATGAGGGTTGTTATGAGATACCTATAGTTGATTCACTTCCCGAAGAGTCCCTAATGGCGATTCACCTTCTTGAGATGACAAATAAAACATTTAAGAAGCTAAAAGAAGTGAGAAGTCTACAAGAAGATGAACTTTGGTACTCGGATATTGTAAACTATTTGGCATGTTAAAGGAAACAAAACAAACTAGAGCCTTATGCCAAGAAGAATTTCTTTAGAGACATCAAACGGTTCTATTGGGATGATCCATACCTCTACACATGTTTTAAGTGTTGATTTTAGAAGTTTAGGGAGAGATAAGGATGAAGATAAGAGGATTGGCGTAATAAGAGAGAAAGAGATTGCTGAATTTTTCTTCTTATTCACACTCATTCAACCAATACAATGCACAAGTATATATAGACTTTACAAGCATAAGCTAAGGAAAAAATATCTAAGGAAGAGGAAGAGAAGAGGTGTGATGATAGAGTGGTTGAGCTGCTCCAACAGTGCAGCTGCGCCCATGCTGTTCCCATGCTGTGCCCATACCTTCTCCCTGCAGTGCCCATGCCTCCTTTGCTTCCTCACTTGGTTTAGTTAGCTTGTCTAGTTGATATCCAACAGCTTCCTTTTCTTCTAGTTCCTTATAAACTAGCTCTCCTTCTAGTTCCTTCACAACTAGTTCTTTCCTTTTCCCTCCTTTTCTTGAGTTTGAATTCTTCTTCTTGAGATCACATATTTCAACACTCCCCCTCAAGATTGGTCGGTGAATATCCTTTAGACCGATCTTGCCATATATGTGATCCCCAATGATCGAGGATGTTGCCTTGGTGAAGATATCCGCTAGCTGTTCCCCACTTGCTACAAATGCGGGTTTGATGATTCCTTCTTGAATCTTTCCCCTCACAAAGTGACAATCCACTTCTATATGCTTGGTCCTTTCATGGAATACTGGATTGGATGCTATATGTATTGCAGCTTGATTATCACAATACAACAGCATCTCCTCAGCCTCAAGTATCCCAAGATCTTCTAGGAATGCCCTCACCCATATCAATTCTTTTGTCACCTCCTTCATAGCCCTATACTCGGCTTCAGCACTTGATAAGGCTATAACTTTCTGCTTCTTACTTCTCCAAGTGACTAGATTACCTCCCACAAAGGTACAAAAACCGGATGTGGACTTTCTATCTTGCTTATCTCCAGCCCAATCCGCATCACAATATCCTTGAACCTTTGTGTTTCCATTAGCCTTCATCCATATGCCTTTTCCAGAGCTGTTTTTTAAGTACCTTAGCAGCCTCTCAATCATGTTCCAATGCTGCATAGTTGGTTTTTGCATATGTTGACTCACACGGTTCACTGCAAAGCAAATATCCGGCCTTGTAATAGTAAGATAGATGAGCTTGCCCACCATCCTCTGGTATCTTTTAATATTCTCCAATGGCTCCCCCTCAGGACTATCTTGGTAGCCTTCTTCTATTGGAGTTTTGGCCGGTTTGGATCCTAACTTCCCGGTTTCTTCCAAGAGATCCAGCATATATTTCCTTTGGGAGATGAACATCCCATCTTCAAACCGTGTCATTTCAATCCCTAGGAAGTATTTAAGCTCTCCTAGATCCTTTATATCAAAAGCAACCTTCAAGAGTTCCTTGATTCGATCTACTCCATCTTTGTCACTTCCTGTGATGATTAGATCATCAACATAGATCAAGACCACCACTACTCCTCCTTTACTTTTCCTTGTGAAAAGTGTATGATCAGCTTCCGATCTTATGAACTCCTTCTCCAAAAGACAAGCACTTAGCCTTTGGTACCATGCCCTTGGAGATTGCTTTAGCCCATAGATTGCTTTCTTCAATCTACAAACTTTGTTGCCTTCCTTATGATATCCTTGGGGTGGATCCATATACACTTCCTCTTCCAAATCCCCTTGCAAGAAGGCATTCTTGACATCCATCTGCCATAGATCCCACTTCAAGTTCACTGCCACCGAGATTAGGATTCTGATGGAATGGAGCTTAGCAACCGGAGCAAATGTCTCGGTATAATCCTCCCCATAGATTTGAGTATACCCTTTTGCTACCAACCTTGCCTTGTATCTTTCTATCCTCCCATCACTTGTGTATTTGATTGTATACACCCATCTACACCCAACTGGCTTCTTATCCCTTGGTAAATCGGTTAAGTACCAAGTATGATTCCTTTCCAAGGACTTCATTTCCTCTTCCATGGCTTTTACCCATACTCCACTCTCACACGCTTCTTCATATGAGTTAGGTATGGATTCCTTGCTGATTTTTCCAAGAAAAGCTTCATGCTCCATAGGTAAGGATGCCAACGAGCAAAAATGCTCAATGGGATATGTAACAGTGCTAGTTTGAGTGTTATCTCCCCCTTGTGATAAGAGAGTGCTGTCGCCAATAGGATCGAGATCTAAGCTCGCCGTACGCTCAGGGCATTCTCTTATCACACAAGGAAGATTACTCGCACTAGACTCTCCTTGGAGCATGGCAGAGTTGTTGTAGCCATAGTAAACACGTTGTCGCCTCTGTCTTGTACTTCTTCTTAGAGGTACTGTTGGCTCAGGTTCTTCTTTGACAATGTCAATGCTTTTTACACCTGGATTAGGTTCACTTTCCTCATCCGTGGCTTCATGATCTGAGGTTGGGTCATTCTCCTCATGTACATCATCCCTTGTTCTTGAATCTTCAAAGAACGGTATCCACTCCATAAATGGTGAGCTCATACCTTGAGGGGTATCATGATTCTTAGCTCCATAGAAGCTCTCCTTTTCATTGAACCTCACCTCTCTTGATACATAGACTCGTCTTGTCTCCGGGTTGTAGACCTTGTATCCTTTTTGTGTTGGTGAATATCCAATGAATACACACTTCATGCTTCTAGGTTCAAGCTTGTTTCTTTGACCTTCTGGTGTGAACATAAAGCAGCTACATCCAAAGGTTTTGAGATGATGTAGGCTTGGTTTCTTGTTGTACAATGCCTCAAATGGTGACTTATTATCCAGGTTCTTGGTTGGAAGACGGTTGATCAAGTAGTTTGAAGTCATCACGGCATCTCCCCAATGAAGTTTAGGTACTCCCTTGGCAATCATGATGGTCCTTGCTACCTCCATTAGGTGTCTATTTTTTCTTTCAGCTACTCCGTTTTGTTGTAGAGTATAGGCGCAAGATGTTTGATGGATGGTGCCAAGGTTGTTGAGTAATTCCTTGAACCGCTTGCTTATATACTCTCCTCCATTATCACTTCTTAAGATCTTGATTGTTGTTTTGAATTGTGTAGACACATAGTTGATGAAGTTGGTGAATGCTTCATAAACTTGATCTTTGGTATGTAGAAGAGTAATCCATGTGTATTTTGAGTAGTCATCTATGAATGAAACAAAATACTTATATTGATCTCTTGAATTACAAGGAGCGGTCCATACATCCGAGTGTACAATGCCAAAAGCTTCATCACAAAATGTAGATGAAGTAGGAAACACTTGTCTACAATGTTTCCCTAGTACACATGCTTCACATACTACTTCTTCTTGAATGAGATTGGGTAAGGCCACTTTGAGAACTGCAGAGCTTGGATGTCCCAACCTTTCATGCCATAGTGGACTATCTCCAATCTCCTTCCTACTAGATACTTCTACATCCGCCTTCATTCCAAGCGCTTTCACATCCGCTTGTTTATTTGTGTGCAAAAGATATACTCCATCCTCTACCTTCCCTTCTCTGAGCACTTTGTTTGTTTTAGGGTCCTGAAACTTAACAAAGTCAGTCCCAAACAATGCCACACAATCCAAATCCTTGGTAGCTTTATGAACTGATAGAAGATTAGATGAGAAACTAGGCATGTATAAGGCTTTTGTTCCTTTTTTGAAAAGTTCTAATTCCCCTATCCCTTCAATCGGAACTGAACTCCCATTTGCCACTTGCACATTCCCATGATAAGGCTCAAGATTTTTAAGCATGTCTTGATCCTTAATCATGTGATGAGAAGCCCCTGAATCCACAATCACTTTGTCCTTTTTTATGGAGCTTTTAGAACCGAGGAAGCCCTTACCAGATTCAGTGAGCTTGGCTAGGCTCTTGATGAGGGCTTCGAATTTGGACCTCTTGACCGTATCCTCAACTGGTTGTGCCACACCCATGAAGGCTCTAGGTCCACTTCCATTCTCCTTTAGCCTCTTAGGCCTCAAGTGTGGATGAAGGGTCCAACACTTCTCCTTAGTGTGTCCCTTCATTTTACAATGCTCACATTCCAACACCCTCTTGTCGAATGTAAAATTCTTCCTTGCAAGATGTGCAGCCTCGCTTGGTGCACGAAATAGGTCTCTTGACCCTTTCTCTCTTTGAATCATGCCACATACTTCCGCTAGACTTGGCAGCTTCTCAAATCTAAGTATGTGCTTGATAAGATCTTTGTAGGATGCGTTGAGCGCCAAGAGAAGCCCAAACACTTGATCTTGGTCACGCCTTTCTCCTAACTCCTTGGGGTCCATAGTTTGTGGCCTCAAGATCTCCAGTTCGGCCCACAAGCTTCTATACTCCCCAAACATTTCCTTGAATGGCTTCTCTCCTTGTTGAAGCTCATTCAACGCCCTCTTCACCTCAAATATCCTTGATATATTTGAGATGTTTCCATATACTCCCTTGAGTATATCCCACAACTCCTTGGCGGTATCCGCATATGAGTAGGCCGCCAGGATAGATGGCTCTAGTGAGCTTTGAAGAAGTGAAAGAGTGAACTGCTCTTCTTGCTCTTCCTTGTCATTGTATGGTTCGGCTTCTTCCTTAGGTTCAATGAACTTCCAAAGTCCTCTACCTCTTAGAACGGTCTTAGTAGTTTTTGCCCAAAGAAAGTAGTTATCTCCTTTAAGAACAACAGAAATCGCTACTCTATTCACCTCCATTCTCTTGTAGTAATACACAATCCCAGCTCTTTCACAACTTGAAGATCAACCGATCTCAAGGATATTAATCTCAGAGTGAATAGAACTTGGTAAGATGTATTGCTATAGATTAGAAGGTTTTGAAGATAGCTTAAAGGGATTATGAAGAGAGTTTAAGCGGTTGGATAAAGAACCCGCTCTGATACCATGTTGATTTTAGAAGTTTAGGGAGAGATAAGGATGAAGATAAGAGGATTGGCGTAATAAGAGAGAGAGAGATTGCTGAATTTTTCTTCTTATTCACACTCATTCAACCAATACAATGCACAAGTATATATAGACTTTACAAGCATAAGCTAAGGAAAAAATATCTAAGGAAGAGGAAGAGAAGAGGTGTGATGATGGAGTGGTTGAGCTGCTCCAACAGTGCAGCTGCGCCCATGCTGTTCCCATGCTGTGCCCATACCTTCTCCCTGCAGCGCCCATGCCTCCTTTGCTTCCTCACTTGGTTTAGTTAGCTTGTCTAGTTGATATCCAACAGCTTCCTTTTCTTCTAGTTCCTTATAAACTAGCTCTCCTTCTAGTTCCTTCACAACTAGTTCTTTCCTTTTCCCTCCTTTTCTTGAGTTTGAATTCTTCTTCTTGAGATCACATATTTCAACATTAAGGAGATTTTGTATCAAAGATGTGTATCCGAGGAAGAAGTTTATGGTATGTTGGTGGTCACTTTGCTACTTTCAAGTTGGTTCAAAATGCTTTGCAAGCGGTTTTTTGGTGGCCCACAATGTTCAAAAATGCATAGAGTTTGTAGCCAAGTGTGATCTGTGTCAACGGAAAGGAAGCATAAGCAAAGTAATGCGATGCCACAATATCCCATTTTGAAGTAGAGATCTTTTAAGTTTGGGGCATAGAATTCATGGGATCATTCCCATAATTCTATGGAAACAAATATATATTGATAGCGGTTGGCTTTGCGTTAAAATGGGTTGAAGTTATAGCTAATCCAACAAATGAAACAAAGTTCATGTTAAAAATGTTCAAAACCATAAGTTTTCCATGGTTTTGTATCCTGTGTGGTGATAAGTGATGAAGGTTCACATTTTATCAATAAAGTGTTTGAGAACCTTCTAAAGCGATATGGAGTTAAGCATAAGGTTGCAACCCCCATCACCCGTAAACTAGTGGCCAAGTTGAGATTTCCATCCAGAAAAAAAATCAAGTTAATATTAGAGAAGACGGTTGGTGCAACTAGAAATGATTGGTCTACTAAGTTGTATGATGCATTTTGGGCTTACCAGACGGCTTTCAAAATTCCAATTGGGACAATGCCTTTCATTGTTTTGTATGGGAATGCTTGTCACATGCCACAGGAGTTAGAGTACAAAGCGATGTGGGCAGTTAAGCTTTTGAATTTCAACATCAAGACCGCTCAAGAGAAGAGGTTGATACAAATGAATGAGTTGGATGAGATTATACTTGAAGCCTATGAGAGTTCAAAGAAATATAAAGATATGACTATGGCTTTCCATGACAAGAAGATTTTGTCTAGAGACTTCAAAGTGGATAAACAAGTCTTGATCTTCAACTTGAGGTTAAGATTTTTCCCAGAAAGCATAAGGCTCGTTGGGCTAGTATAGAGCGATTGTTCTTGAGAATAAGTCTGGTGAAAACTATGTGGTAAACAGTCAATGTGTGAAACAGTATATGGAAGATCATATCACTGATGAGGGAACCATGGTTTCCCTTGCTGAACCCACTTCCGCATAAATCCGTGGAAATTTGAGCTCATGACGTTAAACGAGCACATTTGAGAGCAATCTCATGTTATCATTGCATATATCTTCTATGCTTTGTATATATTTTTTTTTTTGTTCAGTTTTATTTGTTTTTGAGTTTTAGGATGGAACTAGGAGCTAAAGTGATTCAAGGAGTTATAAAATCAATCTCATTGTCTATAATCATCGGCCAAATGAGATCGGTTAGTCGTATCTGACAATCCTATGGGGCAAAGCAGATCGATGGGAGCTTTGAAAATACACCTGAGATTCTCATCGGACAGGCTTATGGTTAAAGGCCATCATTTAGTCATATCGGACATACCCATTGGCCAAAGCGGATCAATGGGAGCTTTGAAAATACACCCGAGAATATCATCAGACAATCTTATCGATCAAGACCTGTCAATGGCTTCTATTGATTGCCAGCATCGACAATCTAGTCTGATAGCAAGCCCGAGGTAAGATTAAAAACCGGTCCAAACCTGTTTAAATCAGGTCCAACTCTTCTATCTTTTTCTTTGTCTTGCGTGAATCCCTGTTATTTTTCACCTATATTTTCACGATTTCAAGTCTCCAAATCAAGAGAACTCTCTCATTTTCACTCGATTTTGCTGTTTCAAAGTGCTAAATTCGTCAATGCCTTGTATCTTTTGAGTAATCCATGCCTTCTCGCCGAATGTTTGTCAATATCACTCCAATTTTAAGGTTACAATGGCTAAGGTCAAATGAGCAATTGAAAAGACTACAAAGAAGACTACTCTGAAGCGTAAGAATGCGGGTAAATTTTCTAAAGCAAAGGCTAAAGGAAAGGAGATAGTTGAGGAAAGAGTTGAAGATGAGAATATTGAGTTAAGTTCGGGTAGTGGTAGTGAAGAAAGAAGTGGCAAGATTCATCAAGTTCAATGAAACTCGCTATCCCGATCCGGTTTTCCTTGAAGAAATGGTGATTTTAGAAGATGTTGAAGCTATCTTGGAAAACATAGGTCTCAAGAAGTTTGTGATTTTGGCTCATGCGACTTATGTGGATTTGACTAAAGAGTTTTTCGCTTCCCTACGCGTTGAAGGGCAACCCAACGAGATCAACTTGGATAAAGATATTTCTTTACATTTCTAACTTTGTGTGTAAGCATATCTATGACCAGTGAGAAAATGAAGAAAGTCCATAGTTTTAAAGGGGTAGGACAATACACAGAACTTGAAATCTACTGGCATTCAACCAAGTATGTATGTTCGTGCATCGGTGATGGAACTTTCAAGCAAGGAGCGAGTAAGAGCACTCTCATTCGTCACCCCACCATTAGATACATGCATTAGACCCTCACTCACACATTCTTATATCAGAAGGAAACGGGTCAAGTTAATTGTAAGGATATGCATATCTTATGCTAGGCGTCATTCCATTGTTCAAAAATGGAAAAACTTAAGTTGCAACAGTTTCTTCGTGAGCTTCTCATCCATTTTCATGAACTATCTTTTTTTATGTCCAAGATTGGACAATGGCTATCCCAGATCATGCTCCAAAACTGAGCATCGAGACACTATTGAAACCAATCTTCAACAAATTAGGTGTTAAGCTAACGGGAGAGGTTAAAGACTTCATGTGAATCAAAAGCTTTATCCCACCTGGTCTACCATCTTGCAGGGAAAGTTAAAGATTCTTATGCTTGGCAATTTCTCCATCTTCCGGGAAAAGATAAGAATATATTACTCCTGAATCCTCACCTCACATACCACAAGAACCCAGAGAACACCAAATCCACTTATGGTGAAGAACATTGGTACAACAAGGAGCGCGATGGGGACTTAGTGAGTATTATGACGACACAATGCTAAGGTCACAAAGAGCGATTGCGGGAACTTCAGCAGAAGGATAGTCTCCCCACCCTCGGTTTCTGGAAGTGCTTGATACCACTTTGAACCTTATGACAAACCTATTCACACCTCGGCTCTTCGAGAAGCTAATGTGCATATCAACATGCTCCAATACGTTATGAATTGGCAAGGGAGAGGTTTAAAGAAGTGCTTCAAGAAATGTAAGGAGCTTTCTAATGAGCTCAAGAGTTTCAAAGAGTGGTTCTCGGGAGCGGGTTGTTCTAAGTCACGACCCAATGATTAATTGGACTCAGTTATAGAGCACCCTATTGAGAAATGAAATCCACTGAGGGTGAGATCCTGGAGACATGATTGAGTATGTGGGAGATAGACACTCATTCCATGCAGTCCCAAGCACCTCGGATCACCATGAGCCTTCACGAGCTTATGCATATGAGTATCGCCAAAGGCAAAAGAGGCAAGCCATGTGTTATCCTATACCCATTCCACAATTTAGCAATGAGTCTTACTTGTTGATGGTCTCTTCTCTAGATTTTCTCTCATCGAGACAGTGCAAAATAAGTTTGGGAAGAGAGGCTATTCTCATTTGAATTTGTGTTTTGTTTTCAATTTTAAGTGTTTCACTATATATAGCTATGTTTTCATAAAAACCAAACAATTGAATTTTTTTTGAAAAAGCCAAAAACAAACATTTAGATTTACATTCTTGCATTCTTATTTCATCATAAGATCGAGTCGAGAAGCATATAGTTTGAATATGCATATGGGATAATGTTGAGATTGCCTAGATGAGTTAAAATTTTGATTGAGATCGAAGTCCAAGACTTAGCCATTTAACGCATAAATTCGGTTTTGAAAACTCAGAAAATCCATCATTAGACCATATCCTCATTCAAAAGCCTTGGGCCTTTGCGAAACTTTCTTGAATGTTGAAACAGCCTCTTATTTTGGAATTTAGTTTGGACTTTAATCTCTTGCTAATAGTTTTGGTATACTTGTCAATAGTTTTAAAAGTTACACCACTTTTATTAACCCAAGTGGCCATTTCATCTTTAATGGTAACCACACCCTTAACCTAACCATTTCTTTAACACCACCCATTGCTTCTTGTACAAAATCTTTAGAGAAGGTGTTGGACATGATGGACAATAACTCTTCCACTAAATTAAGAAGTTAGCTTTGGCTTAGGATTGGTTATTGATCATTAGAGACTAATGTGGTAGAAAGGACCAAACGAAAAACAAGAACCGGAAGGTCTTTGTGCTAAAAAGAAGCTACTTGATATTGTTTAAGAAAAAGAAAGTAAAAGCTCAAAGAAAAATTAAGTTAAGAAAGAAAATTTAGTTTCTCTTCTCTAAGTGTATAAAGAAAAGTAAAATTCAAGCTAGAGAGAGCCATGAAAAGTAGAAAAAGAAATAAAATAAGAGTTTAAGGAAAAGAAAATCTCTAGTTAGCATTGAGAAAGAAGAAAGACTCGGTTTTAGTTTGTTGACTCAGTGGTCTTGTGGTTTGATATTCTAGATGGGGTTTGGATGATCATGAATGGGTAAAAATAGGGAAGAGGCTTTGTACCAACATTTGGCCACATTCTCAATTGATTTCGTAACTGTATTTGCATCCCATCAAATTTTTGAGAGGAATCCACACATAATTTAGCTTCCTTTTAGCATCTTGACCATTTTCCACCTAGAAAAATGGATTGAATTGATTTTCCATTAGCAAGACTAAGCATAAATATTAATGAATGTGAAGATTTGTGTCATTTGTGATTGCATATTAAATTTGGTTTGGAGTCATTACATTGCGGTTTGGGTTGATGATGGCAAAGTACGTCACATCCATGCATTTTACATAAGCATTAAGCCCTTATTAGGTGTTTTTGGAGGTTTTGGACTTATGGAAATGAGTCAAAAGGAGGAAAAAGGCCAAGGAAATTGACAGCTTGAAGATCAGAGCATCGGTCAGACCCACCGGCCAGAGACCAATGATTGAACCCATCGGCCAAGCCCATCAGACAGATGCAACCGATGATACTACCTCAAAACAATCCAAGATCCCCATTGAGCTCAACCATCGATTGAACCTGACCAATAGAACCCATCAATATGGCTCATCGATCAGACATCACCGATGCAGCTTGAAGAATTTGGCCTGGCACTCCCATAGACCAGTGCCATCGGGCAAGGCTAACCGATGGACTCCACTGAGCACATCCATCGAGCACAGCCGTCGGATATACACCATCGATTAGTCTCATCGGTCAGCCTAGCCGATGATTTGGTTCTGAATCTTTAATTTTCACTAAACCAATGTTAAACCAGATCTTATTTTTAGTGTTAACCAAGTTTCTTTTCTTACTATAAATACTTTTTCACCCTAATTTTCAGGGTTTCATCTTTTGTTTGACAATATTATTAGCCACTTAAGTTTTTCTAAGGTTTGGTATTTAGGATCTTTGATCTTTAAATTTTATAAATTTTTGATTTCATCTTTTATTAATTATTTGTCTTATGATTATGCAGATATCAAACCTAATGATTTGTATTTTCATAAACATGAGTGAATAGTCTATTTTAGAGCTTTGGAGATATTAGCAAGAGATTGTTAATTTAGATCATAAGCATTTCTCACATCCACAAGGTGTTCGATGAAATGTTTGATCCAAAATTTTCAATCCCTTTTGGATCCTAGCCAGTGAGAGTTGATGGCTAGGATGTTTAGAGGTTAAGAAGACTTATGTTTTATGCTTATTGATCTATTAGTGTTTAACGAGAGTTATAAATATTTAATAGATTAATAAAGTGATTAGTATCATGAGAATTGATTGGTCAAGTTTAGTGTCTTAGAAATTAAAACTCCACCAGCTTAGTATTGATTATCTTAGATTATCCATAATATTCCCAAAGGTTCTTATTTTATAATTTGAGTTCAAAACCACTTTTACTTATTTTCCCACTTTATTTACATTTTCAAACCTTAACTACAAAAACCAAAAACATATTTACTTAGATTAAGACATGATTTGAACTCTTAGTGTGTTCAGACATGATTCCAAGTTGGATTGATGCCCATCTAGGCTACAATGCATATGGGTAATTGATAAACCCGACTTTTCCACCAAAAAAAATCTAAATATCACTTAGTGACATTGGCACATCCGCATACTTGGCACATCCTTGGTTTAGGTTAATTCGATCTAACCCTAGGCTACTCGTGAACCATAGCAGCTCCACCTCAGACCATCAAAGCCAATCGCTGAGCCAGTTTGAGGCACCATGCAAGACACCTTCTTCGAAAAGGTTAAAATGAACCTTTACCCTCTAGGCTCGTTTCAAGTGTTGTTGGTGGATGAAATTGAGGCTTAATGCCAAGGTTGTTGTAGGGTTGTCATTGTCGAGTCTTCATCACCGCCGGTCAACCACTGAGTATGTTGTCGGAAGAAAAGTTGCAGAGAAGGTATGAAACTTCTCTTTGTTGTTAATGGTTGCTCTTGTGTTTTGTTCCTAATTGGACCAGCTCTAAACCAACCAAACCATGCTTCTTCCACATAATTATTTTTACTAAACCAATTTAAATTATTAAAGTTATGTGGTGATGACGTAAGTGCTATTGTTGACTTCTAATATTCAGATTATTAGATTTAACTGGTTTATTTATTTTTAACAAGAAACAATATTATGGAAATATGGAAAATTGGAAATTTAATTTTGGTTTGGATTTTACTATTAAATAATTAGCTCTAGTTGATTTAATTAATCTTGAGCTAAATCATTTAATTAGTGAAATACCAAATCAATATTAATCTGCTAAAAATTCTGGAATTATTTAATTAATAAATAAATTATTTAATTTACTTCTTCCTAATTAATTTGTATCGGGTGATCTAATAATAAACCAGTACAGATAGAAAATCGTAGTTGAATTGTGTTCCTAGTCGTAAACCAAGTTGTCAGCCCAATTACTAAGGTGATGGCTAACCACATATTTCTTACTCACCTTAAATCACACATTTCTTACTCACCTTAAATCATTTTTTGATAGTCTCTTTAGTGTCAAAATATGTATTGTTTTTGTGATAGAGTCAATATCCTTCTTTTTAAACTGGACGGAAAATTTGATCAATTCATTCCTGAGATTTGACCATGTGTTAAATTCATACATGAACTATTACCCCGTGCAAATCCATTCTTGTACTTCATAAAAAAATTTGAATTCACTAACTAAAATTGGGCTAATTTCTTCATATTCATTAACTCCGTGAATTTGATGTCAACGATTGATGACATTGAATTCATGTAACTTGAGATGAAAAACTATTGAACCAATCTTCCAACCCATGAGCTCTAACGTTTAATCCTAATGCTTAGTACCAGTTGGGCTACAAGATTTTTAATATTTCTATCAATAATATATATATATATACATATATATATATATATTAGTAATGAAGGTAAAGTTCGCTATTCTCTATTTCTTCTTTTTTTTGTTCGTCTTCTGGACTCATTCCATAATACTGTCTTACATTTTTGGCAGATCCGAGTAAAGAATCAATTGCTGCTTTGTTCACCTCATATCAGTTTTAGGCACTTTATAATGATATTTTGATTAATTACGCTTCTGTTTTTTTCAATTTTTTCGAATTCTTTCCAGTGTTGGTGACATTGATGAATGCAGAGCTCATTTCTCAGATCCAGCAGCAACATATAAAAATCAATATATCCGTTGTTAATGAAACTGAAATATTAAAGTTAGAATTAGAAACAAGACAAAGAGCACAAACTGTTATTATTTAATCTCCTAAAACATAAATGAACATGAACTGAACAACAAAACATTGAGACTTAAACTGGAACTAGAGCTTCTCTAACCTCATAATCATATCAGAAATTAAACTGGAATTCAATTCATTTAATTTCAGGAGCAGAAAATCAACAGAAAAAAAAACAAAATTGATTTAAAATAATAACAATATATATATATATATATATATATTTATTTGTTATCAGAAATAACAATAATTGTTATACCATAAATGGTATTGAATGTTGGAAATAAACATTAAAAGTGCTAGCTTCTACACAATTTTAATTCAATTAAAAATTAAGTTCATGTATAAATATGCATGAGGGTATAGTTAAAGTATAAATTTAACACATGGCCAAACTTCAGACATGAATTGGCCAACTCTCCTAATCTGGACATAGGGGATTAGAAGATTCCACATATTGATTGTTTCACATATTAATGTGTTAGTGTTGTGCTTTATATTTAGCGTGTGTACTAGAGGACTTGGGTGGGATACCACAATATAACCTGGGATCTTGTGTGCGGAGGGTAATAGAAGGAAAGTCAATATGCTGGCAATAACATCTTAAGGTCGATAAAGCGTCCACTGGACGGTATAATTATGCACTATGTTATAGATTTGTTAAGCCTCTTCGAAGTGTGGGCAAACAATTATCTCATGTAGGGACCATTGTTTGTTTTTCCTATAGGTACCATGATTACTACATGTTCTAGATCTAGACTCTCATGGTTTTCAATAAACCATGTTTGATTTGTGTATTGCTCCTAACATATCATACCTTGCTTGAGTAACTCCCATGTTACTCACCCCTCACTTTTCCTTGCAGCTAAGCATGACGAGTAGTCAGTATGCGGGGCAGTACAATGCTCTTTTGGGGATTAAAGTTGTTTTATTTTTATACATACTAGAAATAAAATATGTCCTTTACTTTTTTTTCCATTGTTTTGTGGTTTTAAACTTAAATATGTCTTTTACTTGTTTCTTTATTTTTTTTTTTCATAACACTAGCTATGAAAATTTTAACTAAACCCCTATTTTATGTCACCATCTTCTCAAATATTATTATATTTGATAAATCGGACCCACTTGTAAATACATATTACAGTAAAACATCTATAAATAAAAAAATGTTAGGACTTTGATATTTTATTATTTATAGTATTATATCTAAATTAATAAATTTAATACTTATTCATTTATATAAATTAATTAAATTCTAGAATTATATTAGATAATTTGATTGTATTTACTTTCAAACTAAAAAAATATTTGGATCATTTGATATAATTTAAAATATTTGACATATAAAAGGAAAAAACATTAACTATAAATAAAATGAAATCAATTATGCAAGTAATATACATAAATTCGAATTTACAATTAATAATCTTATAGATAAATTTTTAAAGTTCAAAAATTGTATTTATAATTAATAATCTTATAGATCAGTGTTTAAAGTTTATTCAATGATAAAAATATAAATAATACATATTTATCTTATGTGTATCAGTGAAATGTTTTCATTGGATCACAAAGATGTTTTTTATTATTGACATGCCATTCCCAGAATTATAAAAAAACTGATGTGTCACAAAGATGGAGAGATGTAACTGCATTATTATATGGAGGATTTAAATTCCTTTAGTGACATTGTTCTATTTTTTATTCGGTCTTTAGATTTGATTATCTTATGTTTAGTTTTATTGGGTTATTGAATATTTAATGATTTTAAGAATTGGGTTTTGAATAATAATGTTATTTCTGAAAATTATTATTGTGTAAGTACGAAGTTAGGATTTGTGACACACCGTGACCGAGAGAGAATGAGATAGGTGTTAAATTTTGGTATCAGAGTTCCAGGTTAAGTCCAACTGGTTTTACCCAGGAGGCAGTCCTTAGGGTGATAGGTGTGCAACGAGTACTTTGCATTCTGTGAGTAGGGGTAATGGTAATATTCCAGTTTCTGGTATATGGTGATGCATGATGAGATTTTAAGATATTTAATTTGGATTCTTATTTCGCCAAGTGCACTATGAGCTGTGACCTACCGGGATGTGATGGTCAATACTATGTGTGATGAGGTCCAAACCTCATCCGATCCTGAAGATAGCTTCCCATATGATACTGATTCGGACATGGAAGAGAGTCAAGGATCATTGCCCAAGACCATTCCAAATGTTATCAAATGAGGTTCAACCTAGTCATCAGTCAAGGCCTTAGGAAAAATGCTTGGACCAAACCCGCACTAGAAAAAAAAGACCAAGGATCAAATCCTTAGTATTTTCACCCTTATCCGGTGAAAACACACCTCTAAAGTCGTTAGGAACATGAATACTCTTTTTCCCTTGATTAGTTTTTATCCCTAAGAGGTTTTTTCAATAAGGTTTTTAACGAGATTCATGTCCCGGACGCATTAGGCCCGAGCCGGTCATCACCCTTGCCAACCAATGGCTCGTGTGGTACCGTTGGGCCCTAATCCCTATCCCTTCCTCCTTTTTCATTTTTACTGTTGTTACTTAAGGACTTGGTTTTACAGTTTGAATGAGCATGTAAACGCCCAAGGACATGCTGGTCGTTTTTAAGGGTTGGATGCTCTAGTAATCCCGCCTATTTAATAACTTGTAACTTCACCCTTTGAATTCAGATTTGAATAAACGCATTTGCTTCAAGTTTGCTCTCAAATCTCGCTTAGTTTAAACATCGGTTGTCCTTGAAACTCTGTTCGGACTCCGGTCAATCGTATCATGGTGTTGTCCAAATACGGTGGCCAGCTATCGATCTTTGTTCTTGTTCCTTTAAACCATCATGTTCATTCCATTGTCCTTATTGTTCTTTCCCTACCATCATCATTACCTCCTTCCATCATCTTTAGCATTCTATACCATCGCTCCCCCTGTCCGATCGCTTTTCCACCTCCACATCCATCCGTACCGCTCCGATTATTCTTACCGAGAAACCTGACTGCATCAGCAACTTGCTACCAAGAAACCCTTACCATATAGGTAACTCGCTACCGAGTAGCCATACTACATCAGAGACTCATTACCGAGAAACCTTTACCACACCAACAACTCGTTACCGAGAAACCCTTACCGCATCAACAACTTGCTACTAAGGAACCATACTGCATCAGGGACTCGCTATCAAGAAACCATTACTGCACCAGTGACCAGCTACCAAGGATCCTTACCGCCTTAAAAATCGCTACTGGGGAACCCTCACCGCATCGAGAACCAACTATCAAGAGCCCTTAACTGCGACTCGGTCCATACCCACAACCTCGCGAGTTACTCATTCGTACCACATACGGCCTTCGGCCATCCATGCCGAACCTGACCAGGTTGATAGTGGAGTTACCATTCTGGGAGCATATCAGCTGGTATCAGAGCCAAGCTCCACTCTCAGGTTGTATCTTTCCTTTAAACGCTTTCGCTTAACTGTTATCTCTTTCTTTTCTTTGAATCATCATCCTTTTAAATGTGTCTCATCTCTATAAGTTTTGAATCCAGCTCAACGGTCTTAAAGTCTTGCGCTTGTAGCTAGCCTTTGATCGAACCGTGTGATAGACTGAGTCATAATCCATGGGTCGCCATTGTTGCCGTAGTGAGACTTAAGGTTAAAGACGAGTACAAGGGGACCTTACCTGGTTAACACGCTCGACTCGTCTGTCCTTTAGAAAAACAACGTGTGGAATATTCTATCTTCGCCTTATCATTGGGATTTGTCTCATTGGCTAGACATTAGAAACCCCATGCAAGCTTGTCCTTTTCTTTTGTTTATACTTCCTTTTGTTCCGCCAAACGTTTTAAAACTGTACTATCTATTTGCTGTCTTTTGGCGCTTAGCTAATGGTCCTCTTAAAATTATATCTTTTGATCGTACCACATTTACCTTACCCTTTTATTTTTATCACGGTGAACCTTTAGCAATCACTGCCTGTCCTGTTACACGAGGTACCGTCCAAGACTGTACGAGCCTCGACCCGATGTTCATACTGGCCAAGCACGGCAACCCCAACGGCCGTACCCTGCCATTCCTTACCACCACTTCTGACCGGTCTCATTTCATCCTAATCGTAAGCTCCACCGGCCAACTTTACTAGGCCACTGTTCCCTGACCCGGACATCATTGCCAGTTCAACCTCTCTAGTCCCAGTACATCGGAAGGCCCTCTGCCATCCGTACGCCACCGTCCGTACCGGTCAACCTTGTCAGTTAGACCTTAATGACTCCAACTCTGATTATCTTACTCTGGCGTCCGTACGTCACTGTCTGTACGACCTTACCATACCAACCATGGCCGAGCATGAAGAAAAGCTGTCTCGACCCATCGAGATAGGTACGGTACTGGCCGTACTAGAGATCCAGCTCAAGTAACTCACCAAACAAATGGTTCGCTATGACCTTCAACCGGAAGCTGATCCACCACCCCTGAATCATCCTAACCATCCCGCGGACCGACCACCAGATGGGCCGATCCAAGGATATCTATCCAAGGATATCGCTCATTATCTGGGTTTGATTCGTACCATCCTCAACCAGCCATCCCAGACGACGAGAGCGACAAAATGTCTATGACCTAGATAATGAGCACCTCGACCAGAAGCTCTGGTCATAAGCTGGTTTGACCAACCTTCACGGGAAAGGTCAATCCAGAGGCGTACCTCAATTGGGAGAGGTGCATGGACCATCTGTTCGAATGCTACGAGTACTCTGAGGCCAAGAAGGTGGCCTATGCTGCGGCCCAACTAACCGATCACGCTCTCACCTGGTGGGACTACGACCTAGCCAAAAGGAGATAACACCAAGAAGGCATGATTCTCTCTTGGGAAGTCATGAAGTTTGTCATGAGGCGATGCTATGTCCCTCTCCTTTACCAGCGCGACCTCCAGAAGCATTTCTGTAAGCTTCAACAGGGATCCCGGTCCGTAGAAAAATATTTCTACAAATTCAAACACCTCCAGAACCGGCTATAGCTTGATGGCTGTGTAGAATCCCCGATGGCCCAGTTCTTAGATGGGATGCAAGACCGTATCGTCCGCAAGGTCGAGAGGTAATCCTACTAAGGGTTTGAGGAGCTATTGCATCTGGCCCTCTAGGTGGAGTCTTAAATCCAGAGAAAAGCAGCATGCGTCCCAAGAGGCTGGTTCCCACCGCACTAGAACTGTTCCAACAACCAGGCAGGATCACCATCCGGACCCCGACCCAATGATGGCCCCATGGCCATCATCGTAGAGACCTGCTTCAAGCCTAGATTGTATGATGTGCCTAGACCTAACTGTCTCAACCCAAGATAAGAGGCCAATACCAGAAGAAGCCGGGATGTGATCAGCTATAAGTGTCAAGGACAAGGGCAATACTCTAGGGATTGCCCTAACAACTGGGCCATGATCATTACTGCCACATGCAATTATAAGTCACAGGACGAGGAGCCGGCCGAGGAGAACAAAGCAGAACCTGATTAGCTAAATGAGGAGGTTGAATACCTGGATGTTGAAGACATATTGGTTATCCAACAGAGCTTAAGAACCCTGACCCTTCCCAAACCAGCCGGACAGCGAGACAACATCTTCCACAGTCGCTGCATCATCAATGGCAAGGTTTGCGGTTTGATCATTGATGGTGGGTCATGCACCAATGTGACCAGTACCCACCTCATAACCACACACTCTCTCTCTACCACTAAGTATCCTCATCCCTATAAATTGTGCTGGTTGAATAATAAGACTGTCATACATGTTACCGAACAAGTAGAACTCGCTTTTATCATAGGATAGTACTGAAACTCAGTCCAATGCGATGTTGTCTCAATGCAAGCTAGTCACGTCCTTTTAGAACGTCCATGACAGTTTGACAAGGATGCCACCCCAAATGGCCAGTCCAATTTCTATTCTTTCATGCATGACTCTAAGCGCATCAATCTAGATCCCTTATCACCCGTTCAAGTGCATGAATTACAATCCCGATTGACTAGGGACTGTTGAAATATGTGATCTCAAGAAGAAGAATTCAAACTCAAGAAAAGGAGGGAAAAGGAAAGAACTAGTTGTGAAGGAACTAGAAGGAGAGCTAGTTTATAAGGAACTAGAAGAAAAGGAAGCTGTTGGATATCAACTAGACAAGCTAACTAAACCAAGTGAGGAAGTAAAGGAGGCATGGGCGCTGCAGGGAGAAGGTATGGGCACAGCATGGGAACAGCATGGGCGCAGCTGCACTGTTGGAGCAGCTCAACCACTCCATCATCACACCTCTTCTCTTCCTCTTCCTTAGATATTTTTTCCTTAGCTTATGCTTGTAAAGTCTATATATACTTGTGCATTGTATTGGTTGAATGAGTGTGAATAAGAAGAAAAATTCAGCAATCTCTCTCTCTCTTATTACGCCAATTCTCTTATCTTCATCCTTATCTCTCCCTAAACTTCTAAAATCAACAGGGACACTTTCTTTTGAGGAGCTATTGCATCTGGCCCACCAAGTGGAGTCTTAAATCCGGAGAAAAGCAGCATCCGTCCCAAGAGGCCGGTTCTCACCGCACCAGAACTAGTCTAACAACCAGACATGATCACCATCTGGATCCCAACCCAATGATGGCCCCATGGCCATCATCATAGAGACCTGCTTCAAGCCAAGATTGCATGAAGTGCCTAGACCTAACTGTCCCGACCCAAGATAAGAGGCCAATACTAGATGAAGCCGGGATGTGATCTCCTATAAGTGCCAAGGACAAGAGCACTACTCTAGGGATTGCTCTAACAACTGGGCCATGATCAATACTGCCACATGTGATTATGAGTCACAGGACGAGGAGCCGGCCGAGGAGAACAAACCAGAACCTGATTAGCTAAATGAGGAGGTTGAGTACCCAAGATGTTGGAGACATGTTGGTCATCCAACAGAGCTTAAGAACCCTGACCCTTCCAAAACCAGCCAGACAGCGAGACAACATCTTCCACAGTCGCTGCATCATCAATGGCAAAGTTTGCGGTTTGATTATTGACGGTGGGTCATGCACCAATATGGCCAGTACCCACCTCGTAACCAAACTCTCTCTCTCTACCACTAAGTATCCTCATCCCTATAAATTGTGCTGGTTGAATAATAAGACTGTCATACCTGTTACCGAACAAGTAGAACTTGTTTTTAGCATAGGATAGTACTAGGACTTGGTCCAATGCGATGTTGTTCCAATGCAAGCTAGTCACGTCCTTTTAGGACGTCCATGACAGTTTGACAAGGATGCCACCCAAAATGACCAGTCCAATTTCTATTCTTTCATGCATGACTCTAAGCGCATCAATCTAGATCCCTTATCACCCGTTCAAGTGCATGAATTACAATCCCGATTGACTAGAGACACTTCCTTTTGACCCAACTTCCTAATTTCTATCAGTGATGTTTGTAAAACCATCGAAAACATGTGCCAAGTGTAGAAATATAGATTTGAAGTTAAGAGAGAATGAAGAATGATTGGAGAATGAGAGAAAGAATAGCAAGAATGGAGAGAGTTTATGCAAGTCTTAGTAATCTTATTCACTTCTTTTTCTTTCTCATATCTTTTACAAGAGATTTACAAGGATATATATAGATTTTACAAGGAGAAGAAGAAAGGGGCGTGGAGAAGAGAGAAGAAGAGAAGGAGACTTGTGGCTGAGCTACTCCAACAGTTTCTCAACAGTAAATAGTGCCCATACCTTACCCATGCTGCACCCATACCTTCTCCCATACCTCCTTGCTTCCTAGTTTGCTTATCTAGTTGATATCCAACCGCTTCCTTTCTTTTCTAGTTCCTTTTCAACTAGTTCATTCCTCTTGATTACTCTATCACTTAAATAAGCATCTATCTCAACACTCCCCCTCAAGATTGGTCGGTGAAGATCCTTTAGACCGATCTTGCTATGGATGCGATCACAAGTGACAGATGAGGTTGCTTTGGTGAAGATATCAGCTAGTTGGTTCTCACTTGTTACAAAGGCAGGTTTAATGATTCCTTCTTGAATCTTTCCCCTCACAAAGTGACAATCCACCTCTATATGTTTGGTCTTTTCATGGAATACCAGACTGGATGCTATATGTATTGCAGCTTGATTATCACAATATAGCAACATTTCCTCAGTTTCATGTATTCCAAGATCCCCTAAGAATGCCTTTACCCAAATAAGTTCTTTCGTCACTTCCTTCATAGCTCTATACTCGGCTTCAGCACTAGACAAGGCTATAACCTTCTGTTTTTTACTCCTCCAAGTCACTAGATTGCCTCCTACATAGGTACAAAAACCGGATGTGGACTTTCTATCCTTCTTATCTCCAGCCCAATCTGCATCGCAATATCCTTGAACCTTTGTGTTTCCATTAGCCTTCATCCATATGCCTTTTCCGGGATTGTTTTTCAGATATCTTAGCAGCCTTTCAATCATGTTCCAATGCTGCGTGGTTGGCTTTTGCATATGTTGGCTCACACGGTTTACTGCAAAGCAAATGTCCGGCCTAGTGATAGTAAGATAGATGAGCTTGCCCACCATCCTTTGATATCTCTTAATGTTCTCCAAAGGCTCCCCCTCATGACTATCTTGATAGCCTTCTTCTATTGGAGTTTTAGCCGGTTTGGATTCTAGCTTCCCAGTTTCTTCTAAGAGATCAAGCACATATTTCCTTTGAGAGATGAACATTCCATCTTCAAACCGTGTCATCTCAATTCCTAGGAAGTACTTAAGTTCCCCCAAGTCCTTTATATCAAAATCGGCCTTCAAGATCTTCTTGGTTTGATCTACTCCATCTTTGTCACTTCCTGTGATGATTAGATCATCCACATATATTAATACCACAACCGTTCCTCCTTCACTTTGTCTTGTGAACAATGTGTGATCAGTTTCAGATCTTATGAACTCTCTCTCCAACAGACAAGCGCTTAGCCTTTGGTACCATGCTCTTGGGGATTGCTTCAGCCCATAGATTGCTTTCTTCAATCTGCAAACTTTGTTGCCTTCCTTATGATATCTTTGGGGTGGATCCATATACACCTCTTCTTCCAAGTCTCCTTGCAAGAATGCGTTCTTGACATCCATCTGCCATAGATTCCATTTTAAGTTTACTGCCACTGAGATTAGTATTCTTATGGAATGAAGCTTAGCAACCGGAGCAAATGTCTCGGTATAGTCCTCCCCATAAACTTGAGTATACCCTTTTGCTACCAACCTTGCCTTGTACCTTTCTATCTTCCCATCACTTGTGTATTTGATCGTATACACCCATCTACTCCCAACCGACTTCTTATCCTTTGGTAAGTCGGTTAAGTACCAAGTATTATTCCTTTCCATGGACTTCATTTCCTCTTCCATGGCTTTCACCCATACTTCACTCTCACATGCTTCTTCATATGAGCTTGGAATGTATTCCTTGCTGATTTTTGTGAGAAACACTTCATGCTCCATGGGTAATGTCGCCAAGGAACAGAAATGCTCAATGGGATATGTGATAATACTAGTTTGAGTGTGATCTCCTCCTTGTGATATGAGAGTGCTGTCGCCAATAGGATCGAGATCTAAGCTCGCCGTACGCTCAGGACACTCTCCTATCACACAAGGAAGATTACTCATACTAGACTCTCCTTGGAGCATAGCAGAATTGTTGTAGCCATAGAAAACACGTTGTCGCCTCTGTTTTGTACTTCTTCTTAGAGGTATGATTGGCTCAGATTCTCCTTCCTCAACATCCGCTTCTTCTTCAGCTGAATCCTGATCTGGTTCCATATGTGTATTATCTGCATCTCCATCTTCCATGATGCTCTCAGATGGTGCATTCTCTCCTTGTATTTCATCCCTTGTTATTGGCGCTTCATTGAACAGCATCAAATCCATAGATGATGAGACTATACCTTCAAGAGTATCATGATTCTTGGCTCCATAAAAACTTTCTTTTTCATTGAACTTTACCTCTCTAGACATATATACCCTTCTTGTCTCCGGATTGTAGACCTTGTAGCCCTTTTGAGTTGGTGAGTATCCAATGAAAACACACTTCATGCTTCTAGGTTCAAGCTTGTTTCTTTGTCCTTCTGGTAGAAACATGAAACACTTACATCCAAACGCCTTAAGGTGATGTAAGCTTGGTTTCTTTTTGTACAACACTTCAAACGGTGATCTATCTTCCAAGTTCTTTGTTGGAAGCCGGTTAATCAAATAGTTTGAAGTCATTACCGCATCTCCCCAATGAGATTTAGGTACTCCTTTGGCAATCATGATAGTCCTTGCTACTTCCATTAGATGCCTATTTTTCATTTCTGCTACCCCATTTTGTTGTGGAGTGTATGCACAAGATGTTTGATGAATGATGCCAAAGTTGTTGAGTAGCTCCTTAAATCTCTTGCTTACATATTCTCCTCCATTATCACTTCTTAAGATCTTGATTGTTGTTTTGAATTGTGTAGAAACATAGTTAATGAAGTTGGTGAATGCTTCTTAAACTTGGTCCTTGGAGTTTAAGAGTGTGACCCATGTGTATCTTGAGTAATCATCAATGAAAGAAACAAAGTACTTATATTGATCCCTTGAAATACATGGTGCGGTCCATACATCCGAGTGTACAATGCCAAAAACTTCATCACAAGTTGTGGAGGAGATAGGAAAAACTTGTCTACAATGTTTTCCTAGTACACATGCTTCACATACTACTTCTTCTTGAATGAGATTGGGTAAGACCATCTTGAGAACTGCTGAACTTGGGTGTCCTAGCCTTTCATGCCATAATGGGCTATCTCCAATCTCCTTCCTACCAGAAACTTCTACATTTGCCTTCATTCCAAGAGCCATTGGATCCTCTTGTTTATTTGCTTCCAAAAGATACACACCATCCTCTACCTTCCCTTCTCCGAGTATATTGTTTGTTTTAGGGTCCTGAAACTTAACAAAGTCAGTCCCAAACAATGCTACACAATCTAAATCCTTTGTAGCTTTATGAACTGATAGAAGATTAGATGAGAAACTAGGCATGTATAAAGCTTTTGTTTCCTTCTTGAAAAGTTCTAATTTTCCTATCCCTTCAATCGGAACTGAGCTTCCATTAGCTACTTGTACATTTCCATGATAAGGCTCAAGATTTTTTAACAAGTCTTGATCCTTAATCATGTGATGAGAGGCTCCGGAATCTACAATCATTTTACCCTTCCTTATGGCGCTTTTAGAGCTGAGGAAACTCTTACCAGATTCTGTTAACTTAGCTAGGCTCTTGATAAGAGCCTCAAACTCTGATCTTTTGACAGTATCCTCAACTGGTTGTGCAACCCTCATGAAGGCCCTATGCCCACTTCCACTCTCCCTTAGCCGCTTAGGTCTCAAATGCGGATGGAGAGTCCAACACTTCTCCTTGGTATGCCCTTTCATCTTACAATGCTCACAGTCCAACACCCTTCTTTCAAATATGAGATTCCTTTTTGCAAGATGTGCAGCTTCACTTGGTGCTCGGAATAGGTCTCTTGAGCCCTCCTCCCTTTGTATCAAGCCACATACTTCCGCTAGACTTGGCAGCTTCTCAAATCTAAGTATGTGCTTGATAAGATCCTTGTAAGATGCATTGAGTGCCAAGAGAAGTCCAAACACTTGGTCTTGGTCACGCCTTTCACCTAACTCCTTGGGGTCTATAGTTTGTGGCCTCAAGATCTCCAACTCGGCCCACAAGCTTCTATACTCCCCAAACATTTCCTTGAATGGCTTCTCCTCTTGTTGAAGCTCATTCAGCGCCCTCTTCACCTCAAATATCCTTGATATGTTTGACACATTTCCATATACTCCCTTGAGTATATCCCATAGCTCCTTAGCGGTATCCGCATATGAGTAGGCCGCCAAGATGGATGGTTCTAGTGAGCTTTGAAGAAGAGAAAGAGTGTACTGTTCTTCTTGCTCTTCCTTAGCTTCCTCCTTCTCATTTCTCACCACCGCCTCCGCTTCCTCCTTTGGCTCAACATACCGCCAAAGTCCTCGGCCTCTAAGAATGGTTTTAGTGGTTTTTGCCCAAAGAAGGTAGTTGTTCCCTTTGAGCATGACTGAGATTGCTACTCTATTTGTCTCCATTTTCTAGTAATAATACACAATTCTAGTTCTTTCACAACTTGAAGATCCTATGATCTCAAGGATATTAATCTCAGAGTGAATAGAACTTAGAAAGGTGTATTGTTATAGATTAGAAGATTTGTAGAGTGCTAGAAGAATTATAAGAGAGTTAAGCGTTTGGAATGCTCAACCTTGCTCTGATACCATGTAGAAATATAGATTTGAAGTTAAGAGAGAATGAAGAATGATTGGAGAATGAGAGAAAGAATAGCAAGAATGGAGAGAGTTTATGCAAGTCTTAATAATCTTATTCACTTCTTTTTCTTTCTCATATCTTTTACAAGAGATTTACAAGGATATATATATAGACTTTACAAGGAGAAGAAGAAAGGGGCGTGGAGAAGAGAGAAGAAGAGAAGGAGACTTGTGGCTGACCTACTCCAACAGTTTCTCAACAGTAAATGGTGCCCATACCTCACCCATGCTGCGCCCATACCTTCTCCCATACCTCCTTGCTTCCTAGTTTGCTTATCTAGTTGATATCCAACCGCTTCCTTTCTTTTCTAGTTCCTTTTCAACTAGTTCATTCCTCTTGATTACTCTATCACTTAAATAAGCATCTATCTCAATACCAAGTTGTACTAATAGTTTACAAAGACGTACTAAGTGCAGGTACCACAGACGAACCGGTTCCAAAAGGGCTCCGGAGGGTCTTGCAGAAGTACGCGTCTGTCTTCCCAGAAGAGATTCCCAGCGGATTGCCCCTCTCCGAGGAATTGAGTATCGGATAGACTTCGTCCCTGGAGCCTCTCCCCCCAATCGTTCTGCCTACCGCATTAACCCCAAAGAGGCCAAGGAACTAGAACAGTAAGCTACTAACCTCATGTCCAATGAATACATCCAGAAGAGCCTCAGCCCATGTGCTGTACCGGTCCTCTTGGTCTCTAAGAAGGATGGCAGGTTGTGTGTGGATTGTCGGCCCATCAAAAACATCAAAATCAAGTACCGGCATCTAATCCCATGTCTGGACGATAAGTTGGACAAGCTAAGTGGAGCATCTATCTTTTCCAAGGTCGATTTGAAAAGCGGATACCATCAGGCCCGCATGAGAGAAGGCGACGAGTGGAAGACAGCCTTCAAGACCAAGCAAGGGTTGTACTAGTGGCTCTCATGCTGTTCGGTCTGTCTAACGCGCCATTAATTTTTATGAGGCTGATGAACTATACCTTGCACGCGTTCATCAATTTGTGTGTGGTCGTCTACTTCGATAACATCCTGGTATACAACAAAGACCTAACCGACCACGCTAACCACCTTGAAGCCATCTTAGAAACCCTCCGGCAAGAAGAACTCTATGCCAACATGAAGAAATGATATTTGGCGCCAAGGAGTTAGTCTTCCTAGGATACATCATAAGCGGCCACAGCTTAAACGTGGATCAAGAGAAGATCCAGAACATTCAAGACTGGCCCACCTCAACCAATGTCAGCCAAGTCTGAAGGTTTTACGGCTTGGCCAGCTTCTACCACCATTTTGTCCGAGACTTTAGTTTGCTAGCCGTTCCCTGACGGCCTTAGTCAAGAAGTCTACCAGTTTTGTTTGGGAAGAACCCCAAGAGAAGGCCTTCCAAGAGCTCAAGGACCAGCTCACTCAAGCCCCCTTGTTGGCCCTGCCTGACTTTGGCAAAACCTTCAAGATTGAGTGTGATGCCTCCGGGATAGGCATAGGAGCCGTCCTTACTCAAGGTGGCCGGCCGATTGCTTACTTCAATGAGAAGCTCAGTGAGGCCACCCCTCAATCTGCTTACGCTTTTGGACATGATCTATTTGCCACCAGATCGTATGGAATATCAAAATGGGTTCATCAAGGCAGAATACATCCGGAAGCTCCATGAATGGGTCTGGAACATATATACTCAAGAAGACAGAGCAATACAAAAGGAAAGCTGATCGTAGGAGGCAACCCAAAGTGCTGATACCAGACGATTGGGTTTCGCTACATACACAAACTGAATGCTTCAACAAGCATCAACAGACCAAGCTACAACCTTGAAGAGATGGTTCTTTCCAAGTGCTAGAATGCATTAAAAATAATGCGTACCAGATTAATATTCCAGGTAAGGGTAACATGTCTACCACTTTCATCATTGCTGACTTGTCCTGTTTTGATGCAGGAGATCAAATTTTAAGGACAAAATATCCTCCAGCGGAAGGGCATGATGAGGCCCAAATATCATCCAATCCTGAAGATAGCTCCCCGGATGATACTGATTCGGACACGACAGAGAGTCAAGGATCATTGCCCAATATATTGGTTTCAGCCATTGACCGTGACCATTCCAAACATTATCAAATAAAGTTCAACCTCATCATCAGTCAAGGCCTTAGGAAGAACGCCTGAATCGGACCCGCACTAGGAAAAAAGACCAAGGATCAAATCCTTAGTATTTTTACCCTTAACCGGTGAATACACACCTCTAAAGTTGTTAGGAACATGAACTCTTTTCCCCTTTATTAGTTTTTATCCCTAAGAGGTTTTGACAATAAGGTTTTTAATATGGTTTATGGCTCGGACACATTAGGCCCGAGCCGGTCATCACCCTTGCCAACTAATGGCTCGTGTGGTACTGTTTCGCCCTAATCCCTATCCCTTCCTCCTTTTTTGTTTTTACTGTTGTTACTTAAGGACTTAGTTTATACCGTTTAAACAGGCATGTAAACATCCAAGGACACGCTGGTACTTTGTAAGGGTTGGATGCCCAAGTAATCCCGCATATTTAAGAATTTGTAACCTCACCCTTTTCACTAGGATTTTAATAAACGTATTTGCTTCAAACTTGCTCTTGAAACTCTGCTCGGACTCCGGTCAGTCGCATCACAGTGTTGTCCAAATATTATGTGGCCGGCTATTGATCCATTGTTCTTGTTCCTTACGTTTAAACCATCCCATTCATTCCATCGTCCTTATCGTTCTTTCCATACTATCATCATTACCTCCTTACATCATCATTAGCATTCTATACCATCCTTCCCCCTATCCCATCATTTTTCCACCTCCACATCCATCCGTACCGCTCTGGTTGTTCTTACCGAGAAACCTGACCGTATCGGCAACTCGCTACCGAGAAACCCTTACCATATCGGTACCTCGCTATCGAGGAGCCATACTGCATCAGGGACTCACTACCGAGAAACCTTTACCGCACCAACAACTTGCTACCAAGAAACCCTTACTGCATCAGCAACTCGCTACCAAGGAACCGTACTGCATCAGGGACTCGCTATCGGGAAACAGTTAATGCACCGGTGACCAGCTACCGAGAATCCTTACCACATCGAGGAATAGCTACCAGGGAATCCTCACCACCTTGAGAACCAACTATCAAGAGCCCTTAACTGTCACTCGGTTTGTACCCACAACCTCACGAGTAACTCGGTCATACCGCATATGGCCTTCGGCCGTCCGTGCCAAACCTAACCAGGTTGATAGTGGGAGTCACCGTTCCGGGAGCGTATCAATGTGAGTAAGCCTAAAACATGGGGAAAATTTATGTGGTGATTTGTAGGAATAGTAACTAGTCTTTAGCGTCTCTCGAGATAAGTTACCACCCATTGGATGAGGATGAGGCCTATGAGCATAAAGATGCTGTGGGGAACATTGACCTAGAGATGGTGTGGTGCTCACATGTCTAGAGAAGACTTGGGGGCTCATGGACAGTAGCAGTTGGGACGTTTGTATCAAAGCCCTAGGTTATGTCAAACTAGTTTTAACCCGGGAGACAGTCCTAAGGACGATGGGTGCGCAACGAGGATAATGTGTTCTGTGAGTAAGGGTGATTATAACATCCTGGTTTCTGATATATGGTGGTACATGATCCATATTATTAATCGAGAGAGAGGAACATGACTAATTACAAGCCATTTGAGATATATAGCGTTATTTACGAAAATTGCCACTCGGTTATAGTTATGAGAAAAAGAAAGTTTTACTCTTCGCGTCTTTTTGCTTGGACTATCCAAGCCGATCCAAGCCGATAAAATGCACCAACCCTATTTGCACTGACCCAAGAAATATATCACTGACAATTTTAGACCCAACGTGGATCCTTTTGACCCAAAACAACATTTATTTGCCCAAAGTTGAAACAGAAAATCCCACCTATAAATATACAAAACCATAACTGTTATAATTCTTAACATAAAATTACATAAGTATTGATTAAAATCGTAACAAAATCTGTTAACAAATATACCAACGAATATTCATTTGTTGATAGAATAACAATTATTAATATTCGTTTTCAAACCTATCAAATATTCTGTGTAAATATTTAGATAATATTCTCTCGAGATCATCTCAATATCTATGCATCTCACAACCCTAGAATTATAGACCTATAAAGATATACAATCATAGTCTCCAACATTATTATTCTATAGCAACAAAATATCATAACAAAACCTATACACTTATGGCATCGAGACTAGGTGAAAGTTACCACAAAGACATGAAACCCTTCAAAACAGGATGCAAAATATCCGCGTGATGATCCTCCACATGTGGTCACAGTTCACATCTGGCTTTGGAGAAACATTACACATGGTGATTTGTGATGAATCAGTAAGTCTACTGTTTACTTTTGTCAAATAATTTCATTTTACATGTTATATTTACATATTTATAATTCTAATCTTCTTGTAGGGCTCTAAAATGCAAGCAATAATCAGGAAATTTTATACACACCGTTTCAAGAGGGAGTGTAAAGTTGGTGATTGGATTAATATAGATATGTTTACTGTCACTGGTTGCTCTGGAAAATGGAAGTTTTCAAAGCTTAATTACAAGAGAAGTTTTACTTAACAACACATGTTTAGTAAATCCGATTCTATATCTGATGAAACTTATCTTGAATTAACTGATTTTGTTAGCATCCAAGAAAAAAAAACTTGACGAGAATGTTTTAATAGGTAAAAATTTATATAATTTTATAGAACCTAAATTTTATAAACCATTTATAATACATATTATCTGCATATTTCTAATTTTAATGATAAACATTTTGGGCCAAGTTGTTAGTGTTGGTCAGTTTGAAAATCTGATTGTGAACTCCAAGTCTCCAACTAAGAAGCTTGATTTTGAAATTTTTGATTATGCTTGACTAGTCTCATCTTATACTACTTACATAATGTTTAATTGTAATATTATTTATGAATCTATATTACTTGTCTATAAATGTTTTACAACATTTATTTTAATGTAGTGATAATCGTTTGGAGACTAATTTGTTGGGAAATATTTAGTGAGAAAGTGTATAATGCTTGCCAAAGTGTTGAGGATGATAAGAAAGCTTTCATTCTCATCCGATTTGAAAAATACACAATTTCAAAGGTTGCAGTTTGACACTATATACAATCATTTTATTATATATTAGTTTAATAAATCTGTTTATATATAGGTAACATAAGTAAATCCAATGCTTTTGAAGCTTCTGATGTGCTTACCAATCCTCTTGAATATCCAGAATTTGAGTTTTAATGGCAAATTAAGGATGAGTTTAAGATACTTGGTTATTTTATCATCTAATGTAATACTAATTTTAAATCTATTTTAAATGCTCAGGATTCCAAATGATGGATTGAATCTCATGCTTACCGTAACCAAATTTTTAAAACGATATGCACCAATTGACGACACCTGAAAGTCTCATTGATTATCCAAAGACAACTATTGTTGAACTACTTGCTGCAAAAGAGGTATATACTTTTAAAGGTTTTCTTATAAAGTCACGTGTTGTATTAGTTCTAACAAATTTATGATTGTAAATTGGAAAATGGAGAATCATGGCTACAATTTGTGCAATTGATACTGATTGGGGGTGGTGTAACATTAGTCATCGTGAGTGTGAGAAGAAAGTTGATTCAGCAAAGGATTCTAAAGTGCCTAATAGATAACAAAAACAGAGGTTTTACTTTGAACACTGTTTTGAAACTGTGACCAATGTCATATCAAGTTATCTAATTTTATTGATCTCTCTGATATTCTTACATTTTACAGTACATTCGATATATATTTATTATCTTTTCTCAATCTTTGCATCATTTTATTTAGTAAGTTGCATTTATAACTCATTTGCACATATTCTTGCCCTTGAGTTCATTTAGTCACATCCATGCATTTGCATAAGCATTGAGTCTCTATTAGGTAATGATGGAGGTTTTAAACTCATGAGAATAAATCAAGACTAAGGAAAAAGGCTAAGGGAAATTGCAACTTGAACAGCCATCGGTCATACCCACCCAGGAGCCACCAATAATCACCATTGGCCAGGTCCACCGATCAAAAACATCCAATGAAACTGCCTCAAACCCATCCGAGATCTCCATCGAGCTCCACCATCGATCAAAGTCGACCGATAAACCCCACCAACCTCCTTCATCGATCACACACCACTGATGGAGCTTGAAGAATTTGACCCAGAGATGCAACTGACCAGTGCCATCGGCCAAGGCTGACCGATGGATCCCACCCAAGCACATCCATCGGTCATAGCCCATCAATCAACCGATTGTGAAGCTAAAATTTTCACTAAACCAATATTTAACCAGATCCAATTTTTATTAGTAACCAAGTTTCTTATCTTGCTATAAATACTTCTCCACCTTTATTTTAAGGGTTTTATCTTTTGTTAAACTTTGTTCTTAGCCACTTAAATTTTGTTTAAAGTTTTGGATTGTAGACCTTTGGATTTATAAGTTTATAAAGTTGGATTTTCTTCCCATCTTTGATTATATTCTCTTGATACTTATGATTATGCAATAATCATTCCATTTTCTTTGATTTTTCATAGCTATTAGTGAGTAATCTATTTTAGGAGTCTTGGAATGTTAGATTTAGGTTAATTAGTGCTAGGTTAGTGGAGTTTAGGCTTGTAATCATTAGATCCATGATTTTTAGGTTGTGTTTAATGCTAGATTAGCAAGGGATTGTTGTTTTAGATCTTAAGCATTTATCACATCCAAAAGGTGTTTGATGAAATGTTTGATCCAAACTCTTCAAGCTCTTTTCAATCCTAACCAATTAGAGTTGATGTTTAGGATGTTTAGAGGTTAAGAATACATGTTATTAATGCTTATTAATCAATTAATGTTTAATAAGAGTTATGAACATTTAAGGTGATAAGTGAAGTGTTTAGTACCATGAGAGTGGATTAGTCAATTTTAGTTTCTTGGTAGCATTTGATTAGCTCTAAGTAGTAGATTAAGACTCTACTAGCTTAGTATTGATTAGTCTAGGTCATTCATAACATTTCCAAGGATCCTTTTTAAATTTTGATTTTAGAAATTGTTTTATTCATTTCCCCGTTTTATTTACATTTTCAAACTTTGTTTAAAAAATCAAAAACATATTTACTTAGATTAAGACATGATTTGCTCTTTTAATGTGTTAAAACTGTATTCCAAATTGGATTGATTCCCATCTATGATACAACGCATTGGGAGTAATTGATAACTTTAATTTGCAAGAATATTAATATCAATTTGGCGCTGTTACCACTTAGAACCTGTTAATACCAGTAGAAGTTAATTGTGTTTTGAGACTAATTTTCTTTATTGCATTTACTACTTAAACTCTCTTGTGTCCACTTTGATCTCTCTCTTGTAGGACATTCGGTGGTTAGAAAGAGAAGCTAGGAGAGCTACAAGAGAGCGGTTACATCACTTACATCATTTAGGGATGAACAACAAAGAGTTTCCTATAGGATTTCTGCAGGTTCCTCAACAAGGACAACCAGTCCTTAGACCCATAGGAGCATTCAATGCACCAAACATTAGAGCTCAAACTACAGACATTCCAACGCCTTTCATTGCTGCTAATAACTTTGAGATTAATTCAAGCTTGATCAGTATGGTTCAGAACCAAAGGTACAATGAATTTTCATTGAAAGTCCCTATAGATCATTTAGGTCAATTTGATAGATTATGCAGAATGGTGAAGATGAATGGAGTCCCCGAAGAATCTATCAAGATGATACTTTCCGTTTCTCATTAGGGAACAAGGCCTCCCAATGAGAAAAGAACATTGGTTCAGATTTGGTATTTACTTGGGACATGTGTAAGAGGGATTTCGCAACATGTTGTTTCTTAAACAAAAGACAGCAAAGCTTCGAAACGATATTGCTAGCTTCAAAAAAGTTGCCAAGAGAACTTATATAAAGCATGTGAAAGGTAAAAGGGTTACACTAGGTGTTGCCCTCATCATGGTATATCTAGGGAGAATTGGATTGGTATCACTACAGGAAAAATCGTCATGAATAGCACACACATAATGATGTCAATGATATATCATATTATCTTAGAGAGCGCTATTACTGCCATAACTATGGTAGGGTCACAACATTTTATAGCATTTTACTTGTGTTATTATATATAGTTCTATATTAATTTTTCTAATCGCTCTTGTATAAATTTTCATGATATTTTGAAATTTCTGTAGATTATATTTTATTTCTTTATTTAATTGATATCGTATTTTAAGTTGCAGCTCCTATACAATGTCATAATATAATATGTTTTTTTGCAAATTCATATGCATATTATTCCAATTTACTTGCAAAATATATTGAGTTAGATATATATATATATATGTATATATACATATATATAACTTTAATATTTCATAAATCATCCTAAACGTTCATAACAGATCTTACAAAACTTCCAAGTCTTATAGTAATTACAATACAAGTGCCTGACAAGATTCAAAAAAAAAACTAAGTAAACTAATCTTCAAGTCTTTGTGATTGCAATCATCTAGACTAACCTTAACTAGATGTGATATCAATTCCCTTTCAACCCAAACTAATCTTCAAGTCTTTGTGATTACAAATAGCTACAACTCAAATATCTGTTTCACAAACTGGTAATTTGAACTTAGCTAGACCTGGGAAACAAATAATTTAAATTTGAGTTAGCAAAAGAAGAATAAATTGCCAACATAAACAAAACACTCTTCCTTAATTAAGAAAACCTTAACTCCAATGTCGAATCTGAGCTTCTGCAACCCAATTTTGAAATCAGCTAAACTGGAAACATGTAATTATATTTGAATTATTGACAAAACAACTATCGACAAGGATACAACATTCATGAATTCATAAAAAGATTTCAAGTTTCAACATGTAAAATCAAACAATTAAATCACACAGGACTAAGAGAGATCGAGTAAAGAGAGGATCTAAGTTCATAAGGCATCAGGTCAAGCTCCTTTTAGTATACTATCTGCTTACTCTTTTGTTGTGTTTAATTGAACAAATTCTTCAATTGCCTCATGTGTCACTTGGTTCCAACTTCCAACTTCTTTATCTCCAGTCCCAGCTGTGACACAAAAGAATATTAATATCACATGAGGCTTAATATTATAGAGCCAGAATCTTTTCATGTATATTTAATATGTTGTACAAAATGTAAATAGAATTGAAGAGGCACTGGTCAAATGAATAACAGAAATCATTCAAAGTGTCTGATATTCACCATATCCCATGAAATGCAAGAACTACATTTTTGAAGCACATGCTACTAATTATGTATATTTCTATAAACAAAACACTCAACAAATGAAACAATTACCATAAGATCTCTCAGCCGGTTCGATCTGGCTTAACAAATCTTTGGTAACTCCATGTGCAGACCTCAATTGTTTTATTGTTTCAAAGACTACTTACAAACACTTGAAAAGTCAAAAATACACTGATGATTTAGCAATAAACTACTCAGTCGTTGCGTTATCAACCTCTCCATCAACAATCACCTTCCTCACTAGCAGTTGACCATCTCTTATTGCTTGAATCCTGTAAATCTTCAACAGATGTGTCTGCAACTTTGCAACCAACACTGATGCTTAGATAATTTAATGTTCGTCCTTCATCTTCTACCTCAGTTTTATAGATCTTTTTCTTTAACTTCTGGCTAACATTTTTCCACGAGCTGCTTTAACACAGTTTGAACCTCCAGATCTGGCCTGATTGATTCCTATCCCAACGGCTTCTCAGAAATCATCATGTGTCATCTACCAACTTCACAAGTCAAACACATCCATCATCAATCTTTTTCCTCAGATTGTAGGCTTAATTTTCTATATTTTATTTAGAGAGAAGCAAACTTGTAAATACAAATCAGAGTAACAAATTAGGATCCACGAAAATAAAAATTGATAGTAATACAAACAATAAATTTATCAACTAATCGAAGATTCTTAAAGTTATATGTGAATTCAACACAGGCGTTCGTATCAGATTCATCGATATTGTACCAAGATCCACCAATTCTATGAACCACTTGATAAAGATATAAACATCTCAAACTAAATACCTAGCTTCCAAATTTGTACAAGCAGCTCAAGAAACTACAAAAACTAAGTTTTGGAATCAAACTACGAGAAGCTTGTGAATTTCTCTATTTCTCCAGAAAATAACGATACAGAGACCGAATTCAGCACAGATCCAAGAATGATTTCACTTACATAGGAGCAAACTTGGGAAATTTGAAACGAGATTCATCAATCCATATAGTTATTTCCAGAAGTCGAAAGATCTTACCCAGAAATCGAAAGCATCTGCAGGGAGATGGTTGAAGATTTTCCATACATTGTAGATTAACATAAGGAGATTAAGAGTGGCTAACTGAAAAGAGGGAAATGTCATGTCTCCGTAAGTGAATGATTTTGTTAAGTTTTATTGCCGCTTAAGTGAAAACTTCGCTAAATATTGGTGGAATAAGTTATTTTAGGTTTTCACTTCTTGATTTTTTACTTTAACGTTTTAAAATGTTATTTATGTCTTAACATTTTTTAAAATGCTATTATATAGTAACCAAATTTGGATATCCATCTATAATAGCAGAAAAAACTATGCTATCATGATCTGTTATGAATACCCATATTTCTTGTAGTGTATATTCTATAGAGGCACACTTGAGAAGTACCACTGCGCTTTGGACACGGCAAGTTATGGAATTGATAATCGATAATCTTTCTTAAGGTGATTCCTGTTACAGAGGAGACTATGATAGAAAAGCCATAGATTACTCACTTGATGATATCAAAGGAATCTCGGAAACCTTATGTATGCACAGGTTACATTTGGAGACTGAGTTGATGACTTCTGTGGAACATCAAAGGTGGTTAAACCCCAACCTTAGGGGTGTTGTATGGAAAGAGATACTCAAACTTATAGATGCAGGAATCATCTATCCAATCTCGGACTGTACATGGTTTTCCCTAAAACAAAAAAAAAGAGGAATCACGGTTTTTAAAAACGTAAAGATGAGTTAATACCGACTAGGACCATAAATGGTCATAGGATGTGTATCGACCAGTGTTCTAAAAGACGGTCTAGGTGCAGCTGCCTGACTAACGCCTAGACCTCTTAAATTGTTTAAAAATTGGTTATATCATACGGAAAGTTAGATTTTACAAAATATGTGATTATTAAACGGATTAAACGCTAATTAGATGAGTTATGACTTATGTGGATCCAATAAATTATCGAATATCTATGTTTTATATAAAAAAAATAGTAAAACGTTGTTACTTAGAAAAAACTTAAAATTACAAAACATTGAATTCTTCACATTTTTATAATTTTAAGTTTTTAATTATTTATTTTTCTAATTTTCTTATGTTATATTATACTATGTTAATATATATATGTTTAAATTTATATTTTTATTATAAAACTACTTAAACTGCTTTAAACCGTCTAGGCTCCGACTAGCCATTCTAGGCGCTAGGCAGAAGGTCACCGCCCGACTAGCGCCTAATGCTTTCTTTAACATTGGTATCAACAATCGAAAACTCAATTCTGCTTCTAGAAAGGACCATTTCCAGTTACCATTCATTGATCAAATGCTAGAGAGTTTATCAAACCACACTCATTATTGTTTTCTTGATGGTATTCAGGATTTTTTAAATTCCTATACATCCAAATGACCAAGAGAAAACAACTTTTACAAGTCCTTATGGTACCTTCGCTTATTGTAGAATGCCATTTGGGTTATGTAAAGCTCCAGCAATCTTTCGAAGTTGTTTGATGTCTATATTTGCAGATTTGATTGAAAGTGTGGTAGAAATTTTCATGGATGACTTCTCCATGTATGGAAATTCGTTTGCCTCTTGTCTTTCTAATCTTTGCAGGTTGCAACAGTGTTGGGAAGAGACAAATCTTGTGCTGAATTGGAAAACATGTCACTTTATGGTCAAGGAAGGAATTGTTTTCGATCACAAGATATATGAGAAAGGAATTGAGGTACATAGATAAGATGATGAGTTTAGCTCCACCAGATTTTGTTGAAGGGGTAAGAATTTTTTGGGTCATGCGGGTTTCTACAGATGTTTCATTAAAGACTTCTCCAAAATAGCTAGACCTCTTTCATGACATTTGTGCAGAGAAGTAACTTTTGAGTTTGATGGAGAATGTTTGGAAGCATTTGAGAAGATTAAAAGTGAACTGATCATATCTTCAGTTGTTCAAGCTCCAGATTGGGACTTACCATTGGAAATCATGTGGGATGCAAGTGACTATGCAGTAGGAGTGGTTCTTGGTCAAAAGGTTGATAAAAACTTCATGTCATATACTATGCGAGTAAGAACACTTTTCTGATTAACAGCGTAAATACTCTACAATGGAGAAAGAGTTACTCACGATAGTATTCGTTTTTGAGAAGTTCCAATCTTACTTGTTTGGTTCGAAGGTAATAGACTGCATATATCACGCAGCTTTGAGGCATTGGCTAAGAAAGATGCAAACCAAGGCTCTTGAGGTGGGTTTTGTTAGTACAAGAATTAGATTTAGAAATCAAGAACAAAAAGGGGAATGAAAATGGTGTCGCTGATAATCTATCAAGCATAAGAGTTGACTATGAAATCTTTATAGATGATTCACTTCCCAAAGAATCTCTAATAACGATTCATCTTCTTGAGATGAAAATTAAGACACTACAAAAACTTGAAGAAGCAAGAAGTCTACAAGAAGATGGACCGTGGTTTGCGGATACTGTCAATTACTTAACATGTGGAAAGGAACCAATTAAGCTAGATCATTATGCTAAGAAAAGGTTCTATAGAGATATTAACCAGTTCTATTAGGATGATTCATACCTCTACACACTTTTTAAGGATAATTTGTATTGAAGATGCGTACCTGAAGAAGAAATCCATGGTATTCTACTACATTGCCATGGTATGAGCATTGGAGGTCATTTCGCTACTTTCAAAACCGTTCAAAAAGCATTGCAAGCAGGATTTTGGCCGCCCACAATGTTCAAGAATGCACATGAGTTTGTAGCCAAGTGTAATTCATGCCAACAGAAAAGGAAGCAAAAGCAAGCAAAATGAAATGTCGTAATCTCCCATTTTTGAAGTAGTAATTTTTTATTTCTGGGGCATAGATTTCATGGAACCATTTCCATCACCCTACGGTAGCTAGTTTATCCTCGTAGCGGTTGAAAATGTTTCTAAATGGGTTAAAGCTTTAGCTAGTCCAACAAATAATGCCAAGGTCATGTTAAGGATGTTCAAAACAATAATTTCCATGATTTGGTATTCCACATGTTGTGATCAGCGATGAGGTTAACATTTTATCAATAAAGTGTTTGAAAACCTTCTGAAGTGATATGGCGTTAAGCATAAGGTTGCAATCCCATATCACCCGCAGAGTAGTGGCCAAGTTAAGATTTCCAACCTGGAAATCAAGTCAATCTTAGAGAAGACAGTTGATGCAACTATAAAGGATTTGTCTGCTATGTTGGATGATGCTATTTGGGTCTACAGAACAGCTTTCAAAACTCCAATCGGGATAACATCTTTCAATTTGATATACAGGAAAGCTTGTCACATGCCACTGGAATTATAGTACAAAGCAATGTTGGCAGTTAAGCTTTTTAATTTTGACATCAAAACCACTCATGAGAAGTGGATGATACAACTGAATGATCTGGCTGAGATTAGACTTGAAGCTTATGAGAGCTTAAAGAACTACTAAGAGAAGACTAAAGCTTTACACAAGAAGAAGATTTGTCTAGAAACTTCAAGGTGTGTGAAAAAGTTTTACTTTTCAAGTCAAGGTTAAGAGTGTTTCCTGGAAAGCTTAAATCTTGCTGGTCTGGTCCATTCAATATCAAAGAAGTTAGACCATATGGAGCTATTGTTCTTGAGAACAAATCTAGTGAAGACTTTGTGGTAAACGGTCAATGCGTGAAACCATATATGACAGATTGTGTCATTGGAGAGGGACCACGTTTTCCCTTGCAGAACCCATTTCCTAATAAAACTATGAAAAGTCGAGCTAATGAAGTTAAAGGAGCACGCTTGAGAGGCAATCTCATGTTATCATTGTACATACATCTTCCCTTCTTTGTTTATACTAATTCTGTTTTGTTTTGTTGAGTTTTTTTGTCTCTGATGTTTAGGATGGAACCAAGTGCTAAATTAACCCAAAGAGTGTACAATCAACCCCATCAAACACTACCATCGAGCAAACCTGATCGATGGGAGTCACCAAATCCACCCCGGACATCCCATTGGTCATCCTCATCCGACATGACCAATCGATGGAATTCACTGACCATTCTCATTGGGCAAAGGTCACCTATGGGGACCACAATATTCATACCGTAAATGCTATTGGTCATCTTCATCGGTCACATACAACCGATAGCTTCCATCGGCCACTACCATCATACAAGGGCTATCAAAGGCGACCTCGAAAATCATCTTGGAAACACCATAAGTTGAATCCATCGATCACGTGAAACTGATGGCTCCCATTGGTCAACCTCATCGGACAAAGGTGACCGATGGCGAGCTCGAGGTAAGAAAAGAAATTGGTCCAAACTGGTTTAAATCAAGTGGATTTTTGGTTTTAGGTAAGATTTCAGACCGATTCACTTAACTTTCCCCTTTTCTTTCCTCACCTCCCAAAAATTATTTCTTCTTCATTCACTTTGTTTTCAACATTTTAAACCTCCAAATCAAATTAACTCTCTCAATTCTTGCTTGTTTTCATTGATTCAAAGAGTTAAATTCTTCATTTTCTAGCATCTTTTGAGTAATCCCTCTTTTTCCCAAAACTTTTTTCCATATCACTCCAATATCAAGGTTGTGATGGTTAAGGTCAAAGGAGCGGTTGAAAAGAACAAAAAGAAAACTACTACTAAGCCAAAGAAGATGTAACAATCTTCAAAACTTCATTCTAAAGGAAAAACATTTGTTGAGGAAAGAGATAAGGATGAGGATATTTAGTTGCGTGCGGTTACTGGCAGTAAGGAAGAAAGTGCTACCGAGAGTGAGGAAATTAAGGTTCATAAGAGGAAAGGAAAAGTCATTGTCAATACAAAGTAAAAACCAAAGAAAAGTCTCAGCCGCCTACGAGAATCTCATATTCTCAATACATGGCGAGATTAGCGATTAAGTTCACCAGAAATCGTTATCCCGACCCAATTTTTCCTTGATAGAGTTCGGATTTTAGAAGATGTGGAAGCGATATTAGACAATATGGGTCTCAAGAAGTTTTCGATGACTGCTCATGTAACTTATGTTGATTTGAGTTAAGAGTTTTTGTTTCTCTATGTATTGAAGGCGAGCCCAATAAAATCAACATGGATAGATATATCTCGATGCACTTCCAGATCGGTGGAAAAGCATACTCTATTGCCGGAGAACAAATGAATAGGGTCTAGGGTTTTTAAGGCATCGGGCAGTATATGGAACTTGAGGTCTACTCGCATTCGGGCAAACTTTTTTGGGAGCATATCAGTGATGGATTTTACGGGCAAAGCTCAAGTAAGGGCACTCTAATTTGAAACCCTGCAATTAGATATGTCCATAAGACTCTCACTCACACATTCTTGTGTTGGAAGGAGACTGGAATAGTCACTTGAGTGGATATGCAATACATGATGTTTGGTGTCGTTCCTTTGCTTCCCGACAAACTAAGATTGAGCAACAACAAGTTTTGTGAGCTTTCCCACCATCTTCATCAACTATCTCCTCTATATCCAAGATTGGATGATGACTACTACAGTTCATATCTCAATATTGAGCATGGATGGCCTCTGACTCCCATCTTCATTGCCAAGGGATTAAACTCACAGGAAACATTGAAGACTTCACTAGGATTGATGCTTACTATCTTTACCAGTCTCACCATCTAGGAGAAACACTTGGTGCATCCTATGCTTGACAATTTTGAGCTCTACCTGGGGAGGAGAAGAAAATCATACTTCCAAAAACCAATCTCACTTCTGTCAAAGAACCGGTGAATGTTGAATTCCTTTATGGAGAACAGCATTGGTATAACAAATAACGGGATGGAGATTTGACAAGCATGACCATGAGGAAAGAGAAAGGAACAAAACAATCAATTGCGGAACCATCAGAAGAAACGAATATGTCTCCACAATCCACTTATGGGAGTTCACGATATCACTTTGACCTTTATGATGAACCCATCCACTCCCCAGCCCTTCGAGAAGCTCACACACATCGATAAACTCAACGTCTAGCGAAATGGCAAGAAAGGGGTACATAAGTGCTTTAAGAACTGCAAGGAACTCTCAAGTGAGTTTAAGAATCTTAAAGATCTGTTCTCGGCTGCAGGTTGCCCTAACTTGCAAACCAATGAGGTAGTAGATTCGGTTACTGAACATCCAATTGAGAGAGAAGACCTCATAGAGGATGAATCCCCACAGAAAATGGATGAGATGTTGGGGAGAGAAACTCATTCCATGGAGTCCCAAGCACTTCAGATCACCGAGAGCGTCCTCGAGCTTCTTAATATGAACATTGCCAAAGGAAAAAATGATGAACCACATGTTCTCCTACACCATCCCACAATCGAGTAACGAGTTCTACTCGTTTGACTCCTCCACTTGGTATTAGGTACCATCCTTCCTCAGCTTCATACCTTTTTCATTTTACTTTTTTGAATCTTTCTACTTTTGTTGAAGGTCTCTTCTCTATATTTATTTTCACACTGAGACAGTGCAAAATAAGTTTGGGGGAGAGAGGATATTCTCATCTGATATTTTGTTTTGTTTTTTTCAATTTTTGAATCTTGCATTGTACATAATTATGCTTTCATAAAAAATTGAAAAAATTTGAAAAAGCCGAAAACAATCATTTGGATTTCCATTTTAGGATTCTCATTTCATATTAGGATTGAGTCTAGAAGCATATAGTTTGCAAATACATAGGGGATAATGATGAGATTGCCTACATAAGTTCAAATTTGGATTGAGATCGAAGCCCTAGATTTAGTCATTTAATGCATAGCCTCAATTTTGAAAACTCAGAAAATTGATCATTGGACCATTTCCTCTTTTGGAAGCCTCTAGCCCATGCGAATCTTGCTTGAATCTTGAAACATCTCTCTTATTATGGAAATTTAATTTGGTCTTTAATCTCTTGCTAATGGTTTTGATATACATGTCCATAGTTTTAGAAGTAACACTCGGGTTATCTTTTAACTGTTTTCACCACCCATGTTTACCCGAGTGGTCATCTTCATCTTTAGGATGGTTACCACACCCTTACCCTAACTATTTATTTCAAACCATCTATTGCATTGTTTGATGAGCTCTTTTCCATGCTTCATGTACAAAATCTTTAGAGAAGGTGATCGGCAATACCTCTTCCACTATATTAAAGAGTTAACTTTGGCTTAGGACTAGTTATTGATCATTAGAGACTGATGGGATAGAAATGACCAAAAGAATAACAAAAACCGGAAAGTCTATGTTAAAAAAGAAGATACTAGAGATTATTTAAGAAAAGGAAAAAGCTCTTCTAAAAAAAGAAGAGGAATGAAAAATGGTGGGAATAAGAGCTTAAGGAAAAGGAAATCTCTAGTTAGCATTGAATGTAAAAGGAGAAAGACTCGGTTTTAGTTTGTTGATTTAATGGTCTTGTAGTTTTATTTTTAAGATGAGTTTTGGATGATCATTAGCTTGAGAAAAATATTCGATAAGTAAGCTAAATGTAAGAATGGGTAGAAATAGTGGGAGAGATTTTGTACCAACATTTAGTCACATTCTAAATTGCTTTGCAACTTGATTTGCATCCCATAATTTTTTTTATAGTAACCCTCATATCATTCAGATCCCTTTTCATATATTGACCATTTCCATATAGCCAAATAGATGAGTAAATTTTCCATCAGCAAGACCATGCATGAAGATTAATGAATGTGAAGAGTTGTTTCATTTTTTATTGCGAGTTAGTCTTGTTTAAGGGTGATTAGATTGCAGGTTTGGCATGATTATGGTAAAGTACACATAGAGTAAATTTTGGGTTTTGCATTACATAGCTAACTTTGAGGACCTCGCGTTGAATCCATCTTTTAATTTTAAGGTTTTGAATCCCGGCCCCTTTCTCAACTTCTTTGACTTGTCTTTTAATGTTTGCTTGCAGACAAGCAAAATACTAGTTTGGGGGAGTTGATATTCTTACATTTCACATTACATTCAATATATTTTTACTATCTTATTCTCCATCTTTGCATCATTTCACTTTGTAAGTTGCATTTATCACTCATTTGCACATATTCTTGCCTTTGAGTTCATTTAGTCTCATTCATGTATTTTGCATAAGCATTGAGTCTCTATTAGGCAATCTTGGAGGTTTTGAACTCATGAGAATAAATTAAGAGAAGGACAAAGGCTAAGGGAAATTGCAACTTGAATATCACGGTAGCCATCGGTCAGACCCACCGGCCAGAAGCCACCGATGATCCTTATCGGCCAAGTCCACCGGTCAAAAGCGTCCAATGAAACTGCCTCAAAACCATCTGAGATCTCCATCGAGCCCCACCATCAATTGAAGTTGACAGATGGACCCTACCAACCATCTTCATGGATCACACACCACCGATGGAGCTTAAAGAATTTGGCCCGAAGATCCCAACAACCAGTGCCATTGGCCAAGCCTGACCGATGGATCCCACCAAGCACATCATTTGGTCATAGCCCATCGATGAACCGGTTTTAACCAGATCCGATTTTTATTGTTAACCAAATTTTTTATCTTACTATAAATACTCATTCATCCTAATTTTCAGGGTTTTATATTTTGTTAAACATTGTTTTTAGACAATTAAGTTTTGTTTAAAGTTTTGGATTGTAGATCTTTGGATTTGTAAGTTTATAAAGTTGGATTTTCTTCTAATCTATGATTCTATTCTCTTAATATTTACTATTATTAAAAGATCAATCCATTTACCTTGTGTTTTCATGGCTATTAGTGAGTAGTCTTTTTAGAAGTCTTGGGATGTTAGATCTAGGTTTATCAGTGCTAGGTTAGTGGAGTTTAGGCTTGTAATGATTAGGTCCATACATATTAGGTTGAGTTTAATGATAAATAAGCAAGAGATTGTTGGTTTAGATCTTGCATTTCTCACACCCACAAGGTGTTTGATGAAATGTTTGATCCAAACTTTTCAAGCTCTTTTTGATCCTAACCAATGAGAGTCAGTATTTAGGATGTTTACAGATTAAGAAGACATGTTATTAATGCTTATTAATCAATTAATGTTTAACTAGAGATATGAATATTCAAGGTGATTGGTGAAGTGATTAGTACCATGAGAGTGCATTAGTCAAGTTTAGTGTCTTTAAACCATTGTATTAGCTCTAAGTAGTAGATTAAGATTCCAAGCTTAGAACTGATTAGTCTAGATAATCCATAACATTTCCAAGAATCTTTCTTTGTTAATTTGATTTCAAAAACTATTTTAGTCATTTTCCCGCTTTATTTAAATTTTCAAACTTTTTTCAAACACCAAAAACATGTTTACCTAGATTAAGACATGATTTGCACTCTTACATGTGTTCAAACTTGATTCCAAGTTATATTGTATTGATTCTCATCTATGCTACAACGCATTTGGGGTAATTGATAACCTTGATTTTCAAAAATCTTAATATCAGTTTCCTATTAAAACTCTTTCTCATGTGGTTAAATATAATATAACTAATATTAACTATTGGTAAAAGCTACATAATTCTGTGATGGAATAGACAGGGGACACTAAGTTAATGTTGTTCGACAATTAAGCAGCTAAACCTGCATCTGATTTGGTTTATGGGAAATTTTAAGAGGTATATTATATATTTTTATCCTAAACATTAGATGTCTAATCGAATGTTAATATCATGCACTATGTTTAATATTCTTACAATTGAAGATCCAACCATCTACCAGATGCTATTAGGAATTTGGTAGGGAAGACATTTCTTTTTTGGCACAACTTGAGAAGGGAAATATACATGAGGGAAAAATTACAAAGTGAATCATGTGTGGTTAGGCAATGAAATCACTAAAGAAGAGAGTGATATCAATTATGAATCATTCAATACCTTATCTTCTGTTGTTTCTGTTGATCGCGTAACTATCCTAATCTTTTGAAATTGAAACTATTTAAAAGTGCATGGATATCTTATGTTAGTTTTAAATGTACTTTTTATTAGGATATAGGTTTGCTTCCTAATAGCATTGATCATTCACATGACCAACCATCTGCTGTGTCTACTCCTTAATCTAAGAGAAGTACTGATGATAACCCATATATATATCAGATGAATCAAGCGCAACCAAAACAATTTGCACTCGGACAACCATTAGATTGATCTTAATGATGGTATCCTTAAGGATGAAGATGTGGCAAAGAAAGAAGAAATTGATGAAATTAAACAAGAAGATACTCAAAGTCAATGGCATTCCTGATGCTAAGGATGAGAAGTAAAAAAGGTGGAGGTGGAGGTGAAGGTGAAGGTGGAAAGAAATAAGGAGATAATCTACCAACTTTTGTGGTTTATCTAATAATTTGTTTTCATAATAAGTTTAAACTAAAGTTATTCGTTGGTTTTATCATTTTCTCATTTATGGTTTTTGAAATTTCATATGGTAATTTCACATTAGGTTTGGCTTTATACTTATGGTATTATTATTAAAAACTGAATATTATGTTACTTTAGATTAATGTTTTAGTGAATAACTAAAACATATATAAATATATTCTATAACTTTAAACTATTGTGAATCGATGTAGAAACATTACTGCTAAAATTAAGTGATCACAGAATAATGTTCTATCTCTACCTGTTGAAAGATCCAACAAATATATCATAATAAACTGAGCAACTATTCTGACAGACATTAACTTAAAAACAAATATGTTAAAGCTTAATCAGACAAATGAATAGTTTATAGATATTATCTTTGCACCTTTTGATAAACAATGAAATCAATAAACCACAATTAAATTAAATAGTTTTAAAAAGTCCGGCCATTGATATGATTCAAAGGATATTTAGAATACTGAAACAAAACAAATAAACTAAAAATGTATGTTTTATGATCATTATTTAAAAGTTACAACACACAAATGTATATCAATTTTAAAAACATAGGGAGTACTGAAAACTTAAAAAATTTCGTAAGATTATTAAGTATTGGTAAACATTTTCAAAATAACTTATTTGTTAACTAAATCTAAAACAAAATATGTAATAAAAGATACTGAAACGCCCCGACCCAATATATATATATATATATATATATATATATATTATCATAAATAATAAAAATACCCATCATCATAAATTGATTAAATAAAACCATCAACTCAACATTCATGATTTTGTTTTTAAAAACATCAAATTCAAACATTAGTATCTAGTACCCTACCAGTGCACTTCAATTCAACAATAAACGAAAATCTAAAATAAATAAATAAAACCCTTCTGGTACGTCATCTCAACCCGCAGCCGCAGTACCACGAGCTCCAGCTAAGACTTCTGTTCTTTTCCTTTAAATGCGTCATTACGAAAAGAAGCAGTATACTGAGGAGGCGATCAACTCATCTACTGAGTCAATTATGGACATAAAAATACAAAAGCTTTCCCGACATAATTTTTATGCTTGGAAAAATAATGCAACAAATACCAAAAATCAACACATAAATTTCGAAAATAATTAAAATAAATTAATAATTATTTTCAGCAATTTAATACTTCATTTATATTCTCATATAAAATTAATTGAAATCAGCCAAGTAATAATTAATAAAAAAAAATTCTTTAGGCCAAAACAAAAATCAGCAAAACCACAATTTAATAGCAGCTTAAACACTACAAATTCAATAAACTCACAAGCACACGAAAACAATTCATAACACAAAAATTAGATCAAGAATTCCCGTAAATTCAGTCCGACCATGGTACTGCACTCACCTTAACCAAATGTAAAAACTTTTGCAGTTAAATTCTATAAATTCTTGGAACTTCCCGAGATAAATACACCATAGATTTCCCGAACACCACCTAAATAATAATAAAATAAATATAAAATATCAAACAAATATTCACGTGTGAATCATCTCCATCTTCTACGTGATCTGTAATAACACCACACATAATCTCTCCAACTACGTACACTCCAAAGTAATTCATAACCCACATCACCACCGAATATAATCCCCTTAATTAACACAAACATGAATCTCGTCGAAGACAGAAAACTGCATGTCACAATCGATTGTGATCTCAACACCAACCAAACCTTTCGTCAACCACCACCGATCTCTACAAAAACACCGACAAACTCTACCATCATCACCCCTCTCAATCTCCACCATAAACCACTGTTCCCTCTCGTACCCCATCCGAAACTTGCGTACAAACTCCGACCGACAACAACAACACCATGAAACAACAACAGAGAAGGAGAGATCCTTACCGTGAGAGATGGAAGAGACGGAAAGCTTCACACAGCCCTCAAAACCAACCAAGCAACATGTTCAGTCAAAGCTCGACTGCGTCTTCTTTGCGTGAAGGAGTAGCAACGCTAAATGGAGAACAGGACAGCAGCCTTGAGATAAAAAGGAATCAACCTAGGTTATTTTGTTTTTTTTTTAATTACAGTTCACTCCCCTAACTCCCTGATCCTTATAAGGTAGCCACATACCTTTTGATGATAGCAATTTAACCAATCTTAACTTTCCGATTTAACACAAATAACCCCAATTTTCAATACCACCTTTATTAACATCACAGATTATTATTTAATTAATAAAAAATCTGAAATAATTAAACCTAATCCCAGAAAGATAGATTCACCTTTTATTTTTTGGAAAACGGATGTTACAATTCTCTCCCAATAGTATAGATTCGTCCCCGAATCTAATAAATACGGAAAATACCACAGAACATAGTTCTCGACCACTTTTAATACCGCATGACCTTATGGCTATAAACAACTTCACGGCATAGCCCTTTGGCTATCAGCACTACAACCTTGTTATACTCAGTTCATATATCCCCTCGAATCTGACACAATATGACCCCACTTGGTTTAAATAAAACTATGCCTACCAGATCTCCAGAACAGCTCAGCATAGTAAGAATGATGATGCATCTCAAAGTCCAACGTAACCCGATCAGCTATGTCTAGCAAGATCCTAAGATCTCAAGTGGCTTACCGAAATAGCATCGGGAATCACACAGAAACCCGACCAGTATATGCCACACAACAATGAGATTCTGCAGCATGGAAACTCATCAATCAGCATTAGGACAATATCCTAATCAGCGAAACCAAGTATTAGGATCAACATGACATAATCCCACAGCCAAACCAAGTATAAACAACGACAATGTGGTTACATATTCATTAAAACTCTATCTTATTATTGAATAAAAGAAAAAGAAAGTATATCGTTAAATTTCCAACAATAAAATGAGTACAACAGCTTAAATGACAAGAAAAATAATAACGACCCTGCTAACAACAACTCTAGGACTCCAGTTAAGTTGCTTGCTTGCCAAACCACTTGGAAACTTCTGCCTCATCTTAGCTTCAGGTTTCCATGTTTCCTCCTCAGCCCCATTACAATCTCACAAGACTTTCATCTCTGGAACATTTTTCCGCCTAATCATCCTGACCCTGTGGTCTAAAATCTCCAAAGGCCTCGCCTCTCTAACCATATTCGGCAAAATATCAGATGGAATCTCAGCCATCACATAATCATTCCTATGCAGACATTTCTTCAGCATTGATACGTGGAATACCTTATGAAAGGCACGCATCGCATCTGGTAACTCCAGCCTATAAGCAACTGGTCCAACCCGCTCTGAAACTCTAACAGGACCCAAATAACGAGGACTTAGCTTAGTCTCCGAAATAGACCTGGTTGGTCCTCTTAGCATGGTCATCTTCGAGTAAACAATATCCCCAACTACAAACTCAAACTCTTTTCTACACGTATCAGCATAGCTTTTCTGTCTGTCTTGTGCTTCTTTCATATTCAGCTTAACTACACGGATTTTTTCTGTAGTCTCTTGCACGAAATCAGCTCCCAACAAACTGCTCTCCCCCACTTGAGTCCAACACAGTGGTGTCCTGCATGACCTACCATGGCCTATCATGGAGAGCCTCAAATGGTGACATACCGATACTAGCTTGATAGCTATTATTGTATGCGAACTCTGCTAAACTCAAGTGATCAAACCAGTGGCCACCCAAATCCAACACACACATCCTCAACAAATCCTCTAAAGTTTGAATGGTCCTCTCAGACTGGCCATCGGTCTGGGGATGATAAGCAGTACTCATGTGTACCTTGGTGCCCTTCACTTTCTGAAAAGCTCTCCAAAACAGCAATGAAAACTTAGGATCACGATCCGACACTATGCTCACCGGTATCCCATGTAGCTTCACAATCTCTCTGATATATATTCTAGCCAAGACCTCAGCTCCATCGGTTTTTTTTATAGCAAGAAAATGTGTTGACTTGGTCAATCTATCGATAATGACCCAAATCGCATTCTTGGTCCGCAAAACTGGGTAAACCAACCACAAAATCCATTGTAATCATATCCCACTTCCACCCTGGAATGAGTAAGCTCCTCAATAATCCGCTTGGAACCTGATGTTTAGCCTTTACCAACTGGCACGTATCGCAACCTGCAATCCAGTTTGCCACATCCTTCTTTATCCCTACCCACGAATAGTACCGTTTGAGGTCACGGTACATCTTTGTAGCCCCTGGATGAATAAAAAATTTGCTCTGGTGCGCTTCCCTAAAAATTTCTTGCCTTAGCACATCATCCTTTGGTACACACACCCTGCCATTCAGTAATATAGTTCCATTGCTGGAAACATGATGCTCAGACTTCTCTGCTTTAGCAGCCTTAACCAACTCATGATCAAGCTCTTGCGCAATACACACACTGCTCAGAATATTAGCCTGATTAGCTGCCTCTAAACCTAACGGCTCAGACTTATCAGACATAACACACAAACGTAAAACACCCACCAGGGTCTCAACATCTCTCTCTATGTCTGAAATAACACGCCTCCTGCTCAACGCATCAGCTACAAGATTAGTTTTTTCAGGATGGTAAGCTATCTCTAGATTGTAATCTGCCACTAACTCCATCCAGCATCTCTGCCTCAGATTCAGTTCTGGCTAAGTAAAGATGTATTTCATACTTTTATGGTCTGTAAACACCTGAACTTTCCCATCATACAAATATGATCTCCAAATCTTCAGCGCAAACTCTACGGCTGCCATTTCCAGATCATGAGTAGGGTAATTGCATTCATGTATCCTCAACTGCCCTGCTGCATAAGTGATCACCCTTCCCTGCTGCATAAGTACACACCCAAGTCCAAACTTAGATGCATCAGTGTACACCACATTGTTGAGATAGATGCTTATTTAAGTGATAGAGTAATCAAGAGGAATGAACTAGTTGAAAAGGAACTAGAAAAGAAAGGAAGCGGTTGGATATCAACTAGATAAGCAAACTAGGAAGCAAGGAGGTATGAGAGAAGGTATGGGCGCAGCATGGGTGAAGTATGGGCACCATTTACTGTTGAAAAACTGTTGGAGTAGGTCCGCCACAAGTCTCCTTCTCTTCTTCTCTCTTCTCCACGCCCCTTTCTTCTTCTCCTTGTAAAGTCTATATATATCCTTGTAAATCTCTTGTAAAAGATATGAGAAAGAAAAAGAAGTGAATAAGATTATTAAGACTTGCATAAACTCTCTCCATTCTTGCTATTCTTTCTCTCATTCTCCAATCATTCTTCATTCTCTCTTAACTTCAAATCTATATTTCTACATGGTATCAGAGCAAGGTTGAGCATTCCAAACGCTTAACTCTCTTATAATTCTTCTAGCACTCCACAAATCTTCTAATCTATAACAATACACCTTTCTAAGTTCTATTCACTCTGAGATTAATATCCTTGAGATCATAGGATCTTCAAGTTGTGAAAGAACTAGAATTGTGTATTATTACTAGAAAATGGAGACAAATAGAGTAGCAATCTCAGTCATGCTCAAAGGGAACAACTACCTTCTTTGGGCAAAAACCACTAAAACCATTCTTAGAGGCCGAGGACTTTGGCGGTATGTTGAGCCAAAGGAGGAAGTGGAGGCGGTGGTGAGAAATGAGAAGGAGGAAGCTAAGGAAGAGCAAGAAGAACAGTACACTCTTTCTCTTCTTCAAAGCTCACTAGAACCATCCATCTTGGCGGCCTACTCATATGCGGATACCGCTAAGGAGCTGTGGGATATACTCAAGGGAGTATATGGAAATGTGTCAAACATATCAAGGATATTTGAGGTGAAGAGGGCGCTGAATGAGCTTCAACAAGAGGAGAAGCCATTCAAGGAAATGTTTGGGGAGTATAGAAGCTTGTGGGCCGAGTTGGGTGAAAGGCGTGACCAAGACCAAGTGTTTGGACTTCTCTTGGCACTCAATGCATCTTACAAGGATCTTATCAAGCACATACTTAGATTTGAGAAGCTGCCAAGTCTAACGGAAGTATGTGGCTTGATACAAAGGGAGGAGGGCTCAAGAGACCTATTCCGAGCACCAAGTGAAGCTGCACATCTTGCAAAAAGGAATCTCATGTTTGAAAGAAGGGTGTTGGACTGTGAGCATTGTAAGATGAAAGGGCATACCAAGGAGAAGTGTTGGACTCTCCATCCGCATTTGAGACCTAAGCGGCTAAGGGAGAGTGGAAGTGGGCATAGGGCCTTCATGGGGGTTGCACAACCAGTTGAGGATACTGTCAAAAGATCAGAGTTTAAGGCTCTTATCAAGAGCCTAGCTAATTAACAGAATCTGGTAAGAGTTTCCTCAGCTCTAAAAGCGCCATAAGGAAGGGTAAAATGATTGTAGATTTCGGAGCCTCTCATCACATGATTAAGGATCAAGACTTGTTAAAAAATCTTGAGCCTTATCATGGAAATGTACAAAGTAGCTAATGGAAGCTCAGTTCCGATTGAAGGGATAGGAAAATTAGAACTTTTCAAGAAGGAAACAAAAGCTTTATACATGCCTAGTTTCTCATCTAATCTTCTATCAGTTCATAAAGCTACAAAGGATTTGGATTGTGTAGCATTGTTTGGGACTGACTTTGTTAAGTTTCAGGACCCTAAAACAAACAATGTACTCGGAGAAGGGAAGGTAGAGGATGGTGTGTATCTTTTGGAAGCAAATAAACAAGAGGATCCAATGGCTCTTGGAATGAAGGCAAATGTAGAAGTTTCTGGTAGGAAGGAGATTGGAGATAGCCCATTATGGCATGAAAGGCTAGGACACCCAAGTTCAGCAGTTCTCAAGATGGTCTTACCCAATCTCATTCAAGAAGAAGTAGTATGTGAAGCATGTGTACTAGGAAAACATTGTAGACAAGTTTTTCCTATCTCCTCCACAACTTGTGATGAAGTTTTTGGCATTGTACACTCGGATGTATGGACCGCACCATGTAATTCAAGGGATCAATATAAGTACTTTGTTTCTTTCATTGATGATTACTCAAGATACACATGGGTCACACTCTTAAACTCCAAGGACCAAGTTTATGAAGTATTCACCAACTTCATTAACTATGTTTCTACACAATTCAAAACAACAATCAAGATTTTAAGAAGTGATAATGGAGGAGAATATGTAAGCAAGAGATTTAAGGAGCTACTCAACAACTTTGGCATCATTTATCAAACATCTTGTGCATACACTCCACAACAAAATGGGGTAGCAGAAAGGAAAAATAGGCATCTAATGGAAGTAGCAAGGACTATCATGATTGCCAAAGGAGTACCTAAATCTCATTGGGGAGATGCGGTAATGACTTCAAACTATTTGATTAACCGGCTTCCAACAAAGAACTTGGAAGATAGATCACCGTTTGAAGTGTTGTACAAAAAGAAACCAAGCTTACATCACCTTAAGGCGTTTGGATGTAAGTGTTTCATGTTTCTACCAGAAGGACAAAGAAACAAGCTTTAACCTAGAAGCATGAAGTGTGTTTTCATTGGATACTCACCAACTCAAAAGGGCTACAAGGTCTACAATCCGGAGACAAGAAGGGTATATGTGTCTAGAGAGGTAAAGTTCAATGAAAAAGAAAGCTTTTATGGAGCCAAGAATCATGATACTCTTGAAGGTATAGTCTCATCATCTATGGATTTGATGCTGTTCAATGAAGCGCCAATAACAAGGGATGAAATACAAGGAGAGAATGCACCATCTGAGAGCATCATGGAAGATGGAGATGCAGATGATACACATATGGAACCAGATCAGGATTCAGCTGAAGAAGAAGCGGATGTTGAGGAAGGAGAATCTGAGCCAATCATACCTCTAAGAAGAAGTACAAGACAGAGGCGACAACGTGTTTTCTATGGCTACAACAATTCTGCTATGCTCCAAGGAGAGTCTAGTATGAGTAATCTTCCTTGTGTGATAGGAGAGTGTCCTGAGCGTACGGCGAGCTTAGATCTCGATCCTATTGGCGACAGCACTCTCATATCACAAGGAGGAGATCACACTCAAACTAGTATTATCACATATCCCATTGAGCATTTCTGTTCCTTGGCGACATTACCCATGGAGCATGAAGTGTTTCTCACAAAAATCAGCAAGGAATACATTTCAAGCTCATATGAAGAAGCATGTGAGAGTGAAGTATGGGTGAAAGCCATGGAAGAGGAAATGAAGTCCATGGAAAGGAATAATACTTGGTACTTAACCGACTTACCAAAGGATAAGAAGTCGGTTGGGAGTAGATGGGTGTATACGATCAAATACACAAGTGATGGGAAGATAGAAAGGTACAAGGCAAGGTTGGTAGCAAAAGGGTATACTCAAGTTTATGGGGAGGACTATACCGAGACATTTGCTCCGGTTGCTAAGCTTCATTCCATAAGAATACTAATCTCAGTGGCAGTAAACTTAAAATGGGATCTATGGCAGATGGATGTCAAGAACGCATTCTTGCAAGGAGACTTGGAAGAAGAGGTGTATATGGATCCACCCCAAGGATATCATAAGGAAGGCAACAAAATTTGCAGATTGAAGAAAGCAATCTATGGGCTGAAGCAATCCCCAAGAGCATGGTACCAAAGGCTAAGCGCTTGTCTGTTGGAGAGAGAGTTCATAAGATCTGAAGCTGATCACACATTGTTCACAAGACAAAGTGAAGGAGGAACGGTTGTGGTATTAATATATGTGGATGATCTAATCATCACAGGAAGTGACAAAGATGGAGTAGATCAAACCAAGAAGATCTTGAAGGCCGATTTTGATATAAAGGACTTGGGGGAACTTAAGTACTTCCTAGGAATTGAGATGACACGGTTTGAAGATGGAATGTTCATCTCTCAAAGGAAATATGTGCTTGATCTCTTAGAAGAAACTGGGAAGCTAGGATCCAAACCGGCTAAAACTCCAATAGAAGAAGGCTATCAAGATAGTCCTGAGGGGGAGCCTTTGGAGAACATTAAGAGATATCAAAGGATGGTGGGCAAGCTCATCTATCTTACTATCACTAGGCCGGACATTTGCTTTGCAGTAAACCGTGTGAGCCAACATATGCAAAAGCCAACCACGCAGCATTGGAACATGATTGAAAGGCTGCTAAGATATCTGAAAAACAATCCCGGAAAAGGCATATGGATGAAGGCTAATGGAAACACAAAGGTTCAAGGATATTGCGATGCAGATTGGGCTGGAGATAAGAAGGATAGAAAGTCCACATCCGATTTTTGTACCTATGTAGGAGGCAATCTAGTGACTTGGAGGAGTAAAAAGCAGAAGGTTATAGCCTTGTCTAGTGCTGAAGCCGAGTATAGAGCTATGAAGGAAGTGACGAAAGAACTTATTTGGGTAAAGGCATTCTTAGGGGATCTTGGAATACATGAAACTGAGGAAATGTTGCTATATTGTGATAATCAAGCTGCAATACATATAGCATCTAATCCGGTATTCCATGAAAGGACCAAACATATAGAGGTGGATTGTCACTTTGTGAGGGGAAAGATTCAAGAAGGAATCATTAAACCTGCCTTTGTAACAAGTGAGAACCAACTAGCTGATATCTTCACCAAAGCAACCTCATCTGTCACTTGTGATCGCATCCATAGCAAGATCGGTCTAAAGGATCTTCACCGACCAATCTTGAGGGGGAGTGTTGAGATAGATGCTTATTTAAGTGATAGAGTAATCAAGAGGAATGAACTAGTTGAAAAGGAACTATAAAAGAAAGGAAGCGGTTGGATATCAACTAGATAAGCAAACTAGGAAGCAAGGAGGTATGGGAGAAGGTATGGGCGCAGCATGGGTGAGGTATGGGCACCATTTACTGTTGAGAAACTGTTGGAGTAGCTCAGCCACAAGTCTCCTTCTCTTCTTCTCTCTTCTCCACGCCCCTTTCTTCTTCTCCTTGTAAAGTCTATATATATCCTTGTAAATCTCTTGTAAAAGATATGAGAAAGAAAAAGAAGTGAATAAGATTATTAAGACTTGCATAAACTCTCTCCATTCTTGCTATTCTTTCTCTCATTCTCCAATCATTCTTCATTCTCTCTTAACTTCAAATCTATATTTCTACACACATAAGGCTCATTTGGCTATGCCAAGGCAACCCATGCGTGCTAACTAACATCTCTTTAAGCTTTGCAAAGCTCTCCTCACACTCTGCCAACCACAAAAAAAGGAATATCCTTCCCTGTAAGCTTGTTCATGGACTGACCATTGCTGGCAAAACCCTTGCAAACCTTCTATAATAACCAGCCAAGCCAAGAAAACTCCGGATCTCCGTCGCATTCCTTGGTCTCGGCCACTCCTCAATCGCACGAATTTTTTTGGGATCCACTGAAACCCCACTCTGTGAAACAATATGACCCAGAAAACCAATCTCGCGTTGCCCAAAACTGCACTTGCTCAGCTTAGAAAATAACTGCTGCTCCCGCAGCTTCTGTGGAACTCTCCTCAAATGCTCTGCATGCTCCTCGATAAAGATAATGACAAACTCATACAGATACTCCTGAAAAACTTCGTTCATCAATCTCATAAATGCAGCTGGACAATTAGTCAAACCGAACAGCATCACCACAAACTTGTAGTGCATGTACCTTGTCCTGAATGGCGTTTTCCGGATATCCACCTCATCTATGGGGATCTGATGGTATCTCGATGCCAAGTCAATCTTTGAGAACCATGTAGCCCCTCTCAACTGGTCTAACAACTCCTCAATCCTTGGCAAAGGGTACTTGTTCTTCACAGTAATAAAGTTCAGCCCCTGGTATTCAATACATAACCGAAAACTTTCGTCTTTCTTCTTAACAAATAAAACAGGTGCTCCCCATGGTGAACTAGGTCTAATAAACCCCTTTTCCAAAATTTCTTCTAACTGTTTTTTTAGCTATGTCAACTCTGTTGGAGCCATTCTGTAAGGAGCCTTAGACAACGGTGTCGTCCCAGATCCAACTCTATAGTAAAAGGATCAGATCTCGATGGCGGTAACCCTCTCAAAGGCTGGAATACATCCTCAAACTCCCAAACAACCGAGATGTCCTGCAAGATAGCTTTCCCGACCTCACCAGACATTGATATAGTTGTGAGGTAGGCTTCACAACCCTGCTGAATCAACTTTTGGCCTGGATAGCGGAAACCACTATGCTCCCAGAAACTGGTCTTACTCCCTAATAAACCAGCTTTTTAACCGCTCGCTAAAAAACCACTCGGCCTCTATGACAATTGAGATAGGCTTTGAACTTTCCAAGCCAGTCAATGCCCAAAATAACGTCATACAACTCCACCGGACACACAATTAAGTCGGCCGACATTAACTCTCCCACAGTAAGAATGTCAATGTCCTTAACACAACCATGTGTCCTGAGCATACAACCCCCTGCAACCCTCACAACTCCCGACTGGTCTCCAGACAGCTCTTCGATCCCACCATCAGATACCCAGCTCGGTGAGATGCACCGGAATCAAACAAAACATGAGATTCTACCCCAGCAATGCTTAAGGTTCCTACGCAAATAGTAAACTAAGACAGCAAAATACAAACACAAGGAAAAAAAAATCTTAACACTTAAGAATAAACCACTTTAATGTTATAAAACAAACCAGTAATTGGTCTGCTGCTCGCTCCACCTGCCACTGCGCCTAAAGCATATACTCGAGGCGCTTATGCGGCCCGCTTCAGTGCTGGTGCCTCCAACCTTGGTGTCTGCTGCGATAACTTTGGGCAGCCCGTCTTGATGTGTCTTGGTTCCTCGCAGTGATAGCAAACCGGCTCATCAGCTTTGGTGCAATCCGCAATACGGTGCTCTAGACTACCATAGCAAAAACACCAGTGGCCTGCACCAACAGTCTTAGAAGTGTCTTCCCACTTCATCTTCTGCCCCTGATCACTGCCTGACTTACCCCCTTTGCTTGGAACAGAATTATGAGGCTTTTATAAATCCCAGATCCCACAGCCTGCAGTCTAGACTCTTGCCTCATGCCCTCTTCAATCAAGCCTGCCCGCTCAACCAACTCAGCCACTGTAGCATAGCTGCAAACTATGCAGTGATTCCTCAGCTCTAACTGCATACCACACAAAAACTTATGCAATTGCGTTCTCTCACAATCAAAACCCCAACCAGCATACCTTTTGAGCTGGTTGAACTCATTCTCATACTCTCGGACAGACCGGCTCCCCTGTGATAAATCCAAGTACTTGCCCTATATCTTATCCAAAGCCTCCTGCAGAAAATATTTAAGGTCAAATTCCTTGTTGAACTCTCCCCAAGTTAATACCACATTTACCCCTCCGTGATAACACACCCTTCCACCAAGTGTGAGCATCACCCTCCAGAAAATAAACCTCCAAGTTAACTCGATACTCTTCAGGGCATCTGATAGAGTGGAAGTTCCTCTCCAGCCTGGATCTCCACTCATTCGCCTCAACAGGCTTGGCACCTCCAACGAAGTACTTATTGCCTAAATTCCACATGTGCTCCATCACTTTGAGATAAGTGGGAGCAACTGGCTCAACAACAACTTCCAGAACTTCCGGAACAGCTCCTTTTGGCAGAACATGTGCTGCCTGTAGTGCCACCGGAGCAGGAGGTGGTACTGCAGCCGGTAACCTCTCTAAAACTCTGCCCCTTCGGCCAGTACGGCCACCACGACCCCCTCTGGAATGCCTACCAACTCTGTCTGAGTTAACCATCCTTCAGAAACAAAAAAATGTTACGTTACTAAACATTACTACAAAAATTTAGCAACAAACAACAAAACAAGGAAGTCTTACCGTGGAACCGTTATCAGATGGGAAGATGACGTATCCCGACATCCCACAAAAATAACCATAAAAACACAACATAAAATCTAACAGCCCTAAAACAATGCTACTCTGATACAAAATTGTAATGCCCCGACCCAATATATTTTTTTACCATAAATAATAAAAACACCTATCATCGTATATTAATTAAATAAAACCCACCAACTCAACATTCATGATTTTTTTAAAAAAAATATATCAAATTCAAACATTATAATATAGCACCCTACCAGTACACTGCAATTCAACAATAAACGAAAATCTGAAATAAATAAATAAACTCCCCTCCCCCCGGTACCTCATCTCAACCCGCAGCCTCAGTCCCACAAGCTCCAGCTAAGCCTTCTGTTCTTTTCCTTTACATGCGTCATTACGAAAAGACGTAGTCAATATTTAATAAATACTGAGGAAGCGATCAAATCGTCTACTGTGTTAATTATGGACATGAAAATGCAAAAGTTTTCCCGACATAATTTTTATGCTCGGAAGAGCAATGCAACAAATACCAAAAATCAACACATAAATTTCAACGATAATTAAAATAAAATAATAATAATTTTCAGCAATTTACTACTTCATTTCTACTCCTATATAAAATTAAATTAAATCAGCCAAATAATAATTAATAAAAATATTCTTTCGGCCAAAAAAATCAGCAAAACCACAATTTAATTACTATAATAATTTTAATAATTTTCCGAAATTTAATATCAGTTTAAACACCGCAAATTCAATAACACACAAGCAAACAAAAACAATTCCTAACACAAAAATTAGAGCGAGAACTCTCGTAAGTTCAGTCTGACCACGGTACTGCATTCACCTTACCCAGCTGTAGAAACTTTCGAGGTCAAATTCTATAAATTCTCGGTACTTCCCAGATAAAATATACCCTAGATTTCCTGAACACCACGTAATTTCAATAAAATTTCAATAAAATAAATATAAAATATCAAACAAATATATAAAAGAATCAAATGATTCACGTGTGAATCATCTCCATATTTTACGTGATCTGTAATAACACCACACATAATCTCTCCAACTACGTACACTCCAAGGTAACTCATAAACCACACCACCACCAAATATAATCCCCTTGATTAACACAAACATGAATCTCGTCGAAGACAGAAAACTGCATGTCATAATCGATTGTGATCTCAACACCAACCAAACCTTTCGTCAACCACCACCTATCTCTACAAAAACACCGACAAACTCTACCATCATCTCCCCTCTCAATCGCCACCATAAATCACTGTTCCCTCTCGCACCCCATCGAAACTTGCCATACAGACTCCGACCTACAACAATGACACCATGAAACAACAACAGAGAAGGAGAGATCCTTACCGTGAGAGATGGAAGAGATGGAAAGCTTCACACGGCCCTCAAAACCAACCAAGCAACACGTTCAGTCAAAGCTCGACTGCGTCTTCTTTGCGTGAAGGAGTGGCAACGCTAAATGGAGAACACGACGGCAGCCTTGAGATATAAAGGAATCAGCCTAGGTTATTTTGTTTTTTTAATTACATTTGACTCCCCTAACTCCCTGATCCTTATAAGGTAGCCACATAGTTTTGATATTATAAATTTAACCCATCTTAACTTTCCGATTTAACACAAATAACCCCAATTTTTAATACCACATTTATTAACATCACAGATTATTATTTAATTAGTAAAAAATCTGAAATAATTAAACCTAATCCCAGAAAGATAGATTCAACTTTTATTTTTCAGAACACGGATGTTTCAGATACTATTTATATACTAAAAACCTCTCACTCAGTAAAGAAAAACATTCAATATTTGTGAAGACAAAAAATACAATCCATATGCATCTTAGAGTCTAAAACAGCTAATTGCAGATCTTCACCATGAAGAAAAAAGAATCAAGATCATAGAAATGCAGAAAATTAGATGCATACCATTCTCAGTAATCCAAAATGGTCAAGTTCAGTAACCAATAAAAAAATCTCAGGTTTACTATCAAAATTTTATACATCAAACGAACTATACCCCTTTCTAAATTATTCAGCACAGTTTTCCAAGATCTTTCAAACTTACACAATTTTTGAAAAGAGAGAAGCACTATGTTCAACCATGTTGGTTTCAATCACCTACAATATATGGAAGAGAAGTATTTATTGGTATAATCTAATAGTAAAAATTATCAATTCTAATATATTTATGTATATATGCTAAACTTCTTATATTAAAATATCTTTCTTTTATATTTGTAGAACTACTAATACAATTCAAGATCAAGTTTATATTCAACCATCATCCAGCAGGGGATTCAAAACAACTTTAAGTGGTATTGAGTTTTCTAACTTTGTTATTAACACATAAATATCTCTAAACTAATTTAACGTTTAATACAGTTAACTCAACACCAACCTCTAATTTGACATCAAGTGACTTGAGACTTATAAATGTTAGAAAATTACCTATGCCATATGAGATTACTCCTCAGTCAGATGGTAGATCGAATGTGACACATAATCATCCAAGTCTTCCACAATCCATAACATTAAAAAGATAAGGTGTTATTTCTGTTTTAACTAAAACTTTAAAAGGTAATTAAAATACAAGTAGTAACACTAACTTATGATTTTACTTATGTTTCCATAAAATAGATTATCATATCTCTTTGTTTCTTTCTCTATATGTAGCCGTAATAATTGAACATCATGTTGATATCAAACCATTATCCTCCAGTGGATTTAAAACACCTTTAAGTGGTAAAAATTTTAACTTTTTATCTGTCGATTTTTCTATGATTAACCTATTGTAAGAGTTTATATAGTGAACTCAACACCTTACTCTAATATCACAGTTCCCTGAACCTCAGATGTTATTTAGTCCACAATCAGATGTTAGTTCACAATCAGATGCATTTAGTCCACAATCAGATGTTATTTCAAAGGTCACATTCACTCCTCCAAGTCTTCCATAATTAATGCCAACAAAAAGAAAATGTGTTAATTCTCATTTAACTTAATCTTCAAGAGGTAATGGAAAAAAAAACAAAGTATAAATGAGTAACTTATTCTTTACAGTAATTTCATACAGAAATATATCAATTTCACACAGTTTCAGAAGAAGAATTTGATGACTCGGAATCTGATAATGGTTCAGAAGCATATGATTCCAGAAATGATTATCATACACAACAAGTTCACATATTAAGCAAAGCAAAAGAACAATTATAGTGGATTTCAGATGCTCAGAAAATATTGTGGAAACGTTTGATCCTTCAAGTTCATCATCTGACCAAACGTAGGAACTTGACATAGGTAATATTCACTATTTATATGCAAAGTGACTAAAGCTACTTAATGATTTTTTTTCACAACCTAAATGCAGAAGACAAACAAAAGCAATTGCAGAAACAGTTTTCAGAGAATTCAAGAAAGAATAAAATATTATACATTGATCATAATGATCCTATTTACTCATGTGAGTACTGTGGTACAATTATGTGGTACAATGAGTGTGTTGACAAACATTCTAGAAATAAGAAGCCAAAAATTTCATCATGCTGTTTGCAAGGACAACTGTATGGGTTATCTACTAATGAAGATGAGATAAGTAAACATTTCAGATAACACATAAGAGCATACAATATGATATTCTATTTTATTTCACTAGGTGGAAATACAGAAAATAGTGTTAGAGAAGGTGGTAGTCCTCAGATGTTCCAGATTCAAAGAGAAAATTATCATCTAATTCGTAAGTTAAACCCAGATGAACAACATCCCCTAAGTTTATGCAGCTATACATTTTAGACACTAAGAATGATGTGGATAATAGATGTGATGCCTTAAGGTATGTTTTTAATTGATTTAGTTCTCGTGCATTATGTATATGAAATATTTGTAACTTGCCTAAGTAAATTCTTCTTATAACTTTATGCAGCAAAGGGAAACATGCTGGAAAATATATATATATATATATATAAAGATTTTCAAGAAATAAGTAATCAATTCTATCATAAAGTTGTAGAATTCAGTCAATCCTTATGTTGAAAGCCTAAGGTTTGCCAGAGACAAATTTCATGCAAACACAGAAGAAACTTTCCCTATGAGATTTATTGGTACAAGGCAAAAAGATGGAAGGACCTACAATCTACCTACAGCATCAGAGGTTGCCGTATTAATTCCAGGCAATTTACTATAGACATGTCAAGCAGAAATATCCTTTTGCAAGAAAAGTCTGGAAAATTACAAATGATTGACGAAATTCATCCGATTTATCAGGCTTTGCAGTGTCCTCTTCTATTTTCTTTTGGTGAAGATCGTTTGAGACCTAAGAATCCATTACATTGATGTTGGAAAGAAGAAAATAACTAAATGCATCTCTATTAGGTAATGGTTTTTCTTCAGAATTTCATGAAATAAAACATGAGACGCATATTCTATTGAGGTCAAAAAGGTTATTCCAGCAATTTTTAGTTATTAATATACTGCAATAGAGTCTAACAGGACTGGATATATAAAGGTAAATCAAACAAGCGTAAGTGCAGATAATTACAACTCGGTTCATAAAACTTCAGTTGATGGGAATACAGATTTGAACAAGCAAGGTTCTGTATTTTAATTGCCAAAATCATTCACTGGTGGACCACGATATATGAGAAAGATGTACTTAGATGCAATGCCATTGTGTAAACATTTTGGGTTTCCAGATTTTTTATAAATTTTACATGCAATCCTAAGTGGTCTGAGATAAAAATATTTTGTGAAGGGCATGATTTGAATTCAGAAGACGTGCCGGATATTATGTGCAAGATACTCATGATGAAACTTGACTCACTCATGCTCGATTTGAATAAGAATGGACTTCTAGGGAAGACTCATTATGTAATTTGATTTATTTACTATTTAAAGTATAAACTTATGTTTAATTATCATTTGCTGATCTAGATAACCATATATGCAGCAATGTATACTGTAGAGTTCCAGAAAAGAGGACTTCCACATGCACATATCTTGGTTTGGTTTGATCAGCAGTGTAAATTAAAAACAGCATAGGATATTGATAAGATAATTTCAGCTGAGATCCTAACAAAAAAGAGGATCCAGACCTTTATGAAATAGTGAAAGACATGATGATACATGGACCATGTGGTTGATGGAAAGTGTTCTAAGTTTTATTTTAAACATGTGAAGAAAACAGTCATTGATAAAGAAGAGTTTCCAATCTACAGAAGGATGGAAAAAATTTGTGGGTAGAAAAGAATGGTTTCAAATGCGATAACAGGTATGTTATCCCATACAATATAAAACTATCTCTGAGATACAGGGCACACATCAATGTTAAGTGGTTTACTCAAAGTGAATCAGTGAGATACATCTTTAAATACATCACAAAGGTATCAGATTGGGTTTCTGTTATGGTGAAATCGTCTAATAAAGGAAAAGGTGATGATAATCTAAATGCAGATGCTAATGGATAAGATAAACAGAAGAATGAAGTTAAAGACTACTTTGATTGCAGGTTTGAAAATATGGTTTCTACTTAGTACTACATATTTTAAGACTCTGTTAAACTTTTTATACTTCATTTTCTGTTTCATATTAATATAACCGGAATTTTTTTCAGGTATGTATCTGCCTGTGAAGCTTCATGGAGAATTTTAATGTAACCTATACATCATCGATCAACATATGTTATGAACTTATCTTTTCATCTACTAGCAATTTATATATTTTAAGGGAGATAATGATTATCAAATAGTTTTGAATAAGGCAGAACTTGAAAACTCTATGTTTTTGGCTTGGTTTCAATTGAACAAAGTGAATAGTACTGCAATAAAACGCACTTATGCAGAAATTCCTTAGAGGTATACTTATGATAGCAAGGAGAGAAAGTTTAATTTCAGGAAACAAGGTTTTGCTATAGTAAGAATAAGCCATGTTCCTAAAAACAGAATATGGATATTATATGCATATACTTCCAAATCATCAACCAGGTCCTAGATATTTTGAAGAGCTCAAAACTGTTGATGGTGTGGTTTATTCTACGTGGAAAGATGCATGTTTTGCCTTCGGGTTTTTGGATAATGATAAAAAGTATATAGCTGATATGAATCGAATAAGTTTATGGAGTAGTGGGTATTTTTTCTGAGACAGCTTTCACAATTATGTTGGATAGTTTATCTTCTCTTGAAACAGTTTGGTATGCAACATGGAATTTGCCGTCAAAATGGATTCAATCACAAATGAGGTTGAAATACAATAGGCCAGGTATTATAATTTTACAATATATACATTTTTGTATATCAATTTTCAGTGAATTGTTTTTTAAAGCAGATCTAATTCTATTTGATGAAGATAAAAAGAGATATACACTTCAAGAGTTGGATAACATGCTTTAAAGGAATGGTAGTTCTTAGCATATTGTAAATCAATGCCACAGCCACATAGAGATGTTATGAATAAAAATACTATTCTAATCTTAGATGAGAACGCCTATGATAGTGAGAAACTATCAAAAGATCATGACAAGTGGATGAAGAGCCTTACAGACGAACATAAGATCATTTATGACAAAATGATTGGTGCAGTGAATAATAATTTAGGAGGAATATTCTTCCTATATGGTTTTGGTGGAACGGGTAAAACATTCCTATGGAAAACTGTATCTGCTGCTATTAGGAAAAGAAGATATAGTCCTAAATGAAGCATCAAGTAGCATTACTTCTCTGTTGTTAGAAGGTGTTAGGACAGCTCACTCTAGATTTGGAATCCCTTTGAATCCTCATGAGCTTAGTTTATGCAGCATAAAAGCTGATTCAGACAAAGTAAATTTACTTATGGAAGCATATCTAATTATTTGGGATGAAACTCCTATGATGAGTAAGCACTGTTTTAAATCTTTGGATAGGAAAATGTGTGATCTAATTAGGAATGAAGATCAAAAGCTATTTGGCGGAAAGGTTGTTGTATTTGGTGGAGATTTTAGGCAGATACTACCAGTGATCAGTGGTGCTGACAGACCACAGATAGTTATGGATGCACTTAACTCATTTTATCTTTGAAAAGACTGTGATTTTTTGAAACTGACAAAGAACATACGTCTTTTTGCTAAGAATTTGACTACAATTGAATCTCATAAGATACAAGAGTTTTCTGATCTGGGTTTTAGCTGTTGTTGATGGGAGAATTGGAGCAGAAAAATAATGAACTTATGATTGATATTCCAGAAGATTTTCTAATTACCAAGTCTAAAGATCCTATTGATGCAATATACAGAGAGATTTATGGAGATCTAACAAAGTTCCAACATCAAACAGATCCAGAATTTTTTAAGAAAGATCTATTTTGTGCCCAACTAATGATGATTTCAAACAGATAAATGAAACTATGTTTAACATCCTAAAAGGTTAGTATTCATTGTTTGCCTAAATTTGTATTATGTATATTTTCTTTATCATACTGTTAATGTATGATATCGATTACATTTATTTTTCAGGTGATGAAAGAGTTTATAGAAGTTCAGATAGTATTGACCATGTTGACCACGGTGGTATGAACAATCCGGTGTTGACACCTGATTTTTTAAATACAGTAAAAGTTTCAGGTTTGTCAAGCCATTGTGTACGTCTAAAGGTTGGTTTTCCAGTAATGCTTCTAAGAAATATTGATCCTATAGATGATTTAATGAATATAAAAGCTTCAGATAACTCAACTGGCAGGATTTGTAATAGAAGCTAGAATACTAACATGAACTAGGATTGGTCAAAAAGTTTTGGTTCCAAGGTTTTAATTACACCATCATATTCAAAAATTGTTGTTCAAGAAATGTCGACGACAGTTACTCTTGGATGTATGTTTTACCATGACAATAAACAAAAGCCGAGGGCAATTATTAAAAAAAGTTGGATTGTTTCCACCAAGACATTGATTTTCTCACGGAAAATTATATGTTGCTATATTTATAGTTGCATCTAGATAATGTTTAAGGGTGCTGATAGTGGATGAAGAAGGATATCTACATAAGCAAACCAAGAATGTTGTTTTTAAAGATGTTTTCAAAAACCTCTTATGATAGTTTAATTCATATTCATTTGAAGATGTTATAGTTTGGTATGAATTTATTATATTATGTTTTCACTTTTCAGTTCTACGTATTTTGAGTTTAAATTTTATACAAATCACACTATGAATTATTCATTCATGAGGATTTCAGTGTATATTTAAGCTTTGTAAGTTTAAGTCTTACTCATTTTATATAAGCTTAATTTAGTTTTTTTTATTAGTGTTTACTGTCTTTCAATTTTAAATGTTTTAGTCCTGGACTTTAAATAGTTTCACTTAAACAATCAGTATATTATACATATATATTCCAGAAAATAAATCACTTATACAAACTCAACTTCAATCATTTCCTAGAAAATATAATATACATCTACACTCAAGACAACAATTTACATATATAATATCAACATCTATCATTTCCTATACAGAATCAAAGATTTCTATTGTTACCTGAAACAGTAGTGAAGTTATGATTCCATATACTAAATCTTCCTTCATTTTGCTTATTGACCTGTAATTTATATAATAGTAAGACCATGATAACCTAATAACATTGGAACTGATATATTTCAGTCAATTTAAAAGAATTCGTAAACATAGTTAATAAAAAGGAGATATTGGTTATTTAATAAAAACAAATTTTTTGATTACAATACCTAAATTCGTATGTTGAAAACAAATAAATTAAGTTCTATTTTGACATTGAAATTAATAACAACCTAATTAAAAACCATGCAAAAGCGAATTAGTTTGAAAATATATTTTAAAAACTATAAAACCAAAATTAGTTTGCAATAGATAACAATTTCAAATTTCAGTGTTAGAAATATCTGTCAGTAACAAATCTAAAAAAATTAAATGAAAAGACATGTATGAAACTTATCTTTAAGAATCGAAAGATGATTCATCGAATTTCTTCAGAGCATTTCTTCCAGTCGACGATTTTTTACTAAACCCTAGATTTATAATTTATCAAATCGAAAGGCAAATCGGAAGAATTTCTCTTGAATCTAATTAATATAAACCTAAACTAATAGATGTTGATTAAATATAAAGCATCAAAAATAAATTCTGGATTCGATATCAATATAGGTTTAGACAGCTTTTGTTGCCAGAAAAAAAACAAAATCCAAGAATGTACACTGAAAACAAAATCTGAAACGACTAATGTTGATAATATCTGGACATTTCCTAATGGGCCAGTTGGGCTATGGACCAATAATATTGGTAGTCCAATAATTATTAAGGTCCATAGTTTTTTTTGTTGTTAATTTGAAAATTATAATACATTTATCTTATTATTTTGTTTTTAATTGTACATTTACCTATATCATCAAAGTACATTTATTTTTTCATTTTTCTAGTTAAAACTTCACAGTTAAGTGTGGTTATGCTGGAGTAACAATAAGATAAGTGACCTACCGGGAAATGATTGTTAGTAGACTCAGTATCATGTGAGTGAAGCCAAAACAGGGGTAAAGATCATGTGATTATTTTTAGAGATAGTAATTAGTCATTAGAGTTTCTCAAGATAACGTACCATCCGTCAAACAAGGGTAGGACCCATGGACCTATAGACGGTGTGGGACCCACATGCCTGATGTGGGGGCTCATGGTTGATGGCAGTCGGGGTGTTATACTATGTACGCCAATAATCGCATGAAACAATATGCAGATAAGAAACGCCGTGATATAAGTTTCGAAGTGGATGACTGGTATTTCTCCGACTTCATCAATATTGACAACAGTCAATACTGCATCGTTTATCACAAAATCTGGCACAAGTACTTCAGATAATTTTGAGTAGAAGAATAAGTCGAAAAAGTGGTGTGTCGCCTTCAATTGCCGGAAAGTACATGAATCCATTCTGTTTTTCATGTGTTCTTGTTAATAGTTCTGTGGGAGCAGATACACCGGCAATGGAGACTAACCACGGCTGCGTGAGAATGTGAATCTTATTATGCAACCAGATCATGCCATTAAGTTTTGGTGGATTAACAATGAAGCTAAGGCAATCCAAGAAGCACTGGTTCATTGTAAAGGGCTGACAGGGGTAGATGCGACTCGGGAAGATTCTGACCAATTGACAGCCAGCTTTCCCGAGTTTGAGTTCAAGAACCTTGAGAACAAGGTTTGTTTCGAAGGTGAAGGTAATGATGAGACAGAGAACCTAAAAAGAGTGGCACAGCTAGTTCGAATCAGCAAACCAAATCCCAAATTCAAAGATTGAGTTTCACGACTTGGTATTTTTCTATTTTCAGTTTTATTCACATTCTCTTCCATGTTTGCATTTAGTATTTGCTATTATATTATCGGCTTCCAACTCAAAAATAATTGGCAATAAGTAGATTGGTCTATATACTTTATATATTACTCAATATATTATTCAGTATCCGATGTGGACATTTATTAAAGATATCCCCCTCGAGATGATGGTTTTTTAGAACAGATATCTTGGTATTTTTGGGAAAAAATTGGCGGGCCAACTATTAGGTCGGGCCGATTATAGATTGGACTGAACATGTGTAGACCGAGCTATGATATCATATTAGATTATGGGCTTCCAACTTAAAACCAATTAGCAATGAATGGTGTGACATATATCATTTATATATTTCTCAAGATCTCATCGAGCATCCGATGTGAGACATTTATTCCCAGTATTTTCTTCTTGCATTATAGGAACTAATATTCCATGTTTCTATTTAATCAATGAAAAGGTCAAAATGAGATAGTGATAACTACCAATGAAAATAGGGAAAAATGTCAAAAACCATGAATTTTCAAAAAATTGGACGTTCTAACTATGCATTTATAAAATGTCATTTAAATAACAAACTCTTAATTTATTTTCAAACTAAATAGAAAACTTTTATTGATTTGGCTATTTGAGGCATGTTTTTAAGTCAACTCACGGAAAACTAAACGGAGACTTCAATCTTTAGTGTTTCCGTCAGTTGATGATATAATGATAGTTCTCAAATTGCCCAGTCAAAAAAGTTTCATATTTAATTTGAAAGTTAACTAAAATTTTCTGGTTTAAATGATATTTTTAAGTTCATTACTAAAACATACAATTTTTGAAAGTTCATGTTTTTTGACATTGTTTTCATTTTATTTTATCCAAATTCAAATTTCTATATAATATATCTTGGACAGAAAAACTAAGACTAATTTATTTTTTGATCTGAGATTTGATTTCACTACCAGAACTGAATCCAGAATAATATCTATTAACAAAACAAATAAAGATCAATATCTTAAAAAAAAATCTATGTCCCGTTTTCGAAATATTTTGGAAATAGAAACTTTCGGAAACGCAGTGGAAAACGTTTCCTAAAAAAGCATAATTTGGAAACAAGATTGAAATGTTTGTTTACATTTCGGAAACGCGATAGAAGAATGTATTTACGTTAACACAATGTAAACTTATTTTTTATTTGAAAACTTGCTAATTAAATCATTTGGAAATTAGATATTATGATATTTATTATTTTAAAACTTAAAAACTCTATCTAGTTTTAACAATATAAAATATATCATTTTCATTTTCTCCAAAATCAATCATAAACTAAAAAAATTTTGAAGGGTAATCTGATTTTGAAAAACATAAATATAAATATTTGCTTTTAATGATTATGATCTTTTATTTTAGTTAAATGTTTTATACTATTTAGTGGAGTTGTGTTGTTTCAACTTATACTATTTTAATAATATTTTTTATAGTCACGTTTTCAACACATATCCGTTTCCTATATTTTTATAAGTGAAACCAAATCCCAAATCTAAAAATAAATCAATCTCAGTTTTTTCCAATATATATTATATAGATATTTGAACTTGGATATAATAAAATGAAAAACAAAATGTCAAAAAACATGAACTTTCAAAAATTGGATGGTTTAGTCATGAACTTACAAAATTTCATTTAAACACACAAACTTTTAGTTGACTTTCAAATTAAATAGAAAACCTATTTTGACTAGGTAATTTAAGGCATGTTGTTATGTCAACTGACATAAACTCTAACAGATGAAATATTCATTTAGTTTATCCGTCAGTTGGCCTAACGGCGTGGCTCAAATTGTCTAGTCAACAAAACTTTCCTATTTAATTTGAAAATTAACTGAAATTTTGTGATTTAATGACATTTTGTAAATTTATGATTAAAATGTCCAATTTTAGAAAATTCATAATTTTTTTATATTTTCCCAATGAAAATATCCTGTGTATCTGAATTCGTGAGAGTTCAAACATCTTTTAGCTTTGAGGAGGGACAATTCATCATATTTCTTTCAGACAAGCAAGTACACGGTACATCATTTCACTTTGGGACAAAACACAATAAAACTACAACGGAATAGATAATTTTGTTGGAGGGAAGATATGACAGGCGAGTTGTGCTCTTTAAGAGCATCGGTGGGGACACAATTTTCACTCGGGAGCCTGGAATGGCTTGAAATCATGGAGACTTTGTATGAGTCCTTGCACAGATCCGGCTGCCGCAACAAGAGAAACAAGAAAACAAGCCCAACTCAAGATTTTTAGCCAAGTCCAAGTGAATGAGAACTTCTTCATCTTTTTCTGAGCAATATGCATTTCAATGGGAAAGTAAACAGTCAAAGGCCAAAAGGAAGCTGCACCAATAAGGCCCAAGAAGTCGTTGAAGAAAGGAAAGATCATGGCTACAACTGCAGTGACCACAACGTATGAAGTCCTCCAAAACAATCTAAAGAAGCTAATGCCAAAATCACCATAGCAAGGGATGTGGATTTTGTATTCTCCTGTGATGAACTTGTTATCTGGCCAACGTTTTGCGCTTTGGCTCTCTACAAACTGGAAAATTGGCTGACAGAAAACTTGGTAGGCCCCAACAAGATGCACAGCGATGCAAACATTAGCAAAGTCAATTAGCCAAAAAGGTTCATAGAAACCAAAACCCGTTAGGAAATTTCCTGGTGCATCGTTGCCAAATGCAGCGTAACCGACACATCCACATAACATGTAGAAGAACGTCGTTGTCGAGACACCCACAAGGCTTGCTCTCTTCATGGCTTTGTTTTCTGATGGTGGACTTGCTTTTAGGGTGTCCTGTAATGGTTTAAAGAAAAAACAGTTATCTACAATTTAATAGAGGCAAACAAAAAACCATATAGGAAAACTGTTTATTGCTACACATAAACCATTTTATATGATTTACTTCTAACTGTGAGAATACAATGGTACTCCTTGAACTGATAAAGTGCATGAAATATAAAGGATGCTTGCACGATCAAAATTATTTTTGATTAATGAATTTTTTTATTGACTGTTTAATGAATTTAATGACGTTTGTATAATTTATATCGTATAAATATGCTTTTTTTTATTAGTAACAGGTTTTTATTGCAACCTTTGTCCAAAATATTGTTAGACGTCATACGGTCGAAAAGGGCCTACCGTTTATTCAATTAACCGGAGATAAAATATATTAATCCAAACAAAATTTCGGTAATTTTTCTATAACTATGTATATATATATATATTAAATAAATGTAACATATAGTATATATTCAGCTTGATCTGGTGGTCTACGAGGGCAATATAAATTCATAACGGCACGGATTCGAACCAGCTTATGTTATATATAATTTCCTTAATTTTGAGTTTTGATTTTAATGAATTGTAATAATATGAAACTACCGTTATCTTCTTCTTTATAACTACAACTCCTGTAATCCTAAGACGGATCCACAATATAACATATGATTTTGGGGCTAGATTCATAAAAATGAGGGTTTTCAAGACTTCTAACTTTTGAGATGAATAAGCATAAATTCCGGCGGTTTCCAACCATCAAGCATCCAACCGGTGATTGTGTGGCCCCATTTTTTTAACAGGGGTTGTACCTGGTAACTACACTAATTTGGGAGTGATCTGGGGTTGTATCACTCAACTAATTTTTCTACGGTGAGTACAGTAACCCACTCACGGGATTTTCTAATAGGCCTAGTGCATGACGTTTTTCGACAAGCCAAACAAAAATGGTTTACACTTTACATAATTTCACATTTAAGAAAAATCTATTCGTGTTTTGGAGTTTGAACTAATAGAGGAACATCTTCCAAAATTGAGACCCAAGCCCACTATCACTTTATTAACAAAATATAACATTAAACCATCTTAAATAAAACTTATAACATTTTGGGTAGTTGAAATATTTTTTTATTTATAATTTTTAATCATTTCTGTTGATTCTTCATCTAAGTTAATCTATGCAGGTAAGATATTATTAAAGGCGAATTCATTTTAAATTTACTGCCTTATTTCACCGTCCCCTCTTCGTAAACTATAGGCTTCTCTAAAAATACTTAATTCCTAGCAAAAAAGTTTCAAAAAATATATATACTAAATTCTATAATTTTCTTCATATTTAGTGGGTGACCCATGCAGTGGCGATTACTTTGTGACCAAGAGGCACACATTTCACTATATTTGGACTCTCTCGGACTGCTGTCAGTCTGTCACACTTACTCATACTATCATTAACTAAACCCTAAACATTTACAAAATATCAGTAGGGCATTACTTTTGATTCTTTTTATATTTTTTGGTAAAGTTATTGGTGACTTGCCTGAATTTCAATGAGTACGGTTGAGTAGGCATAGGCAAATGCGATGTCCCCAATCGATTGGAACGTCCGCCATACTTTCTCGGAACCCGTTACATCAACTCCGACCGTAACTCCTGTCAGTGCGGTTCTTACGTGACCACCGCCACCTTTATTATTTTTAGAAAACCATAAGTACTCACTCTTTAAAAATGAAAATATCATTAATGATTTGAACGTTTATTTTTGATTACCAGCCACTTTGGCGATGGACAGACCAACGCCAATGGAAGCGTAAGTAAATGACATTACAGCCGCTAGAATTGAGAGCCAAGAGAGGTTGTGAAAATTTGGGATTTGGCTAAGAATAATTTCGATGATTGCAAATATGATCATGAATGGAGTATTTGAAGTGGAACATTTCACGCTATGCCCATTTTTGTGGAAACAATTCGACCTCTTCACTGCCCTGTTTCAGTAAACACTTAAATTCGTCAGTTTAATGCTTATTTCGTCTAGCTAAGCTGTCAAAAATTTATTAATAATAAATAATTCGTAGACTTGACTAGAGAAAATAATTTTTAAAAAAAGAAAGAAACAAAGAAATGAAAAGAAAATTTTCGTTGTTCTGTTTTAAAACTCTTGTAGTAAAAACTTGACTGTCATATTAAATTAAATTTAAATCTTTACTAATTATCTTTTTCAAATAATGTTCTTCTTTTGATTCCACCCTCCATTAAATTCCATGCGTTATTCCAATTATATATTTAAAAAAAACTGGGATTTTACATAGTGGAGATACGTCAAACGGGTCAACCTGCTGACCTGGTCCGTTGTGGGTTTTAAAAAATTATTAACAAAATTTTTTTACCTATCTAACCTACAAATATTTAAAAAGTAATTTTATTCGTCCCACATCAATTAGCAGGTAACCGGCGGGTTATCCGCAGATATGCTAAAAAAATTAAAAAAAAAAATCTTAAATTATTTAAAATATATATTATATCTAAAAAGGATTATAAAATAATAACAAAAAATACAAAACGTAAAAAAAAACTTAAAATTATAAGTAATTTATTTAAAAAAATTTAAAACAACCTAATATTTCTTTAAAAACTCATTACAAAAAAAAATTAACGGGTACTCGCCATACTAACTAAACCCGATAAACCAGCATTTGCAAAAATTCACTACCCACACCCATAATTCGCATAACCCGATAAAATTTAAACTCGTAAACTTATATCTACTCTACGGTAAGTCAAACTGGACGGAACCCACATATAATTACCAAATTGACAGGCCTAATCGAGTGTTTAAAATTTTGTTAAGCACTACTGAGACGCAGATACGAGCCTAGCATCTAACCAATTCCATTATAAATAATCAATTCACGTTACTTACAATTGGACTTAATTGGATTTCACTATAGTTTGAGTTCAACTCTTTTAAATTTGGATCCATTCTTTTCAGATTTAGAGCGTTTTTTATTTGGACCTAAATATAATATTAGAGGAGTGTATTGAACTGAAAAGAGTTTTTAATGAAAATGATAAATCATGTTCTATTGAAATATGAATTTCAAAATATATTTAAAATCTAATGTGTATTGGATTAATGAATTTAAAGTTTACAATCAAATCCATTGTTATTGAAAACTGGGAGAGTTTAATAACACAATTTATAATTCACCAAAATTCAACAAATCTTCTCAAATTTTAACTAAACTCAAATCATCAGTTTATTATACCACTTAGTTTTATATTAGTCAGGGATTTACAACGCTTAAATTGTTAATCAATCAATAAATCTGTCTAACCAATAGTGAGTCCGATCAGGATTAAATAGCGCTAGTATATTTTTGTCGGACTTCTAAACTACCAATTAGTCGATTAAGCGGCTGATTTACAGAATAATTCGATATCTGTGATATCAGTTTTTGTTAAGGTAGAATAAAAAAAGGCAAAACATTTTTTCATGTCTCAAAACTAACTAAAAAAGTGATAAGTGCATCTTTGTAGAGATTCTATGAATTTCTTAAATATATTATATCAAATTTTTCTTTTTTTTTTTAAGTTTTAAATTATTTAAGAAAAATTCAAAAGATTTTAAATCAGCGACTCAATTTTGTTTTTTTACTTATCTTCTTAAAAGATTATTATCTATATTTTATTATTCTGAGTGAGAAATTTTCACTAAAAGTGCTCAAAGTTGAATTTTTTCATTGACTTTGACTCTTTGGGGAAATAAATAAAAAGAAACAAGAAAAGTAATTAAATAAATGTAAAGCTTACACCATGCTTATTGAAGCTGTGATTGTATAGCCGATTGTTATTCCAATCAGATTACCGTATTGAGCTAATCCGCATAATTGCACTTTTCTTCCACCTGTTTGTTTTTACATCAAATATATCCAAAATATAAGATAGTGGTGTTAATAATCAAAATCATCATGCCTGAAAAATAATGAAAGGTTATTTTAAGAAAAAAACTGTTTCTATTGGTCGTTTTAAGACAAGGAAGTCAAGTTGACGTTTTAAGACAAGGAAGTCAAGTTGACGTTTTAAGACAAGAGAGTTTAATTCGACCACAAGACGACATTTTCCAGGAGATACAATTTAATTATGGTCTTGAATTTGTAGACGCTGCCAACCTTATCCTTAAGTCTTTAATGTTTTGCTCTACAATTTTTTTTTTTTTTTTTTTAATGAGGCTGTTCCTAGATCGTATGTGTCTGAGCCAGAATATGCTCATACACTATTTTTTTTCCTTTCAATTTCTTAATTATAAATATTAAAGTTAAATAAGAAAAAGAGAGGTAAAATTTTGAGAAACGGACCGGGTATATGTTTTGATAATTTAAAAGAGGGAGGAGAATAATAAGTTTGTCGAAAAACTGAGGAGAATAATATGTGGGATGGAGACAAAGAGAAGACTCCAAAAGATTGAATAATCACATGGGATGGGAGACTCCAACATGAGTACATGACAGTTTCAACAAGACGAACTTCAAATAATATTTAATCAACAAACTAGCATGTGACATCTATTACAATGTATCTATTCAGTATGTGGCCAAAATTGAATTGGAATATATTAAACCTAATTTTTTTTTGTGCATTATTCTTTTACAATACGCATATATAGTTAATATATTGTAAAATAGAATAAAAGTAATAATGAAAAAAATCGAACGATATAATTATTTACAACAAACTAATTAAAAATACATTGAATATAAATTATCGTATCGAAAAAACATCGTAGAATGTTGAGATTATTTAGTAGGTATATATAAGCAATTATTTTCGGTTGTTCCATTTTTAACTTTTTAAAATACAGTTAAATATGGTAATTTATGTTAAGATGTGTCGTAGGAAATAAAAAAAAAATGTAATATTTTCTTGAAAAAAATGACTTTGAATTATTTTGACTAAACGAAATGTTTTGTTTTTTCCCTTTTTATCATATTATCGATCACCTCAACTTTTACTTTATTTTCAAAAAATTGCCTACTAAAATTTAACCAATGATACTAAAACATGTAAAAAGATTCCAAAGATAGATTGAGAAATGACCTAGATAGGATCGAACAACTTCCATGTAAGTGTAGTTGCGTTTGCCGGTAACTGGATCTGGAGAACGATAACAGTCGGCAAGCATAGTTGATGTAAAATATGTTATGAAGGAAAAAGCCATTAGTACGGCTGGTCCTGCCACCCATCCGAGTTGTGCAATTGCCCATGCCAGCGACAACACTCCCGACCCAATCACTGCTGTGATTATGTGTGCACTCGCCGTCATCCACGTACCTACACGTTTCAATTAACCACATAAACTATATGTTATTGATAAAGCTGAAATTGTTGCAAACGCTAGATTTATTTTACGTTTGTATTTGCTTTTACACGTAACTAAAAATTCAACATAAGTTTAACTATAAAATATATACTAGGAAATTATCCAAACAATTATACAATTTCGAATATTTGTGTTCTATTTCATATATTTTTTCATGGATTTCGTTTCCTCCGGCTATATTTCTGAGAATATCAACTACTTTTCACAGCTTCATTTTCTTTATAAGTTTCATATATTTATTTTTGTCTATTTATAGAAAGTGTAAAGATCATGCGTTTTCTAAATTCTAAACAGAAACGAAATTTCTTCTTTAATTCAAGTTGGCATTTGCGTCTTAAACAGTTGAACATGCTAAAAAAAACAGTCTCCACTGAAAGTAAAAACTATTAACATTTCAACGCAAAACTAAACAATCGAGATTAACTTACTCAGTTACATAGACACTTATATTTGTTCATTTTGTATGTATAATCATATTGTATGATGTGTAGGGAACAATTAACATTGAGTAACCTGTTCTTTTCTCGCGGCCATCATCGTCAAAGTTTTTGTTTATATCGCCACTATCGTGTTCCATGAAGCTTTGTTCAACAAACAGGGTCTTCTTCTTCTCCATCGATCGATTGCCTTTGTGCTTAATTATATGATAAAATATGAAACAGAGGCCAAAGGTGGTTTATGTTATGTGTATGAAATGTGAAGGACTCTTCTCCACTTTAAATAGACACTCCACATTTCACACCTAATCCCTTTCTTTCTTTTTATATTTCGTATATTATTCTCTCATTTATTATCGAATGCATTTTTGCACGCACTTGAGTCTTGCTTTCATTATTTTCTGTCTCTCGTTAATAATATATTTGTATTTTAATGTAATTAATGATTCTATGGGATTCTCGAACCCTTGGACTGTTGTATATGTGTATATATATTCGGTAGGCATCGACCAATTAGTTTAGCGATAACTATTGTAGAGGTTTATTTTCCATTATAATTTACCGAGAGTGACAAATTAAATTAACATTTTCTTTGTGATGGGTGGGAGAATAATTATTGACACACTATCAATGGCTCTCCTCTGTAGTTTCTTGGTTCTTTGGTTACAAGGTCCACCACTTCTCATTATATATTTTTATTAATTCCATATTAACTAATACAGAATTTTCAATTTTGATATTCTTTTTTCCGTTCTATTGACTCTCTCTTAAAAGAGTGGAAACTTTGTACAAATTCAGGCCTAAGCTTTAATTATTTTTCGAGATGATAATAATATACAGATTATTAGTTTTAAATCCTGAGATAAATATTTTAAGTCATATTTCCCAGTCGATAAAACAAAAGATAAATATATACAGGAATATAGTCCTCCTTTTATGAGCTTTGTTTATCAAGAACTTTGAAACTATGTTGACAAGAGCTTTAGCCAATAACAGAAGAAGCTTTATTGGGCAATCTCGTTCATAGATTTTGTCTTTTGATTTTTCAACCAAGGTTGGAGCCAATCATATTTTTTTTTCTTATTATATACCTTGACGATCGTTGATTTTTCAACGGTTCTATTACTGTCAGTATTCTTCCCCTCCACTATATTATTTCACGTTCTTGATATTTATTGCTCTTATTTTTCTTTTTTTGTTAAATGATAAATATCATATTAATGAAAGTTTAGGATTTATAAAAAAAAAAAAAGTTTTTAGGGATTGGTACCTTAGAAAAAATTAGATAAATAATCAAGTAGCAAAATAAAGAAAACAGTAATTTAGTGTTTATCGAATCCACAAATGCATGAGATTGGCGCAGGGCTTCGGATACCTTCTTGATACGATGATGTTTCTGACCTCTTTATTCAGACTCTTAATAAAATTGTTGCAAAGATAGAAACTTGGTTGTGTAAAACGTTGTTTAGCTGTCTCCACAACTGGCATATAGTGGCTTGTACCACTAATTTATTCAAGATCGACGAGGCGGTACTGGAAGTATTCTTGAACCATTCCATCATAAAATCTCAGTATTGAAAAAAACAGAAGAACCTGTTAAATGGTGGTGTTTATGCCACGCCACCCACACTGAGCCGTTGTTGGAAAACAGCAACCATATCATTTTTAAACAAAGAGTTTTATTCCAAGTGGCAAATCTCCTTAAACCAAAGCCACCTTCTGCTTTTGGCAAACAAACTGTTGCCCATGCGACTTTCGGGACTCTCTTGACCTTAATATTTCCAGACTACAAAAAAAATACAAGAACACAAAACCTGAATCTGGTGACTATTCCAGGGATAATAGAGGTAATCATTTGAACTCTGCCAGCATAATGTTTTTACAGCCCAAAACTGTTAAGAAACATAGTTTAGTATAAAGGTTTCTTGTTGTTAATCATGAAGAGTATCCTCTTTATATACAAATCTGATTAATCTAATATACAAAGGCTTTGACTTATGAAAGACGGGAATCTTACTCAAATAGATAGCAGATTGATTGTCATAATGGAGTGGTATCTGATAAGAGCATTCTACTCCCAAAGCACCAAGTAACTGACGCATCCATAACAGCTCACTCACGGTATCAGCCATTGCGTGGTACACGGATTCGGCAGATGAACGAGAGACAGATTCCTGTTTTCTTGTTTTCCAAGAAACCGGAGAGCCACCAAGTTGAATGAACCATGCAGTGATAGACCGGCGAGACATATGGTATCCACTCCAATCAGCATTACACCACGCAGTCAACCGTAAGTCATGATCAGCACGCAATAAGATCCCTTGTCCCGGGTTACCCATTAAATACCAAACAACCCGCAAAGCAGCCTCCCAATGATCTATCTTTAGGGCATTCATGAACTGAGATAACATGTGAATAGCATAGGAGAGTTCCGGGCGAGTGACACTGAGATAAATAAGGTGACCTACCAAGCGCCTATATCGTGTAGGGTCAGAGAAAGCATCACTTGTGGACAAGGCGAATTGATATTCTGTTCCAATGGATGAGTAGTGGGCTTAGCTCCAAGCATCTTAGTCTCTGCAAGGATATCAAGAATGTATTTCCGTTGACACAAATACATACCAGAAGAACTTCGAGCAATTTCAATTCCCAGGAAGTATTTTAAAACACCCAAATCCTTCATCCGAAAACAAGAACTTAAATACGCCTTGAAGGTGTTGATTAAATCCACAGAACTTCCAGTTATGATTAAATCATCCACATAAACAAGAACATATAAGCGAGTTGTTCCATTCACAAAGGTGAATAATGAGTAATCAGAAAGATCCTGTTGGAAGCCATACTCGGTAAGTGATTTATTAAGCTTTGCAAACCAACAACGTGGTGCCTGACGAAGACAATAGAGAGATTTATGTAGTCGACAAACCTGATTAGTGGTAGTAGTACGAGAACTTGGGGAAATCGAATAAAAAGCTCTTTCTCTAAGTCTCCATGTAAGAATGCATTATGAACATCCATCTAATGAACTTCCCAATCACGTGAAACAGCAACTGCAAGAAAAGAACGAACAGTAACCATCTTGCAAACAGGAGCAAGAGTCTCCATGAAATCAAGACCCTCAGTTTGATTGTTGTCGAGAACAACAAGACGCAATTTGTATCTCTCTAGAGATCCATCAGATTGGTATTTAATTGTAATAATCCACTTACAACCAAAAGCCTTCTTCCCTTTAGGCAAACTTTCAACTATCCAAGTATCGTTATCTTCAAGAGCTTCTATCTTACCGCGGACCGCATTTCTACTAATGTTCATGTTCAACCGCTTCAGCATAAGTTCGAGGAATAACACCCTCAGAAATGGCTGCCAAAAATGCACGGTGATGATTTGAAAATTGATTACAATCAATATAATCATCAAGAGGATACCAAGATGAATCCAAGAAATCACTATCAGATCCGACGAGACAAGTATTGACAGCATAATCTTTAAGCCGAGTGGAGACAAATTTTTGGCGATAACCCTTTCCCAACGCTTCAGGGACCAAGTCATTGGGTAGCTCTTGAGGTTGCAACTCAGATATAGATGAAGTGGAAATCTCAATGTCCAACTCATCAGTAGTAGGTGAAACCGGAGATGAAGCTGAAGTAGGAGACACGGGACTGTCAACCACAGCCGATGGTGGAGTCAGGACAGGTGCTAAGGGAATATCCAAGAGAGGAGATACTAAAGACGTATCAAACCAGAAATCATCTTCTATTGTAGTAAGCATAGGTGAAGGCGAAGAAGAAACTGGAGAGTCACCCGGAGTAGGAGAAACCGTCTGTGGAAACGGGAACTGATCTTCACAGAATATTACATCACGGGATGTAGATATTGTTCCAGTATCCAAATCATAGACCCGCTAACCTCTCTTACCAAAGGAGTAACCTAAGAATACAGACTTGTTTCTTCGAGTCGCGAATTTGTCTCCCCCATGACGCTGATTGTGAACATAACATAAACAACCGAACACGCGCAAGTGATCCAATGATGGTGGTTGATTATATAATACTTCAAACGGAGATTTGCCCTGAAGAAAAACTGTAGATGTGCGATTAATAAGATAACTGGCGGTAAGAACACAATAACTCCAGAACTCAATGGGATATTAGCTTGAAATCTAAGTGCCCGAGCTATATTAAAATGTGTCTATGTTTGCGTTCAACACGCCCATTTTGCTGGGAAGTACCAACATAAGAGGTTTCATGAAGAATTCATTTTTCCCAAAAATAATCTGTGAGTGATAAAAACTCAAACCATTGTCAGACCATATGGTCTTGACACTTTTTCTTAATTGGTGTTCCACCAAAGAGATGTAGTTTCGAAGAGTAGATATGGTGACAGATTTATTTGGGAGAAGATAAATCCATAAAGCGCGAGAAAATCATCCAATATAGTGAGAAAGAAGCGAGATCCGCAGATAGAAGTTGTGCGATAAAGTCCCCATAAATCACATTGAACTAACTCAAAAACCTCAGTTGTTTTATTAGAGCTTAAAGGAAAATGGTCTCGTATCTGCTTTGAACGAATACAAACGTCACAAGATTTAGAATCAAGACAACAACTACTACTACTACTCAGACTCGATAACTTCATCATCTCCATTGCCTTAAAAGCCGGGTGACCCAAGAGGCGATGCCACACATCCAAGGGTTGCTATTCCATTGTATTTGTTACTGATACCACCACTATACCTCTTAAGAAATAGAGCCCCGACAGCTGTTCACCTGCGCCAATCAGCATCTGTGTGATGCGGTCCTGGACAACACAAATCTTGTCAGAGAATTGAAATAAACAGCCACAATCTCTGGTTAACTGGGAAACAGAGATAAGATGACAGTGCAATCCTTCAACGAGAAAAACATTGGTCATCCTTAAATTAGAACCAAGAGAAACTGTCCCTTGTTTAGTAGATGTTGTAAACCTCCCATCAGGAAGTTTAATACTCATAGGTGCCATATCAGAAACCTCGGTCAGAAAATCAAGACTACCAGTCATATGATTAGAAGCGCCAGAATCAATAATCCAAGATTCAACAAAGAACTTACCGGAAAACGATCATGAGAACCAGGATCCCATTCATTCAACATTGACACCAAAACTTCCACTGTTGGTCATTAAGACCCACAAAACCAACACGGTATTGATCAGTAATAGACGTGTGAGCAGTGACTATGGGCGCTATGGCGACAGTCTGATTGACACGACCAGGTTCAGTCCAACGAAGAGTAGGTGTCGAGGAAGACAACCCCAAAGAAACATGATGAGTGCTCGGAATTGTGGAGCGAGGATGATTACCCCACCAGGTGGGATAACTGATCTTTCGAAAACAGTGATCAGCTAAGTGGCCCTTACGACCGCAATTAGTGCAAACCACAGTAGGATCTCATAACTCGGATTGTGAATAAGGATGAAGAGCCGACTGAACCGCAAAACTGACGGCATCATTTTGTTCTTCAAGAATACGACCTGTGCATTTAGACTCTTTGTCTTGCGTTACCACCTGATACGCCTCATCTGTTGAAATATATGATCTTTATGATAGAAGAATTCAAACACAAGAGGAAGAGGGAAAGGAAACCTAGTTCACAAGGAACTAGAAGAAGTCTTGGTTAGGATGTAACTAGAAGAATGGAAGCTGTTACATACTAACTAGAAGACTAACTAAGTGGAAAAGAGGAAGCAAAGGAGAGCATGGGGCGCCAGAGAGGGGCATGGACACAAGCATAGAGGTGTCAGCAGCAGGGTATGGGCGCAGCATGAACATGAGGCAAACAGTGAGCTGCTCCCTTCTCTCCTATTGGCGCCAATTTCTTTCTTCTCTCCTTTATCCTTCACACTTCTTCTTCCTTCTTCTCTTGTTGTTTGTAACCTCTTCTCTATAAATATCTATGTAAACTTAATGTAAAGATAGTGTTGTGAATAAGAGAATAAGAAGATTAAAAGAGTAAAGGAAGCTTTGTTTATCTTCCTAAAGGCACCGGTGGAGCTTTAGCTCTCCGGCGCCATGCTTCTCCGTAGTTCATCTTATTTCATCAACCATTATCATTCTCATTCTCATTACATCAATACTCACGCCACCATCTTCATCCTAAACATTCTCCAAGTATCCAAACCTCAAACTCCTTATCATTCTCACGCCACAACTATCACTCTCTCAACAATCCCTAAGCCTCCATACTCTTAATTTCAACATGGTATCAGAGCAAGTTGAGTGATCTAGCGCCTAATCTCTTGTTATTCTTCTAGCTCTCTACAAAGTCTTCTAATCTATAACCATACACTTTCTTAGTTCTATTCACTCTGAGATTAATATCCTTGAGATCATAAGATCTTCAAGTTGTGAAAGGACTAAGGGTGTGTATTGTTACTAGAAAATGATGACAAATTGAGGGAGATTTTGTTGGGCTCTCCTTGGCTCCTTGCCTTGAGGAGCTCGGTCTTTTGTTAAACACATGAGAGAAAATTTTCTGGGGTAATTTGTTCCTCCCATGCGTTTTCTAATTAATGGGGTGTGTGTGAGAGAGTAAATATTTTCTTTGTGGTTCTTGTGTGTGGAGTCTAGATCCACATACAAAACTTTGAAAAAGGGTTGTATCAATATCAATTCCTTGGTGATCCTCTTTGGAAACAAGATCCAGAGGATTTTTAGAATCATTCATCCGTGAAGAAGCTTGTCATGGTGTGATGGGTTTTGGCATGTATGGCGTGGGAAATAAGGCATCTAGGAGATGAAGAATGTTTTTGGCGTGATGGTTTAGAAGAGGAGAAGGCTGGAGGTGACCTTAAATGGTGATCCAAGCAAGCTCCAAGTGAAAAAAAATCATTGAACAGGAAGTAAAGTGGCTGGTGATCAAATGAAGACATCCAGCAAGAAAGAAGAGGAAGCATTAAACCGGCTGTACAAAAAACAGTCAAAGAAAGTGTGAATCTAGTTCACATAAGACTTCAAGGAAAATATGAGACAGTTCATAGTAAAACTTGGAGAAAAGGAGAAGCTTACCTTAGAAAGAGGAAGCTGAAGAAGGTTGAATCCCGGAAGAGACTTGCGGAAGAGAAGTGACAAGAGGAGTTCACATCTTTAACCCGGAAGAGACTTGCGGAAGAGACATGACAAGAGGAGTTCACGTAGAAGACTTGCATGAAACAGAGATGAAGTACAAGACTGAGATGTTTCCTGCAAAGAAAAGGAAGTGGTCAATAATTTTTGATCAAAGAAACACAGTTGATAAGAGAAAAATCAATTGTGGAAAAGAAGCGGTGAAGAGATAGTAAGCAATGTTTTTGGATGGGCTTGTGTTGTGATTCTTGAGAGTTTGATTCCAGTTATGGTGATTAGAAACTCACATTCGCTTGTAACTTCAAGCGTTAAGGAGGAGAAGAGTAAGGCTGCTGAGAGAGGGAAACCTCAGAGGAAGAGGTTAAGAGCGATTGTTGCTCTGAGAAGAAGAAGAGCAACAGCGACTCAGTGAAACTCTTGGCGAATTCTCAGCCTCAGTAACAGGTGAATCAAACTCTGCAAGACTCATTTCCAAGAAGTTCATGACTTCCAAAACCAATCTCATAGGCTAATGCTATCTTTCATTGGTGAATCTTTCAACAAGCAGAAGATTCAGATGGTCCAAGAAGTACTTGCTCCAAGGTATTGATTAAATGATGCTTATGGAGGGTCATATTCTTCCACATGGTCTTCATCCTCTCTTGAGGCCGAATCACTTGATCCAAGAGGTCTTGAGAGAGTGGTGATCATACTCAACCATGTGGCGATCCAAGCGGAGCAATCTACAAGAAGAAGTGTGTATAGGCTCAAGCAAGCTATTCATGGTGGTGTTATGTGGAGGTAGATGATGTCCTTTGCGGCCTAATCCAAAATGGCTAGCAGACGAAAGGTTATCCTAATTGGCAAGTGGGATAGATAGTCCAAGAGGAGGCGGCATCATTGGCATAATCAAGCTTAGTGTTCTTTCCTTTGCAAGAGTGGTCCCTTGGCAACGGGCTAGTCTTGAAGGGAAGTGTTGAAGAAGCGGTGAGCTCCAAATTATGCAACGGTCTTCCTTGTCAAGTTTGGTTCTTCCCATTGACACGATCTCGGTCACGCCCAAGATTCAACTTTCTCGTTGGTAGGTTGTAAAGATAGACAAAAGGATAGAAGAAATCATATGGCCGAGTTGATGATGAAAATGACCGTTTGAAGGTCTTCTTTGAAGCGGCCGAATGGTTCTTTGGATAGATATGGGATAGATCCTTGTCTTAGTGAATCCAAGACTCAAACTGGACAAGGTGATGGATTGATGCGGGACACAAGAAGTTGCGGAAGGCTCCTTGATACTCCTTGAGGTTTATTTCGGATATTACACACCTAATAAACACTCAACAATGTCTCTCCAAGATATGACACACTCGGGAAAGACAAAGGTTGATTTTCTGGATATGACACACCAGAGAACCGAGGTTGATTGTTGGATATGACACACCAAACAATCGGAAATATTCTAAAAGAACTTAGAGAATTTTCTCTGAAAAGAAGTTGATTAAAAAGTTGGATGATTGCCAAGTGAGGCATATAATCGACTTATATAGAGAGGTGACTTGAACAGACTCAAGTGCCTCGTGATTACTACTTCTTGAGACTCTAAACAATCACCTAAGACTTTGAACAAAGACTAGAAGTCGACTAGACAAAAATAAAAGAGTTTGCAAAATAGAAAATATGAAATAAAACTATAATCTAAGTTATATCATAAAGTTGATGCTTGAGTCGGTCCATAGCTTCATGAAATCGTCCAAGGCATCAAAAAAAGCTCCTAAGCTAATCATCTAAGAGATATAAGTGAACTTGAGGTCTCATTAAAAACCTTTAGCCGGAAAACCCATTGGGATAAAACCGAGCTTAAGGGAAAAAGAGCACACTCAAGTTACTTTGAAGATGATTTAACTTAGAGCAACTTGAATGGAAGTGAGCATGTCTTGGTGTTGTTTTTCCTTAGCTTCTTCATGCTTCCATGTGATCCTTAAGATGTTTCCTACAGCTTCTTGAAGTTTTCTTGATCTTGCCCGGGTCATAGGACCTTTGGGAATGGCCATGGTTCCTTCTTCTTTTCCTCCAACTGTTGGCGTTTCCATGCTCATATCATCCCCTCCCTCTTGAAAAAGATTTGTCCTCAAATCTGGATGATCTGCAATGAAAGGAACCAAGTCAGTAATATTGAAACTGGTTCTTATATCATACTTACCTTGCAAGTCCAACTGGTAGGCATTGTTGTTGATCTTTTTGATGATCTTGAAAGGTCCATCGATTCTTGGCATTAGCTTGGACTTTCTTCCTTCCGGGAACCTTTCTTTTCTTAAGTGAATCCAGACTTGGTCACCTTCTTCAAAGACTTTTTCTTGTCTTTCCTTGTTCACACAATATCCATTTTGCTCAAATGGTGATCCTCTTCCTTCCCTCTCGTATGGCAAAGGACATATTTATCCATCACTGGTGACCTAGCAAGAGGAATGGTCTCCTTTAATCTTGATGAATAGGTCAAGGACTGAAGCTTGACTGGTAGATGGAAAGCGAACTCTTTCTTTTTGTCCAGGGGTTTGGGCATCTCATAGGTGTCTTGTTCCATATTCTCGGTTGCATAGTTCCATTCTACAACAAAGGATGGCTCCGCAAGCATATCTCCCCAAGAATTAAGCAACTTCTGGAACCTGTTTTCAAGAAAAAAATTATAGAAATGGAGTCAAAAACTTATAAGTCCATACTCTTCAAAGATTGATGTCGCCGTGTTTTTGTAGCAACTCGGAAGTGATCTTTCTCCTAGCTCACAAAGGTTGATCTCCCCAGCAGCTTCAATATCATCAAAGTCTAACAGTAATCTATTTGGGTTTTGAAGCTTCCTAGTCTCCACAAGATTGGTTCTGTACGCTGGACGGTTCGGAAGTGAAGCTCTAGGCACAAAATCAATTTGATGTTCAATCCCACGGATAGGTGGTAATCCCTTGGGATTCTCCTCCGGAAAGACATCCTCAAACTCCTGCAAAAGAATGGAAATGTTGCTCGGAACTTCCGGCACTGAGTTAGTAAGGTTTACCAAAACCTCTTTGTAAACAAATAAGAGAATGGTTTGCTTAGAGAACATGGCTCTCTTAACAACACTAGATCTCACAAGGAAGTTTGATTGTCTCTCGGGTTTGCTCTCAAAGGTCTTTTTCTTGGTTTTTCTCAAACTCTCTTCTTTGATTGGTGGTGAAGTGTTTAGGGATTCTCTCTCTTTGTCTTTTTGTTTTAGCCATAGTTGATCTTGATAGACTTCTGGTGGCGTCAATGGAGCAAGAATGGTCTTCCGGCCATTGTGTACAAAGGAATACTGATTGGTAAACCCATCATGGATAACCTTCTTATAAAATTGCCACGGCCTTCCAAGTAGAATGTGACCGGCCTCTATTGGTAGAACGTCACACAATATCTTGTCCTGATACTTGCCTATGGTTAAAGGAACCAATACTTGGCTATGCACGATCATCTCTCCTTCATCATTCAGCCATTGAAGCTTGTAGGGCTTGGGATGTTTCTTCTCTTCTAGACTCAACTTCTTTACCATGGTTTCACTTGCCACATTGGTACAGCTTCCTCCGTCGATGATAAGGCTGCAAACTTTGCTTTGTACCAGACATCTAGTGTGAAACAAGTTTTCCCGTTGCTCCTGATCCGTATCTTTGGCTTGAATATTTAGTGATCGCCTTGTGACTAATAGCTCTCCTGTTGCTGGTAACTCAATCTCCTCAGCATCAGAGCTCTCTTCTCTTTCAAGTTCTTCTTCTTCATCGGTTTCTATATCACCATTATCCAAAAGGATCATGGTTCTCTTGTTGATACATTCGTTGGCATAGTGTCCTCGCCCTTGACACTTGAAGCATCTAACATCACGGTTTTTAGAAGAAGTAGCTACAGCTTTTACCTTGGCGTCTTGAGTAGTGGTGTAAGGTTTGGAATCAGTTTTTGGTTTGACAATGGTCTTGTCCTCCGGTTTGTAGCTTGATCTAGAATAGTTTGTTCCGGCTCCATAGGAATTCTTAGAAGGACTCCTTCTTTTGATCTGCTGTTCCACAAGGATAGCCTTGTGAAGCATCTCTCCTAAGTCTCCATAGGTTTAAAGCTCCATCCTGTCTTGAATGTCTCTCGCTAAACCACTTAGAAATCTTGCCATTGTTGCCTCATGATCCTCATCTATGTTGGCTTTGATCATGAGAGATTCCATCTCTTGGTAATAATACTCCACACTCTTACTGCCTTGGCTTAACCTCCTAAACCTCTGGTGCAACTCCCGGTGATTTGGAACAAACCGCTTTCTCATTAGGTTCTTCATCATCTCCCAAGTCTCTACATGCGGTTCTTGGTTGCATCTCCTATTAGTAACAAGTTGATCCCACCAATTGATTGCATACTCATAGAACTCGGTTGCTGCTACTTGAAACTTCTTCCGTTCAGTGTAAGGCTGGCAATCGAAGACAAGTTCTATCTTCTTCTCCCACTCCAAGTAGGCGTCTGGATCATTCTTTCCATAGAATGATGGTATTTTCAACTTAAGACCATTAAGATTATCTTCATGGCGTTCCCTTACTTCTCTTGCACGTCTTGGACGTCCATTAGAAGCTTGGCTTCCACGGCTGTCATAATCTGGCCCTTCATCTTCATCTATTGGCATTTGCGCCCTTCTTCTCCTTTCAGCAGGACGTTGGGGAAGTCCTTGGTTCACCGATTGCTGAATAGTGTCCATTCTCTCATGGACAGGGTCCAGTTCCTGCCTTAAGAGCCGCCTCATCTCTTCTATGAGGGTTTGTACGTCCATGTTTGATTGTCTGGCTCTTCTTGGGCGGTTGGTATTTTCACTCCCGGCTTCACTATGAGACATCTTCCCTGCAAAACTTAACTAACAGTTAGAAGAATAAGCTCTCACTAGTGTTTCTCTCAAGTGTTTTCCTCTCAAGTGTTTTCTCTCAAGTGTTTCTCTCAAGTGTTTCTCTCAAATACTTCTCTCAAAGATTTTCTCACAGAGTTCTTATCAAACAAATCAAATCAAATTTGATGAGAAATATAACAACAACCCCAAATCCAATGATATGTAGTATGTTTCTTGGTGACTTTTTCTTTTGTTTTTGTTTTTCTTTTTGCTTTGTTTCGTTTTTTTTTTGAATGAGATCCAACGGATCTTTAGAAGAAATAGAATAGAAAGAATAGAAGAACAGAATTGGCGAGATGAGAATCTCGGCCAAGAAGATGAGGAGTTGGAAGTGAAAAGACAGAAGATGAAAGATCAAGAAGATGAAAGAACAAGAAGATGAACAACTTACTACCAAATCGAAAAAGCTTGCTCTGATACCAAATGACACGATCTCGGTCATGCCCAAGATTCAACTTTCTCGTTGGTAGGTTGTAAAGATAGACAAAAGGATAGAAGAAACCATATGGCCGAGTTGATGATGAAAAGGACCGTTTGAAGATCTTCTTTGAAGCGGCCGAATGGTTCTTTGGATAGATATGGGATAGATCCTTGCCTTAGTGAATCCAAGACTCAAACTGGACAAGGTGATGGATTGATGCGGGACACAAGAAGTTGCGGAAGGCTCCTTGATACTCCTTGAGGTTTATTTTGGATATTACACACCTAATAAACACTCAACAATGTCTCTCCAAGATATGACACACTCGGGGAAGACAAAGGTTGATTTTCTGGATATGACACACCAGAGAACCGAGGTTGATTGTTGGATATGACACACCAAACAATCGGAAATGTTCTAAAAGAACTTAGAGAATTTTCTCTGAAAAGAAGTTGATTAAAAAGTTGGATGATTGCCAAGTGAGGCATACAATCGACTTATATAGAGAGGTGACTTGAACAGACTCAAGTGCTGTTGAAATTAAGAGTATGGAGGCTTAGGGATAGTTGAGAGAGTGATAGTTGTGGCGTGAGAATGATAAGGAGTTTGAGGTTTGGATACTTGGAGAATGTTTAGGATGAAAATGGTGGCGTGAGTATTGATGTAATGAGGGATTATTGTTTGAGAATGATGATAAGAATGATGATGAGAATGAGAATGATAATGGTTGATGAAGTAAAATGAACTAAGGAGAAGCATGGCGCCGGAGAGCTAAGGCTCCACCGGCGCCTTTAGGGAGATAAGCAAAGCTTCCTTTTACTCTTTTAATCTTCTTATTCTCTTATTCACAACTCAATCTTTACATTAAGTTTACATATATATTTATAGAGAAGAGGTTACAAACAACAAGAGAAGAAGGAAGAAGAAGCGTGAAGGATAAAGGAGAGAAGAAAGAAATTGGCGCCAAGAGGAGAGAAGGGAGCAGCTCACTGTTTGCCTTCTGTTCATGCTGCGCCCATACCCTGCTGCTGACACCTCCATGCTTGTGTCCATGCCCCTCTCTGGCGCCCCATGCTCTCCTTTGCTTCCTCTTTTCCACTTAGTTAGTCTTCTAGTTAGTATGTAACAGCTTCCATTCTTCTAGTCACATCCTTACCAAGACTTCTTCTAGTTCCTTGTGAACTAGGTTTCCTTTCCCTCTTCCTCTTGTGTTTGAATTCTTCTATCATAGAGATCACATATTTCAACACTCCCCCTCAAGATTGGTCGGTAGGTGTCCTTAAGGCCAATCTTGCCATGTACGTGATCCTCATTGATAGAAGATGATGCCATGATGAGGATATCCGCTAGCTGATCCTTGCTTGCTCCAAAGACGGTTTTGATGACTCCTAACCTCAATGAGACCTAGGATTCTGAATCCTATGGCCTTTACTCTTCCTTGCGGATTAGGCTTTGTTTTCTCTAAGCTTCACTCGGATCATGTCTCCTCGGGCTTCTTGTCTCAAACTTAATCTTGACTTCAAGCTCCTCGGATGACATATTCTAGTCATTGGCTTCCTCTTGATGACTCTTGGGAGTATACTCTATCCGTTGGACGCCACTTCCCGCTGCTTCTCGGATCACCACACCTAATAAGGTCTGAAAGGTGGTTTCTCCTTCGGTTTTCTTACAACATCATCCATAGCTACTCGTATGTGTCTCCCGGCTTTCTCTCGCCATCGTCTCCTCATACGGTGCTTGGAGTTCCTTGTTGCCTTGTTTACCGTTCCACAGCCTCCTAGGTGAACGCCTCTTGGTCTGAGCTTCACACTCCATCTATCAAGATCAATCTTGGCTTCAATTCTTCATAGATTTGATCTTGATTCTTTAAAGAGCCATCCGCTCTAATCCCACTTATCATAAGACTCTCCCGGCTTCCTCTCGAAATGCCGCACCTATCCATGGTACAATGTGATAGTCCTCTTCTTCTTGGACCATCACCTAACTTGGTGCTTCAACGGTCTTCTTCAACACTCCCCCTCAAGCTTGGTTCGAGTATGGGAAGAACCAAACTTGACAAGGAAGACCATTGCATAATTTGGAGCTCCACCGCTTCTTCAACATTTCCCCTCAAGACTAGCCCATTGCCAAGGGACCACTCTTGCAAAGAAAAGAGCACTAAGCTTGATTATGCCAATGATGCCGCCTCCTCTTGGACTATCTATCCCACTTGCCAATTAGGACAAGCTTTCGTCTGCTAGCCATTTTGGATTAGGCCGCAAAGGACATCATCTACCTCCTCATAACACCACCATGAATAGCTTGCTTGAGCCTATACACACTTCTTCTTGTAGATTGCTCCGCTTGGATCGCCACCTGGTTGAGTATGATCACCACTCTCTCAAGACCTCCTGGATCAAGTGATTTGGCCTCAAGAGAGGATGAAGACCATGTGGAAGAATATGACCCTCCATAAGCACCATTTAATCAATACCTTGGAGCAACTACTTCTTGGACCATCTGAATCTTCTGCTTGTTGAAAGATTTACCAATGAAAGATAGCATTAGCCTATGAGATTGGTTTTGGAAGTCATGAACTTCTTGGAAATGAGTCTTGCAGAGTTTGATTCGCCTGTTACTGAGGCTGAGAATTCGCCAAGAGCTTCACTGAGTCGCTGTTGCTCTTCTTCTTCTCAGAGCAACAATCGCTCTTAACCTCTTCCTCTGAGGTTTCACCTCTCTCAGCATCTTTACTCTTCTCCTCCTTAACGCTTGAAGTTACAAGCGAATGTGAGTTTCCAATCACCATAACTGGAATCAAACTCTCAAGAATCACAACACAAGCCTATCCAAAAACATTGCTTACAATCTCTTCCGCAAGTCTCTTCCGGGTTGAAGACGTGAACTCCTCTTGTCACTTCTCTTCCGGGTCTCTTCCGGGATGCAACCTTCTTCAGCTTCCTCTTTCTAAGGTAAGCTTCTCCTTTTCTCCAAGTTTTACTATGAGCTGTCTCATATTTTTCTTGAAGTCTTATGTGAACTAGATTCACACTTTCTTTGACTGTTTTTTGTACAGCCGGTTTAATGCTTCCTCTTCTTTCTTGCTGGATGTCTTCATTTGATCACCAGCCACTTTACTTCCTGTTCAATGATTTGTTTTTCACTTGGAGCTTGCTTGGATCACCATTTAAGGTCACCACCCAGCCTTCTCCTCTTCTAAACCATCACGCCAAAAACATTCTTCATCTCCTAGATGCCTTATTTCCCATGCCATACATGCCAAAAACCATCATGCCATGACCATCTTCTTCACGGATGAATGATTCTTAAAAAATCCTCTGGATCTTGTTTCCAAAGAGGATCACCAAGGAATTGATATTTACAACCCTTTTTCAAAGTTTTGTATGTGGATCTAGACTCCACACACAAGAACCACAAAGAAAAATATTTACTCTCTCACACACACCCCATTAATTAGAAAACGCATGGGAGGAACAAATTACCCCAGAAAATGTTCTCTCATGTGTTTAACAAAAGACCGAGCTCCTCAAGGCAAGGAGCCAAGGAGAGCCCAACGAAATCTCCCTCAATTTGTCATCATTTTCTAGTAACAATAAACACCCTTAGTCCTTCACAACTTGAAGATCTTATGATCTCAAGGATATTAATCTCAGAGTGAATAGAACTAAGAAAGTGTATGGTTATAGATTAGAAGACTTTGTAGAGAGCTAGAAGAATAACAAGAGATTAGGCGCTAGATCACTCAACTTGCTCTGATACCATGTTGAAATTAAGAGTATGGAGGCTTAGGGATAGTTGAGAGAGTGATAGTTGTGGCGTGAGAATGATAAGGAGTTTGAGGTTTGGATACTTGGAGAATGTTTAGGATGAAAATGGTGGCGTGAGTATTGATGTAATGAGGGATTATTGTTTGAGAATGATGATAAGAATGATGATGAGAATGAGAATGATAATGGTTGATGAAGTAAAATGAACTAAGGAGAAGCATGGCGCCGGAGAGCTAAGGCTCCACCGGCGCCTTTAGGGAGATAAGCAAAGCTTCCTTTTACTCTTTTAATCTTCTTATTCTCTTATTCACAACTCAATCTTTACATTAAGTTTACATATATATATTTATAGAGAAGAGGTTACAAACAACAAGAGAAGAAGGAAGAAGAAGCGTGAAGGATAAAGGAGAGAAGAAAGAAATTGGCGCCAAGAGGAGAGAAGGGAGCAGCTCACTGTTTGCCTCCTGTTCATGCTGCGCCCATACCCTGCTGCTGACAACTCCATGCTTGTGTCCATGCCCCTCTCTGGCGCCCCATGCTCTCCTTTGCTTCCTCTTTTCCACTTAGTTAGTCTTCTAGTTAGTATGTAACAGCTTCCATTCTACTAGTTACATCCTTACCAAGACTTCTTCTAGTTCCTTGTGAACTAGGTTTCCTTTCCCTCTTCCTCTTGTGTTTGAATTCTTCTATCATAGAGATCACATATTTCAACAAGTACCTCATGATTACTACTTCTTGGGACTCTAAACAATCACCTAAGACTTTGAACAAAGACTAGAAGTCGACTAGACAAAAATAAAAGAGTTTGCAAAATAGAAAATATGAAATAAAACTATAATCTAAGTTATATCATAAAGTTGATGCTTGAGTCGGTCCATAGCTTCATGAAATCGTCCAAGGCATCAAAAGAAGCTCCTAAGCTAATCATCTAAGAGATATAAGTGAACTTGAGGCCTCATTAAAAACCTTTAGCCGGAAAACCCATTGGGATAAAACCGAGCTTAAGGGAAAAAGAGCACACTCAAGTTACTTTGAAGATGATTTAACTTAGAGTAACTTGAATGGAAGTGAGCATGTCTTGGTGTTGTTTTTCCTTAGCTTCTTCATGCTTCCATGTGATCCTTAAGATGTTTCCTACAGCTTCTTGAAGTTTTCTTGATCTTTCCCGGGTCATAGGACCTTTGGGAATGGCCATGGTTCCTTCTTCTTTTCCTCCAAGTGTTGGCGTTTCCATGCTCATATCACCCATACTTGAACCAAGCTTGAGGGGGAGTGTTGAAGAAGACCGTTGAAGCACCAAGTTAGGTGATGGTCCAAGAAGAAGAGGACTATCACATTGTACCATGGATAGGTGCGGCATTCCGAGAGGAAGCCGGGAGAGTCTTATGATAAGTGGGATTAGAGCGGATGGCTCTTTGAAGAATCAAGATCAAATCTATGAAGGGTTGAAGCCAAGATTGATCTTGATAGATGGAGTGTGAAGCTCAGACCAAGAGGCGTTCACCTAGGAGGCTGTGGAACGGTAAACAAGGCAACAAGGAACTCCAAGCACCGTATGAGGAGACGATGGCGAGAGAAAGCCGGGAGACACATACGAGTAGCTATGGATGATGTTGTAAGAAAACTGAAGGAGAAACCACCTTTCAGACCTTATTACGTGTGGTGATCCGAGACGCAGCGGGAAGTGGCATCCAACGGATAGAGTATACTCCCAAGAGTCATCAAGAGGAAGCCAATGACAATGTGAGTATTCCGTGAGCTAGAAGATGTCATCCGAGGAGCTTGAAGTCAAGATTAAGTTTGAGACAAGAAGCCCGAGGAGACATGATCCGAGTGAAGCTTAGAGAAAACAAAGCCTAATCCGCAAGGAAGAGTAAAGGCCATGGGATTCAGAATCCTAGGTCTCATTGAGGTTAGGAGTCATCAAAACCGTCTTTGGAGCAAGCAAGGATCAGCTAGCGGATATCCTCATCATGGCATCATCTTCTATCAATGAGGATCACGTACATGGCAAGATTGGCCTTAAGGACACCTACCGACCAATCTTGAGGGGGAGTGTTGAAATATATGATCCCTATGATAGAAGAATTCAAATACAAGAGAAAGAGGGAAAGGAAACCTAGTTCACAAGGAACTAGAAGAAGTCTTGGTTAGGATGTAACTAGAAGAATGGAAGCTGTTACATACTAACTAGAAGACTAACTAAGTGGAAAAGAGGAAGCAAAGGAGAGCATGGGGCGCTAGAGAGGGGCATGGACACAAGCATGGAGGTGTCAGCAGCAGGGTATGGGCGCAGCATGAACAGGAGGCAAACAGTGAGCTGCTCCCTTCTCTCCTCTTGGCGCCAATTTCTTTCTTCTATCCTTTATCCTTCACGCTTCTTCTTCCTTCTTCTCTTGTTGTTTGTAACCTCTTCTCTATAAATATCTATGTAAACTTAATGTAAAGATAGTGTTGTGAATAAGAGAATAAGAAGATTAAAAGAGTAAAGGAAGCTTTGTTTATCTTCCTAAAAGCGCCGGTGGAGCTTTAGCTCTCCGGCGCCATGCTTCTCCTTAGTTCATCTTATTTCATCAACCATTATTATTCTCATTCTTATACATCAATACTCACGCCACCATCTTCATCCTAAACATTCTCCAAGTATCCAAACCTCAAACTCTTTATCATTCTCACGCCACAACTATCACTCTCTCAACAATCCCTAAGCCTCCATACTCTTAATTTCAACATCATCAAGAGATGGAAGCGGATCACGAGAAAGCAGATTAGACTTGACAGCACCGAAGACACTCTCATCAAGACCCATCAAAAATTGATGTAGCTTATCCTCTTCTCGTTCTTGAGCAATTTTTTCTACCATCTTTGCTCTCTGAAAATCTGCTAAACTTGTCCATAATTTTGTGAGTTTACCGTAATATGCTTCCACGACAATCCTGTAATGCCCTGTCCCGGACACTCTAATGTCCAGTTAATGAGTAACGTCCATACTTGCCTTTTTACAGCTCAATCTCATTAGATTTTTCCTTATATCCTTTAGAAACGCCTTTCCTTAGGCTATTCCTATATCTTTTCCTTATACGCATCAGAATTCCTTTAACCCTTTGTTTATTCGTATATTTCCTTTGTACCAGTTTTATCAATTCTTCCAAATCTTAAGAATGATCCTAAACTTGGCCAAGACATGTAACCATTCAGTTTTTCTAGCATTCAGGTTAACATCTAACGACTAACTTTCTCAATACTTCAGATTCGTTTACTTACCTTGGCAACATGCGGATTCTTTCTTGATCCATTCCTTACATCACCCACTTATCTTCTTATCTCCTTTTCTCCATCCCTTACCCAATTACATCATTACTTAGTCATACAACCAACCATCCCCATTGGCTAAGTACATGTAGTAATGAAGGGTTGTTCACCCCACTTGGGTTCCTGAAGGGTTGTTTCTTTGATTACAATCATGGTTGCCCACCCAAGGGTTAGGAAGTTACCATATATGACTCCTTAGTATGCCTTTTGGTTGATAAAGACTTGGCTGATGAGTTTACTCATGGTTTGGATCTTTCCGAGTTTCCTGTGGGTTCTCCATAGATTTCCCGGTTGATCAACCCATTGAGATACTCTTGAGATTACCGATTCCCTTACTGGTTTATCTCTCGGTACAAGTCAATCTTTCCTTAGGAGATTCCTAAGTTAG